>JAJHPF010000016.1:7305473-8775496 GCA_024447775.1 Carex cristatella
GTTAAGAAAATTTTAAACAAAAAATATATATATATATATATATATACACACACACACACACACACACACACACACCTAGATAAATAAAATTAGAATGCTTAAAACATAACTGAATAATTTTGTTGACCAACGAGGAGCTTAAAAATTGAAACAATTAAATATTTGTTTGAATTTTCGAAACAACCAGACTTACTCGAATCTTGAAAATTTTACTTTATATAAATTGGGACTAGATACAATTTTTTATGCATGAATATGAATAAAATTTCTTCTTTTATGAATATCCAAAATTTTGAGGGTTTATTTAGCAAAATTCCAAATATATTTCTCTCTCTCCCTCCGTCCCTTTCCCTTGTTCCTTGCTGTGTGTGTTGCGCCAACAGAAAGAGAGGAAAAAAAGAGAGAAAAGAAAGAGAAAAAGGAGAGGATTCCAAAAATTCACCAAATCCTTTGAGAAAATGAAGAAAAAAGTTGGGAATTATTGATCATCTCCCTAGTAACCATCTAATTCTTCAATTGGTATTCAATTTCTCTCCTATTCTCTCAAAATCTATATTTTCTCCATTTTTTCGGACTTTGCTCAAATCTGAATTTCTTTGTATAAATTGTGAGTAATCTACATCCATTAAGCTTCTATGTTGTTAATTTGGTACTTTATTTCTCAATGTCACCTAAATCTTGATTTTCTATTTAAGGGTTTGTTTCAAATCCGAAATTTGGAGAAGAAATTTTGATTAATCTAGTTCAATCCAACCAACCAAGGTATTGATTGGTAATGTCTCCTCTTTCTCTTGAAAATCTGGAAATTATTTTGTTTTGATTAATCTAGGGTTTGTGTAATTGGGGAAAACCGAAAATCTGAAAATTTCAGCAAGTTTCGTCAACTTTGGAGGCCCCAAAACTAGAGTTCCTAAATGTGTATGATCACCAAATTTTATGGGCAACTAGAATTTCATGTTAACAATGTGATCATATTTAATTTTTTCCTAAAATACTATCCAAAATTTTACTGGTACGGATTTTGCCTCGATAGGTCCAGATTCTGGAAAATTCAGACTGCTGGAGAAAAATATTGAAAACCAGGGGCTAGTCTGCTTATTTTCACTTGAAACTTTGAGAGATACTAGTAAACATATAGGACAGGGTTGTGTAAAATTTTGAGGGTATTCTATTTTGGAAAATATTGAGAAATGGTTGTCCGAACTGGCGTACCAGCAGCCTCTGTACCAGTATTTTTCAGAATATATTGATCAAATGTGTACGGTCCTACAAACCAAGTTATATGTTGTGTGAATCTATAGAAATTATGTTAAGAAAATCATAAGTAATAAAACCCAAGTAGGCATATCAATGGTCGAACAAAGATTAAATCAATTATGTATGATTGAAATAGGTGTAGGCTTGGTTGAGCAAGAGGTTGCGGAACCTTTCGAGACGTCCAAACCATAGGGACGCGATACGCTTTCCGTAATCAGGTGCGGGGTTCTTGGACTTGTTTGATGTTTCATTTTCAAAAATTAAATTCTTTTTCGATTGTCATGTTGTATGTTTGATTGTTGCATTTTTGGACGGATTGCATGTTTGATTGTTGCATAATTGAAATTGTGTGAATTGTTTGCATAACTCAATTTGGTTAAAACCAAATTCTGTGACATGGTTGATTTGCATATTCGTATGGTTGTCATCTTGATTGTGTTCTTATGATTTGTTTATGATTGAAAGTCACCACAAATTGATGATTATGGAATTATGTGAATAAATTTGCAAAGTCTGACCCGCTGGGCGAGCAGACGGAATTATGTGAATGAATTTGCAAAGTCTGGCCCGCTGGGCGAGCCGACTTTGATCCCAGGAACCTATTGGCCTTAGGTGATTGGCCCTCATTGTGTCCCAGTACCGGTTGGGACGAGGGGTGGGTGACTATATGGGTGTGATTGATTGTGATTGTGGGTGACTTGTGTGCAATGTCTATGGCTCGAGGGCATTACCCTACGTGGTAATGTATTTGAACGGTCAATTGAATATTACGACATTCTGAATGATTTCATGTGAATTTCCATTATATGACTTGGAACCAGACTTCATTAATGGTTAAGCCAAAGCACTATAGATGAGTGTCAGATAAAGGGTCCAGCTCGGTGGAACGTCTGTAGGTGCCAGTAACTCTACAGACGAGGGTCAGATAAAGGGTTCAGCTCGGTGGAACATCTGTAAGTGCTACCAGCCATAATAAGATAAGTTAGGCCAAAAATGTGTTTGTTTGAACGTCACCTTGGAAATTCCGTAAATTGTACTTCATTTGATTATTTGTTGTCGAGCATATGCATATACTTATATATTGTTATAGAATAGCTAATGTGCTTTGGTATGGATTTCATTTTTGAACATGGAGTCTGATTGCCAGTCCAATAACTCGATTGTGGCAAATTCGCACTGAGAATTATATTCTCACCCCCACCCTTTGGGTTATTTCTACAGGTTTTGATGCGGTCGATCCTGGAGAGGCACGCGAGTAGTAGGCCTTGTTATATGTCACCAAAGTACCTTAGTAGATATTTTGGTTATGTGACTAGAGGGGCATATTTTGTTTTGTGATATAGCACCCTATGTTATACCTTACGGTTGGTATCCGTATGAGATACCCTTTTGTATGTTATACTTTTACCAGATATTTTGTACTTGGACTATTATAAATAGACTTGTTTTATATCCTTTATTATATCATGATGAGTGTATTTTTAATTGCCTTGTAAGCATACATGAGGTTGTATGTTTACGGCGGGGCTCTGTCACTATTTATGGCCGCGGGGTGTGACAATACCTCTGCTTACCAGTTCGAACCCCACCCAAGTTGTCCCAACACTGGCTTTCTCTCTCTCTTAAATTAGTTGTTCCTGAGATACCGTGCAACTAAGTCGTTTTTCAATTTTCGAAGTCCAAATCGTCGATCTAAACCGTTAGATGTGTTCTCTATATTAAAATATACTTGGAGACCAAATTTTACATTTTTTAAATTTTTTTTACTATTTATTAAGCCACTTTGAAAATCGCTGATCTAACGGTAGCTTCTAATTTTACTGTTTTGTTAAGCCACCGTTGGATCAGCGTCTTTCAAAGTGGCTTAATAAATAGTAAAAATATTTCAAAAAATGTAAAATTTGGTCTTCAAGTACATTTTAATTTTAATATAGAGAACACATCTAACGGTTTGGATTGACGATTTGGACTTCAAAAATTGAAAACCGACTTGGTTGCACGGGACCTCAGGAACAACTGATTTGATATTAGCCAACCTCTATATATATAAACTTCAAACCCCAAAAACACGAATTTTCAAATCCAGAACCAATTATCTACTCGTTAAATTACTGCACTACTCTCTCTCTCTCTCTCTCTCTCCCTCTCTATTTCTCTTCAATATGTGTGCAGATTCTCAAAAGCAAGTTGTGGAAATCAGGGTAACATTCATAGAGTTAGAGACTATGTTTGTAGAGACGGATGCAGCAAATTTTATGTCGGTTGTGCAACAATTAACTGGGAAGGAACCATCTCCATCTCCATCTCCATCAGAGGCCAACAAAGAAAATGCAATGCCAATAAAACCACAAGCAAGACAATCGATTGTGCAATCTAAAGAGGAGGTTTGTATTGCAAATGGAGGTGCAAAAGATGCAGTTGATGAGGTGGTTGCTTGGATGGCAGAGTTAGAGCCGCATTTGGATGAGTTGTTTAATATAATGAACCAATGATCGATGTCGGCGCAACTTTTGAAATATATATATACCAGTATGTATGAAGTTTGAACTTGACGGATCTAGAAAGGAAATGGAAGTCGCTAAGTCACCCCATATATTTTTAAATCTTGATCAAATGTATGAAGAGTTTAATTGATATGTACTAGTTTTTCTATTTCATCGTCCATAGTCTAAATAATTAATATTATTGTCGTCTAGATTTTTTTCTTAATTTAATTTGAACAGTGTATATATATATATATATAGGAGGGATTCACTTACAATATTTTTGGGTGACACAAAATTACACCATTCATTTTTAAAGTTTAAACAGTCGATCCAAACCGTTCAACATGTTGGATATATTAAAATGTGCTTGCAAATCAAATTTTATATTTTTTTAGTTGAATCACCTTAATCTGAGCTCATATAACCACATGTTGACATGCTCCATTGTTTTATTCACATGTAAGTTATATGAGCTCAGATTAAGGTGATTCAAAGTTCTATGGAAAGCTTACAAAATATTCTATAACTTTGATATTTTGAGATTTTCCAGAATAATAACGCATCATGGTCAAAAGGGCGTGTCAAGATAAGTGGTATGTTTTGGACTGTGTGTTATTAATTAATTAGGTGTGAGTTTTGAGTGTGTTTTAATTAAGATCAAAGAGTAATTGTTTCCATATGTATCTAGCTGTCTTTTGGGGTTTCTAGAAAATTAATTAAGAGTATTTTGAGAGAATAAAAAATAGTTAAAGTTGTTTTAATATTTAGGTGATTTTTGGGGATAATTATAATACTATAAGAGAAGTCATATTTATTTTGTAAAATAGCTTATGAAATATTATGAAATATTACGAATTTTAAATTATGAGTTGAGTTTATCTCCTCTTTTACCTCTTTGAGTTGAGCTTACTCCTCTTTGAGTGTTTTCTTTGACCTTACCATAAGTTATGTAGCTAAGTTAATTAGGTTACCAGTACATATGTCTGATGTTTACCAGATATGCCGTTCAGTCCCTCTATTATATACTTCTATATGTTATAAAATTATTGAAGTGATGAATATTAATATTGTACCCTAAGTATTGTTACGTATCTCTGGGTAGCTGAAGACGACATAAGTATGTGCTGCTATATTTTATGTTGAATTTGAATTTTATGTTCATGTTGACTATATTCAACAGAAAGCAATACCATAAATATTTTTAAGATCATTGACTATATATATTTCCATCCGATTGGAATGGAGTTGAACCCAAAAAAAGTTGTCTTCATGCAGCTACATTTCTACTATTACTGGGAGACATTTCAAAAATAATGTGACTATTTTCCTTAATTACCTTAGAATTTGGGAATTAAATCAGAATCATAAAAAATAAACTCCTGTCAGGTTGAACATTTGGAGATTTGGTACAAAAAACAAAATAGAAGTTTAGCATCTCTCAAAATCGAAGTTCTCATGGCAGGCATTGATAGTGCCAAAACCGAAGTTATATATATATTTCTATATAGATCAGTGTTGTAAATAATGTCCGTTTAGGCCGATTAATCTGCCGATTAGTCGTTGGCGGTGATCAAATCGTTATGAATTTTTTTAACTAGTCGGCCGATTATTTCCTATTAA
Source organism: Carex cristatella (assembly GCA_024447775.1). NCBI lineage: Eukaryota > Viridiplantae > Streptophyta > Magnoliopsida > Poales > Cyperaceae > Carex > Carex cristatella. Next base: position 7,310,837 of record JAJHPF010000016.1, read on the forward strand.
TTGCTTAGTGATATCTTATCCGTCCGACGAGCTCATACTGTTATTTACAACATTGATATAGACAGAGTCCGTATGTGTTACCCCATTACCAAGTACCTGAGCTACAATTAAAGAAAATGGACGGCTCAGATTAATTCCAACCAGATCAAACTCAATCCAGTACATACTGAGATTGTACGTAGGACTATACTTTGAGATTCCTACCAAGTAAAATGAACTGTTCGAATTTACCACTTAAACCTCATGTACCTGAAGTGATACGAATTTATAGCAGAAAACCATTCGACATGTTGATCAAAATTGCAAAAACAAACTTTTAATTATTCCAGTGAGTATCCAGTTGGCAGTCTTTGTCATCTGGCAGAAGGGAGAAATGAGGTTGGAAAAGTGGCAGCAAGCTTCTGAGGCTGAGGATAAATGAGAAACAAGTACAAATATTATTGCTGACTAAAGAAAGGTACACATATTTTCTGATGTGACATGAACAATTTCCGACCAAGGGGACCAACAGCAAATAATAATAATAATAATAATGATGATTGACTGCATTCAAACATTGACAGCTGTTTATTGGATGTCCTATTTTTACTATCAAATTTGTTTTGCTATGCAAACCATATATTATAAGAAAAAAAGTGATACAAAATGCAAAATACTTGAAGAAAAAAAGGAGTGCTAAACAAGGAAAATAATTTAAAAAAGTTTTAAATTAATGCAAAGTATCAATTCAAAACAATAATCAAAACAAAGCAAAAACAATAACAGCCAACAATTTGTAAAAATTGCAAACCGGCCCGGATGCTTAATTGATCCTAGGTTAATTAATTGCTCATTCACAACAGCCACCAATTTTCAACAAGCCTTTATTTTTTTTTATTTTCTAATAACGAAACTTTTAAAATTTATATGTCAAATAAAAACCATTAAGTAGATGTAATCTAAATGATTTTTACTACATAAGAATAATTTTCTTATTTTATTTATGTATGAATCAACAAGTTCAAATGGACATCCAGAATTTATCCACATTAATAATTTTTGTGAACTCTTTATACCAATCAAAACAAAAGTATAAAAAATATCATAATCTTCTATATGTTTATAAAAAATATTATAATGATATGTAATATTTTTATTTTGACATTTGGATTTTAAATTTCAAATTATAAAAAAAATTAATATATAATAGAAATAAATAAATACAAATTTAAATCCTAATAAAAAAGCAATTGACTATAATTTTAAAAGCAATCTCTACATTTGTGTATTCTAATTGGACTGGCAAAACGGAAGTGGGGTTTGAAAAGTTGCAATAATTTTGTGACGAGAAATGAGAACAAGCACAAAATATTTTTGATGTGACATGAATAATTTTCGAGCTAAAAATATCCTAGTGAGGGGAAACAACAACTCCCATCCCAAAAAAAAAAATTGTGGATTGATTGCATTCAAACTTTGACGGCTGTGCATTGGATATCTTGAGTTACTATCAAATTTGCTATACCAATAAACTTCAAAATTTCCAGCTGGCGCATGTAAGAAAAGTACATTATTTTAATCTTCAAAGAAGGCATACCAAAAAAAAAATGCAAAGACATATTTGAGAAATTAAGTTCACGTCTTTAATTCTCGTAAAAAAAAATACTATTGTCAAGGTACATTGAGTCATCGACGTGCTATTTTTGAGCATATCGATATTACCGATAGAAGTATCCGCGACGATTCCATCAACAAAAACAATGTGATCCTCGTGAATACTGTCCCATACTTACAGTATTTGAGTGTGCAGGATCGAAAACCCGCGACGCAAGGAAACATCTCCAAGTGGGAAGACACCTCTGATATATATATGTGGGGTCCTTGATCCAGATCTGCTGGAGAAGTTCCAAAGGAATGATAGAGAGGTTTATGAAATTAATTAATTAGTAGGCTCAAATTGAGGTACCAAATAATATAGCTAGCCGTTAGAACAGATATATAGGATGTTTGGCTACGAAATTCCAAAGCCAACAACACCACAACTAGCATTAATTACTATGACTGTCAAGACTCAAGAGACAAGCTAGAGAGATCAAAGGTAAATTAAGTCCTGGTAACACAGAATCACAGATCCATATATAGTCCATTCTTCCATCCTCTAAATTAAATTCCAAATGCATTTCTGGTGCAATAAATAGGCAAACTGGTAACCTATGCATTCATAATTATGTCAATATACTTCATATATAGACATGAACATGGACCCATAAACTTTAAAGAGGCCATCCCTTGTGCCATTAAACAACTTAATTAAGCTGAAATTATATATTTACATCCACGTTGAAGCAAAGAAAGCTATATTTATAAATTTCTGAAACAAAAATATATGTACACTGAAACTGCTAAAAAATTGAGGTGATAATGTGTTGGAAAATAAAAATCACAAATATAGTTTATGCTGGTTGTAGTAACAGTACGTAAAAGTTGAACAAACATCGATCATTGGTTCAGTAATTCAAACAAATCATCCAAATATGGTTCTAACTCCACAATCCATGAATCAAACTCATCAACCACATCTTTTGCACCTGCTGCTTCAATTTCAAATTCTTCATTTGCACAAGGAGCCTCTGTTTTCGATAGTGCAGTTGATGGTAGTACTACTGCTCCATATGCTTGTAGCACTATTTGTTCTGGTGTCTTTTTCTTGGCTTTTGTCGACGGTTCCTTCCCTGTTAATTTCTGCACAAGTGCCATGAAATTCTCGGCATCAGTGTTGAAATATGTAGTCTCTATGAATGTTACCTTCACATCCTCGAGTTTCTCTCGCGACATGTCGAACACGTACTCTAATGAATCCAATGTATATGGTAAATGATCGATTTATGAGTAGTTATTTTGTTTGCAAAATTTTAATGGTGGGCTGTGAGTGTTTGAAAAGCTAAGTGATCAGAGTGATTTACACTTATATATATATATAGAGAGAGAGAGAGGAAGGAAGCGAATAATTAACTAGCTAAGACTTTGAATAATTTGATCAACGGCAGTCAACCTCATGTTTTACCTTCAAAAATGAAAAAGAAAAAGAAAAAGAAAAAGAAAAGAAACACATCAGTATCATGCTATGCAAGCGCTCATATGTCATGACGTTTACATGTGTAGTCTAGTGCAATTCTTCCATTGATTCAAAATATAATTGTAATGGAATTGAATCTTGTTCTAGGTATGTCTTCTATATATAATCTTAAATAAATAACGTTGTATCAAACTTTGTAGTGATGAATTTAAAGGAATTAATTATTTGTCGAGCAATTTGAAAAAATAAACGGTTTTATTTTTCTTGATATTTGATTTGTAATGCAAAATTTAAGTAGTAGCAAATTTGATAAACGGTCTAAATAAATAATATTTATATGAATTTATTTATAATTTTGTACAAAATTTAAACGCCAATCATTGTCATGTCCCCCCCCACCAGGCCGGAAGTTGCGACAAGAGAGGCATCCTCACATCAATATTCCGTCGTCCCGTCAACCTAAGTCGCAATAAAAATAACAAACAAAAATAATACAGAGTTAACTATAAAGCTCAGTAACCAATTATATATTTCATGACGCACTTCTCTATAATTGGTTTAATTAAACAACCATTTAAACATACGGGATTAATCCACACAAATTAATATCAAATTATGCATGTATATTTAATAGTGATAATACCTGAGTATAGATTATCAGTAAAACAAGTCACAAAGTATTCACACATTTGGAATCTGTACCGCAAATAATTTTCACATTCTCAGAACACACGATCTCATTATTTCACAATGAAATTCGAACCTCGGACCCATTTTCCCGTTAAATATGCCCTCATAATCTAAAACTCTATTCAAACATCTAATTCAACAATACAAATTGAAAACACAGACTATAGAGATTAATTGAAGGCCTAGCTTGTTTGCAAGAAAATAGGATATGTAAACCCTGTATAACTCCATCCATGTGTGCTCCCCATTTTTGCTAATCCATCTATTGCTTCGTTCTGATCTCTCGGTATGTGGCAGCTGTAATTGGTTGACCATTAATTGTAGATGAAAAAAATTCCAAGTCCAGATTCCAAATTTGACTATCCACATCCCTCATGCTCATTAGATGCTGTCTCCTGTGTACAAGTGTATTATTATTAACGAAAGAGACATCCTTAGATCGATTTCCTGTGACAATGGTTGGAAATTACTAAAACAAATCCATGACATGCTTTAGAGAATTAGTCAAAATGTCAACCCAGCTGGATTATTTGTAATTAAATATCAAGAATAACACAGCTGTCAAAATTCCAACGACAATTTTAATTCGGTAAATTTCAAATGATAATGTTTTGCAAAGTTATCAAGTACATGTCTAAATTTGAAAAGTAGCTTGGAGCCTAGCTAGGAGAGAATATACCAGTAACACTGAACTTGCATAAAATTTTATCACATCATATATATAATATGTTATAAAGTATAGATTGCATTTGCTTGCCGTACGTAATATACAAATAAAACTTATTTTTTGCAATTGTGAAACTAATTGGCTGTCTATGTATCCCCACCATATATTAATTATTTGGATAGAGAGTATTTATTTAATTATTTGGTCTAGGGATTGAAAAGTAAAGTCGGCAAGGGTTTAAACTCATAATAGATTTCGCACCACAAAATTCATCAGGAGCTCCATACAAAAAAATTTGACCATTGAACTTCGATAGATAGGTCCAAAAGTGGACAGAGTTCAGTGTTCAAAGTTTTTCCAGATAGGTCTTTTGAAAAATGAATGCAAAAAAATAATTCATTATTTTATTTTTCAACCACTAATTAAGATCTTATACAAAATAGTCTTAAAAAATATTGAAATTTAAAAGTATTCGCATGTGCAGTACATATAGGTCAGTGGTTCAAATTCATCCCTTTTCAAATCAATTTGTGAAATTAAGTTTAAAAATCCCATTCACTAGGTTAAACTCATGTACTAATTTGATTAGATCAGGAAATTAATGCATTCGTTTGGCTATACACATCAGAACCACCATAATTGAAATTAATACAGGAAAAAAAAAATACACAGCGGAAAGACAACATTTCAAAAGAATCAAGGCAACAAACAAATAAATGAGCATTGGAAATATGGAGACATATCATTTAAGTTTTCTATCTCAAAGCGTGTTACATATGAAATTGTGAACTAATTAAAATGCATCAAATAAATAATTAAAATAAATTAAGAAAATATGTGTGAATTGTACGTACATCATGTTTTTTATTAGAGAAAATTGTGAAAATGCCACTCCAAAACTTTCAAATTGTGAAAATACCACTCCAAATTTTGAAATTGTCAAAATGCCACTCCAAACTTCATTAATTTGTAAAAATACCACTCCAAATAATTAATGACTAAAATACCCTCGCTCGTCAATCTCCACCTCTTGCGACGGACGAAGGGAATCATGCCCGGAAACTGCTTCTTGTGCCTCTTGCGACAGGCGAGGGTCGGGTCGGCAGAGGGTGCGGGAGGAGGCGGCGGAGGGGCGGAGGCGGAGATGGACGAGCGAGGGTATTTTAATCATTAATTATTTAGAGTGGCATTTTTAGAAATTAATGAAGTTTGGAGTGACATTTTGACAATTTCAAAGTTTGGAGTGTCATTTCCACAATTTGAAAGTTTTGGAGTGGCATTTTCACAATTTCCCCTTTTTATTAATATATCCAACATTAAATAAAAAATGCTAAAATTTTCTTTTAGAAAATTATAAAATTGCCCAAACCGGCCAATTATTGGCCAGTTTCTAATAAAATAGAAATCGGCCAACAATTGGTCGGTTCTTGGTTTTTATTTTTGGTGTTAGAAACCGGCCAATGATTGGCCGGTTCTTATTTTTTTGTTTTGTTTTGTTGAGATAGTTGATATATTAATTGTCGAGTTTATATTAAGACATAAAATAAATTAAGTACATTATTGCTCCAACAAATTCAATATGTGTCTTTTTGTTATAATGCATATGTAGAGAAGGAGATTTGTCACTGCGTGACTAGTCATGTCACGGAACGTCACGTCACGTCACATATGTCGATTACGTGACATGATTCGCTTGACGCGTGATGTGATTATTCGCGTGACGTAACAGCATTCGGGCGAAAATTACACGTCACGTTACGTCACGGTATAAAACATAGAGTATCCAACTTTTTTGGTATGTATAGAGTATTCAGATTTTTCTTTTAATGTAGGTTCAGTGATACTGATACTTATGTAGTACTGATTTTTATTTTATCTAGTTTAGTCTAATAAACGTTTGTAGTTTGAATTTTTAAAGTAATATCAGATGCCCAACAGTCTTTCTTCAAAAAAAAAAAATAATAATAATATTTACAACATTATTTACTTATTTTAAAAATTTTGACATTTTATTATATTATTTTTTCTAAATTTTCAATAATTTAAATTAAAATATAAAATAAATTGATGTAACTAATTTGCGTCACGACACGTATAATCACGGCGTGACTATGCGTGACGTGACCACCCGCCACCATTTTGATTATGTCACGTGAAAAAAAAGTTGATCACGTTACGTGACCAAATCACGGCATGTTTGTCACGTCACGTCACGGCGTGTGACGTATTTCATTCTCTATGCATATGTATTTTCTTCATTAAGTCATTTCTAAAGCACATGTATGTTGTACATGTATTTATCTAAGACATCTCTCGTAAACAGGCGAGATTAGAACAAGGAATAAAACAGGACAGACGATATCTTTACTGAGAATGTATAAAACGACGATAAAACTTCAAACGATAATAAAATGATGCTCGATTGTTTGATTTCAGCAAATGACTACTTTTCGAAAAGCTTGCGAAAATATACATGCATTGGTGATGGCTTATGCCATTTCATAATTGCCAAAAATTAAACAAAGGAAAGAGCCTCAAAACTTGACTTGAAGTTTCCGATTAACGCTATGATCGGAAAGCCTATTTTTTTTTGTCTAAACGGGAAATAGAATTGACGTCGATTAAAATTTTCTGACCAGAAACCAATCAACAGCGGGAAACGACTTCACTTCCCGTGATTTGGAGGGAAATTTTCGCCCCAAAATTTTTCCGTGAAAATTGATGAGATTCGGCGGAAATTCATTATACTAAAAACTAGCGCTTTTTTTTTTTTCTAGCGCTGTCCTCCTTTCACTTCTTATATATATCTCATCTAATCACCCAGTTCTTCTACAAGTGAGTTGTTCTTCTTCTACCAGCTTTCGATAACAGTGAAGGAGGAAAAAGGAAAGTTATACGAGGTTGGCCAGCGTGAGTACTAAGCACGCAGTTGTGCCCTTCTGGTGCCGTTCAGCTTCTCGAGGTAATTAATCTCACAAATTGACAATCCGAATTTTTCCTCCTTTGCTTTTGTCTGTGTGTGAAGTATCTGAAGCTGTTGTGCTTGTTAGTTCAATCTTGTGATTAATTTAATTGTTGAGGCATCTCCTAAATTAGATTTCTTTTTTGCAATGAAATCTTTGATTTGGTTGTTGAGGCACAAATTGGTCATGTTTTATATATACACATTCATGTATGTGTCTAATAAATGGCTATGAACTGTCAATTTCAAGTATAATAAGTTATTAGAGTCCTTGTCTAATACTTAGATTTTGGTTTTTAGGAAAATGATGAATGATTTTGAAGGTGATAGGACTATTTTTATAGTTGCTTTTGTAGCGTATGTTGCATATTTGAATATTCTGATTCTTATTGAGTACAATAAGAATATGATTTTAGAAGCCAAAGCTGAGGCTAATTTTTAACGAAAAAGAGCGCATGATCGTTTGATGAATGACATAAGAAACCATAAAGACCCTCGTGATATCATACGCATGAGGCCGCATGTTTTTCAAAGGTTGTGTTTTATTCTCCGAGGCACGGATCGTCTTAGAGATAATCAATACAGTTGTGTTGAGGAACAAGTGGCCAAGTTTTTGCATGTTTTATCTCATAATGTAAGGAATCGAACAATTAGTTTTTTCTTCCGACGATCACTTGGAACCATTATTAGTCATTTCCACAATGTACTTAGAGCATTGATATCACTTGAAGATAGATTTTTAGTTCAACCGATGGATGACTTTCCAATTCCGAATGAGATATTGATGAAAGAAGACAAATTCTACCCATATTTTGAGGTATGAATGCTGAATTTCTTTTTTTTTTTATAACAAATTAGCATATTTGTTGTAAAAAAATTTGACTGTTGTCAAAATTTTGATTTTCATTGAATGCTCTTTTAATGTTTTTTTTATTCATAAGTATAACGTTCATGTCCAACCAGTCTATGATATGCCAAATGTGCTGTAACCATGCTTGTCCTAGCCATTGATGCCAATTAAATCAGATTTATGTCCAGCTAGTATTCCAGAAATGCCTAAAATACCCTCAGTCAGTAAATCGATCCTACAGACTAAAACAGACCAAATTTGGCCAAACCCTCTTACCAGTAGATAAAGGACTCCAATATGAGGAGAACAAAAAAAGAATCACTCAATTTGAGTAATCCAGTAGGAAATGGTGGCCATTCAAAATTCACCCTTCTGAATTTGAAATGCTGGAGCTGTGCTGTAATCTTTTTACTGGTACCGTATTGCATCAGTCATATCTCATAATCCAGAAAGAGTTTAGAACATGAAATTTTACCAGGTTATAGACTTGATATCAAAGGTTAAAACTGCAAAGTTTCATAGAAAAATAACAAGCCAATTGTTTGTACCAAAATTTAGAAATTAGCACCAAGTAAATGAAAACTGATAACTGTACCACAACAAAAATAACAAAATTGATTAAGTTGTGTTTATATGTGTGTGTTTTATAGAAATGCATTGGGGCAATTGATGGAACTCACATGCGTGCTAAAATCTTTAGAGATGACACAACAAAATATAGAAGCAGAAAGCAATTTCATATGCAAAATATTTTAGTAGCATGTACTTTTGGTCTCAAATTTGTTGAATGTAATCCAAGTCAGCAAGGCATAGAAGGTGCAGATTAGAAGCAACAGTTTTATTTTTAGTAGCAGGTTTATTTTTAGTTTGTCGAAAATAGGCAGCACGTTCTCTGTTTAGAGGTGTGCAGGGAGTAGTTTAGAAATGGTAGTTTCTATATTTAGTTTGTCATGTAGTGGGTTGGTTATAGGCTAATTATGGCAGCATTGTAGTGGGGTTAGTGGGTACTAAAAATAGGAATATGCACCATTATAAATATCGTATTTGTATCTGTTGGTAAATTAATAAAATAGTTAAATAAATCAGCTGTTGTGTTCTGTCTTTTACCAAATAATTCCCAACAAAAGTGGTATCAGAGCCAAAGGTGAGAGATCAAGGCAGATCCGACCATGGCAGAGAACATGAACGTTTCGAATCCCTCGATTCCACTATTCAAGGGAGACAACTATGAGTTCTGGAGCATCAAGATACGAACTTTGCTCATGTCGCAAGGCTTATGGGAATTGGTGGAGAAGGGAGCACCGGCCCCTGATCCCACACCAACAAAAACAGTAAAGCGCGATGCGAAGGCGCTGTTCTTCATTCAACAAGCCGTTGCTGACACGGTGTTCACAAAGATCGCAGCAGTGACATCGGCAAAGGAGGCATGGACAACCGTGAAAACCGCCTTCCGAGGAAATACAAAAGTTCTCGAGATAAGGCTACAAGGCTTGAGAAGAGAGTTCGAGACGTTGAACATGAATCAAGGCGAATCTGTTCAAGTGTTTCTCACAAGAGTCACATCCACAGTTAACCAAATAAAGAGTTGTGGCGAGGATCTCACAGAAAAGATCGTGGTTATGAAGGTGCTCCGCAGCCTTACAGCAAAAATTGACCATGTCGTGGCAACAATCGAAGAGTCAAAGGATCTGTCCACATACTCTTTCGACGAGTTGATGGGTTCGCTGCAAGCCCATGAAGTCCGACTTCTCAGATCTGAAGAGAAGGATGATTCTAAGGCGTTCCTCACCAAAGGCAACTCAAGTAGAGGAAGAGGACGCAGCGGTAGAGGTCGTGGAAGAGGCACAAGCAGTGGAGACAACCGTCAACAACAAACAACAAAGAATGATATCGAGTGCTACTATTGCCACAAGTTTGGTCACGTCAAGGCAGATTGCTACAAGAAGAAGAGGGAAGATGGACAAGGCAAGCAAGGCGTTGAATGCCACTATTGTCACAGAATCGGCCATGTGCAGGTTGATTGCTACAACGAGAAATCATGCTGTACATGAGAAAGGCAATGAGATAGGCATAGAAACCATGCTGTTCGTGACTAAAACCAACGAGAAATCAGACGTAAGTCAAGTTTGGTTCCTGGACAGCGGGTGTTCTAATCACATGTCCCGTTACAAGTATCTCTTCGAAGAATTGGACGAGTCATACAAGAAGCCTGTGAGACTCGGCAATGACAAACAAATACAAGTTGAAGGTATCAGCAAGGTGGCTGTCCAAACTTCAAACAATACAAGGTATATACACAATGTATACTACATCCCGCAACTTTCACAAAACCTCCTAAGCATCGGCCAAATGATGGACAGTAGGTATGCGATCAAATTCGAAGGCAACACTTGTAAAGTTGAGGAGTTATCAACAAAGCATGTGATGGAAACCATTCAGAAGACACAAAATAACTTGTTTCCGCTGGAAATTACAGAGGTTGATGATACTGCACTTGCAGTTATGGAACCTAATCAAAGCAGATTATGGAATCTAAGGTATGGGCATTTAAATATTAATGGTTTGAAATTGCTAAACCAGAAAAATATGGTGATAGGCCTACCAGAGATAGAGGATGTTGGGTTATGTGAAGGGTGTATTCTTGGCAAACAATCAAAATTATCATTTCCGAAGGATCAATCTCTCCGTGCAACTCGAGTACTTGAATTGGTGCATACCGACCTATGTGGCCCCATGGAGTGTTCAATGGGAGGAAGTAAATATTTCATGTTGTTCATTGACGATTTCAGTAGAATGACATGGGTATTCTTCATTACCTATAAAAGCGAAGCATTTAAGATGTTCAAGAAGTTCAAAGCCATGACTGAAACACAAACCGGCATGAAACTGAAAGTGTTAAGATCTGATCGGGGAGGTGAGTATCAATCACTCGAATTCAAGCAATTTTGTGAACAAGAAGGCATCTTGCAGCAACTAACCACACCTTACACCCCTGAGCAAAACGGTGTAGCCGAGTGAAAGAACCGAACTGTTGTTGAGTTGGCAAGAAGCATGCTGAAATCAAAAGACATGCCGAACTCCTTTTGGGTAGAAGCTATAGCCACGGCAGTCTACATCCTCAACCTTTCACCGACAAAGGCAGTCATGAACAAAACTCCGTATGAGGCGTGGTTCAGAAGGAAACCTGCTGTGAGTCACTTACGAGTCTTTGGATGCGTTGCTTACACTCTTATCAATTCGCACAACCGAAAGAAGTTGGATGCCAAATCTGAAAAGTGCATATTCATTGGGTATTGTATTCAATCAAAGGGATATCGACTCTACAACCCTGAAACAAAGAAGACAATTGTCAGTCGTAACGTGATGTTCGATGAGAATACGAGTTGGAGATGGAACACAGAAGGTGTTGAAGTACCGACTACTTTACAATACGAGGAGGATGAGGACAGCGAGCAGCCTCATCTAGAAACAAACATAAACGATGACATACCAACACCATTACAAGATAATACAAGAAGAGGCAACCAACAGCCAGAAACAAACATAAATGACGACATACCAACACCATTACATGTTTATGCAAGAAGAGGCAACCAACCGTCACAATAAAAGACCAAAACCTTGCAAGAATTATATACAACAACACAAGCACTTTTGGTGACTGATCCCGAGTGCTTTGAAGAAGCTGTTGAAAAGGAAGAATGGGTTACAGCGATGAAAGAAGAAATGCGAGCAATCGAGGAAAACAATACTTGGGAGTTAGTTGAACTGCCAAAGGATCACAAGGAAATCGGGGTCAAATGGGTCTACAAAACCAAGCTCGGTCTAGATGGGAAGGTGCTCAAATACAAGGCAAAATTAGTTGTGAAAGGCTATGCACAAAGGCAGGGAATTGACTACAATGAAACATTCTCCCCTGTTGTTAGGTTTGAAACCGTTCGGCTCTTGTTAGCACTAGCTGTCCAATTAAAGCAACCGGTCTTTCAACTCGATGTTAAATCTGCTTTCTTGAATGGAGAACTAATGAAGGAGGTATATGTCGAGCAACCTGAAGGCTTCAAAATCAAAGGCAAAGAAAATTGGGTGTATCGGCTCTACAAGGCACTTTATGGCTTGAAGCAAGCTCCACGAGCGTGGTATAGCAAGGTAGATGAATGCTTTCAGAAGTTGGAGTTCACAAGAAGCAAGAATGAGCCCAATCTCTACATTAAACATAACCAAAGTCTGCTGGTTGTTTGTTTATATGTTGATGATATGATCTATTTCGGTACAGATCAAGGAATGGTTCAAATATTTAAAGAACAAATGATGTATATGTTCAACATGACAGATTTGGGTAAGATGCACTACTTTCTAGGGCTAGAGATTGAACAAGAAATAGGTCATATGTTCATTTCTCAGAGGAAGTATGCCAAAGATCTAGTCGAGAAGTTTGGAATGAAAGGATGCAATCCTGTGCAAACACCATCTAATGTCAACGAAAAACTAACAGCGAGAGGATAACACGGGACATACTCATGCAACACGATTCCGGAGTTTGGTTGGAGGCTTAATGTATTTGACACACACACGTCCCGACATCTCGCACTCAGTTGGGGTCATCTCGGGGTTCATGCAAACACCGACCAAATAACACATGGGAGCAGCAAGAATGATATTAAGGTATATTGCAGGCACAACGAGCTATGGTCTGTGGTACAAATTTGTGGAGAATCCGAGCTTAATTGGATATAGCGATAACGATTGGGGAGTGAGCCTAGACGATAGAAGGAGCACATCCGGGCAAGTGTTCTTCTATGGTGACAATGCAATTTGCTAGAATTTCGAAGAAGCAATCAACTGTTGCACTTTCCACAGCAGAAGCAGAGTACAATGCTGTGTCTTCAGCTGCATGTCAAGGTGTATGGCTTAGACGCATGCTACAAGAGTTAAATTGCAAGCAAAAAGGAGCAACAATAATACTATGCGACAACCAGTCAACGATAGCAATGAGCAAAAATCTGATGTTTCATAGTCGTACGAAGCATATTGATACAAGGCAACACTCCATCCGAGAGTTGGTTGAGCAAAAGGAAATCAAATTGGAGTATGTTAATACGAATGAACAAGTTGCAGATGTCATGACCAAGGCTCTTGCAAGAGAGAAGTTTGTTTGGTGTCGAAGAATAATGGACGTAGATGACTTTGGATTAAGGGGGAGTGTTGAATGTAATCCAAGTCAGCAAGGCATAGAAGGTGCAGATTAGAAGCATCAGTTTTATTTTTAGTAGCAGGTTTATTTTTGGTTTGTCGAAAATAGGCAGCACGTTCTCTGTTTAGAGGTGTGCAGGGAGTAGTTTAGAAATGGTAGTTTCTATATTTAGTTTGTCATGTAGTGGGTTGGTTATAGGCTAATTATGGCAGCATTGTAGTGGGGTTAGTGGGTACTAAAAATAGGAATATGCACCATTATAAATATCGTGTTTGTATCTGTTGGTAAATTAATAAAGTAGTGAAATAAATCAGCTGCTGTGTTCTGTCTTTTACCAAATAATTCCCAACAAAATTTACATATGTTCTAGCGGGTTGGGAGAGTTCAGCACATGACTCGAGGATACTTGAGGATGCCTTAACTCGAGCAGATAGATTAAAGATACCTCGAGGTAATGATTTTGATGATAAAATTTTAGTTAAACATAGTGACCTATAGCATAAGAAACACTCATTTTTTGTATATTTTCATTTTTGTAGGTAGATAATATCTAGCAGATGCTGGATATATGTTGACACCCTCATTCCTTACTCCTTATCGGGGTATGAGATACCATCTTAAGGAGAATTCGAATCATGCTTCGGAAAATTCGAAGGAATTGTTCAATCTTAGACACTCCTCCCTGCGAAATGCAATAGAAAGATGCATTGGAAGGTGAGAAGCAATCAGAAGGTGGATATTTTACATGGGTAAGGGCAATAGATACTCTTCTTCTTGAAGTTTTGCGAGAGCAAAAGATAAAGGCTTGAAAGACGATAGGAACTTTCAAGGAGAGGCTTATAGGGTTGCTGTCGATGCTCTTAACTCACAATTTAAATGCAACATCACAAAAGAGAAAATTGTTAATCGTTTGAAGACTTTGAAAGACATAATGCATCTTGCTTTAGATGCACTTATAAAGAGTGGTATCTCATGGAACGATACCACATAGAAGATAGAAGCAGGACCGGAGGTTTGGAATGACTTGATTAAGGTACATAACAGTATATCTTTGATGCATATTTTTTTACTTTGAATAAATCTGGACTTGAGAAGCCTTAAAACTGATATCAGAATTATACTTGTACCAAGAGTAAGGTATAGAGTAGTATGCCAGATTGAAAGTGTCATTTCATTTAAAGTGAATACTAAAATGAATACTTAAGCAAGAACAAGGATAAAAGTGTCATTTCATTTAAAATGAAATCATTTCCTTCTATTATATAGACTTTTCAATCAAAAAATAGAAATGAATTCAATTCTTTTATATTTTTATTCCGATCAACAAAATTCAATTGAAAATCATGTTAATTGAATACTATTGAATTGAAATCAATTCTTTTTCACAAACGTTGGGTTCCGATCACAGTGTAAGATTCTCATTCATATTTTTTGTTTATCGAAGTAACTCAGTAAATTAGTTATATAATCAACTTGTAGAATACAAATTTGTACTATTTTTGAATTTTTTTGACTTTTTCTATGATTTATGAAAGATAACACAAAATGACTTAAAAATAATTTTTTTTTTATGAAGAGTATATTTTTCGGTACTTGGGTTGGGTTATATACAATATCTACACAAGTCATCTCATTCTATACACATTAAACATCTCTATAAAAAAATTATAATGGACCGCCAAATATTGTGGTCCTTCTATTATATATTTTGAAAAAATTGACAAAAATTGTAATAAATGATTAAATTATAGTGGACCGCCCAAATAATTGTCTCTTATAAATTATTTACAAATTTTCATGTCTTAATATAAACTCGACAATTAATATATCAATTATCTCAACATAAAGAAAGAAAGAAAGCCAAGAACCGGTCAATAATTGGTCGGTTTTGTTATTTTTTATTATTTTCTAGCATCTGTGGACAATTTTGACATTTTTTTATTTAATGTTGGATTTTAATAAAAATCACGGGATTATAGTTCTCTATACTAAAGCATCTGAAAAAGCTAACATCATCCCTAAATTTATTTTAAGCTATATATTTATTTTATTGTTCAAATTAAATTAAAAAAATAATCTAGACGACAATAACTTTAATTATTTAGACTATATATGGACGATTAAATAGAAAAACTAGTACATATATATCAATTAAACTCTTTATACATTTGATCAAGATTTAAAAATTGATGGGGTGACTTAATTAGCCACCTCCATTTCCTTTTAAGATCCGTCAAGTTCTAACTTCATACATACTGGCATATGTATATTTCAAAAGTTGCACACACATCGATCATTGGTTCATTATATCATACAACTCATCCAAATGCGGCTCTAACTCTACCATCCAAGCAACCACCTCATCAACTGCATCTTTTGCACTTCCATTTGCAATACAAACGTCCTCTTTAGATTGAACAATCGATCGTCTTTCTTCTGGTCTTATTGGCATTGCATTTTCTTCGTTTTTGTTGGCCTCTGATGGAGATGGTTCCTTCCCAGTTAATTTTTGCACAAGCGACATAAAATTTGCTGCATCCGTCTCTACAAACATTGACTCTAACTCTATGAATGTCACCTTCACTTTCTTAACTTGCTCTCGAGAATCTGCATACATGTTGAAGTGAAATAGAGAGAGGAGATCGGGAGGCAGTATCGTACCGGTTACTCAAAAGTTGAGAGTTCGAGTCCCTCTAACGATTTTGCAGGTGCTATGAAGCTTTTCTAAAAGAGAGAGAAAGATAATAGAGCAGTAACTTATATATAGTGAGGAGTTAATTGGGATCTGTAAGCTCGTGTTTGTGGGATTTGCGCTTATATATAGAGAGAGAGGAAGCGAGTTTTGAGCATGGAACTGGGAAGTGACTCAGAAAGAAAGTCAAAATCATCCTATACAAGTGCTCTCACGTGACCAAAAAAAAAGAATCTGAGTTTTCTGTTGCTTCCACTGTGAAACCGTTCCTGTTAAGAGTCACTGGCAGAAGGGTCCATCACTCCATTGAGATTTAATCTGTCAGTGACTTGTATTTAATTGGGTCGCTTCTATATATAAAAATTAGAAAGTATGTCACAGAGATTAATTTGTGTTTCAAAACAAATGATTGTGACTAAAGCAATTATATGTTTAAAGTGATCTGATCAGGTTCGGTTAAAGCAAAATTGTTGCTGTCGTCAGAATAAAGCGAGCCACAATCGGACAAAACAAGCAACAGTAGTACCATGTTCTCCATTCTACCGAAATTTTTATTAATGCCATTTCCATCAAATAAATAAACCACAAAACTTAGAGAATTCGATATTTATCAGGGCCGCAATTACAATCTTTCAAAAACATAAAAAAAACATCGTAATATGCTGAATTTATTTAGATTTTTTAGGAGTCGCAATTACAAAGGGTGAGAGACCCCATTTGTCAGTGCAGAGTAAATATCAAATTCTTCAGTTTCAGTATTAGCCTGTATTTTGTTTTTTTTTTTTTTTAAATGGTATTAATAAAAAATTTAGTTCATTCTAACATAACACTGAACTGACATGCTAATATTATATGTGAATCTTCATTAGTTAATTAGAATTGATGGGGCAGAGCATGTCGTCAAAATTTGTACCATAATACAATATTAATTACATATTGGTCATAAACGTAGAATACCTTTGCATTTAAGGCCTCATCCACAAAGAATTAGGTCCAGTTAAAAGAGACTGGAGAAGAAATAAAAACGCGCTTCCATTAATTTGCACATTTGCACGAGATAAGAGTTACAATCAAATTAGGCCAAGGGTATGTCTGTCTGTCTTTTGTGGGTTGTCCCTGTAGGATAACACGCTTGTGCTGTTTTGCGTTGGGGTACCATGCAATCTCTACATTTGTGAATTAGACTGGCAAAACGGAAGTGGGGTTAATTTGAAAAGTTGCAATAATTTTGTTATGAAAAATGAGCACACAAAATAATTTTGATGTGACAAGAATAATTTCCGAGGTACATTAATTTCACCTAGTGAGGGAAACCACAACTTCCATCCAAAATAGAAATTTTGTGGATTGATTGCATTCAAACTTTGACGGCTGTGCATTAATTGGATATCCTGTCTCACTATCAAATTTGCTATACCAACCTTCAAAATTCCCAGCTGGCGCATGTAAGAAAAGTACATTATTTTAATCTCCAAATTAAGAAGGCATACCAAAAAAAAAAAAAAAAATGCAAACAGATATTTGAGAAAGTTCAGATGTCTATATTATATATATTTCGCTCATATTTTTATTTTTCAAGTTTTAATTATGAAGTTTTTTAAGTATTTAATAATAAAAAAATATAAAAATCATACGTTAAAGTAAAACTATGATTTATATTATTTTCTTTAAATATATATACACAAATCACTTTTCAATTTAAATTTTGTACGAATAAGTTGCAAAATCAACGTCAAAAAATCATTAACATCAACAATTTTTGAAATTTTTGAAACCAATTAAATTAATTCAAAATTTCATAATCTTTTATATGTGTATAGAAAAAAATAATATATGTCATTTGTAAAGATTTTAATTCGATATTTGAATTTTAAATTTGAAATTATTAACGTTTTTAGAATAAAAATAAAAACTATTCATGTCAGTAATTTTTCCGTACTATTCGCACGTACTATTTTATTGGTATAAATTTTCAGAATATTCGGATAGTTATAAATTAATTAAAATAAATCAAATTGAAATAGAGTTATCCGGATCGTGCGGAGCACTGTCCTTAAGCGTATTCCGTCTCATCGTGCAAGATGGAACCGCAACCAAGATAATCCGGAATTGTTACTCCTTAGGCACGCCATGGAAGCAACTGATGATAACTCCACAATATCCAGCATAGATCAGAATTTGATTAATTGGTATAAAATACAAATGGAGAATGAATCCAAGGGAAAGTTGCATGCGCGCATATATGTATATTCAAAGATGAGAGAGATTTCACAGTGCGCTAATTAAAAGATTTAATAAGAAATTAATGAAAGGTTAATGTCCCTCATTATAATTGAAAAGGAAAACTCAAAAACGCATATGCCATGAAGGTTCAAACGATAGGAAATGATTAATAGAATAATAAATTGTTATTAGCAAAATAACTCACCATTAAAGAAATACATATTCGATTTAGTCCTCTAATTTTCAAATATCACAAATGGAGATTGAAGCAAATTTATTGAAGAGAGAATTTTGAGTTTTTAGAACTCAAGTTCCAACATATTCTTTCACACACCAACATTATTAATTAATATCACATTCCCTTTGCTCTTAGAAAATCTTTTTAAGTTTTTATTTTTTATTTTTCGTCCAAAGTATATATGACAATAAAAGAAAAATAGAGGCTTTGGTCGTCGTTTCAAAAATCAACATTTGGTTTGGTGATAAAAAAAACTCCTTGTGTGAGGTCGTAGGATTGAAATATGGCCGAAGATTACTTTTTAAATATTGGAATGCCAAATTAATGGTTTGATTCCTATCATTCTTCCAGGATTGTTTTACTAAAAAAAATAAGTTTGTGTAACTCCAAAGAAAAAATTGTGGGATTGTTTTACTAAAAAAAATAAGTTTGTGTAACTCCAAAGAAAAAATTGTGGATATCCACCAATGCTCCTTCTAAATGGACTTCTCACCTATCCAATAATTTAAAATAAGGTCAAATGGACTGCATATACTAAAGTATGGGACATTATTCGCAAGGATAAAAAAAATATTATTCCTGAGAATACACCGATAGTGCTATTTTTTAGTGTACCGGTATTACTAACAGGATTATCCGTGACGAAAAACCATCGGCAAAAAACATTTTAATACTCGCGGATTATGTCCCATACTTACAGTATATATATACAGCCACAAGTACATGTCCGACACGTTGTAAATTCTATACACTGAATATTATGCAGATTGTTGGTTTTCTTAAGGCTAGTAACAAATTTGGAGTTCCTCAAGGAACGCTCACAATCACAGAGAAAAAAAATACACAACAAAAAACAGAGGATTTTGGCGATGCTCAACTCTTGCATCATTTTCTGGTTTTCTTATATATAGAAGCAATACAAAAATAACTGCACCACTAACATTACATCCCACGTTTAGAATTCTAAAAATAAACTAACCACTTAAACTTTACTTAAATAACTACTACCCTATTTTTAGCAACAGTCGACTCTAAATTCTAACTTCCTAAAATATAAACACCGTAAATAGACAACTCGAATTGGAGAGAGTCCGAACATTTGGACCCGAACTTGTGTTTGGACTCGGACTATAGACTGGACTTGGACAACTAGATTAACTCATCAATCTCCCCCTTAAGCTTGTTGTCCTCCACCGACGATCCGCACACCAATTCTTTCTCTAATCTCCAAGAATTTCGAGTCTTGAAAGTGACTTAGTTAGAATGTCGACTGGCCGTTCTTCCGTACGAGACATGTTGTACCTCTATCATCCCCGATTCAATACAATCTCTTATGTAATGGAATCGGGTGTCGATGTGTTTGCTCCTCTCATGGTGGACTGGATTTTTACTTAACGAAATTGCGGACTGATTATCAATCTTCAAGACTACTTTCTTAACTTCGTCTTCAATACATCGCCCAACAATCGTCCCGCCCACACTCCTTGACACGCCGCGTGCGCAGCAGCGATGTACTCCGCTTCACGGGAAGATAGCGCAACCACCTTCTCGTTTTTGCGAGCTCCAACTAACCGGGTTTGACCCAAGGAAGAATATTACACCCGTAGTGCTCTTCCAGGTCATCAATATCACCCGCCGGATCACTATCGAGTAACCTGGTCAACACCAAGCCTCCTTCCTTCTTCTCGTAGACGCACCCAAGGTTCAAAGTACCTTTCACGTACCGCAAGATGTGCTTTACTGCGGCCATGTGCTCTGTCGTGGGCTTTTCCATGTATCTACTCACCATGCCAACTGAAAATGCCAAATCCGGACGCGTGTGTAATAGGTATCTCAAGCTGCCGACTAAGCTTCAGTACAATGTTTTATCTACAAGAGGATTTGTGCTTTCCTTGTTCAATTTAAGACGTGGTTCCATCGGAATCTGCGTTGGGTTGCAATCCTTCATGCCACATTTGTCTAACACCTTTGTTGCATATGTGGACTGGTTGAGTGTGATCTTCTTAGAACTCTGACAAACTTCAATTCCCAAGTAATAGCTGAGTAACCCAAGGTCGCTCATACTAAACAGCTTCTTCATCTGAGATTTGAACTTGTTAATGTCCTTGATACACTCTCCAGTGATGATTACATCATCCACATAAACTCCAACTATCAAATTCCCTTTTCCTTGGTTTCTCTTGTACACGACATGCTCTAATGAACACCTCTCAAAACCGAGTGTCCTCAATGACTTGTCCAGTTTTGAATTCCAAGCTCTAGGTGCTTGACGCAAGCCGTACAATGCCTTGTTCAATTTTAATACCTTGTGCTCTTCTCCTTTTATTTCAAATCCTGGCGGTTGAATGACATACACCTCTTCTTCCAAATCACCGTTAAGGAAGGCTGACTTCACATCCATATGATGCACCTCCCATCCTTCATGTGCCGCAATAGAGATCAGCAAACGTACTGTCTCTAGCCGAGCAACAGGGGCGAAAACTTCATCAAAGTCTATGCCTTGTCGTTGAACGTACCCCTTTGCCACTAATCTCGCCTTGTGCTTCACGATTCTGCCTTGAGTGTCCTTCTTTAGCTTGTAAACCCACTTTAGACCTATAGGTTTGTGGCTGTCGGGTAATGGAACGAGCTTCCAAGTTTCATTTTTTCGAATAGAGGAAATTTCCTCCTCCATTGCTCTTCTCCACATCGAATCTGCCTTGGCTTCTTCAAAATTTGACGGCTCCTCTTCTCCTAGTAAGCACAGACCTGAATACTGCAACTCTATTGGGAATGTTGCATCATACAAGCTTTTGATATCACGCTCACCTCGTGGTCCTTGTAATAAACTCCCTTCGTATGTTGTAGGCTGCAGTACTTCGGTTGAGGCTGAACCATCAAAAGTTGCATCTGGTGTGTGTGGTGTACTTGAATCGGGGGCTCTGTATCTCGTGCTTGTCATTGGTGTTAGTTGCTGGTCTTGCTCATTAGGTAGGGAATGAACCGGATGTGAGAAATCTGCATCAGAGTCACTTTCCCTGAACTCGTCTCCTTGCCTTGTCGTGTCGGATGAACTCGGAATAGGAAGGTAATGAACTGTAAAGGAGTCTCCAACAGGTTGTGTCTCTGCCGCCGGATTTCTCGCTCCATCCCCACTTCTTCTCCTCCTCGAACACTCGCATCTCGTGTCACCACAACTCGTCTTGTCATTTGGATCGAACATTCGATAGCCTTTCGTATTCATATCATAACCAATGAACACCATTTGCTTGCTACGATCCGCCAACTTCGAAAGGTGTGGTGTAACTACTTTTACATGTGCAAGGCATCCGAAAATACGAAAATGATCGACACTTGGCTTGCGGTCATAGTATGCTTCATAGGGAGTTTTGCCGACGACGCTCTTTGTTGGTGCTCTATTTAGGAGATATACGGCGCAGTTGATAATGCTTCTCCCCAAAATTCACACGGGACTCCCTTGCTTTTCAACAAGCTCCTTGCCATGCCGACCACCGTCCGATTTCTTCGTTCGACTACTCCGTTCGCCGAGGAGAATAAGGTGCCGTGAGGTAACGCCTAATTCCCAGCAGCTCGCAGTAATTCTTGAACTCATTTGAGGTGAACTCGCCGCCACGATCCGTGCGCAAAGCTTTCAGCTTCTTTGTTTTTCTCCATTTCGGCTGCAGCTTTGACCTTCTTGAATGCCTCAAACGCTTCATCTTTATTTTGGATTAGTACCGCCACATAAATCTAGTACAATCATCAACCAACAACAAGAAATAGCGCTTCCCTCCGTGAGTAGCAGGGGTAATAGGGCCACACAAGTCTCCGTGCCACAACTCAAGAGGTGACTTAGCTCGAAATTTCGCCACAGCTGGAAAAAGATTTCGGTGTTGCTTTCCGATCAAACAACCATCGCAGATGCGGTCCTCATGCTCGATTATGGGCAAGCCATGCACCATATGTTTCTGACTTAGAATCTTTAAGGCATGAAAGTTCACATGCCCGTATCTTGCATGCCAGCGCCACGCTTCTTCATTGCTCCTTGCCAGAAGGCATTCGGGTAGAGCTGGTGCTATGTTGGACACATATAACCGGTTCCTTGACCTGTTCACTTTTGCTAGTAGCCTTTGTGATCTGTCCAAGATAGACATTACTCCTCCTTCAATCACAACCTTGCATCCGTTCTCATCTAACTGACCAAGGCTAATTATGTTGCTCTTCAATATTGGGATGTAATAGACATTAGTAAGTACACGATGTTCACCTGTGAAGCATTCAAATAAAACCGAACCTCTTCCTTTTATTTCTACGGTCGAGCCATCTCCAAATTTGACTGACCCTTTAATGGTCGTGTCAATTTCAAAGCAAATTTTTCGATACAACCGGTCATGTGGTTACTTGCGCTAGGTATCTAAATACCAAGCCTTGTCTTGGGTCTGTTGTTAGTCTTTGGCACCACCTTGTCTTCGTGCGAGTAAGACCTGCTCATTACGTATTGCGTGGTTGAGAACACAAGTTTCGGCCATCAATAGTGCTTAGGTTCATCATCGATTTGAGTTGTAACAAGATTGGCCCTCTCTCTTCGGTTTGGCTTGGGACAATCTTTTGCAAAGTGTCCATATTCATTACAATTGAAACACTTGACCTTAGATTTGTCGAAGTTACGTGGCTTTCGCTCATCACCAGTGCGTTCGCCATTTCCTCGACCTCCACCATTTCCACGCCCATGTCCACGTCCTCTCCCATGACGTCCTCCTCTTTTGTTGCTGCTTGAAACCTTCATCTTTCTTTCCCTTTGTGCATCTTGCCTCCCACTTGGCTTGGGTAAGAAGTAGCTGTTCTCCCCCGCCCTTTGTGTGTACCCGTCCTTTGAGTCCTTCCTCAAAGGTTCTGAGGCGGCCGATCGCTTCTGAGACCGACATGTTCTCAATATCGCCAAACCGCTCGATCGTTCCAATAATTTGGAGAAATCTATCCGGAACCGCACCGAATAGTTTTTCAACAACCTTCTTGTCGTCGAGCTTCGTGCCCGGCGAGCGGATCTCACCCACCGGCGTGGTAAGCTTCATGGAAAACTCGTTTATTGTCTCCGAATCTTCCATGTGTAACTTGTTCGATTGCTCGTTTCAGCACTCCGTACACGTGCCTTTTGACGCGATCTTCGCCAACCTGCATTTCCCTGAGTGCGTCCCAAGCCTCCTTTGCCGTTTGCTTCTCCGCGATTGCCATCATCACGTCATCTGGCACGGCTTGAGAAATGGCTACCATGGCGCCTTGATCTTTGTCGTCATTTGTGTCTCCACCTTCGATCACTGACCATACTCCTAGCGAACACAAGATTATCTTCATCTTGACAGCCCATATGCCGTAGTTCGATTCGCTTAACGTTGGATAATGGATCGGGATTGAGGCTCCTCTTGCCGTCGGTTTGACAACTGCAATTGTCTTAGATTGATCTCCTTCGTTGCCGGCCATTGCCTTGATAACTTGGCTCTGATACCAAATGTTGGTTTTCTTAAGGCTAGTAACAAATTTGGAGTTCCTCAAGGAACGCTCACAATCACAGAGAAAAAAAATACACAACAAAAAACAGAGGATTTTGGCGATGCTCAACTCTTGCATCATTTTCTGGTTTTCTTATATATAGAAGCAATACAAAAATAACTGCACCACTAACATTACATCCCACGTTTAGAATTCTAAAAATAAACTAACCACTTAAACTTTACTTAAATAACTACTACCCTATTTTTAGCAACAGGCTGACTCTAAATTCTAACTTCCTAAAATATAAACCTGTAAATAGACAACTCGAATTGGAGAGAGTCCGAACAGCTGGACCCGAACTTGTGTTTGGACTCGGACTATAGACTGGACTTGGACAACTAGATTAACTCATCACAGATACGGTGATGAAACATCTGTACATATACGGCTATATATATATATAGAGCCGTATTATACAATAGGTGGGGACCAAAATTTGAGTGTGCAGAATCGAAAACCTGTGACGCAAGGAAACATGTCCAAGTGGGAAGACACCTCTGATATATGTGGGGTCCTTGATCCAGATTTGCTGGAGAAGTTCCAAAGGAATAATAGAGAGGTTCATACCAAATAAATTAAGAGCTAGCCGTCAGAACAGAGAGGATTTTTGGCTACGAAATTCCAAAGCCAACAACACCACAACTAGCATTAATTACTATGATTGCCAAGAGACAAGCTAGAGAGATAAAAGGTAAATTAACTCCTGGTAACACTGATCCATATATAGTCCATTCTTCCATCCTCTAAATAAAATACCAAATGCATTTCTGGTACAATAAATAAGCAAACTGGTAACCTATGCATTCATAATTATGTGCATATACTTGATATATAGACATGAACATGAACCCATAAACTTTAAAGAGGCCATCCCTTGTGCCATTACACAACTTAGCTAAAATTATATATTTATATCCACGTTGAAGCAAAGCAATCTATATTTATAAATTTCTGAAACAAAAATATATGTACACTGAAACTGCGCCAAAATTGAGATGATAATGTGTTGGAAAATAAAAATCACATATACACTATATAGCTTATGTGGCTTGTAGTAACAGTATGTAAAGGTTGAACAAACATCGATCATTGGTTCAGTAATTCATACAAATCATCCAAATATGGTTCTAAATCTACAATCCATGAATCAAACTCATCAACCACATCTTTTGCACCTGCGGCTTCAATTTCAAATACTTCATTTGCACAAGGAGCCTCTGTTTTCGATAGTGCAGTTGATGGTAGTACTACTGCTTCATATGCTTGTAGCACTATTTGTTCCGGTGTCTTTTTGTTGGCTTTTGTCGACGGTTCCTTTCCTGTTAATTTCTGCACAAGTGCCATGAAATTCTCAGCATCAGTGTTGAAGTATGTAGTCTCTATGAATGTTACCTTCACATCCTTGAGTTTCTCTCGCCACATGTTGAACACGCACTCAAATGAATCAAAAAGGGTAAATGATCGATTTATGAGTAGTTATTTTGTTTGCAAAATTTTAATGGTGGGCTGTGAGTGTTTGAAAAGCTATGTGATCAGAGTGATTTACACTTATATATATATAGAGAGAGAGAGAGAGAGAGACAGAGAGCAAGGAAGCGAATAATTAACTAGCTAAGACTTTGAATAGTTTGATCAACGGCAGTCAACCTCATGTTTTACCTTCCAAAATGAAAAAGAAAAAGGAAAAGAAACACATCAGATCAGTATCATGCTATGCATGCGCTCATATGTCATGACGTTGACATGTGTAGTCTAATGCAATTCTTCCATTGATTCAAAATATAACTGTAATGGAATTGAATCTTGTTCATGAAGTTGACGGAAGCGCTCTGTACGTAAACCATACAACTAGTGTCTCCGATGGCACGATTTTTGGCACAGATACCAAGATGAAATATTGTTCTAGGTATGTCTTCTATATTTAAATATGTTAAATAAATAACGTTGTATCAAACTTTGTAGCTAGTGATGACTTTAAAGGAATTAATTATTCGTCAGGTAATTTGAGAAAATAAACGGTTTTATTTTTCTTTATATTTGATTTGTAATGCAAAATTTAAGTAGTAGCAAATTTGATTAACGGTCTAAATAAATAAATATTTATATGAATTTATTAATAATTTTGTACAAAATTTAAATGCCAATCATTGTCACCCCCCGCTCCCCCCTCCCCCTCCCCACCAAGCCGGGAGTTGCGACAAGAGAGGCATCCTCACATCAAGCTGTCGTCCCGTTTAAATGATTGTTTGATTAAGTCAATTATAGAGGATGACGGGATTAATCTACACAAATTCACATCAAATTATGCATACATATTTAATAGTGATAATACCTGAGTCTATATTATATTCACATATTCGGAATGTCTACCACAAACAATTCTCACATTCTCAGAACACACGATCTCATCATTTCACAATCAAATTCGAACCTTAGACCCGTTATCCCGTTAAATATGTACTCAAAATTCAAAACCCAATTGAAACGTGTAATTCCACCATACAAATCGAAAACAAAATTTATAGAGATTGAATTTCTAACTTCTTTGCAAGAAAATAGGATATGTAAACCCTGTATAACTCCAACCATGTGTGCTCCCCATTTTTGCTAATCCATCTGTTGCTTCGTTCTGATCTCTCGGTATGTGGCAGCTGTAATTGGTTGACCATTAATTGTAGATGAGAAAAATTCCAAGTCCAGATTCCAAATTTGACTATCCACATCCCTCATGCTCATTAGATGCTGTCTCCTCTGTACAATACAAGTGTATGGATTATTATTAACGAAAGAGACATCCTTAATTAGATCGATTTCCTGTGACAATCGCTGGAAATTACTAAAACAAGTTCATGACATGCTTTAGAGAATTAGTTAAAATGTCAACCCAGCTGGATTTGTAATTAAATATCAAGAATAACACAGCTGTCAAATGATAATGATATTGTTTTGCCAAGTTATCAAGGACATGTCTCAAATTGAAAAGTAGCTTGGAGCCTAGGAGAGAATATACCAGTAACACTGAACTTCCATAAAATTTTATCACATCATATATATAATATGTTATAAAGTATAGATTGCATTTGCTTGCCGTACGTAATATGCAAATAAAAAATATTTTTTGCAATTGTGAAAATAATTGGTTGTCTATGTATCCCCACCATATATTAATTATTTGGATGGAGAGTATTTATTTAATTATTTGGTATAGGGATTGAAAAGTAAAGTCGGCAAGGGTTTAAACTCATAATAGATTTCGCACCACAAAATTCATCAGGAGCTCCATACAAAAAAATTTGACCATTGAACTTCGATAGATAGGTCCAAAAGTGGACAGAGTTCAGAGTTCAAAGTTTATCCAGATAGGTCTAAAATATTTGAAAAATGAATGCAAAAAAATAATTCATTATTTTATTTTTCAACCACTAATTAATTAAGATCTTATACAAAATAGACTTAAAAAATATTGAAATTTAAAAGTATTCGCACGTGCAGTAAATATAGGTCAGTGGTTCAAATTCATATATCCTTTTTCAAATCAATTCGTGAAATTAAGTTTAAAAACCCTATTCACTAGGTTAAATTCACGTACTGATTTGATCTGGAAATTAATGCATTCGTTTGGCTATACACATAAGGACCCCCAACAATTGAATTTTTTTTTTTTTTTTTGGAAGGTGTTTGATTTTTGAGAAAGATGGAGCGAAGAGAAGAGCAAGCAACCCAGGTGAGAGTGGCAAATGGTGCAGAGGCGGCGCAGGTATCCCGACAACTGGCGGAACAACCACCCTTCTTCTCCAAGCAAGGCCAAACCTTACCAGCCTTATTGCCAGAGAACTTATGCCTAGGTGGTGGCAAGCCAGCCATCTTCTCAAACTGACCAATCACCACCACATCCTAAAAACCTTCCGCTAACCGGAACCCAACTACACCACCACCAGCCCAGACCCCTATCCCCCAGGTGGTTTACACCTCCCCACACAGCCCAACAACCCTACGTTTTCCTCCCTCCCCAGCATTTTCCGAATGGAAGGGCCGCTACTTTAGATGTTGTCGCACAGGACACATGGCGGCAGTTTGCCGGAATCTAATGAAATGTGGGAGGTGCTGGGAAGATGGTCACCCAGGCAACAAATGTCTCAAGAAAGGTCCTGTCCGGGGTCAAACCAACACCCAACCTAAACCCCCTCAGCCAAAAACGCCGCTCGAGCCGTGCTTTGACGAACTCCTAACTGGTTCCTACCCATACATCTCCCCTGAGATGCCCAAGGACAGACCGGAGGTAATCACTTGCTTCATTGACAGAGACGAGGAGTTCTCGAAAGAGGTGGCAGCGCTGCGACAGGCGGTCGTAGTCCGTGCGCTGGATTGGGAAGGTGACCTCCTAGCGGACCAAGTTATTGGATTTGTGTTGGCTACAAACCTGGTAGAGGCGACAGAACTATATGTGGCAACCATCAACGGCTCCACTTGCCTGCTGCATTTGCCTCCGGGTCTTGCACCCACAACCTTCATTGAGGCCGTCCCGGATAGAATCTGGAATCTTGACCTAGATTTCCAGCCATGGAGCCTTTATACAGGAGCGGAGAAGTTAGTCCCTGAGTTCAAAGTCCTCATTGACCTTGCCGGGGTCCCAATTCATATGTGGAGAGAGCGGGACATCATCAGGGCGGTCTCCAACTTTGGCCACTACTTAGGGACAGTCTCACCTTCACACACGTCAAATTACACTACCTGGACCATGGCCATAGCAACTGATAAGTTGGAGAGAATTCCAAGGGCCATTGAGACCATCATTGGAGGATTCAAGTCGAGAATAAGAGTTTTGCCACTGCGTTGGATCCGAGCACCTATCTATAGTGATAGTGACCTTCCTACACGACTGCCGGAATGCAAGAGGCCGGTACCACAATCGCCGGACTCCGGCAGCTCGGGAGGAAACATCTTTCAAGATGAGCATGAGGTCATGCATATTCCCATGAGGATCATCCTCCAGCTATGCCAGGGCAGGGATCCTGAGACCCTTCCGCCAGACCTCAGGGAGTTCCTCAAATCCATCGGACCAACCACCATGGCGGCCGGAGAGGAAGAGGAGGCTGCTCCGTTGGATCTCTCTCTTAGAGTTAATGCCACAGAAGATCCGCTCAGGTATATGGATCCTGACCCACTGCATGGCTCTAATTTCCAGGGGAATACTGGACCTGTCAGATTAGGGGATGGATCATCTCCTTGTAATAGGGGTAAGGCGGGTCAGCTACATGCCTCTACAGTGGATGAGCAAGTCGACCGCATATTGAGTCCCACAATAGTTCCTCAGGAAATCGCCAACATCTCAGTACCACCTGCGCCTCCACAGGTCCGGATCTTAAGAAGGGGAGAGGGAGATATGGCGGATAAAGACAACGAGCTCCCTTCAATCGAAACATATTCGACCACACTAAATCGATCACACACACCCCCGATACCTGTATTCCCTGCACAGACTCAGGTGGACCCTGACCAATCGCCACGTATGGAAACTTCTGATGAGCTGGCTTCTACGGAACCCCTGCATCTCAGAGACGATATCATGGTGGACACCTGTCCACAAATCACTGCCTTTGAGCAAGCCCGTGCAATTGGAAAGCCCAAGAGGAAGCCTACTGGGAGAGGGATCCCATCTAGAAAAAGAGGGGACCAATCTCGGACCACGGAGAAGAGAGCGGGTCTGGAATTAAATTCAGAAGGCCTACATGAAGTTTGGGTCGCGGACTCGCTTAATTATGATTTATCCAAGGAATGGGGCCTTCTTCTTGAACACATCAAGATAAAAATTCAGAGAGATAATCAGGAAAGAAAGAAAGGAGGAATTCTCCTCCTAGACCGATTAGAGCAAGGAGGCGCTAGTGGAGGTGCGGAGGGTTCCGCGATGGAGCAATGAGCCTCGGTAGTTGGAGGTACAGATGTGAACAGGCCACTTAGTCATCTATGAATATTAAGAGTTTTAAGGTCTTATGTTGGAATGCAAGGGGATTGGGGGCAGATGAAAAGTGTCAGGTTGTTAAGAATGTCATCAAATCGTTCCGTTGTGACATTTGTTGTATTCAGGAGACGAAGTGGGGTACCTATGCACCTCTGGCTCAATCGGAATAGTAAAATTTTCTAAAAACACTTCGTTGATACCTCAAGTGTTAGCAGAGAAAGTGTTGAATGTAGAAGTTTTGTGGGAACGAATTTGATAAGCTGTAATAGGGGACAGTTGGGTCTAATGATCCACTGTGTCCCTTCTATTGTAAATATTGTGATTATATAATAAAAATTTTCAAGTTGGCAGCCGCTGCCAACTCTTCAAAAAAAAAAACAATTGAATTTTTTTTTAATTTACAATTGAAATTAATACAGGGAAAAAAAGTACACAGCGGAAAGACAACATTTCAAAAGAATCAAGGCAACAAACAAATAAATGAGCATTGGAAATATGGAGACATATCATTTAAATTTTCTATCTCAAAGCATGTTACATATGAAATTATGAACTAATTAAAATGCAACAAAAAAATAATTAAAATAAATTAAGAAAATATGTGTGGATTGTACGTATCATTTAAGTTCTCTATACTAAAGCATCGGAAAAAAGGGAACATCATCCCTAAATTTATTTTAAGCTATATATAGAGAGAGATAGAGAGAGATATATATAGAGAGAGAGAGAGGAGGGATTCAATTACACCATTTTTTGTGATACAAAATTACACCATCCATTTTAAAAGTTTTTAAAGTTCAAACAGTCGATTCAAACCGTTCAACATGATCTCGATTTTAAAATGTGCTTAGAGACAAAATTTTACATTTTTTTGAATATTTTTACTATTTATTAAGTATTTTATAAAATTGTTGTTTTCAAACTATTGAATTTTTGTACGCATCATAATAAATAGTTAAAAAAACTAAAAAAATATAAAATTTGATTTGCAAGCACATTTTAATATATCCAACATGTTGAACGGTTTGGATCGACTGTTTGAACTTTAAAAATGAATGGTGTAATTTTGTGTCACCCAAAAATATTGTAAGTGAATCCCTCCTATATATATATACTGTTCAAATTAAATTAAAAAAAAAATCTAGACGACAATAATATTAATTATTTAGACTATGGACGATGAAATAGAAAAACTAGTACATATCAATTAAACTCTTCATACATTTGATCAAGATTTAAAAATATATGGGGTGACTTAGCCACTTCCATTTCCTTTCTAGATCCGTCAAGTTCAAACTTCATACATACTGGTATATATATATTTCAAAAGTTGCACCGACATCGATCATTGGTTCATTATATTAAACAACTCATCCAAATGCGGCTCTAACTCTGCCATCCAAGCAACCACCTCATCAACTGCATCTTTTGCACCTCCATTTGCAATACAAACCTCCTCTTTAGATTGCACAATCGATCGTCTTTCTTGTGGTCTTATTGGCATTGCATTTTCTTTGTTGGCCGTTGAATTTGATGGCTCATTCCCAGTTAATTTTTGCACAACTGACATAAAATTTGCTGCATCCGTCTCTACAAACATTGTCTCTAACTGTATGAATGTCACCTTCACTTTCTTAACTTTCTCTCCAGAATCTGCACACATGTTGAAGAGAAATAGAGAGAGAAGATGGGGCGGCAGTAGGGTATATACGTAGTTGGTTAGGAAAAAGTTCTAACTAGCTAGTACGGGTTACTCAAAGATCTAGAACTCAAAAAGAGAGAGCAAGAGAATAGAGCAGTAACTTAGTGAGGACTGAGGATTTATTGGGATCTGTAAGCTCGTGTTTGTGGGATTTGCGCTTATATATAGGGATAGAGGAACTGAGGAAGCGAGTTTTGAGCATGTTTTCTAAGTCAAAATCTTCCTATACAAGTGCTCTCACGTGACCAGATAAGAAAAAAAAGGAAAGACTCTGAGTTTTCTGTTGCTTCCTCTGTGAAACTGTTCGTGTTAAGAGTTACTGGCAGACGGGTCCATCACTCCATTGATATTTAATCTGTCAGTGACTTGTATTTAATTGGGTCGATCGCTTCTATATATAAAAATTAGAAAGTATGTCACAGACATTAATTTGGGTTTCAAAACAAATGATTGCGACTAATTAAAGCAGCTATATGTTTAAAGTGATCAGGTTCGGCTAACGCAAAATTGTTGCTATCATTATCATATCATCAGAATAAAGTGAGCCACAATCGGACAAAACAAGCAATAGTCGTACCATGTTCTCCATTCTACCGAAATTTTTATTAATGCCATTTCCAACAAAAAAAAATAAAGAAAGAAATCACAAAGTTGAGAAAATTTGATATTTATCAGAGCGGTAATGATAAATGGCGATTCTATTTTTGAGACTGCCATTTTTCGTTGCGGCCCTTCAAAAACAAAAAATTCAACATAATATGCTGAGTTTTTTTAAATTTTTAGGAGTCATTTCCTGTAAATATCAAATTCTCCAATTTTAGTGGTCTTTTGTTTTTTTTTTTAAATGGTATTAATAAAAATTTCGGTCCATTCTAACATATATAACACTGGACTGACCTGCTAATATCATATGTGAATCTTCATTATTTATTTAGAATTAATGGGTAAGAGCATGTCGTCAAAATGTGTACCAGAATACAATATTAATTACAGATTAATTAGTCATAAATGTAGAATACCTTTGCTCTTACATAATAATCTCAAATGGTTACCTTTTATGATGATATTATGAAATAGTAAGATTTTATTTTGACTCTAAAATGTTCTTAGTTTTACACCAATAATTGTGACTAATTA
Source organism: Carex cristatella (assembly GCA_024447775.1). Classification (NCBI taxonomy): domain Eukaryota; kingdom Viridiplantae; phylum Streptophyta; class Magnoliopsida; order Poales; family Cyperaceae; genus Carex; species Carex cristatella. The sequence continues at coordinate 7,343,732 of JAJHPF010000016.1, forward strand.
TAATTATATGACACGTATGATAATCTTTTAATGATGTTATCATTTTATTTTCGATTTTATTGGAGTGTTCATATAATTAACAGTGTTTTTTAAGTTTATGTAATCAGAGAAAATTCAAGTACGTAGTTTGTGTCGAAAACTGATCATATATAAATATATTGTACGTACTTGAAAGATGTTTTATTGCATGTTTTTGGAAAATAAAGTTATTTTATTATATCATATCTATTTACTGTGTTTTGCATAAATATGTATTTGACACTTAATTTTGTTTGTTACAAAATTTATATGTTGAAACAGGATCATTTCACTCTTGAAGAATAATTACTCTAAATTTCTCCAAAATCTTACAATTATATGCTAAAATTTCAAGAATTCTTTATATATTTTAAGCATCAATAGAATAATTACTCTAAAATTGATCTGCCAAAGTTTAACAATAGGAATTTAGTATTCAATTTATTACTAGTGCGTAGTTTGTTGTAAATAGTGAATAAAATAGGGACCTTATTGTAAATACTTTTTTTCTAATTAATGAAATAGTCAGAAGGTGCCGACTCACTCACGACCTTCGTAAAAATTTCCTATAATTAATGCTCATAGATTTTCATACTATTTTCAAGTAAAATTTTTGTCTATAATTAATTTAATTTCATAGTTATTGAAACATAATTTCAGAGAAAAACAGTGAAACTCGGTCATTTTCATTTCTTGTAGATCTTATTTCCGACAAACACCTCCTCTTTCTTTTAGAACTACTTCGAGTGTAGACGAGATTGAGAGAAAGGGGTGGGATCAGAGCCGAGCAAAGCTGACCTGAACCGAGAGTGCGATATCATCGGAATGTAGATTATCATCTCGATCAGAGCTCGACGGTGAGTAGATCCGGTCGTTATCAGAGTACAGGAACAGTTGAAGAAATGGATCTGGTCGAAGAGCGAGAGAGGAGGAATAAGAGCCGATTGGAGCCTAGAGTGCGGTACTGTCAAAGTGTAGATTCTCTATCTCAATCGAAGCATGACGGTGAGTAGATCCGATAATCGTCGGAGCGCGGCCGCAGTTAAATAAATTGATCCGGTCATAAAGTTAGATTAAATTTTAAAATTGAGTATGAATATAAATATTTATTTATATATTATATGAGGAGTTAGAATTTAAAATTTTATAAATAATTTTTTCTTATCAATTTATGAGTGATTAACCACCGACCATTAAAAAAAATTATCATAGTTCAAATTTTTTCCGAACTTGCCTTTAAGATTAAGGCCTCATCCACAAAGAAATAGGTCCAGTTTAAAGAGACTGGAGAACAAATAAAAACGCGCTTCCATTAATTTGCACGAGTTAAGAGTTACAATCAATTAGGCCAGGGGTATGTCTGTCTTTTGTGGGTTGTCTCTGTAGGATCACACGCTTGTGCTGTTTTGCGTTGGAATACTGTGCCTCCTAGCAATAAGAAAAAGATTTGAAAAATCGCTGAATGTCCAGGTGTTTTCTCTTCTATAAAAAATCTATGTTGTATGGATACGGGTACGGATATTGTATCGGATACGGCGATACAGCAATTTTAAAATATTCCAGATACGATACGCCTATTAAATATATTATTTTCTTATATTACTATTTATTAAGTCACTTTGAAAATCATTGATAGTTTAACCAAACAGTAAAACTAGTAGCTACCGTTGAATCAACGATTTTAAAGTGGCTTAATAAATAGTAAAAAAATTCTAAAAAAAATATAAAATTTGGTCTCCAAGCACATTTTAATAAAGAGATCATATCTAACGATTTGGCTTGACATTTTAGATTTCGAAATTAAAAAACGACTTGGTTGCACGAGACGTCAAGAAACAACTAACTTGATATTAGACAACCTCTATGTGTGTGTGATTAGAGTGATTTATATTTTATACTTATATATAGAGGGAGGAAGCGAAGAACTTGGAAGGAAGACTTTGACTAGTTTGCAAGCCAGCCAACCTCATGTTTTCCTTCCAAAATGGAAAAAAAAAAAAAAAAAAAAAACAAACACGCATGCACACACATCAGTTTCATGCTATGCAAGTAGGGGTGGCCAAAAAGCTCGTAGCTCGTGGCTCGCTCGTGACTCGCTCGCTAACAGCTCGTTCGTTACTGGCCCGAGCTGTTAACAAGCCAGCTCGCTACTAGCTCGGTCCAGAATTAACGAGTTTGAGCTGGGACCTAGCTTGCTCACCAGCTCACAAGTTAGCTCGGCTAGGCATTAATTTGTGAATTTGTATGAATTTGTGTGTATTTTATACTATCAAGCTCTGTCCAACTCGGTCCAAAAAGATTTGTAAAATATATTTTCTTATTAAAATAAGATCTAGCCAAACCCAGTGAGCTAGCTGATCACGCGTTTGAGCTGAGATTTTAGCTCGGAACTCCTAGGTCTAGCTCGCTCGGTCCAGACTCGGTCTAGAATTAACGAGCCAGCTCATTTACAGCTCTATATGCAAGCGCTCAAGTGTTATGACCAGTAATTATACTGGTATAATGCAATTGTTCCATTGATTTAATAAAACTAGTGGCTCAGGGATACTGCAACAACTGTAGTGTAAGCGAATTTTGTCATGAAGTTGACTGAAGTCAGAGGTATAGCTAGAATTTGAGTCAAGAGTGGAAAAAAAATTTCGGATTACCAGATCAGAGGACAAAATTAAATTATATACTTGAATCATTTTAATCAAATCTCACCAAATTCTAAAAAAAAAAATATTAGGGTTTAGGGTTTAGAATTTTAGGCAATTAATTATCTCTGAAATTTGGTATAAAGTAGTATAAATATGTTGGCCTGCCTACTTTTGAAAATTAAATTGTCTACCTTTGTCCTTTGATAATTCAATATTGCCATCAAATTGAATGATTTAAATTGCAAATTGTGACTGATAATAGACTAAAATTATTGAGTGTTAATATATATTTTTTTTATAACAATTGACAACTTTTGATCTAATAATTTCTTTTCTAAGATATAGATGAGATCCAGTCACCTAAATTTAAATATCCACACAGAAATTTAATCCTTCAATCGAATTCGGACTTAACTCTTCATCAAATAATTTGCCTCGATCGATCAGATAATTCACAATTAATATAAAAAATACAAACATCTAGAAACTTAATAAAATTCTTTAAAATGCTGGTCTATGAAAATTATGGTTTGCAATGGTTGACCTAGATAGCTAGATGAAATAATTCTAAGTCCAGATTTTAAATTTGACTATATATCCAGTATCCACGTCCCTCATGCTCATTAGATGCTGTCTCCTGTGTACAAGTGTATTACTATTAACAAAAGAGACATCCGCGGTTTCCTTAGACAAACGTTGTAAACTAGTAAAAGGAATCCATGACATGCTTTAAAGAGTCAAAATATTTGTCAACCCAGCTGGATATGTAAATATCAAGAATAACTCAGCTGTCAAAATTCAAAGGACAATTTTAATTCAGTAAATTCCAAATGATAATGTTTTGAATTATACTCATCATGGATGTAGAAAATTGAATAGTAGCTAGGAGCCTAGGAGACAATACTGGTACCAGTAACACTGAATACCGGTATGGCACTGTGGCCATATGGATATAATTAAATATGAGCTGTTTTCGCAAAAAAAAAAATATATATATTTTTGGAGAGTGCGCTGCATTAAATTGTGTTCAAATGTCCAAAAGGACTTCACTTTCTATGAAGTATCAAACAGAGGGTCGTATTTGAAGTGTTTGTTACAAATTTAAGAAGTCAACTGCCTTCCAAAACAGAGCTATCATTTATTTTTCTATGCTCAAAGCATGTTACATATATAAATGTTCTAATCATGAAAACATAATTAATGATGAGGTCAAATCCGAAAAAAGACCCATGCTTGTCAGAGGGCGGAACTAGAATTTAAATATTAGGAGCTAATATCAATCATTCGAAGAACTAATTTTTGGTCTCTATGTGAGAGATCATGACTTCCAAATTCGGATGAAAGAAATTTTTTGTTGTAATAACAAAGGTATTAAATATTTAAATTGTTTGATGTCTAACCTTTACTAAAAACAAATATCGATCATTTTTAAAATTTATTTTATGCCATGTTATGTTTTTTTTAAGTGGTTTCTTTGATTGTTTACATAATATTAAGAAAATAATCTAAAGCATAGTAATAATTTTTTTAAGTAAATAATTTCTCATTCAGATTTTGAATTTACAATCTCTTATGCAAATAGTGTTGTATTTGTCACTCTAATTGATATTCGTTAAAAAGGGTTGCACACACATCAATCATTGGTTCATTATATTAAACAACTCATCCAAATGCGGCTCTAACTCTGCCATCCAAGCAACCACCTCATCAACTGCATCTTTTGCACCTCCATTTGCAATACAAACCTCCTCTTTAGATTGCACAATCGATTGTCTTTCTTGTGGTTTTATTGCCATTGCATTTTCTTTGTTGGCCTCTGATGGAGATGGAGATGGTTCCTTCCCAGTTAATTGTTGCACAACCGACATAAAATTTGCAGCATCCGTATCTATAAACATAGTCTCTAACTGTATGAATGTCACCTTGACATTCTTATTTTCCTCTTGAGAAGTCGTAGACATGTAGGAGAGAGAGAGAGAGAGAGAGAGAGAGAGAGAGTAGTGCAGTAATTTAACGAGTAGATAATTGGTCATGGATTTGAAAATTCGTGTTTTTGGGATTTGAAGTTATATATATAGAGAGAGAGAGAGAAAGGAAGCAAGTGTTGACTTTTGATCTAGCTTGGAAGAGGAGACTCAAAACAAAAGTCAAAATGCTATGCAAGGGCACCCATGTGATTAAAACAAATTAAGAATCTGATCAAGATTTCAATTGTTCTTTCTTGAACCAGCAACTTTCCATACACGGATGGGTGGAAAGGCTGATTCTCCTGTACCGGTTATGAGTCACTGACAGATGGGTCCGCCACTCCACTGAGATCTAATTTGTATAATTGGAACAGTGAATTTGTTGTCACTGAGACGGATTCCTCTGTGATTTCTTTTTGAGTTAATACATTTCGGCCGTCAACGGAATTAATTCGGTCATCTGATTTTAACGCATTGGCCCTGGAAGAGAATACGAATTCATAATTAATTGGGATTTCAAAACAAATGATTGTGACTAAAGCAGCAACTATGATTAAAGTTAGCGCACAGGTTCTGTTAATCATGCAAAGTTTTGCTTTCATCAAGAATATATATCTCCATTTTTATATAATGTACGTAGTTGTCTTGATCCGCCAACGGCTAAGATTGAAAGATGAATTTTCAGATTTAATATCAGCCCTCCAATCACATTATATGTTTTCTTTTGATTAAATACATCTATTTTATGTGTAGAAGTCTAAATTTAGTTAAAAATATACTCGCCACACATACTGCTATATAGTTTGTCACAATTAAAAATGAATCTCTAGCAATCTGTTTTCTTATTTCTCCTTAAATATATTTTTTATTCATGTAATTAAATTATTTTCTTATTTCTTTAGTTTCTCTTATTCATACATTTATAACATATCTTATGAAATAAATAGATTCATTTTCATGTTATATTTGATTCATTTTTTTTTCATTTGTTGTTTCTTTTATTGTTATTTATTATTGTAATTTCTATTTTTTTTTCGTATGTCTTTTATTTTTATTTAATATTTTTTTCTTAATTTTGTGTGAATATCAAACAAAAAATATCTTCATATTATATTCAATTTTATAATATATTTCTGTTGCAACGCACGGCCACCATACTAGTATATATATATATATATATATATATATATATATATATATATATATATATATATATATATATATATATATATATATATATATATATTTTTGTAAAAGTGGTATTATCCGTCTGTTTGATTACGAAACTCAGCTGTCATCATGATTTTGATCAATAATCGCACAAAGCAAAGCGGTAGTAGTACCATGTCAATTTTAACACTGGACAAAGCGGCTAATTTCATTTGGGAGTCCTTCTAAATTAGAAAAGATGGGCAAGAGAAAGTGTTTTTCTGGTTTATCAAGTTATTTTGTCTAAGTTAACTCTAAAATATATCAGATTGACTTCAAATAACGAATTTCAACCGTTGGAAGCCATCTACCTTACGAAGGATGCGTCTACAAACAAAAATTTAAAATTTTCGAATTAATTTTGTATAGAGCCAAGTGGTAAAAAAACATTCAAAAAATAAATGCATTAAAATTAATTTATAAACCATCTAATTTTGACTGATTGACGTTATATATACTAAATTAATTCAAAATTTTAAAATTTTTGCATGTGCAACACTCTTAAGGTAGATGTGTTTCAACGATTGAAATTTGTCATTTGAATTCAATATAATATATTTTAGAGTTGAATTCACAAAGAACCTTGCTGATCAACTTGGTCAATCTAATTTTGTATAAAGTTGAGTTCTACTGGCCAAGAGCCTTGAGCTTGGATCCAGTTGAATTAGACTGGAGAACAAAAACAAGGTTGTACCTACAGGTGCAAACAGATTGGATGTGGATCAGATAGTGGTAAAATCACATTCATATCCGGTTTTATTTTTCGGATATGGATATGGATCGGATATTAGACGGATACGTGCGAATACGGATCGGATATTAGACGGATACATGCAGATACAAATCAGATATCCGTAAATATATATATAAATATTTTCATAATATACATTAAACTATATGGTATATATCTACTATTTGAAACATATAATTAAAATTTAAAACCATATTCGTATCCGTACGGATATTCGAATATCAGATATCCGTATTAAATTTTCGGATACGTACGAATTCAGATACAGTCGGATATTACCCAATCCGTTTGCACCCCTACTCGTATCTATTTGCACGAGTTTAATGTCGTTTCCACTAAAAAAAGGTTCAAAGGTGTTCGATCTTAATCAAATTAGGCCACGGTTTTTTTTGTCTTTTGTGGGTTTTTTTTGACTGGAGAACAAAAACGCTTGTGTTGTTTTTTGTGCGTTGGGTTCCCGTGCCACCTGGATCCAGTTGAATGTCCAGGTGCTCCCCCCCCCCTTTCAGCAAAAATATCACTGACTTGAAAAAATTGTCACATAATTATACAAGTACGTTCAAATAGTTATAAGTTGAAGAGAAACTAACAACCTATTAGTTTCACATTATAAGAGACCAGTGTTGTAAAATGTGGTTCATATGGCTGCATACTTTAGTATGCTGGAGTCTTAGATATGAATGACAAAACATTAAGAAATGGAGATAGAGAACATATATCATATATGTATAGTCCAGCTATGAGGCAGACTATTAATGCATGGGGTATTCAAAGCAAATCATTACAAATTTGCTGCGACACTGGATTTCATTACAAATCATTACAAATTTGCTGCGACCCTTAACAAGTAACAGGCCAAAAGCAGCTGTAGACATCGATCTCATATTTAATTTTTCCTCTTAATTATATTTTTTCACCATAACTAGACCTAGTTTTAATCCCCTTCTCCCCTAATAAAACAAAAAAAACATATATAATTAAAATAAACAGTAATTCTCTTATACTGATCACACCAAACCCTTTGTGCTTTCAGTTTGCTTTGAATACAAACCAATGACTAATTCGTCATTTTTGTTAAATAAAAAAAATCCATGCAACTAATAAGAGAAAATTAATGCATGCCATACACCAGTACTTGTTGCTGTTTCAGGCAATGCCGGTATATCCTATTGGATTTGGTCTAGAAGGAAAAAATAATGATTTAATTTACTCAAAGTTAGTCTTAATTTTGATAAAATATGTCTTTTTTAGAAAAGCTATTAGAAAGAAACCTACTTTTCAACAAAGTTTATCTATTATATAAAATACAAAACTATGCGCTGTGTTATGATTATGAGAGAGTTAAACTCTTATCGTCTTAGCAAACATTCTGGTTCAAAATCCTAGTTTCAAAATCACACCAAACTCATCGAAATCGTACCTAGCCGCATCGGTGTGCATCATCTCGACCGCACAACAAGCTAAGCCGAATGTCATGGGCCAAATGCTCGTCCTTACGGAACTGGAACCCTAGCTTGGCGGGTGGCTTCCGATGACAGAGCTATGCCTCAGTGTAGAGCTCGAGAGGAGGCGATGTCTCGGTGCGATTTGGGAGAAGGTGCGGATTGATTGAGATGAGGGAGATCTGAGCGGCTTTGGGAGGATCGGATCTAAGAGGAGAAGAAAGAAAACGAGACAAGGTTGAGCGGGGCAATTTGGGAGCGAGGGTTATGGGTACTTTACTGAGAGGGAACTGCAAATTTTCTAAAAGGGGAAAATAATTTTGAGTGGAAATTGAAGGAGGGAAGCGAAAATTTTAGGGTTTTGACGCTCATGCTTGATTTTTTACAGACAGTACATGGAGGAGAGGAGTAATGGAGAAACATCGTAAGTCCAGACAGTAAAGAATATCAAGAAGTTTGTATTGCATATACTAGGATAATTCATAAACTCTAAGGTAACATATTTTTTGTGTTTAGATTGGAACCGTGTGATTACCATTACGCACGAATATTGAAGGATCTTACGCATCACTTAGATCGGATCTAAACATAAATATTATGTTACCTTAGAGAATAGGGACTCCATACTCACAATATCTAAAATCAAGACATCAGGACCATTCATTGAAATTAAATCTGCTGCGATTCTTAAGGGATTGTAGGACCCTGCTTTTCCATATCCAATTCTTAATTTTCTTTGAGATTCGTGCATGAAAATCAGTTTTCTTAGAGATTCGTGTATTTCAAAAAAGTAAAGGTTGGATATGGAAAAGCAGGGTCCTGCGATCCCTTTAGAATCGCAGCAGATTCGGATCCCCATTCATTACCTATCGGACAGCTTAGAACTTGATATTTACTAAATAGATAACACATATCTCAGAACAAATAATATGAGAAAAAAAATTAATTATTTACATCTTCTATGGTCAAATCATACTTTTAATTGTCCATTTTATAGACTTTTATCATTATTTGCTCCTTCAGATTTAACAAATATCTAAGAACCGTTTATTTTCACGTGAGCAATCAACGGTCGTTCTGTAATGAAATTATTCTATAATTATTTTAAAATGATCAAGAAAAAATATTGAACATAACCAACATAAAAATTCTGAAGTTTTATTATATCTGAGTTTCGATCCAACGTGAAGTGTTCATGACCCTTTGATGTTTCGATATTCCGTCAACTTGATGGATAGGTAAATAAAAATAAAATTTCATCAAAATTTTCTGCAGGAATATATATGCAGTGCTCTTTAATTTCAACGGTTCCGATCGACCATCAGACGACGTGTTTAAGTGCACCTCCATTAACTCACAAAGCAAGAGTATACGTTTCATAAAACATAAATCTGTACCGTTTGATTGACAGAATATCGAAACATCGAAGGGCTATGAACATATATAAATCTGTACCGTTTGATTAAAAATGTGCCATCCTGATTATCAATGGATGTCTCCATTTAACAATCCTAATCATATTTTTATGTGGATCTATTCAATGACAACTGGGTCCCATTTTTAATCTAAGGAACTCCAAATTTCTTTCCTGCCGTACTTAGATTTATTTTAATTTCTCCCTCCAAACTTTTCATCTCAACGCTCTTTCTACTGTCTCTGGCAATCAAGCCCCACCTTCAAAAATTTCATACCCTAATTGCATCACAAATTTATCTCCTCCTTAGCATATTTTTCTCTTCTTACAATTTTCCCCATTTTCGTTTTCTTCTAAAACAAATTTGTTTCCCTCTAAGACCCCTAAATAGATAAACCATCCAGTGCCACAGTTTTTTGGATTCACTATCTCTCTCACTGCCTCTCTCTCTCCTCGACTCCTCCCCTCTTTCTCTCCACCACTTCAGATTGGATCGGCTGCCGCCGCAATTGAAGAAACCACCGCTCCCGGTAAGTCACCTCTTCCCCCTCCACACCTTCCCTTTTGCGTTTTCCTTTTCCTTTTTTTAATCAACCATCGGTCTGGTTCCAGACATGTACAGTTTCTCAATTGGAAACCCTAAGAGCTCGGAATTGGGAGTTTCCATGCCTCCGACTCCAATTAGAAGTCCTAGGAGCTCGGAATTGTGAGTTTTCACGCCTAGTTCAGGTATATAGACTTGAACTGCCATTTTGGGTAATGTCAGTTCACCAAAATATTTTAAGCAGTGGATCGTTATTATCTAGATTGCTTTTGTGCATTTTGCACTTAGGTGGTAAATGCATGACAAGGTGATTTTTCCCCATATTTTTGTTAATTGACTGTTTCATTTGGTCAATTAGTGCTAGAATGCTAAATTCAAAGTCAATCCATTAGGTTGTTGATAGTTTCATAACGATTGATAGTTTTATCTTGTTGTGCATTCAAGGTGTTTGTCGAAATGCCCCGCACAAATTTTTTCTTATTTGCTTATTTGCTATACGAAATTATTTCTCATCCAAGATACCTGTTAGAGGAAACCTTATGGCAGCTCAATTTTTATGATAAAAAAGGCAGGAGCACTAGTTGGAGAGATGCCAGTAATACATTGGACCGAGAACAGGCAAGTAGGAGCTCCCTAATCAGAAAATGGCACAACTGGTACCGGTACTGCTACCAATTCTAGCTCCCAAGAATCTGTAACTACACAAAGAATTAATGTCAACCAATTCTGACAATCTATGTAATGTGTCAAAACTAAATCCCCTATGATGCATTCTTTTTAATTGTCAACCAAATTAATACACTGACTATACACTGATACCATCTGTAACTACACAAAGAATTAATGTCAACCAAATTATATTATTGCTTACAGTCTATCTTTGTAATGTGTTATTCTACTTAGAGTAAGGTGGAAGACTAATCATAGTACATTATAAATCTAAACTATATTTTTTTTAGAGGGTGGCTATTGGAGAAAAGGAACTGAAGTTCACTCTTTTCCTTTTTCTTTTTTTCTTTTATCAATTGCTATTAAACTGAAGTTCACTCCAATTGCTTTGGAAATTTAGAATACGCATTTATTTGCTTCCCACTGTGAAATTCTTTATTTACACCTGGATCGATATGAATAATTCACATAGTAAGTACCCACTCAACCAATTAGACTTTGATGAACATGAATGGTAATTTAAGGGGTATATGTGAAATGCAATACACCTGCACTAGAAAAAAAAAGAGAAGAAATTTTTTGTTCAAGTTATTGAACCGTTTGTAAATCTGGAATTTTAGGCTTTGGAAATTGACCCAATCTGTGAACCCTTGAATTGGATGTGTTAACTATCGTATGTAGTTGAGCTGTGTTGGATATGTAGCTTGTAGATATTCCTTTGTTTGAGTTGCTTTGATTTTGTGCTAATTTTAGGCTTTCAAAATTGACCCTTAGATTTTGTTCTAATTTTACGCATTTTTGAAAATCTTCGCAGAAGCTGCGAAGTCGTGAGGGGGAATCGAACTCTCGACCTTTGGGTAACCAACAATTCTAGGACTTCTCTCCTAGCCAACTGTGCTACCTCCCCTTTCTTCTAATTTTACTCGTGTACTCACACTCATATGTTTTAAACCATAAAATGCAGGAATACACAAGAGGCATTCAAATGGATATCTTAATTCAATATTATTTGCTAAAAGCACAATTATTGTTTGTTACCTTGCTGTCACATGTGTTTTACTTGCTTATTTAGATAATATTGCTTGTTACACAATAGTGTGTTTTGTAATATGCATTGAACGTATTTGCTTATTCCAAGTACTAAATTATTTGTGCTTTTTCAATCTAATGTTTCAGTTTATCACAATTAAAACTTGTTTGTTGCTGTGATTTGTTTATTTAGCCAATTCAAAGGGAGATCTAAAATATACATAATTGTTTCTGTCTCCAAGATCTAAACATTTCTAACGGTTAACTCTTGGAAATAGTATGTCCAACTATAAAATAATATAAACTGAATCAAGAAAAACATTTCCATAGGTTTTTTCTGAACTTTTTTCCATGAACATTCACTATTAAAATAGTATGTCCATCTATAAAATAATATACATTTAATTAAGAAAACATTTTCATGGATCTTTTTTGAACTATTTCTATGAACATTCACTATAAAATATTATAATCAGACTAAGCAAAACATTTCCAACGGTGAACCCTTGGAAATAGTATGTCAAACAATAAGATAATATAAACTGCATCAACAAAACATTTCCATGGGCATTTTTCTCATTATTTCCATGAACATTCACAATAAAATAATATAAACGTAACAAGCAAAACATTTCTAAGGGCCTAGTCCATGGAAATGATAAGTCCAATAATAAAATAATATAAATTTCATCAGAAAAATATTTCCATGCGCATTTGCCACAGTATTTCCATGAGCCTTCAATATAATACAATATTTACTTTGTTCTGGTGGGTCGTGGATCATGTTGAACTTTTTCCAAGGGTGTTATTGATACATCTCCAACGGTACACAGTACTTATTACCATGCGCTACTTATTCCAAGGGCTTGATGTTGGAAATGGTTAACTGTGTCAGAAAAGCCCATTTCTTTTCTATGGACCCTTTATACTCTTGGAAATGTCTTTTCAGACCATTGAAAAAAACGAGAATTCTAGTAGTGTTTGATGGGATACAACTGAATATCCTAGCGCGCAGCTAGTTGTGTTCATGAGATGAATTTATATATAGTTCATATTTTGCTAAAATTACACAAGCATATTTGGACATAATAACAGCTACTCAGATGTCAGTGCAAGGTTGAAGTTTTAATATCTATTCAGAGTACTGAGATGGTGTAATTTGTTATTGTTAATTAATATACCACTTGGCAGCTGCTGGCTGCTGCCAGGCTTTCAAAAAAAATTCTTACATACGCCAGCTGGAAATTTTTAACAGCCGTGAATCATATCAGATAGTACGACAGGATATCCAATTAACAACTGTCAAATATAGAATACAGTCAATGAGTCAAATCACAAATATAGAATGCAGTCAATATATGAGTCAAATCACAAATATAGAATGAAGTTATAGATTGCCAACCTGTACTCTCAATGGAATGCCTAAGTATAGAGAACGCTTTTGCAACTATATGTTCAACTAGTTTTTTATTAGGATTAAAACTATTTTTTTGAGTAGAACTTGAGTTTACCGAGTTTCTAATGAATTCAACTCTAAAATCTATTGAATTGATTTCAAATGATAAATATGAACTCTTAAAATTATTTTACCTTATGAGTGATGCGACCGGTACAATTGGTCACTGAAAGTTTTTTCGCCGATCGCTGATGCTTTTTATTTATCTTTTATTTTTTTTTTAAGATTGGTTTTCAGCGACCAGACTCCCCATCGGTCGCTGAAAAGTTGGTCGCCTATTTTTTGGAGTTATTTTATTTTTTTAGAGGAAAAAAAGGCATCAGTGATCGGCGATAGTACTGGTCGCTGATGCCCAGTTTTGCTGTAGTGATTGTTGCACAAAATTTGTAAATAATACTAATACATGACATTAAGATTTTGGAAAAATAATGAAATCATTCTTCAAGAATGAAAACACCTAAACCTATAAAAATGGTAACAAACAAATTTAAGTATTAAATATATATGTAGATGTAGTATGTAAAAAACATCTTTATGCAAACACAAAAAAACTAAAATATTTTTAGTAAGCAAAATATATATGAGATATGAATATAACATAGTAACTTAGTTTCTCTAAAACATGCCACAAGTCATCTTCAAGTACTTAATTACAATACATATTTATTAGTACAACTAGGGTGTTCTTAGGTTCACTAAGTCTTTTTGTGAATTCAACTCTAAAATTTATTAGATTGACTTCAAATGATAACCACTGAAACCCAACTACTTTACGAGTGATGCGTCTACATGCAAAAAAATTTAACTTTCGAATTAATTTAGTATAAAGTCAAGCGGTCAAAATTAGAAAGTTTATAAATTAATTTTAATGCATTCATTTTTTTTAATGTTTTTTTTACCACTTGACTCTATATAAAATTAATTCGAAAACTTAAAATTTTTGTATGTAGGTACATCACTTGTAATGTAGACGGGTTTCAACAGTTGAGATTCGTCATTTCAAGTCAATTTCATAAATTTTCGAATAGAATTCACAAAAAAAACTTGATAAATTAGAAAAAAAACACTTTTTCTTGCCCATTTTTCTGACTCAGAAGGATTCACATATGAAATTAGCCGCGTTTAAAATGGACATGTGGTACTACTACAGTACCACGGCTTTGCTTTGTCCGATTATTGATCATTATATTCATGATGATAGCTGGGTTTCGTAACGTAACAGGTGGATAATACCACTTTTAACAAAAATATATATATATATATATATTCTTGATGATAGCAAAACTTTCCATGATCAACCGAACCTGCGCGCTCACTTTATATAATAGTTGCTTTAGTCACAATCATCTGTTTTGAATCCAAATGACATACATGGTGACATATGCGGCAAACTCAGACTCTTTGTTTTGGTCAGAATTATTTCCGAAATTTTTATAAATATACAAAAATATATTTTAATTTAATAATCTATACAAAATCGGGGTGGAATTTTAAATCTACCCAAACCGGCAACAGAGTTGCCGGTTTTAGACCCCAGAACCGGCATCCTTGTTGCCGGTTTCAATATCCCAAAACCGGCAACCACGCTGCAGATCCCAGAACCGGCAGCACAGTTGCCGGTTCCAGGCTCTAAAACCAACAACACAGTTGCCGGTTCTGGGTTCGGCTATAAAGCCTACCCCAGCCATCCCTTTCTCCTTCACCCCTCACCCATTCTTCATCGTCTCCATCAGGTAATTTTTTTTTTAATATTTATTTTTTATTTAAATTATTTAAATTAGATTAGTTTAAATTTAAGATAGATTAGTAAAATTAGTTTAATATATAATTTTTTTTAGATAATTAGAAAATATCTTAATTTTTTTAGATAATTAGAAAATGGCTTAATTTTTTTTAGAAAAATAGAAAATGTATTAAAAAAATTAGATAATTAGAAAATGTCTAATTTTTTTAGAAATTTAGAAAATGTCTAAAAAAATTGAGATAATTAGAAAATGTTAAAATAATTTTAGATAATTAGGAAATACCAAAATAATTTAAAGTAAATTAGAAAATGGCAAAATAATTTTAGAAAAAATAGAAAATATTAAAATAATTGTAGTTAAATTAGAAAATACCAAAATAAATTTAGGTAAATTATAGAATGGTTCCTGATATTATGAAAAACTTTAAAATTATTTAGAATAGTTTTTAGAATTAGTTAGAAAATACCAGAAAATCACCAAAATTGTTTTAGAAACAATACCAAAATTGTTTTCGAAATGGTTTAGAATTAGTTAGAACTAGTAGAACGGTTCAGAAGAAATAATTGACAAAATAATTTGGTACGATTTTTGAAATTCGGAATGACGAGAGAGAGAGACCCGGGATAATGCAAGGTAGGTTCGGCGAATTGTTGTGGATACCCCACAGTCATCATCGGGTGTCTCGACTTCGAAAGAGGTTAGCATTTCTCGATTTTTCTTAATAAATTGATTAGAAATCAAATCGTATATTGCTTGATATTTTTTTCGTAATGTAGAATTGTTCTAATTTGAACGTGAGAAATTATCGGAGAAATATATTGTACCACGACCGATACGCCCCGTATCTGCTATCGTTGGGATTATATCAGGTTGCGCAGTTACCTGGTATCAATATTGATGCGTCACTTATACATGCGCTTGTCGAGCGGTGGCGTCCAGAAACTCACACGTTTCATCTTCCATTTGGAGAAATGACAGGTATTTAACGAAATGATTCAAATAAAAAAATGATTGGTGAAATAAATATATGATTTATATTTTTTTATTTAAATTAATTACAGTTACGTTAGAAGACGTGAGCTGTTTGTGGGGTTTGCCTATTAAGGGGGCCCCCGTGACCGGGAGGTCGGATGGGGTGTGGGCTAGAAGCAGACTGTTCGAATTATTAGGGATCCGAGATGTTGAAGTGGATCTTTTTATGAAGAAAAGGGGGTCTGCTCATTCCGATTGGATAATGACAAAGAAAATGCTCCGCCAGAGGTTTAAGAAGCTTCCAGATGGCGCCGACGAGCAAACGGTGCAGTGGTAAGTACTTTCTACTTATTAGATTGTTTGTTCTTTAAATTTTCAATCATGTACTTACATAAGATATCACGCAGGTATGCACGCGCATTTATTTTGGAGCTATTGTCGTGCACTATGTTCCCTGACAATAGCGGAGACGGGATACCGCTGTGGTATCTTGATATAATTGGGGACTTGGAGCAGCCGGTGGGATACAATTGGGGTGGAGCTGTTCTTGCATATCTGTATCGATACTTATGCCTCACGACCGATCCCTCGGTTACTTCCATGCATGGTCCGGTTATGCTTCTTTCAAGATCGGTCATGGACCCGATTTCCAGTTCACCGGCCGATGCCAAGATCAAGAAAGTGGACACCTTCACGGGGCCAGCCAACCCTGGAGACATGTCCGGCCTTTGCTGACAAATGGTGCTCGAAACATGCGTACGATAACTCTGCACACAATAAAACAGCCGGTCCAAAAATTCCGCGCGGTCAGTTTCAGCGATTGGACGAGGGCATAGTGGATTGGGAGCCGTACGGCAGCATTTATGCGAAACTTTCGAGAGTAACACAGGCTGGACAGGTACTTCTTTCACATTATTTGTTTACTCGTTTTTAATCATATATATGAATTACTACTGACAAGTTTAAAAAAAAATTCAGCCTTACTACTTGTATTGCAGTCGTCTCATATTTTACTGGATAGTGGAGTACCATCACCCTGAGCGGTGCATGAGGCAATTCGGAAAATATCAACATATTCCGCCGCCGCCTCCCTTGAACAAGAATGTGCACAGCGACTTGCACAAGTATGACTCATTCAATTTTTTTTATTTATTAATGTTAGTTAATTTTCTGTGTTAAGTTGTTATAAACTGAATAATAGGCTTAAAATGGCGTCAAAGAGGAATATTTCATGGGCCGACAAGCATGCAATCCATGTTGAGAAGGCAGAGACGTATGAGCAAAATATATACGCAGAAGTCCGATCGTTTGACCATAATGAGCTTCCGGCTTATCGCAAATGGTATCAGATGAATGGCATGGCATCTGTTTATATTTTTTAGCATCATGTGGAGGGGCTTGATCGTGGAGGTAGGATCTCCAGAGAGGAGCATGGCAAGAAAGGATACATTCCCGGCGGACCGCCGGTGTGCGACCGGTAATTTCTAACTCTTATTTGTAATATTGTAATTTTGTGTTAAATGTCATATCTTATATTCTCGTTATGTGTCCAAGTCCTTGCGTGGGATAGGAGAGCTGGCGCACGGCGTGAAACAATTCTTCACCAAAGGGTGGCGTAGGCCGGGCAAGGATAACATGAGAAGAGGATGGGGTATTTGCTGCGATTATGATGTCGAAGACCGTGCGCGTGCCCTGATGGATCAGGCTGGAGTTCCAGAAAATTGGGAAGAGATCCCATCCAACGAGAGCACAGAAATTGGCGTTAATCCATACCCACCTCCTCCAGTATTCGAAGGACCAGATCCAATACAGTCTTGGCTATACGATGGATCTGCATGGAGAAATTACATGGCTCAGGCCGGAGTAGGTTATGACACAAACCCTACACAGGTATATTTATGACTTAAAGTAAGTATGTTTATGACTTACAAACGAATATTTACAAAATTACACGAACATTTTCAGATGTCACCAGAGGTGCAGGCGCAGCACCAGGGCGCAGCATCATCAGATTTTATTAAAAATCTGTTCGGTGGACCGCATGGGTCGGCATATGACGCCGGACAGGTATGTTACACGTGTTTAACATTATTTCAAAGATCGTCGCTTACTTATTGAAAGTAAATATGTTTATTTTTCAGGTGACCCAGCAGGCATATGAGTGGCAGGAATATCAGCATGAAGTTCCGACAACTCCCGGTAGGAATTGGCATTTAGGGGATGCAGGGGCATCGTCATCCCAACCACCACTGAATACGCAGACTCAGCCAGAAGTGATACAGCATGACGAAGACGGACGTCCCACACAGCGAGTCCGGCGTGAGGTCCGCTCTCCAGACCGTTTCTCGCATTCGCAGTATCCTGGACATTGACCTATCTTCGGAGTCTATCTATATTTTATTATATTTGTAAACTTTTATTCTGTATGTATTGTTGATATGTTTTATCTTTTATTATGTTTTTATTTCTATTACGTATGTTTTATTCTGCACATGCAACGTATCAAGTATGCTTTCAAAAAAAAAAAAACACATAAAAACAAATTACAAAACAAATTACATAAAAACAAATTACATATGAAAATTTCAATATAATACAATAAACATAAACTAGAAAATGACTAACGCCCGCTGGTTGAGCGCCTGTTTGTCGATCTTCTAGAAGACGATGAACCAGTTTCCGCTTGTCGTGCTGCTTGTTCTACAGAACAAACAAAATATGAAATATGAGGTAGTTCCAAAAATAAATTAAAAAATACATGTGTTTTGAATTATACCTGCGGCATTCCGATCAATGGTCTCACGATGAGCCTGATGTCCGAGTCTCCGACCTTCCATTCGGTCCATTTCCATAACAATGCGATTGTGTCTTCTCCTCCCTTTCTTAATCAGTTTACGGTTTGGTTTGATCGTCGGACCTTCGTATATAGGCCACTCACATTGGTTGCCTTTCGGACCGAATTCTGCACCCCATGTCTGTACCAACATTGACACACTATAAAGAGGATTAATGTACAAATTTTCGTCGTATCTCATTTCTCGGACCACCGCCATGAAATGAGAACATGGTATGCCGGTTAATTGAGGCTTTTGACATGCACATTCAACCTTATTGTTATCTTTAACAACAACTTTATACCCAAAATCTCTGCGGGTATACTCGAACCTCTGCTGATTACGCCTTGCAGGAATTTTTTCACCCTTTACCATGACCTCAAAGGTCCCATGCCTTCTGCTAAAAGGAATCACATGCATGTTAAGAGATTTGTTGATACGCTTTTGCAGAAGAAGGCTTACCTTGTCAGACCACAACTGACCCATTTGTTGCATCATTTCGGCTTTGTTCCGTCGTTGGAAAAACCATTTATTTAACTTGTAGAATGTCTCCTCCACGAGAGCACAAACCGGCAGCCGCCGACTCGTCTTGAACACATTATTTAGTGACTCTGACCCATTTGTTGTCATTATTCCCCAACGGTGACCTCCATCATATGCTTGAAACAACTTCTCTGGACGTGGAGGCTCGTCCTCGTCATCGGGGTCTCTCCTACCGACCTTGTTAAGATACGTAATAGCGTCTCGGCAACGAATTTGAAAGTCCTCAAACATCTCCTGTAACCTCCCAGGTTTCTTCTTGTTCACTCCAATTTTGAACCGATCACTGACCTCTCTCTTCCGCCCCACATGCTTGTAGAGGTTCTCGGCAACATGATGAGCACAGTATCGATGCACACATAGATCGCTATCCTCATACCATCCGAGATGTGGATCCTGGAACACGGATTTTATTGCCAAATGTCTATCCGATATGACACAAAAGAATCGACCATCTCCAATGACTTCTAACCGCAACCATCTCATAAAAAAACCCCAAGTATCTGAGTGTTCTTTTTCCACAATCGCGAAAGCCAACGGAAGCAACTGGTTTTCGGCATCATACCCACATGCAACCAGCAGCCGTCCCTGATACCGTCCCGACATGAAACATGCATCAATACTAATCACCGGGTCTGATAAAAGGTATTGCCGCAATACACGGCCCGTACGCCCAAGCCGCGTACAGGAATTGTCTATCATTTGAATTCTCAATCGGTGTCGACATCACACAATACTTGGTTCCGGAGTGCCTCTCTTTATAGCTTCCAAAAGCGGAATGAGCAGGTTGTACGAGTTCTCCCAACTCCCATAAATGTTTGCAATTGCGAGCTCACGTCCTCGCCATAATTTGTTGTACTTGGGCGTCACTTTTGGGTACGTTGCCTTTACCACATCTCGGATATGATTTATACTCGCGCACACATCCCTTCTCACTGTGCCATCAATGGCGCGTGCAACCATCTCTGCCGTGAGCTGGTCATGATCTTCACGTGTTGCCGGTACTCTGCATCCATGAGGAATTTTTTGTTTGTAAATAATCCAAGATTCTGAGATACCCTGAGGTTTCGCACATAACTTGAACTTGCACAATTTATCTTTGCATATCCATACCATACGTCTAGGTTCGCTTCTTTGAGTCCTAAACTCAAAAATTTTTTGGATATGAAACTCCTGAACTGCTATTCTTAGAGCCTCTCTCGACTCATACACTTGGCCTTCAGCTATTGGGTTATCGACAATTCTTGTTGTACGGTTGAAAAAGTCGACATCTGCTTCTCGAAAACCCGAAGTGTCGTTGAAAATGTCTACCGGATGTGTGATATTTTCTCGGCCAGTAAACGGGTATTGTGCTTGGCGGGACTGTGACACAGAATGTCTACCGGACTGTGACACAGAATGTCTACCGGACTGTGACACAGAATGTGATTGTGTCTGTCTAGTCGGTGAAAGATTTTCGTCGGACCCTGCTGACTCATTTGAGATCATCTCATCCCCGCTTTCCAAACTGTCATCATTAATTGCATCGACAGGTAAACGAGAATAATCAAGTACCTCTACTGGCCTATGGGTCTGAACAGTTCTAGGTTCAGGGTTGCGACTCGTACTTGGCCGGGATCTCAATTCAGGGATCTGTCTGTTTACAGGGGCTTGACTGTTCAGATTCAACTGAGAATTAAAACCGGAATGATTCGGTTCCAATTCTACATACAGCTCAAGAACCGGTATCCTTTGGGGGAATGACGCAACAATTCCTAAAATCATTTCGAACGATACCTGGTTTGTTATCGGTACCAATTGGTAGTCCCGCTGACCATCAGTAGACATATTAAATCTGGCTTGGATTTCCATATTTGCTTCACTAGCAGTAAACCCAACCAGTTTATAAATTTCATTTTGGAGATAATCGAAGTTATGATTAATAGTTACCGGGAACGAGTATTTGGGTCGAGTACTATAGAAGACTCCTTCGTCATTGTACTGGATGTTTCCTCCAACAAAGACTTTCACACATATCATATTTGATTTTTGTTTGATCTGGATAACAAACATTTAAAAAAATTAACGTTACAAAATTAATTAGAATTAAAATTAACTAATAAACAAGGTACAAACAAAAAATAAAATAACTCACATCAAAATTGAACAATGAAAATAAAATTAATTAAAATCATTATTCAAAATGAATTAAAATAATTGAAATAATTAATTAAATATTAATCTATATTATTCAAAATGAATTAAAATAATTGAAATAATTAATTAAATATTAATCTATATTAATTAGATTAATTAATATAATTTTAATTAATAAAACTTACTTCGATCGAAGACGGGAGAGCAAGAAGCGGGAGTGAGATTGGCGGATTTATAGCAATCCACAACCGGCAGCAGGATTGCTAAATACAGGGCCTGGAACCGGCAGCACAGTTGCCGGTTCTGGGATCTGCAACACAGCTGCCGGTTCTGGGCTCTGAAACCGGCAAGCCTGCTGCCGGTTCTAGGCTTTGAAACCGGCAACCCTGTTGCCGGTTTGGATAGATTTCGAAATCCGCCGCAATTTTGTATAGATTATTAAATTAAAATTGAGTTTTGTATATTTATAAAAATTTCGGGAATTATTTGCATAGCATGTTTTAATGTTTTTGACTTCTGCATGAGTTATTTAATATAATGAACCAATGATTGATGTGTTTGGAAACTTTTTTAACGAGTAGTAGTACTAGCTTCACAGGTGGAAATAGGAGTTTAATTGATATTTCTATTTGGGTCTGTACTAGTTCCTCTATTACGTCACGACTAATCTATGTGTGAGTAATCAGTAAAAAGGAAAAAAAATAGTATTATTATGATAAACAATCAATCAGGTCACAAAGACAATACTATCTGTGTAAGAGATTGTACGTAAGTTCAAAATCAATGGTTTAGATTATTTTCTTAATTTTGCGTAAACAATCAAAGAATCTACTTTAAAAAATGAACATGGCATAAAATAAATTTTAGAATGATTAATATTAGCTCCTAATTAATATTCAAATTCTAGTTCCACCCTCCTAACAATCTTGAGTCCTTTTTCAGATTTCACATGCTTTTATGGTTAAAACATGGGAAAATTGGTTATTTGTCACTCTAAAACCTTCAAATTTGAAAAATATCATCACAAAACTATAAATCTAGTCACTCTAAACTTAGTTAATTCTTAAATTTGCCACAAATACATAATTTTTATACTTTTTTTTTATTAAAAATTAACTGAAAAATACAGTTTTGAGATATGTATTTATGTATTTTCCTATATATCATTCAGAATCCTCATTATACGTATCTCAAAACTGTATTTTTCAGTTAATTTCTAATAAAAATGCATAAGAATTGTGTATTTATGACAAATTTAAGAATTAACTAAGTTTAGAGTTGTATTTTTCAGATTTATAGTTTCGTGATGGTATTTTTCATATTTGAAGGTTTTGGAGTGGCAAATTAATAACCAATTTTCCCTTAAAACATATATATGAAACATGCTTTGGGCATAGAAAAAATAAATGATAGCTCTGTTTTTGAAAGGCGGGTGACTTCTAAAATTTGTAAGAAACACTTCAAATCATGGTTTTAAAACTCAGAATCAGAATAAGATTCTTGACCGTAGAATCCGAATCAGATGAATCGGCCGGAATCGGATGAATCGGCTGGAATCGATGAATCGGCCGGAATCGGCCGAGTTGACCTTTTTATCATGATTTGTATAAATTTAATATTAGGATAATACATATTTTTTTTGTTAGTTAAAAAGTCTTGGTCAGAACTTTAGTAACATGCATTCCTCCAAGCACCTAGGCCTAAAAACAAATTCTTGCACATAAATTCTTGCACATAAATAATTTGATCATAATTACTAGTACCTAAACGGTGCAAAAGTCAAATAAAAATCATTTGTAATTTGTCAACATAGTAAGATAATAAATAAGAATTTCTAAAAACAGTTACAGAAGACCTTTTTTAATTGAAAAAATGCTAGTTTGTCAAGCTAATATTTTTTGGAGCCCGTTGGATTTTGACGTCCGAGGCGGTCGCCCTGGCTACGTACTCTGCCCAGGGCCGGTCATGCCGCTATTCAGTGTTACTGATGCGTACCAGTATTCTCTCTAGGCTCCTAGCTACTTTTCAATTTTCTACTTCCATGATGAGCATAATTCAAAACATTTATCATTTGGAATTTACTGAATTAAAATTGTCCTTGGAATTTTGACAGCTGTGTTATTCTTGATATTGACAAATCCAGCTGGGTTGACAAATATTTTGACTCTCTAAAGCATGTCATGCATTCCTTTTACTAGTTTACAACGTTTGTCGAAGGAAACCTCAGATGTCTCTTTCGTTAACAGTAAAACACTTGTACACAGGAGAGCATCTAATGAGCATGAGGGATGCGGATAGTCAAATTTAAAATCCGGACTCAGAATTATTTCATCTAGCTTTAGGTCAACCATAATTTCCAAAATTTGTGGTTTATTATTATTTTTTTTTGTTGGGAATGGTATCAATAAAAATTTCGGTAGAATGGATGACATGGTACTACTATTGCTTGTTTTGTCCGATTGTGGTTCGCTTTATTCTGATGATATATATGACAATGATAGCAACAATTTTGCGTTAGCCGAACCTGATCACTTTAAAGTTTAAACATATTGCTTTAGTCACAATCATTTGTTTTGAAACCCAAATATCTGTGTGACATACTTTCTATATATAGAAGCGACCCAATTAAATACAAGTCGATCACTCACAGATTAAATCTCAATTGAGTGATGGACCCATCTGCCAGTAACTCTTAACACGAACGGTTTCCCAGCGGAAGCAAAAGAAAACTCAGATTCCTTTTTTTTGACGCAAACAGTACAAGCGTGTGATCCTACAGTGACATTACACAAAAGACAGACATACCCCTCGCCTAATTTGATTGTGACTCTTTTAAGTCTTAACTCGTGCAAATTAATGGGAACACGGTTTTATTTGTTCTCCAGTCTCTTTTAACTGGACCTAATTCTTTGTGGGTAAGGCCTTAAATGCAAGTTCAGCTCAAGAGCGGAGGAAAAAAAAATTTGAACTATGAGAAGTTTTTGTTGATTATTGGTGCTTAAAATTATTACTAATTAAGAAATATATTTGATTAAGAAAAAGTTAATTATAAAATTCTATATTCTAACTCATATAATATAAAAATAAATATTTATATTCATACTTAATATTAGAATTTAATCAATCTTGCTCCATGACTGGATTCATTTATTCGACCAGAACCGCGCTCCGATGATGGTCGGATTTACTCACCGTCGTGCTCCGATTGAGGTGGGAAAACTACGCTTTGACAATATCGCACTCTTAGCTCCAATTAGCTCTTATCCCTATCCTCTCGCTCTACGACTGGACCCGCTTCTTCCATTGTCACTGTAATTCCACGACGACCAGATCTACTCATCATTGTCGAGCTCCGATTGAGATGGAACTCTACACTCCGATGATACCACACTCTAGGCTCTGGTTCCACCCCTTTCTCTCATTGTTGTCTACGTTCAAAGAGATTGTTCTGAAAGAAGGTGTTGTGTCGAAAATGAGATTTACAAGAAATGAAAATAACAAGTCGAATGAATGGAGTACGTAGAAGGGGTTGAATTATTGGGAGTTGTCTCTAAGATTTGCTCTCTCAAAAGAGCAAAAGTTTTGGTTTTTTTTTTTCTAAAATTATTTTTCAATTCTTTTTTATTCTTCACATCATTCCCTTCCTTCGTCTACTCTTCATCCAAACAAGGTGTTAGAGTAATTATTCTTCAAGAGTGAAATGATCCTGTTTCAACATATAAATATTGTAACAAACAAAATTTGGTTTCAAATACATATTTATGCAATTATTATAAAAAGATTAGTCGCAATTATTAGTATAAAACTAAGAACACATATAATTCTAGAGTCAATATAAAGTTCAAATGCCTCCATTTTGTTGTGCCTCCATCATGCCTCCATTTTTAAAAATTAAAATAACTCAAAATTCAAAATAAAACCATTGGATGTGATCTACATCATTTTATCTATGCACATGTAAAAAATTACGACATTTCAACTTCGTTTTGGTTGTTATCAAGAGTTTATAAAAAAATGTACTAATGTGGATAATTTCTAGACATTGATTTTTCAACTTATTGATTCACATAAAAACAAAATTGAAATATGATAATATTTTATGAGCACATAAAGAAAATAACATAGATCACATCTAACGGTTTTATTTTGACATTTATAATTTAAATTTTGAGTTATTGTAGTTTTTAAAAATAGAGGAATGATGGAGGCACAAAAAATTGAGGCATTTGAACCCTCCTCTTCATAATATCATCATAAAAAAGTAACCATTTGAGATTAATATGCAATAGCAAAAGTATTCTACATTAATGACTAATATGTAAATTAATATTGTATTCTGGTACAAATTTTGATGACATGCACACTGAACAATCAATTCTAAATTTCTAATTAACTAATGAAGATACATATATGAAATTAGCAGGTCTGTCCAGTGTTATGATAGAATGGTGAACATGGTACTACTATTGCTGTTTTGTCAGAGTGTGGCTCGTTTTATTCTGATGATATGATAATGATAGCAACAATTTTGCGTTAGCCGAACCTGATCACTTTAAACATGTATATAGTTGCTTTAATTAGTCACAACACAATCATTTGTTTTGAAACCCCAAATTAATCTCTGTGACATACTTTCTAATTTTTATATATAGAAGCGACCCAATTAGATACAAGTCACTGACAGATTAAATCTCAATGGAGTGATGGACGCGTCTGTCAGTGACTCTTAACTGGAAGGGTTTCACAGTGGAAGCAACAGAAAACTCAGATTCTTTTTTTGGCCACGTGAGTGCACTCACTTGCATAGGATGATTTTGACTTAGCTTTCCATTTCCATGCTTAAAACTCGCTTCCTCTCTCTCTATATATAAGCGCAAATCCCACAAACACGAGCTTACAGATCCCAATTAACTCCTCGATCACTATATATAAGTACAGTTACTGCTCTATACATTCTCTTTCTCTCTCTTTTTGAAAAGCTTAATTCATAGCGCTTGCATAGTCGTAACCGGTACTTGGATTATTTTTTTGCCTAATTAACCAACTACGCTATTGCCCCATCTTCTCTCTCTTTATTTCTCTTCAACATGTGTGCAGATTCTCGAGCTCGGCAAGTTAAGAAAGTCAAGGTGACATTCATAGAGTTAGAGACAATGTTTGTAAAGACGGATGCAGCAAATTTTATGTTGGTTGTACAGAAATTAACTGGGAAGGAACCATCTCCATCAGAGGACAACAAAGAAAATGCAATGCCAATAAAAGCACGAGAAGGACAATCGACTGTGCAATCTAAAGAGGAAGTTTGTATTGCAAATGGAGGTGCAAAAGATGCAGTTGATGAGGTGGTTGCTTGGATGGTAGAGTTAGAGCCGCATTTGGATGAGTTGTATGCTTTAATGAACCAATGATCGATGTGTGTATAGCAACTTTTGAAATATATATATACCAGTATGTATGAAGTTTGAACTTGAGGGATCTAGAAAGGAAATGGAGGTCGCTAAGTCACCCCATATATTTTTAAATCTTGATCAAATTTATAAGGAATTTAATTGATATTTCTGTTGATATGTACTAGTTTTTCCATTTCATCGTCCATAGTCTAAATAATTAATATTATTGTCGTCTACATTATTTTCTTAATTTAATTTCAACAATAAAAAAATTTATATATAGCTTAAAATAAATTTAGGGATGATGTTAGCTTTTTTCGGATGCTTTTGTATAGAGAACTTAAATGATATGTCTCCATATTTCCAATGCTCATTTATTTGTTTGTTGCCTTGATTCTTTTGAAATGTTGTCTTTCTGCTGTGTATTTTTTTCCCTGTATTAATTTCAATTGTTGGGGGTCCTGATGTGTATAGCCAAACGAATGCATTAATTTCCTGATCTAATCAGTACATGAGTTTAACCTAGTGAATGGGGTTTTTAAACTTAATTTAACAAATTGATTTGAGAAAGGATATATGAATTTGAACCACTGTCCACTGACCTATATTTACTACACGTGCGAACTTTTAAATTTCAATATTTTTTAAGTCTATGTTGTATAAGATCTTAATTAGTTTTTGAAAAATAAAATAAGGAATTATTTTTTTGCATTCATTTTTCAAATATTTCAGACCTATCTGGAAAAACTTTGAACTGATCTGAACTCTGTCAACTTTCTATCTATCCAAGTTCAATATATGGTCGATTTTTTTTTGTATGGAGCACCTGATGAATTTTGTGGTGCGAAATTTATTATGAGTTTAAACCCATATATGCCGACTTTACTTTTCAATCCCTATACCAAATAATTAAATAAATACTCTCTATCCAAATAATTAATATATGGTGGGGATACATAGACTACCAATTAGTTTCACAATTGCAAAAAATATTTTTTATTTGTAAATTACTGCAAGCAATTGCAATCTATACTTTATAAAATACTATATATATGATGTGATAAAATTTCATACAAGTTCAGTGTTACTAGTACTAGTACCAGTATTTTCTCCTTAGCTCCAAGCTACTTTTCTTTTCTTTTTTATAGTTGGCGGTGAATTCACCGCATACTAAAAAAAGTTATTTACATAAAAAATCCAGAGTAAGAAAACCAGAAATGAAATTTGTAAAAGCCTAGAAAAAACACAAGAAGAAACACTAAAAGTGATCCAAGCTACTTTTCAATTTTAGACATCTCCATGTCACTCGACCATGTCCTTGATAACTTTGCAAAACATTATCATTTGGAATTTACTGAATTCAAATGTCGTTGGAGTTTGACGGCTGTGTTCTTCTTGATATGTAATTACAAACCCAGTTGGGTTGACATTTTGACCAGTGTTGTAAATAACGGTATGCGGTCGTCGGACGGAGGGGGTACCGCCAAGCGATTAATCGGTATGCGGCCGATTAATTGGAATTATGCGGACAATTTAATGTTTTTATTAAATTTATATATATATATCATAATTTATTAAAAATTATTTATTTAACTCATTAAACTTATCAAATAAACTTAATTTAAGTTAGTTTTATTATTATAACATGACACTATGTTTATTTCTTCGTAACACGTAATCATTTTGCATATGTAAGTAACACATTTATTTAATGAAAAATAAATTTGATAATTAAGATTTTTCAAATACTAATAACAAATTATTTGAAAGAAAGAAAACATTCCAACATAAAATTACTAAATTTAATTTATAATAATAACATAATTTCATAAATAAACATGTCATACTAATTGAAAAAATTACATTAGTAAGTAAAAAAAAAAATATAGTATATAAATAATAGAAGAATTAATCAATTTCAAAGTAAGCGAGAAGAAAAAAAATCATATATAAAAAATATTGGATGAATATCCAAGTACAAATAAAACTACAATACATGATTTATAAATCTTATTATCATACACAATAAAAATAAAAAAAAATTATAAACGGAAAAAAATGGGAATAAACAGGAATAAACAGCCGATTAAACGGAAAACGGCCGATTAATCATTTTTTCCCGCCAACAGGCATCCGTTAAGCGTATTCGGAACGGTTCGGCTGCCGTTTTCGATTAAACGACTGATTAATCGTCCGTTAAGTCCGTTTTTTACAACACTGATTTTGACTAATTCTCTAAAGCATGTCATGGACTTATTTTAGTAATTTCCAGCCATTGTCACAGGAAATCGATCTAAAGATGTCTCTTTCTTTAATAATACATACATACACTTGTAAACATGCAGGATACAGAAGCTAATTAATGAGCATGAGGGGTTGATGTGGATAGTCAAATTTGGAATGTGGACTTGGAATTTTTTTCATCTACAATTAATGGTCAACCAATTACAGCTGCCACATACCGAGAGATCAGAACGAAGCAGCAGATAGATTAGCAAAAATGGGGAGCACACATGGATGGAGTTATACAGGGTTTACATATCCTATTTTCTTGCAAACAAGTTAGAACTTCAATCTCTATAATATGTGTTTTCGATTTATATAGTTGAATTGGATGTTTGAATTGAGTTTTGAATTTTGAGGGCATATTTAATGGGATAATGGATCTGAGATTCAAATTTGATTGTGAAATGATGAGATCATGTATCTGAGAATGTGAGAATTATTTGTGATAGAGACATTCCAAATGTGTGAATACTGTGTGACATGTTTTATTGATAATCTAGGCTTAGGTATTATCACTATTTAATTTGCAGGCATAATTTGATGTGAATTTGTGTGGATTGATCCCGTCTGTTTTAATGGTTGTTTAATTAAGCCAATTATAGAGAAGCGCGTCGTAAAATAATTGGTTACTGAGAATTGTAGCTCACTCCGTATTATTTTTGTTTGTTATTTTTATTGCAACGTATGTTGACGGGACGATGGATTGATGCGAGAATACCTCTCTTGTATCAACTCTATCTCAACCTGGCAGCGGGAGCGTGACAATGCTTGGCGTTTAAATTTTTTACAAAATTATAAATAAATTCGTACACATATTATTTATTTTGATAGACCGTATATCAAATTTGCTAGCTACTAAAATTTTACATTACAAATCAAATATCAAGAAAAATAAAGCCGTTTATTTTCTCAAATTGCTCGACGAATAACAAATTATTTTAACATCATATCTACAAAGTTTGATACAACGCTATTTATTTAAGATTATATATAGAAGACATACCTAGAACAATTTTTCATCTTGGTACGTAAGATTTGAATCGTTGGATCTGTGCCAAAAATCATGCCATCGGAGACACTAGTTGTAAGGTTTACGTACAGACCGCTTCCGTCAACTTCATGAACAAGATTCAATGAATTCCATTACAGTTATATATATTTTGAATTAATCAATGGAAGAATTGCATTAGACTACACATGTCTTTTTGAAAATCTTCACAGAAGCTGCGAAGTCATTAGACTACATATGTCAACGTCATGACATATGAGCGCTTGCATAGCATGATACTGATCTGATGTGTTTCTTTTCCTTTTTCTTTTTCATTTTGGAAGGTAAAACATGAGGTTTGACTGCCGTTGATCAAACTATTCAAAGTCTTAGCTAGTTAATTATTCGCTTCCTTTCTCTCTCTCTCTATATATATATATATGTGTAAATCACTCTGATCACATAGCTTTTCAAACATTCACAGCCCACCATTAAAATTTTGCAAACAAAATAACTACTC
The DNA here is from genome assembly GCA_024447775.1 of Carex cristatella. NCBI lineage: Eukaryota > Viridiplantae > Streptophyta > Magnoliopsida > Poales > Cyperaceae > Carex > Carex cristatella. The sequence goes on from JAJHPF010000016.1 coordinate 7,374,281, forward strand.
ATAAATCCATCATTTACCATATATATTTGATTCATTAGAGTACGTGTCCGACATGTCGCAAGAGAAACTCAAGGATGTGAAGGTAACATTCATAGAGACTACATATTTCAACACCGATGCTGAGAATTTCATGGCACTTGTGCAGAAATTAACAGGGAAGGAACCGCCGACAAAAGCCAACAAAAAGACACCGGAACAAATAGTGCTACATGCATATGGAGCAGTAGCACTACCATCAAGTACTGCACTATCGAAAACGGAGGCTCCTTGTGCAAATGAAGAATTTGAAATTGAAGCAGCAGGTGCAAAAGATGTGGTTGATGAGTTTGATTCATGGATTGTAGATTTAGAACCATATTTGGATGATTTGTATGAATTACTGAACCAATGATCAATGTTTGTTCAACCTTTACGTACTGTTACTACAAGCAGCATAAGCTATATAGTATATATGGACTCTGCCTTTACTGTGATTTTTATTTCCCAACACATTATCATCTAAATTTTGGCGCAGTTTCAGTGTACATATATTTTTGTTTTAGAAATTTATAAATATATAATTTCAGCTTAAGTTGTCTAATGGAACAAGGGATGGCCTCTTTAAATTTTATGGGTTCATGTTCATGTCTATGATGTACTATATATATGCACATAATTATATGAATGCTGGACTAATATATTAGGTTAATGAGCTGCTGAGCTGAGGGATTTTGTGGAGTTACCAGTTTGCCTATTTATTACCCCAGAAATGCATTTGGTATTTTATTTGAGCCTACTAATTAATTAATTTCAGAAACCTCTCTAGTCTCTATCATTCCTTTGGAACTTCTCCAGCAGATCTGCATCAAGAGCCCCACATGTATCAGAGGTGTCTTCCCACTTGGACATATTTCCTTGCGTCGCGGGTTTCGATTCTGCACACTCAACTGTTGGTCCCCCCCGCTATTATTGTGCAAACGTTTCGTCGCCGTATCTACATAATATTCAGTGTATAGTATTTACAACGCATCGCATATGCACTTGTGGCTTATATTACTGGGACAGTATGCGCGAGGATTAAAGTATTTTTTGCTGATGGTATTGTCACAGATACTCCTATCGATAATACCGATACATTCAAAAATAGCACTGTGGGTGTATACCCCTCGGCAATAATATTTTCTAAGAGCAAAGAGAATGTGATATATTAATTGGTCTGTGAAAATAGTACCTGAGAATAGTATGGAAAAGATACTGACATGAATAATTTTTATTTTTATTCTAAAAATGTTAATAACTTCAAATTTAAAATTCAAATATCGAATTAAAATATTTACAAAATGACATATATTATTTTTTCTATACACATATAAAAGATTATGACATTTTGAATTAATTTAATTGGTTTCAAAAACTGCATAAATTATAATGTTATTGATTTTTTGACGTTTACTTTTGATCTTACTCGTACAAAATTAAAATAAAAAAGTGATAATTATGTATATAGATTTAAAGAAAATAATATAAATCACATGAAGTAGTTTACTTTAACGTATGAGTTTTATATTTTTTTATTATTAAATAATAAATACTCAAAAAACATCATAATTAGAACTTGGAAAAAAAATATGTGCAAAATATATATAATATAGACATGTGAACTTTCTCAAATGTTTCTTTGCATTTTTTTTTTTGTATGCCTTTTTTGGGAGATTAAAAATAATGTCACATCAAAAATATTTTGTGATTGTTCTCATTTCTTGTCACAAAATTATTGCAACTTTTCAAACCCCACTTCCGTTTTGTCAGTCCAATTAGAATATACAAATGTAGAGATTGCTTTTACAATTATAGTCAATTGTTTTTTTTATTAGGATTTAAATGCTTATTTATTTATTTCTATTATATATTAGTTTTTAATAATTTGAAATTTAAAATCCAAATATTAAAATAAAAATATTACATATCGTTATAATATTTTTTATACACATATAAAAGACTATGATATTTTTTTTTTACTTTTGTTTTGATTGGTATAAAGATTAATATCACAAAAATTATTGATGTGGATAAATTCTAGATGTCCATTTGGACTTGTTGATTCATACATAAATAAAATAAGAAAATTATTCTTATGTAGTAAAAATTATTTAGATTACATCTAATTAATGGTTTTGATTTGACATAATTTTTTTAAAATTTTCGTTATTAGAAAATAAAAATAAAGGCATGTTGAAAAAAAAAACATTTTAACGGCCTCTCTTCGAATTTATTATTTTGCTATTGTGAATGAGCAATTAACCTAGCTAGGATCAATTAAGCATCCCGGTGTGCAATTTTTACAAATTGGTGGCTGTTGTTTTCGTTTTGTTTTAATTATTGTTTTGAATTGATACCTTGCATTAATTTAAAACATTTTAAAATTATTTTCCTTTATAGCGCTCCTTTTTTTCTTCAAGTATTTTTCATTTTGTATCCCTTTTTTTCTTTTGATAGTTTGCATAGCAAAACAAATTTGATACTAAAAATAGGACATCCAATTAACAGCTGTCAAAGTTTGAATGCAGTCAATCATCATTTTTTTTGTTGTTGCTGCTGCTGTTTCCCTTGGTCGGAAATTTTTCATGTCACATCAGAAAATATCACTACTACAAAAAAAAACAGTTTGTACACGGATTATAACTAGAGAGCTACACGGATTTGGAAACGTGTGCGATTCTGGCGTGTAGGAAAGTCCACATTTATTATTTGAAATGTGGGGTCACTTCTATTTTGTTTTTTACCAAATCTCCGAATGTTCCACCGAACAGGAGTTTTGTTTTTATGATTCTGATTTAATTCCCCAATTCTAAGGTAATTGAGGAAAATAGTCGCATTATTATTTGAAATTGTCTCCTAGTAGAAATGTAGCTGCATGAAGACAAATGACATCTGTTTTGAATCCAAATGACATATATAACTTCTGTTGTGAGTCTCCCCCTCCAAGCTACGTACATCAAAATTCAACACTCCCTTCCTTTCTCTGTCTTTATATATGTAACTTCAAATCCCAAAAACACGAATTTTCAAATTCAGAACCAATTATCTACTCGTTAAATTACTGCACTACTCTCTCTCTCTCTCTCTCTCAGACATGTCAGCGAATTCCCAAGAGGAAAATAAGAAAGTGAAGGTGACATTCATAGAGTTAGAGACTATATTTGTAGAGACGGAAGCAGCAAATTTTATGTCGGTTGTGCAAAAATTAACTGGGAAGGAACCATCTCCATCAGAAACTAACAAAGAAAATGCAATGCCAATAAAACTACAAGCAAAAGAGGAGGTTTGTATTGCAAATGCAGGTTTTATGCTTGAAGAACCAGGTGCAAAAGATGCAGTTGATGAGGTGGTTTCATGGATGTCAGAGTTAGAGCCGCATTTGGATGAGTTATTTAATATAATGAACCAATGATTGATGTGTTTGCAAACTTTTTTAACGAGTAGTAGTACTAGCTTCACAGGTGGAAATAGGAGTTTAATTGATATTTCTATTTGGGTCTGTACTAGTTCTTCTATTACGTCACGACTAATCTATGTGTGAGTAATCAGTAAAAAGGAAAAAAAAAATAGTATTATTATGATAAAGAATCAATCAGGTGACAAAGACAATACTATCTGTGTAAGAGATTGTACGTAGGTTTAAAATCAATGGTTTAGATTATTTTCTTAATTTTGCGTAAACAATCAAAGAATCTACTTAGAAAAATGAACATGGCATAAAATAAATTTTAGAATGATCAATATTAGCTCCTAATTAATATTCAAATTCTAGTTCCACCCTCCTAACAATCTTGAGTCCTTTTTTAGATTTCACATGCTTTTATGGTTTAAACATGGGAAAATTGGTTATTTGTCATTCTAAAACCTTCAAATCTGAAAAATATCATCACAAAACTATAAATCTAGTCACTTTAAACTTAGTTAATTCTTAAATTTGCCACAAATACATAATTTTTATACTTTTTTTTATTAAAAATTAACTGAAAAATACAGTTTTGAGATATGTATTTATGTATTTTCCTATATATCCTTCAGACTCCTCATTATACGTATCTCAAAACTGTATTTTTCAGTTAATTTCTAATAAAAATGTATAAGAATTGTGTATTTATGACAAATTTAAGAATTAACTAAGTTTAGAGTGGTATTTTTCATATTTATAGTTTCGTGATGGTATTTTTCAAATTTGAAGGTTTTGGAGTGGCAAATTAATAACCAATTTTCCCTTAAAACATATATATGTAACATGCTTTGGGCATAGAAAAAATAAATGATAGCTCTGTTTTTGAAAGGCGGGTGACTTCTAAAATTTGTAAGAAACACTTCAAATCATGGTTCTAAAACTCAGAATCAGAATAAGATTTTTGACCGTAGAATCCGAATCAGATGAATCGGCCGGAATCGGATAAATCGGCTGGAATCGGATGAATCGGCCGGAATCAGCCGAGTTGACCTTTTTATCATGATTTGTATAAATTTAATATTAGGATAATACATATTTTTTTTGTTAGTTAAAAAGTCTTGGTCAGAACTTTAGTAACATGCATTCCTCCAAGCACCTAGGCCTAAAAACAAATTCTTGCACATAAATATTTTGATCATAACTACTAGTACCTAAACGGTGCAAAAGTCAAATAAAAATCATTTGTAATTTGTCAACATAGTAAGATAATAAATAAGAATTTCTAAAAACAGTTACAGAAGACCTTTTTTAATTGAAAATATGCTAGTTTGTCAAGCTAATATTTTTTGGGGCCCGTTGGATTTTGACGTTCGCCCTGGCTACGTACCCTGCCCAGGGCCGGTCATGCCGCTATTCAGTGTTACTGATGCGTACCAGTATTCTCTCTAGGCTCCTAGCTACTTTTCAATTTTCTACTTCCATGATGAGCATAATTCAAAACATTTATCATTTGGAATTTACTGAATTAAAATTGTCCTTGGAATTTTGACAGCTGTGTTATTCTTGATATTGACAAATCCAGCTGGGTTGACAAATATTTTGACTCTCTAAAGCATGTCATGCATTCCTTTTACTAGTTTACAACGTTTGTCGAAGGAAACCTCAGATGTCTCTTTCGTTAACAGTAAAACACTTGTACACAGGAGACAGCATCTAATGAGCATGAGGGATGCGGATAGTCAAATTTAAAATCCGGACTCAGAATTATTTCATCTAGCTTTAGGTCAACCATAATTTCCAAAATTTGTGGTTTATTATTATTTTTTTTTGTTGGGAATGGTATCAATAAAAATTTCTTTTAATGGTTGTTTAATTAAGCCAATTATAGAGAAGCGCGTCGTAAAATAATTGGTTACTGAGAATTGTAGCTCACTCCGTATTATTTTTGTTTGTTATTTTTATTGCAACGTATGTTGACGGGACGATGGATTGATGCGAGAATACCTCTCTTGTATCAACTCTATCTCAACCTGGCAGCGGGAGCGTGACAATGCTTGGCGTTTAAATTTTTTACAAAATTATAAATAAATTCGTACACATATTATTTATTTTGATAGACCGTATATCAAATTTGCTAGCTACTAAAATTTTACATTACAAATCAAATATCAAGAAAAATAAAGCCGTTTATTTTCTCAAATTGCTCGACGAATAACAAATTATTTTAACATCATATCTACAAAGTTTGATACAACGCTATTTATTTAAGATTATATATAGAAGACATACCTAGAACAATTTTTCATCTTGGTACGTAAGATTTGAATCGTTGGATCTGTGCCAAAAATCGTGCCATCGGAGACACTACTTGTAAGGTTTACGTACAGACCGCTTCCGTCAACTTCATGAACAAGATTCAATGAATTCCATTACAGTTATATATATTTTGAATTAATCAATGGAAGAATTGCATTAGACTACACATGTCAACGTCATGAAATATGAGCGCTTGCATAGCATGATACTGATCTGATGTGTTTCTTTTCCTTTTCCTTTTTCTTTTTCATTTTGGAAGGTAAAACATGAGGTTTGACTGCCGTTGATCAAACTATTCAAAGTCTTAGCTAGTTAATTATTTGCTTCCTTTCTCTCTCTCCCGCTCTCTCTCTCTCTCTCTCTATATATATGTGTAAATCACTCTGATCACATAGCTTTTCAAACATTCACAGCCCACCATTAAAATTTTGCAAACAAAATAACTACTCATAAATCCATCATTTACCATATATATTTGATTCATTAGAGTACGTGTCCGACATGTCGCAAGAGAAACTCAAGGATGTGAAGAACATTCATAGAGACTACATATTTCAACACTGATGCTGAGAATTTCATGGCACTTGTGCAGAAATTAACAGGGAAGGAACCGCCGACGAAAGCCAACACAAAGACACCGGAACAAATAGTGCTACATGCATATGGAGCAGTAGCACTACCATCAAGTACTGCACTATCGAAAACGGAGGCTCCTTGTGCAAATGAAGAATTTGAAATTGAAGCAGCAGCAAAAAATTAAAATGTTATTGATTTTTTGACGTTTACTTTACATCTTACTCGTACAAAATTAAAATAAAAAAGTGATAATTATGTATATAGATTTAAAGAAAATAATATAAATAGTTTACTTTAACGTATGAGTTTTATATTTTTTTTATTAAATAATAAATACTCAAAAAACATCATAATTAGAACTTGGAAAAAAAATATGTGCAAAATATATATAATATAGACATGTGAACTTTCTCAAATGTTTCTTTGCATTTTTATTTTGTATGCCTTTTTTTGGAGATTAAAAATAATGTACTTTTCTTACATGCGCATTTTGATAGTATATGACAGGATATCCAATGCACAGCCGTCAAAGTTTGAATGCAATCAATCCACAATTTTCTTTTTCTTTTTTGGATGGGAGTTGTCGTTTCCCTCACTAGGTGATTTGTACCTCGGAAATTATTCATGTCACATCAAAAATATTTTGTGATTGTTCTCATTTCTTGTAACAAAATTATTGCAACTTTTCAAACCCCACTTCCGTTTTGTCAGTCCAATTAGAATATACATATGTAGAGATTGCTTTTGCAATTATAGTCAATTGTTTTTTTTATTAGGATTTAAATGTTTATTTATTTATTTCTATTATATATTAGTTTTTAATAATTTGAAATTTAAAATCCAAATATTAAAATAAAAATATTACATATCGTTATAATATTTGTTATACACATATAAAAGATTATGATATTTTTTTTACTTTTGTTTTGATTGGTATAAAGATTAATTTCACAAAAATTATTGATGTGGATAAATTCTAGATGTCCATTTGGACTTGTTGATTCATACATAAATAAAATAAGAAAATTATTCTTATGTTGTAAAAATTATTTAGATTACATCTAATTAATGGTTTTGATTTGACATAATTTTTTAAAAATTTTCGTTATTAGAAAATAAAAATAAAGGCATGTTGAAAAAAAAAACATTTTAACGGCCTCTCTTCGAATATATTATTTTTCTATTGTGAATGAGCAATTAACCTAGCTAGGATCAATTAAGCATCCCGGTGTGCAATTTTTACAAATTGGTGGCTGTTGTTTTCGTTTTGTTTTAATTATTGTTTTGAATTGATACCTTGCATTAATTTAAAACATTTTAAAATTATTTTCCTTTATAGCGCTCCTTTTTTTCTTCAAGTATTTTGCATTTTGTACCCCTTTTTTTCTTTTGATAGTTTGCATAGCAAAACAAATTTGATACTAAAAATAGGACATCCAATTAACAGCTGTCAAAGTTTGAATGCAGTCAATCATCATTTTTTTTGTTGTTGTTGTTGCTGTTTCCCTTGGTCGGAAATTTTTCATGTCACATCAGAAAATATCACTACTACAAAAAAAAATATTTTGTACACGGATTATAACTAGAGAGCTACACGGATTTGGAAACGTGTGCGATTCTGGCGTGTAGGAAAGTCCACATTTATTATTTGAAATGTGGGGTCACTTCTATTTTGTTTTTTACCAAATCTCCGAATGTTCCACCGAACAGGAGTTTTGTTTTTATGATTCTGATTTAATTCCCCAATTCTAAGGTAATTGAGGAAAATAGTCGCATTATTATTTGAAATTGTCTCCTAGTTATAGTAGAAATGTAGCTGCATGAAGACAACCTTTTTTTATGGTTCAACTCGATTCCAATCGTATGGAAGTATATTCCATGATCTTAGAATAATTTATGGTATTGCTTTTTGTTGAATATAGTCAAAATGAACTTAAAATTCAAATTCAACATACAACAATGAGTATTTAGTCAAAAGTTGACCTCATCTTCTAAGATTAGATATTTTGCTTATATTTTCTTGATCTTAAACATTTTGTCCAACATATTTCTCAGATAATAAATATTTTAGAAGAATTTAATAGTTTAATTGGTTCTAAATGTATATTTATATATAACAAGTATAAATAGGGGTTCTTTGTTCTCGTTTAGCATCAAACAATGGTAGATGTTATGTAAAAAAAATAAGTTCAAGTAAATTTGGTGTTAGAGAGAGAAAACCGAAAAAGAAAGAAAGAAAAAAGATTGTCATGGGAGAGAGGTTACTGTCACATATGAACCAGTTACAGATTATTTTATCATATTATTTCAAAATTGTTTTGGTCAATAACCGGTTGCATATTATTTTCCAGATGATCTGGTTTGAGCACCAATGCTCTGAAATTAATTAAAATGTTGCGTTAAGAATTTATGATTGCATGTGCTTGAATAATTTAGAAGCATTTCTGTTAAAAATTCTACAATTTAATTTCTGAAAATTAATTTCGAACAGATTTTTTTTTTTTTTGGGAATATGACTATGGGTTTAAATAGCATTTAAAATACTTTTCTAGACATTTTGTAATGTCTGGAATTATTACAAAATGAATTTCAGATTATTTGATCTTTCAGATTATACATGTTTCTAGTTAGTTGAACTATGCGTAATGTAACACAATAATAATTATTGCTTTTCATAATTAAAGTATGAGAATGTAGCACCAAATTCATGACTTGAAATTTAATAATTGTGCAGTTATTTAAGAATCATAAATATTGTCAATATTGATCAAAATTATGACGTGCTAACTTTTTGTGAATTTAGATATTTAGCTTTACGAAACTAAATGGTAAACTCCACAATTATGGAATTTATGTTCTTATTAATTAATAGGTTAAAAGGTCATGAGAGACAAAAGTTTAGTTGTGTTATGCCTAAAGTAGGGCAATCGTGTGTTTGTGTAGACATGACTTCTACAGTACAAAATAATTCAATAAAGAGGAGAATTCCTATTTGTTTATGCAAAAGCGTTTTATGCAAATATTTTAAGTTGGACAAGTCAACTTTAGTCAGGTTAACAGTTACTGACTACATCCGATACAATAATCGATATCCAAGTTTATGTGTATTTATCATTGTCTCCTTAATTATAACATGGCAAATTGCAACTGAACATTGGTCCTATTTTTTTTTTCCTTTTTTTGACAGATGCACGGCCGCAAGACAGCGCCCCAATTTGCCGTTTTTTTTTATATTAATAGCAAAAACAAAAACAAAATATTGATAATGGGTAAGGTTTGTTGAAATTTTGAAATATAGGAATATAATGTTTGGGGTTCTGCAGTTGGATGTTATAAATTATATATAACATTCAATTAATTTGATCACTAATGATTGTTAAAAAAAAATAATGTAGCTAGACGTTATGGTTCATAACATTCAGTGACAGTGTTTTTGGCTTCGGTTCTAATTGTTGTTACATAACGTTAACGTCCAACTACATTGTTTTTTTTATTTTACGATCATTAGCAATCATATTAACTGAATGTTATAGTTTATAACGTCCAGCTGCATTGCCCTAGACATTATAAACCATAATCATAACGTTTTTCTTATATTTCAAAATTTTAGAAAATTATCTTAGCCCATTATCAAAATTTTGTTTTTGTTTTTCCTATAAATAAAAAAAATCGGCCCAATTTGACCCAGTTAAGGAACAGTGTACCCCCTTCATTCTCCAATCGATCAAGTGTTTTTATTTTTGACATGTCATCACTAATTCACTGACTTCCGGTCCAAGTTTGAGTCATGGTTGCACTACTGCGCCGCCTCTCACTGTTGCTACAGAACAAGTTGGCAATATAAGAGACTAGATTCCGATTATTATTGAATATGCAGCTTTTTTTTTTATTAATTATTTACTTGAGTAATTAGATAGAAACATTATTAGTTAGGTATGAAAATTCACACTTTTATTAGCTAGGTACAAACGTTTTTATATGTGGAGCTTTACTTGAGTGATGCTTTTATAAATTTTTCATAATTAATTCACCTTCATATTTTAAAAATGTACCTCTGCCTCTTATATCAGTCATGGGCCAGCCCCTTCTGTAAATGTTTTGGTTGGTTGGGATCAAAGTTATAAATAGCGATTATCGCGTTACCACGTAAAGACTAAATAAAAAACTATCGTGAATAGCGTAATTATTGTGAAAGTTGTCCTACATAGTTTTATATTTCTACAAATTATTAACATTATCTAAAGTCTCATATAGCGATGAGTAATGCAAAATTGATTAAGAAATTAGAATATTCATATTGAACAATACAAAGTTCAAATTGCTATTCAAAATATCCCTAATAATATCATAAACTATTTATCTTTTTTCATTTAAAATAACATAAGATCATGGCATAAAATATATCTTTTTCTATTAAAAAACCTAAGCATCATGGCATAAACTATCTATCTTTTTTTCTATTTAAAATAAAAAACAATCCGAACCTTGAAAAAATTGGATCCTTAAAAGAAATTCAGTTTGGACCTTCAAATAAAAGCCTATGTAGCATAGCGTGCGCTATAGCACGTAACGTGTAGCGTGTAGCGCAAATAGCGGACTGCTATTACTACTATTGCGGTCCTAGCTGAAATAGCACACTTTTATCTAATAGCTTAGCGTCTGAAAATGCTATACGCTGCTATTGCGTTGCTATTGCGCGCTATTTAGAACACTGGTTGGGATTCAGTCCATTTTTGAAACATTTGAAATATTAATTACAATTGTTTATTTGAGGAGGTTTCATACGCTTTTATTTTTGTGGCTTTATATGTCATTATTTTTTGAGATTTTAAACGTTGGCATAAAATCATTAGGTATGGAAATATCATTTTCTTATACACATAAATATTTTACTTTGTTTTGATTGCTATTACAATCTTGTAAAAATACACTAATGTAATTCTGAACATTTATTTTACAACTTTTTATCGTACAAAAACAAAATAAAAAAGTGATAATATAAATCAGATCTATTGATTTTATATTTAAATATAAAATTTACAACTTTTGTTATTAAAAAGGTAAAAAAAAATGAAAATATAATAAAGACAAAATAAATAGAGGCATTTTATTATTTTAACACTATTATTCCAATTTCTCTGAAAGTGAATAATTTTCGGTGGACTTGTTCTCCGAAAGCGAGATAAAAAAAACCTTAAACCTAGCAAGCTTGTTGGAGTTTTGATTTATAGTGCAGATTTTATTTAAAAGAATGTATTGCGGACCACAAATCAGCAGGCCCAAAATTGTTCATTCTCACATCTTACTATTGGAACCAACCACCAGTAGCTCGGCACACGCTTTCTTATAGGAAAGGTGCGACAGAGATTTCGGTTTATCTGGTTAAGTAAAAGCGTCAAATCCGCACGTGCTTCTGAGTTCAGAGCACCATATTTGGCTGCTACTAGTTCCAGTTCCCGCCTCTTGGTAACCGCCAGAAATGTCTCCTTTCCACAAACCCACAAGCTATATATATTATATATATAATAAGCTAAGAATCAGTACCAGTTAACTACCAACTGTCAAAAATTGTATGATTTGCATTTTGCAGCTCCATATTCTTTTGACTGTAGCTCTATTCAAATTGGTTATTTTAAACTGTGCTCCATTTTAAACTGTCATGGCTGGTGGTTCTAGAGAGCAAGATAGGCAAGTGAAGGTGACCATCATAGAGACGCAATTTGTGAAGACTGATGAAGCCAATTTTAAATCAGTAGTGTACCAATTTACTGGTAAGGACTCGACGGTATCAATAGCGCCTCACACTTCACCATTGAGGCCACAAGCACGAAGAGCAGTGCTGATAATGGCACAGTCGCAAATTGAGGTGCCGAATACAACAAACTGGTTAAGTGAAGCATCAACAGCACAGAATAGGCATGGTGAACATTGATTTTGAGCATCAAGCTGCTTTCATGGAGGATTTTGAGCCATTTTTGGAGGACTTGTATAAATTAATTGACCCATAAATTAGTGAATTATTCATGTTTTTCGGTGACGTTGAGATACCGGAGATGTAGTTCAAACTTGCACTGTTTGTTTTCTTTGATTTTGTACCAAGTATTGTCAGTCCATTGTATAGTATGTATATATGCACTTAATTCCGTACGTACGTATATGTTTTTTTTATAGTTAGTGGTTAAAATTATCACTAACAAATATAGTGGTAACAAAATATTATTTACAATCATTGAAGTAAAAATTATGGCTATACCCTGATACCAATCATTGAAGTAACCCTGCAAAAGCAACCACTCATTCTTTGTGACTTGTGAGGTCCCAAGTCTCTCTCTTTTTGAAAATCTTGACTGCGGCTGCCAAAGGTGATTTATCTCGTATATAAATAATAATAACAGCAGGATCTGACAAGAGTCTTTAATGTTAAATCTTGCCAATAAATTCGAATCATTTGTCTAGTTTTTTTTTTTCTCAAATGGCTCATATTGCAACGCTAAACATTCCTCCTTTACTCTTTTTTTTTTTTAATTTTTTTTCCGGTACGTACTATATTTAAGAAAAAATGTTGCCTCCGTATTCAATTTTCAAAATTAATTCTATGATATTTGCAACATATATTTATATATATTTCATGTATAGATATTAAATACTTTCAAATTGACCCTCATAAAAAAAATAATAAAATTGAGATCAAGCAACTTAGTTATTTTAACATTCAAATTTCAAACATCCGGACCTTTCACAAAAAAAAGAATATTACATCCTCATAATTATTTTTGGTAAAAACAATATGATAATGAAACTCTATATTCATATCAATAATGTTTTTCGTAATTGACCTTCATGTTTTAAAAGTCCATCTCTTTTTTTTATATTAGCCCGTAGGTTCCACACACACTCTTTTTCTGCCATTAACAGAGATCGAACCCACTTCTCTCGTAAGAGAATAGGGCTTCTTAACTAGCTGTCTTAGGCAGCGGTGACTAAAAGTCTATCTCCACCTCTTATGTCAGTCATGTGGTCATCTCATATTTTAGAAATATTTGAATTTATTCGTTTCAATTGTTAACATTAATATTTAATTCAGATCAATCATAAAGTGTATGTTACGGAGTGTCACACCCTGAGACAACCCGCCACGTATTTCTACATAAGGCGTACGCACATCATTGTCGGCTCGATAAAAGATATTGGGAGTGACGCATGGGCCATAACGTGGTTGTCGGGTGGTCGTCTGCCTTAGCAGTGGCTAGTGGTGCAAGGGGGTGGGGGTGCACTACATTCAGCAGCAACGGCTGTCGTGATGGCTCCTTGGGCACGCCTCGAGTCGTTGCAGTTTTAGAGATAGTAGAAAGGGAGAAAAGAAGGTTGAGGGCTGCTAGGGTTATCATATGCAAGGCCGCAAGAGAAGGGGCATTTATGGTGCTAGGCTGCTAGCTGGCGAAGGAAAATGGAAAGATCACGTAGGCAGCTGTTATATTTGACCCAAATTGCTATTTGGGTCCGTTGAGATTTGTATCTTTAATATATAATCTCTTGTTATAGAGAGAACTAAGTCTAATCAAAATATCACTTTCAGTTGTCTCTTTGTCTGTTGCTCTCTTTCTCTTCTCAAATTCTAGAAAATCTAACAAATTAGTATCAAAGCCATCTCGCTGCCGGCAGTCCGTTCAGTGATTCCAGAGTTCAGATCAGTCCGCTGTTGTTCTAGGGTTTCTCAGTTTCGCTTATCCATTTCGCGTCGGCCGCGCATATCGCAATTTCTGTGCAGTGAGCCGCGATATCTGTTGTCGTTTTTCTGTAGACCGCGCAACACAGTGACTTTGGGAATTTCTTTGGCATCTTCTGTATAAGCGGCGATTTCAATTTTCTTCGCTGCAAATCAAATTCCTTCAGGAGGCCAACACTTGGTCAAATATTGCGGCTCACCAAAGCAAACCCAGCGAATATTGATTTTGTTATTATATTCCGAAATTTTATTTTGTTATTATATCCAATTTTGATTGGTCTTGGTCAGAGAGCAAAATTTTGGCAATTCTAATTTTGTTAACTTAGAATATTTCGGTTTTTCTGTTGTGGTTTGGATTTGGAGAATTGATTAATTGAGTGTTTGTGAAATTGAATAGATATGTCGGCGAAATATGATATTGAGAAGTATGATGGGAAGACGAGTTTTGCATTATGGCAAGTGCGTATGGCCGCAATTTTGTTGAGCCAAGGAGTTAAGGATGTCATTTTTGGTCGAGAAAATTTGATTGATGCGGTGACGGATAAGAAATGGAGAGATATGGATGATAAAACGCTCTCTATTATTCAATTGTGTTTGAGTAATTCGACATTGCAAGAGGTCCTATCGGAGAAGACCGCTAAGGATTTGTGAGAGAAATTGGAGAACATTTACATGAAGAAGTCTCTCACCAATCGACTACGGTTGAAATTGCGCCTCTACACTCTTCGCATGGTTGAAGGTACATCAATTTCCGATCATATTTCGGAGTATGCATTTATTTTGAATGACTTAGGTAAGATTGATGTTAAGGTAGAGGATGAGGACCAAGCCTTTTTGTTATTGTGCTCATTACCTGCATCATACAAGGCTTTTAGAGACATGTTGATTTATAGTAGAGACAAGATTTCCCTTGAGGATGTTAAGGGCAATTTGCAAACCAAATTGCACATTGATAATGAAATGACCAATAATGAGAAAGGAAGTCAAGGTGTTGGTTTGGTTGTTGATCGAGGTAGGTCATAGGACCAAAACTCGAAAGATACAAGGACCCGTTCAAAATCTAGGCACAAGAATTTGACGTGTAACTATTGTAAGAAGAAGGGGCACATTAAGGCCGATTGTTTCAAGTTTAAAAATAAACAAAAGGCAGATACTAAAGGTACTTTTTCAGAGGAGGCCAATGTGGCCGAATGTGACACGGTTGATACTCTTTGTGTGGTAGATACTAATGTTGATGATATGTATTGTTGGGTGATGGATACGGGTGCTTCGCAACACATGACTCCGAATAGAGATTGGTTTGAGACTTATGAGCCTACGGATGGTAAGGTTCTCATGGGGAACAACAATATGTGTAAGGTTGCCGGAATTGGTTCGGTGACAATTAAGTTCCATGATGGAAAGGTCCGAAGGTTGACGGGTGTGAGGCATATACCCGATTTGTCGAATAATTTGATTTCTTTAGGGTCTCTTGAGGAAAAGGAGTGTAAGTTCTAAAGTGAAGGTGGAGTCCTTAGAGTCTCTAAAGGGGCTCTCACAATTATGAAGGCAAAGAGAATTGGAACTCTTTATTTCCTACAAGGTTCCACGGTCACGGGCTCGGCCGCCATTGCGCGTTCGGGTACTATCTCGGATGCGGATGCTACTAGATTGTGACATATGAGATTGGGGCATATGAGCGAGCGAGGAATGACCATTTTGAGCAAGAGAGGCTTGTTGTGTGACCAATGCACGGACAACTTGGAGTATTGTAAGCATTGTGTTTTTGGCAAGCATAAAAGGTTGAGTTTCTCCACGGCAATTCTTTCGATCAAGGGAACATTGGACTACATCCATTCAGATTTTTGAGGACCTTCTCGTGAGCCTTCGAAAGGTAATGGTTCTCGTTACATGCTTACTTTCATTGATGATTTCTCAAAGAAGGTTTGGGTTTATTTCTTGAAAGAGAAAAGTGATGTGTTTCGCACCTTCAAAGAATGGAAATCACTTTTTGAGAACCAAACGGGAAATAAAGTTAAGAGGTTGAGAACCGATAATGGTTTGGAGTTTTGCAACCATGATTTTGATAATTTTTGTAAGGCCGAAGGGATTGTTCGGCACAAGACTATGGTCAACACTCCACAACAAAATGGTGTTGCAGAGAGGATGAATAGGACACTACTTGAGAGGTCTAGAAGCATGCTTTCAAATGCGGGTTTGGGTAAGGAGTTTTGGGCGGAAGCCATTAACATATCTTGCTATTTGGTGAATCGATCTCCTACCACTTCAAATAAGTTGAAGACACCCAAAGAAGTGTGGTCGGGTAAGCCGGCCGATTATTCGAATTTGAGGGTGTTTGGTTGTCCCGCTTATGCACATGTGAATGAAGGAAAGTTGGAGCCTAGATCAAAGAAGTATGTTTTTGTTGGGTATCCTGAAAATGTGAAGGGGTATAAATTGTGGTGTCCCGAATCATCCAAGTTCCTTATCTCGAGAGATGTCATTTTCAATGAGTCGGCAATGTTGAAGGCAAATGATGTTGCACCCGAGCCGACTATTAAGGAGAATGAGAAGGTTGAGAAGAATGTGGAGTTTGAGGAGCCGGTCTAAGAAGGTGATGATGTGATCTTACATGATGATGCCAATTTAGATGAAGGCCAAGAAGAGACACAACCATACGCATTGGCAAGGGACCGAGATAGAAGAGTAATTCGACCACCTACAAGGTATGGATACTCCGACTTTGCTTATTGTTTGGCGATTGCAGAGGATGTGGAGTATTGCGAGCCATCTTCCTACAAGGAAGCCATTTCTTCCAAGGATGCGGACAATTGGGTCGCTGCTATGAATGAAGAGTTACAATCCTTGCAACAAAATGAGACTTGGTCTCTTGTGAAGCCTCCGAGTGGTCAGAGAATTGTGGGTTGCAAGTGGGTGTTTAAGAGAAAGATTGATGGCTAAAATTTCGCGGATTTTCGATACAAGGCAAGACTAGTGGCTAAAGGGTATAGTCAAGTCCAAGGTGTGGACTTCAATGATGTGTTCTCTCCCGTGATTAAGCACACCTCCATTCGAATTTTGCTCTCTTTGGTGGCAATGAAGGATTTGGAGTTAGAGCAAATGGATGTGAAAACCACCTTCTTGCATGGTGATTTAGAGGAGCAAATTTACATGAGTCAACCGGAGGGTTTTGAGGTTGCGGGAAAGAAAGACCGTGTGTGTCTTTTGAAGAAGCCCCTTTATGGCCTTAAGCAATCACCACGGCAATGGTATAAGAAGTTCGACTCATTCATGGTGAGTATTAATTTTCATCGTTCCAATTATGATAGTTGTGTCTATTTCAAGAAGTTAGATGGTGGAGATTTCATTTATTTGTTGCTCTATGTGGATGACATGTTGATTGCATCCTCAAACTTGAAAGAAGTTACAAGGTTAAAAGAGCAACTAAGTTCGGCATTTGAGATGAAAGATATGGGGGCCGCCAAAAGGATTCTCGGAATGGAGATCATAAAGGATAGGTCCAAAAGAAAGTTGTTTCTTTCACAAAAGAGTTTTGCCGAGAAAGTCCTATGCCGTTTTGGCATGGAGAAAGCGAAAGTTGTTTCAACACCTCTTGCGGCGCATTTCAAGCTTTCGGCCGCTTTAACCCCAAAATCTGATGATGAGAAGAAATATATGGAAAAGGTTTCATATTCGAGTGCGGTCGGGAGTCTCATGTATCTGATGGTGTGTACTCGACCCGACATTACCCAAGCCGTTAGTGTGGTAAGTAGATATCTCTCTTGTCCGGGGAAAGGGCATTGGGAAGTGGTGAAATGGATCTTCCGCTATTTGAGAGGTATTATTGATGCTCGTTTGGAGTTTGGTAATGGCAAGATATTAACTGGTTTTGTGGATGCAGATTTTGCGGGTGATTTAGACAAGAGGCGTTCTTTGACGGGTTATGTTTTTACCCTTGGAGATTGTGAAATTAGTTGGAAGTCTACACTTCAAGCCACCGTTGCACTCTCAAGTACCGAGGCCGAATATATGGCGATTACCGAGGCTATTAAGGAGGCTATTTGTCTCAAGGCGTTTGTTGGTGAGATGTCTTCTTTCGAGGGTCCTATTACGGTGTTTTGTGACAACCAAAGCACGATTCATTTGACCAAGGACCGCATGTACCATGAGAAGACGAAGCACATTGACATTCGATACCATTTTGTTCGAGATGTGATCTCGGAAGGCAAGGTTGCCGTGAAGAAGATTAGTACCGATTCGAATTCGGCCGATATGCTCACAAAGCCTCTTCCAATTGCAAAGTTCAAGTTTTGTTCAAGTTTGGTGTCGGTTTGTTTCTAGCTTGTTTGAGCTAATTTTATTTCTAACATGTTGCTAGTGTATCTTTATGTTTACCTTTGTTTAGGTTATGTTTGTTTTATGTTTTAGTCTGTTTTAGATGCAATTTGGTTCAAGGTGGAGATTGTTATATTTGACCCAAATTGCTATTTGGGCCCGTTGAGATTTGTATCTTTAATATATAGTCTCTTGTCATGAGAGAGAACTAAGTCTAATCAGAATATCACTTTCAGTTGTCTCTTTGTCCGTTGCTCTCTTCCTCTTCTCAAACCCTAGAAAATCTAACAGCAGCAAATAAAAGAAGAAAGACCAAAGTTTAAGAAAGGAGCATTTAAGAAATTAATATTGTTTTGGTTTGAAACAAATATGGAAAGTTTCAATATTCGCTGTATATGCAATTGGATGCATGTAGCTATTGCGCTGCTATCTTCTCTTTTATTTTTATATTTATTTTACTTTGAGAGATGGTGATTGTAAGATGGTGATTGTATTGGAGTTAGATAGGTCATGAGATCGTATAGTCAGGACATTAATTAGAAGAAATTGATGTGAGGAGAAGCATAATACATATATCTAGAAGTATAGTATATATATATATGGATGACTTGTATGTTTAAAATATGGGAAAAATCAAACTACAAAAGTCGCGCGTGCGTGTGTGTATATATATATATATATATATATATATATATATATATATATATATATTTATATATATATATAGGACTTGGCTACGGTGCTACGCGTAGCATAGAGGACCTCCGTGCAACGGCTCAAAATTTGTGTTTTCAAAATTCTAATAGTCGATCCGAACCGTTAGATGTGTTTTCCATATTGAAATGTGCTTGGAGACCAAATTTTACATTTTTTGGAATTTTTTTACTATTTATTAAGCCACTTTGAAAATCGCTGATTAAACGGTAGCTTAACCAAATAGTGAAACTATTGGATTAACGATTACCAAAGTGGATTCAACTGGGTCCCATTTTTAATCTAAGGAACTCCTCATTTCTCCCTCCAAGCTTTTCATCTCAACGCTCTTTCTACTGTCTCTGGCAATCAAGCCCCACCTTCAAAAATTTAATACCTAATTGCATCACAAATTTATTTCCTCCTTAGCATATTTTTCTCTTCTTACAACTTTCCCCATTTTCGTTTCCTTCTAAAACAAATTTGTTTCCCTCTAGGACCCCTAAATAGCTAAACCATCCAGTGCCACAGTTTTTGGGATTCACTATCTCTCTCACTGCCTCTCTCTCTCCTCGACTCCTCTCCTCTTTCTCTCCACCACTTCAGATTGGATCGGCTGCCGCCGCAATTGAAGAAACCACCGCTCCCGGTAAGTCACCTCTTCCCCCTCCGCACCTTCCCTTTTGCGTTTCCCTTTCCCTTTTTTTAATCAACCATCGGTCTGGTTCCAGACATGTACAATTTCTCAATTGGAAGCCCTAAGAGCTCGGAATTGGGAGTTTCCATGCCTCCGACTCCAATTAGAAGCCCTAGGAGCTCGGAATTATGAGTTTTCACGCCTCGTTCAGGTATATAGACTTGCACTGCCATTTTGGGTAATGTCAGTTCACCAAAATATTTTAAGCAGTGGATCGTTATTATCTAGATTGCTTTTGTGCATTTTGCACTTAGGTGGTAAATGCATGACAAGGTAATTTTTCCCCATATTTTTGTTAATTGATTGTTTCATTTGGTCAATTAGTGCTAGAATGCTAAATTCAAAGTCAATCCATTAGGTTGTTGATAGTTTCATAACGATTGATAGTTTTATCTTGTTGTGCATTCAAGATGTTTGTCGAAATGCCCCGCACAAATTTTTTCTTATTTGCTTATTTGCTATACGAAATTATTTCTCATCCAAGACACCTGTTAGAGGAAACCTTATGGCAGCTCAATTTTTATGATAAAAAAGGCAGGAGCACTAGTTGGAGAGATGCCAGTAATACATTGGACTGAGAACAGGCAGGTAGGAGCTCCCCAATCAGAAAATGGCACAACTGGTACCGGTACTGCTACCAATTCTGGCTCCCAAGAATATGTAACTACACAAAGAATTAATGTCAACCAATTCTGACAATCTATGTAATGTGTCAAAATTAAATCCCCTCTGATGCATTCTTTTTAATTGTCAACCAAATTAATACACTGACTATACACTGATACCATCTGTAACTACACAAAGAATTAATGTCAACCAAATTATATTATTGCTTACAGTCTATCTTTGTAATGTGTTATTCTACTTAGAGTAAGGTGGAAGACTAATCATAGTACATTATAAATCTAAACTATATTTTTTTAGAGGGTGGCTATTGGAGAAAAGGAACTGAACTTCACTCTTTTCCTTTTTCTTTTTTTCTTTTATCAATTGCTATTAAACTGAAGTTCACTCCAATTGCTTTGGAAATTTAGAATATGCATTTATTTGCTTCCCACTGTGAAATTCTTCATTTACACCTGGATCGATATGAATAATTCACATAGTAAGTACCCACTCAACCAATTAGACTTTGATGAACATGAATGGTAATTTAAGGGGTATATGTGAAATGCAATACACCTACACTAGAAAAAAAAAAAGAGAAGAAATTTTTTGTTCAAGTTATTGAACCGTTTGTAAATCTGGAATTTTAGGCTTTGGAAATTGACCCAATCTGTGAACCCTTGAATTGGATGTGTTAACTATCGTATGTAGTTGAGCCGTGTTGGTTATGAAGCTTGTAGATATTCCTTTGTTTGAGTTGCTTTGATTTTGTGCTAATTTTAGGCTTTCAAAATTGACCCTTAGATTTTGTTCTAATTTTACGCATTTTTGAAAATCTTCGCAGAAGCTGCGAAGTCGTGAGGGGGAATCGAACTCTCGATTTTTGGGTAACCAACAATTCTAGGACTTCTCTCCTAGCCAACTGTGCTACTTCCCCTTTCTTCTAATTTTACTCATGTACTCACACTCATATGTTTTAAACCATAAAATGCAGGAATACACAAGAGGCATTCAAATGGATATCTTAATTCAATATTATTTGCTAAAAGCACAATTATTGTTTGTTACCTTGCTGTCACATGTGTTTTACTTGCTTATTTAGATAATATTGCTTGTTACACAATAGTGTGTTTTGTAATATGCATTGAACGTATTTGCTTATTCCAAGTACTAAATTATTTGTGCTTTTTCAATCTAATGTTTCAGTTTATCACAATTAAAACTTGTTTGTTGCTATGATTTGTTTATTTAGCCAATTCAAAGGGAGATCTAAAATATACATAATTGTTTCTTGTCTCCAGGATCTAAACATTTCTAACGACTAACTCTTGGAAATAGTATGTCCAACTATAAAATAATATAAACTGAATCAAGAAAAACATTTCCGTAGGTTTTTTCTGAACTCTTTTCCATGAACATTCACTATTAAATAATATAAACAGACTAAGCAAAACATTTCCAAGGGCTGACTCCTTGGAAATAGTATGTCCATCTATAAAATAATATATATTTAATTAAGAAAACATTTTCATGGATCTTTTTTGAACTATTTCTATGAACATTCACTATAAAATAATATAATCAGACTAAGCAAAACATTTCCAACGGTGAACCCTTGGAAATAGTATGTCAAACAATAAGATAATATAAACTGCATCAACAAAACATTTCCATGGGCATTCTTCCCATTATTTCCATGAACATTCACAATAAAATAATATAAACGTAACAAGCAAAACATTTCTAAGGGCCCAATCCATGGAAATAATAAGTCCAATAATAAAATAATATAAGTTTCATCAGAAAAATATTTCCTTGCGCATTTGCCACAGTATTTCCATGAGCCTTCAATATAATACAATATTTGCTCTGTTCTGGTGGGTCGTGGATCATATCAAACTTTTTCCAAGGGTGTTATTGATACATCTCCAACGGTACACAGTATTTATTACTATGCGCTACTTATTCCAAAGGCTTGACGTTGGAAATGGTTAACTGTGTCAGAAAAGCCCATTTCTTTTCTATGGACCCTTTATACTCTTGGAAATGTCTTTTCAGACTATTGGAAAAAACGAGAATTCTAGTAGTGTTTGATGGGATACAACCGAATATCCTAGCGCGCAGCTAGTTGTGTTCATGAGATGAATTTATATATAGCTCATATTTTGCTAAAATTACACAAGCATATTTGGACATAATAACAACTACTCAGATGTCAGTGCAAGGTTGAAGTTTTAATATCTATTCAGAGTACTGAGATGGTGTAATTTGTTATTGTTAATTAATATACCACTTGGCAGCTGCTGGCTGCTGCCAGGCTTTCAAAAAAAATTCTTACATACGCCAGCTGGAAATTTTTAACAGCCGTGAATCATATCAGATAGTACGACAGGATATCCAATTAACAACTGTCAAATATAGAATGCAGTCAATTAGTCAAATCACAAATATAGAATGCAGTCAATATATGAGTCAAATCACAAATATAGAATGAAGTCATAGATTGCCAACCTGTACTCTCAATGGAATGCCTAAGTATAGAGAATGCTTTTGCAACTATATGTTCAACTAGTTTTTTATTAGGATTAAAACTATTTTTTTGAGTAGAACTTGAGTTTACCGAGTTTCTAATGAATTCAACTCTAAAATCTATTGAATTGATTTCAAATGATAAATATAAATTCTTAAAATTATTTTACCTTATGAGTGATGCGACCGGTACAAATGGTCGCTGAAAGTTTTTTCGCCGGTGGCTGATGCTTTTTATTTATCTTTTATTTTTTTTTAAGATTGGTTTTCAGCGACCAGACTCCTCATCGGTCGCTGAAAAGTTGGTCGCCTATTTTTTGGAGTTATTTTATTTTTTTAGAAGAAAAAAAGGCATCAGTGATCGGCGATAGTACCGGTCGCTGATGCCCAGTTTTGCTGTAGTGATTGTTCCACAAAATTTGTAAATAATACTAATACATGACATTAAGATTTTGGAAAAATAATGAAATCATTCTTCAAGAATGAAAACACCTAAACCTATAAAAATGGTAACAAACAAATTTAAGTATTAAATATATATGTAGATGTAGTATGTAAAAAACATCTTTATGCAAGCACAAAAAAAACTAAAATATTTTTAGTAAGCAAAATATATATGAGATATGAATATAACATAGTAACTTAGTTTCTCTAAAACATGCCACAAGTCATCTTGAAGTACTTAATTACAATACATATTTATTAGTAGAACTAGGGTGTTCTTAGGTTCACTAAGTCCTTTTGTGAACTCAACTCTAAAATCTATTAGATTGACTTCAAATGATAACCACTGAAACCCAACTACTTTACGAGTGATGCGTCTACATGCAAAAAAATTTAACTTTCGAATTAATTTAGTATAAAGTCAAGCGGTCAAAATTAGAAAGTTTATAAATTAATTTTAATGCATTCATTTTTTTAATGTTTTTTTTACCACTTGACTATATATAAAATTAATTCGAAAACTTAAAATTTTTGTGTTTAAGTACATCACTTGTAATGTAGACGGGTTTCAACAGTTGAGATTCGTCATTTCAAGTCAATTTCATAAATTTTCGAATTGAATTTACAAAAAGACTTGATAAATTAGAAAAAAAACACTTTTTCTTGCCCATTTGTCTGACTCAGAAGGATTCACATATGAAATTAGCCGCGTTTAAAATGGACATGTGGTACTACTACAATACCACGGCTTTGCTTTGTCCGATTATTGATCATTATATTCATGATGATAGCTGGGTTTCGTAATGTAACAGGTGGATAATACCACTTTTAACAAAAAAAATATATATATATATTCTTGATGATAGCAAAACTTTCCATGATCAACCGAACCTGCGCGCTCACTTTATATAATATATAGTTGCTTTAGTCACAATCATCTGTTTTGAATCCAAATGACATACATGGTGACATATGCGGCAAACTCAGACTCTTTGTTTTGGTCAGGATTATTTGCATAGCATGTTTTAATGTTTTTGACTTCTGTTGTGAGTCTCCCCCTCCAAGCTACGTACATCAAAATTCAACACTCCCTTCCTTTCTCTGTCTTTATATATGTAACTTCAAATCCCAAAAACACGAATTTTCAAATTCAGAACCAATTATCTACTCGTTAAATTACTGCACTACTCTCTCTCTCTCTCTCTCTCAGACATGTCAGCGAATTCCCAAGAGGAAAATAAGAAAGTGAAGGTGACATTCATAGAGTTAGAGACTATATTTGTAGAGACGGAAGCAGCAAATTTTATGTCGGTTGTGCAAAAATTAACTGGGAAGGAACCATCTCCATCAGAAACTAACAAAGAAAATGCAATGCCAATAAAACTACAAGCAAAAGAGGAGGTTTGTATTGCAAATGCAGGTTTTATGCTTGAAGCACCAGGTGCAAAAGATGCAGTTGATGAGGTGGTTTCATGGATGTCAGAGTTAGAGCCGCATTTGGATGAGTTATTTAATATAATGAACCAATGATTGATGTGTTTGCAAACTTTTTTAACGAGTAGTAGTACTAGCTTCACAGGTGGAAATAGGAGTTTAATTGATATTTCTATTTGGGTCTGTACTAGTTCTTCTATTACGTCACGACTAATCTATGTGTGAGTAATCAGTAAAAAGGAAAAAAAAAATAGTATTATTATGATAAAGAATCAATCAGGTGACAGAGACAATACTATCTGTGTAAGAGATTGTACGTAGGTTTAAAATCAATGGTTTAGATTATTTTCTTAATTTTGCGTAAACAATCAAAGAATCTACTTAAAAAAATGAACATGGCATAAAATAAATTTTAGAATGATCAATATTTGCTCCTAATTAATATTCAAATTCTAGTTCCACCCTCCTAACAATCTTGAGTCCTTTTTCAGATTTCACATGCTTTTATGGTTAAAACATGGGAAAATTGGTTATTTGTCATTCTAAAACCTTCAAATCTGAAAAATATCATCACAAAACTATAAATCTAGTCACTTTAAACTTAGTTAATTCTTAAATTTGCCACAAATACATAATTTTTATACTTTTTTTTATTAAAAATTAACTGAAAAATATAGTTTTGAGATATGTATTTATGTATTTTCCTATATATCCTTCAGACTCCTCATTATACGTATCTCAAAACTGTATTTTTCAGTTAATTTCTAATAAAAATGTATAAGAATTGTGTATTTATGACAAATTTAAGAATTAACTAAGTTTAGAGTGGTATTTTTCATATTTATAGTTTCGTGATGGTATTTTTCAAATTTGAAGGTTTTGGAGTGGCAAATTAATAACCAATTTTCCCTTAAAACATATATATGTAACATGCTTTGGGCATAGAAAAAATAAATGATAGCTCTGTTTTTGAAAGGCGGGTGACTTCTAAAATTTGTAAGAAACACTTCAAATCATGGTTCTAAAACTCAGAATCAGAATAAGATTTTTGACCGTAGAATCCGAATCAGATGAATCGGCCGGAATCGGATAAATCGGCTGGAATCGGATGAATCGGCCGGAATCGGCCGAGTTGACCTTTTTATCATGATTTGTATAAATTTAATATTAGGACAATACATATTTTTTTTGTTAGTTAAAAAGTCTTGGTCAGAACTTTAGTAACATGCATTCCTCCAAGCACCTAGGCCTAAAAACAAATTCTTGCACATAAATATTTTGATCATAACTACTAGTACCTAAACGGTGCAAAAGTCAAATAAAAATCATTTGTAATTTGTCAACATAGTAAGATAATAAATAAGAATTTCTAAAAACAGTTACAGAAGACCTTTTTTAATTGAAAAAATGCTAGTTTGTCAAGCTAATATTTTTTGGGGCCCGTTGGATTTTGACGTCCGAGGCGGTCGCCCTGGCTTCGTACTCTGCCCAGGGCCGGTCATGCCGCTATTCAGTGTTACTGATGCTTACCAGTATTCTCTCTAGGCTCCTAGCTACTTTTCAATTTTCTACTTCCATGATGAGTATAATTCAAAACATTTATCATTTGGAATTTACTGAATTAAAATTGTCCTTGGAATTTTGACAGCTGTGTTATTCTTGATATTGACAAATCCAGCTGGGTTGACAAATATTTTGACTCTCTAAAGCATGTCATGCATTCCTTTTACTAGTTTACAACGTTTGTCGAAGGAAACCTCAGATGTCTCTTTCGTTAACAGTAAAACACTTGTACACAGGAGACAGCATCTAATGAGCATGAGGGATGTGGATAGTCAAATTTAAAATCCGGACTTAGAATTATTTCATCTAGCTTTAGGTCAACCATAATTTCCAAAATTTGTGGTTTATTATTATTTTTTTTTGTTGGGAATGGTATCAATAAAAATTTCGGTAGAATGGATGACATGGTACTACTATTGCTTGTTTTGTCCGATTGTGGTTCGCTTTATTCTGATGATATATATGACAATGATAGCAACAATTTTGCGTTAGCCGAACCTGATCACTTTAAAGTTTAAACATATTGCTTTAGTCACAATCATTTGTTTTGAAACCCAAATATCTGTGTGACATACTTTCTATATATAGAAGCGACCCAATTAAATACAAGTCGATCACTCACAGATTAAATCTCAATTGAGTGATGGACCCATCTGCCAGTAACTCTTAACACGAACGGTTTCCCAGCGGAAGCAAAAGAAAACTCAGATTCCTTTTTTTTGACGCAAACAGTACAAGCGTGTGATCCTACAGTGACATTACACAAAAGACAGACATACCCCTCGCCTAATTTGATTGTGACTCTTTTAAGTCTTAACTCGTGCAAATTAATGGGAACACGGTTTTATTTGTTCTCCAGTCTCTTTTAACTGGACCTAATTCTTTGTGGGTAAGGCCTTAAATGCAAGTTCAGCTCAAGAGCGGAGGAAAAAAAAATTTGAACTATGAGAAGTTTTTGTTGATTATTGGTGCTTAAAATTATTACTAATTAAGAAATATATTTGATTAAGAAAAAGTTAATTATAAAACTCTATATTCTAACTCATATAATATAAAAATAAATATTTATATTCATACTTAATATTAGAATTTAATCAATCTCGCTCCACGACTGGATTCATTTATTCAACCAGAACCGCGCTCCGATGATGGTCGGATTTACTCACCGTCGTGCTCCGATTGAGGTGGGAAAACTACGCTTTGACAATATCGCACTCTTAGCTCCAATTAGCTCTTATCCCTACCCTCTCGCTCTACGACTGGACCCGCTTCTTCCACTGTCACTGTAATTCCACGACGACCAGATCTACTCATCATTGTCGAGCTCCGATTGAGATGGAACTCTACACTCCGATGAGACCGCACTCTAGGCTCTGGTCCCACCCCTTTCTCTCATTGTTGTCTACGTTCAAAGAGATTGTTCTGAAAGAAGGTGTTGTGTTGAAAATGAGATTTACAAGAAATGAAAATAACAAGTCGAATGAATGGAGTACGTAGAAGGGGTTGAATTATTGGGAGTTGTCTCTAAGATTTGCTCTCTCAAAAGAGCAAAAGTTTTGCTTTTTTTTTTCTAAAAAGATTAGTCGCAATTATTAGTATAAAACTAAGAACAAATATAATTCTAGAGTCAATATAAAGTTCAAATGCCTCCATTTTGTTGTGCCTCCATCATGCCTTCATTTTTAAAAATTAAAATAACTCAAAATTCAAAATAAAACTATTGGATGGGATCTACATCATTTTATCTATGCACATGTAAAAAATTACGGCATTTCAATTTCGTTTTGGTTGTTATCAAGAGTTTATAAAAAATGTACTAATGTGGATAATTTCTAGACATTGATTTTTCAACTTATTGATTCACATAAAAATAAAATTGAAATATGATAATATTTTATGAGCACATAAAGAAAATAACATAGATCACATCTAACGGTTTTATTTTGACATTTATAGTTTAAATTTTGAGTTATTGTAGTTTTTAAAAATAGAGGAATGATGGAGGTACAAAAAATTGAGGCATTTGAACCCTCCTCTTCATAATATCATCATAAAAAAGTAACCATTTGAGATTAATATGCAATAGCAAAAGTATTCTACTTTAATGACTAATATGTAAATTAATATTGTATTCTGGTACAAATTTTGATGACATGCACACTGAACAATCAATTCTAAATTTCTAATTAACTAATGAAGATACATATATGAAATTAGCAGGTCTGTCCAGTGTTATGATAGAATGGTGAACATGGTACTACTATTGCTTGTTTTGTCAGAGTGTGGCTCGTTTTATTCTGATGATATGATAATGATAGCAACAATTTTGCGTTAGCCGAACCTGATCACTTTAAACATGTATATAGTTGCTTTAATTAGTATGTATGAAGTTTGAACTTGAGGGATCTAGAAAGGAAATGGAGGTCGCTAAGTCACCCCATATATTTTTAAATCTTGATCAAATGTATAAGGAGTTTAATTGATATTTCTGTTGATATGTACTAGTTTTTCCATTTCATCGTCCATAGTCTAAATAATTAATATTATTGTCGATCGTCTACATTATTTTCTTAATTTAATTTCAACAATAAAAAAATTTATATATAGCTTAAAATAAATTTAGGGATGATGTTAGCTTTTTTCGGATGCTTTTTTATAGAGAACTTAAATGATATGTCTCCATATTTCCAATGCTCATTTATTTGTTTGTTGCCTTGATTCTTTTGAAATGTTGTCTTTCTGCTGTGTATTTTTTTCCCTGTATTAATTTCAATTGTTGGGGGTCCTGATGTGTATAGGCAAACGAAAGCATTAATTTCCTGATCTAATCAGTACATGAGTTTAACCTAGTGAATGGGGTTTTTAAACTTAATTTAACAAATTGATTTGAGAAAGGATATATGAATTTGAACCACTGTCCACTGACCTATATTTACTACACGTGCGAACTTTTAAATTTCAATATTTTTCAAGTCTATGTTGTAAAAGATCTTAATTAGTTTTTGAAAAATAAAATAAGGAATTATTTTTTTGCATTCATTTTTCAAATATTTCAGACCTATCTGGAAAAACTTTGAACTGATCTGAACTCTGTCCACTTTCTATCTATCCAAGTTCAATATATGGTCGATTTTTTTTTGTATGGAGCACCTGATGAATTTTGTGGTGCGAAATTTATTATGAGTTTAAACCCATATATGCCGACTTTACTTTTCAATCCCTATACCAAATAATTAAATAAATACTCTCTATCCAAATAATTAATATATGGTAGGGATACATAGACTACCAATTAGTTTCACAATTGCAAAAAATATTTTTTATTTGTAAATTACTGCAAGCAATTGCAATCTATACTTTATAAAATACTATATATATGTTGTTATAAAATTTCATACGAGTTCAGTATTACTAGTACCAGTACCAGTATTTTCTCCTTGGCTCCAAGCTACTTTTCTTTTCTTTTTTATAGTTGGCGGTGAATTTGCCGCCAACATATTTATTGATACTAAAAAAAGTTATTTACATAAAAAATCCAGAGTAAGAAAACCAGAAATGAAATTTGTAAAAGCCTAGAAAAAACACAAGAAGAAACACTAAAAGTGATCCAAGCTACTTTTCAATTTTAGACATCTCCATGTCACTCGATCATGTCCTTGATAACTTTGCAAAACATTATCATTTGGAATTTACTGAATTCAAATGTCGTTGGAGTTTGACGGCTGTGTTCTTCTTGATATGTAATTACAAACCCAGTTGGGTTGACATTTTGACCAGTGTTGTAAATAACGGTATGCGGTCGTCGGACGGACGGGGTACCGCCAATCGATTAATCGGTATGCGGCCGATTAATCGGAATTATACGGACAATTTAACGTTTTTATTAAATTTATGTATATATATCATAATTTATTAAAAATTATTTATTTAACTCATTAAACTTATCAAATAAACTTAATTTAAGTTAGTTTTATTATTATAACATGACACTATGTTTATTTCTTCGTAACACGTAATCATTTTGCATGTGTAAGTAACACATTTATTTAATGAAAAATAAATTTGATAATTAAGCTTTTTCAAATACTAATAACATATTATTTGAAAGAAAGAAAACATTCCAACATAAAATTACTAAATTTCATTTATGATAATAACATAATTTCATAAATAAACATGTCGTACTAATTGAAAAAATTACATTAGTAAGTAAAAAAAAATATATGGTATATAAATAATAGAAGAATTAATCAATTTCAAAGTAAGTGAGAAGAAAAAAAAACATATATAAAAAATATTGGATGAATATCCAAGTACAAATAAAACTACAATACATGATTTATAAATCTTATTATCATACACAATAAAAATAAAAAAAAATTCACTGGAATAAACGGAAAAAGACGGGAATAAACGGGAATAAATGGCCGATTAAACGGAAAACGGCCGATTAATCGTTTTTTCCCGCCAACAGGCATCCGTTAAGCGTATTCGGAACGGTTCGGCTGCTGTTTTCGATTAAACGGCTGATTAATCGTCCGTTAAGTCCGTTTTTTACAACACTGATTTTGACTAATTCTCTAAAGCATGTCATGGACTTATTTTAGTAATTTCCAGCCATTGTCACAGGAAATCGATCTAAAGATGTCTCTTTCTTTAATAATACATACATACACTTGTAAACATGCAGGATACAGAAGCTAATTAATGAGCATGAGGGATTGATGTGGATAGTCAAATTTGGAATCTGGACTTGGAATTTTTTTCATCTACAATTAATGGTCAACCAATTACAGCTGCCACATACCGAGAGATCAGAACGAAGCAGCAGATGGATTAGCAAAAATGGGGAGCACACATGGATGGAGTTATACAGGGTTTACATATCCTATTTTCTTGCAAACAAGTTAGAACTTCAATCTCTATAATATGTATTTTCGATTTGTATAGTTGAATTGGATGTTTGAATTGAGTTTTGAATTTTGAGGGCATATTTAATGGGATAATGGATCTGAGATTCAAATTTGATTGTGAAATGATGAGATCATGTATCTGAGAATGTGAGAATTATTTGTGATAGAGACATTCCAAATGTGTGAATACTGTGTGACATGTTTTATTGATAATCTAGGCTTAGGTATTATCACTATTTAATTTGCAGGCATAATTTGATGTGAATTTGTGTGGATTGATCCCGTCTGTTTTAATAGTTGTTTAATTAAGCCAATTATAGAGAAGCGCGTCGCAAAATAATTGGTTACTGAAATTTGTAGCTCACTCCATATTATTTTTGTTTGTTATTTTTATTGCAACGTATGTTGACGGGACGATGGATTGATGCGAGAATACCTCTCTTGTGTCAACTCTATCTCAACCTGGCAGCGGGAGCGTGACAATGATTGGCGTTTAAAATTTTTACAAAATTATAAATAAATTCGTACACATATTATTTATTTTGATAGACCGTATATCAAATTTGCTAGCTACTAAAATTTTGCATTACAAATCAAATATCAAGAAAAATAAAGCCGTTTATTTTCTCAAATTGCTCGACGAATAACAAATTATTTTAACATCATATCTACAAAGTTTGATACAACGCTATTTATTTAAGATTATATATAGAAGACATACCTAGAACAATTTTTCATCTTGGTACGTAAGATTTGAATCGTTGGATCTGTGCCAAAAATCATGCCATCGGAGACACTAGTTGTAAGGTTTACGTACAGACCGCTTCCGTCAACTTCATGAACAAGATTCAATGAATTCCATTACAGTTATATATATTTTGAATTAATCAATGGAAGAATTGTATTAGACTACACATGTCTTTTTGAAAATCTTCACAGAAGCTGCGAAGTCATTAGACTACATATGTCAACGTCATGACATATGAGCGCTTGCATAGCATGATACTGATCTGATGTGTTTCTTTTCCTTTTTCTTTTTCATTTTGGAAGGTAAAACATGAGGTTTGACTGCCGTTGATCAAACTATTCAAAGTCTTAGCTAGTTAATTATTCGCTTCCTTTCTCTCTCTCTCTATATATATATATATGTGTAAATCACTCTGATCACATAGCTTTTCAAACATTCACAGCCCACCATTAAAATTTTGCAAACAAAATAACTACTCATAAATCCATCATTTACCATATATATTTGATTCATTAGAGTACGTGTCCGACATGTCGCAAGAGAAACTCAAGGATGTGAAGGTAACATTCATAGAGACTACATATTTCAACACTGATGCTGAGAATTTCATGGCACTTGTGCAGAAATTAACAGGGAAGGAACCGCCGACAAAAGCCAACAAAAAGACACCGGAACAAATAGTGCTACATGCATATGGAGCAGTAGCACTACCATCAAGTACTGCACTATCGAAAACGGAGGCTCCTTGTGCAAATGAAGAATTTGAAATTGAAGCAGCAGGTGCAAAAGATGTGGTTGATGAGTTTGATTCATGGATTGTAGATTTAGAACCATATTTGGATGATTTGTATGAATTACTGAACCAATGATCAATGTTTGTTCAACCTTTACGTACTGTTACTACAAGCAGCATAAGCTATATAGTATATATGGACTCTGCCTTTACTGTGATTTTTATTTCCCAACACATTATCATCTAAATTTTGGCGCAGTTTCAGTGTACATATATTTTTGTTTTAGAAATTTATAAATATATAATTTCAGCTTAAGTTGTCTAATGGAACAAGGGATGGCCTCTTTAAATTTTATGGGTTCATGTTCATGTCTATGATGTACTATATATATGCACATAATTATATGAATGCTGGACTAATATATTAGGTTAATGAGCTGCTGAGCTGAGGGATTTTGTGGAGTTACCAGTTTGCCTATTTATTACCCCAGAAATGCATTTGGTATTTTATTTGAGCCTACTAATTAATTAATTTCAGAAACCTCTCTAGTCTCTATCATTCCTTTGGAACTTCTCCAGCAGATCTGCATCAAGAGCCCCACATGTATCAGAGGTGTCTTCCCACTTGGACATATTTCCTTGCGTCGCGGGTTTCGATTCTGCACACTCAACTGTTGGTCCCCCCCGCTATTATTGTGCAAACGTTTCGTCGCCGTATCTACATAATATTCAGTGTATAGTATTTACAACGCATCGCATATGCACTTGTGGCTTATATTACTGGGACAGTATGCGCGTGGATTAAAGTATTTTTTGCTGATGGTATTGTCACAGATACTCCTATCGATAATACCGATACATTCAAAAATAGCACTGTGGGTGTATACCCCTCGGCAATAATATTTTCTAAGAGCAAAGAGAATGTGATATATTAATTGGTCTGTGAAAATAGTACCTGAGAATAGTATGGAAAAGATACTGACATGAATAATTTTTATTTTTATTCTAAAAATGTTAATAACTTCAAATTTAAAATTCAAATATCGAATTAAAATATTTACAAAATGACATATATTATTTTTTCTATACACATATAAAAGATTATGACATTTTGAATTAATTTAATTGGTTTCAAAAACTGCAAAAATTATAATGTTATTGATTTTTTGACGTTTACTTTTGATCTTACTCGTACAAAATTAAAATAAAAAAGTGATAATTATGTATATAGATTTAAAGAAAATAATATAAATCACATGAAGTAGTTTACTTTAACGTATGAGTTTTATATTTTTTTTATTATTAAATAATAAATACTCAAAAAACATCATAATTAGAACTTGGAAAAAAAATATGTGCAAAATATATATAATATAGACATGTGAACTTTCTCAAATGTTTCTTTGCATTTTTTTTTTGTATGCCTTTTTTTGGAGATTAAAAATAATGTACTTTTCTTACATGCGCATTTTGATAGTATATGACAGGATATCCAATGCACAGCCGTCAAAGTTTGAATGCAATCAATCCACAATTTTATTTTTCTCTTTTGGATGGGAGTTGTCGTTTCCCTCACTAGGTGATTTGTACCTCGGAAATTATTCATGTCACATCAAAAATATTTTGTGCATGTTCTCATTTCTTGTCACAAAATTATTGCAACTTTTCAAACCCCACTTCCGTTTAATTTGTCAGTCCAATTAGAATATACAAATGTAGAGATTGCTTTTACAATTATAGTCAATTGTTTTTTTTATTAGGATTTAAATGTTTATTTATTTATTTCTATTATATATTAGTTTTTAATAATTTGAAATTTAAAATTCAAATATTAAAATAAAAATATTACATATCGTTATAATATTTTTTATACACATATAAAAGATTATGATATTTTTTTTTTATTTTTGTTTTGATTGGTATAAAGATTAATTTCACAAAAATTATTGATGTGGATAAATTCTAGATGTCCATTTGGACTTGTTGATTCCTACATAAATAAAATAAGAAAATTATTCTTATGTAGTAAAAATTATTTAGATTACATCTAATTAATGCTTTTGATTTGACATAATTTTTTTTTAATTTTCGTTATTAGAAAATAAAAATAAAGGCATGTTGAAAAAAAAAACATTTTAACGGCCTCTCTTCGAATATATTATTTTTCTATTGTGAATGAGCAATTAACCTAGCTAGGATCAATTAAGCATCCCGGTGTGCAATTTTTACAAATTGGTGGCTGTTGTTTTCGTTTTGTTTTAATTATTGTTTTGAATTGATACCTTGCATTAATTTAAAAATTTTTAAAATTATTTTCCTTTATAGCGCTCCTTTTTTTCTTCAAGTATTTTGCATTTTGTATCCCTTTTTTTCTTTTGATAGTTTGCATAGCAAAACAAATTTGATACTAAAAATAGGACATCCAATTAACAGCTGTCAAAGTTTGAATGCAGTCAATCATCATTCTATTTTGTTGTTGTTGCTGTTTTCCTTGGTCGGAAATTGTTCATGTCACATCAGAAAATATGTGTACCTTTCCTTGGTCAGAAATAATATTTGCACTTGTTTCTCATTTATCCTCAGCCTCAAAAGCTGAGATATTTTTACAAACCATAATTAAAAAAAAAAAAAAATTCGGATTTCAGCATGATTAGCCGAGTTTTTACAAAAACCATAAGAACTGGACTACCAAACCGGTTTTGTCAGTTTACCCTCCAGAACCGAGTTGCCAAACCGGTCTCAATTTTTTTTTTTTTTTATACAGATTGTTTCTAAAATAAATTAGATATTTTGTTTGATTTTGTATATTAACAATAAGATTAATGGAACAATTACAATATTTTTTTTTTGTGTATTTTGACCATTTTACCATTTTATCAAATCAATGGATTGATTTTCTATATAAAAAAAATCAATAAATATATAAAAATCAATGAATTGGTTTTCAAATATACGTATTATTTTTTTTAAATTTACTTTTTTATATTTTAAAAACAAAAAATTTAATTATTTAATTGTTATTTTTATTAAAGCTCATTTTAATTTAAAAAGTACTTATTTTTTTGTAAAAATATAAAATCAGTGTTTTATTTATGAAAAAATATGTTAGTATTCTAATTTGTCGATTTTTTAAAATAATGATACATTGGTCTACAACATGGAGGATTTAGAAGTTTCTGTAAAAAAAATTAAAATAGAGTTGATTTTTGCCATAAAAGATGTTAGATTATGAAAAATATATCCATTAATCATTCAGAGACATTATTTCTTAGAAAAAAGTATCGAGAGATACAAATTTTTAGTATTGTTATTGTAATTCACCTTTATACTTTTTTTCTAATTTTCTTCACGAAAATATTTATTGATTTGTTAAAATGATAAAATGGTCAAAATACACAAAAAAATACACAAAAAAAATATATTCTAATTGTTCGATTAATCTTATTGTTAATATACAAAATATCTGATTTATTTTATAAACAATCTGTAAAAACAAAAACCAAAAAAAAAAACAAAAAAATGAGACCGGTTTGGCAACTCGGTTCTGGAGGGTTTTAGACCGGTTTGGCAGTCCGGTTCTTATGGTTTTTGTAAAAACTCGGCTAATCATGCTGAAATCCGAACTTTTTTTTTTTAATTATGGTTTATAAAAATATCTCTCAAAAGCTTGTTGCCACTTTTCCAACCTCATTTCTCTCTTCTGCCAGATGGCAAAGACTGCCAACTGTACACCCACTGGAATAACTAAGAGCTAGTTTTTGCAATTTTGGTCAACATGTGAAATGTTTTTTTTTAGAAGTATGATAGGAGTTAGCTTAATTAGAAGAAAGGAGTTTGATCAGCTTAATTATAAGAAAGGAAAACGCATTTCTTCTGATTAAGCTGACTGCTCCTATCATTAGAGGTGAAAAATGTATGGATAATATCCTATTCGTATTCGATTCATATTCGATCTGTATGTCAAATGGTTTTCTACTATAAATTCATATCACTTCAGGTACATGAGGTGCAAGTGGCAAATTCGAATAGTTCTTTTTACTTGGTACGAATCTCAAAGCAGAGTCCTAAAATCTCAGTAGGTACTGAATTGAGTTTGAACTAGTTGGAATTAATCTGAGCCGTCAATTTTCTTCAATTGCAGCTCATGTATACTTGGGGATGGGGGATCACAGACTCTATCTATATCAGTATTGTAAATAACGATATGTACTTGCCAGACGGGCAAAATACCACCAAGCAATTAATCAGAAATAATCAAGAATAATCGGTCGACTTGTCAGAAAAATTTGTGACATATAATTTTATTACTGCCAACAACTAATCGACCGATTAATTGATCTAAACGGATATTTTTTACAGCACTGGTCTATATAGAAATCTATGTAGAACTTCGATTTTGGCACTATCAATGCCTGCTATATATGAGAACTTCGATTTTGACAAATGCAGCTTGACTTCTATTTTGTTTTTTACCAAATCTCCGAGTGTTCCACCGAACAAGAGTTTTGTTTTTATGATTCTGATTTAATTCCCCAATTCTAAGGTAATTGAGGAAAATAGTCGCATTATTATTTGAAATTGTCTCCTAGTTATAGTAGAAAATGTAGCTGCATGAAGACAACCTTTTTTATGGTTCAACTCGATTCCAATCGTATGGAAGTATATTCCATGATCTTTGAATAATTTATGGTATTGCTTTTTGTTGAATATAGTCAACATGAACTTAAAATTCAAATTCAACATACAACAATGAGTATTTAGTCAAAAGTTGACCTCATCTTCTAAGATTAGATATTTTGCTTATATTTTCTTGATCTTAAACATTTTGTCCAACATATTTCTCAGATAATAAATATTTTAGAAGAATTTAATAGTTTAATTAGTTCTAAATGTATATTTATATATAACAAGTATAAATAGGGGTTCTTTGTTCTCGTTTAGCATCAAACAATGGTAGATGTTATGTAAAAAAAATAAGTTCAAGTAAATTTGGTGTTAGAGAGAGAAAACCGAAAAAGAAAGAAAGAAAAAAGATTGTCATGGGAGAGAGGTTACTGTCACATATGAACCAGTTACAGATTATTTTATCATATTATTTCAAAATTGTTTTTGTCAATAACCGGTTGCATATTATTTTCCAGATGATCTGGTTTGAGCACCAATGCTCTGAAATTAATTAAAATGTTGCGTTAAGAATTTATGATTGCATGTGCTTGAATAATTTAGAAGCATTTCTGTTAAAAATTCTACAATTTAATTTCTGAAAATTAATTTCGAACAGATTTTTTGTTTGGGAATATGACTATGGGTTTAAATAGCATTTAAAATACTTTTCTAGACATTTTGTAATGTCTGGAATTATTACAAAATGAATTTCAGATTATTTTATCTTTCAGATTATACATGTTTCTAGTTATTTGAACTATGCGTAATGTAACACAATAATAATTATTGCTTTTCATAATTAAAGTATGAGAATGTAGCACCAAATTCATTACTTGAAATTTAATAATTGTGCAGTTATTTAAGAATAATAAATATTGTCAATATTGATCAAAATTATGACGTGCTAACTTTTTGTGAATTTAGATATTTAGCTTTACGAAACTAAATGGTAAACTCCACAATTATGGAATTTATGTTCCTATTAATTAATAGGTAATAAAAGGTCATGAGAGACAAAAGTTTGGTTGTGTTCTGCCTAAAGTAGGGCAATCGTGTGTTTGTGTAGACATGACTTCTACAGTACAAAATGATTCAATAAAGAGGAGAATTCCTATTTGTTTATGCAAAAGCGTTTTATGCAAATATTTTAAGTTGGACAAGTCAACTTTAGTCAGGTAACAGTTACTGACTACATCCGATACAATAATCTATATCCAAGTTTATGTGTATTTATCAGTCTCCTTAATTATAACATGGCAAATTGCAACTGAACATTGGTCCTATTTTTTTTTTCCTTTTTTTGACAGATGCACGGCCGCAAGACAGCGCCCCAATTTGCCCTTTTTTTATATTAATAGGAAAAACAAAAACAAAATATTGATAATGGGTAAGGTTTATTTGAAATTTTGAAATATAGGAATATAACGTTTGGGGTACTACAGTTGGATGTTATAAATTATATATGTTATACTCGGTAAATTTTAAATCGATTAATTAAGCTAATGATTAAAATTTGCAACTAATTAAAAATTTTAATTTATTAATTAAGGAAGTTAAGAGTAGATTATATGGTATCATATATTAAACGAAAACTAAACCTACAAAGTATAAAAATTCAAATTTTGTGACATGTTTAACCAATTGAGTGAGTGCACAGTTTAAAATGTCATAACCTCAAAGCAAGCCTAATAAAACGAAATATGAATTCAAAATAATTGAAACTTATGCACAAAATGAAATGACTAGTCACAAACAATAAATTTATGTCAAAATCTAATTAACTAAATGAGAATATAATTTAGAAACTTTAAAACGAATTAATAGCATTTCAGAACCTTTATTTTAAATTTATAAGCCTAAGATTTAACACAACAAAGAAATAGAATGACCCGGTACATAAAAGATCACATGGCTTCTACCATTCATATCTCTCTCCATATTTATTCCTTCTGTACCCTACGACTTATTGGCCTCTCCTTCTTATTTCCCCTCTCCCTTACACATGGACCCCAAACCTCTCAAATGAAATCCATTTCTCTCTTTCTTACCAGCGACCTCACCCTCTCGTGCCTTCCTGGAGAAGGAAAGACGCACAACACCCTCTCTCTCACCTCCTGTCCCGTCGGCTTCAATGCGCCCACGCCAAAAATTGACGAAGTCGTCCCGGCGTACGCTCTAGCCTCTGCGCTCGTACCCAATCCTCTCTCTCTCTCTTCGCGTGCCTGTCGCTCGTCCTGCGCCCGTCCCATCCCATTCAAGGCACCCCTGGTGCCTTCAAAGACTTGGTCGCCCTCTACGCTCCCTAGAGAGTAGAGACCCGTTGGTTCGATGTCTGACTCATAGCCAATCTCTCTCTCTCGGTTTAATATTTCTCTATCTCCTCTTCTTCACTCTCTTTTGAACTCTCTCAATTCTCTATCACAAAACCGGTTATGATTTTCTTCCCTCTCTTCAATCTTGTGTTGTGATTTTTATTTACTCACAACCCGTTAAGAATCCTTGTCTCCTTGTTGCTTACTGTTGTGCGTGGCCAAGGCAAGGTGGAAGTAGCACAGCCTCAGTACCGACCAACCTTCGTCCTTCGTGAATTTAAGCTTGCTTTCGGTAATTTTCTCTACGCACCTTGCGTTCTTCTTTTCTTTTGTTATTCCCAGTGGTGCCTTCTATGGCATGAGGACCGACTTCCTCTCGCATCTGAATTGTGAAATATTACAGTTTAAACTCTTTTGTGAATTGTTTCTTATTGGGTTCGGTTCTAAAATGGTGGTGTATGTAGTCTAAAGCCTTCGTGGGTCTTGACTGTCATGAATCTGCTTGCTTAAATCTTTTGGTTGTGGAATCTAGTTTTGAAATGAACCATTTTATTGTGTAAATTGGGATGCTGAGTTGTTCGATCAGTTACGACTTATTATGCTTGTTTGATATCCGAAAATTGGAATTTGCTCAAATAAACCATCCCTTGCGACGGTACCAATCTTGAATATTGTTTGTTTGACACTTTCTGGTAATTGGTACAAGCCGTACCAGCCTGGAACGTGTTACTGGTGTTGTTTTATGATAGGGACCAAAGCGTAAATATTTTAAATTGAAGGTGTAACATATAAGTTTTAGTGCCCTTTTTGCAATATGCCTTTGTTAGAGGGACTTAAGTGAAAAACTAGGATTCTAATAAATGGCCTCCAGCCGAATTGAATTGAAAATGAAATAAAAATTTAATATAATTGAATTAGGCCTTTTTAGTTGTTGTTTTGGGCTCGGCTTATGAAAGTAAAAAAAAAATTTGATTAGGCCTAGCAGAAATGTATAAATAGGAATTTTAATTTTAAAAATCTGATTGGGCTTTTGAATAAATTAATTGAATTTAGCCCAATTATTGATTGGGTTGTACAAACCCAACAATTATAAGTTAAAGCACTCCACTTCTAAAATTTAATTAGAATAATAACTACTGATTATAAATACGATTTAAACTTGATAAGTTGTTAATTAATTAGAACGTTAACGACGTAAATTATTGTATGACTATTATAATAACTTTAAAAGTAATAAATTTTTGTTTTAAATTAAAATATTATAAATACCATATATTTTTAAATCAAGTAGACTAAATTAGATCAAAGTGAATGATCAATATCTGACGAAATTAATAATAAAGATTAATGCTAACCATGATGGCACGAAAGCGAATGATCAATATCTGACTAAGCTGATTCAGTCAGACTGATGGAATCGAAAATTTTTACAAACCGAAATAATCGAGAATTAACGAAAACATATTAATTGGGGCAAGGGTTAGTATAATCTAGCGTAGATTTTAATTAACTTGTACAATGAATTATTAAATGCAAAGTAGGTATATAACTATAATTGATAGATTATAGCTACACAAATGAAATTATAATCTAATATCAAAATATTATACTACTAATATATATAAACATGTAATAATTATAATATAATTATATCACTTATCGTAGTATATAAATGAATATGAACACATAATTGTTTTCAATTGTATTTTTAAAGTAGCATGGCATACAAGCACATATTACTACTTATACAAAACTTGTATACAATGGATATACAATATTATTATAAATTGATTATTAAATATACTAGGTGAAATATTTTAAGAAATTGTTACTCCAATGAAACACGTTAAAAACACCACTCAAACCGTAGTTAAATAAAATAAATTTAGTTATGTGTTTTAAATTGAAAACTTAAATATAA
The DNA here is from genome assembly GCA_024447775.1 of Carex cristatella. Classification (NCBI taxonomy): domain Eukaryota; kingdom Viridiplantae; phylum Streptophyta; class Magnoliopsida; order Poales; family Cyperaceae; genus Carex; species Carex cristatella. The sequence continues at coordinate 7,415,892 of JAJHPF010000016.1, forward strand.
ATACGTTGTTATTAATAAGGACAATTAATTCACAACACATTTTTATTAGTTTTGTCGTAATTAAATCTTAGCTTTCAACTCGTAATAGTTAGCATAATTAATTCAACAAAAATCTAATTTTGTTTTCTCATTTAGTTTATTTTTATTGTTATTTTCACTCTATAAATAAGCAATTAAACTACATACTCTTTTCTCAAGTAACAATGTTAATTAGATTTAGTCATATAATTAGTGTCGAATCCGAAGAGTTGCGACCAAGCTTTTACGACGTAATTTATCGCACATTTAAAATGTTGATAAGCACCGATTATTTAGATAAATGTCTAATTCTAAAAGTTATAAAACAAGAGATTAGAAACACATTTTAATTAGATAACACACTTGGGGATAATTTAAATAGATTATTAGGACAATTATTTAGAACATGAAACTTTACACTATGAATAGTTAAGTACAAGTAATTATCGCAACATCTAAGATAACAAACAACCTATGTACTTTTATCGTATAATTACATGTTAACACCATTTAAAACATTATAAGAATTATATGAAGCAATTTATCTTCAAATTAAAATAAATAAAATTTAGTTAAACTCTTGCAAATCAACCCGCTCAATTCAAAACCGTCCGACTGACCAATCGATCGAATATGATAAACCGCAATTAGACCTAAATTAAATAAGGGAGGGATTACGTAAAATGGATAGATTATTAATTAAGTTAAATTACAAATTTCAGATCCGCAGATCCCGTACGAGCCCGACCCGTGGCTGAGCCGACTGACACGCCGGTTGGAGCATATGCGGATCTTACCGCCTTTGTTGAGGATTAGCCGTTGCGTCTTCAGCCCTACAGGTGTGGGATATCTTAATTATTTCTTTCGTGGGCGTACTCTTACCAAGTCGTACCACTTGACCTGACATCCGCACTTTAAATTAATAGATGCATTAGAGCATGTTTACTCTTTTGAACTGTAGTTAGGATTTGCATAATCCCATTCAAAGAAAGAATTTACTGTTTTACTTAGGAGTAGAGTAAATAAATAATATTATACATTATTATTAGAATATTAGGTTATTAGATTGTTTTCTTCTCGTAGAAGGCAATATATTATTGCATATTTATACGCATGCATTGGTGAGAGTTGAGTAGAGACTGAATGACTGCGCTCCGGCTTGTGGAATGGGACACGAGTCGGCCTCGCAGCCATTGAGCCGGGGTGTCACTTGACTTTCCGGATGCTCTTTTAGGACTTATATTATATGTATAAACTTGATTATGTATTCATTCGATCATTTTACCATTACGTGCGGGCCGGACTCGAGCCCTGAGGCACGAACGATTCTGGAGTGATCTCCACCTACATTAGGAGCTACATTGCCTAGAACGGAATTCCACCCTTGTGGAATTGTGTGTGTGGGTACATAAGGCCGGACTCGAGCCTTGATGTACGGGGCCGGACTCGAGTCCCAAATCCTATTGATCTGGCCAGACGGTAGAGTTCTCACCGCTCATAAGGGATGAGACTCGACAACTTTTACAACTTGCATTGTATGATTTCTCCTATATTATATGTTTGGTTATGGATCGTTATAGAGTAAGGAACAAAACACCGAATTTAGATATGTTTATCGGCTAGCGTGTTATTAACTTGTGAGTAGTGCTCGGTGTCACTAGGCACCGTGTATCACTAGACTCTATGATCGCAGTCCTTAGACATATCTTGAGGATCTTTGATCCGATTAGCACAGCACGGGGTGATTATTGCTCATACTATTATTATATAATTCTACTCTCAGTATTCCGATACTGATTCTTCCGATTTGACTATGATATTATATTTTGCTTGGATTTTATTTGAGGAACTTTTGCATGATGGCATACTAGAGTAATCGCATCATGATCATGATTAAAAGTTTTTTTTTCCCTTTTTATTAGTTATTGAGATAGGAACACATATTGCATATTTAAAATTGTAACAGCATAGTAACGCTTAAAAATTAAGTTAAAGTGCTTGATCATAGAGGACCCTTGGAGATATAGTTATGGGTCACATACTGAGGGATTCATCACTCATCCACAAGTTGTTTCGTGGGTTTTAGGTACAGATTCTGGCGATCCATAGCAAGAGCTGTCAGTAGCTGTCCCCGAAGCCCACTCCGTTAATGATTAGGGTTAGCACTTAGTTGATCTGCGATTCCGTGTTGGTCGCTTTGTATACGGGATCGACAGATCGTTCATTATTTTTTGGGCTAGATTTTGTTGTAGTATGTGACATGGATTGTTGTATTATATATATATGTTGTTTACTGATATGTGACTGATGTGACTTATTTGATATATTTTATATTCTACTTCCACTGCTTAATTTAATTTTTGCTATTAGCCTTGCGTGTTTAATTGATAATTAACACAAGGCGGGGTTGATCACACATTAATTCAAAAATTCTGGTTTGGGGTGTGACAATATATAACATTCAATCAATTTGATCACTAATGATTGTTAAAAAAAACACTGTAGCTAGACGTTATGGTTCATAACATCCAGTGATAGTGTTTTTGGCTTCGGTTCTAATTGTTGTTACATAACGTTAACGTCCAGCTACAGTATTTATTTATTTTACGATCATTAGCAATCATATTAACTGAATGTTATGATTTATAACGTCCAACTGCATTGCCCTAGACATTACAAACCACAATCATAACGTTTTTCTTATATTTCAAAATTTTAGAAAATTATCTTAGCCCATTATCAATATTTTGTTTTTGTTTTTCCTATTAATAAAAAAATCGGCCCAATTTGACCCAGTTAAGGAACAGTGTACCCCTTCATTCTCCAATCGATCAAGTGTTTTTATTTTTGACATGTTTGATTTTGAATATTCAACGCTGACCATGTCATCACTAATTCACTGACTTCCGGTCCAAGTTTGAGTCATGGTTGCACTACTGCGCCACCTCTCACTGTTGCTACTGAACAAGTTGGCAATATAAGAGACTAGATTCCGATTATTATTGAATATGCAGCTTTTTTTTATTAATTATTTACTTGAGTAATTAGATAGAAACATTATTAGTTAGGTATGAAAATTCACACTTTTATAAGCTAGGTACAAACGCTTTTATATGTGGAGCTTTACTTGAGTGATGCTTTTATAAATTTTTCATAATTAATTCACCTTCATATTTTAAAAATGTACCTCCACCTCTTATATCAGTCATGGGCCAGCCCCTTCTGTAGATGTTTTGATTGGTTGGGATCAAGGTTATAAATAGCAATTATCGCGTTACCACGTAAAGACTAAATAAAAAACTATCGTGAATAGCGTAATTATAGTGAAAGTTGTCCTACATAGTTTCATATTTCTACAAATTATTAACATTATCTAAAATCTCATATAGCGATGAGTAATGTAAAATTGATTAAGAAATTAGAATATTCATATTAAACAATACAAAGTCCAAATTGCTATTCAAAATATTCCTAATAATATCATAAACTATTTATCTTTTTTTTTTTCATTTAAAATAACATAAGATCATGGCATAAAATATATATTTTTTTCTATTAAAAAAACCTAAGCATTATGGCATAAACTATCTATCTTTTTTTCTATTTAAAATAAAAAAACAATTCGAACCTTGAAAAAATTGGATCCTTAAAAGAAATTCAGTTTGAACCTTCAAATAAAAGCCTATGTAGCATAGTGTGCGCTATAGCACGTAACGTGTAGCGTGTAGCGCAAATAGCGGACTGCTATTACTACTATAGCGGTCCTAGCTGAAATAGCACATTTTTATCTAATAGCTTAGCGTCCGAAAATGCTATATGCGTTGCTATTGCGCGTTATTTAGAACACTGGTTGGAATTCAGTCTATTTTTGAAACATTTGAAATATTAATTACAATTGTTTATTTGAGGAGGTTTCACACGCTTTTATTTTTGTTTCTTTCTATGTCATTATTTTTTGAGATTTTAAACGTTGGCATAAATGCCAAATCATTAGGTATGGAAATATCATTTTCTTATACACATATAAATATTTTACTTTGTTTTGATTGCTATTACAATCTTGTAAAAATACACTAATGTAATTCTGAACATTTATTTTACAACTTTTTATCGTACAAAAACAAAATAAAAAAAGTGATACTATAAATCAGATCTATTGATTTTATATTTAAATATAAAATTTACAACTTTTGTTATTAAAAAGGTAAAAAAAATATGAAAATATAATGAAGACAAAATAAATAGAGGCATTTTATTATTTTAACACTATTATTCCAATTTCTCTGAAAGTGAATAATTTTCGGTGGACTTGTTCTCCGAAAGCGAGATATAAAAACCTTAAACCTACCAAGCTTGTTAGAGTTTTGATTTGTAGTGCAGATTTTATTTAAAATAATGTATTGCGGACCACAAATCAGCAGGCCCAAAATTGTTCATTCTCACATCTCACTATTGGAACTAACCACCAGTAGCTCGGCACACGCTTTCTAACAGGAAAGGTGCGACAGAGATTTCGGTTATCTGGTTAAGTAAAAGCGTCAAATCCGCACGTGCTTCTGAGTTCAGAGCACCATATTTGACTGCTACTAGTTCCAGTTCCCGCCTCTTGGTAACCGCCAGAAATGTCTCCTTTCCACAAACCCACAAGCTATATATATTATATATATAAGCTAAGAATCAGTACCAATTAACTACCAACTGTCAAAAATTGTACGATTTGCATTTTGCAGCTCCATATTCTTTTGACTGTAGCTCTATTCAAATTGGTTATTTTAAACTGTGCTCCATTTTAAACTGTCATGGCTGGTAGTTCTAGAGAGCAAGATAGGGAAGTGAAGGTGACCATCATAGAGACGCAATTTGTGAAGACTGATGAAGCCAATTTTAAGTCAGTAGTGTACCAATTTACTGGTAAGGACTCGGCGGTGTCAATAGCGCCTCACACTTCACCATTGAGGCCACAAGCACGAAGAGCAGTGCCGATAATGGCACAGTCGCAAATTGAGGTGCCGAATACAACAAACTGGTTAAGTGAAGCATCAACAGCACAGAATAGCATGGTGAACATTGATTTTGAGCATCAAGCTGCTTTCATGGAGGATTTTGAGCCATTTTTTGGAGGACTTGTATAAATTAATTGACCCATAAATTAGTGAATTATTCATGTTTTTCGGTGACGTTGAGATACCGGAGATGTAGTTCAAACTTGCACTGTTTGTTTTCTTTGATTTTGTACCAAGTATTGTCAGTCCATTGTATGCACTTAATTCCGTACGTACTTATGTGTTTTTTTTATAGTTAGTGGTTAAAATTATCACTAACAAATATATTGGTAACAAAATATTATTTACAATCATTGAAGTAAAAATTATGGCTATACCCTGATACCAATCATTGAAGTAACCCTGCAAAAGCAACCACTCATTCTTTGTGACTTGTGAGGTCCCAAGTCTCTCTCTTTTTGAAAATCTTGACTGCGGCTGCCAAAGGTGATTTATCTCGTATATAAATAATAATAACAGCAGGATCTGACAAGAGTCTTTAATGTTAAATCTTGCCAATAAATTCGAATCATTTATCTAGTTTTTTTTTTTTTTCTCAAATGGCTCATATTGCAACGCTAAACATTCCTCCTTTACCTCCCGGTACGTACTATATTTAAGAAAAAATGTTGCCTCCGTATTCAATTTTCAAAATTAATTCTATGATATTTGCAACATATATTTATATATATTTCATGTATAGATATTAAATACTTTCAAATTGACCCTCGTAAAAAAATTAATAAAATTGAGATCAAGCAACTTAGTTATTTTAACATTCAAATTTCAAACATCCGAACCTTTCACAAAAAAAGAATATTACATCCTCATAATTATTTTTGGTAAAAACAATATGATAATTAAACTCTATATTCATATCAATAATGTTTTTCGTAATTGACCTTCATGTTTTAAAAGTCCATCTCTTTTTTTTTTATTATTATAGTCCATAGGTTCCACACACACTCTTTTTCTGCCATTAACAGAGATCGAACCCACTTCTCTCGTAAGAGAGTAGGGCGTCTTAACCAGCTGTCTTAGGCAGCGGTGACTAAAAGTCTATCTCCACCTCTTATGTCAGTCATGTGGTCATCTCATATTTTAGAAATATTTAAATTTATTCATTTCAATTATTAACATTAATATTTAATTCAGATCAATCATAAAGTGTATGTTACGGAGTGTCACACCCCGAGACAACCCGCCACGTATTTCTACATAAGGCGTACGCATATCACATGCATTATCAATAACAATACAAATAAAGCCACATTTATTTCATCAATAAAAGAGTTGCAAAAACTATCGCGACTGACATGACTAGTAACAACATGTGGCAGTTCATCATTATTTATATCTTCCCACTTAGTCTCACTCATGTACATACTCGAATCCTTCCTCTTCGTTATCTGAAACCCACTTAAAAGTGGAACGGGTGAGAGATCGAACCTTCTCACAGTGCAAGTGGAACAGGTGAGAGATCGAACCTTCTCACAGTGCGGGATTTAGTTCCAGCCTAGAGCTTATAAAACTCTTACTTTTTCTCACAAATATGAATAGATAAAATAAAAATGCGTATGATTATTCTAATGTAATGCATATCCTATCTTTACCTATGATTTTCATTTATTTTAAAATTTTCGTTAATCCATTTTGTGTGTCTCACTAAACGGTGAATTCATATGCCACTAGGTCTTGGCGTGATAGGACCGCATCTGCCTACAATCACGTACGTGATAGGACCGCGTCAGCCTACAATCATATCTGTGACAGGACCGCTTTCGCCTACAGTCACGTTAACGAGGGGTCTAGCTAGAGGTTGTCAAACGTCCGCCCGGACCCAACCTGCCCATGCCCGTGCCCGCCTTGTCCGTGCCCGTGCCACAGGCATCCACAGGCACACGGGCACGGGCATTAAACCGGCCGGATCCGTTTTTTTGGAAAAATGACCGTGAGTGCTCGTGCCCGTATGCCCGTGCGCCCGTGCGCCCGTGCCCGTGTGCGCCCGTGCGCCCGTGCGCCCGTGCCCGTGCCCGTGCCCGTGCCCGTGTCCCTGCCCGTGAGCCCGTGATAGAATTTTTTTTTCAAAATTCAAATTCCCCCATTCCCCCACAAACCGCCGGACCCCTACAAATTTTTTTTTAAAAATTCAAATTTTAATCCCTCCAAACAAAATTCTATAGATATACACTCATTCCTTACAAATTTTCACATCTCTCTCAATATTTTCATCTCTCATTCTCTCAATCTCAATCTCAATCTCAATATTTTTATTATTCTCCAATTTTAATTTTATTGTTAAAAAAATAGTTGTTTAACAAATACGCAAACGCAAACACGCAAACGGAATTACGAAGGTATTCTCGAAGATTTTCTCGCGAAATTAAAAGGTAACATTAATTTTTGTTAGATTACATTTTGTTAGATTAAATTTTGCTAGATTAAATTTTGTTAGATTGAAATATTGAATGTTAGATTTATTTTTGTAAAGTAATTAAAAATTAAATTTGATGTTAGATTTATTTTTGTAGAGAAATTTAGAATTTAAATTGCATGTTAGATTTATTGAATGTTAGATTTATTAAATTTGTGAAGTAAATAGATTTGTAAGATTTATTTTATGTTAGATTTGTTAGAGATTTTTAGTTGATGTTAAATTTGTTAGATGTGAAGTAATTAGATTTGTTTGGAATAGGTTAGATTTGTTTTTTGAAATTCGGATTTATTTTTAATAGGTTAATAAAAGATGTTAGATTTATTTTTTTGAATATGTGAAGTAATTAGATTTGTTTGGCATAGGTTAGATTTTTTTTTTGAAATTCAGATTTATTTTTAATAGGTTAATAAAAGATGTTAGATTTATTTTTTTGAATATGTGAAGTAATTAGACTTGTTTTGAATATGTTACATTTTTTTTTGGAAATTCGGATTTATTTTTAATAGGTTAATAAAATATGTTAGATTTATTTTTTTGAATATGTGAAGTAATTAGATTTGTTTGGAATAGGTTAGATTTTTTTTTTTAAATTCGGATTTATTTTTAATAGGTTGATAAAAGATGTTAGATTTATTTTTTTGAATATGTGAAAAAATTAGATTTATTTGGAATAGGTTAGATTTTTTTTTTTTGAAATTCAGATTTTTTTTTTAATAGGTTAATAAAAGATGTTAGATTTTTTTTTTGAATATGTGAAGTAATTAGATTTGTTTTGAATAGGTTAGTTTTTTTTTTGAAATTCGGATTTATTTTTAATAGGTTAATAAAAGATGTTAGATTTTTTTTTTTTAATATATGAAGTAATTAGATTTGTTTTGAATATGTTAGTTTTTTTTTTGAAATTCGGATTTATTTTTAATAGGTTAATAAAAGATGTTAGATTTATTTTTTTGAATATGTGAAATAATTAGATTTGTTTGGAATAGGTTAGATTTTTTTTTTGAAATTCGGATTTATTTTTAATATGTTAATAAAAGATGTTAGATTTATTTTTTTGAATATGTGAAGTAATTAGATTTGTTTAGAATAGGTTAGATTTTTTTTTAAAATTCGGATTTATTTTTAATAGGTTAATAAAAGATGTTAGATTTATTTTTTTGAATATGTGAAGTAATTAGATTTGTTTGGAATAGGTTAGATTTTTTTTTTGAAATTTCGGATTTATTTTTAATAGGTTAATAAAAGATGTTAGATTTATTTTTTTGAATATGTGAAGTAATATATTAAGTAATTTACATTTATTTTTTTGAATAGGTTGAAAAAATGACAACTCCTCATCGCGAATCGGTGGAAGAAACTATCCAAAGAATTTCGACCGAATTTTTAGCACCGCTATACCACCATCTAATTATCCTAGTAGTTCCTCCCAAATGTCACAAAATTATCCACAATTATTCATATTTATTATTTAGAATATCTACATTATTTGTCCGCTAATTTTTATTTTTATTTTTTAATAGTTTCACTTCTAGGAACACTAGCAGTGGTGGATTGTTAGCAGATTTTCAGTCGGAGAGCCAACCGCACACATCCACAAACGAGATATTGAGCTATATGGTGACGCTCAATGAACCTGAAAATGTTGACGTCGTTGGATGGTGGAGGAGGCATGCAAGGATCTATCCAATCCTAGCGATGATGGCCCGTGATGTATTTGCCGTGCCGGTGTCAACCGTCCCTTCCGAAAGTTGTTTAGTTTGGCGAACAGGATCCTCTCCGATAAACACAGTAAGTTGGGTGCACATGTCTTTGAGAGACTTGTGTGCTTAAAAGACTGGATTGATGCTGAAGAGCGCACGCAACATCTGCCTCAACAACAATCATCATCCGAAGCCAACACTGAAGAGAGCGGTACTGAGGTGCGGCACAAGGGCGAGGCTAATTCGGATTCAGATGGTGCGGGAGAGAGTGAACAATGGTATAGGAATGCGAACTTCTAGATAGATAGTGTCGGTATATATTTCTAACATCTTTAATCTTTATGGTTATTTTTTAAATTATAAGATTCTAAACATTTCAATTAGTTTTTAAATTATTAATTTTAAGGAAAAATTACTAATAAAAAAAAGTTAGAACTCTGCCTATGTTATTTTACATAGCCGGTCCCAAACTCGGAATTAAAGAGGAGGGTAATTTTTATTTTTTAATCTATTGTTTTAAAATAACAGCTTAATTATTTTTAAAGTAATTGATTTAAGAAATTTTTTATTTATATTTTTATTGTAACAAAAATTATTGAGTTCAAATATACAACCATGTCAAATGAATTTAAATTGGTATGAATTTGGATTTATAATTTATTGGTTTTCAAAGAAAAAAAACAGAAAAAAAAACCGGACCTACCCGTCCTGCCCCCGAGCCCGTGATGGGCATGGGCATTAAACGGCCAGGTCAGAATTTTTGAAAAAAATGCCCGTGATGCCCGATTCGTTGTGCCCGTGTGTCCGTGACGCCCGTGCCCATAGCGACCCGTGCCCGTGCACGGGCTTTGCCCTGCCTGTCCTGCCCTGCCCCTTTACCAATCTCTAGGTCTAGCCGAAACTGGACCCAATGTATACATCACAATATGCAAGCATATTGGTCCCTGTTTAGTTCCAATCGATTCATTTCGCGTACATTCATTCAATCATAAAAATCCATGCCATGCTCAACATATGCAATTCATGCAAGTCCTTTGGTCAAAGTATGAACCATACAATTTCATGCAATTTATTTATGTTCTACTTGGTCATACGACTGTTTCGAAAACAACATGCATATATTCAACTAATGCCATGGTAATAAACAGTTAAATGACAATAGACAAGTAAAATAGTTTTATAAGGTCTAGGAAACCCGCACCTGTTATTGTAGTAATTTAATTCGTTCTTCCACTCTTCTAATACTTCGGAATTCGAACCTTGCGAGCAAGGAATGTGCGATAAAATATATTGGGAGTGACGCATGGGCCATAACGTGGTTGTCGGGTGGTCGTCTGCCTTAGCAGTGGCTAGTGGTGCAAGGGGGGTGGGGGCGCACTACATTCAGCAGCAACGGCTGTCGTGATGGCTCCTTGTGCGCGCCTCGAGTCGTTGCAGTTTTAGAGATAGTAGAAAGGGAGAAAAGAAGGTTGAGGGTTGCTAGGATTATCATATGCAAGGCCGCAAGAGAAGGGGCATTTATGGTGCTAGGCTGCTAGCTGGCGAAGGAAAATGGAAAGATCACGTAGGCAGCAAATAAAAGAAGAAAGACCAAAGTTTAAAGAAAGGAGCATTAAGAAATTAATATTGTTTTGGTTTGAAACAAATATGGAAAGTTTCAATATTCGCTGTATATGCAATTGGATGCATGTCAGTTATTGCGCTGCTATCTTCTCTTTTATTTTTATATTTATTTTACTTTGAGAGATGGTGATTGTATTGGAGTTAGATAGGTCATGAGATCGTATAGTCAGGACATTAATTAATTAGAAGAAATTGATGTGAAGAGAAGCATAATACATATATCTAGAAGTATAGTATATATATATATGGATGACTTGTATGTTTAAAATATGGGAAAAATCAAATTACAAAAGTTCGCGCGCGCGCGCGCGCGTGTGTGTGTATATATATATATATATATATATATATATATATATATGAGAGAGAGAGAGAGAGAGAGAGAGAGAGAGAATTTGGCTACGGTGCTACGCGTAGCATACACTAGTAGAAAAACAGGTATCAGGGACGGTCAAAAATGCACATCAGGGACGGACTAAGAGGCGATACTGATCCAAGCGATACTGATAGAACTAATAATCAGTAACGGTTAAAGAGCCGTTACAGATTCAACAATCAAGGACGGTCATATAAATAACCGATACTAAATAGGACTATTAAGAACGGTCGTTAATAAATGACCGTTACTAAAAGTACTTTCAAGGACGGTCGTTAATAAACGACCGTTACTGAAAGTACTTTCAAGGATGGTCATTAATAAACGACCGTTACTGAATGTACTTTCAAAGACGGTTTACTGTAGCCGATACTGTTTGTTTGTTTTTTTTTTTTTTTTTTTTTTTTATATAACAAAATGAAGGTATTAACACAGTAGACAGAATATCACTAATTCAAATATCAATAGAAAGCTTACATGTTAATTTCACATTTACATTCAAATTTCAGTATATAACACAATAATAATACCACATTTTCATCATACAAATTACATTAGCTAATTCCACAAACACTAAAACCTTCTTGTAGCCTATATCCTATATTGATACTCCTGAGTCCTGAGTTTGTGAACTCTACATCCTCCCTTCTCTCACCTAAAACAAATTAATAAACTCAAAGGCAGCAATGTCTTAACAGAAAGTATTATTAGTAGTCATTACCAAAATAGGAAGGCTGCCAACCTTCAAATTCTATTTATCAGGACAACCAGAAAGGACACAAATCAAATGAAATTAATAAAATTTACCTCCATGTGAACTACCCAATTGTTAACCCCAGAAATGATATGCGGGTGTGCTGCCATCCAAACAGACTGTAAATCGCACGAGACTTATAAATTATCTGCCGTACTCTAGAAAAACAGAAAAATAAGAAACATGATCAAAAGAAGCTTTTAATATAATGTGATTAAAGGCAATTAAACCCGATTAAAAAGGGTTTTGAACTCCTGGCATTCTGCAAAGACACCTGTACGTCGTTAGAGGACAATCAAACAGCAATTAATTAAACTGATTAAAACCGTTAAATAAAACCCTGTTGATAAACGCCGGTAAAAGTTTTTTTTTACATGAAAATAATTTATACCGGCTCCTTTGGCCACTGCATGTAAAACTTGATAAAATATATAGTCATTGGTAAGTCTGCTCCAGCAACCCTCATTTGTGCCAGAAAACCCAGCACACAAACAATAAAACAGATTCTCCATTCCAACTGTCTTTTAGTGTACATTCTAACTAGGTTGAACCTACAATTAACTAACACTTAAATATTCAACTCTCTCACTATCAAGCTCAAACAAATATATATGAAGGTTTTACTTCACAAACATTAATTAAATGAAAATACAAAGAAAAAAGTTTGATTTCTTGGATGTTCGAACAAACCTTAATTATAGATGATTTTTATTTAATTTCTTGCTCGTATAAAGGACAGTAAGTACTGAATGAAAATCCATACCATGCCATGCAGTGCCACCATTTTAGAGCTATAACAGAAATTATTAACAGGCATTTCTAAAAACAGTAACCAGCTCCAGCTGGGTATTAATTTCAGTACAAGTCGCAGTCAATTTCACTTAAAATTAAATGATTTGTGAAAAAAAAAATAGGATTGCTTTAAAGCGCAAATAGATTTGAGTAATTAAAGAGCATTGTTTCAATCAAGCCCCATATTAGATGAAAGAAACAACAAGCACTCACAACAAGCACCGAGGGAGGGTGAGCACCGATGGAGGGTAGAGGGAGAGGCAGCGATTGTTATCGCGAGAGGGAGGGTGAGCGGAGGCAGCCGCGAACTGAGGTAGAGGAAGGGTGAGCGGAGACAGCGGCGAAATGAGGTAGAGTGCGGTTGAGCGGAGGCAGCGGCTAACTCAGATAGAGAGAGGGTGGGGCGAACTGAGGGAGAGAGCGGGGCGAATTGAGGTAGAGGGAGAGATGGAGCGCCAAATTGAACCCTAGGTAGAGGGTGAGCGGCTAAATGAAACCCTAGGCGCGAAACTGGGAAATGAGGGAACTTAGCGAAAATCGTAAAGTGCGCCATCTTGAAATGAAAATTTGTCTGAACCAATCAGGAACGGTTATACAAAGAACCGTTCTTAAAAATAACAATTAGGGACGGTCGTTTATAAACGACCGTTACTAAAAGTAACAATCAGTAACGGTCGTTTATAACCGTTCTTAAAAATAACAATCAGGGACGGTCGTTTATAAACGACCGTTACTAAAAGTAACAATCAGTAACGGTCGTTTAGAGACGACCGTCCCTGATCCAATCAGTAACGGTCGTTTAGAGACGACCGTCCCTGATCCAATCAGTAACGGTCGTTTATAAATGACCGTTACTGATTGTTACTTTTAGTAACGGCTTATTATTTTACCCGTTTCAGAAGACAATTAGTATCGCCCTATTCCCATACCCGACCCTGATGTGCTGATACTGATATCACATTTTCCACTAGTGATAGAGGACCTCCGTGCAACGGCTCAAAATTTGTGTTTTCAAAATTCTAATAGTCGATCCGAACTGTTAAATGTGTTCTCCATATTGAAATGTGCTTGGAGACCAAATTTTACATTTTTTGGAATTTTTTTACTATTTATTAAGCCACTTTGAAAATCGCTGATCCAACGGTGGCTTAACCAAACAGTGAAACCTTTGGATTAACAATTTTCAAAGTAGCTTAATAAATAGTAAAAAAAAAATCCAAAAAAATATAAAATTTGGTCTCCAAGCACATTTCAATATGTAGAACACATCTAATAGTTTTGATCGACCGTTAGAATTTTGAAAACACAAATTTTGAGTCATTGCACGGAGATCTCTATGCTACGCGTAGCATATTAGCTAAAATATATATATATATATATATATATATATATATATATATATATATATATATATATATATATATATATATATATATATGCTATTGTGTTTTGCAAAGCAAAGAGCCTCTTTTACTTCCCATTTCAGATCATTCGATATGCTTTGAAATTTGTACAGATGAATCAGATCGGAACTCAAAATTTTCGGTAAATTAGCTGAGAGTGCTCCTCCAGTAAATGGAGGCGTCCAGTGGGTTTAAAAATCCAAACCCCTGTGATCTTTCTCTCACGCCATTTCTTTTCTTCAGTCCTAAATCTAAATCGCACCTCCTCGCCTCTCCCACCCATCTCCTCCCTTAGCACCACACTGCACCGCTGCACCACTAGTCCCGCTCCTTTCCTTCTCCAGCAAGTCGTCTCTCCTCTCTCGTATCTGCTTAGACCATCTACTACTCACCCCGACTTCCTTCAGGGGCTCAGCCGCTCACAAGCCGTACGTTCCTCTGGTGACATCAGGTAATCTCTCTCTTTCTTTTCCCCTTGTTTGGATGAAATTTAGACTTGAATTTTTTTGTTTTTGAGGTTTGTAGTAGTGAAGTTGTTGGTTTTTATTGTCATTAGTTGTTGAAAATCTAAAATAATCGAGTCTTGAAACTTGTAACTGCTTCTTTGAGTGTTAGTTTTAGTAAAGATCAACAACTGTTTGACATAATGACAAAAAGAACAAAAACAACAAAGCTCATGAACAAATGATAAGAGAGAAGAAGTTGAGAAACAGTAAAATTTATGTGCTAAATTAGGTAACCTTTTTTAATTTATGGGCTTAATTAGTTGCGTAAAATTTTAGCACTTCATCTACAGGTAGAGATTTTTGTGATTTCATCTTTTTGGGTGACCTCTATGGGTAACCTTAGTTGTCAATAATGCAACTTATAATTTTTAATATGTTATGACAAATAAAAATCTCCACAGATTTGTGTTGTCAAAAATATTTCAAAGACTGCTTATTTACTTGGTTTGTGAGTCCAAAGTTTGGTATCGACATTGTTGTTGTACATGAACCTTTCTTTTCTGTCTAAGGGTTAATTAGGACCTAACATAATGAAATTGGTTGAATTGGATGTCTAATTGAACCAATTTCAGTTACGTTGATGGTAATACCCAATTAGAATTTAATTTTTGTCTAATTTTGCCAGTCTAAGGTTTAATTTCTTCCATGTGTTACGGTATGGTATACGCTGGTATTCATCGCATTTTAGACAGTTTCTTACCCAATTTGTTGTACATGTTATTAATTTTCAGTATCTACAGATGTGAAACTACACTTGATGGATTACAAACATCAAGTGTAGCTTAGCAAGATAGGAGCTTAGCAAGATAGGAGTTGTTGTCTGTTAAAGCTAATAAGAGACATTGATGTTTGGGTTGTATTTTATGTTATGATTTTAAATGTGAAATTGGGTGTTTTAATTTACCATTTTTGATAGCTTTTGTGAGTTGTCACTTGTCAGGGGCATAATTGTTTTATATGAATTATTTTGATGTTTTAGTTGTGAATTAAACTTGATGCATAATGGGTCCAAAAACAACACTAGTCAATATGTTAAGACAAGAACATTAAAACAACACAATATTTCTATGTTTAAGTCTCACATTAAATAACATTTTTTAATTACTAACATGCACCAAGCATAAGAAAGAGCAACCATGTAGTGCCATGTACCGATCTCATTAAGAATTATGTATTTCAAAAATTCATGCAACTCAGAGCATCATCTCAGAAAATTATGCAATTCATGCAACTCAGAAGTATAATAAATTATATGTTGTAACCTGGTTAACAAATGAATGATATACTCTAAAGACCTCTCTATAGTAAATTCATCTATCCAAGTAAAATAAACAAAAAATTAGTAACTACACAGTAAACTGCCTCCTACGTTCAAAAAGACAAATGAAGTTAATATCATCCCCAACTTATGAGAGTTCCTTATTTCTTAGACTTACCAGACTTGGTAATGGAGAAAACCTAGAGACACCAGCACTTCTAGGATAAAGGTTCACTTCCTCCATTGCACATAACTTCAATTCTGATAGATAGTCCCTCACAACCCCTATCCTTGGCTCAGCTCCTGCGCTCCACTTACATGAGAGTTGTTTTCCTAACTGATACAATTTCAAGCTTTTATGAGTTTATTCTCTATAGAATTATCTCCTTTGCACTGCCACTTGCTCCAGTTCTTGGTTTTCTTCTTCGAGTTCACTGACTGCAGATGATGATATCGTTGGGTTACGGGCCGTCCAAACCGTCCAAACCGTTGATTAGCTTAATATGCGGAAAGAACGTAAAACAAAAATTTTACTTCTATATTAAGCCAAGGATTAAACGAGGTATGTCAGAATACTTTCCAAGGGGATCCACCTTCGGTATTCTTTGGCATCAAAACTCGATTTAATCCTTTTACAGATCTACTCCATAATTGATTTCTAAAACTTTAATCTATCTACAAATTAAATAGATTAATATAACATATTTATACCTTGATCCAAATTCCAATTGGATTGTAGCAGGCCGAGAAGACCGAATCTGAGGAACGTCTCGCTTCGGAGTATCAGACGTCTGATACCTCTATTGGTTATCCACCAGGACTAACCAGAGAGCGGTTTATTTCGTTTGCCAGAAATACCGTAAACCGCGGAATTCTGCAAAAACACTATTCACCGAGAAAAAGACAAAATAAATATATTTACGACTCGCAGTTATTCAATAGAAATATCGCAACTTTCGCAAAAATATATTATTTCTGAATCCCGTAAACAACCGTAACCGAGAAAGAGAGAAAATAGATTTATCGATTTGATCCGACTGATCAGATCAGATATGAGTGAATTGGTAATTTTCTCTCTACCCCTACCCCTCTATTTATAGGCAAATGAGGAGGTTCGCCCGATTACCGAAATACCCTTAAAGTATGGCATATTTAGAATTATGCCATTCTTAATGGTGGTTTGGTCAAATGGTAAAATCAAATACCATTTGAGAATACCATTTGATATATATATATATATATATATATATATCATATATATATTTGGATTTTTAATTTATTTAATTAAGGTTTTAATTTTGCCAATATTCAAAACCATAATTAATATTTAAAATCTAAATCAAATATATATAATTGTTCTAAACAATTATATTTCTCGGGGTCCGGTTTCGATCCGGTTTCGGTACGATTTTATACAACGCATCGAGTACGCTTATAAATCAACCGTTGTTTCTACTTGTCATCTTATATGACATTTATAATTTAATTATATCACGTATAATTAATTATAACCATCTTAATATTAATTATAATCAATTTATAATTAATCAGTAAGATTCTCCGACTAGCTCCTATACGGTGTGACCCAATAGGATCTGTGTTATGTTGGTAAATAGAATTAAAACTATTTTAACTTCTATAATCATAGGAGACATCTGACATCTACACTATGACCATCCAATTACGCAGATGATGCTGTACTATACAATACCATGATCCAGTAAACTATTTTAGTCGTGTTAATTCTTATGTCTCGCAGTATCAGATTAGTTTCAAGGTAGGTGTGTGTCATCCTTGCAAAGTTAATCTTTTCTCGATCTTGAGCAGATTATCAAATATAATTACTTTTGTAATTATACTGCATGCAGATTATCCTACTTTATCAAGGGGCCCCGTGATACCGTAACTCGTATAGAGATACGAGGGACAATAGTACTTTTGGTAAACCATCACTACCTCAGCTAAGCTATGTATACCGAAAAGCTACCGTTATGACTGCGTTTTACCGACAGCGTTAAGTAACAATCACACATACACATCTTTTAGTAGGAAAGATAAATATCTCATACTTTAGAACTTAACACTGAATGAAAACATTAATGACACGTACACAATTCCATTTAATGTTTCATTCGAGGTCTGTCAAATGCCATGTTCCTAAAACATGTATCTATGTGATTAAAATGACATCTCATGTCAATGGTCTGTAAAACTTGACCATCTTTTAATCCACATTCTAACCTTGTAACGGTAAATTAGTGTTCCTGCTAATTACCTCGGTTAGAGACTTTTAAGAGTATTTATCATCTATATTATGAAGCTCTACAATTTCAAGTCATGAACCCGAAATGATTCATAAATTCAATAATACTCAAGGAACAAAATGACAGTTTATTAATCACCCAATTCATGAACAAAGTTTTATGATAATTTATCGTATTATTGACTTCTAGATTATTACAAACTAACAGATTCTTGGGATATATTTTCTTCAAAATTATATTGTTCTTTTCTGTTGCAGCAGTAACTACTGAACTGGTAGTATGGGAAGGTTGCATTTCATATTCTTCGTGTTCTTCTCTGGCCATGTTGAGTTCAGATCTGATGGCTGTATCCTTTAGTGTCAGGTAAATGACGGGACATCTCGTACCAGCCAAATACTGTACAGATTTCCTCACATAACCAATTACAAGTTTGAGAGCCTCACAAAATAGTTCATATCAATTTTACCCCAGATGAAGTGGCACTTTGTTCAGAATAATTGTGTTTTATAGTAAAATTTCCTATGGTTAATTTTATGTAAGATCCACATTGTTATCCTTCAAAAAGTTCACGAATTCCTGAAAGTTTTCCTCTGTGGGACGGTAATGACCACCATGTGGGACAGTAAACTCGAGTGCTGAAATTTCCCTTTTTCCTTCAGCAAAATGAAGAAATGTACAGAATTAGCATCAAAGTAAAAAGGGCCAGTTTCCAGCATAACCCTGCAAAACCTCAAACTGTCATGCATATACCAGAAAAATTAGAGAAAAGAGGGTAATTTGGCATTTGACGACTGTTTAGGAAAGAAGTATGATCCCTGCCTTCCATCAGAAATCAAAGACGAGACAAGGTAGAAACTTAGCATAATTTAATCATTGCCTTATGTGCTCTAAAAAAGCAAGAAGTGTGATCCCTGCCTACCTTGGCAAGCCCTGGTCTGTGCCCTTATATAATTTAATCAGTGCGACTTGGGAGCGGCTGAGCCCCTGAAGAAAGTCAGGGTGAGTAGTAGATGGTCTAAGCAGATCCGAGAGAGGAGAGACGACTTGCTGGAGAACGAAAGGAGCGGGACTGGTGGTGCGGCGGTGTAGTGTGGTGCCGAGGGAGGAGATGAGTGGGAGAGGCGAGGAGGTGCGATTTAGATTTAGGACTGAAGAAAAGAAATGGCGTGATAGAGAGAGATCACAGGGGTTTGAATTTTTAAATCCATTGGACGCCTCCATTTAATTGAGGAGCGTTCTCGAGTTATTTTTATAAACCATAATTAAAAAAAAAGTTTGGATTTCAGCATGATTAGCCGAGTTTTTACAAAAACCATAAGAAACGGTTTGCCAAACCGTTTCCTATATCCTCCAAAACGGATTGCCAAACCGTTTTTGACTTTTTTTCAGTTTTAACTTCAAAAACGGATTGCCAAACCGTTTTGCTACAGTATATATATATATATATATATATATATATATATATTTTAGAGTTTGTTTATAAAATAAATCAGATATTTTGTTTGATTTTGTATATTAACAATAAGATTAATGGAACAATTTGAATATATATTTTTTTGTGTATTTTGACCATTTTATCATTTTATCATTTTATCATTTTATGAAATCAATGGATTAATTTTCTATATAAAAAAAATCAATAAATATTTCCGTGAAGAAAATTTAAAGAAAATGTAAAAGTGAATTACAATAACAATACTAAAAAAATTGTATCTCTGGATATTTTTTTTTAGAAAATAATGATTAAATTTTTTTGTTTTTAAAATATAAAAAAAATAAATTTTAAAAAAATAATATGTACATTTGAAAACCAATTCATTAATTTTTATATATTTATTGATTTGATAAAATGATAAAATGGTCAAAATACACAAAAAAATATATATATTCAAATTGTTCCATTAATCTTATTGTTAATATACAAAATCAAACAAAATATCTGATTTATTTTATAAAAAAACTCTAAAAAAAAAAATACTGTAGCAAGAGGGTTTTGCAGTCCATTTTTGAGGTTAAAACTGAAAAAAAAAGTCAAAAACGGTTTGGCAATCCGTTTTGGAGGATATAGGAAACGGTTTGCCAAACCATTTCTTATGGTTTTTGTAAAAACTCGGCTAATCATGTTGAAATCCGAACTTTTTTTGAATTATGGTTTATAAAAATAACTCAGCGTTCTCAGTTAATTTACCAAAAATTTTGAGTTCCGATCTGATTCATCCGTAAAAATTTTAAAGCAGATCGAACGATCTAAAATGGGAAGTAAAAGAGGTTGTTTGCTTTGCAAAGCACAATAGCCTCTCTCTCTCTCTATATCTATATCTATATCTATATATATATATATATATATATCTATATATATATATATATATATATATATATATATATATATATAATTCATTCAATTCAAAGTTATTATGACAAATTTAAGATTAAAATATTTAGAGTCATCCGATGTTATTTTTATGAATATTCCAAAAGATAATTATTCTATTTGGATACAATGTCTTCACTATGAGGCTTTAGAATTTTGTAAAATCATATAACATAAAATGTGTAGATCGATCTTTATGTTAGTTCTCTAATATTTGTTTATCAAGTTCTATATATTTTTTTTATATCTTATGCTTGAAAAAATAAGATTATTATATGTTTTTATATTTTTATATCAATAAATATATAAATAAATAAAAAGTAGACGTAACAGAATATTACACGGAGAGAATGGACAGACAAAAACAAATATCAAAGTGAAATTTATCTAAAATATTAATTGTATTGATGACAACTTAATTCGATACCAAGAAATTACATTTTGGTTGAATAATATTTCTCCAAAATCAAGAGTTGGAGTTTGGATGAATTTCTAGTGCAGATTTCATATAAACGATTCCTATTGCAGATTTCATATAAACGATTCCTATTGCAGATCACAGATCACCAAGGCCCAATTGTATGTTACCATAGCATAGGTTATCACATATCAATTATCATGCATGGTCCAACTACAAGTAGCTCGGCACACGGTTCCTACAGAGGACAAGCAACAGAGGTTCCGGTTTATAAGTTTTAACAAAAGCGTCACTCCAAACGTGACTACCAAGTTTAAAAAAAAAAAAAAAAACGTGGTTCTGATCACTTCCTGACTTCTGAGCACCATATTTGACTTTGTACCAGTTCCAGCCTCCTCGTAACCGCCAGAAATTTCTCCTTCAACAAAATCACAACCTATATATATAAGCTAAGAATCTAACGTGCATCTTTAAATTAAATCAGGACCAACTGTCTCCTGACTGTTTTCCCTATTGCTCTGTCCAAATTAGGCTGTGCTCTAGAGAGGAAGAAACATCATTTATTAAAGAGAAGGAAGGGAAATTATGCACAATCTCGGTCTGTCCACAACCATCTACCTACTCCAGAAGAGGTAATTGGAGAGAGAAAGAAAGGAACGTGGATACTGTAGCAAGAGAGGGATGCGGAAGAACGGCTTGTACAAAAGTTCCGAACTATGTATCCTCTAATTTGGAGTGTAGGTTTTAAACGCGCACGGCTCCTCCTTTTATCTTCTCTCTCCTTCCTATCCATACTAGTTTTGGAGAGCACAGTCTTAGTGGTTTAGACTGCTCCATTTCAAGTAATTGTGTCATGGCTGGTGGTTCTAGAGAGCAGGATAAACAAGTGAAGGTGACTATCATACAGACGCAATTTGTGAAGACTGATGAAGCCAATTTTAAGTCAGTAGTGCAACAATATACTGGTAAAGACTCGATGGTAGCAATGGCACCAGCTCGTACTTCGCCAACGAGGCCACAAGCACGAAGAGCAGTGCCGATAATGGCACAGTCGCAACTGGTTGTACCGAATACAAGCACGGAAAGTGAAGCACAAAGAGCAGTGCCGACAATGGTACAGTCGCAAATGGAGGTGCCAAATGCAAGCAGGGAAAGTGAAGCAGTAACATCACAGAATGGCATGGCAAACAGATCAGAAGCTGCTTTCATGGAAGATTTAAACCCACTTTTGGAGGAATTTTATAAATTCATTGACCCTTAAATTAGTATTAATTACCACTCCATTGTATAGTATGTATGTATGTATGTACTTAACTTCATAGGTGTTGGCAATAAATATTAACAAACTTTTATCTAATTCCTTAAATTAGTATTAAAACACGGTGTGTGTCTGACGCACGTCTAAGAACGACACGAAGAAACATGACACAGGTTGTTAGACATGTTATATATGTCAGTTCATATCCGTGTCGTATCAATAGATGCAGAGACGGAGTTAGACTTTCAAGTTTACGGAGATCAAATGTGAAATGGGACAATCACATAAATTTTTCCTGTTCAGTTCATATCCGTGTCATATCAATAAATGTAGGATCAAAGTTAGACTTTTAAGTTATAGAAGTTAAACGTGAATGTAGGACAATCATATAAAATTTTCTTGTTGCAAATGAGAATCAATTTTACATTATTCATAATATTTTACTATAAATAATATAAAAAATAAGATATAAATATAAATAATAAGGTATAAATATAAAAAAAATGAGGATCAAATTCGTATTTGCACACGACATATACGACAAGAATAGGACAGTATCCAGAAGGATAATTAAAAAGTGACTATCCACGAGGATAATTAAAAAGGGACTATCCGCGAGGATATACTGACATAAAAGTATTTTTTTCTATTAATGACGTAAGTATCTGCGAAAGTATACAATCTGCAAATATTGTCATTCTTGTATATATAAATTTACAAGAATTATTCAGCGACTCCCGATTTATCTGAAGCAGTTTTTGTCACGAGTTTGTATCCAAAATTAATTAGGAGTTTCTCTAAAGCAGAACTATTTTATTAGGGTGCCTACTCGAAATAGGGGTGAACAAAAAGTTCACAGACTCGTAAATAGGTTCGGAATCAATTTGCATTCAACTTACTAATAACTCAGTTTGGAACTGACTAAAGTTCACTATGATTTATGAGTCAATTCCAAATTACCTCCAACTCGGTTCGGAATCAACTCAGTTGGACTCACCAAACTCTAATTATTTAAATTTGTTTTTTTCAAGATGAAAAGAAGTTGAGACTCTGTATACATTTAAATTATTTAAATTTATTAAATTTTGAGCAATATGCAACAAATGAAGAGAAGTAGAGGAGAAAAAAGAAAATAACTGTGTATTGTTTTATTAAATTTTTTGTGGTAATTTGATAAATTTATTAGACTTTGTAATATTTAGTAATTTGGTGAACTATGTATTAATTCTTTTGATTTGTTAATTTATTAGACTCTGTACTGTTTTGTTAGACTTTATTTGTTTGGTAATTTTTAATTATGTACTATTTTGATATTTTCATAATGTCAAATTATGTATTAGTCATTGTCTCATTATGTAGTATTTTTAATTGTGTGTTATTTTGATAAACAATGTACTATTTCTTTTGTTATAATTAAATTAGATTGTCTCACTATGTACTATATTATGAGTCATGAGTTGACTCACTTCGACTCAAGTTGCTCGTGAGTTGATTCCAAGTCGACTCACTTAGACTCGAGTTTCTAACTCGAAACTGAATTAGCGACTCGGACTCAACTTGGTTCACGAGTTTGCGAGTTGATTCCAAGTCACCCTCAACTCGGACTCAACTCGGCTCATGGGTAGCCCTAACTCGAAATCTAGAGGTCAGTATTATATTGCTTTGAGATTCGTGCATAAAAATTTAAACGGTTTGGTTTTTCCACATATCATTAATTTAAGCTATTCTTATATTGAAGTTGTTCATCGAGTGTACATATTATGAATCATATGGCCTTGGGGACATAATAGACAAATAAAAACTATCATGCATATAATTCAAATTTATTTGAAGCAGTCAATTGTATTGAGCGCCAACTTAATTTGATACAAATTAAGTTTTGACTATTTCTCCGGAGACAAAAATGAAACCTACTAATTAAGCTTGTTGGATGAGTTTGGATCTCTACTGCAGATTTCATTTAAACGAGTCTACTACAAATCACAGTACTTCCACAAAGTGCCCTGGAGCGCCATCTTTGACTTGGGTAAGTATATTGACAGAGCTATTTTGAATTTATGCAGCTCAATAGTTATATTGATATAAAGCTAAATAGCTCTGTCAATATCATTACCCATTTGATTTGTACTTGTTTCAGTTATAGCCTCATAACCACCAGCAATATCTCATTTCTCCTTCCACAAAGGACATTAGTACGCAAGTACACAACCTTGTAGATAAGCTAAGAATCTAACGTACATCTTATCTCCCTGCATTTGCTTTTAATCCACAAATATTAGAATCAGTATCAACTGTCTTAAATTGACCAGAATCCATTAACTCCATTAACTCCATTAACTGCTGTTCCTTCTCTGATTCATCACCTTCATCATTTGCAGTTTTGCATGATTTTGCAGCTCAACCTATATATATAAGCTAAGAATCTAACGTACATCTTTAAATTAAATCAGCACCACCTGTCTAAACTAGTATGATTTGAAGCTCCTGACTGTTTTCACTATTGCTCTGTTCAAATTAGTGGTTTAGACTGTGCTCTATTTCAGGTAATTGTGTCATGGCTGGTGGTTCGAGAGAGCAAGATAAGCAAGTAAAGGTGACTATCATAAAGACGTGATTTGTGAAGACTAATGAAGCCAATTTTAAGTCAGTAATGTACCAATTTATTGGTAAGGACTCGACAATATCAATAGCACGTCATACTTCGCCAATGAGGCCACAAGCATGAAGAGCAGTGCCGATAATGGCACAGTCGCAAATTGAGGTGCCGAATAAAACAAACAGGTTTAGTGAATCATCAACAGCACAGAATAGCACGGTGAACATAGATTTTGAGCAGCAAGCTGCTCTCATGGAGGATTTTGAGCCAATTTTGGAGGACTTGTATAAATTAACCAGAGATTTTGGTTTATCTGGTAAAGTAAAATAGTCAAAGCCACATGTGCTTCTGAGTTCTGAGCACCATATTTTCTTTTTTTTATAGTTGACTGAGCACCATATTTGACTTGTACACAGTTGTACTAGTTCCAGTTCCAGCCTCCTCCTTGCCACAAAACCAGAAGTTATATATATAAGCTAAGAATCAGTAGCAATTGACTACCAACTGTCAAAAATTGTATGATTTGCATTTTGCAACTCCTTATTCTTTTGACTATAGCTCTATTCAAATTGGTTATTTTAAATTGTGCTCCATTTCAAGTAATTAATTGCGTGTTATGGCTGGTGGTTCTAGAGAGCAGGATAAACAAGTGAAGGTGACTATCATACAGACGCAATTTGTGAAGACTGATGAAGCCAATTTTAAGTCAGTAGTGCAACAATATACTGGTAAAGACTCGATGGTAGCAATGGCACCAGCTCGTACTTCGCCAACGAGGCCACAAGCACGAAGAGCAGTGCCGATAATGGCACAGTCGCAACTGGTTGTACCGAATACAAGCACGGAAAGTGAAGCACAAAGAGCAGTGCCGACAATGGTACAGTCGCAAATGGAGGTGCCAAATGCAAGCAGGGAAAGTGAAGCAGTAACATCACAGAATGGCATGGCAAACAGATCAGAAGCTGCTTTCATGGAAGATTTAAACCCACTTTTGGAGGAATTTTATAAATTCATTGACCCTTAAATTAGTATTAATTACCACTCCATTGTATATATAGTATGTATGTACTTAATTCCATCGGTGTTGGCAGTAAAAATTAACAAACTTTTATCAAATTCCATAGTATGTTATGCACTCAATGCATGTCTCCTGCCAATTAATACTTAGGATATTAAAAAAACATGCTGTGTGTCTGACGCACGTCTAACAACAACATGAAGAAACATGACACGGGTCGTTAGACGTGTTGTGTTAGTTCATATCCGTGTCGTATCAATAGATGCATAGGCAGAGTTAGACTTTCAAGTTTACGGAGATTAAACGTGAAATGGGACAAACACATAAATTGTATCTTGTTAATTGAGTCAATGTCTGTGTCGTATCAATAAATGTAGGGACAAAGTTAGACTTTTAAGTTATAGAAGTAGCTAGAACAATCATATAAAATTTTCTTCTTGCGAATGAAAATCAATTTTACATTATCCATAATATTTTATTATAAATAATATAGAAAATAAGATATAAATATAAAAAATTTGAAAAAAAAATAAAATGAGGATCAAATTGACCCCATTCATTTACTGATAAGTGTATTTTGACACGGTATATACTACAAGAATGTAACAGTATATGTGAGAATAATAAAGTTGACTATTCGCGAGGGTATATTGACAAAAAAATGTTTTTCTATTAGCCACAAAAGTATTTGCGAGGTTATACCAACAGTATTCCTCACAAATACTGTCTCATTCTTGTATATACAAATTGACAAGAATTAATTTTTTTTTACGGTGAGGCCTAGCAGAGGTCAGTATTATATTGCTTTTGAGATTCATGCATGAAAATTTGAACGGTTTGGTTTTTCCACATATCATTAATTTAAGCTATTCTTATATTTAAGCTGTTCATCGAGTGTACATATCGATCAATATATCATATGTCCTTGGAGACATAATGGACAAACAAAAACTAACATGCATATAATTCAAATTTATTTGAAGCAGTCAATTGTATTGAGCGCCAACTTAATTTGATACAAATTAAGTTCTGACTATTTTTCCGGAGACAAAAAATGAAACCTACTAATTAAGCTTGTTGGATGAGTTTGGATCTCTAGTGCAGATTTCATTTAAATGAGTCTACTACAAACCACAGTATTTCCACAAGTGCCCTGGAGCACCATCTTTGACTTGGGTAGGTATATTAACAGAGCTATTTTGAATTTATGCAGCTCAATAGTTATATTGATATAAAGCTAAATAGCTCTGTCAATATCATTACCCATTTGATTTGTACTTGTTTCAGTTATAGCCTCATAACCACCAACAATATCTCATTTCTCCTTCCACAAAGGACATAAGTACATCTTATCTCCCTGCATTTGCATTTAAACCACAAATATTAGAATCAGTACCAACGGTCTTAAATTGACCAGAATCCATTAACTCGATTATCTACTGTTCCTTCTTTGATTCATCACCTTCATCATTTGCAGTTTTGCATGATTTTGCAGCTCCAGATTATTTTATAATGTGTTCGATTTGAAGTAATTGCATCATGGCTGTGGTTCGAGAGAGCAAAATCATAAGCAAGTGAAGAAAATACAATGCATGTGCTTAAATTTTTACTAGTATTATGTTCATGCGTTGCAACGGGGACATATCATAAGAAAAAAAATTATCACACATAATTACATATTTTCATAAAAATTAATTAATATATTAATGAAAAGAATAATTATTCAACAATAAAAAATGAACCAATATATTCTCATACAAATGTAAAGCTCATTTTTTAATGATATACCTATGAGTTTTCTTTTTACTGGTTGCATACCATTTTTTTTTATTTGTTATGTTACTTAATTGGAAAACAAGAGAAAGAAAATCATCAAATTATATGTTCAAAATTTAGTATTTCATAAAAAATAAGTTGGAGAGCTTAAATCATACCTACATTGATTTTATATGTTATTTTCTATTACAAAAGAATACTGCAATTTGTTATTTTACTATTTTATCATTCTATTAGTCTAAATAAATTTAGACTTCTCTATACGTAAAAACATCAAAAAGGTGGATAGAATAAAAAAAAAGACTACTTGATTAGAAAACTGATATTTAATATGAAATTTCATCTTTTAATCACAGTTGTTAACGGATCATAACATATATTTGCTTAATAGCATCTATTTGCGCAATACAAGAATTAATGGAGATACCACTTTCTTCCTAAGATATTCGATTCTTTATTAATGCCTTTTATTTATTGACATTTATGTTACTGTATTTTGTCTTTTTAGTTAATATTATTTTCTTAAAAATTATTCAATTTATTATCTAGAACTAATAAGGTGTAGTCCCACAAGATTCATTTCAACTTTATTACAGTAATGAAATACGTAAATATGATTAAATTATATTGCAATTGAGAAAATATAAATAACAAACCGATAGAAACCATTTAAATTCGTATCTTGAAAAGTAGTAAAACATTCATAAGATTGAAAAAAGATCAATTGAATTCAAAATAATATGTTTTTGAAATAATATTTCCCCTTTTAAAGATCAGATTCAATCATACTCTTGGGCCCCAATAAAGAAAGGTACGAAAACGATCCCAACATTCAAAAGGCTGAGATACAAGTGGCCCATTGAAATAGAAAGCCCATATTTTTTTTTTCATTGGCCCATTCTAAATTCAAAAGGCTGACTTTCCCACCGTGTTTCAATCCAATTTCAATCGAACGGCTGACAGTCAAAGATGACATTATCCATGGAACCGTTCTCCTCTCTGATATTCTTCAAAAAACGACTATATTTTTCATCAAAAGAAATAGGAAATATAGAAGCAAAGGTGTCTGATGGCATCAAATCAAATTCGATCAGATGTCTGATTTAGAGCTATTCATCTGCATTAAGATTTGTACTCTTTGTTTAACATTTATAATTTTAATTGTGTGCATAACATTTTCTCAGATAAATTATTGTATAGATTCTTTAATTTTGGAGGTATTAAATTATGAGACATCTCCTATGGTGACAATTAATTACCTTTGTCTCATAAGATTAGAATTTTTATGTGGCTACTTTGCCATAAGAAAACTTTCATCAAAAATAGACTTAGGAGTAAAGGTTGAACAGAGAATATTAGATGTCAATTTTGTAATAAAGATGATACCATCAACCACATGTTCTTGCAATGTTCCTTGATACAGCAAATTTGGTTTTGGACGGGACTAAGTCAACAACATTTTAAAAACTGGCATAGTATAGTTGTTTTCAGTGCACTGTGTGGAAAAGATGCGAAATGAAATGTGTTTCCAAAATACTAGGAAGAAATCTTTTCGCCCAATCATCCTACTGATTATTTCTTTGATTAATTATTGGTCAGGGATGATCAAGAGGCAGGCAAGGGAACTAATTCCGTTTTGGATGCCATATGATTTTCAAGTTTTCACATGTAGATGCATTACTCGTAAGGTAGAAGGATGTCAATGGTTTGGATTCGTTATTTGAAGTTAATCTGATAAGTTTTAGAGTTGAGCTCAAAAAGAGGCTTGGCAAACTTAGGAGCACTCTAGTTCTACTCTTATAACACTACTAACGTTTGGTTATAAGTGCACAAGTTTCTTAAATGAAATGGGCAAGAACTTTGAAAAAAAAAAAAAAAATGTGCATCATTAGATCGAATAATCTAGATTGAACATCAGACTGAATTTATTCTGATGCATATTGAAAACACCCTATTTCCATGGCACACAAGAAACTTCCCATCAAAGCCAAGTAGTTATTGTCTGTGTGGATTGGAAGAAATCAGATGTTAACATCAGTTTTTCTTGGCATTGAAGAACAAAATGTTGTGTTAATTTGTTTACTATGTCGACTGTTTGACCATGGCATGGTAGAAAAAAAAATTGAGTCACCGGTATGGAGACACAAAATAGCGAGGAAAATCCACGTGCATGTCAGGTGGCATCATATATAGAAAGTGTGTAAACAATTTATTTAGAAATTAAGAATTTCATGAATGTAGATGGTCTTATTCTTTTGTAGGCACTTAGATTTAACTGACAATTGTAAATACAGATTGCATGTATTTAATACTGAGACACTAAATTAAAAAAAGTATGTACAAGATCCAAAATACTGGTGGATTACATATTAAATACTTGATATATGTGCTAAATTTTTGTGAGGAGAAAGAGATTAAAAATTGGGGACAAATTTGGGTCTGATGGATTCCATAACTGTCCGATCTGCTTTATGATCTGTGTGCACAGATATTGAAGCAAATACGTACGGATTAATACGATGCGCACAGATCTTAAATCGGATCGGACGGTTATGGATGGACTCAGTTTGAGTCCGATGGGCATCAGACCCAAGCTGCTTTCTAAAAATTGAGGCTCTATTGCTTTGGCAAAAGAACAAAAATAAAAATTAAATTAAAAAACATTATGAGCCCCATTAATTTTTTAATAAAATATCTATAGTTGATAAACGCATCATGCTAGGTTCCAAAATGACAAAACTTCATGCAACCAGATTTTTTTGAATAAAATATCTATAGATATTATTTTGATTAAAATATCTATAGTTGTTACAATCAATAAATTCTTCAAAAGATATTAATTTCTTTTAATCATTTTTACTTTAACAACAATATTAATTATTTATGAATATTATGGGTAATTTCAGCGCAATATAAATTTATAATCATTTGATATTTTCAAAAATATATGTTGGATGAATAAATTAAAATTTTACATTTCTTGTTATTCAAGAAAACATGTATTAAATTTGAATTTATTTAAAATGTGATTGGTCATTTATCAAAAAGAATTAAAACCGAACTTTAATAATTCTAAATTATTTGATGAAAAATTTAATAAAATTTTGAATGGTCTGTAATTTTGGACATGTTTTATTTAAAAAATTAAGCACGCATATATATATATATATATATATATATATATTTATTTCAGCACATTTTTTTTATTTAAGATGTCAATTTTAAGAAAGTGGTCTAAACCTAACTTAAGCATGCATATAAATTTATTTTTCTTAATTTCAGCACTATTTGTTTTATCTAAGATGTCAACTTGAAGAAAGTGGTCCAGACCAAACTTAAGCATGCATATATCATTTTTTTTATTTAAAAAATTAAGCATGCATATATCATTTATTTTTCTTAATTTCAGCACTATTTTTATTATTTAAGATGTCAATTTTAAGAAAGTGGTCTTTTTTTTTTCTTAATTTCAGCACTTTTTTTTTTTATTTAAGATGCCAAAATTAAAAAAGTGGTCTAAACCTAACTTAGAACCAAAGTAACAGTCAGCTGTAAAACTATGATTCCATCCACTAGAACAAATTATTGACCCCTTAAAAAAATTTCAACTGAAAATCCACACAAATTAATATCCGTTTGACAACAAAAAAAAGAAATATGACCCGAATAAAAATGACCTAGTCAAAACAATTTAAAATTCAAATATTGTATTTTCACACTGTAGTTTCAATGATAATTCGTTTTGTGCATTGATTGAGAGACAACATCACAAAGAACAAAAAAAAAAAACAGATACAGCATTTCTGTCAGTATCGCTCTCGACTCTCATGTATGTTCTTATAATAAATCAAGATCCAAAAAACATGTGAACCAACTTTTTGACTAAGATATATCTGGCATTCTCATTAGGAATTTAAAGTTTCGACGGCGCTAAAAGAAGTTTCCAAGTGCATCAAATTGATCATATTGCATCAAAGGAAAAAGGG
Organism: Carex cristatella; assembly: GCA_024447775.1. Lineage (NCBI taxonomy): Eukaryota > Viridiplantae > Streptophyta > Magnoliopsida > Poales > Cyperaceae > Carex > Carex cristatella. The sequence goes on from JAJHPF010000016.1 coordinate 7,447,485, forward strand.
AAAAAAACAAATTCAATTGTTTATACCCCAAAACACAATTATATATCCCTAGATGTCGAAATTTTTATTTATACCATGATCCTAAAAAAAAATAAACTAAGAAACTACAAAATATGGAGAATTCCAAAAATACCATGACCGCCAATTTGATCTGCAGACTCATTAATGGCGAACCTCTAAAAACTCTAATTTCAGTGTATTAAAGTGGAATTAATAGGCTTTTGAGATCCGCCACTTCAATCTGCAGACTCTCATTAATGAGCCTGCATATTGAATTGGCAATCATGATATTTTTGAAATTCTTCATATTTTATGATTTTTTAGTTATTTTTTTTAAATAATAATATGAATCTACGAACCAATCTATACTCATGTACCAAGGTCCAAGGCCCCAACAATTATTAAATTTAAAATTATCAACAATCAAACATAAAATTTCTCTTCATTATATAACAAGAAATAATCCAGAGTGCACGAGCCAGAAATCATAAATTTTTGTTTTTTGTTGAATAAAACAGAGGACTCCAATAAGTGCTTCTCATGTCCCTTTATTGTATTCCTTGGTAAAGAAGTTTGTTGTTCAACTTTGACTATTGAAATTGTGATTAATTTCTTTCTCGGATGATCGAGTACAAACAAAAAAACATAAACTCTTCTTGTAGCCGTTTCTCCAAGCAACTCTCCATGCTTTAACACTTGTTGTTGTCGCTATCTAATCTATTGAGAGAAATTGTTGGCTATCTGCCCTTTTTGTCATTCTACCCGAAATTTTTATTAATACCATTCCCAACAAAAAAAATAAAAATAAAAAAATATTAGAGAATTCAATACTTACCAGGACCTCAATAACAAATGGCGACCTCATTTTTTGGGGCCGTCATTTGTCTTAGCGGCCTCTCAAAAATAAATAAATGCACTGTAATATGCTAAGTTTTTTGGATTTCTGTGAGGCCGCAATGATAAATGGTGGCCTCCAAGAATGGAGCTGTCATTTGCCGTTACGGCCCTGATAAATATCGAATTTTCCAATTTCATTAGTCTTTTGATTTATTTTTTTAAATGGTATTAATAAAAATTTCGGTCATTCTACATTGCACATTTTTTCTTGAAAAAAAAAAATAAGGTTCATATTGCACATAGGACAACTTATTTCCCAAATAGTCTAGTAGATTTAGTATAACCGTATTTTTATTGCCTTGAGATAATTAGCTTGCTTGTCTTCCATACAATTTTGAAAATATATTAAAAAGGATAAATTATATAGAATGTCCTAGTTAATTTTTTACAACATCAAACAAAATACTTCTTCAAATTTATTAACTAAATATTTTTGGGTTACTTTAGGGATCCAGAGACCGGAGAGCTGGAGCCATTTGGATACCATAGGTCCCACCAAAAAAATATTTGTGATTTTTGAGGGGTGATTTAGCAAAACTTGCAAAGAAACAATTAATGGAAGCAATTTCTTGGCACCCACCAGCTAGGCCACCACAACTAGAACTAGTTCAGAGTTCAGACACTTGGACCCGGTTCGATTCACGTACGGATTATGAAAAGTTCCGGTCCGTTAACTCGGTCGTATTAAGCGCACCTAATCTTAAAGCCAACATAAACAAAGTCCAAAGATTGCAATTCCAAGCACGAGGCATAATGTCACTATTGCAATAATACCCCACCTGACGTATTACATTACCTCATTTCGGATTCTATTGCTGTTCGGATCTCGCTCTTTCCAATTTCCAAACCCAACAAGCTCAACAGAATAAGGAGAGGTCCAAGGAATTCCATTTTTTTTAACAAATAATATTGCTTACACAATAATACAAGAGAGAGGGTGCATAAAGCATAATATTATTGGATAGAAGTAAAAAATAATAATTATATATGGTGTAATGGAAATACAAAATGCTTGACTATTTTTCCTACTTCTGTAAATTAACTAAAAATTAATAATAAGTTGTATTTCTAATAACATAATAAAGGTCAGAGAGAGTTTAGTATAAAATTAATTTTATATATAGTGTTGAATAGAAAAATTTTAGCTGCATACACATTTATTATTACAACAAAGGATTTTCCCATTCGAATTTCGAACCATTATATATACGTGTTAAGAAAATACGAAATACTTAATTATTTTACCTACTTTTGCAAATTAACTAAAAAAATAATGATTACAATAAATTCGAAATAAGTGGCATATTTTTTTTTAGAACTGAAAAGGTTGCATTTTAATAAAATAGTAAAGGTAAAACATAAGTTATTTAGTTCTACTTGTATCAATTTAATTTTGATTCTTAAGATTAAAATTTGGTCATAAAGTGCTTAAAATGAAATAACCTTATATAATTAATCCCAAGATACTACCTGAGTTACTGAGTTGTTATAGGTTAATAACGGGTTATCGGTTAATTGGGTAATTATAAACCAGTAGGTCCGTTTACAGCTGCTTTTATTGGATGTCCATTATTTTAGGCATACATGTTTGACTCATCCCAAAAGTCCCCTCTTAGTCTCTCTTGACCTGTTGCTAATCTACATACAAAAGTGCACCTATATATACACACACACACACACCCTTTCCTCTATATCTCACTTCACCAATATTCCATATTCAACAAAAAATATTTCTTTGTTTTGTTTTTTCACACTCCCAATTGCCATTTTTTTCATTAATTTGCTTTTGAGAAAGCAATTAAATTTTCATTTCAAATGGATAGAACGGAGCAATATATGAAGGTGAAGGTAATAGTAACAAAGGTTGTCGAGACCGAAGCAAATCAGTTCAAATCGGTCGTGCAAAACCTCACCGGAAAAGACTCTGCGTGGCTTCTAAGCTCAGACATGTCGACCGACCGTACATACGATCAGATGAAAAGACCGTCGACCGAGGTTAAAAATGCGTTGCAACATGGAGGTTATGTAGGATTGCTGCCAACAATGGAGGAGCTGTTTGAGTTCTTGAGAGATTAGTTTATGGTGTTTAAATGTGCTACGTAATCTGCTCATTTTTGTGTTAATATTTATGGTAGAAAATATTTTTGATCCATGTTAGTTCTTCTGTGGTGGTATTCCGTGTAATTTATTGTGCAACAATGCCACTAGTCATCCATGGAAGTTCATGAGTTTGTTACTAATTAACTGATAATAATTAAACTGAATGATGGCATTTAAATAAATTTACTAAATGAAAAAAAAAAAAAAAAAAAGATAATGAAGTTGTTCTACTTAACAGTAGCTATAACTATAAGCGATATAGCGGCGCCACTGGCACATGAGTAACACTGAAAAATTGGATTCTAATTTTATTTGGAAGTGGGTTTGTTTATGATAAAAAAAATTGAAAAAAAATTGGATTTTTTTTTCAAGACTGGTTCAATGATTCTGTATGGCGCCTATTAATTAGTTCTCTGACTAAATAGTTGACTTACGTTTTCTTTTAATGGAGAAATTATTTTTGTATCCCATATTCAACATTTCTCATTTGGTGTTTATACATATTGTAAAAGTTATTTATATCTTAAACTTAATTTTTTTTATATCTAGTATACAAATTATTTATCAATTTTTATTTTTTTAGTAACAAATTATTTATATCTAAAACTCAGACTCAATTCGGCTCATGAATTCACGAGTTAAATCCAAGTTGTCCTCAATTCGGATTCAACTCGACTCATGAGCAGCCCTACATCAAATAAAAAATAGTGGAGATTTCATGTATAACCTTCAAAAATTGAAATTAGGTATTTTACCTCTGAAATTCATAATATCATAACACTTATTTTAAATATATAAGTTTTTGAGTTTACTATTAATTAAAAAATAAAAAATATGTTATATGTGTAAGAAAAAATTTCTATATAATTAGCGACAAATAATTCATTTATCTACTTATTATGCATACACAATAACCTATAGACATACTCTCTCATGTACACAAGTAAGAAAGGAACAAATTGCAACTTGCCGTTACAATTTACCATCACAACTTTGAAAAAAAATAAAGATTGAGATGGCATTATTGCCACGTGGTAATTGCATGCTAAAAGTCTAAAACTGTCATTGAACCCCTAAAAAAAGGAAATAATGGAAAATTAGAGAAAATGAGAAAGAAAGATAGAAAAATATCATAATATTGATAAATATTTCATTTCTTGTTCGATTGAAATTCCAACTATGTCGCTTTCATCTTGGACTGTGGTTGTAATTCGATTGGATTTTTTGGATTGATTACTAATCAGGTAACCATACTTCTTTATTATCTATGTTTCCAATTTGTATGGTTAACTAGGTACTGAATTGGGTAATCGGATTATAATTCCTCCAATAATCTTTTTTATTTAAGGCTAAATCTTTTAATTTATTATTAGTATTGACCATTATTTCTTTATATGTCATTCTTTTTTTTTAGAAAATCAAAGATTGCTAAGTTACCATACACGGCCGATGATCTTATAGGTCATGTTTGGTTGTGGAGTAAAGTTATTCCGGATTAAATTTCTTACTCTGAGCTAAGGAGAATTAAAATAATCATGTTTAGTTGGAGTTTGATGGAGTAAGCTAATGAAGAGAGAGAAATTGAAATATGATGTTACTCTACCTGCGGGACCCATAGGTGGAGAAAGTTTTTTTTTTTGTCATTCAAGGCCCGTAGGCAGTATTACAGAAGCAATTGCTCAATTAAGGAAAACAAGGTAACATATGGCCGGTACAGTCCCAACCATTTAATCTCCCTTTTTTGGCTAAGTTGTCCGCCATTTCGTTCTGACTTCTCTGCACATGAACACACACCAACGACTTATTATCTCTCAGCAAACTCTAGATATCCAAAATTTCATCAAAAGCCCGCCAATCAGCTGCCATGGGAGGGTGTTGACTTGCACATATCTCTACCAGCGACAAACAATCCGTGAAAAATGAACACACCTTTATCCCAAGTCCGATCACGAGTGAAATAGATTCCTTTAAAGCCACAGCTTCTACTTGCAAGGGACAGCAACCTCTAACAGCTTTTGATTTATAAACTATCAATTATTCCTTGTACCAAACCACCAGGCCAATGCCTCCTCGCCATCCATCAATCCAAGAGCCATCAGAGAAGCATTTATATTCACTTTCAACTTCTGGTAAGGATGTTTTCACTCCTCCTGTCCTGAGACCCAACCCACATGCTGCACCCGTATTAGATTCTCAATTAATTGAAGTTAAATATTTCATGAACTGTTCAAAATTCGGTTCCTTTCCCGCGTATGCCCGATCATTTCTACAACGCCACAATGCCCATGCTGAATTGACATAAACCAACCATTGTTCATCATCAAGACTCTCTGACACCTCTTGCAAAGCTTGCTCAAAGCTGCCTTGGAGATTATCTATTCGCATACTCAAAGGGCCTGCAAATAGACATGCTCTCGAGAAGGGATACAGATGCAACAAATGGATAGCATCTTTGACTTGCCCGCCACACGTAGCACAACATGGGCTGTGATTTGGGAACCTACGATGTATAAAAGAGGCCAGAGGTAGCGCCCCGTGCAGTAGCTTCCAAAGTTACTCCACCTAGAGAGGTGGAGTGACTTAATCTGGATTAAATCAAATGTTATTCCATCTTACTTCTTCAAATTTATTCCTCGTTTGACTCTTTAAAGATGGAGTAGAGGGTTTACTTCACCACTTACTCCATAACCAAACATGACCATATGTATTAGATGTAACAGACATCATGAATCATATTTAAAACTTTTTAGGATGGATAAAACTACAATGTTCCATCATATCATATGATTAGCAGTTGAAAACATTTCTTTTACTCAACCCCACTATGATTATGTAGTCTTATTTATTTTCTAAAACATCTTAAAAGTTGATTACGTTATTAAAATCACAAAATGATCTGGTTAAGAGTTGCGAGTAGTCAGTATATAATCCTTAACGACAAAAAACTTGGCAACGACAACAAATAACTCATACAATTTTTTGAGAATTTTGAATTAATAGATTTTTCATCTGTTCAATTAATGAATAATTATAAAACATAAATATATATTTTTTTCTTTTTATTTAAGACGATGGATCACTTAACAATGGTTATATATATTATAAGTATAATTTATTTTATCCATATATGAAATTTTATATTATAAGCATAATTTATTTTATTCATATATGGAATTTTATGTATGTTTTATCATAAATTAAGTGGCTTGAAAACGTTTATAAATAGTATAACTGAAAGAAAAATTAACAAAAATAATTTAGAAAAGTTGCATTGTTCTCCATTTAAAATATGAACAAATGTATCTTGTTGTCTGAATTGTTCTAGATGCTACTTATTCAATTTATTCAAAAAAAAAAAAACAGAAGTAGAAACTTTGTATATATTTTTAGTCAGACGATCTTCTGCAAGATTATTTTTTCTCATATTTTTGAAAAAAAAAAAAGATTTAGAGAATATAAGATCTAATTACTCATTATGAAAAATGGAAAAAAAAAAAATGGTCCTTCATGGAGAGAAATTTGAGGAGGGCAAATTTGTCCACACAATTAAGATACATAAAGATGTTGTATTAATAGAAAAAAAAATATTAGTGTTAATATATCAGTCTCCAAAATTTCTCTCACCACTCAATATTATAATAACTTAGCTAAAAATAGCACTCTCGAATATATATTCCCGGGCGCGAGAAGAGAAGCATAGATTGCGACGGAGAAGAAAGGACAGAGAAAATGCTGAAAGCAAGGAATTCTTTCGGTTCGAATATATATTGTAAGAAAATTTTCTGTTATGATAAACAGTAGCAATCAAATAATGTGAAAGGATCTATGTCGTGGGTCCCATCTAGAGATAGTTGGACCCGGTTCCTAGTTCCTACATCAGTACATCCTAATAATATCCCCCACCTTACGTAATGCATTACGTCACTTCGGATTTAATTTCTTGCTATTCGAATCTCTTTCCTATTAATTTTCAAACCCAATTAGCTGAATAGAACACATAATTAATGTTTACACAATATATACAAGGCAGAGGGTGGTCAAATAATATTTTAGCAACATAATGTTGAGTAGAAAAGAAAAAAATTATATATGTGTGTTAATGAAATAAGAAATACTTTACTATTTTGACTACTTTTGCAAATTAATTAATTAATCAACCGAAAACTAATACTTACAATAAATTAAAAATAAGTTGCATTTCTAATAACATAGTAAAGGTAAAACATAAGTTATTGGTACTTATCAGAATTTAATTTTAGTTATTAAAATTACAAAAAATGTCACAAAAAGTTTAATAAAAATTAATCTTATATATATTTCCAAATATATCAAAAAAAACCTAAACCAAAACCAGTAAATTTATATGTACGTCTCTTAGATGGAACCAGATCACCTGCCCTTTTGTGGATAGAAATTTCCTGCTCCTAAAGTTATTGAAACGTGGGTTTGGATTCGGAGTGGATTTGAGGCAAAACTATATCTAATATTTAAATATCAAAATTCACCTCTGATTCACATTTCAGTGACTTTAGGGACAAAAAATTCCTACCCACACAGGAGGCAGGACATTCTGTTTCCTATTAGATCCTACCTGAATTTAGAGAAGGAAATACGTGACACGTCGTGATTTGGTCACGTGACATGACGTGACGTGATCAACTTTTTTTTTCACGTGACGTGACCAAAATGGTGGCAGATGGTCACGTCACACGTAGTCACGCCGTGACCATACGTGACGTGATCACACGTGACGTGGCGTATCATGATGTAAATTAGTCATGTTAATTTTTTTATATTTTAATTTAAATTGTTGAAAATTTAGAAAAAAAAAAATTCTAAAATAAATAAATAATGTTGTAAAGATTATTTTTTTAGGAAATGTTGCATGTGACATTACTTTAAAAATTCAAATTACAAACATTCATTAGACTAAACTAAAGAAAATAAAAATCAGTACTACATGAGTACCAATATCACTGAACTTACACTAAAATAAAAATCTGAATACTCTATACATATAAAAAAAGTTGGATACTATATGTTTCATACCGTGACGTGACGTGACGTGACGTATATTTTCACTGGAATGTGGTCACGTCACGCGAATGATCACGTCATGCGTCACGCGGGTCACGCGTCACGTAATCGACACACGCGACGTGACGTGACGTTAACGTGACATGACGTTTCGTGACGTGACTAGTCATGCCGTAACAAATTTCCTTCTCTACCTGAATTGGTGAGTTGTTACAGGTTAATAGCGGGTTATTAGTTATTGTATAACCAGCAGATCCGTTATTGGATGTCCAATATTTTAGGCATACTATGTTTGACTCATCCCAAAAGTCCTCTTTTAGTCTCACTTGATCGACATGTTGCTAATAATCCACTTACAAAAGCTCACCTATATATACGCACACCCTTTCCAATCTCTCACTTCACCGAATCCACATATTCAACCAAAAAGTATTGCTTCGTTTTAATTACCGGCTGGAGAGATTTCCCTATAATTTTCTCACTCCCAATTGCCATTTTTTCATTTGCTTAAATATGAGAAAGAAATTAAATATTTCTTTTTTATTTTCAAATGGATAGAAGAGATGCTATGAAGTTGAAGGTAATAGTCACAAAGGTAATCGTTCGTACAAAAATTTACCGGGAAAAATTCCGCATGGCTTATAAGTGTCAGACATGTGAACCGATCATACATATGATCAGATGAGAAGATGATCAACCAAGGACATCAATAATGTATTGGAATATGAAGGTTATGTAGGATTGCTTTCAACAATGGAGGAATTGTCTGAGCTTATAATTAAGTTACGCAGAATCTTTCTCAGTGAGGTTTTGGAGGATTAATTTGAACTAGAGTTCTAGAGTTCTAAATAGCTAGTTATAGTTATGTAATAATTTTTTTATAGTTTTTTGGAATCTTAAAAGCTATAGCGCTATTAATCATTTTTTTATAAGAGTCCTAAATAACTAGCTATAGGTGCGCTATAACTTTTTCGGATCTTAAAAGTTATAACGCTATAAATGCTATTTAGAACCTTAATTTGAACTGATTAATTTTATGTAAGGACAACCTTTATTACTATTACCTTCACCTTCATATGATCTCTTTTATCCATCATAATTTTAAGCATGACATTGATATTATTTTAATTGTTTACCCAACTTATATCGTATTTGATAAGGCAAGTATGAACAAGTTTTTTTTTTTTGGGTGTAAATAAGAAAAAATGAATTCGTGAGTTTATTAAATAAGAATATCGGTAAAAGCTATTTCGTACCCGTTATCCTATAAGATAATTAATAAATATAAATTCATATATAATATTTTTTTTATTTATACATACAATTATATAATTTTGTTATTATTAGATTGAATATATTACATTTTATATAATTCTTTTAGTTAGTAATTTATGATAAAAAATAATTTATTCAACATTTTATATAGCTTCTAATTAGTAATTTATGATAAATTTGATTTATGTAATATTTATCCTTTCATTTAATTTATAATTTATATTTTTTTTAAATAATAGGATCAAAATTATAAATAGAATAAAAATTTACATTTTGTGATATGAGATACATATTGTATTAAATATAATATTTATTTATTATATTTTTTTAATAACTTATGCATGCTATTAATTTATTCGCTAATTACTGTTATTTGTTATGTTATCCATATTTTAATTGATAAGGGTAGGGTAGAGAAGGATTTATCACGTCTTTACCAATCACTTCACGGCACGTCATGTGTGTCAGTCACATTACGTGAATCGTGTGTCGCATGACATGACTATACTCCCCCATCTTAGTTAGGTCACAGCATGCCATACAAATTGACTCGGTCACGTCATGTGATACGTTACGTGATCAATTTTTTCAATATTATTTCTTAATTATGATTTATTTTGTAATAGTTTCTTATTTTTGGTACATTTTGTTATTATTTTCTTTAAACTAACTTATATTTGAAAACATCAATTAAACATGATAAGTCACGTCACATGTGGTTAGACTAATTTTTTCAATATGATTTCTTAATTATAATTTATTTTGTAATAGTTTCTTAATTTTGTAGTACATTTGGTTATTATTTTCTTTGAACTAACTTAAATTTAAAAATAATAATTAAAGACGATTAGTCACGCGTATAGTCCTCTCACACGTGATCACAACATGACCACATGTGACGTGATTCATACTAATGTATAATGTATAGTGTAGGTAAACTAATATTTAATGAGTAAAGATAGAACATAATTATGACTAATTTTAAGTGGGTATGGATATGAAAATTCCTCCAACCAATCCATACCGTAGCTATTGACACCTCTACTAGCTCAGCCACATTTATATTCCAAATGTTAGTGCCAAAATGTTGTTCTTGTTATGTTTGAAAATAAAATTAGTTCATCTCTATTCTTATATTAAGCATGCAAATTAATATTTTGATTTATCATCGGCTGTAATTAAAAGATAAAATTTCAGATTGAATATCATTCCTCCAACTAAATGACCTGCCTTTTTGTCTTTGTTATCGAATGCTAAGAATTTCATTAAATTTTGTAAGTGGTTTACAATTAGAGATGGAAACGGATCGGATTCATTTGAACAATATATGTGTGTATTCACTTATGTTTACAATATACTTGGGACAATATATGTGTGTATTCACTTATCTTTGATATGTACATGTATATTTACTGTTCTTGGTTTAGGTTTCTTTTGATATACTTGGACTAATTATATAAGGTTATTTCTATTTTAAGCACTTTATGACCAAATTTTAATCTTAAGAATCGAAATTAAATTGATACAAGTAGAATTAAATAACTTATGTTTTACCTTTACAATTTTATTAAAAATGCAACCTTTTCAGTTCTAAAAAAAAATATGCAACTTATTTCCAATTTATTGTAAGTATTATTTTTTTAGTTAATTTGCAAAAGTAGGGGAAACAATTAAGTATTTCATATTTTTCTTAACACGTATATATAATTTGGTTCGAAATTCGAATGGAAAAATTCCTTGTTGTAATAATAAATGTGTTAAATAGTTGTGGAGCTTGACCTCTAATCTTTACTTAAAAAAAAAAAAACATATATATAATTTTTTTTTTCTATTCAACATTATGCAGCTAAATTTTTTCTACTCAACACTATATATAAAATTAATTTTATATTAAATTATCTCTGACCTTTATTATGTTATTAGAAATGCAACTTATTTTCAATTTATTATTAATTTTTAGTTAATTTACAGAAGTAGCAAAAATAGTAAAGTATTTTGTATTTCCATTACACGCATACATAATTATTATTTTTTACTTCTACACAATAATAGTGTGCACCCTCTCTCTTGTATTATTGTGTAAACAATATTATTTGTTAAAAAAAATGGAATTCCTTGGACCTCTCCTTAGTCTGTTGAGCTTGTTGGGTTTGGAAATTGGAAAGAGCGAGATCCGAACAGCAATAGAATCCGAAATGAGGTAATGTAATACGTCAGGTGGGGTATTATTGCAATAGTGACATTATGCCTCGTGCTTGGAATTGCAATCTTTGGACTTTGTTTATGTTGGCTTTAAGATTAGGTGCGCTTAATACGACCGAATTTTTTTTTTACTAGATAACAAAGACAAAAAAGGCAGGTCATTTAGTTGAGCACATTTGATAGTGGTAAAACTATATTTGTATCTATTTTTATTTTTCGGATACATATACGAATCGGATATCAAATATCCGTAAATATATACATAAATATTTTCATAATATATATTATTAAATGAGAGTGTCTTCTATGGACATAAAAACCTATTTGTAAAATGAACATATTTTTATTTTCAAAGCTCAAACAATCGATCCGAACCGTTCATCTTGTTCTCCATATTAATATATGCTGGGAGAACAAATTTTACATTTTTCTGAATTTTTTTACTATTTATTAAGATGGGTACAAAAAATATCAAATTCAGACCATTGAATTTTGTATCCATCTTAATAAATAGTAAAAAAATTCAGAAAAATATAAAATTTGGTCTCCAAGCACATATTAATATGGAGAACAAGATGAACGGTTCGGATCGACTGTTTGAACTTTGAAAATAAAAATATGTTCATTTTACAAATAGGTCCTTATGTCCATAGAAGTCGTTGCCTTATTAAATTATATGGTATGTATCTATTATTCGGATACGGATAATTAAAATTCAAAATCATATATGTATCTATATCCGCAAGTATATTCGAATATACAGATATCCATATTTAATTTTTAGATACGAATTCAGATAAAGTCGGATATTATCCGATCCGTTTGCACCCCTATTTACAATGAAGGTTAAGGATGATCTAACCTCTTGTGTTGAACAGCACATTGCAAAATTACAATTTTAAATATTTCAAGGCCGCATTGACAATCTTATGTTTTTTTCAATCCAATTTTGCAGTGAACCCCCTCTATATTATTTTATTGCAAACAACTTTTTAACAAAGGAGATTTTTTTTTTGTGTGTGTGTGGATTCATATCGGATCAGTATTTTCATGTTAAGTGGTTCGGGTCAACTGTTCGGACTTTAAAAATAGAAATAAAAAAAGTGGAGCATATTGGAGCAAAAAATCACAGTGCATTTGAACCCTCCAAAAGATATAAATACATTTCTGAATACATATAACTATCCTAGTATTAATAATATGTGTAATTAATTGTTTATCATTGTTTTTTAAAGAATTAATATGTTGCTTATTGTTCAACAGTAATGGTAGACAGCGTATAAAAATATCTGTTATTATGATAAACATGCAGGAGCAATTAAACAATGTGAAAGGGACTGTTTCGTGGGCCCCACTAACAGTGACCCGTTGAGACAGTTGGACTGTTGGACACGGTTCCTATATCCTAATCATATCTAATCAAAAGATCTGGTCCATTAATTAACTTGGTCGCATAAAAAAAACACCTTGCTGGCTCGCTGCCATGTTAAAGTCCAGATTTATCAAATTAATTATTCCCCAGCTTACATACGACATGACCTCATTTCGGATTTTATTTTCTTGCTGTTCGGATCTCTTTCCAAGTTTTCAAACCCAATTAGCTGAATAGAAGGAGAGGTCCAAGGAATTCCATATTTTTTTTAGAACAGATAGATAATGTTTACACAATAATTAATACAAGGAAGAGGGGGTTGTGGGTAAAATATTTTAGCTGCATAATGTTGAGTAGAAAGAAATAATTATATATTTGTGTTAATGAAATAAGAAATACTTGGACTATTTTGGCTAATTTTTTAAATTAAACAAAATTGGAAATAAGTTGCGTTTCTAATTAATAACATAGTATAGGTAAAACATAAGTTATTGGTACTTGTCACAATTTAAAATAAGTTACAGGTCTGCTTTGTCACTATACTAAAGATTTATTATTATAATTAATGTACATGTACACCTCAAAGATACTGTCTGAGTGAGTTGTTCCAGGGTTAATAACGGGCTAATGGTTATAAAAAACTAGTAGATCCGTTATTGGATGTCCCATGTTTTAGGCGCACATGTTTGACCCCAAAGTCCCCATATAGTCCTACTTGAGTACTTCACCAAGGCCTGTTGCTAATCTACATACAAAAACGCACCTATATATATGCGCACAGCCTTTCCTCCATATCTCACTTCACCAAATACAGCATATTCAACAAAAAGATTGCCTCCTTGAAATTTCCTTAATTTTCTCACTCGCAATTGTCATTTTTGCATTAATTTGCTTCTGAGAAAGCAATTAATCTTCTTCTTTTTTCAAATGGATCATATGAAGGTGAAGGTAATAGTGACAAAGATTGTCGAGACAGAAGCCGATCAGTTCAAATCGGTCGTGCAAAACCTCACCGGAAAAGACTCTATGTGGCTTCTAGGCTCAGACATGTCGACCGACCGTACATACGATCAGATGAAAAAACCGTCGACCGAGGTTAAAAATGTGTTGCAACATGGAGGTTATGTAGGATTGCTGCCAACAATGGAGGAGCTGTTTGAGTTCTTGAGAGATTAGTTTATGGTGTTTAAATGTGCTACGTAATCTGCTCATTTTTGTGTTAACATTATGGTGGGAAAAAAAAAAGATCATCCATCTTAGTTTTTCTGTGGTGGCATTTGGTGTAATTTCTTGTGCAAAAGTGCCATTCATCATCCACGGAAGTTAAGTTAATTTGTAAATAACTTATCATAAATTGACCAAATATTAAAAAAAAAAAAGGATAATTAGGAAGTGATGGAAGAATTTGGAGGTAGCGTACTACCTACGTCGTTGTAATAAAAAAATGTAAAACGTTGTTAAATATTTCAATGCCCCCAATTAATGTTCATTTTTATTGTTGTTTAAATACTGAATCTATGATGGATGTTCAAATTCTGTAAGGCAGGTATTAGTTCTTTGACTGGATATAGTTGACTTATGTTCTTTTTTAAAGGAGAAATTATTTTTATACTCTCATGTTCAGCATTCCATCATTCCATCATGTTTGTGTGTGTGTGTACACACACACTTACCACATAAATTATTTACATCTGAAATCCAATTAGTGGAGTAGCACTTCCTAAGTTCACTGATTCTTTTTATAAACTTAACTCTAAAATTTATCGGATTTGTTTCAAAAGACGAATTCGAACCATTGAAATCCTTCTATTTACCAGTGATGTGTCTATATGCGAAAATTTTAAATTAATTTTGTATAGAGTAAAGTAGTCAAAAGATGTTCAACAAATGAATGCATCAAAATTAATTTATAAATTAAACCTTCTAATTTTGACCACTCGATTCTATACAAAATTAAGTAAAAAATTTAAATTTTTGCATGTAGCTTACATCGCTCGTAATATAGAAGGGTTTTAACTGTTTAGATTCATCATTTGAATCCAATCCGATAGGTTTTAGAAATGAGCTCACAAAGAAATTTGGTGAACTTAGGAAGACCCTAGTTCTACTCCTAATTAGTCTTTAAACAATAGTACATTTTGTACAGTAGAACTGAGGAATTCAAATCCAGCGAAGTAACTCAATTTTTGGGTTTTGGATCCGGACTGTCTGATTTGAATCCGAGACAATCCATTCAGATTTGGAGTGCACAAATTCCGAGAACGAATTCGAATTCGGAGACCATTCCAAGCGTCGAATTCAAATCAGACGGTCCCGATGCAAAACCCAAAAATTGGGTTACTTTAGGAGATCTGGACCCTAGAACTAGGTGTTCTTAAGCTCACCAAGTTTCTTTGTGAGATTAACTTAAAAAACGTATCAGATTGGCTTCAAATGACGCATCCAAACTGTTGAAACTGATCTACTTCACGAGTGATGCATTTACACGTCAAATTTTTAAATTTCTGAACTAATTTAGTATCAAGTCAAGTGGTAAAAAAAAAATTTAAGTTAAATTTAATACGTTCATTTTTCATTATTGTTTGACCATTTGACTTTATATTAAATTTGTTTGAAAAATTATAAATTTGACGTGTAAACACACCACTCGTGAAGTAAATCGGTTTCAATGATTTGGATGTGTCATCAATTGAATCCCATAATTTTTTTTATTAAGTTACAAAGAGACTCTTAAGGACACCCTAGTTCTACTCTATTTTGTATTATCTATGAACGTTACATCTCTCGTTTGAGACTATATTTTAGGGGACTAAAAAAAATAGATAAATCATTAATTAAGGAAGCAATTGGATAATTTGTCTAAGCTCTAAGGTGCATAGAACCGGTTGATTTCTAATTGAAAACTATAATTATCGCATTAAATTGTGTAAATGGTTTGCAATGGGGTTTAGGATCCTCAAGGACCGAATTTTCTGTCCCCCGGGGGTAGGATTTTCCTGCTCCTGAGTCACTAAAACGTGGGCCACACCAAAACTAAAAATTAATATTTAAATTTATAAACCCGTCTGGACCCACTTGTCAGTCTCACTGGGGGAGGAAAATCCTGCCCCCCGGAGGACAGGGGATGGAGAGGACAGGTGATCTCCATCCGATGCTCAAACCTCTTTAATTGGATAGCGTGTTGCAAAGTTACAATCCAATTTTGCTGTGAAGACCCTCCATATTTTATTATTGCAAACATTTATTTTAGAAAGGGATTTAATTTTTTTTATTGTATATCAATATATATTTATCGTTGGAATTTTAATTATTATAATTTTGTTTTGAAACCAATATTATGTATGTATTAAAAGTTGTATTTATATTTTATTGTTCCCTTTGGCGCGTTGTACATTTAAGAAGCATGTTATTATTTTCAGTAATTTTATTAATTGTGTGATATAAAACAGTTTACTTGTTTTAATGCAATGAAAGTTCTCTTTACCATTTGAATTTTTTTATCAGACAGTACCTACAAGGAAAGATTTTTGTTCTCTTTACCATTTTTAAAATTATAACTAATGTTTTGTCATTGGAATAAGATTTGGTCCAAATAGCTTTGGACCGGACACCGTCCAAAGCCTCTAAAAATTGTACGATTAAAGTCCGAACCGCTCAACATGATTTTCATATTAAAATGTACTTAGAGGCCAAATTTTTTTTTTTTTTTTTTGGAAATTGTTTACTATTTTTTAGATACATACAACATCACTTTTTCTGAACGGTCCAAAAATAGTGATTTTGTATGTATCTAAAATAAAAAATAGTAAAAAATTTCCAAAAAATATAAAATTTGGTCTCTGAACACATTTTACTATGAAAATCATGTTGAACGGTTTGGGTCGATTGTTTGGACTTTAATTGTACGATTTTTAGAGGTTTTGGACAGTGTCCAGTCCAAAGTCATTTGGACCAAATCTCATCCCTTTATCATTGGTTTTAAATAGTAAATATGTTGCTTATAATTTAACAACGGTGTCCAGATTTTTTATTTTTTATTTGTTTATGATAAAGATTAACAACTAAACAATGTGAACAAGTGACTATTTTTGGTCCATTAATTAACTTGGTCGTATAAAGGCTAAAAAGCACCTAGCTACGTAAACAAAAATCAAAATTACCAAATCAATTAAATAATTAAGCATTTGAGCAGGAGGCAAAAAGTCGATAATACCCCCGCATTGCGTAATACAGTATGTCACATAATTAGTCAATTCGGATTTTATTCTCTACTACCGGATCTGTTTCAACGATTTGATTAGATTAGATTAGATTAGAAACACAATTATTGCGAAGATATCTTTTATTTTATTTTATTAATTGTTGAAAATTTACTTAGGCTTAAAGGTTTTTGCCTTACCTCAAAAGTCCCCCTTTAGTCTTACCAATCACTTTGACCCTAACACCTGTTACAAAAACCAGAAACATTTATGCTTTGGATCACCTGTTGATTTCATCTTTGAATGAATTGCTTCATTTCTTGACAGATTAGATTTGTTGATTTCATTTATATATATATATATATATCTGTCTTGGACAGGGGTCCGAATCCCCTCAAGTAACCCAATTTTTGGGTTTTGTATCGAGACCGTCTGATTTGAATCCGTCGTTCGAGATCGTCTTGAGATTTGAATAAGACATGTATTATGCAATCTTGGGCTATGGTTACTGCACAGTTTGATTGAAAGACTGATATTCAATCTCTTAATCACAGTCATTTGACAATCACACTACTACAAAAAACGTCTTCCTACACTGTACTTATACACGGATTTTCTCAATTTTACAAAAAAACGTGTATGAAATAAGATTTTTCCAGTGTTCTAGGAATCCTACACGAATATTAACTTAAAAATTAGTGTCCGTGTTGAAATTAATCTTTTATACACGGATATTTCATTAAATATACGTGTAGGAATGTTGAGAGAGCTACACGGATTTTTATTACAAAATCCGTGTAGGAAGGGGGTTATTGTACACGGATTATTGTTTAAATAACGATGTAGAAAGGCTAGAGAGCTACACGGATTTTTACTTAAAAAAAAAAAAAAAACGGTTCGGAACCTTCCTACACGGATTTTTAAATAAAAATCCGTGTAGGATAGCTAAAAAAAAAAAAAAAGGTTCAACAACCTTCCTACACGGATTTTTAAATACAAATCCGTGTAGAAAGGCTAGAGAGCTACACGGATTTTTATTTAAAAATCCGTGTAAAAAGCTAGAGAGCTACACGGATTTATAGTGAAAAATCCGTGTAAAAATGTAGTTTTAGGATTTTGGTTATATAAGAAGGCCTTTTTTCCTCCACGTTTTGATTTCGCTCTAATGGAATCGAGATATTTGAAGTTGTTTTTTTCCTCTCTATCTTACTAAGGTTAGCCATGAATATATATATTTTAGGTCATGTGTAATTATTATTACTTATTTCTCTTTTAATTTTCTTTTCGGTTTTGTATGGTCTTGCGTATGCCTCACGAAAAGGGGCGTAACTTTTGATCCGTCCGTCGGATCGGGCTGAAATTTTGACGGAGCTCCACAACCTCAAAACCAAGCTAACTTACTTTCCGGCCCGTCCGACCGTCGGATATAGTTTTTGCGATCCGAGTCTTCCTTCTGGACTTTTGGACTTTTTGGACTTTTGGACATTTTTTTGCAAAAGACTATGTATATTCAATCGAAATATATAATTCCGACTAGCAAATGGAGGCCGGCTAACAAAAAAAAAAAAAAAAAAAAAAAAACAAATCGGCAAACCTTCCTACTTGATTTTTAAATAAAAATCCGTGTAGGAAACAATTCTACACGTTTTTACTTAAAAATCCGTGTAGGAATGTTAACCGGTTTATTTATTTAATATTTGTTGAGGAGAGCTACACGTTTTAACTAAATATCCGTGTATGAATACTCTTCCTACACGGATTTTTAATAAAAAACCATGTAGGAGGAAGTTTCATACACGGTTTTTTATTACAAAACCATGTAGCTCGAGTATTTCCCCGGCTATTTAGTAAAAAATCCATGTAGGATTAGTATAACCGTACACGGATAAATCTGGACTTTCCTCTTGCACACGTTTCCAAATCCATGTACTTTAAAGTCTGTATTTTTGTAGTAGTGTCAGAATATTTAATAAAACAAATGGCACGTGAGCTATCTTTTGTCTTGATTAAAAGCGTTGAAATGGGGAAGATAATATTGTATAACATAACGGTTTTGTCATTCTCATGTATGCAATTGAGATATTAAACAATCAATTGTCATTTATGCAAATGAGATATATATAACTTAACAATCACTATCAAAGGTGATTTCATTGTCTGAGAAAAAAGAGAGAATAACTAATATTTTACACCCATTTGGTTGATGTACAAAATTAGTAGCACCAATTGACTATCAACAGGAGCCAATTTATGAGATGTAATGAGAAATGCATGCTATAATTCCTCTAAACATGATTTGTACACCAAATTGACAATTCCGAAATTAATTAAACATTAGAGCATTGTCATGGATCACAAACCGAGAGATGGAATGGGCCGGGTTTATGCCTAGCCGGAGGCCCAACTCGTCTTATCTAACCTAGGTCACCGGTCCTTGAAATTGAGACCCGGTCAAGCCTGGCTCTAAGTTGTACAAAATCTTTCAAATTTGAATAATTTAATTATAGCATTGAACGTAACATATTAATTTTACAATTGTTAAGAATTTCATACTGTTTAAAAATTGTATTATATATATAATTTTATTTGGTCTGTCTTATATATGCAGTTGTATATTATTATTTAAAACAAAATAATATTGGTGGTTGATTGAAATCAGTACAATAAAAGTAAGGTAGAGAAGGATTTGAGTTAATCCATAATAAGTTACTTAATGTCTCTCCAGATAATTTAACTTACATCACACTTTCTATCTATAAGGCCCACTGTCATAGGCAAAAGTTTATTTTCCAACATCTTATTTCTTTAAATTGATAAATTAAAATCATGACTTAAAATATCAAACGAGATATAAATTATGAGAAGTGAGATATAAATTATGAGAAGTAAGATAACTTAAGCAGTTTAATTCTCATCAATTTGAACTCTATGCATTAAAGCCGTTAACATTAAGAAAAAAATGAACTCCACAATTAAAAAATTATGGGCTATTAATTGTAGCAAACTTAAAATTGAATTTGAACTTCTTCAATAAAGAAAACAAAGACTTGTACTCTTATAATTTTTGTTTGATATGAATAGTTATTGAGTTTCAATTCCTCATCTTTCTTTTTCTCTTTCTCTCATTTGTTGAAAACCACTTGCTCACTATAGCTTCCAACACTACTCACCCGAATTGTTATTGTCAAAAAGAAATAAATAAAAAATGTGCAAAATTAATAATTCATAAGTAAACTGCCAATTAATTTAATCATAATGAAAGACTAATGATATTGGAGAACTAGTATTTGATCTAGTGGCTAAGGCACATAGCCTCTATGTGAGAGGTCATAGGTTCGAAACTCAGATAGAAGAAATCATTTGTTATTAATATTAAATAGTTTGGTGTTTGACCTCCAATTAACTTTACTCAAAAAAAAAAAAAAATAAGACTAATGATATCGACTATTGCATGAAACATTGCATAGGATACAAGACATCTTCAAAACTCGCCTGAAAAACACCCAAATACAGAGAAAATTCCCATTTTGCTTGACTTATAGCCTTCAATATCTCTACCGCCAGTATTATTCCTTGTCTGCATCAGTTAAATTTTAGAAGCTATCAACATGCAAACCAACCAAGCTGTTTATATTTTTATACACTATTGCTGTATTGCAAATACATAAAGCATAGATCAGCCCAGTCTCGGGCTTTCTGTACACTAAACAAGTCGGTAACATGGAAGTTTGAGTCTGTATATATTGTTCAGTTCATTGCACATGTGGTGATATAAGAAATAGAGGATGAAAGCACGGTAGGTTAGTTCGATAAATCACCTTGCGGATTCGACAAGCATTTTTTCATGGACTTGATGGCAGCTAAGGAAAATAACGCGTATTGTGTCAGAAAAACCCTGCATGTAAAAGGACTAGCTGTGTTAGTACAATCCACACAAGGCATGCAAATTAAGGTAAGAGTAAAAATAGTTTTTGTATTGTGGTGCTTGCTTATGTATCAGAAAAATAGAAGCACTTAACAAGCATTAGTTTAATTCCAAATAAGTTTTGTAGGTTTGTAAGTGACAATGTGCAATTAAGCTGGAATTTTATTCTAATTTTACATTAGACAGTTCCTAATTTGGATATTCAATCAACTCTCAATTTGGGCTAAAAATTAAATTTCGGCAAACCACGAACCATGATTGAAATAATAACCCTCACGGTTGCATTCCAAGTTTCCAACTAATACCAATACCAGCCCCTGTCTAGTACAATAACAAAGATACTGCAACCAATGACTGGTAACATACACCTTGTTCAAAACAGAATGACAAACTCTTTCTCTTAAAACTAAGCAATAATTTCTTTTGAGTAAAGTTGGCAGTCAAGTCACTCAACTATTTAATACCCTTGTTATTATAAAAAAAAAGATTTTCTCCATTTTGATTGTGAACCCATAATCTTCTACATAAAAATCATATATCTTTGCCACTAGATCAAAGGCTAGTTCTTAAAACTAAGCAATAAATTTGTTTTAAAAGAAAATGAAAATTAGAATAAATAAAGTAAGTGAGAAATACCCTGATGTAAAGCTGATTTGTCGGATGTTGTCCTTGTACTCTGATAAAGGCACATGTCGGATGTGGTCCAAATCATTCTCACCAAAATAAACTATCTGTACAGAAGGCTGTACGGGCGAATCCTGATTTTAGTAGAAAATTACATAGCATGAGGTCGGGATTGAATGAATTTGCAAAAATAACAATCAAGTCCAGTGGTTGTTATATGAACAATCATGTCTGGTGGTTATTACATGAAGCTGTCAATTAAGTTAGAATGGTACCTCTTGCCTACCGGTTAATTCCACACCAAGTCGATCCATATTAAGGTTTAAATGAATTGTAAAAGGCTGATTTGGAATGGTTAAAAAAGCCAAAACAAATATAAATAAAAGATTTGAGAACTGTACAGTTTACAGCAACCTAAAGGTACTAATTCAACCTGTATGATTTTCTTCTTTTTTTTCTTTTAAATCAGGGCTACCATGAACTCCGACATTCATTTCTTTTCAGGTGAACTAAAATTGCGTCTTTTCGTAGAGGGACAAGGCCTATCACCGTCAAGCATGTGTTTGGACTCCGGTTCCTACAGCATGTGTATGATGCATTAAATTGGAGCATATTTTTAATGGACAACATTGGTTTTAAAGAAGGTTTATATTATAAGTTAACTTGAATGCATTCAATTTTTTATCTATTTTTAACTGCTTGACATTATACTAAATTAAGTAATAAATGATATTAATTGACATGTAAACACATCACTTATGAATTAGATTGATTTCAATGGTTTGAATTTCTCGTTTGAAGTCAATCCGATAAATTTTGAATTAAGTTAGACTCACAAAAGGGCTTGGTGAACCCAAGAACACCCGAGTTTTACACTTTTACTCCAACACTTGGATCCACCAAAACAAAAACATTGCAAAAGAAAGGAAATTAGGATTAATGAAATGCAAAATTATTCAGAAAAAGAGTCAATCCTAGAACCATACTTTACCTTGGGAAACAATGGGAAATTTTACAACGTCATCAAAAGCCAGGTTGAAACTCAACCACCTAGAAACAAGTGTCAATACAATCAGTTCAACTTTCATAAAAAAAAAAAAACAAGGTCGATATATATGCTTGCACACCTAATTATTAGCAAAACATATATGAAATTGCAGTTTAGTATGGTCCCCATATGGTGCTAGATGCAGTTTAATTCTGAACTGAACTGGGACAGCATACTTTCTTATCCAAGTAAAGACATCAGATCACTCAGAGAACCCAAAAAAGTGGTCTCAACTGATATCAGAGGTTAAAACTATTCTGGTAGTATACGAAAACCCAAAAAAGCTCTGCCATTTCAAAAAAGAAAAATATAAATGAAAACAAAAGGAAAGAACGGCTAAATATATAACTTTCTCTAATGACATCTGACACTTCAACATGGAAAAATTTGTGCATGTCATTTGAAATTAATCATAACTTTTGCTTTTTACCTAAAAAAACCTTGCAAGTTTCTGTTGTAGTTTAGTTATTTTATTTCTTTTTTGCAAATATTTTTGGTTTTTTTGTTAATTTGAATCACTATTCATCTAATTAACACTTTTCATTTTGTCTTTTGTTAACCCTCCTCCATTTATATTGGCTTGGGACCAGCTATATTGTTTAGACTTAGGCAGAGTTAAAAGTTTGAATATGTGTATCTTTCAAATATAAAAAAGAAGTAAAGTTGAACGAATTGCTTGGAAACAAGAAAAGATATAAACCTGTAGGAAAGGCAACAGTAGTAATTTGTAGTGCAATAGTGCATATATGGCATTAAATTCTTTGTTCTTTTCCTCATAATTAATTGCATGGAGCTTGGGTGTAATGTAATCCTCTATTCCACTTAGCTATCACAGAATCTGTGCGTGGGGCAGTCTTCCTGTAGGCATAATCATAAGTAAAAAGAAAAGGGGGAAAAAATACATAAGTTGAAGTTTGAGACAGAGAGAGAGATGGAAATGAGAATAATTATCTGATGAATAACATATTCGAAACCATTGCAATAGCCTTCTATTGAATTCAGAAATTGAAAAGAAAATACCTTATGAATACAGAGTTGTCAGATAATGAAGCATTATCCCACTGAACACATCTGGTTTTGTTTCTTCAGCAAGGGTTGCGGATTCGTAGGAAAACAGAGTATCCTTATGTTTCAAAGCCACCGGCCACGGCTGTCTCCAATTTTCTTTACTTTCAGCGAAGCAGGTAACTCCGGGAGTTCCTTCAGCTGATTAGCATCGTAGATAGATAACTTTTCAAGGGCAGTGAGTATCGCCATTGTAGGAGACAATGACTTCAGAGATCTTGCATTTCTGATAGATAACGACCTTATAGAAGCAGGTAACTCTGGAAGTTCCTCTAGCAAATTAGCATTGTCAATAGTTAGGTTTTCAAGGGATGTGAACCTGGCCATTGTAGCAGGCAATGCCTTTATAGAGCTTGCATTCCAGAGATACATATCCTTGAGGGTATTTTTGTTTTGCAACATCCATTGCTCTGGCAAGTCCTCCATCCCTGAGCAATCATCCACTTCCAGATGACTAACAAATCTGAGGCTTCTCAGTGGTTCGATAAGAAGAAGACATAGGTTATCAATGAGGAGCATATTAATCTTTAAAGAGCCCAAGCTACCCCCTTGGTCGGCACCATGTGCTTTTTCCATAAATGCATATTTAACGAGCTCGTCACATCCAATGATACTCAAATCAATAAGAGATAAGAATGCATTTTCTGTGGAGGGAATACGGTTAATGTTTTCACTATCTTTGATCTCAAGACAAGTGAGAGCAGTGAGACTTGATGCTGATTCCAGCAGTGACACATCAAGTTCACCACAGTTTTCTATTTTCAGATCTTTTAGTTTTGTAGGAAGAAGGTTGATCCCGTTGTCAACTGCCACCAGCATTGGGCAATTACTTATAGTTAATTCTGTTAGTGACACAAATCTCCCAAATGCACTCACAGGTAGATGTACAAGATTCATGCAACTGTAGATGCATATTATGATAGTGGCCTGAAAATCTATGTTGTCTTGCTGCAAAAAACCGTTCAATGCTGTTAAATCTGAGCAACATCTTATCTCAACTTCTCTAAGTGATGATTTTTGGGATGATGTTGATGGGCTGATCCTTGAGTCAGAATTTTGATAATATTCTGGAAGAGCACTCATTCCTACGTTATTTATGCAAAATTTAGTAAGAGAAATTGGTAGATTGGGACATTTGGTAAGGTTTTCGCAATCTTCTATGCTCAAGTGTTTTAGTGAAAATAATTTTCCAAATGTGCCTACTGGCACCAGTACCAGCTCATCACAGTCGCTGATGGTTAATTCCACAATAGCTTGTAGATCTAGGTTGTCTTGCTGTAGAAACCCATCCAAAGATATTAAGTTGGGGCATTTGCTAATCTTCACTACTCTTAGTGAAGATTTTAGTGATAATGATTGAGAAGTGTTATAACCAGAACTTTGATACAAATCAGGAAGAGAAGTCAGACCTACATTATGAACTCGAAATTCAATTAGAGAACTGGGCATATTAGGTAACTTGTCCAGGTTTAGACAATCCCATATATCAAGAATTTGTAGATAAGGCATTTGCCAAGAAAACAATTGATTTTTCCACATAGGACATGAAACTAATTTGAGGGATGACAAGTTAAGAAAAGATAATTGCTCCATCCAACTAGGAGATCTTTGACCTTTATAATTCTCAATTGTCAATTTCATGAGATTTGGATGGGGTTGGAGGTAACCGATGATTTTCTCAGAGTTACTAGGATTGCTCTTTGATCTCCATTTCAGGGATAGTGACATGATATTATTCATTCCTAATAGGTTGGCACTCCTAGCTTCAGCAATATCTCCTACATTCTCAATATTTTCAATAAACAAATGTCGGAGGTTTTTTAGTGTGCCAAGTTCGTTTATACGATGACCACTCTCCTGCCCAACAAAAAAGGTTAACTCTCGGAGAGACGTCAGCTTGTTGACTCCATGAATAGTTTGCATTATCTCATTAGGAAGCCTCATGTAACGTAACTTAAGTAGATTCGTCATTTCGGTTTGTTCAATTCCCAAATAGGGTGAATTATACTGAGTTTTTGGAAACTCTAGTACTTGTAAATGGTAAAGTTTGTAAACTGAAGCACGAAGCAAGGAGTTGTATGAGTGAGTGACATCATGAGATTGAATGGATAGATAACGGAGGTGTACCAAACAACTTATCTCCTCTGGCAATTCACAGTATTTGCCACATATTTTCAATAAACGTAAACTTTTCTTAATTAAATTATTTGGAAGAACAAATAAATTTGGAACAGTGCCAGTTTTCTCTGAAGTGGTTATAACCAAGCTGTGTACATTTTCAAGATGGAAGACCCTTTCAATTTCACTTTCATGTACAGAAACATGTCGTACAGTGCTAGGGATGGTAATAGATTTATCGTTAGGCTCTATTCTGCAACATTCTCCATAGGAAACGTTTTGAGCCAATTCATGTGTTAGATCATGCATAATGTACCTTCCACCTTGCCATGAGTCAACATATTCAAAGAATGACTTCCTCAAAAGATGATTGAAGTAATCTAGCCCAATATCCTCTGGCTCTTTACCCTGATATTGTTGCTGCCGTATGATACCCACGGCCATCCACATTTTGATCAACTCATCTTTATCAAACTTATGATCTTGAGGAAATATGCTACAAAATCTGAAACACACCTGCAAATCTGTTGGCAAATGGTAGTAGCTCAACTTCAAAACCTCCATGACATTCTTTGCCAGCTCTAAGTTAAATATAGAACCATGATTCAAAATTCTTCTCCAATGGTGGTGGTCCATGTGTGAATTCATTAAGCTCCCAATCACCTTTGCTGCCAATGGACTACCTCGAAGCATTTTTAATATTTGATCTCCAAATATTTGCAAATCTCTATGATTGTCGGGGTTAAATCCATGGAAAGCATAGCTATAAAAGAGCAATCGCAAATCTTGCTCTTCTAAGCTTTGTAATGCTAGAGATTCATGTTCTTTACTTATCACACTAGCAAGTAAGTCTGCCACTGATTTCATTCTAGTTGTAAATAATATTTTACTACCTTCTTGTACAAACCTCAAAGGAGCAATCAATTTCTCCCAGTCATTCCTTTTCTCATCATCCCATATATCATCTAGAACAAGAAAAAATTTCTTTAAATGTATCTTTTCCTTCAAAGTCTCTTGAAGTGCATTTAATGGTTTATCAAAATAACTATTTTCTCCTAGTTCTTTGAGCATCTTTCTCGTTATATCTTCAACATTGAAGTTATTAGAAATACAAATCCAAATTGTTTTATCAAAATCATTTGACCCACTCATCTCTCTATATGAAAATTGGGCAAGGGTGGTCTTCCCCAATCCACCTAGTCCAACAATACCGAAAGAAGAGAGGCGGGCTTGAGTTGGTCGCTTCAACCAACTAATTATCTTATTCTTCTCAACATCACGGCCAAACACCTCTCTTTCAGCTAAAAAAGAAGTAGTTTCACGGCTTAAAACTTTACCAGCCTCTTGCCATGAGTTATAAGAAATATCAGATATACCTAACGTCTTGGCAAGTTGGAGGAGATCCTTAGACTTAGCAGCAGCATGATCCAACATTGTTACAGCCTCCTTCAAGCTCTCCAAAATATTATCATGGAGAGAACGTAATTTTCTCTTCTTTGAACTACACGCGGATCCACTCGCCTCAAGTTTTCTGTACTCCAACTCATCAAGCACATCTTCAGATGCTTCAACAGCCTTTCTAAACTGGTTGACCCATAAACCAGCACTCGGATGCTTTGCTTTAAGAGCTTCAGCAATATCCATGACAGCCGTGATATGGGGTAGAGCTTCCTGTACTCTCTTAAGCTCAGCTTCGCTGTCGGCCGGCAGCATATGGTCATGCAAGTATGAATAAGCTGTGCCAATAAGGTTTTCAACAACAGAGGACCCTGCCCAGTCGGCAATAGCCCAAACAGCAGAACTTGCCCAGCTTGCCATGGTTGAAAGAGCCATCTTGAAGTCAGGTGCCGAACTAGAAATTTTATATTGGGGTCTGAAAGGTAAAAATGCATGATATGTGTAAATGCGTAATATGTTGTCACTTGAATTTGAATCCAAGCCTCCATAATCATAAGGTGAAATTGTAATTACTAAGCTACAAACACAAATATAGCAAGAAAAAAAATTGTTGGTTTATTTGAATCAATAAATAAAAGGTAACAATATATCTTGCAGCGGAAGTCTGGTAAATCGCAGTGGTTGTTTTCACGTTTGTTTAATTTTCAAGTTCACCTACTCAAAGTGCACCTCTCCTAGATCACCGTCTGGAGATAGACTACAGTTTGTTCCCTCTATACCACAAAATAGAATGCCAAACACCTCAAGTTTCTCGATATGTGGACTTAATTTACTGTAGCGAAAAAATTAAGATTTAATTTGTAAAAATAAAAAATAAATTTCAATAGATAAGAATCTCTCTATTAAGATAAAGTAAATTGTTTGTTTTAGGTAAGATTTGATCGATTTTCAAAGCATATCGATCCATTCTCTATGTAGAAGATCAAGATACATTCTATTCTTAAAAATATCATTCCACATATTTATTTAATTTAATCCAACATACTCTCTCTTGAAAATACATTGGAGAGACAACTTGATCGTTCATACGATAAATAGATCGTGCGATCGGGAATACACCTGCAAACAAGAGCTACTAGACTAGGAACTGGTTAAGGCCAGCCTAGAGACATTAACCTCTTATAACACATTAATTGGCATGTCTCGTACTCTTGACTTATGTTTATACATCAGATAAGATATTTTCGATTCCTTAAGAAACATACCTCCCTCTTAACTCATATCACCTTATGAACACAAGTTTAGGATGTAACTCATATCACCTTTGTTTCGCCCTCATGCCACTCAAATTGGAATCAATTGCTTTCCCAGCAATGCACTATTTAGACCAAATGTATCATGGTCATATGATAACATACTAAAGTAGCATCATAGACTCTTTTTCTTGTGACATATTCAAAAGTATAAAAAGAGTACTAATGATGGACTCACATAATGAGGAGACAAGGATCTTTTTACTTATGAAATCACTCAATTCATTTCCATGTATCACTCTTACTCATGTAATATATATAGAGAGAGAAAAAGAGAGAGAGGGGTTGGCCAATATCAAATTAGTTGTTCTTGAGGTCCCGTGCAATCAAGTCGTTTTTTAATTTTCAAAGTCCAAAACGTCGATCCAAATCATTAGATGTGTTCTCTATATTAAAATTTTCTTGGAGACCAAATTTTACATTTTTTGGAATTTTTTTACTAATTATTAAGCCACTTTGAAAAATGTTCATCTAACAGTGGCTTAACCAAACAGTAAACTTAGAAGTAACTGTTGGATCAGCGATTTTGAAAGTGGCTTAATAAATAATCAAAAAGTTCCAAAAAATGTAAATTTTGGTCTCCAAGCACATTTAATATAGAGAACACATCTAACGTTTTGGATCGATGTTTTGGACTTCCTAAATTGAAGAGCGACTTGATTGCACGGGACCCCAAAATATGAACTGACTTGATATTAGCCAACCTCTCTCTCTCTCTCTCTCTCTCTCTCTCTCTATATATATATATATATATATATATATATATATATAGAGAGAGAGAGAGAGTGATGCAATTATGCATTGCAAATTAAAAGGCCCCTTTTAATTCGCGCTCATATCGCGATTTCTAAAGTTCAAATAGCGATCCGAACCGTTAGATGCGTTCTCCATATTGAAATGTGCTTGGAGACCAAATTTTACATTTTTTGGAATTTTTTTACTATTTATTAAGCCACTTTGAAAATCGTTGATCCAACGGTTTCACTGTTCATTATGAGCCACCGTTGGGTCAGCGATTTTCAAAGTGGCTTAATAAATAGTAAAAAAATTCCAAAAAATGTAAAATTTGGTCTCCAAGCACATTTCAATATGGAGAACACATCTAACTGTTCGGATCGGCTATTTGAGCTTTGGAAATCGCGATATGAGCGTGAATTAAAAGGAGCCTTTTAATTTGCAATGCATAATAGCATCACTCTCTCTCTCTCTATATATATATATAAATGAATACATGTTATGGTGGATAATTTGCCTCTTAAGCAAATGAATGTCTATCTCAAATTCTCAATATAACACACCGTATAAGTCTTAGCCTAGTAGCAAATTAACGCCTGTGGTGCAAGCCGCTTCCAATGCCACTTACCTTAGTGTTTTCACATGCACGCTTTCCTATTGGGTAACGCTCTAGGCTAGCAGGTATATTTGAAAATTTACTAGCAATCTAGAGACGATCTTACTGTATACATGCAATCTATCACACGTGGTTTATGAATCATGTCACACACATGATCTAGCAGAGCGTTATAAGTCATACCTCTCTAATCTAGTGGAGCATGAAATGGCTGTCTGCGCCTTAGTCTCGCTTGTTACAGTTTTCAAAAAGAAAATTGCAAGTTTCGCACACTAAGGTGTTGATTGAGAATAAGAAAAGATTAATGCTAGTTGTCCGAATCCTCTCACCCTTGCGAATCTAGAAGCTAACTCACTACTTTAAAACCCTTTGTATAGATCTTGTTGAGCTATCAACATGATCTCTAATCCTTCTCACAAATTCGAATTTCAACTCAAAAAGGAGATCAACAAAGAGATCAAGATCTAGATTAATCTCAAAATATGAAGAAGAAGAGAGAGAGAGAGATCAAGTCGATTGGCTAGAAGGAGAGGCGGCGGCCGATGGTGCCCACACGGTGGTGGGGAGCTCGGCCATGGCGAGGGTGGCGCGGCTCAACCTCAAGCCAACCCGATCGGTCAAGGGGAGGCACATGGTGGGTGGAGCGGACCAGCACTGATGACGACGGTCGGCAGGTCAAGGGGAAGCGGCTTGGCTTGGAACTTGCTCTTGGCCAATAGAGAAGATGACAGGAGGAAGCTAGATCTACTTTTCAAACTTGTGAAATGGAATAGATGGCATGAGAGTGGAGGGATTTCACATTTAACTAGACTTTTTGTTTTACCAAAATGTCCTCACTTAAATTCAAAACAAGATGAAATAATAAGAGGACATGTCAATAATATTACATGTGAGCGGTCCATTGGACCATTGGTCCATCCAACAATTAATCAACTTGATTGCTTACTCTCTAAGTAACATCCCTCCCGTTTAGTTAACTCAGTCAACAGCTCCAATCTTGGTCAAATGTTTGACAAACGTTTGACCATGGTCAAACAACTTTCATATGGCCATATCTTTTGAACCGTAAGTCCAAATTGCGCATACCACATATCCACATGCTCGTCTATTAATCCTCTATCATTTGATATAATCTAATTAACCAAAATTGCAGGTTTAATAAATATTATTATATGTATAATCAAATTAAGCATATACTCTCAAATAATCAAATCATCCTTTGTACAGCCGGGTACCAAATTGATTTGACTAGTCCTAATATCTCTTATAGTGTTGATCATATAATGTCCTACATTATTTGATTAGCTGTGCATGTTGTTTCCAATAATAACTAAGCACGGTGTCATAAACTCGTATGACATCTCAACTAGGGACCTTGTAGGTGTGAGACCTGTATGGAACTATATTATGTTGGCAATTGGAAAAACTCTTTTTCCATTGATCAAGATTAGCGTCTAGCAACACATCTTGACTATCCAATTATACAGATGATATGTAACTTGACAGCATTGCGATCTAATGTAGATAATGCCTTATTGCACTGCCCGTGTTGTTTCCAGTATCACATGATATCCAATGATGAATGTGAGATAGGATATTGTCATTCCCGCTGTATCATTGATTATGTTTCTTGATCCATGAGTTCTATATTATAATCCATGATTGAATTATTCAATCATGATGTGCACATATAATATAACTCTATCAAAGGGCCCAGAGATATCATTGCTTGCTCAGCATTCACTAGGATGTAAATAATGGATATTCGTCCTATTGATATAAGAGAACTTCTCAACATAAGTTCTACACATAGGGAAGATGTCTTTATCACTCCCTGTTACGGTAAGCGATTGACACCAACCATTGATATGCATAGCTTAAGCAAGAAAACTAAATGTCTCAGACATAAGATAACAACACCACATGAAACATTAATGACATAACACAGAATCCTCATAATATTCATGTATGATCAAATCCGACTATATATAACTCCTTATATGCATCTGTGATATTAAACTAATACTCTACCATTTTGATCTATGATAGCTGGATCAAATATTTAATCATCACACTAGTCTAAGGTGTAATTAGTATTCCTTGCTAATTACCTTGACCAGAGATACTTTAAAGTTCATTACTTTTATTATTTGGTTGCTATACAATCTAACAATTAGATGAACCACAAGTAATGTAACTTAAGACAACAAATTGACTATCATCAACCAATCATATGAACAAAAATTATAAACAAAATGTTTGCTCTAGGACACCCGACTCTATCAATCTCCCACTTAGACTAGAGTCAAACTTTTTTACTACAATGAGACAATTGAATTACATTGAATTTAAAACATACAAGTATTGTTTATTTCAAATTCATAAACACCCTCTAAGACAACTTGTCTCCCATGTACCTAAGCCACGTAGAGACAACATGCTATTATGTTTGGCGTGCTGTAGAGGCTTGGTAAATGGATCAGCTCTGTTACTGTCTGTGCCCACCTAACTTAGTCATATATCCCTTCTGAGTATGATTTTTCGAATCAGATGGTAATGTCGTAGAACATTCTTGGATCTTTAGCAGTTTCTAGGTTTCTTTGCTTGAGCAATAGCGTCAGTGTTAGTGTAATAGATCAGATTGGCAATGATTGGAACCACACCAAGTTCAGAGATGAACTTCTTGATCCAAACGCCCTCCTTCGTAGCTTCGAAGGCGGCAATGTATTCCGCCTCGATAGTCGAGTCAGCTATGGTTTCCTACTTGGAACTTTTCCATGTCACAACTCCACCATTTATGAGATATACAAATCCCGATTGCGATTTATAGTCATCATGGTCTATGTAGAAACTAGCATATGTGTAACCCTATATAACTAGATCTAGTTCACCATCAAAGACTAAAAACATCTCTTTAGTCCTTAGATATTTAAGTTCCTAACCGCATTCCAATGCAAAAGTCCCATATTAACTTTGTATCTACTTATAATGCTTAAAGCGTATGAAACATCTAGGAGAGTGCACAACATAGCATATATGATAGAACCTATCACTCGAAGTGTAAGGTATCTTGGCCATACTCGCAAGCTCATCATGTGCAACCGAACACTAAGTCTTCCTGAGATTAGGACTGCTAGACATGGGGATGAATCCCTTATTCGATCCATCAATAATGAACTATTTCAATACTTTGTCTATGTATGTGCCTTGACTCATACCAATGAGTCTCTTGAATTTGTCACGATAGATCTAAACACCTATAATGTAGGTAGCCTAGCCTAAGTTTTTCATGGAAAATACTTTTCATAGTGCGGACTTGGTACCATCAAGAGATGGAATGTCATTTCTGATCAACAAAATGTCATCTACATAAAGTATCGGGAAAATGATCGTGCTACCACTAACCCATTTGTAGACAAAAGGTTCTTCATCGAAATTAATGAAGTTTAATTTCTTGACCACTTCATTAAAGCAGATATTCCAACTATTAGATGCTTTCTTTAAGTCGTAGATAAATCTCTTCAGCTTGTAAACCTTAGCATCCTTCCGGCTCACAAAGCCTTCAGGTTAGCCAATGTAAACATTCTCTTCTAAATACCCATTTAGAAAGACCGTCTTTATATTCATTTGCCATATTTCACAGTCATAAAATGTAGCAATTACTAAGAATATGAATCGACTTGAACATAGCCACAGGAGAGATGGTTTCATTATAATCAAACTCTTGAATCTGCTTGAAATCTTTTGCTACCAACCATGCTTTGTAAACAGTTAGATTTTTTCATCCATGTTTGTATTTCATTTGAAAACTCATTTGTTTTCAATCACCCTGATGGCCTTAGGGCATTCAACCAAGTTCCAGACTTGATTGTCATACATGGATTGCATCTCAGATTTCATGGCCTCAAGCCATTCGTTGAAATCTTTCATGTTCGTAACTTCTTTGTAAGTCAAAGGTTCATCTAAATCTAATCCTGATGTCTCAAGGATTCCATGTACCTCTCTAGGGCACATATGACTCTATTAGACCTTCACAAATGTGGTGTTGGTGGTCGAAGCTGTGATGAAACAGGCTCGTGTTCCATCTGCTCAGACTGGTGAGCATCACTACCTTGAGCGGAGTTCTAAACCTCCTCCACAATCCTGGTGGCAGGCTCCATATTCATAGTGGAAGATTCAGTTCGGCTCCCACTAGCTCCGACATCCAACCGGAGACTAAGGTATGTCATCA
The DNA here is from genome assembly GCA_024447775.1 of Carex cristatella. NCBI lineage: Eukaryota > Viridiplantae > Streptophyta > Magnoliopsida > Poales > Cyperaceae > Carex > Carex cristatella. The sequence continues at coordinate 7,481,640 of JAJHPF010000016.1, forward strand.
TGGACATCTTGCGTAGTATCTTGTATCTCCCCAAGATACACATCGCTCTCACTACTTTTCGAAAGAAAATTATCTTCCATAAACATAGAAAATCGAGCAACAAAAACTTTGTTATCAGATTTCTTGTAAAAGTAGTCACCTTTAATCTCTTTTGGATATCCCACAAAGAAGTGCTTGTCGAATTTGGGTTCTAGCTTTATTGTCAACTTGTGACGCTTCACATAAGCTTCGCAATCCCAAATTTTTATGAAAGACACAAATGGGACTTCCCCATGCCATAGCTTGTATGGGGTCTTATTAACTAACTTCGATGGAACTTAGTTAAGCGTAAACACGACAATTTCAAGAGAGAATCCCCAAAAAGAAACTGGTAACATAGCTCGGCTCATCATCTACATCACTATGTCTAACAAGGTTCGGTTCCTCCTTTCCGATACACCATTCTATTGTGGTCTACCAAGAGAAGTGAGTTGTGAAACAATTCCACACTCTTTCAGATAATCACTAAACTCATGACTAAGGTATTCACCACCTTGGCCGGACCTCAAAACTTTAATTCTTTTGTTGAGCTGGTTCTCCACTCCATTCTTGAACTCTTTGAACTTTTCAAAGGATTCAAATTTATGTCTCATCAGGATAGACATAACTATATCTATTGAAACCATCAGTAAACGTAATGAAGTATTGATATCCACTCCATACTTAAATGTTCATAGGTCCACATACATCACTATGTATGATTCCCAACAAAACACTTGCCCTTTTCTCCTTTCTTGGAGAAAGGGGCTTTTGTCATCTTGCCTAATAAACAAGACTCGCAAGTGCTCATTGACTTGAAATCAAACTAGCCAAGAATTACATGCGTTAGCATTTTCTTGATGAAGTTCTCATTTATATAGTCCAGACGACAATGCCACATGTATGTAGACTCTATATTAGTCTTGAGCTTTTTATTGTTGATCTCGTGGTTTTGTACATTGCAAACAATTCTAGTTACATCACGCAAGAACAAACCATTGACTATTTTGCAACTACCATAATATATGTCATGAAGGCTTATTGAACAACCATTGTTCGCAAAGGAAAAATAATATCCCTCTTTGCAAAGTAAAGAAACATAAATAATATTTTTAGCAATATTAGGAACATAAAAGACTTTCAAAAGTTCCAATATTAAACCACTAGACATAGCTAACTCAACACGTTCTTCAACAATGGCTTCAACAGTTGCTCAATTGCCAATGGTGAGTGTCAACTCTCCCATTTCTAGCATTCTCTTACTTTTTAGCGCCTACACATTTGAACAAATGTGAGCACATGATCCAGTATCTAATACCCAATCAGAGAGTAAAAACTATATACAACTCAACAACAAAAGTACTTGAAGACGAATTGCCTACCTTCAGGTCTGTCAGGTACTTGTGGCAACTTCTCTTAAAATGTCCCTTGTTGGGATACGATGCACGCTAGAAGGTACATGTCAAAAAAATTACTAGCATGCTACACGTGATTTTACTTTAGAACAAGTAATCAATCACATGCAGTTTATGGATCACGCCACACGCATGATCAAGCAAGTGTTTCAAAGTTCATACCTTGTTCTCTTGTGAGGTGACTGGCTTGGGTGCCTCAAGCTGTCACTTCGCAATGCACTCGCTTCTTATAATCTTTCCAAAATAGAAAAGTCAAGAGGTGTACACCAAGGGGTACTCGAATAGTTTGCTCGTGTGATTGCTAGATCCACTCACCTACTCCAATCGAATCTAAACCGATCTATCAACTCCAAAATCCTCTTTGGATTGATCAAAACTGATCCCCAATCAACACACTCTCGGATTCCATCTCCAATCCCAATCTTAGATCAATCAAGTGATCTATGCTCTCAATCAAACAACAAGGAAGAAAGAGCAAAAGCAGAGATCAAAAATCTGAATCAAAGATTGACACGATCTAATCAAGAAACACAAACTTCACAAGATTTGAATCAAAAGGAACAGATCAAGATCAAGACCCGATCAAGGCTCAAAGCAGATCGGCCAAGAGAGGAAGGCAATAGCCGGCCCTAGGTGGCTCAGCAGAGGAAGGGTGGAGCTCAAGTTCGCCCTAGGCAGATCAACTCGAGGCAGTGGTGCACGACACAAAGCAGCGGCAAAAGAAGAAGTTGAGCCCGCTGCTTGGCGGATAGCTAGCTGATCCAGATCCAAATCAGCTCCCAAAGCAGATCGGACCAAGAGAAAGATAACGGGGTGGAGCAGTGGAGGACCAGGAGGGTGGCAACTAGCGGTCAGGCGACGAGGTGGTGGTGTGTCAGCCAAGGGAGGAAGAGAAGAGAGAGTGAAGTAGAATAAGGTTTCTCTCTTGGATCTTGATCTAATCAAAATGATGTCTTGGATTGAATTGCTCTTGGATGGAGGGATCTCATGTTAAAATAGACTTTCTAAATTACGATCATACCCTCATAAGTATCTTCCATGAAATGGATGAATAAAGAGTTACATGGTAATTCAACATAAGATTAGTCCAATGTACCATTGGTCCATCCAATAAGTATTCAAACCTTACTTAACCTTTGAGCAAGCTCTCCCTCCTCATTTAGTTGACCAAGTCAACTTAAATGACACATCTTCACTAATTTGGCCATTCTTTTGAACCGTAAGTCCAAATCACACATACCACATATCCACACGCTCGTCTCTCAATTCTCTATAACATGGTACAATCTAATTTCATAAAATAGTAGGATTGATCAACTCCATGATGTGTTTAATCTTATTAAACATATTTTCCTTATTCGGTTAAATCATCATTGTACATACTTGTGTACTAAATTGATTTCACTGATCCTCATATGATTAATTCCTCTTGTGTACAATCTCATGTACTAACTAGAATTAATCATTCCTCTTTATACTTTTTGTATGTTGAGGGAATACTTATTATGAACCTACATAACTTTCCAAGAAGCGTTATTTTGTTCTTTTTCCCCAGAGAAAATAGAGCAATCCAATAAACTCTAGCTGTCTCTCCTCCCCCTCCTTTCATTTCATCCATCTCACTCCTTCTAGGCCTCATATTCAAACAATAATATTTTCTCCTCTCATCTCTACCTCCTTGAGCCGAGAGCGCGATATCGTCAGAGCTCGGAGCGTAAAGTTCTCATCTCGATCGGAGAGTGATGGTAAATAGATATGGTCAAAATAGCGGATCCGATCATAGAATGAGATGAGAATTAAAGTATTATGGTGATTATGAGCGTATATAAGTAAGATTAGAATAACAAATCTAGCGAAAGAGTAGATCTAGGAATTTGGAGGGTGATTAAGGATAATTAAAGTAGGTTTGGAGATTTTGTGAAAATAAATGAGTAGATCTAAGAATTAGAGTCACTTGACTTATTGTAAATATTTTTTTATCAATCGAATTGTTAATAGGCATTAAAGGCACTAACATTTTAAAAAAAAATCATCTAGTTTCAGAAGAAGAAAAAATGATTTCTCCCAAATTTTCTCTCCAAACCACAAAACTGATCAAAAATAAAAACAAAATAAACAACAAACAACAAAGAAAATAAATTTGAACAAAAAGCAACATTGTGGCTCTGATACTACCGTACGTTGGTTGATTCGAATCAATAAATAAAAGATAACGGTATACCTTTCAGCAGAAGTCTCTTGAATCGAAGCGATTAATTGTTTTCACGTTTGTTGAATCTTCAAGCCCACTAACTCGAAACACACCTCTCCTAGATCACCGTCTGGAGATATGCTACGGTTTCTTTAGCCTATTCCTCTATATCACAATCTAAATACCACAAGTTTATCAATATATGGACTGAATTTTCTAGAGTGGAAAAATTAAGATTTAATTTGTAAAAATACAAATTAAATTTCTAACAGACAAGAATATCACTAATTAATAACATAAAGTATATAAATTTTGTTTCTTTTGTAAAATCGAACTGACTTATTTATAGGTAAAACATATATATAAACTACGCATGAAACAGTTAGGACCATAATCCGGCTCCTCATGTGCTCATGATCCAGAACGAGATCCATTTTGCCCACGTTATTAACCCTCCATTGTTCTGCTTCTGCCATTTTTATTTTAATCATATCTTTTTTTGTTTTAGATCCAATTTGACTCATTTTAGAAGTGTATGGATTCATTCTCTATGTACAAAATTAAGATACATTTCATTATCGAAAATGCATGTCAATTCCACATATTTATTTAAATTTAATTCAACAAAAATAAATTTTCAAATAATTAGTTTTGATGATTTTTTTTTTTTTTAAATCATAAGAATGATACAGCACCTGTATCCTACCTTAAGATCCGTTCTTCTTTGGAGTTCCTTCTTTCCTTTTCGTACGTTGAAGTGCGTTTTTTGGTGAGCGTTATTGCTTTTGGATTGAAATACAAGTAGCAATTGTAAAGCGGTGGAATTTTTCTTATTTTTTTCTTTTTTGGGTTTCTACCGAGAGAAGAGATTATATGACAAACTAGAGATAAGGAGAGAAATGAGAAAGTTAGATATGGGAAACCTAATAATTAACAGAGAATATAGGAGAGACAAATGAATAGAGCGCACTAGAGATTCGTAGATCGAGATACTATGCATTTCTACCATTTTATTTTAAATTAAGCTAATCCAGCCATTTGATTTTAACATTAAAATACTTTAATATTAGTGCGTATCTTAAAACGAATCAAATTTGATACTGTGAGCACCAGAGATTCGTTGATCGAGATACTAACATGAACTGAGTTGTCGAATATGTAGAGAGTTTGTAGAACAATGGTTCTACTTTCTACATGGTAATGATATACATAGTGACAAGATTCGCGAATAATTCACAAATAATTTTATTTTTTGGTGATACTGAACCAAATGTTGAATTATTCGGTTGACTTAACTTTGACCAAATAATTCTCGAATAATTCGCGAATTTTACGAATTTTTTCTAGAATTTTATTTTTTAGTTATTTTAGTTTTTGCTCATTTACAAAATTGAGATCTCTGATCCAAATAATACCGAATCATTCCTGAATTATATCCGAATTATTTCCGAATCACAAATTTTTAACTTAGCCGAACCGAACTCGAATAATTGATTTGTCACTATGATGATATAATTGGAATGGAAATATTAGTGACTCGGCACACAGTAACTTAAACTGTATTGGACCTAGAGGAATCCTCAACGTGCCTCGAAGACCGAGTTCAATAATTGGAAAACCTACTATTCCTGTCCTTTTGTGCTAGTCAGTTCCTCTGCAATACTTCTTATATTCTATCAAATTCTTTTATTACTATAATGTGTTAACTCGAGAAAGTAACTTCCAATATAAGTTATAAATTTAAAGTCGTCGGTACGGACCACAATTAATTTCAAAATACAGAATTAAAAAAAAATCAAAATTTAACGGTTAGATAGTTAGACTTTTAGGGCCTATTGTTTTTCAAATAAATCTCCGAGCGTGTCCCTTAAGTATTTAACGTCTAACTTTTATTTTCAACGCTCATATCTAAATATTTAAAGTTCTGTTTATAACATTTTACAATTCTACTGTAAACACTTAAACTTCTATCTACAAGCATTTTAAATTTTAAATCTCAATAGTTTTAACTCCTAATTACTTTTGTCTTCAAGCCATAAAATAAAAGATTCCTTTCACCACTTTTCCAACGATCGATCCGTGATGAAATTTGTGAATCTAAAAATACAAATATTTTTACTCGATTTTCTCTTTCAAATTAGATCCATGAAGAAATATTTTTGAGTTTTTTTTAAAGTCGTTGTTTTATTTTTTATTTTTAAAGTAAAGCTCATGAGCACTTTAAATTTTTTAGTACGACCTTTTAAATCTAATATGAAAACTATTTAAATGTTTGACACAACTACTTTTAACAATTGTATACAGAGGTTTAAATTTGTGATACTATATGATTGATATCAGAGGTTTAAATGTTTGAACATAGTAGTTTAAATAGTGATATCAGAGGTTTAAATAGTTGTAAATTGAGGTTTAAAGATTTTTCATTGATCTCAAAAGTATTTTTTCATTGATCTCATTTGAAAGAGAAAATCGAGTAGAAAATGTTCGTATTTTAGATTCGTAAAATTCATCACGGGTCGTTAGGAAAATAGACAAGAATTATCAGAGAAAAATAAAAATAAAAAGTGGGTAAAAGGAATATTTCTTTTTTTAGTTTGAAGATAAAAGTAGTTAGGAGTTAAAACTACATAGATTTAAAATTTAAATGCTTACTTATAGAGATTTAAATGTTTGCGAGTAACATTTTGATTTAAAATTTAAATGCTTACTTATAGAGATTTAAATATTTGCGAGTAACATTATAAAATATTATAAACAAAACTTTAAAAGCTTGAATATGAGCATTGAAAATGATGGTTAGATAAAATTAGAATGTTTTTTCTGTTAAACTAGTTGAGAAGCGCGCTCAGGTATGATGGCTCGAGAGAGCTAGAACATTTCTCAAACTTTTTATAGATAAGAAAAGTGCTATTCTAAAACTATAAAAATGCTATTCGACGAGTTTTGGAAGGGTCCAACGTCAATCAGACCATCAGAGCATCAGACTAACAACTAATTGTTATACTAAATGTACCACTTAAACTACTATTTGAAAAATAATCGCAACTAAAAAGTAAATAGATGAGTTTAGAGAAAATTGACACGCAAGTGTTAACGGAGTTCGGCAAAACAAGGCCTACATCTCCCAGGCGTCGCACCTCTTCTAGGTGCACCTTTCTATTACCCAACGAGAAATGATTACAACTTGTGAATCGATAAGCCCTTACAACCAACGGAAAGTCACACGGTCAACTCAAGAGAAGAACCAAGTCTTCGAGATAATGTTCGCAAGAGAAACACTCAAAAACTCACTCTAATTTAATCTAACTCAAGATTAGTGAAGTGGATTTGAGATTGTTTGAGGAATTTGAAGTTTTAAAACTCTTACAACAATAGTAGAACTTAAGCTTACAGAATTTAGGTTTTGGAAAGTTAAGGGTGGCTAAACAAATTATTTTGGAAAAGAGCCCAAAGTTATATTTATAGATACAGCTCCAGAAAGAGATTTTTGGCATAAAACGTTATAACGTTTTAATAAAACGTTCACAACGTTTTCATCGATTTTGAATTAGGTTTTCTATTATGTGCAGTTTTCTTCACAAACATTACCAACGCTCTCAGTTATGAAACCTTAAGTTGTAATCCTCACTCTCAGTTCTGAAATCCTACCTGACTTTCACCTCTCGCTCTCGGCGACTACGATCACTCTTTCGTATTGTAAAAAAATTCTTAAAAATTTCGAAGTTGAATTCGTAAAAAATTATATTCGAAATTAATTCAAACCAAATTCAAACTGAGAATAATTTTGATTTAGTTTAGTTCATTAGCAGTCCTACTTTCGGGATAAACAAGTGTGACTGTGCGATAGTCAGATTTAGAAAACAAAATTAAAACATGACATCTGTATTTACCATTTAAAAGTACAATTCCAGACAAAGACGTGCAATTTTAATTGTCAGGAATCTTGCTTTGGTGAACCGTCGGCAATAAACAAATTCAGCTACCACTAATTATTTTTTATCTACTTCCGGTCTCCCGGACAAAGACATGTGCAATTTGAATTTAATTTGTCCCTCCCAAATGCAACTTGGAATAGATATATGTAAACGGATAATATATTAATAGAGTACAACTAAGTTAATTGTTCTAAAGTTGTCCAAGTTCTCTTGTGGACTACTTCCGGTCCTCCGGACAAAGACGTGCAATTTGAATTTTATTTGTCCCTCCCAAATGCAACTTGGAATAGATATGTAAACGGATAATATATTAATAGAGTAGAAGTAAGGTGTTCTAAAGTTCACAAGTTCTCTTGTGAACTAAACTCTAAAATCTATCAGATTGTCTTTAAATGACAAATTTAAATTATTGAAATTCATCTAACTTACGAGTGATCCATCTAGATGTGAAAATTTAAACTATTGAAATTCATCTAACTTACGAGTGATCCATCTAGATGTGAAAATTTAAATTAATTTTGTATAGAGTCAAATGATCAATAAAATTTCAAAAAATAAATATATTAAATTTAATTTATAAACTTTCTCATTTTGACCGCTTGACTTTATACTAAATTAATTCGAAAGTTTAAAATTTTCGCATGTAGACACATTACTCACAAAGTAGATGGATTTCAACGATTTAAATTCGTCATTTGAAGCCAATTATTCGGTAGATTTTAGAGTTGAGTTCACAAGTGAACTTGATGAACTTAGGAACACCCTTAATATATATCTTCGTAATGGATTTCGTACACAAGATATTTCAGTGCATACCGTAATATAGAGTAGAACTAGAGTGTTCCTAAGTTCACCAAACTTCTCTGTGAACTCAATTGTAAAACTTATCATATTGGCTTCAAACGACGAATCCAAACAGTTGAAATCCTTCTACCTTACGAGTGATGCATCTACATTAACAAATTTTAAAATTTAAAATTAATTTGATATAGAGTCAAGTGTTCAAAAGACGTCCAAAAAATGAATGCATTAAAATTAATTTATGAACTAATTTTGACCACTTTACTTTATTCTAAATTAATTCAAAACTTTAAAATTTTCACATGTAGACGCATCAATCGTAAGGTAGAAGGATTTCAACGGATTGGATTCGTCGTTTGAAGTCAATCCGATAAGTTTTAGAGTTGAGCTCACAAAGAGACTTGGTGAACTTAGGAACACACCCTAGTTCAACTCCAGATATATATATTAAGAGGAGGGTTCAAATGCACCATGATTTTGTGCACCGATATGCTCTACATATTTTATTCAAAGTCTGGACAACCTTTCTGAACTGCTTAACATGATTTTCACAATAAAATACGCTTGGAGACCAAATTTTGTGTTTTTTAGAATTTCTTTACTATTTTTTTTACAAAGGTACAATATTACTTTTCCGAATGGTCCATAATCTCCTTAAAACAGTGATTTTGTACATATTAAAAAAAAAATAGAGAGGATGGAACTCATCAAAAGTAAGATAGTGATTGATTAACTGATCTGAACAACCTTACTATAAAATCGGTCTCTTCTGACTTCTGAGCTGCTAAGGGTGGACCAGATATAAAATTGACACTTGCTAATTAACAACCCCTACCTTGTAAATATCTATTCGTTGTTAGCACGAACTTAATTTTAATGTGCGCACATAAATTTTAATACATTAATGCATATTGGATGTGCTAAATGTTAAATGTTAGCTTCCCTCAGATTTTCCCTGGACACTATGAAATTTATGACTTGAGTGAACTTAACATTTGAATAAAATAAAGAATTCCACTTTCTCATAATGACGCCTTTTTTTTTCTGCTTAAAAAAAAGAAAGGAATAACTATATTTTAGTTTCAGGGGTGAAACTGTCAAAAGGGAAATGAATCATTGTTATCAACTATTAAGCAATGGAAGTTTGCATGTTTTTCCCCATAAACCATCAAAATATGTTCACATCTCAGCCAAAATTTGTGTTCAAGAACACAATGAATTTTATGTTAGTTCGGCATAAGCCTCGAAATTTGTTTTTTCAGATGTGCATTTCTCGAAAGCCATTTTTTGTGCGAGAACTTATCATCTCATAATAAGGTTTGCCTCCCCAACATCTATTGTGATATCTGACACTTCCATCAATCTGTCATGGCAATGGGCCCTTCAGAGAACTTGGGAGAATTACATCCATGGAACAGGCAATATAAATGCACTAACATTTAAATAGCGTTCGAGCTTTAATTATAGTTCTAAATTGTGCTGAACATGTTTGAGAAAATTCAAATTATATCCCGCTGTAAATTAAGTTGTAATTAAAAACTCTGTGTTTATCTAATATTGACAATTTTGCCCCTTTCCTGGTACATTTTGTGCTTAGCTCATACTGAACTAATTAATGGGAAGCCAATTAGTAAAATAAAGATTTGAATAAAATAAAGATTTGAATTAAATTACCCCCAAAAACATGTTGGGGTCGTGACAAAAAGAAGTCAAGGAGGAAAACAAGTAAGAATAGAACAGGAAAAGGAAAATGTCTGGGGTGGGAGAAGAGAAGCCACTGTGAAAGATTGCGGCAGCATTCGACCCACTTGCTGATGTTGCAAACAGTGGAGGTGAGGCGATGGAGCTCGGGCAGTTCTCTCGTGCATGCGCACACGTGTCGGTTGTCTTTGCATCTCTTGGTATCGCCTTCAAATTCGCTGAGAAGGATTATGTATCTAAGGCATGGACATTCTTTTTCCTTTGGCATTTACCCCCTTAAAAGATTTGAAAATGTGTGAATATTTTATGAGCTGTTGCCTAATTGCCTAAGGGCTTCTTCAATTGTTCCCTGCACTTAGTTCTGTCAGAAAGTATCCATGCTTGAACACCAAAACGAGCTCAGCTAATAAATTTCTGCTCAGCTCGATGCATTTTAGGGCTTATTCAGGTTGAATATGCCACCAAAACGAAATAAACTCGATCAATCTAGGCCTCGATATTGTTATATGTTAGAACCACAAAATTGTACCAAGCTTCACAAGGCATAGGTATCCATATATATTAAAATAAGTCCATTAATTTTTAATAAAAAACTTAAGTCTTACTAAGTTACTATATCTTATCGATCCGCCTTTTATTAACCTTAATTTATATATGTATCTAAGGCCCTGTCAAGTTAGGTCATACAATTAGGCATATAATGATTTTCAAATTTATTGAACTTGAATTAGATTATTAGATTGGACAATCTGGTCCGGTAAATTGTTGGAGACATCAAAGTCTCTCAAAATATTAAAGTATTAGATAACATCTTTCAATGCATTTTGTGATGCCTGATTGGGGGGAAAAAATGTTAGTAAAGGCACAATTTTGTTATGATACTGCTACTGAAGTTTAACAGGAACCCTGTGTTAAAATGGGTTAGTGTGGCTAACATTCAGCCTAATTTTATGGTCAAAAGCCTATACCATACAAATTCCACAACCTGTTTAAATTGAGATCCCGGTTCCATTCTATCTGAAGAGAAGATTTGATGCTTGAAATTCTACCTCAGCATTGATCAAATGTTTGAATTAGGCATTTAACAGATAGCTAAATTAGTATAACTGGGCTTTAGTGGAGCGCTTAATTATGGGGCTTATTGCCTCAATAAGAAACCAATCAAACAGAACTCTTTGAAATTTAGAATGATGGACTTGGTGTTGGCAGGTGGATGATTTGTTAGAGGCATCAAAATCTATCTCGACATTGAAAAATATGATAGAATTAGACATCCAACAAGACTGTGTGAGACAAGACGGGAGCCACACAAGAAATCTACTCAGAGTACTACGTGCGCTCGACTTGATGAGAGTTCTTTATGAGGAGATTATCAAGTCAGAGTAAGTTGCAAGACCAGTGATATGTAAATTTATGAGCTGGGTATATACAAATTTTTCTCAGTTGTCATGTGACATTTGTACTGTGCAAAACATCATTTTCATGTGAAATCGTATGTTCTTACATCTGATCAATAAATGAAGGAATCATATTTGGTTTTAGTAGTATGTAATTTATGACTGCAATTGTGGTTTCTAAGCTGATTGTACTAGCATTTATCCTTAAATGCAATTGGTTAGTGAGCTACCAGATAAGTGCTATTTAAGCCTTAAATGAAGCCAAACGATACTTCCATCTTTACCCCATTTAATTCTTCATTAATTTAGCCATGCTTGCAATAAGTGTCGGTGTGTTTTTTTTTTTTTTTTTTGCAACATCCTTGTTAACAAAGTTTTTATACAGTGGCAATTCAGTGAGAGATGCAGGATCAGTAGCCTACGAAAAAGTTTTTGCACATCATCACAGTTGGGCTGTTAGAAAAGCAGTTGCAGCCGGCATGTTTGCGCTTCCTTCCAAGTCTCAGCTTTTGAAAAGGATGAACGAAGACGGTATGTTCTTTTACCCAAATGTCTTGATTACTGTCTGATATTTTAATATTCTTATATGCTAGTTCTAAGATCCACTCAATGTCTCATTTGCTGAATTATTCCATTTGGGTCTTAAATTGTGTTCTGTCTATTACCAAGGATTAGAATGTATTAGTTCCTGGATGGTTTGTTGAATATTGATACAAAAATAGAATTAGAATACTCCAGATTTAGAGATCTGGATAATAATGTGTTGTGATGTATTTTTAGCATGTAGTTGAGTTAGTGGTTTCCTTAATTACTCTAGACAGAATTAGTGTGTAGTGGGGTTAGTTATTTCTATATTTAGTTTGTGTAGTGGGTTTAGTGGATGCCTAAATATGGCAGTATTGTAACAGGAGGTTAGGTAGTGGGATACTAAATTTAGATAGTCCAAATTTAGTTGTTGTAGAGCTATAAATTCAGATGTACTTTGTATCTGAAAAAATTAAGCAATAGAAGTTAATTTGAGCAGAAAATTTCTTCTCTCTGTTTCGTTATATCCTTCTGAAATTTCCAACAAAGTGGTATCAGAGCAGGTCGATCAACCTTGGGACGTTTTCAATGGCAGAAAACGGCAACAACACGGTGAATATAACTCAACCAGCAATTCCTCTCTTCAAAGGCGAGAATTACACTTTTTGGAGAATCAAGATGACGACCTTGTTCAAGTCACACGGCCTATGGGAGTTAGTTAACAATGGTCCAGCAGATCCAGATCCGAACCAGCAAGAAAATCATAAGAAAGATGCAAGAGCGTTATTCTTCATCCAACAAGCAGTGCATGACACCATCTTCTCGAAAATTGCGGCAGCCACCAACGCAAAGGAGGCATGGACAACCCTGAAAACAGCATTTCAAGGAAGTTCTCGAGTCATGGCAATCAAACTTCAAGGCCTACGCAGGGACTTTGAAACATTGCAAATGAACAAGGAGGAATCCGTGCAAATTTTCCTCTCAAGAGTACAAGAGGTGGTCAACCAAATTCGAGCATTTGGAGACACCATGGAAGAGAAGACGGTGGTGGCGAAGGTGTTAAGGAGCCTAACACCCAAGTTTGATCATGTAGTTGCAGCAATCGAAGAATCCAAAGATCTAGCAACCTACACCTTTGATGAACTCATGGGATCACTGCAGACTCATGAAGCAAGGATGTCAAAGGCGGAAGATAAAGGCGACGACAAGGCGTTCTACATGCAGGGGGAGACGTCAAGAAGCAGAGGCAATTTCAGCAGAGGAAGAAGTAACTCCAGCAGAGGAGGAAGAGGAAGAGGAAGAGAAAGAGAAAGAGGCAGCAGCAACACTGCTGAAAATAGTCAATCATATGATAAATTCAAGAAGGACATCCAGTGCTATTATTGCAACAAGTTTGGGCACTATCAATCTGAGTGCTATGAAGCCAAGAAAAACATCCAATGCTACTACTGCAATAAGTTTGGGCACTACCAATCTGAATGCTACAAGAAGCAAAGGGAGGAGAATCAGGCAAGCTATGTTGTAGAAGAAAATGAGCAACCGTCACTCTTCATGGCATACACCGAAACCAAGATTAATGCAAGAAGCAAGGGCACAGTAAGAGTGCACATAAAAGAAAATGGTGGCAGCAGTCCAGAAAGTGGCAAAATCATGGTGAGTAGAAATATTTTGTTTGATGAAAAGGCCCTCAAGGTGGAGAATGTAGGGCTCATTCGTCAGAGGCCGTTGAAGCTGGTGTACAACCATGATATACGGCTGGCTCAGATGCCAGAAAAATGTAGTTTCAAGGTGTTGAGAGATATTGTGACGAAGAGGTTTCCTTCATTAAAAGCTGTGCTGATCAAATACAAGGATTCTAATGGAGATTTGGTTACCATTACTGATACACAAGTGCTGAGGATGGCAGAATCATGTCTCGACCAACCTGTACAGATGGAGGCAGAGAAAGAAGAAAAGGGACTTTCCTTGATGAGACTACATATTGTAGAAGTCAATCTTGAGCAAGAGCCAACAATCACAGAGGAAGAAACTGAAGCTCCTAGGAGTGAAATTGGCACCCTAGAATCTGATGAGAAGCATGTGCAGATGGAAACCGAGACTAAGGTGGAGTCTAAGAAGAAAGTAAAGAAGACCAATGTGTCAGTGCAAGAAATGGTATATAGTGCATTGCCAGCTGAGGAGGCAAAGACAAGTAAGAAGGAGAAAGAAAAGGAGAAGCAATTGAAGAAGATGCTAGAGGGTAAGCTTCTAACTGGGAAACAAAAGGAGGAGCAGAGAAAATTGGAAGCTATGAGATGGCAGTTCATTACACAAAGTGCTGAGGGTTTAGGCAGTAAAAGTTCTGGTACAACTGAGGTTAAAGAGAGGCCGAAATATGAGACAAAGAAGCAAAAGCCCAATGTGGTTGAAAAGGAGGTCATAGAGGAGGTCATGAAGGCTAATAATGAAGTGGAAGAATCCACGGTGGATGATGAATCAGCCGAGTCACAATCTCAGATAGCTGCTATCGAAGAGGCTAAGGAGCAGATAGAAGAGGTGAAATCGACATGGGAGGATGACAATTGGGATACGAAGATATGGAATGATGACTCAGAAAAAGAAGATGATGTTGAAGCATGGAGTAACCAATTTTGTATCAAGGGGGAGTGTTGAATATTGATACAAAAATAGAATTAGAATACTCCAGATTTAGAGATCTGGATAATAATGTGTTGTGATGTATTTTTAGCATGTAATTGAGTTAGTGGTTTCCTTAATTACTCTAGACAGAATTAGTGTGTGTAGTGGGGTTAGTTATTTCTATATTTAGTTTGTGTAGTGGATTTAGTGGATGCCTAAATATGGCAGTATTGTAACAGGAGGTTAGGTAGTGGGATACTAAACTTAGATAGTCCAAATTTAGTTGTTGTAGAGCTATAAATTCAGATGTACTTTGTATCTGAAAAAATTAAGCAATAGAAGTTAATTTGAGTAGAAAATTTCTTCTCTCTGTTTCGTTGCATCCTTCTGAAATTTCCAACATGGTTATGGTACTCAGATATCGGTTATCAGACTATCACTCTTTCTACTTTCTTTTTGTATGGCTTTTTTCATCATGAGGTACAAGGGTAGTGTTCGGCAATGAGGCTTTAGCCTCCTTAGCTGCTTAAGCTGGGCGAACAGTTGTGCCTTAAATAGGCTTAGAGCACCTTTCTTAAGCTTCCTTAAGCACAGTGTCTCCTTAGAGCTCCTCCTTAGCACCTTTATACACTCTAACTTCATTGCTCTAAGTCTTTGTCAGCCGAACAACTCCTCCTTAGCACAGCTTAAACTCTTAAGCCTGATTGCTCTAAACCTCATTGCCGAACACTACCAAGGAGCATTGCTGGAAATACTTGGTCATATATTTATGATTATTTTTTCATATTTATGGTTATGTTTTTCGTCATTAACTCATCTACAAGGCACAAACTTTGTAGACAAATTATCACAAAAATTGTTTGTGTAGTTACCATTATATGCATAATCATTGCCTTACAAAAAGACTTAATTTTGTTGGTTTTTCGTATTTTGCACAGAGGGCTCAGCAAAAGTTGAGATGCAGAGTTTCGTCAGAACATCTGTACCTGTTATCAAGTATGTTGAAGAATTGTTCAATTCAAGGCAGCTTGGTATTGATTGGTGAACCTTTTGCCAACCATACATATAATTTGCTGAAGTGCATGGGGTCTCAATCAAGCTTATCAATTCTCATATGTTTTTCTTCTGTTTTCTCTTTCAACTTTGGTGACACAGATTTATGTAACTTGTCTTTAATAGTGCCTAATTCGTTTACTGAAGCTAGTGATCATTTACATTTGATTTCTCATCTGTGACACAGATTTATGTTTAATTCGTTTACTGAAACTAGTAATTTACTCAATTCTCATCTGTACTTGTCTTTGATAGTGCCAACAATTCGTTTACTTAAACTAGTAAGTTACGTTTGATTTTTCTCTGACTTCTTACAGAATTATAAATTGTTATCGTCACTTTGACTACAGTTTCCAGTAGAAATATCCATTTTCGCAGTCAAGTATATATTGTGCATTTAAGTACTATAATGTTTTCATACTACAACTCCCTTGATTTTTCAATCGTAATTTTATTTACCATATATATGCAAGAAGTGAACAATAATAGAAATTAAAACTTGCATCCCATAAAATCATCATAACAAAAGAAACGAACATATAACTTTTTGACTCGAACAATTGTCTTATACCCTTTTCGAATAATGATATTCTTCATACTTGTATAGAAATAGAGAAGGATCCACCTATTAGAGATAACTCTTCTCTACTTGAAAAATCACAAAACAAACTTAAAATATAACAAAATAAAAACATTTAAAACTTGTGTTATCGCACTCACAATCCGCAGAAAAATGTGTTGCTTGCATTGCAAGCTAATTTTCTCCCAAAAAGATATGTAATCAATTAATAAGTCTAAAAAAATAAAAAAGCTTTTACCCCTCCCCATAGTATATGAATACCCTCTTTCCACCAAATAAACAATAAAACATCTATCACAAAATAGTACAAATTGCATGCAGCAAAACTTATCCGACACAGTTTCTTGGCACAGAGAAAAATATTGAGTTTGCTGCTATGACTTCCATCTCTTAAACTTCCTTTTTGTTTCTTTCAATTCACTCGAAATAATCCAAACAAATGCAGCCATAACTATTGCGTGAAAGATTGGATACGATACATATGTGACATCTTCAAACAGTTGGGTCATGATCACCCAAATAAAGAGAAGGTTCCCATTTCGCTGCACTTTCTTGCCACTGTTGAGAAGTGAATTCCATCTCTGCATCAGTAAAATTTAAAATTATCAACATGCAAACAAGCCAAGTTGTTTATTTTTTTAAACAGTATTGCAAATGTATGGAAGCTTACATAATTAAAGCATGTATCAGCCTAGTCTCGGTTCTTCTGATTTGCACTAAATAAGCCGACAACTATGAAGCTTGGGTCCATACATTGTTCAGTTCATTGCACATTTCTAGTTAAGTGTTAGAGCATAATCTACATGCTTCATATGTCCTAATTCAGGGAGGAACAATATCAATTAAATAGCTTTGCACATATGTAATGAATGAAATAAGAAATAAGACTTAACAGGTGAAAGCATTAAAGGTTAGTTTTATAAATCACCTTGCAGATTTGACAAGCATTTTCTCACTGGTTGGTGGGCAGCTAAGGAAAATTACGCCTGTTGTATCAGATAAACTCTGCATGTGCAGGAACTAGCTGTATTAGTACAATCCACAGAAAGCATGCAAATTGAGGTAAGAGGAAAAATAGTGTTTGTATTGTGGTGTTGCTTATGTATCAGAAAAATAAAATAACTCAACAAGCATTTGTTTAATACCAAATAAGGTTTGTAAGTTTCAATATGCAATTAAGCTGGAATTTATTCTAATTTTACATTAGACAATTCCTAATTTGGAAATTCGGTCAAGTCTTAATTTGGGCTAAAAATTAAAATTCTAAAAACCACGAACCATGATTGAAACAATAACCAGCATGGTTTCATTCCAAGTTTCCAACTAATTATACCTATACTAGCCCCCGGCTCATACAATAACCAAGATACTGCAACCAATAACTTGTAACATACACCTAGTTCAAAAACAGCACAATGATCTCTTTCTCTTAAAACTAAGAAACAAATTTGCAACAAAAGAAAACAAAAATTTAGAATAAGTTGTTGCTTGTTCTCTTAACATACCCTGATTTGTTGCATGTTGTCCTTGTACAGTTGTACTCTGACGAATGATACCAGTTGAACTAGGAAAACATGCTTTCTTATTCAAGTACAGACAACAGATCACTCACAGAACCCAAAAAGCTGCCTCAACTGGTATCAGAGGTCAAAGACATGCTAGTGGAACGAAAACCAAAGAAGGTACCACCCACCTCCACCATTAAAAAAAAAAGAAAAGAACAACTAAAATAACTATGGCTAACAACATCAGACACTTCAACAAAGAATTTAGGCAAACTAGTCCCTGATAAAGTGGAACTTGTTAGAAATGCAGTTTGGATGCTTTGTGAATTTTGTACATGTCCTTTGAAATGATAACTGTTATTTTTATATAAATGTTCTGTTGTTTAGTTTTCATTATTTCAGTTATTTTTGTAAATATATATTTTTTTATTTGAAATGCTATTCAACTAATTAACACTTTTCAAATATTTTTTTAACTCTCATCCTCTTATTTGGGCTTGGGACTGGCTATAAGTTTAGACATAGGTGGAGTTAAATTTTTTTAAATCTGTTAATATCTCTCAGATTAAAATAAAAGAAGTAGAACAGATTAATCGGATAGCAGGAGAAGCACATACCTGCATGGAAGACCACTGTAGTAATTACTTGTAGTGCATATATGGCGTACAAATGTTTCTTCTTTACGTTAAATTTAATTGCATGAAAGCTTGTGTGTATTGTAACCCTCTATTCTTCTCAACTATCACATCCAAGTCAGCACTATTCTGTGGCGGCCTTCTTTCTATTGGAACAAATCAAAAGTAAAAAGAAAAGAATAAAAACAAACTAAAATAAGTCGAAGTTTAAGATGAAGAGAGATGAAACTGAAGAGTATTATTATCTGATAAATAATAAATTCTAATCCATTGCAATTGCCTTTTATTGATTTCAGAAATTGAAAAGAAAGTACCTTATGAAGACAGAGTTGTCAAATAATGAAGCATTATCCCACTGAACACATCTGGTTATGTTTCTTCAACATGAGTTGCCGATTCATAGTAAAGCAGAGATCCTTATGTTTCAGAGCCACCGGCCATGGTTGTCTACAATTTTCTTTACTTTCAGAGAAGCCGGTAACTCCGGGAGTTCTTTCAGCAGATTAGCATCGTAGATAGATAACTTTTCAAGGGCAGTGAGTCTCGTCATTGTAGGAGACAATGACTTCAGAGATCTTGCATTACTAATAAACAACGACCTTATAGAAGCAGGTAACTCTGGAAGCTCCTCTAGCAAATTAGCATTGTCGATAGATAGGTTTTCAAGGGCAGTGAGCCTCACCATTGTAGCAGGCAATGACTTTATAGAGCTTGCATCCCAGATAAACAAATCCTTGAGGGTATTTTTGTTTTGCAGCATCCATTTCTCCGGAAAGTCCTCCATCCCTGAGCAATCAGCCACTTCCAGATGACTAAGAAATCTCAGGCTTCTCAGTGGTTCGATAAGAAGGAGAGAAAGGTTATCAATGCAAAGCATATTGATCTTTAAAGAACCCAAGCTACTTCCTTGGTCGGCACAATGTGCTTTTTCCCTAAATGAATGTTGAATGAGCTTGTCACACCCAATGATACTCAAATCAATAAGAGATGTGAATGCATTTTCTGTGGAGGGAAAACGAGTAATGTTTTCACTATTTTCAATCTGAAGACAAGTGAGAGCAGTGAGACTTGATGCTGATTCCAACAATGATACATCAAGTTCACCACAGTTTTCTATTTTCAGATCTTTTAGTATTGTAGGAAGAAGGTTGATCTCGTTGTCAACTGCCACCAGCATCGGGCAATTACTTATAGTTAATTCTGTTAGTGACATAAATCTCCCAAATGCACTCCCAGGTAGATGTACCAGATTCATGCAACTGTATATGTATATTATGATAGCTGCCTGAAAATCTATGTTATCTTGCTGCAAAAAACCATTCAATGCTGTTAAATTTGAGCAGCATTTTATCTCAACTTCTCTAAGTGATGATTTTAGGGATGATGTTGATGGGCTAACCCTTGAGTCAGAATTTTGATAATATTCTGGAATAGCACTTACTCCTACGTTATTTATGCAAAATTTAGTCAGAGAAAGTGGTAGATTGGGACATTTGGTTAGGTTTTGGCAATCTTCTATGCTCAAGTATTTAAGTGAAAATAATTTTCCAAATGTGCCTACTGGTACCAGTACCAGTTCCTCACAATCGCTGATGGTTAATTCCACAATAGCTTGTAGATCTAGGTTGTCTTGCTGCAGAAACCCATCCAAAGATATTAAGTTGGGGCATTTGCTAATCTGCACTACTCTTAGTGAAGATTTTAGTGATAATGGTTGAGAAGTGTTATAACCAGAACTTTGATACAAATCTGGAAGAGAAGTCAGGCCCACATTATGAACTCGAAATTCAATTAGAGAACTGGGCATATTAGGTAACTTGTCCAGGTTTAGACAGTCCCATATATCAAGAATTTGTAGATGTGGCATTTGCCAAGAAAACAATTGATTTTTCCACATAGGACATGAAACTAATTTGAGGGATGACAAGTTAAGAAAAGGTGATTGCTCCATCCAACTAGGAGATTTTTGACCTTTATAATTCTCAACTGTCAATTTCAAGAGATTTGGATGGGGTTTGAGGTAATCAATAATTTGCTCGCAATTATCAGGATTTCTTTTTGAGTTCCATCTCAGGGATAGCGACATGAGATTATTCATTCCTAATAGGTTGGCACTCCTAGCTTCAGCAATATCCCCTACATTCTCAATATTTTCAATAAACAAGTGTCGGAGGTTCTTTAGTGTGCCAAGTTCGTTTATACGGTGACCACTCTCCTGTCCAACAAAAAAGGTTAACTCTCGAAGAGACGTCAGCCTTTGGACTCCATGAATGGTTTGCATTATCTCCTTGGGAAGCCTCATGTAACGTAACTTAAGTAGATTCTTCATTTCGGTTTGTTCAATTCCTGAATAGGGTGAATTGTAACGAGTTGTTGGAAACTCTAGTACTTGTAAATGGTAAAGTTTGTAAACTGAAGCATGGAGCAAAAAGTTGTATGTGTGTGTGACATCATGAGATTGAATGGATAGATAACGAAGGTGTACCAAACAACTTATCTCCTCTGGCAATTGGCAATATTTGCCACATATTTTCAATAAACGTAAATTTTTCTTAATTAAATTATTTGGAAGAACAAATAAATTTGAAACATTGCCAGTTTCCTCTGAAGTGTTTATAACCAAGCTACGTAAATTTTCAAGATGGGAGACCTTGTTAATTTCACTTTCATGTACAGAAACATGTCGTACAGTGCTAGGGATGGTAATAGATTTATCATTAGGCTCTATTCTACAACATTCTCCAGAGGAAACGTTTTGAGCCAATTCATGTGTCAGATCATGCATAATGTACCTTCCACCTTGCCATGAGTCAACATATTCAAAGAATGACTTCCTCCAAAGATGATTGAAGTAATCTTGCCCAATATCCTCTGGATCTTTACCTTCACATTGTTGTTGACGTATGATACCCACAGCCATCCACATTTTGATTAACTCATCTTTATCAAACTTATGATCTCGAGGAAATATGCTACAAAATCTGAAACATACCTGCAAATCTGCTGGTAAATGGTAGTAGCTTAACTTCAAAACCTCCATGACATTCTTTGCCAGCTCTAAGTTAAATATAGAACCGTGATTCATAATACTTTCCCAATGGTGGTGGTCCACATGTGAATTCATTAAGCTCCCAATCACCTTTGCTGCTAATGGACTACCTCGAAGCATTTTTAGTATTTGATCTCCAAATATTTGCAAATCTCTGTGATTGTCCGGGTTAAAACCTTGAAAAGCATAGCTATAAAAGAGCAATCGCAAATCTTGCTCTTCTAAGCTTTGTAATGCTAGAGATTCATGTTCTTTACTTATCACATTAGCAAGCAAGTTTGCCGCTGATTTCATTCTAGTTGTAAATAAGATTTTACTCCCTTCTTGTACAAATCTCAAAGGAGCAATCAATTTCTCCCAGTCATTCCTTTTCTCATCATCCCATATATCATCTAGAACGAGAAAAATTTTCTTTAAATGTATCTTTTCCTTCAAAGTTTCTTGAAGTGCATTTAATGGTTTATCAAAACAACTATTTTCACCTAGTTCATTGAGCATCTTTCTCGTTATATCTTCAACACTAAAGTTAGTAGAAATACAAATCCAAATTGTTTTATCAAAATCATTCGACCCACTCATTTCTTTATATGAAATTTGTGCAAGGGTGGTCTTGCCCAATCCACCCACCCCAACAATACCGAAAGAAGAGAGGCGGACTTGAGTTGGTTGCTTCAACCAACTAATTATCTTATTTGTCTCAACATTACGGCCAAACACCTCTCTTTCAGCTAAGAAAGAGGTAGTTTCACGGCTTAAAACTTTATCGGCCTCTTGCCATGAGTAAGAAATATCACATATACCTAACGACTTCGCAAGTTGGAGGAGATCCTTGGACTTAGCAGTAGCACGATCCAACATTGTTATAGCCTCCTTCAAGCTCTGCAAAATATTATCATGGAGAGCACTTAATTTTCTTGTCTTTGAACTACAAGCAGATCCACCCGCCTCAAGTTTTCTGTACTCCAACACATCAAGCACGTCTTCGGATGCTTCAACAGCCTGCCTAAATTGGTTGAACCATAAAACGACACTCGGATCCTTCATCTTAAGTGCTTCGGCAATGCTCATGACAGACGTGATATGGGGAATAGTTGCCTGTAGTCTCGTTAACTCAGCTTCATTATCGGCCGAAAGCAGATGGTCATGCAAGTACGAATAAGCTGTGCAAATAAGGTTTTCAACAACAGACGACCCTGCCCAATTGGCGTTGGCAAAAACAGCAGAACCTGCCCAACTTGCCATGGTTGAAAGAGCCATCTTGAAGTCAGGGGCAGAACAAGAAAATTTAGATTAGGAGCTCAAACGTGAAAATGTGTTACATGTGTAAATACATAATATGTTGTCACTGGAATTTGACCCTAATAGGGATGCAAACGGATATGATATTTTCTATCCGGATCCAGATACGTATCGGAAAATTAGATTTGTATATTCGATATCTAAATATCCATACGGATTCGGATACAATATGGTTTTAAATTTTAATTATTTGTATCTGGATAGTAGATATATAATATAGTTTAATATATATTTTGAAAAATTTAGGTTATTCACCTTTATAAATAGATATATATATTATGCAATTTGTATTATTCAATAATATTTATATTTTTTTAATAAATAATAATATTGAAAAATGGATATCTTAACCGTATCTGTCTAATATCCGATATGTATCCGTTTAATATCCGATCAATATCTATTTCCGAATAATAAAAGCAAATACAGATATGTTTTTACCACTATCTGATCCGTTTGTAACTCTAGTACCCAAGTTTCCATAACCACAACACCTTGTTTGAATGGAGAGTAGAGGAAGTGAGGGAATGGAAAAAATAATTTTTTCTTGAATCGTGTTTGGTTGACAAAATTATATTAGAAGTGATGGGTACAAGAGAAGAGAGGTTTAACCCTATTTGGATTGTAACGGATGAAAATAAATTTTGTTGCAAAGAAAAAATGATAGAAATGCTTAACCTTATATCTTACATATATAATTATCATCTAACTTTTTTTGTCACAAAGCTACAAATACCGAATTTTTCATTAACCTTCTAAATTTTAATTAACCAAAAAAAATAAGATGAAAAGTAAAATTTAATTTATTTTTTCACATTAATAATCCAAACATGTAGAGGTTAAATAGTTAATCTTTTTTTTCTATTTTATTCAATTTCATTCTATTTTTCACCTCCATTCTCTTCCTCTACTCTTCATCCAAACAAGGTATAAGGTGAAATTGTAATTACTACTCTACAAACACACATTTAGTATTTGACCATCGAGCTAAGCTATATAAAAACTTAAGAAAACAATAAATTTTCATAAGGGTGACTTAACACCCGTGCATTACCTTAAGATTCGTTCTTATTTGAAGTTCCTTCTTCTTTTTCTGTTGAATTGCTTTTTTTCCTGAGCCCTATTGTTTTTGGAATGAAAAACAAGTAACAATTGTTAAGAGATCAGAGATGGAATTGAGAAAGGAAGGTAGCGAGAAACAGAGATTCGCTGACTAACCAGAGATCCGAAGAGCAATGAGAAACAGAGATATGGGAAACGTAAATATTAGAAGGTAAAGAAATGAACAAGTTGTGTCCTCTTTAAATGATCAACTCCTCTGTGATACTTTCCAAACTGTACCAATTTTTTATTACAATGTGTTAACCCAAGAAGGTTCTCGGAAACTTCCTAAGTTTTAAATTTAAGTCGTCGGCACGTATAACGAAATTTCAAAAGTTGGATTTAAAAAAAAAAAAAAATCAAATTTTAATGACAATCAAGTGTTAAGCAATGAAGAAAAGGAGATTGGCTAGAAAAAAAAAGTCACAAAAGTATTGATTATTTAAAAATTAAAGGTTCGATTTTTCCTTACAATTTCCTAACTTTTGCGAAAGTTCCGGCATTTTTTTCCATAACCAAAACAACAAATAAAATAATATTAATAACCAGAATTTAAAAAAAAAATTTACTCATAACCAAACCGCCCCCCGTGGAGCGGTCTACCTTGAGACCAAACCGCTCCCCAGTGGGGCGGTCTACCTTCAGACCAACCCGTCTACTTTTTTTTTTTTTTTTTTAGATCTGAATCTAAAAATGAGAAATAAAATAGCAAATAAAACCGTTAGATTTAATCTTTATTATTTTCTTTATGCACATACAAAACATTACAACATCTCAAATTTAATTTTACCAATATCAAGAGCTTGCAAAAAGATACATTAATATGGATAAATTCTAAATCTTGTTTTATTTAAATTTATTTACTCTTATAAAAATAAAATTAAAAAGTGATAATCTAAATTAAAAAAATGTTCTCTCAAATAAATAATTTGAATTAAAAGTTATAAGACTACTGTTTTATTGTATGTATATATTATATATAGATTCAACATTATAACATGAAAGACTTTGTAGTATAGTGGTTAGGGTGGTATGACTCTCACCCAGGGGACGCAAGTTCAAGCTCTAGTGGTGACAAAAATATTTTTCGCTGTTCACAAGCAAGAAATGGACCAAGGGTCGGAAGCATCTTTTTTTTTTTTTTTAACTTTAAACGGCCATAACTTTGGTTAGAAAAGTCGGATTGGCGCGTACGACCCCAATTCAGAAAGGAGAGGAGGAAACGGTCCCCACCGTCACCTCGGGGTGTAACCCCAGGTATCCGACAAATCAGAATCACCAAAAAACATCATTTAGTGCCTCAAAAATTAAGTTTAAGATTTTTAGTATCTCAACTGAATTTTCTTATGTTGAAAAATACTTTTCAGCACTGAGAAATGCACCGCAACAAATGCAATTGCCACAGGAGAAGTCTCATACAAGCATTTTGTCTTTCGGTTCGATTTCAAGGACTGGAAGGTACATGCTCTGGATTTTATTTTGCTATTTTATTTTTATAAAGATTAAATCTAACGGTTTTATTTTGTTATTTTATTTTTCATTTTTAGATTCAGATCCAAAAAAAAAAAAAATGTAGACTGCCCCCCCGGGGGGCGGGTTGGTCTGAAGGTAGACCGCCCCACTGGGGGGGCGGTTTGGTCTCAAGGTAGACCGCCCCACGGGGGGGCGGTTTGGTTATGGGTAAAAAAAAAAATTAAATCCTGGTTATTAATATTATTTTATTTATTGTTTTGGTTATGGAAAAAAGTGCCGGCCGAAAGTTTTCACAAAAAGTATTAAAATAATGAAAATTTTGCATGTTCGCCCCCACAAAACCTCAAAATATGGTCACATGTCAGCTAGAATTTGCATTAAAAAACAAGATGTATTTTAGATTTGTCCGACGTAAACCTCACTCACTGTTGGAGAAATTGCCTCAGAATCGTTTCGGAGCACTATTTGAGAGCTAAGTTCAGTTTGGAAGAAGAAGAAGTGCATTGTGAGGATGCAGGAGAGAAAAACTATATTTATAGAGCAAATAGTGAACCACCTCACTAGAGGGTGGTTTGGTATTAAGGGCCGACTGCCACCCGAGGACGGTTTAGTGTTTAGGGTGGACCGCTTCTTATTAGAGCGGTTTGTTATTTTAAAAAAAAAAATTGTTGAATTAGTTATTTTTATTAAAAAAAAATTAGAGTTATTAATAAAAAAAATTCGGTCAAAAGTAAGATAATGATTGTTCAATTGATCTGGACAAGTCCGGATTGTCAACCTTACTATAAAATTGGGGATCCGAATCTGCTGCTTTTATTAAATAAAAGCAGGATCCTGCTTTTACCATCCTAACCATTCAAAAAATTTCATTCACGTATTTTGATAAAAAAAACTTTTTTATGCACAAATATCAACGAATTTGAATGGTTGAGATGGTAACAGCAGCAGAGTCGGATCCTAAAATTGGTCTCTACTGAGCTGATGAGGATGGACAAAATATAAAATGGACACTTGCTAACAACCCCTACCTTGTATTTATCTATTCGTTGTTAGCACCAACTTTTAATGATACATTAATACAGATTTGTTGTGGATATGTTAAATGTTAGCTTCCCCTAGAATTTCCATGGACACTAGCTATTTAATTTATGACTTGAGCGAACTTGACATTTTAATAAAATAAATATTTCAACTTCTACTCGTAATGACGCCATTTTGTTCTGCTTAAAAAAAAAAAAAAAGGAATGACACAATTTTAATTTCAGGGGTGAAACTGTAAAATGGGAAATTAACAAATGAAAATTTGCTTGCTTGCCCCCATAAACCTTCAAAATATGTTCACATTTCATGAGCCAGAGGTTGGCAAAAGCCTCGAAATATGTTTATCAAGTTCCTCGTGCTTTTACCAACACAGAGGCAAGGATTAAGGAACCAGAAATTTACTATAATTAAAGGGAGCTGAGTTATGTAAAAAATAATAATTTAGTTCAATTGAATTATTATTTTTCCACATAAAAAAATTTAGTTCAATTTCTATACTCATGTCCATTCCTTTTGGTTAACCGAACAAGGTCTTACCGCACAAAAGAATCTTTCACAATTAGTGAATCCGGACCATTCATTTTAACTTGGCACGAATCTCAAAGCCCAATAATACTGCCCCTTATGTCCTCCTGAATCTCAAACCGTAAAGTGAGGCCCATCCTCTGCAGTAATGGAGAGAACACGGATCATTCCAACAAGTGCTGCATTGTAAGTTTGAGAAGTTTTTTGCTAAAAGATGTGATGCAGTTTGTCATTCCTAAAAGGATGCTACAAATAAGTATGAATTATTTTTGTAATGTACGAATACTGGATACAATATTTACATAATTATATGAATCAAATATCTCTTAGGTTACTTGAACAATCTGAATTGAATTTTGAGGCCAGCCATACATATGACTGCTCATTAAGATCAATATCCACAATACATATATCTGGGTCAGAAGTAGCAAGTACATATTTACTAATTTGGGCCTATTAAAGTCTGTTTGCATGGTAAAAGGCATTCTTGTGGGCTGAGTAGTTCAAGCAGTATCTTTTGAAATAATGATACAAAACAGGTTTAAAATTTGCAGTGCTAAATAAATATTCCTCCAATTTTAAAATTTGCAGGGGGGAGCTGACTTGCGCATATATCCACCAGCGACAGACAGTCCGTGAAGATTGAACAAATCTTTATCCCAACTTCCCAAGTCCAAGCACGAGTGACATAGCTTCTTTTAAAACCACTGCTTCTACATGAAAGAGATAGACATGGTTTGGAAACTCGGCCAATACCGAGTCAACTCGGTATCGGACATGATCTATCCGAGTTTCACTCGAGTCTCACGCCCATACGAGTTTTACAGTAAAACTCGATTAAACAGTACTTGACTCGGCCGAGTCAGTCTAACATTTTTTCAATTAAAAAAAGTCTTTTGTAATAGTTTTTAGATATTCTTATTTATTATATTGCTATGTTGACAAATTACAAATGATTTCCATTTGTCTTTGGCACCATTTAGGTACTAGTAGTTATGATCAAATTACTTCAACGTATTATTTATGTGCAATAATTTGTTTTTAGGCCTAGGTGCTTCAAGAAATGCATGTTACTAAAGTTCTGGACAATACCCTTTTAACTAACAAAAAAATATATATTATTCTAACATTAAATTTATACAAATCATGATAAAAAGATCAACTCAAATTCTATCAAAAAAAATCCGAGTTTCTGAGTCAACTGGGCCAATTCCGGCCGATTCATCTGATTCCGATTCCACAGTCATGAACCCAATTCCAAATTTCAGAACCATAGAAACAGCAACCTCTAACTGCTTTTGATTTATAAACTATCAATTCCTTCTTGTACCAAAGCACCATGCTAATGCCGCCCTACCAATTCTCAATCCAAGAATCATCTGAGTAGCAATAATACTCATTGTCAACCTCGTGTAAGGATGCTTGCACTCTTCCTAACGTGGGACCCAACATGCGGGCTGCACCCATATTAGATTCTCAATTAATTATGTCACAATTAATACAAAAATTATATTAATGAAAAAAAATTAAGAAAGAAAGTTTGGGATTTTTATGCTGACATATCCACTTCATTTAAAATAACACTATCTTAAGGGCGTGCTCCAGACGAGTGGAACTGAAGGGAGGGAAAGAGAGAAACACGGGCAGAGGGGAGATTTCACTAGGTCTGTGGATTCACTCTGCTCCAGAAGAAGTGAAATAGAGAGAGAGTGGAGGAGATTGCTACAGTACAAAGAGGAATGCGCTGTGAAATTTTGACTAAATCCTTCACTTCCAAATTAGAGTGGAGACGAGATCAAATTAGCTGGTTCTCTTTCCTTTTATGACGTTCCCTCGTATTTGTAGAGCCCAGTATTATCCTCTTTGTATATCTTAGAAAGATCAAGAAATACGACAGCTCATCAGTATCAAAATCCACATGAAGAAGTGAAGAAGTAGGAAGTGCATATTTATTAATTTGGGCCTATTAAAGGCCGTTAGTGTGGTGAAAGGCATTTTTGTGGGCTGAGTTTTTCATAAAATATCTTAGTACTGGTTCAAAAACTGTTTCAATTATAGAGTTCCTACTTCCTCCAATTAAAATTTGTAGTGCCACAAATTTCTCTGATATATATGGAGAATTGCATAACATTGTTAAGGGCCTCACTGCAAACATTGTTAATTCTTTATTATATCTGAATAAAATATCAATAATAAATCATCTAGTATTATTTTTTGGAAAAATTTCATTACAATTTATATTTAATGATGCAAATAATACCATTACTCGCATCGATCATGCTATTTCTTTAATAAATAAAAAGAAACAATACTTTTTAATTGAGAAATTACAATAAGAAAGTAGAAAACTAATACATAAGCTTAAATATTACTTCTGTTCGAAAAACTATCAATAAGGTTTTAAAGAAAAAGGTTCGCATTTTTCAGCATAATCTTGTGAATGAATTTGCAATTATTCAGCAACTTGTATTGTGATTGCAAGTACCTTTGCTAAGACCCCCATTATATTTCTCCATATTATATTAATGTTGATTTTCTCCAATGTTTTTGTTCTACTAGAATATTTAGTTGAATCGTGGAAAATAATTATTATTTTTATAAAATATTGGCAAATATATGATAAACTTAGTTGATGTTGGTCTCTAATAGACTTTTTTATTTGAACCCTGGTTCATATCTTTAATTTAGCCATATTTTTTTTTATCGAACTTTATTATTTTTAGTTTTTTATTTTTCTCACAAAAGAAATGATACATGGATAAAATTGCCCCAATCATGTCTAGATGAGGAGGTGTATGTACAACCACCTCCCGGCTTTGTTGATCTAAATTGTTCCAATTATGTCTACAAATTTACCAAAGTATTGTATGGTCTTAAACAAGCCTCTAGGGCGTGGTATGGTAGACTAATTCGTTCTTGATAGACAATGGTTTTAATAGAAGCAAAAATGACACAATATTATTCACCAAAAAGAAAAAAAAAAAAGTATATGCTAATTGTTCAAATTTATGTAGATGATATTATTTTTGGTTCAACTAATGCGGCACTTGCTGAGGAATTTTTTAATTTTATGCGTAATGAATTTGAGATGAGCATGATGGGTGAACTCAAGTTTTCTTGGGACTACAAATCAAGCAACTCCAGGAAAGGACATTCATAAGTCAAATAAGTATGCAAAGAAATTGATCAAGAAGTTTGACATGATGCATAGCAAACCAAGTCCTAGGCCTATGGCCACTTCCGTCAATCTTGACTCGGATTCAAGTGGACTACTCGTTTACATAACTAAATATCGAGGTGTGATTGGTAGTTTACTATATTTAACGGCTAGTAGACCTGATATTATACATGCGGTATGTTTATGTGCTAGATTTCAAGCCAATCTCAAGAAATCACATAACAAAGCCGTCAAACGAATTTTAAAATACATTAAGGGTGCAATCAATCTAGGGCTATGGTATGGTAAACAAATGAACCTATACCCCATAGGATATACGGAGGCCGACTTTACTGGCGATCGAGTTGATAGAAAAAGCACGAGCGGCACATGTCAATTTCTTTGTGGGTTACTCGTATCTTGGTCAAGCCGGAAGCAAACTTCTATCACCCTCTCTACTACGAAAGCCGAGTATGTTGCTGCCGAAAATTGTTGCACTCAACTACTATGGATGATTCCAACACTAAAAGATTATGAACTCAATTTTCGTAAAGTTCCTGTCATGTGTGACAACACGAGTACAGGCGGGCGAAGGATTTCTGCCAGGGGAGCAAAAATCGGGTTCAAATAGCTTATCGGATTCAAACTCATTAGCTAATCGGATATTATATAAAAAAAAAAATAACATAATAAAAACAATCTATTAAGAGAAATATTGTGATGTAATATAATTTCTAATACAATTCATAACAATATAACAACAAAAAGTTAGGTGGGAACTGGTAAGTGAACAAATATACCGAATGAAATAAAAATAAGTGCGAGAAACTTAGGCTGAATCAATTATTATCGGAGGCTAAAGTCAGACACAGAAAGATATATATTTCAGAAGACATGCTAAAAATCTAAAACAACAATACATTAATTATTGCATACAAAGATAAAATCTTGCTTATTGTGCGCCTACGCCAAGTTTTTTTACTTTTGTTTCGAGTAAGAGTCAAAGAAGCACGGATTACTCAGCTTCCCAAACAACACTGTAAGGCCGTGGGAAATAGAGGTCATATCCACCTTTTGGGCAAATTTGAAACACATATCCCCGTTCATGCAAATCTCAACCATATATCAGGTGCAAGGGGGTACACATATCCGGTTCTGGAAAGACAAGTGGCTGCAGCAGACAATCAAAGAAAAATACCCGATATTGTACACCTTCGCACTGGAAGAGAACATGCCAGTCAGTGGAGCTTACAGCCAAGGGTGCTGGGATATACCGGTCCTAGAGACAATAACACAGGCAGCTATGGATGAAAGGCAAGCACTCACAATGGAACTTAATGACATCACATTCCACTAAGATGATGACATTATAACATGCCAATGGAATACCACTCACAGTCAAGGCTTTCTATAGAGCAATGCAAGAAGGTCCATATGTCTTAAGTTCAGACTGGGAGGTCTGGAAACTGAAAGCACCCCCAAGAGTTCTGGTTTTTGGTTGGTTAATGTTGAAGAATAAAATAATGACAGTGGATAATCTTGTGCAAAGAGGATGGAATACGGTTAATAGATGTGTGCTATGCAAAAATGCTTTGGAATCGGTTAGCCACCTATTTCGAAACTGTCAGTATAGCGTTACGGTAAGAAGAGAAATCCAGAGACGGATGCCTCAAATGAACAGCTGTCCCTACTTTGTCACTGGCAGGTTTCGCTCAGCAATGCTAAAATCGCAGCAACTAATGATAAAGAGGATGCAGCTCACCATGGCATTCGTTATATGGAGAGAAAGGTGTCGACAAATCTTCACAGACCAAACTAAGACCCCGCAGAGAGTGGCCTCAGAAGCAATGAAAGAATTCAGAGGATGGTTTCCGTACGACACGGGCTGATTCCATTAATGCATTTTATGGTTTTCCTACTTGTTTACCCCCTTTCTTCTTTCTTTTGGACTGTTTATTTTGTTTTTTCTTTGCTTTTTTTTTTTTTTTTTCATTTTCTTTCCTCTTATGTAAAATTGACACATCTTGTGTCTTTGATTAATGGAATATAGAGGCTAGACCTCTAGGTTTCTCTGTCAAAAAAAAGAAGCACGGATTAGGGAATGGGATCACTATTTTTTTTTATTTTAGAGAGGTACGAATGAGGGAGCGACGAGTCAGACAGAGAGAGATCAGTTCAGCGTTTCAGTATTTTTTTTTTTTTAATTTATTGCACCGCAGTAGAGCGGGCTCCAGGCTCCAGCAATACATTTTGTTTTGTTCAAGACAAGCCTTAATGAAAGTTTGGGCTCCATCGAAATTCAATGGCCTATTAATTCTTTTGTTAAATAGTTTTCAAGGCTCCAGCGAATTTACTTGGTCCAAACTCTAGAGAATTAATATTTGGACTCACTGGGTCTAGAAAGGGGCAATTAATTTTTCAGGAGGAGACAAAACCGAACTGGGCCAATTTTTTTGCACTAAAATTTCAAATTTAGAAAAGACAGCGGGTCCGCTCCTGCAAATTCTATTCAAATATTTAAAAATCCCATACTAACGTGATATAGTTTTTAAAAGAAAAGAAAAATTGAGTAGATGCTGTATTTTGATTCCACGCATCTATCGTATTCTTCTCAGAAATATAAGTTACAGAAAATTAAAGTTAACTTTAAACAAGTGCACTGCAATCTAGCACAATGTAGTCATCAGTCATCACTCGTCAACATTGAGGGCAAAGTAATGGCGTGATCTCTCTGTCTTATCCTTTTCTATTGTACTAATACTCACATGATAGTTGATACATAAGCAATAAGAAAATAAGAAAATACTGGTGCATAAAATAGCCCGAGATAAATCAGTATCATAATTTATTTTATGTCGTTACGTGGGAGAGAAACAGAGTAAAAAACTTTCTCAGAAAAAAAAAAACAAAAATAAGTACAAACTAACCCAAGATGTTTTCTTTTTTAGCAGTAAATTAAAGTGCTTAAACAATGTATTCCTTCCTACGCTATCTTTTGTGTACCATTATTAGACGTTTACATGGATTGACAAATCTAATTGTGTCCGTCTCTTTCAAGGTCAGAAAGCAATTAATTGGGGTATGGACCTACTAAAAACTGAAGTGGATCCAACATGGTCCTCCAGAACTGTTTCAATCTGCAAATAGTGATTTTGTCACAAGTGATTTATAAGTCCAATCAATTACCAATTATAGACATGGAAGAGCAGAGTGCCAGAGCAGGACAAAGGATTCATAACTGGATAAACAAAGTCTCATTGTTTGCAACCAATTACATTAATGCATTTCTCCAAATTCAAAGTATCTTGTCTATTGACAACCTCTATAATTTGGCACCCAGTGTATTCTTAATTTAGATTGTTGTATTTGTGGTTCATTCATGAGATGTGAAATAAGAGGAGAAAACAACAAAAGACAGAATAACAAATGGAAACATACATCAGCTCCAGCTGGGATGGAAGTAATAGCTTAAAAAGAGAAGGACAACAGCAATTACACAAATAAAAAGATGCAAGATGTAATTTAATGTTCTATTTTATAATTGAATTTTGTTATACAACATAAATGAATCAGAATGAACTGGCCTCAGGTTAACAATGATAACTTGAAGTCTTACACCTACTTATAATAGCAAAATACAGCCTTATATATGCAATCGCACCATCTCTTCGTAATGCATTTTTAATAAACAACCTTCTCCCTTGGCAACAGCCCCCACCACCGCAACCTTCTTTTAGAGGAAGAAAAACAAAAAAAAAATACCCTCTAAACTTTTTTGTATCCCCAACAAGAACATATCTCCGTGTACTGTAATTAAATGTGGGAACCATTGCTATCAAATAAGAACAGGTCCTCAATCGACCATGAAAGAATTATGTTGAGTTGGTAACAATGATGGTGAATGAAACAATAGAAAAATGAATGATTAGGTTGAATGAAATTCGGCTTGGTGTAACGTGAAATGGTTTCGGGATTTTGATGATAAAAAAATGAATGTTTTAAAATCCGTAGTGTCTGACTGAATACTCCAATAGCTGTTGGCTAGGGCAAACCATCTCCTTGACCCTATTTCCATTCTTGTAAATCTTGAATGTCGGTACCATTCTTACATTCTCTGCCTTGGCAACTGCTGGGTTCTCATTTACATCCACCTAAAGTTCACCCATGTATCCCATTAATGTCTCAAGGGTATTAAATTAAAAAATATATATATATTACAAGCACACGAAAGAAAAATCTAACCTTTAGAAAATTTACAGAAGGGTACCGCGCGCACAGAGCATCAAGAAAAGGAGCCATTTGGGAGCAATGTGGGTTTAATGGAGCCATAAAATGTACAACAGACACACCTACAGAACAGAAAGAATAAATTCAATAGTCTACTAGCATTGCAATAACACAAACTAGCAAGTACCACTACACCTTTGGTAGAACCATTTTAATTACTGACTTCACTCCAGGATAAGGCACTTTGTATTTTTCCCATGTTACTTTTCAAGAGTGGCACTGGCTGGGACCAGTAACCATTCAACAAGATACAATAATGGGATCATCAAAAAATAGGTTGAATGAATAAATGGATAGGTTTTTAACTTTTGAAAATTCAAAACTGACCAGGTAAAGAAATGGCAGTGTGGAACTGGTTGAGACCAGAGATTGGTTCAACCTCACCGCCAAACTTCATGTTAGAGACCTCCTCACCACGGGACGACTTGAGGGCCACTTGCGCATGAAACAGCGCCTCTGCCACCTCAGTGTCTCCTGGCAACTCTTTCCTCAATGCCTCATAGTCCTTAACTGACTCAGCCCACCTCTCTATCTGATCAGTTTTTAAGTTACAGCATGTGTCAGGTTATACATGATGGAGTATGCAATTCCTTACTATGGTTAGAGTTAGACCCCCACTATATTTACACTAAAATAGTGTACGGACAAAGAGTGAGTGTGTTTGGCATGTGGAATAGTGGTTTTTAAGTGTTTTAAGTTGTTTTAATGCACTCTACAGGTGGAGTAAAGTTAAAGCATCTACAATTTTCAACTTTTGACACCTTTGATGCTCAGTTATTTACATCAGGGGAATTAGGCCTTGTTATTCAATATATTTCATCTACTTCACTATTACCAAGTACCAATGCCTTAAAGTGATGTAGTATTTAATCCACTTTACTATTACTTCACTTACCAAACGCAAGGTGCATAAATAGTGCTCTTATAGTGATGTAAAACATATCAAGCCATATTTTTTTTTAAATAAAGTCAACTTCCTTGGAGGCTCGTTCCTTCTGCCATTACCTACTGTTCTACCCTTCATTAAATTTTCTAAAACTACCATTTTTTCAGGATCAATAAAATTTTGAATGACTTCAAGGCATTATTATTAAATACTGCAGATCCAGTATAAGATTATAAATTGAGCACCTACTTCCCCAAACAACAGCATATAGACTATTTTTTTCTGTAATATCAGTCATGTCGGATAACCATACTATGTCACAATACTCAATTAGGAAAACAACAGCATTTAAAAATAAAAATAAAAATCCAGCAAGATTAGGATTTTGTTACCACTTTTGAAAATTTTCTGAAGAAAAGAAACAGAATTAAGCATATATTAATACAGTGTTGTAAGGATCCCAACCTTAGCATATGAGGCAGCCCGCCTGAGAAGGGCCTTGGTGTAATTTGGCTGGATTCGGAGGGCCTCATTGCAATCTTCAATGGATTTCTCCCACTGGCCTAGCTTGTACCGGCATGCGGCTCTGTTGCAATATAACACAGGATTCGAGGGATCGTGCCTCAATCCTTCACCATAGGCCAAGGATGCCTCTAGAAACTTCCCTGAGTTAAACAGTTCATTTCCCAGTGAGCGGGCCCGCGCAACTGATTTAATGGTGACTGTGAAGGAGTTCAATTCTGAGTTTGCCGGATCAATTTTCCTGGCTTTCTCAGCTGCCCCAACCGCACTCTCAAATCTGTCCAGATGGGTAATTTAACAAAACATAAGGATCATTGCGAGAAACATTATTTAGAATAGCTCATCAAAACATTAATATTTTTTTTATATTACCAAAAACAGCTTTTGGTATAAGTCGTAAGTCTTTCTATATTTCAGTGCAATGAAAAATTGATGATTTATTTGAACAAAGAAAAGCACATTTTCACAGAATGGGTATAAACTCCAAGTGTACTTTCATAACATACTTATAGCCACACAAACTCATATGTGTTTACTATATCTTCCTTAATGATATTTCTCTTATCAGTATTTGAAAAACGTACAAACTTACCTTCCTCGGGTCATTTCAACAAGGGCGTGAACATAGTGTATGTAAGAGTTCCCAAGAAACCCAAAAAACTTAGTATCTACTGAAAACGAAAATGACAAGTCGAGTTTGCACGCATCACATATAGCCAGATCAGCGTCATCAATCTGGTACAACCGAAGATACGCCTCCGCCTTTGAAGCAAATATCTGCAATTATCAATTACAAAAGGTCAAATTTCAATACAGCTACGCAAACAATACTGCAATATTGAGTACAGTGTGCAAGTAGTATAATCAGAACTACGAAGTCAGGCATAGTACAAAATTATAAAAGTAATAATAATTCATTTTGTGTATATAAAGACAATGGTTTTATAAGAAATACGCACAACAAAACATAATAACATCAATAATATAACAAAATGTTATATCAATTGGCAACCAAATGTAGATTTCAAAATTTGCTCATTGCCGGAATGATATTACAACTAGATAAGATATACAATATTTATTTTCAGGGATTCAATATATATTGCTTGCAAAGAAAAATAATAGTGGGCATAACACAGTAGATAAGGATATTCCTCATCTACTGTTGTTATGTACATTAAAAATAAGCATATAATATACATAAATTTCACACATAGTTTTATTCCCAAAAAGTCATGCACACAAGCCAATGTATGTTTGCAAAAAAAATAATAATTGGGCATAAAACACAGCAGATATGGAATATCCTTATCTACTGCTGTTATCTACATTAAAAATAAGCAAATAATTTATATGAATTTAACACATATTTTCGTTTCCCAGAAGTCATCCACACAAACCAGTATATGTAGAGACTAACCAGTGGAGAAGACTCGGCCCCAGCTGTGATGGCTGAATCTGTTTCTCGCAAGATGCTTTTCCAGTCACCTGATCTACGTGCATCTGCACAACGAGTCAAGTGCTTTTCCAGTGTTTGAAGCTTATGTAACTCAATCAAATCAGGTTGTGCACTAGCAAGGAGAAGGTGCTTCTTTGAGTTCTCAACCACACCTAACCTGTATTTGAATCAATTCAAACTAAGGACTCTGTTTCTGATGGAATATAAGACCATAAAAAAAAAAGATAGATATATAAGATTGCTACCTAAAGAGCTGACCTAACAAAGAGAAAATTACATGACTTTCAAGCTGAAAATATGAACAGCAAATTGTGAAGGCTCATTACATAAATTTACTTAAGAACAAATCATATCCAATAAGATTATAGAAACAAAATAAGCTATCCAATTCAGCCACGTCTAAGAAATAACAACAACCAATCAAAAAATTTATGAAAACTACCTCAAGAATAGAGAAGCCAATCTCTGGTGGGCCCGACTAAAACCTGGATCCAACCGTACCGCCTCCTCGCACTCTCGCACTGCCTCACCGAACCGTTTCAAACCAATCAAGGCCGCTGCTTTGTTGCTCCTACAAACAGGGTTATCAGGTTGCATACCAACTGCTCGATCATACACCCGCAATGCCTCCAAGAGCTGGCCCCTTTTGTATAGCTCATTGCCGATCCTCTTCACCTCTTCAAGATCCATGCTTCCCATGGCTCTCTTCACAGAT
Source organism: Carex cristatella (assembly GCA_024447775.1). Classification (NCBI taxonomy): domain Eukaryota; kingdom Viridiplantae; phylum Streptophyta; class Magnoliopsida; order Poales; family Cyperaceae; genus Carex; species Carex cristatella. Next base: position 7,519,529 of record JAJHPF010000016.1, read on the forward strand.
GATAAATCCTCACTGCTGGTGCCAGTACCAGTAGCAGCCCCACCTCGAACAATGCTTCCATGGCCATAATTCCCTGTGCCAGAACCAAGTACGTCACTCCGGTGCTTCACAGTCTTGTGGATCGTACTTGGCTTTGCTATCTTGCCTGACGGACAAATGTTACCAGCTGGCAAGAGGTTGGTCACAGGTGAACTGGCAGTGCTGTTGGTGTGAGTACCAACACTGGTGGTGTTAGTGTTGGAGAAGAACAAGGAACCTGAACCGGTACGGCGGTGACCAGGTTTAGGAAATGGGTGGGAGAGGATTTCGCCGGAATGGGTGCGCCGACCAGCGAGGGAGGAGCCGGCGGAGGAACTAGTGGAGGTGGTAGTGCTGGTGGTTTGGTGTGTGAAGAGAGTAGAAACTGGAGAATCAGGTTTGTCGGTCTCCAGGCTAAGAGCTGTGTCGAAGTCGAACGGGAGGTCGGAGGCCTTGTTAGCACGAACAGGAGGCATCTCAGTGGAGTGCGACATTTCGTCGAACAGGTTGTGGGTGTCAGAGGATTAAAGGGAAAGAAAGCATGGAGAGATGTAGAAATAGAAATGGAGATCTCTTCTTCGCTCTCTCGTTAGAGAGGGAAGGAAGGAATTAGTAAGCTGTGATGTGTGCGTAGATTTGTAGCAGAGAGAGAGAGAGAGAGAGGTTTACTACTTAAAAAGGAGATCTTACTTTTTTTTTTCTTTTTCTTTTTTTTTTGACTTTTTGGTTTTACTTGTTAGGGTACTAATCCAAAAACTCACGAGAAAACTCCGACCTCAACCTCTCTCTCTCTCCTTTTCTCAAGGGAATTAAAAGCTCTCACTCTCACGCCAGCTTGACCTTTTGTGACATTTATGAAGATACAACTATGTAGCATACAACTGACAAGTTTTTTCCTTAAGGGGGTTGTCCAGTTAGTCAGTCACTCGGCACACAGAGATGCAATAGAAACTGTTACAAGGGATTTTAGACCTGAAGCATGCGCGCGTGAAAATCATACTATTTGTTTGTTTTTCTAAACAAAATTATGTGATAATTTTGAATAATATTTTTTGAAAAATAAAAATAAAATTTTATATTAGTGTTGTTAAACTTTGTGTAGTGTATATGTCAAAATTTGTTACATATTTTAACTTAAGATCCGTTGAATTTGACCGTTTTAAATTTTTTAATTATTAAAAAATGAAAAATGCCGCACAAAAAACATGTCAAATTAAATGCGCTTTGTATTATTCACGCACATGAAATTTCTCCTGCACGCGCAGTGCAAATTGTCTGTAAACAAATCTAAAATCAACAAGTATTAAACTTTTGTATTTTGTTATATTTTTGTGGTCATCTTTCAAATTTGCAAATAAATAGTAAAACTTGAATTTTATTAAGATTTTAATTTGTATATCACATTCAACGATTTGGATAATTGTTCAAATATAAAACGATATGATTTAATTAGGCAAACATAAGAAAATCTGTTAAGATTCTGAATTTAGGTGTGTAGATTCCTAGAAACACATGCAATGAACAAAATTCCATTTGTTTAACAAAATCCAAAGGGTAAATTAGTCAAAGTACAAGAATTGGACGTGAGTCTATATCTAGTGTGGGTAAAATGTGTCGTGTTGTGACTTTGGTCTCGTACTGTGTCACACTGTAATTAAAATGTCGAGTGGTGGTGACAACACGCGAGTTATGTTGTGACTCGCATGCCGTGTCCAAACGTAACTGGTCACATTTCTCACGTTTAACTAATTTTTCATAATTTAAATTAGTTTATTCAAGATTCATCATTTTATCAAGACCTAACAGTTTTAATTACATCACGTGCCGTGCCGTAACTGGATATTTCACGTCACGTGCCGTGTCATACCAAATTTTCAAAAGATGGACACGACACAAGACACGCAAGTCACGACATATAACAATCACGTGTTGTGTCGTTCCATAACGGAGCTGGCTCCGCCGTACTATTTTTTTCCACTCTATATGTATCCTCTGCCGTCTTATCACAATTCGGATTAATTGAGATCAGTTTAAAAATTCATAATAAGTTCCCATTCGAAATAAACGATTGATTTTTTTTTCTTAAATAACTCCAAATTTGAATTATTTATGATTACTTGTTCTCCACCCTTCAAATTCTATGAATAAAATATGGTGTTTTAAAAACATGCAAATATTGCTCTGATTCGTCTTAATAATTGTGAGAAAGATCCCTTGATAGAAACAAAGAGATATTTTTCTAGAAAAAATAATGTACATGCAGATGGAATGAGTTATATTTTAAAACCAAACTAAGTTTCTTGATTTAGCTTGCAAACAATATATCAGAATAAAATTCCTAAAGCATGGATATATGAATCTAATAATTAATTAAATGCCTCCTAAATGTACAACTTTATACGGATGTATTATGATAATGTAATTAGTAACTTCTTTAAACTAGATGGCGAGATGTCTACATCCAAAAGTCCTTGTTTTATGTCTTTTTTTGAAAAAAAAAAAAAAATGGCAACAAAATGCTTCATTGCATGGTGGATTCAGTGTTTGTTAAGGATTTCAAGTTGTGACAACCTACGTTCCTAAATAATGGCATTGCAGATTAACCTTTCAAATAATAATTCAGATTTTTGTATATGTTTTAGGTAGGGGTGAAAATGGTATATATGGATAATATTTGATCTGTATTCGAACCGTATTCAAAAATTTAGATATGGATATCTGATATCCGGATATCTGTGTGGATAAGAATACTGATATGGTTTTGTGTTTCAATTATCTGTATCCAAATAGTAGATATATATCATATATTTTAATATATATTATGAAAAATCTATGTTATTCACTGTTATAAAAATTTATGTTATCTGATCTAATCCGGACCAGTATCTATATCCCTCTGATATGTCTGATATCTGCTCCGTATCTGTATTAAAAAATAAAAAAATATAGATATAATTTTATCTTTATCAGTTCCGTTTTCACTCCTAATTTTAGGGCTAGAAGAAATACAAAATAATATAATAGGAATGTACATGATATGTGGTCCCACTATAAATAGTTCTCATGTACCCTTCGGTTTTTTAATAATTGTGAGTTATTTTGTCCGTGTATTTTTTTATTTTATTTTATCATAAGATATGTGTAATTTTCAAAAAAAATATATGTTTACTTTGTGGTCGTTTTGCAACTTATCAGAGAATAACAGTAGTTATGTGAAATAATTTATTTGTAATGTAGTAATATTGGAAATTTAGTTCTAAGGGTATTCAAGTAATATTATCTTTAAAATCAACTAAGAGAATGTAGATTGGACCCAACATGACCCATGTCTTTATGGCTCTCATATTATGACAATTCTATTTATTGTTTTTGTTTTTTTAGAAAATCTAAATGTATTCTCTTAAATTTTCCATAACGCCACAATTAATCAAGCAATAAAAATTAATTATAATATTTTTTTTCCTATTTAAAAATGTGTACTCAAACATAATCTAAGGGTAGTATGAAATATTGTACTGTTTGACAGCAATTGAAAAACAAATGACAGATGTTTTAAGTAAAAACATATTATAATTTTGGATATAATTCATATGGCGTGTGTACCGACTAGTTAATGATCAACGAGGTAATTAGTTGACAGTCTTAAAAATAAAAATAAATTTTACATAGAACATTATTTATATATAGATATAGATATACATATGATTTATATTATCTACATATCTTGCTATAAAAAATGATGATATTTGATATGTATTTTACCACACATCAAGTAATTCAAATTTCAATCAATTACTAAAATTGTATGAAATTTAATTGTTAGACTGTCTATATGTCCAATAACATACATATAATTTTTTAAATTTTTTATTATTTAAAAAAATATTATCAATATTGTCGAAATAACTATTATCAAGTGATTTGTATTCTTCCTCCTAAAAAATAGTACTATTCTAAATATTGTTATCATTTTCTTTCTTAAGTATTAATTAACATTAACAGTAGCATTGTGTTATAAATTATCACACCTCCTACTGTATAATTTATTATTATTGTTGTTGTTATTATAAAATGGAAATTAAATGAACAAACTTGAGTTTCGTCTGAACCAAAACGGCAGATAAACACTCCTAAATATGTGTCGAATTATTCAATTTCTGGCCATTTTTTTTTGTTGTTTTTGGTTGATATTTAAAAAATAAATAAAGAAATACACAGTCACAATCATAGTGACAAATTAATTATTTGTGTTGGGTTCGGCGAGGTCAAAAGTTCGTGATTCGAAAATAATTATGATATATTTCAGAAATAATTTGAAATTATATGTACCAGATATCTTAATTCTGCAAAAGAGCAAAAAAAAATATTTTGGGAAAAATTCATAAAATTTTCGAATAATTCAGTCAAAATTTGATCAACTAAATAATTCAACATTCGGTTTGACATCACCAAAAAAACAAATTATCCGCAAATATTATGACTATGGTCACAGACTCAGTCATACAAGAACAAAGAAAACCAAAAAAAAAAAAAAAAAAAACAGAGATCATTCTACCGTACAGTGATAATCAGTATATTTGATGTATTATATTCTTCTATAAAAAATAATAACAGAAGGAACGCCTAAATTGCGTAGACCAAGTCAAACTCACAGGGGTAATATTGACAGATTATCTTCTATTTTGGATTATTCTAACGGTCTCTCAGAAAGCACCCAGCAGTGCTACACCCATAATACTATGTCCTATTTCGATTTTTTTTTAAATAAAACTAATTTTAAATATTTTAACAAAACAACTACCATTGATAAAAAAACTAACTTCACTGATTTGCAGAATCGGTAGAACTATTTACTATTAATTTATAGAGTTAGATTGTACAGATGGGTCATAAAATAACTCCACCGATTTAGCAGATCGGTGGAGCAAATGTCATTGTACCTCCACTGATCCGCATAATCGATGGATTTTTTTTAAAATCCAAATTAATAGTACTTGTTTTGTTAAAAATAAAAATAGCAAAAATAGTCAAATCAAGAATAGTTATTGTTTGTCTTATTAGAATAGCAAAATCTCAAAACTCTTAGGAATAATCTATTCTAATAAGGCAAAAAAAATTAATTCACTATTTTAGCTATTCTAACCCAACCAAACACCGAATAAGTTATTTCAAATAGCCTAATCTCAAAAATAGCCTATTCTCAGTGTAACCAAACATATCCTAAATTTAGTTCTATATAAAAAAAACCTCCTATTTATGTAACTTTTCTGTCATTTTTATATTTTTCTTGGTTTTTTTTTTTCTCAAAAATCATATATATTTTCCTCTTTATTTTTCATAACAGTTCTTCCAAGTACAACTCATGCACGGAGCTTGCGTGCTAGAGGGATCTTTCCATTCACGCGCAAGCTCAAGCCAGATTTCAAAAGTTCCATAAAAGACTAAATTACCCCCACATTCATTTTGATTATGAAGAAGAAATAGAAAGTACATTGATGTGTACTTACTAAACATGTTTGTTGATATATTTGTTTAATTAGTTTCTCTTTTCTTTGGTTGGCAATCCAATTTTGTTACTATTTTTTTTTTTATCATTTCTGATAAAAAAAAAACATACATGTACAACACTAGATGAATTTGGAGATTATAATGTAGAGAAGTTGTATGATTAAAATTTAGTTGATATAATTTTATAATGTTTTATGTGAAATAATATTTTTGCATATCATACAAACTAGAAAAATATTATGAACATAATATTATTACATTATTACATAATGATAATAATTGACCTTAGCCATGATTACTGTTTTACATGTACTTCTAGGTTAAAACAAATTTATGCCATCACAAAGTTTTTCTTACAATATTCTATGAAACTAAAAAAATTATAGCAAATATATCACGTCATGGTAAATAAAACTTATGAGATCAAAATAACTCGATACGATAATATCCGCTATATTGTAAAAATACATATAACAAATTAACACAAAATCGACTAATATATAAAATACAGCAGTTTTTATAGGTTCTATAAAATCATGAAAATTGTAATCAAGTTGGATGATTCAGAGCTGAATTGCTTTAGTTTCCATTTCAGAAAAAAAAAAATAAACAGAGTTGACATAGATTTGAAAGAAAAAATATATAATATTATTCTATACACAGATATTATGTTTGCACCATCAAAGAGGGGAGAATGCATGCAGGGGCGGATTCAGAATTTTTGTCAAGGGGCAAAAAAATATTGAATCAGGTTTAAATAGCTAATCGGATTTAAACTCATTAACTAATTGGGTATTTGATAAAAAAAAAATAATGCTTTAACTTATACTTTATAATGCTCTGGTTTGTAATTTATGATATTCTGACTTATAATTATAATTACCAATCATATTTTAAAAAAAATATTTTAATTTTAACTATAAATTTAACCCGAATTACCAATTAAACATTCAAAGGGGAGCAAAAAAATTTTCAGGGAGAAAGTCAGTTAGAACCGATAAATCTCCACTAAAATTCAAAATCCAGGGGGGACGGCTGGTCGGCTGCCCCCCGGACTACACTAGGTCCAGCCCTGAATGCATGCATTATCAAATTCTTGAGTAATGCGCATATATTATCTGTACAAGGTAGAATATTTTTTTTTCCAAACTCATGTTAGCTCCGTTTATTCTATTTTTAGAAATGGTAACTAAAACAAAATTCGGAATTCATAGGAATACTTGTCAAAAACAAAATAAAAATTCTGAATGAAAAATGAAAATTGAGAGGGGCAAAAAGGGAAAAAAAGAGAGGAGGTGAGAGGAGAAGAGGGGGCAGTGAGCAGGGACAAGAGGTAGCAGCTGGCCACGTGAAGGGTGACGTGCCAGCTGTCCATTCATTCTCCATCTCAGGCAAACTCTCCAGACTCCAGCTACGCTCCTCTCTCTCTTCTCTCCATTCCATTTTTAACTGGACATATCCCTTCCCTCTGTACTGGTACCATCATGGCATCATCAACATACAGTTGAGCTTCTATTTATCTACATTTTAGTAGTTGCAGAGGAACTAAATCCTTGTTCATTTATGGTACCATATATAAAAAAATTATTTTTAAGCATGTCATCAAATTACAAGAAATTAATGAACACAAATATTTCTAATTTGATGGCATTACTTTATTATTTTTTCATCATGTATGTTAAGTCTTTTTAATGAATGCATAATTTTTGGTATTATTTGGAATTAAATGCAATGCTTTTATTTTTTGTATTGTTGGCATAGGAATTCAGGACCTACTTTGGTTCAATGGATGTAATGACCATCTGATATGCTCAAGATTCGTGTAGACTACATTAAAATCCTTACAATTCTGTTTTAATTTACGTGTGCACAGATCTTAATGCTAATTATACAGTGTTAGAGCTAATTAAACCTAAAAGTATATCCGATGCCCATCCAACCTACTCCTATCTCTTGGCATAGAGATTGGAAACTGTGGGTGGATAAATCACCTGAACAAACAGGAAATGCCAATGTAACTGTTTCAATCTTTCATGCGCATGTTATAAATATTAATGACACTACATGACTAACATTATTAATATACATTCTTTTTGGATTTATATAACTGTATGGATCTAAAAGTATGTAGAAATTGGATTATACTGTACTGGTACTGGTGGTCCTTCAAAATTGCTCCTCTTTCATTTTATTCCTAATTTATTTTTTTTTTACAAATTTTACCAAATCAGTCCTATGATTTAGAAGTATTATAGAAAATAACTGAATCATGTGCTTCAATGATGGCAAAGATGCTGATTTGTGTACATACATAATTGTAGTTTCATAGTTTTAGAAGGGAAAAATATGAAAATTTATAATTTATAATTTGGAATGATAGATATGCAATTTGTAAAACTGGAAGAAATATGTCATTTTCAAAATTTACAAGGATAATGTCAGAGTTTTTATTTTGTTTTGAAGGAAAAAATATTATGTTGTAAGGAAGATATTAAGGATATTGCCTCTCAAATTAATCAGATAACAAGAAGAATTTGTATTTAGGTTTATGCAGCTTAATCATGAAATGCATTTTGTTTTGTTTCAATTAGTTGGACAAAAGGAATAAAAATGTCTAAAATCATACAAAAAGTTTGCATGTGCCCAAAATTGGAACAGTATTTAACACCCCCCACCCCCACCCAAAAAAAAGAAAAATAAAATAATATTAAAGGAAAGAAGTATCGGATCCGAATCTGCTGTAATCCGAGATGCATGAACAGTAATTACAAAATCCCTGCAATCCGAATCTAGCCGTCAAATTGTTTTGAGATGCATGCACAAAAAAACCAGCTATTTTGAGATACGTTCTCAAAAATATTCAGATTACAGAAATTTCAAGATTACTGTTCATACATCTCCAAATTGTAGCAGATTTATTTCCAGAAGTATCAGCAATTCATCGTTGTCCCTACTGGACCAATGAAAGGGTATGGCTTAGAGATTTGAAAACATGAGATGGCCAAACAGGAATCAGACTCCACTGCATGATTCTTTCTTTAATTTTTTTCAAGACAAAAGCGGATTATAATTATTACACAAAGGGATGGGATCGTTATCACCAAACTTTTATTAAGAAAAGTAAAGTGTTCATTCATTAATTTAATTAGAGAGGTATAATTAAGTAGACTTAATTATGTATTCAACTGACCTCTTTGGTCAGATCAATGCCAGGGAAAATGGAGATGAGAGGCATCATTGTGCCCTGCTACGTGTCAACTTTCTACTGAACACCCTTTTTAAAATAAAAAAAATTGTTAGGAAAGAACATTATTGCTTTTCTATTCTATTCTTATAATAATTATAAACGAATATTGTTAAATAATTAATTTTGGGAATTTGTCGATTAGGAATGTGGATGACGTCAAGTCCTAGGTTATTATATATATTTTAAAATTGGAGGTAACTCATTAATTATTTAATATTTACAAGGAACTTTTCTATTTGAGTTTTAAACTTGCAATTTACTCATAGAGTATTATTTTTACTATTAGATCAAATGTTAGTTCTCAAATTTTAAGTTATTATATTGAAATAATACCTTTTGTCATATTTTAATTCACACAAAAATATATATATATATATATTTTTTGCTGAGCCGAGATTTTATTTTTGAATTTTATGACAATATTTATATAATAAATTCGGAAGATTCTTAAAAATACAGTGTCATTTTAAAATTATAGTTTTTTATATGTGTCGTTTTGTAGCATCATGTTCGATCACGTACCATGTTAGTGTGTCTCTACGTGATCACATTACATGTCAAGACCGTTTCAAAAAATATATCGTGTCATGTCAATTTTAACCAAAAAAAATAGCACGTCACATAATGCGATATGCGAATCACATTACAAAATTTGTGTGTGTGTACATATGTGTGTGTGTGGAATTGGAATCTGAATGAGCAGAACAGATTGGAAAACTATATATGTCTGTGCAATCAAACACAAACATAAAGATATATTGACAGCGCACGATATTATGTGGAATCTAATAAGATACAATGCAGTTTTGACTTCCTGCAGAGCATAATTTATATGTGAGTTGTTTTGATTTTATTGTCTGTGCACTGGATGAAGCTAAATTAATTTTGTCAATATCTTATCCCAGTACGTATATATACTTAATTTAGTCATATTTATGTTTTTGGTTTTGTTTTTGTAAAAGAAGTTTATTCTTTTGTTGAATGCGGATGGTAATTAGGATATAACAACCGTGACAAATGGGTTTATTAACATTGAAATCAAAATTCTAAAAATGTTTTCCATAGTTCAGATAAACCTTGTAATAAAATTGAGTATAATTTGAAAATCATCTGGTCATAGATCTAATATTATAGTGTTGATAAAATATATAGAACCGTTAATTTTCCAAAAAAAACATGATAGAACAATTGATTTTCAAATTGCATCAAATATGATATACAACATGGATTGCTATGTAAAAATGTTTATAAACTTTACTTTTTTATTGTAGTAACTGTTTAACCGATTTTCACAGTATATATAATTTTTATATATAATTGTCTCACTGTTAATTGTCATAAATCTAGTTGATACTTGAATAAAGAAATAAAAATATTAGCAATGCTTGTTTGGCTTGATGCAACACACATACAATAAAATTAAAATGAGAAAGCATTTGATCTGTGCACTACATTAAATCAAAGCAACATTGTTAATATCCTTACCCAAATAAAAGTACTAGCTAGTAGAGCACGGTTGTGTTTAAAGTTTAAAATAATAAGAAATATATCTAAGATTAACTTCAAAATTATTAAATTTGTTAATTTCAAACGGTAAATTTTAATGGTTGTTTTACATAATACGAAGTAAAATAAAGGTCGAGAAGTTTTGCAATATATTTATTTTTTGAACAATTTTCGACTGATCGTAAAAAAGAAAGAACTTAGATAGCTGCAACTTTAGAACATAAAGTGAAATCAAAAGCAACAAATATATTAGTTTTGAAGCGAATCCGATCTTTAAATTCTATACGGTACACCATATAATTCTTCCAACTAATATTTTGTCACATATCATTTTTACTCCTCCCAAAATTTCAAAATAACAATACAACATAATTACTCTAAAAACTATTCTATCACTACTCTCTACTCTCACCTTTCAAATAGTATACTACTCTAACTCTTAATTTTTATCTGTCAAACAAATATTTTGGATGTGCTCCATAATACTTTCATTAAAGGGAAGGAAAGAAAACGAGAGCGTGCACTGGCTCCAACTGAGGTAGATTACTTGCTTCATAATTCAAAATTTGAAGGAGAGGCGAACAGAATGTGAACTTTGTGTAAAAACTTGGCGATTTTTGTTACCTCTGAATTGGAAAATGGAAAAAAATCAACTTTGTTGGATGTCTTTTTTTTTATTTTTTTTTATTTCGTCCCTTTCCATTAACTATATAGCTGGTCGTGGAAGAGGTGGACTCGCATGGTCTGGTGGGGGGGGAGGCAGTTGTCGCCTCTTGGATTTTGAATTTTAGTGGAGATCTATCGGTTCCGATCGACTTTGCCCCCTCCTGAAAAGTTTTCTCTCTTTTGGATGTTTGATTTGTAATTCGGAGTAAAATTAATATAAATTTCTTGAATTAAGATTGGTAATTATAATGATAAGTTAGAGCATCAAAACTTATAAATCAGAGTATTAAAAAGTATAAATTAAAGTATTGTTTTTTATCGAGTACCCAATTAGTTAATAAATTTAAATCCAATTCAATATTTTTTTGTCCCCTCCTGACAAAAATTCTGGATCCGCCCCTAAGTCGTGGAGGCCGTCCTTGCAAATAACTTCAGAAATGAAGAATATAGGGGTAGTTATGTAATTCAAATAAAGCTCAGGGACAGAAGGGAAAATATCACATAAAGCACACCAAAAGAAGTTTTGTCTAGCGTGAGCAAAATGATGAAAAGGAGACTATTTAGTGATAGAATCAACCGCCAAATGGCCACTATAAAAAAACTAAAAACTAATTGGAGGCCTTCTTTTTGGGTCCTTTTCTCTTTCCAGATTCAGTATACACATTGTACATTATCAAAATATGACTTTTTTAAGGCTAGTGGTAATGATCTCCCATCAGTGCTCCCAATTGATTTTTGCATTAAAGCATATACGCATGATTTGTTTGTTTCATAAAAATTGCCATACATACTCATTAAAAGTTTGTCGAGCCATAAATATTCATCCATAAATATTCATCCGTCTCTTATTATATCATAGAAGTCAATTTCTCATTTAGTATTTGTGATAGACTGTTCAGACCTTGATAAATTAATAAATACTGATAATTACTAAGCACAATTGATTCATATGAGAGATTGTAGGTTGGAAACCATCATTAGCTTGGTGTCATTGAAAAAGAAGGCATGAGCCCTTCCTTTTGCTTGAAATAAATCTCTTACAAAATATTGCTTTATATATAGACGAGGGATCCACTTACACCATTTTTTGGTGACACAATTACACCATCAATTTTTAAAGTTTTCAAAGTCCAAATCCAAACCGTTCAACATAATCTTCTTATTAAAATGTGGTTAGAGACCAAATTTTATATTTTTTTTAAATTTTTTACTATTTATTAAGTATTTTATAAAATTGTTGTTTCCATGCCATTGAATTTTTGTACCCATCTTAATAAATAGTAAAAAAAATTCAAAAAAACATATAAAATTTGATCTGCAAGCACATTTTAATATATCTAACATGTTGAACGGTTTGGATTGACTGTTTGAACTTTAAAAATAGATTGTGTAATTTTGTGTCACCATAAAAATGGTGTAAGTGGAATCCCTCCTCTTATATATAATATGTATTAGGATTATTTAATGAAGTTGAACATCTTTATTTATTTCTTGATAATGAACTTAAAAGGTATACAAGCAACAAAATTAATTGGGTTATTCGGCAAAATATATAATAGTGTTAAAATAGTGATATATAGTTGGCTTGTTGGAAAAGTATCAAGAAGAATGATAAATGAACAAGTAAAGAAAATCTACAATGAGAATAATAGTATGTGTATTTTACAACCTAAAAGGAATTGCATTAGAAAACATTTTTTCCTCACATCTCCTCTCTACATCTAATATTTATGCTTTGTTTTAGAATAGTAAAAAAATGCATTTTTCATATTCGTATAAATAGTATGTGTGTGTATATCAAAAACATTCTCAAACAAAATTGTACAAAAAAATGTTAGAAAATAGAGTAGCCAAATGATTTATATTTTAGATGCCGATAAATATAAAACGTGCCTTACACTGTGATATTTGTTATTAATTTTTGCTATGCATCCAACAAAAAGTAATCTTTAAAAAGATAATTTATTTTTTCTTCTTATTATTCTAATATTAACAAAATCACGCATTGCCTGAAAACACATGGTTTCATGCGAGATACAAGTTTTATTATTGACCGATATTTTATTATAAAAAAATATGTATATGATAAATTAGAGAAAAATAATCAGTTTAGTCCAACTGCAATTGTGATCATGTTAGTATTATTTATAATTATTTATAGTAGTATGAAAAAAGAAAGAAAAAAATTAAATTATTTGGATTGGATCAAGTAATCCACTGCATATTATAAACTTAAATAATTTGAAAGATTAAGGAAGGCCGAATTTTTTTATTAATACCATTGTTTTAAAAAATCACAATTTATGGAGAATTCGAAAAATACCAGGGGCCTCCAATTCAATTTGCAGCTACATTCTTGAGAGACCACAGATTGAATTGGAGGCCTCCCAAAAATCCAAAAATGCACTACTATAATATACTCTTTTGGGGGGCGTTCAATTCAATATGCGTCCGCCCATGATGGAGCCGCAGATTAAATTGGAAGTCTGGTATTTTTCGAATTCCCCAATTTCAGTTTTAGTGGTGTTTTTTATTTTATTTTAATGGTATTAATAAAAATTTCGGTAAGGAAGGCTTTTATTGAGAACTGTTAATCAAAAGTATAGTGGATGCAAATTGGAGATGCAAATCATAATATAATGCTTGTATTGTTTATTTAGCCTAACCCAATGGGGATCCAGCTTTAAAAAGATCTTAATCTACTTTGAATATATTTTAATAAGACAATTAAACCTAATCACAAAACATATTCCCAAAAATATTCCTTTTTCTAGAAAGAACCATAGTACAATCTTGAGGCAAGTGAGGTTGCGTCATATGACATCATACTGTGCAGAATTTCACAGCACCTTTGTCAGTGATTTTGCAACCTTTTTCCATTTTTAATTTAATTTTAACCCCACTTGTACTGCACTGTGCCAGTAATTAAGCTTTCTCATTACTAATTCTATTTATAATCATATCCTTAGTGTCCTCTAGTGTTATTTTATGATGGAGCTTTATAATATTAATTCTTGTAAAACCAGAAGTTTTAAATTACAAAAAATAGATAATTTTAATTTATTGAGAAGCTTAGCTTATATTTTTTTAAATGCATGTATGGTATAACAGTGGAACACCAATTAATTTTTTTAATGAAACATCTTTCAAGAGTTGGGTGAGTCCAAAAGCTCTCCTCCATGTTAAAATGAATATGAAGATTTAGTATCAATTCAAATTTAAAAGATAAAAATAACAACAACTTGAGATATTCTTTCTTCTTAATTTTTGAATCTTCAACCTCTAACACAGAAAGCTAGTTCTCGTAGTCGAGCAATTTAGTTACAAGTTTTGTTTTTTATAGAAACGATTTCGAGCGAACATCAAACTTTTTAATACACTTGAATGTCAACCTACTTGCCACCTTCCAACGAGAACAGAGTAGGTCTGATGCTCATTGGACCTATTTTTAGGTTTAACGAGCTCTATAACTGTTCGATTCATTCAAAAATCTGTGCACACAAAAATCAAAGTTAACATATATGGAAATTAAATTATTACACACGAATCTTAAAGCAGATTAAACAATAATTGAATCTATCGAACTAAAATAGGTCCGATGAGCATCGGATCTAATGTCATTTGCCTTCCAGCACATAAATGCTATGCTATGCTATAAACTTGTTTGTCAGCAATGCAAACACATTACGTAAGCCCATGTGAAGAGATGCATGTAATATTCCATTCCCAATTCCACATCTAAATCATGGTCTGTGATCGGAAAATTAATTACTCCGCACCTTCTTAATTTGGTACATATATTCGACAACTACTGCTCTTTTTTCTTTTTCTTTTCTTGGTACATAAAATACGTACCAAGAGCAAAATCATCCTTACATCTGTTTAGTTACAAAAATAGTCAATCCAACCAAGAAGGCAGTCAACAAAATAACAAGTAACAACATAACAACTAATAGGAAAATTGTCAATATGCTACGAGTAGCATAGAGAGCCTCCATGCAACGACTCAATATTTGAGTTTTCAAAATTTTTACGGTCGATCCGAACTGTTCAACATGATGTTCATATGAATATGTATTTGCAAACCAAATTTTATATTTTTAAAAATTTTTTTACTATTTTTTTAAATAGATAAAAAATCACTTGATCTGAAAATTTGTTAACATTTAGATAAAGTGATTTTTTACCTATCTAAAAAATAATAGAAAATTTCTACCAAAAATCTAAACGGGGATACTGGTGTTGTAAAGAAAAGTCATCCATCCATCTGTCAAGCCAGAAAACTGTAGGAAGTCCATTTCCAATTTCTTTATTAATCCCTAAATTCATAACATAACGGTCTTTAAGAATGGATCTCCAAAAAGTAGAGCAAATTGATGGAGCAGTTCTATGAACATATCTACTAAAAATAATGTCCTTCCATCTGTCTTGAACAGAATTAACTAATAAAGTCTTATTCATAATTAAATTTCAAATCCAATACACCAAGATCTCCTTGATCTCCTTGATCTTTACTTTGACAAACAACATCCCAAGATATCAAAGAATATTTTCTTCTGATATAGTTACCACCATACTATAAGAATTTCCTTCTATCTTATTAATTCTATGCCTAATCTTGACAGGCATACGATACACTGATAACCAATACATGAGTATGGCATAAATAACATAATTTAAGAGGGCCACTCTGCCCCCTAAAGATAAGAGAGAGCTCTTCCAACACTGAAGTCTTTTTTCTATCTTATCAATAAGGGTTTAATGGTCATTATCTTGTAGATACTTACTATTAATGGGTACCTCTAAATAAGTAAGAGGTAAATTATTAATTTGACAGTCTAAAACTGAAGTCATATCTCTGCATTCAGAATCATAGAGATTGAGTGGGTACATCTCACTCTTGATATAATTAATCTTACGACCAGAAGTGTTTTAAAAAAACTATAACTATCCACTTAATTATAATGTAAGATGTTAGCTTTAAGAAATAAAAGAATGTTATCTACAAAATGCAGATTAAGAACACTATCTACATTAGTAAAATTATCTAAACCTTCCAAATAACCTCCTAACTTAACAGTTTGTAGTACTTGTTCAGTACATCAGCAACTAAAATAAAAAGGAAAGGGAACAACTGCTCCTCTTTAGAATGACTAACACATTAAATGAAATTAAAAAAAGATTATAACTCCCTGAAATAAAAAGGTAATTGTTTTGACCGTTTAGTTTTCAACACACAATTGAGATTATATAACATCAAATAAATACGATGTAGAATCTTGGTTTAATGATAAATACTATGAATTAAAGTTGGGTTTGTTTTGGTATTCCTTTTTTTTATTATTTAACAACTCATCATTGCAAAAGCTTTATTATTATTATTTGCTTCCATCTAGGTTCATTATGGAATGTAACAAGTGGATCTATCGACATTCCTAAGCTTTTAATATATAGCTGGAGCAACCTATATCTGTAGTCTATAACTTTATATATATAGAGAGAGACTTGAGAGTAGGTCTGATGGGCATCCAAACTTATTTTGGTTCGACGGGTTCAATCACCGTTCAATATACTTTAAGATTCGTGTGCAATGTTTTAAATTTCATACTCATTTGCTTTGATTTTTGTACGCACAGATCTTAAGATGAATCGAACAGTCATGAAGCTTGCTGAACCTAAAAGTAGGTCCAATGGGCATCGGACCCACTGTGTTCTCATATATATATATATAGAGAGAGAGAGAGAGAGAGAGTTGGGCTATGGTACTCTATAGAGTAAAACGGGTTGGTACTCTATAGAGTAAAACGGGTTGGTACTATATTTCCATTTTAAAGATCTAAACACCCGATCCGAACCGTTCAACATGTTTTTAATATTGAAATGTGCTTGGAGACCAAATTTTATATTTTTTGGAATTTGTTTACTATTTATTAAGCCACATTGAAAATCGCAGATCCAATGGCCCATAATTTTTTACTGTTTTTTACTGTTTCCAGCGGATCTGAGATTTTCAAAGTGGTTCAATAAATAGTAAAAAAATTCCAAAAAATATAAAATTTGGTCTCCAAGCACATTTCAATATGGAGAACATGTTGAGCGTTCGGATCGGCTATTTGAACTTTGAAAATGGAGATATAGTATAGAGTACCAACCCGTTTTACTCTATAGAGTACCATAGTCGGACTCTCTCTCTCTCTATATATATATATATATGTTAAAACAGTAATTTTTTTTTTCAAAATCATATGTGTATCCTGGATGATGATGAATCTCAAAATTTTATAAAAAAAAAAGCAGAGTCCATATATACTCCACACTGAAAAAACTAACAGTTTCTTTAATTAATTTTTCTTTTTCAAACTCTTACAACATAATTACAAATTAATTTGTATATATGTTTCTTTTATATTTACCTAAGAAAATTAGAAAAGTTAATAAAGTCATCAATTTTAATTAAATATAATAATTCCAAGGCTTTGCTATTAGTATTTCTTTATTAGTCCTCACGAGTTTCATAGGATTGCCAATTGGGGAATAAGTTAGTAATATTATTGGAATAATTAAGGCCCACCTTATTCCAGCCAAAACACATGGAATAATAATAATTAATGCTGGTACCATTGTCCTATTTTCGTCTCATTTAACTATTTAATTGTTACAAAATAAAACCGCTTGTCTCATCAAACGGTCTATTAGAGATAGATATGTAACATTCGAAAATCTATCTGTACTTCTTGATTGGCATGCAGCAGTCTGAAAAATTAATAATTTTATTTATAGCTTATTTAAACAAATTTTATACAGGGAAAAATCAACTGTATAAGCCCAATATATAAATTATGGTATACATAGATCTAAATTTACATAACTGTAAGATCAGAATAATTCACATGGCATGATGGCAATCTAGAACTTATCCAATTAATAATCTAAAATGTGGTCCATATTGCCTCGTAAACAGTGTTATATATTATACTCAGCTCTGATGGCTATAGCTTATATATATAATGACGAGCAATTTTTAATTAATAAAAATTATTACATGATCCATGCCTTAAAAAAACTTTCGTTATCAATCAAGTCCATAGTAATTAATTACTTGGTATAATTTGAGAACACTAATTTTTATCTAATGCATAAATAAAAATAGTATTCATGTAAATTTGATTCATTTTTTTTTTGCATTTTCACTATTTCTTCCTAAATCTCTCATATATTTCAAAATATTTCCCATCTTCGATCTGTAGTAAAAATGCAATTTAATTAACCTAGGCATACAAATAGTTGGAGAGAATTATGAAAATGAACCTCCATATACAAATCAATAGAATTATGAAGATTATTGTGGAAATAAACTAATTAAGACAAGTTAGATGATTTCAAATACTGACAGTTTGTGTATGAACATGCTCAAGTATATAATATATTTTTGCATTAATTAGATCTTAATTATAATAAGCATTGCCAGTCGATGAACTGATCGGATCGGTATTGTTTCGTAGCACTATTAAGCATAGGGTTAGGATAATAACATCAGATAAACTTAGCTTGTTATAATATTCACATTTTTTTTTCTTTGATCATAACTTCTTGTTTATTTTCTAAAAAAATATATAGATATTTTTGTATAAATCATTGCATTTTCAATTAAGTAAATAACATCCACAAAACATGACAGCTTACATATTTTTTCATATAAATAAAATACCGCTTAAGTACGATGCTGTACTGTTATTTGCATACAAAACACATACCATAATATCATTAAAACACATATTATTATTAGTGGTAATCATTCATTAAAAAAAATAAAGATAAGTGCCAAGTCATCATAATATCACATGGAATGTTACATTACATTTGCATTTGTCAGGCTAGGAATATATTCAGGCTTTTCTTGGTTGCCTTTACTTCAATCTGAGACTACTTAAGCTAGCTTCAATTTCAATTCTTCAATTTGGATATATCAACCATGCATTACTTAAAAGCAAATTATCTTTATATACAGAGATGGAGTTATGTTTGTTGAATGGGGAACAATTGATTTTTATTATTTTTCAAAATTAAAATTTTGTATTTTATATATAATTTAGAGTAAAATACTATAGACAGTGTAAATTGACTTCCATTCGTGGTATAAATGTTTTATATGATTGATCCTTATTCACGCTTGATCCTCATAGTTTGAAAGTCTCACTCCGCATGACCGCATTTGTTTATATATATGAAATTAAGTTTCTTTATTATGAATTGCACAAGACTTCAGGAACAATCGATTCGATATTAGCCAACTCCCCCCCTCTCTCTCTTTGAGTGTGTGTATATATAGATAGATAGAGAGAGAGAGAGAGAGAGGGAGTTGGCTAATATCGAATCAACTGTTCTTGAGGTCCCGTGCAACTAACTCGTTTTTCAATTTTCAAAGTCCAAAAAGTTGATCCAAACAGTTAGATGTGACATCTATATTAAAATCTGATTGGAAACCAAATTTTACATTTTTTTTGAATTTTTTTACTATTTATTAAGCCACTTTGAAAATCGTTGATCCAACGGTGAAAGGTGGCTTAACTAAACTGTAAAACCAGTTTAGACTATTGAATCAATGATTTTTATAAAGTGGCTTAATAAATAGTAAAAAATTTTTAAAAAAAATATAAAATTTGGTCTCCAAGAAGATTTTAATATAGATATCACATCTAACAGTTTGAATCGATATTTTGGATTTCAAAAATTAAAAAATGACTTGGTTGCACGAGACCTCAGAAACAATTGATTTGATATTAGCCAACCTATACACACACATCTTTTGTTATATAGGTAAAATAGCAAAATACATATATGGAAAAATGAGAGAGTGGATAAGTAATGGAGTAGTAATGCAGATTAATTAATTAAGAAGATGTGAAAGAAGAAAGAAGCATCATGTGTATGTGTTTAGGGAAACATGGCTAAGAAAGAAAAGGTGGTGGAAACTACGAGGATGAGGTGGCATATGGTTGGCACGTGAGAGAGCTGCCACTGCACGTGGGACACATGGAGTGTTGTAGTAGCCAACTTAATTAGTTGCCAATGTATCAATCTTTCTTTTTCCCTTTCTATTGCCAAATGGCAAATGGCAAATGGCAAACAATCATTTCATTAATTTTTTTGGGATATTAAGAAAGATGTTTAAATTAAAATATAAAGTTGAACATTTTAAATCTTTTCAATGAAAAGAAATATAATTTTGGAATTTCCTTAACTTCAATATAGTCATTCATGTTAAAATAATTAGTAACATGTCTATACTTTTACAGGACAATATTATTAAAGATATTAAATGAATATATCATTAAGGATAGCGGTTTATGCAATAGAACTGCTCTGGAGTGTGTATATATATACATCACCAAAACTTTATTTCTTTAATGAACAGATTAATTGACAACTCAAGCATTAGATGCAATTTTAACTATTTTCAATCAATTCTCTATATAAATATTTTTTATACGATTGATCTCATGTGTTTGATTTTCATAGTTTGAAAATCTGACTCCACCTTGGTCTTACGCATTTTAAAATGACATCATTTTTGTTGTTATTTTGCCTTTCGTAAGTAGAACCCTGCCTTTTATCTCTGAGCATTTGATCTAAAACCAAGATTTCATATTTGACATATATTATCCTCCTGAATATTTAATCTGACGGTCCAAACAACAAAAGTTTGTAAATAATTAAAATAATAGCTCAAAGAATTTCTTTAAAATTTCATAAATTTCATGTACTTTATTTGTCATTTTCAATTAATGTTGATAGTGTGAAGAGTAATGAAAATTCTCATACATAAGAAGCACACAGAGAAATAAATTACCAAGAAATTCTTTCTTCACCTTTTATGGGTTGACAGTACATACATTGCCATTAGAAAGCTTAAAATTATTATCATTTTTTTTTTGGATGTAGTAGGTTTTTGCCTACTAAATTTCTAAATTTCTCTAAACCAAAATGTAAAAGAGAAAGGACATATAATTTACATTTAAGAGAAGAAAAGAAACAAAAACGCCAAACAAGCATCACCAAAATTAGTATATACCATTTAGATAATCCCAATAAATTTTGTTCATTAAAACTTTTTGTATTATTATAATGTGGGTTAAATGGACAGGATAACAACAAAAGTTGGTACTACCAATAAATTTAGCACAAAAAAAAAATGTTGCAACTTGGTCCCTAGGGGGGCCTATTTATAAATTTTAATGTTCTAACAATTGAGAAATCAATAGTAGATTGTGACCCTCGAGTCAGCATCCCTGAAAAGTAAGAATCCAAATATATTTTTTTCTTTTCTTTTTGTTTCTGTTTTCATTCATTTTCAACTTCCAACTCTCTCCCCACTAATTCACAACCCATGGCGAAATTTACTGATCTTTTGTGTTCATTCATTTTCATCTTCTGTGTGAGATGTCGTGTTAATTTGTAGCGGGTCGTTCGAATTTTTTTTTGAGATAGAAAGATAGAGTCTAGTCTAGGGCTGCAAACGAATCCAACTGAATCAAACTTATCTCAGTTTGAATTTGGTTTGAATTAATTACGAATCGAATTTTTTACGGACTCAATTTCAAATCTTTTACAAATTTTTCTACGATAAAGAAGAGTAATCGTAGTCGCTGAGAGCGAGAGGTGAAAGTTGTCTACAGTACGACTTATAAGTTATGACTTATGGCTAAATAGCCTTATGTTTTAACTTTTAAGTCATTATCGAATATAAATCATCAGCAGAAATCAACGGTTCACGTTCTAGAATAGTTTGCGAACCTATTTCGAATGAACCAGGTTCAGTTTGAGTTTGATTTTAATTAATTTTGAACTATTTGAAATCAAATTTTTTACGAACTTTTTCGAATCAATCTCGAATCGAATCAAGAACTATGGATTTTTTGTTCAACCCTAGTCTAGCTTACTAACTTTCATTTAATTATTTATAAAAGATTCTCCATCTGAATTTCAAAATCACGACCTCTCAGACAGAATGTTTTCTTTTGTCACGAAATCAAAGGCTATTTCTTAACGAGTAGTTCAAACTTAAAAGTCAATATTTGAGTTACGTTGGAAGATCTAAATTCAATTGTTTTTTTTTTTTTTTTTTTTCAGTTATAGGAGAGCGTGTATTCTCACATGCACGATACATGTATTGTGTAAAATATACAACTAATTATAAAGTTTTGAAATTGGTTCTAAAATTATTAATAAAGTGTTGTACGAAAATCAAATAATTTCATGAAGCAATTTGAAACCTTTTAAATTATTGACAATTGAAGTCTTTTTATTAAGCATGGATGGCTCTGTTCTGAACATGTCTGCAAACCACTGGCAGCTACCGCCATCAATTCTCAAAAAAAGAAAAAAAGAAAAAAGAAAGTCTTTTTATTATTTGATTGATATATTTTGACTTAATATTTTATACAAATAAAAGTCGCCATTATTACATCAGACCTACATTTCTCTTTCACAATAATATTTTTAAGTTATCTTTTCATAAACCAGGTGTTTTTTTTTTAATAATATTTTCATAATATTCTTTCAAAAAATGATGAAAAATGAACACACTAAAATTAACTTATAAACATTTTTTTTTGACCGCTTGACTTTATACTAAATTAGTGCAAAAATTTATAAATTTAACATGTAAACGCATCACTCGTGAAGTAGACCGGTAAACACATCACTCGTGACATGTAAACGCATCACAGGTGTCATTGGTGTGGCTAGCTAGTAGGGGTTTAATATTATTTTTTCCAATTAAAAAAAACATAAAAAATATAAAAAAAAGATGTGAAACCATCTTGTCACTAACCCTCCATTACATACCTCATGTGCCAACATACAATAAGATTTGGATAATTCCATGTGCACTAATTAAATTTTACCACTGGCAATATGCCCCTTGATTTTCATTGGATGTATAGATACATAACCTCATATTATAACACTATACAAATAAATAAATTACTCCTAACAAATCCCAACTATTAATATAAAATTTTGTAATTATTGGGGACAAATTAAACAAGAAAAAAAAGGCCCCAACAGCCGACAGAAACCCACAAGATCATAGTTAAATTAATTTGCTAAAATTCTGAGTTGACGAAAAGGTAGATGCATGGTTTATCTCAAGTCACATCAAATAATCAAAGCGTATTAAATGATAAACTTAGCAATTAATGGGACCTTGGTGCCTTGCCATTCGGTTACCTACCTTCAGAGCAAGGTAAACACCTTCATATGACATGTCAACATTATCATAGATCATATAATGATTGATAATACTGTTGTACTCTTCAAAATGATTACAGAAATGTGACATTTACCATAAAATTTGTCTGGGTTATAATAAAGGGCCGAATGGAATACTGTACTATGTATAGTGTACATGGTGATATACATTTTTTTATTACTGGCCCAAAATTATTATTACTGTTATTATTTTTAAAACCCTTGGCAGTTCTGCATGGCCCAAAACAGTCCATTAAAGCCCATTAAATGTTCCTCATACTTTTCTCTATATATAGGCCCCAAAGAAGTCATGCAGGAGGTTTAAAACTATGCAATATATATCATATTCTCATTCGACTGGAACATACGGTATCAACAAATACCTGATTGTTTCATACATGTACATAATCAAAGAAAAACAATTCTGTAAACAAAATATCACACACACACATGCAAGAGGATTCAACACAAACAATCTCATTTTCATGAGGAAGAGCTCGAGGATTCAAAATGCGAAACCCTTCGCCTCTTATTCAACAAAGAGTCTCTCGGCATGCATTCCATGGAAGAATTTACTCGCTCAAGAGCCGACTTCAGTGCATGCTGCACCGAGTCCACCAAAATATTCCTTCCCGTCTCACCATTACCTTCACCTGATCTCTCTGGTATTATGAAAAACACAATTTTCACTCTTCCACTGAGAGAGGAAATTTCGGCTCTGACAACCCTTGCATGTAAATTTTGGAGTGATTGTTTCAACTCAGGATAGAGCTCAGGAGAGTCATCACAGCAGATCGATGCACGGATTAGGAAGCTGGTATTTGTGGTGTTTGCTGTTTGGGGCTCGCACAGAATTGTGACTTCGTCAGTGTCCGACGGTATGGTGTAGCCTTTGGCGTGTTCTGTTGCTGTGGTTTTCAGAAGCTTCACATGGTTTATAACCTCTGCTAATAGCGCCGCTTTGTCTAGCTGTTAATAGGTACATATAAAACATGTTATGATGTTAATACCAAATACATAACAGGTTGTATAGATTCTTGTCAATGAGGTATGACTAAGATTTTTGTGGTTAAAAAAAATAACAGGTTGTAGAGATAGTTATTTTATACTGCACAATTAGTAAACTATCCAAGCGATATTAATTGCGTAAACCGTGGGGTACAACCTCTGAAATGACAACATCTTGACCGTTCGTTATGATCATAAAGCTGTCCACCCTCGAAAAAAAATATCCCGTGCGCTTAATCGCATAGTCCGGATCATGTCTGATCATTTCATAACAGGTCCTAGGGTCAAGTAGTGTTGACCAAACGGTTTGGTCCGGTCTGGATCCGGCCAGTTCACGGTTCCGCACGGGTCACAGTTCCCACGGCCTACGGTTCTATACAGGTCGGGTCCGGCAAGTATAAATTAAAATGGTTGGTTTAAATCCGTGCTAGAACCATAGTCCAAATTCACACGGTCTGGTCCGGTAGAGTCTACGTTTTTTTTTTTTTTAATCCCCTGCACTAAACAGTGACGGTCACTGGTTCAAATTATATTCGGCAGGCTCCTGAAAAATTAGAAAATAGTCCTTTTTCTCAAAGCAGAGACCTCTGTAATTTGTTTATAACTATATATGCATGCACTTGCATGTAGTCATGTGGTTGTCGGGTATGGGTCTAGGTGGGTCCAGGCGGTTTTGGACGGTTTAGGTCCGGTTTTAGGCAGGTCTAGATCTCTTTTTAGGCGGTTTGGTCCGGTTTTGTTACGGTACGGGTTGCCACGGTTTATGGGTCAAGACTCGTCTGGTTTAATCCGAATCTAGTGAAAAATACCGGCTAAAAACCAGTCCACCACGGATTTGAACCTTGGTCTAGTCTGATTTGGGTTCGGTCCACGGTTGGTCCAGTTTGATTCTGGACCATGGGGTTTTTTCAAAACACTAGAGTCAAGAAAAAAAGGACCAATATTTCAAGGCCACCAACTTTTTGTTGAAATTGCTAGACAAAGGTCAAGAAAATATCATACTTTTGCCTATATAATGCATTAAATTCAAGTTATAGGACTTGACTACTACAGCCTAAAACATCCCTGAGATATCCTAACTATGATCAGCTGAGAAAATACTGTCTGATTTAAGTCCAGGAAGCCCATTATGGGCCCAATGCAAGAAAAATGCACAATGGTCTGTTACTTGTCTATATATAAAATGAGACAAACTCAAACATAATGGTTAACAACACACCAATTATCTCTATGGTCTTATTCAGCACAGTTATTGTGCGTGTGAAAAAAAAAAAATTTAGTTTAACTAATTTTTTTTTTTTTCTACTGTGATAGTAAAAATCAATTCAAAATTCAAACTCATTTCTGTTCTCCACTCTGCCGAACAGGGCTTTAAAACATGCATTCTATTCTATTTTATCTTTTCCCTATTTTGACTATAATAATGACATATTAAAAATATCTGCGAAATATCCATGGATTTACTGTAGTAGTTTTTCAGCTAAAAGTTAAAAACAGTGTTTCTTTTAAACAAATGGCAACACACCTCCAATTTATCTGCATTGATATTCGTGCAAACACGAATCTTAACACACATGATCTGCCCTGAATCCTGATCTGTGCAATGGTGTGGAAGGATATGAACTTCTAAAACCATAAATATAATAACGAGAGAAAGAGAGAAAAAACCTTCTCAGTACCACTAATCATGCCTCGTAGAACAGATAAATGCGAATTAATCCTTTCTCTTCTTCTCCTCTCGGCCTCGCTGTGATTCCTCAACGCAATCACAGCTTTCTCATCCAATAAGCCACCTTTCACGCTGCCTTTCTTCCCTATTCTTACCGCAGGTGCCCGTACCAGTTCCCTTCTCTCACCATCCAGCACCAGGCTTGAACCCGAACCCGAACCCGAAATCGAAAAAGAAGCCGAACCCATCAGAAACTTGGATTGATTTTGGATGTTTAAGAGCCAGGAGGTCTGTTTGGAGGGCAAGACCAAGAGGGAAGGCTAACCCGTTTGAGCTTTCTCTTTTGGTTTTCTATTTGAGAGTTGGAACTGGAAATATTGGTTTGTGCCTTTTTGTGTCCAAAGCGGTTCGCTTCCATTACCATGTGAGAGTCAAGTTTTGGGGGTTTTGAAAAAGGGATTGATTTATTGGGAAAAAGGTTTCATCTTGGATTTTCTCTGTTTTTGGAAAAGGATCATCTCTGTTTTCTTCTAAGAGATTTTGTTGGTTTCTCTGTTCTGTTCCTTTCTTTCTGTTCTAAAAGGATTTGTTTGGTTTTGAGTTGATTTTGTTTCGAGATTCTGGGGTTTGGAATTAGCAAGTGGGGGATGAGAATGAGAGAGAAAGGAGTTTAACAGAGGAGGAAGAACCGTGGAAGAAAAGAGAAAGGAAGAATTTGTTTATATATTGGAGAGAGCCTCAGTATTCAATTATTTGTTTTAGTGGGCGATAAAGACATTTTTAAATATTTTTTCTTTTTGGGTTCTTTTTTCTTTCTTTCTTTATGCAAAGATGATTACATAATCAGTACAAGTATATAATATATTCTCAACACCACGACTCGGATCTGCCTGAGTAATTTCAGTATGAAATAAAAACAATCGAATTTAATATGGAGATTATGTTGCACAGAGGGGCGGATTCAGAATTTTCGTCGAGAGAAGATAAAAATAATCGAATTAAATTTAAATAACTGATCGGATTTAAACACATTAATTAATTAGATACTCGATAAAAAATAATGCTTTAATTTATATTTTTTAATATTATGACTTGTAATTTATGTTGTTTTAACTTATAATTCTAATTACCGATTATAATTTATGAAATTTATTTTAATTTAACCTTAAATTTAATTCAAATTATAAATCAAACGTTCAGAAGGAGGGGAATTTTTTTTCAAGAGAGGACAAAGTTAATCGAAATATCCCGATTTCCACTAAAACTCAAAATCAAGGGGAGACAGCTGCCCCCTATTCACATGGGTCCGCCCTTGGTTGCACAATTTAGATTATTTGTTTAAACTTTATAAATAGAGATATTGACGTATTATAAGTAGAGTGGAAAAAATGGCACGGCGGAACCAGTTCCGTCACGAAACAGTACGGCATGTGTGACTGTTCGCGTGCCGTGATCATTTTTTGAAAATTTGACACGGCACGTCACGCGAAAAATCTGGTCACAGCACGGCACGTGGTTACGTGAGTCACACGTAATTAGGACCGTTAAGTCTTGATCAAATGATGAATCTTGAATAAACTAACCTAAATTATGAAAAAATAGTTAAATGTGAGAAACATGACCAGTTATGTTTGACACGGCACGTGAATAGTCACGACACGGGAGTCACGGTATGACTCGCGTGCCGGGACCGTTCGCGTGCTGTGACCATCCCTCCACATTTTAGTCACGGCATGGCACGTGTGACTGTTCACTTGGTCACGGCACGACACGAGACCAAAATCACGGCGTGATAGTTACGGCACGGTACGGCACGTTTTGTCCACTCTAATTATAAGTACCAATATGTGCCATGCAAATAATATATAGTACGACAATATACTTGTATACTAAATTTTATATTTTTTAGAATTTTAATATTAACTTTTAGATAGATAGAAAATTACTATTTTTAAATAGTCTAAAACTTTAGACCAAGTGATTTTCTAACTGTTTATAAAAGTAGTAAAAAGAATCTCAAAAATGAAAATAATTAATTTACAGATACATTTCCAATGTAACAATGTTTCATATGGATTTTATTTTATTCAGTTCAAATTGATTGTTTGAAACTTCGAATCTTACAAATGAAATTGTTAATACAGTGTAGTACCGTAGGTCCGTAGCTCATTCTCTTCTTTTTCTTATCATCATCATCATCATCATATCATCATCATCATCATTAGCATACCTCATTTGGTGAGATTATCTTTTTCCAATTGATGTGTGGCGTGTGGACCCCCCAAATAATATTAAAAATAATGCATGAGAAAAGCATTTATTAGCAAAAGGTTCTTTGACTCCAAAAAACTTAACGTGGCTAATACAAGTTTCTCTTTCTTGGCATTTATCGTTTAAACAATTTGCAAATTGTTTGTTGGTGTTTGTCCTTATTAAGTTTCCCAAAGTGATGATGAGAGGTCAATATTCACTTTTGGTTTTTGTAACTTTATTGAAATATCTTGGTGAATGGTGATATAAATTTAGGCTTGTAAATTTCATTTACGTTTCTACGCACCCTTCAAAATAGTCTGCTGCTTTTTTTTATAACAAAAGCAGGATTTTATTTTTTGATTCTAACTATTTAAAATTTTTCATTTACGTATCTCGATAAAGAAATTTTTTCATGTACAAATCTCAACAAATCTCAACAAATTTGAATGGTTAGAATTGGAAAAGCAAATTCTGCTTTTGTTATAAAAAAAAAAATAGCAGAGTTAGATCCCTTCAAAATAGAATTTTCCTTTTTTCTTAAAAAAAAAAAACTCAACCTTAAAGTAGTTATTTCTGTTTTTTTTTTTATATTGGTTGTTGAAGTCAATAAAATAGCCCACACATTTACAAGATTGTATGTCATATTAGTGTCCACTTCAAGTTATGCTGCATGGATAAGGATACAAATATAGTATCAAATACAAAATTTTCAAGTTATGCTGCATGTTTGTCAGTGCACTTAGTATCAAATACACATTTTTATAGTATTAAATTTGGATCTGATCGCCGCTCTCCATCACCTCGTCTCCATTCAGTTGGCGTTTCCGTCTCGGATCTAGTCACTAATCACCACCATCTTGCCTCCGTCAAACCGACACTTTCACCTCAAATTTAGTCATCGTTGCTTCGTCGTCTCACCTCGAGTTGTGCTTCTGCCTCAGGTTAATTAGGGGGTTTGAGTCCACCACTCTATCTCGGCTCCTCTGTCCAGTCTGGTCACTGCTCGACGCTTCACTTTGTAGCTCTTCACCTTGTCTTGTTTCAACGGGTTCGGATGAGGGTGTTGTAGATTCATCTAACCTCTATTGTAGTATCTATTATATCTACGTTTAAATAAGGTATGCTATGGTTAGTGATGGTGACGCGCTAACGGTGACCCCTTTTCTCCTTTTCTTCTTCTCCTTCCTTCTTCTTATCTCCTTTCTTTGTGTTTCTTTTGAAATAACTCATATACAAACCTCATCTGATCATGAAGGCTCTCCTGGATATCCCTATCTCGACTTGATTACAACACTACTTTGTGCTAAATAAAAGAAATTATGCAGGCTCACAACCTATCAATCTGAGAATGAGTACAGAAAATTCTGCATGTTCACTATCTGCTGATCTGATTGCAGTAACCCTTGGTTCTGTTTTTTTTTTCTTTTTCTTGTCTACTTTTAGAATGGGGTTTGAGTTGTAATATAATAATGTAAATACTAACTACTAAGTACTGGTAAAGATGTTGTATACATTGGTACGAAACGATTTGTAACTGGTTTTTGTCTTGATTAATGAAATATCGCTTACGGACTTTCAACCAAAACAAAAATTAATATTTTTTAGAAACTTTTACTATTTTTTAAAGCAGTAGAAAATCACTACTTTGGAATGGTCTAGTCTTTAGATCAAGTGATTTTTATATATCTAAAAAAATCAAAGAATTGTAAAAAAAATATAAAATTTGATCTATATGTACAATTGTATATATATAGAGAGAGAGAATAGAACTAGGGTGCTCCTAGGAGTATCAAGTCTTTTTATACTCTTAACTCTAAAATCTATCGGATTAACTTCGAACGACGAATCCAAACCGTTACAATCCTTCTATCTTACGAGTGATGCGTCTATATGTAAAAATTTTAAAGTTTCGAATTACTTTAGTATAAAGTCAAGTGTCTAAATTAATTTTAATGTATTTATTTTTTGGAAGCATTTTGACCACTTGACTTTATACTAAATTAATTCAAAACTTTAAAATTTTCACATGTAAACGCATCACTCGTAAGGTAGAAAGATTTCAACGGTTTGAATTCATTGTTCGAAGTTGATCCGATAGATTTTAGAGTTAAAAGTACAAAGAAACTTGGTACTCTTAGGAGTACCCTAGTTCTATTATATATATTATATGAACGGTTTAGATTGATTATTTGAACTTAAAAATATATATATATATATTGATCTGATATGCGCAATGCATAGTATCGCAGTCTTAGTCTCAATCGAGTGCGTATCCTCTGAGATATCTCAATTTTTGTGCGACCGATGTGTACGGGACCTATTTGGGGACAGTGCGTGGGCAATATTATTTGTGCTTTGAGATTTGTGCAGAGCGTATTTAAACAGTTGAGATTTAAAAAAAAAAAAAAACTCAAAGTTTGAGATATCTGATGCGAATTATTATGGAAGCCACTGGTACAGTACCAGTGGGCCTTAGCTTAGCTCGTCAATTATAGACCGAGCCTGTACCGAGCGAGTTGGATCTAGGGTTTCCGAACTAAAATTTCAGCTCAAACTCGTGACGAGCCAGTCCGAACTAGCTCATGAGCTGACGAACTAGCTCACTGGGTCTGGCTGGACCTCGTTTTAAGAAGAAAATAAATTTTATAAACCTTTTTGGACCGAGCTGGACCGAGTTTGATAGTATGAAATGCACACAAATTCATATAAATTCACAAATTGATGCCTAGTCGAGCTAGCTCGTGAGCTGGTGAGCAAGCTCGGCCCCAGCTCAAACTTGTTAATTTTGGACCGAGCTAGTAGCGAGCTGGCTCGTTAACAGCTCAATCCAATAACAAGCGAGTTGTTAACGAGCGAGCCAGATGCGAGTCACGATTGAGCCACGAGCTACGAGCTTTTTTGCCACTGTAGGTTGACACTGGGGCTGCGATACGTGGCGTATCTGGTACCTACTGTTACTGTATGCGAATTTCATATGAATCTGGATCAGATATGGGTAGGAAGCATATTTAGTGGCGTGTCCCGTATCGGATGCGGATTGCCCATGAATCCGTATCAAATATAGAAGATATGGAGTATATTTAGATTTAGTCATTTAGCCATATCTGGATAGCACAGGTGTCCGATATGATATCAAAAATTCGGATTAATAAAAAATAATAATAACGATGTCCATATATTTATTACAAAACTCGGCATTAATTAATACATCAGAAAAAATAATGAGAAAAGTGTAGGAATTTAAGTAAGAAGATGCTTTATTTTTAGCAACCTTTATTTTGTTGTTATTTATGTCTAAGAAAGATTTGTCGGGACAACGAAAAAGATTCATACTTTCTTTTCAAAATTTAAATTTGTTATTTACTCGATAGTTTATTAATTTTATTTTCTATCAATACATATCAATAATATGGTCAAATTAATTAGAGACTAGAAGAGGTTAATTCTTATAAGTTTGGTGACATTACTTTGCAGTTTCATGTGTAATATAGTATATACTGCAAATATAAAATATTAATAAATAAATCAAAACTACATTTATATTTTCTAATTTTTTTATATTACAAACATAATCTTTCTAATTAATTTTTTATATTACAAGCATAATTTCTCTAACTAATTTGTGTTATGACAAGCAAATTCCATTGTTGAGAGTAATTAGGACTCTGGCAAATTATGAAACTATACTTTTGAATTTTGCATCTTCTCAATTCTCAAATAAAAATAAAATAAAGGGAAAATTGTGAAAATGCCACTACAAAACT
The DNA here is from genome assembly GCA_024447775.1 of Carex cristatella. Taxonomy (NCBI): domain Eukaryota; kingdom Viridiplantae; phylum Streptophyta; class Magnoliopsida; order Poales; family Cyperaceae; genus Carex; species Carex cristatella. The sequence goes on from JAJHPF010000016.1 coordinate 7,551,420, forward strand.
TTCAAATTGTGAAAATACAACTCCAAACTTTGAAATTGTTAAAATGCCACTCCAAACTTCATTAATTTGTAAAAATGTCACTCCAAATAATTAATGACTAAAATACCCTTATCCTCCTCTTCTTTCTCCTGCCTTCTCTTTTTCTCCTGTTCCGAATGGCGGCTGAGCGCGGCGGAGGGGGGTCATAGAGGAGGGTTTGATGGTGCTGGTGCTTGTCGGAGGAGGAGGGGTTGCTAAGAATGCGAAGGTGGGCTGGGAGAATCATTCCCGGAAACTGCTTCTTGCTCCTCTTGCAACGGGCGAGGGTGTCGGAGGAGGTGGTAGAGGGGCGGAGGCGGAGATGGACGGGCGAGAGTATTTTAGTCATTAATTATTTAGAGTAACATTTTTACAAATTAATGAAGTTTGGAGTGGTATTTTAACAATTTCAAAGTTTGGAGTGACATTTTCACAATTTGAAGATTTTGGAGTGACATTTTCACAATTTCCCCTAAAATAAAATTATTCCTTCATGCCTATAATAAAATATTTATGTTTTATACACAATAAAATAAATACTTTCTCTGAGTAAGGCTATGGTACTATGCATAGTGCACATTAGTTCGTACTTTAAATATACTAGTATTGTGCCCGTACGTAACAACGGTGTTATATTATAAGAAAATTAAAAAAAATCTCATACAACATGACATACTTTAAAAAAAATAGATAAATTAAAGAAATTAATTATTTAACAATATCCATGAATAATATTCAAATTCATATCAAAAGAAACCAATGACATATTCTCTTTCCTCTTTATGTCAATTTTCCTTTAGTGAACTACATAATAAAGTACTTACTAATTAACAACTTTCATGGTACATCTATTTTTTTTAAAGAACACCAATATATTAATGACAAAAGTAAGTGAATATTATTAAGTAATATTACATATTGTTGAAATTGCAGATATATATTTCAATTATTGTTATGCTTGATGGACATGTAAGAAAATAATTTCAAATCAAGAATAATGATAATTAGAAAGACAAAAATACAAGAGAATCAAATGTAACACAATTAATTTGAGATTTCAAACTATTTATACATAAATAAATAAAGGTACTATATATTTTGTAATTAATTAAGATATCTAACTTGTCACGTCACCATTAAGACTATTTTATATTGTTTTAGATATGATCGTCGCCTCTTAAATTCAGTTGCTTTTAGAATATTTTTTTAATAAATGCAACTCAATCTGAAAAGTGATGTAATCTCCCCAAATTGAATATGATTATGATTCTATGTGATCTTAGAGATAAGAGCTTTTGATATGCACTGATGAATTCTTTCTAATTCAACCCAACATTGTTGGAAATAGCCCAGATCTCATTATATATATATATATATGAGATGGACTTGGCTAAGCCATGGTGTAAATGCATTTGGTGAGCCATGGCACAATATCTTCATTTTCAAAATTCAAATGGTCGATCCGAACCGCTCAAGATGTTCTCTATATTGAAATGTGCTTGGAGACCAAATTTTACATTTTTGGAATTATTTTTACTATTTATTAAGCCACTTTGAAAATCGCTGATCCAATGGTCCAGAAATTTTTACTGTTTACGTTGGATCAGCGATTTCAAAGTGGCTTAATAAATAGTAAAAAAATTCCAAAAAATGTAAAATTTGGTCTCCAAGCACATTTCAATATGGAGAACATGTTGAGCGGTTCGGATCGACCATTTGAACTTTGAAAATGAAGATATGGCGTGGAGTACAAATGCATTTTACTCCATAGCTCACCTTAGTCAATCTCTCTCTCTCTATATATATTTTAACAATTTCAACAATATAATATCTTCTGAGAAACAAAATCAAAATTAAAATATAGTAATGTTCATGCATATGTTGTTAGGCTTATGAAATATGAATAGTCCATCTATCAACTTGTGTGAAATTTGAAAATCAACATTGATTTAGTAAGCATGTTGAATTCTAAATTAGTAATTTATTTATGACAAATTATTGATATTATTAATTGTCCATAAATTCAAAATTACCAACAAAAAAATAAAATAAAAGAGAAACAAATTCAGCTTCTGCCATATAAGGTAGTTTCTTCTTTAATTTTAACCACTAGTTTAGTTAAAATGAAGGCAGCCAAAGTGGGTCAAGATCCTCTCCATTCTTACAGAAAATGCAAAATGAAATCTGAAATTTGAAACTTTTTTGGTTCATAGAAATCTACGATTCAAAATGTAGTATTGATTTAGGAGCTTGACCCAATAAATTATGTAATTCTAATTATATATATCTGTTGAGATGTTGGTGACTTGGTGATCAACCAATGAATGTGTTGACACTTTAGCTAAAGACTGGAGAGTAAAGTTCAAAAGAGGACTGGAGAGAGAACCATTCTAAAGCTACTACGTACCTAAACTACATGTTATTTCTCTTCTGATTGGTTTAGGCTGGTGATTAGGCAACAAAAAATGCATTTCTAACTTTTAAGCTTACGTACGTTGGTTATCCACCAAAACAATGATTTTAAGAACCTTCTTATCCAAATTAATTTTATTATAACAGATTAAGTCATTTCATACAAAAATTATACAAATTAAGAAAGCCTACTGTGAACTGCATTGCTGTATATTTTCATATATGCCAACAAAAATATAGACTTAAAAATTTAGTGGATATATAATAATAGACTTCCATTGCCAATTTGATATACGCAATCATACAACTTAATTGTTTTAATTTTTTAAGCCATTTTAAGTAGGGGACCGTTGAAGAGTTGTTACTTGTATGATTTTAAAATTTTACCTAATTCTGGTAAGAGATGCTGATCAAAAGGGAATGTTATTTTTTACATATTGTTATTTATTTTATTTTTATCTTTTTAAACGAAACTAGTGTAATTAATATGACAACATGGAAATATAATACATTAATAATAGCGACCTAATAACTCTTCCTAACAGTTCAAAATAGGAAACTTATAGTCTTAAAATTAATTAATTAATTAATCCTTACAACTGGCCATAAGACTAAAAAAATAAATTAATCCTTACAACTGGCCAAAACACTAAAAAATTAACTTTTTATATATATTTTTTAATTTAGCTCAGTCCTTCTTTCATATATAATTAATTTGGATTTAAAAGAAAAGGTTTAATTTCATGATCTCCTGTATAATTGAGGTGCACACAAGACATGTTTAATTGGTATATCTGTATTGTATCACATTTTTATAATTTGGAATAATTTGTATTTATTCGGTCTATTCAAGAAAAACTTTATTTAAATACAAGCAGAGAAAATATGAGAAAAATGGCAATGGAACTTAGAATAAACTTGTAATAATTAGTATAAAATATTTTTTTAATGTTTGGCAAACATATATCCGTGTTATTATGTTTTATTATCTTTCTGAATTATTCCCAAACCTATCAAATTGTACAGACGATACATTATTTATTCGATATACTTAATGAAAGTAAAATAAATTATTTATTTGAAAAAAATCATTTTTTTGATATATTGTTTGGATTATTGATGGAGTTCAAATACCTCGTGTTATTCATGCCTCACTCGTGTCTCACATCCTTATCTCCGTTTTTGAAGTTTAAACAATCGATCCAAACCACTCAATATGATATTCATATTAAAATGTGCTGAAAAAACAATAATTTTGTACTTATTTAACAAAATAGTAAAAAAATTCAAATAAATATAAAATTTGGTCTCCAAGCATATTTTAATATGGAGATTATGTTGAACAGTTCCGGTTAATTGTTTGAATTTTAAAAACAAAAATAAGAATGTAGGTACGATTCTACGAATGACACAAGACATTTGAACCCTGTTCATTGATTATAATGAAATAATAAAAATACATATGTATATATTTCAATCACAAAATCTATACCTCATTGAATTATTCTGAACTGACTAACTTGACATTACACCTGTCACTGTGTTTTTTCTAGTAATTATTTTCTGAATCTGCAACAGAAAATCCTGAGACAGTAAAAAAGATAAATTTGTGATGGTACCAGAAAGTATTGGTTTGAGATAAACGTGCCCAATCTGAAATCATACAAGAGTAACAAGACAAGTAAAGCCGCAATCTAAGACTTATTCACCTTTTATGGACGAAATTAAAACATGTCAGACTTGATGTCTCATTTAGCCATGCATTTTCCAACTTTTTATCATTTACGTGGGAATATTATGTACTCCTGAAAATGGAAAAATAAATTAATACAAAATATGAATATAGAATATGTATTTCTTTGTTTTTCTTCTTTTGGTAATTAATATTGCAAATAACATAATACAACCAAACACTTAAAACAGATAAGGCCACATGTTGAAATTTTGTACAAGCTCATGTTATATATATAGTGGCAAGTTGTCAGTAACAAATTTAAAATAATGTGAGGAAACTACAATGATGTTTCCAAATGGAACTGCTCCATTTCCAAAAGTTTAAGAAGCCTTATCATTTTTTTTTTGCTGATTCCTGCACTGAAAGCCCCTGTATGTTATTTTATTTATACTTGCAATGACAATTTTGGTCCAAATATTATAAAATTTGTGATGATGGAAGGTAGAATGCTGCCAGACGCCATTACTTGTTTTAGTATGGTTTGAATCATTTTCTAATATTTTGAGGGCCTTGGATATACTAATATATACAAGTGCCTTTCTATTTATATATTTGATTAGAAGTTTGCTCTTTCTTAAGAAAATAAACAAGTACACATCATATGAACTAGTACGAAATCTAAATATAATTCTTAAAACTTAACCAATGGCAATAACTCAAGAAATCACATGTTTGAAATTCAGAATGGAGAAATTATTTGTGTATATTGTTGGATGGTTCCATCTCAAACTTCTATTAAAAAAAACTTAGTCAATAGCTGGTCAGTTCCTGTGGATACCAAATGCATGTGGTCTTGATAGTTCTGGTTTGTTATTAATTATACAAAACATTACATAATATATAGTTGAGTGAGGCTATGGTAAAGATCAAATAATCGATCTGAACCTATCAACATGATTTTTATATAATCAGGGACACTATCCGCAATGGATTCTGTCAGTATACCCTCACAGATATTTCCGTCGCGAATAAAAAAATCACCTTTATGCCAGCATACTCTCGTGGATACTCTCCCATTTTTGTAGTCATCTTATGAAGATGTAATTAGTGAAGAAAATTTACAATTTTTTACAATTTTTAGACATGTAATTTATCAAGTGATCTAAAGATTCTGGACAATTCAAAAGTACTGATTTTCTATCTATAAAAAAAAATTGTAAAATTTTGTTTAATGTTAAATTTGATATGTAAGTACATTTTCATATGGAGATCTAAAAAAAATCCATCTGTATATTCATACAACTACAATGCCTGTTAAGAAAACATAATACAGCCTTTCAACATAACCAAACTCACAACAGCATATTTCTAAAAGCCATTAAACTCAAACAAAAACCATATCTTAATTATTACCAAAGAATTTCCCAACTATGGTGAAAACGAACTCCGTAAAGGAACCATGTCAGATGATTTTCCTAACTGGCAACCACTTGGTTCCATGATACTATTTCAAACTATTTAATGTATTGTCTGACATGAAACCAAGGGCAGTCTCAGTAGCCGTTTATTTTGTTTTGAGAGAGGCCCCATGTCAGATGGGGTTATTGGAGAGCTGCAGTGGGCCATGGGCCGAGTCCACACTGATCCATTTCAGAGAAGAAAGTATCAGTATTATTTTTTGCCTTTGTTTTTTTTTTTTTGGATCCCCAGGGATTTATTTGTTTAGTTCTTCTCATGAGAAAATTCACAGATCAGTACCTGACTGAAATTTATCTACTGTTGACCTTGATATGATTATTCTGGGTGGACAAACAAGAAAAACTAAAAAAAAAAAAACCTGAGATGAAAAAATTAGTAGTACTGATGAGCAGTACTGGCATGCACCACCAAATGCAAGCGCATGCTGATTGTGAGCAGCACAGTATCCGGGTACCATCCATCTGACACCTTACAACACTAACAGTAAGCTAGTACCAAAATCCAGTAATGTAATTCGGCAAATTTCAATCACAATATGTACTAAAATATCATATACGTCGCATGTGATTGCACAAGGCCCACCATATAATAGATTCATGACACTGTACGTGAATTTGAGTCAGTGTGATCAGGTTTTTACTAATGAAGTGATAATTGATATCAGAAGAGAAATACCTTGAGAAGACATTTTCAGGTCAAGTGCTATCGCTGGAGAAGCACACATGGTATCACATAAGTTTCTTTATTCATTTTGCACATAATCCTTCATAAAGTAAATGTTGAGTTAGAATTTAAATGTCCCTATTGTTTGCAAGAATGCTCCTTGGCTTATGATGGTCTTACAGAATATCCCCTTCTTTTCCATTATTTGTGAAATTTCGTTCTTAGATCTGAATTACCATCATTTCCCTTTTTCATATCACACAAAACATGTCAGATATGACCCTTATTGCCAGGCACTTTGAAACTTCAATATGTATGTGGAGATCTAAAAAAGTGAACTAATAACTACATATTCTTCTGCTAATAGTCCTGAAATATAATGTAGGAAATTCAAGTAAAAATTGTCAAGTCTTTAAAATGAAGCTAGTCAATTTGAATAAAAAAAAAATTTTGAACTTCAAAAATTCAGAACATTATTGCATAGTTCTAATATGGAAATAGACTATAATTTTAATTTTCAAAGCATAAAGCCTTACCATCGACAAATTCAATATTGTGAGAGAACACTACTATCAAATTAAAACCTTTGTAAAAGGTAGAATCTGACAACGCCATTAGTCCTTTTTAGTATGGATCTCACAAGTCACAATATACAAAACTCTTCAAAGGCCTTGGCCCTGGACCTTTGTTGGAAATAAAAGTACACACCAGTACAAGAACCTAACAGGGATAATACAATGTTCACATGCTGATAGACAACTGGGGCATTTTTCCAAAAAGAAAAGGTACTCGTACATACCAACAAAATATCATGATATCATTAAATTAAAGCGTCCTGATATATTATTGCGAATGTGAAAAATTATGGCAAATAATACAGAATATGTTTATTAATCTTATGTTTCTTTTATTTATTGAAGCTTAATTTTAAGTAATTATATGAGAGTTTCTCCACCATTGAACCTCTAGCTACAAATCTAAAAGAGACTTCAAACAAAAACCATCAGCCTGGCAAGTTCCATTGCCCTATTACGGTCATATAATTTCTCAACTATGGACAGCGCAAACTCCATGGCAGTACCAGGGCCCTGGCTGGTTATCAGGTTTCCATCTACCACCACTCGGTTACTACTCTCAGATTTGTCAGATAATTTTTCAATCATGGAAGGATTGCATGTTGCTTTCTTTCCCTGCATTTGGAAGCAAAGAACTAATATTCATATTATCCCAAACTAATTATATCTATGGTCAGATGAAACCAAGGGTGTACTTTGGTCACATATTTATATTATTATTTAAAGAGGCCCAGGATGAGATCAGGTTAGTCTAGTCCAACAGTGATCTACATGGCAACTCCACAGAGATTCAGGTCAGATGAAGCATCAGTGTTAGTCCAGCAAAAAGTAATAGAATAGCACACAAGGTCCTTTTTTTTTTTTCCGAAGTTCAGTACAAGTCGTCTAACAGTAAGGTACAAAATACAAGTACTCTAAAGCTCAATCATAACTTGCACCAGCCTATTGTATGAGTTGCCAAAGAGAATATAAACTTGAGTCAAGTTCATGGTGTCTGCATTCAATTAAATACTGAAGCAAAAACTTAAATGCTAATTACAATAAAAATAAGTACCTTGAGAAGGCCATGAGGCTCAAGTACTATAGCTGGAGAAGCACAAATGGCACCATATAACTTGTTTGACTCAGCCTGTTTTTTTAGTAAACTTATGAGCTTCACTGAATTTGCAAATGCTTGTGCACCTCCCAGTCCACCCTTCATAGAAATAAGTGCATAATTCAGATATCTTATATACCTAATATTTGCAAGAAAGCTCCTACAGCATATGATAAAGAAAATTCCCTTCCTTTTGTCAATATCTGTAATTATCAGTGGTATCAGTCTTTGTGAACAACTCCAATTAAAGTAATTTTTCTTATTTACGACCTAATTTTCACTCTGGTAATATGATATTTTTATAAGAAATGGAATGGGGTTTCTTTAGAGGGGGTGCCCCCATTTAATAGTAGTGAAGCAGCCAAGTTACCTTACTAAAAAGAACCACAAGCTAGGTGAACGCAGCAAAGAATTATTCGAAAATATTTTAAGTTTCAAATTTTCAAATATAGTTCAATTAGGTCAGCTTCTTCATTTCATGAAAGAACTTGACAATAAAACAAGAGATCCGTTAGTGCATAATGAAAAGGGGTTCTTCCCTAACTCAGATAATCCGGGGGCTTATTTGCAATATTCTTGCTAAAAGGGGAACAGACATACTGGAAGAACTATGAAGTCAAATTTAAGCTTGAGGACTTCCTCCAATAATACGTCAGCAATGATTTTAACTTCTGTCGAGGACACTATTTCTAAGATACTTTCGATCGAAGCCACAATGACATTAGCACCAGCTCTGCGAAGTATATAGATTATGAAAGTAGCCTCCATTTCTTCTGTACCATTTGCAATTGGAACAAGAATCTGTATGTTAAAAGTGGCAAAAAGGGCAAAAAAAAAAAAAAAAAACAAAGAAAACAATATGAATCGAAGGAATTTCAGCTAAAGTATGACTGTACAAACAAAACACAACCAGGTCACAACACCGTACAATATTCACACTTTTAAAGGACATAATAATTTATTTCACTGAACATGATACTTTGTTACTAAAGAGTGATTAGTTCATATTGGTACACAGCGTATAGAACACCTGGTAGATAATAGCTTGTTTAAATGACTTTTTCATTTTGACCTTACGTGAATATTTCTCACTAGTAAGTAATATGTTTGTCTCAGAACATGGTGTACATTCCAACCAGTTAGGTAGGGTTGCAAACGAGTCAGCTCAAGCCGCCTGACCATAACTCAAGTTTAATTTGACCAGAAGTAGAATGAAGTGGAACATGAGTTGGAAATCACCAAGCCCATACTACCTTGAGGTTGACTCTAGACAAGCTCAATGAACCTTTTTTGCATCCATTTTTGCATTATTTCAAAATCCTAGTGTAAAATACCAAATAATCATTCTTTTCTAAATATTTTTTTATCATGAATATTTTGTGGATATAATAATAAAAATTTGAAAAAAATTACATTTATATCTAGAACAGTATCTTAGGTTAAATTGTTTGAAGGATGGTCCAAATTGAATGACGTGATTACATACAGAGCCATTTCAACTCAAGCTAGCCAAAAGTATAATTGAACATTTCAAGCTCGAGCTAGTTTCAAATTGAACTCAAGCGAACCACTTGTGACGAGATAGATTTACAGCCCTACAGTTAAGTAATGGCTGGTCTAGCTGCTCTATGTTTTCTACTGTTGGTTTGAGTAATTTATTAAACTGAAGAGTGGTCATTTCATCTCAGGACGTTGCATTATGTACCAACCTGTCAGGAGATGACTAATTTGGTTGCTTGGTATTTTTTCCACTACTGCTTCTTTGATATAATGTTGATTCATACAAATAAAAACCATCAAAAGGACAAAAAATACAAAATGGCGAGAGAACCCTGATTTGGTATTGATACTATTGGTGAGGTGTCGAGACCTGACATTTAGTGTTAGAAAAAAGGATATGAGTATTTCTTATTATGTAACCTGAGGTATTCCATTGGAGTCCCACCCAATTGGGTTGAGTTCCTTCATTGTAAATTCAACACCATGCTGGGGTCGCATCACCTAAAATATACACAGTTCAAAGATTTTAGTTGCAAAAAGAATTCTTTCAGTAGGAGACACAAGGTAATGAGGAAAATTCTCAGTACAATGAGAGATTACGGTTTAGAACAAAGAACCCAAAATGAAAACTAATGATTAGTAAAATGCTTTTTAGTCTTTAAGATGTTCTAAGATGTTTCAATGATAAAAATCTTCATCCAGTAGTCTATGAACCAAGCTCCAAACATTGTCTCATCCACAAGAGTATAGTTTAAAATTCACTCAACTAATGAAATTTCAGCTTGTTTTTATCGCCAACTAAATTTGCTGTCACCCTTGGCATTTTCCTCTAGCCACATGGGCCCAAATCTAAAATTTAAACCCAATTTTATGTCTCGTTTTACATGAATGATAAATACAAGCTAGCTAGAATGGTTTTTGTTACAATCAAAATCCAAGTACATCTTCTTTACCAATATAAGGGATTTTAACCATTGAGCAATCTCAAAATCATATAAATTATCACATAAACAAGAGGCATATACAAGGCCCCAAAATTCCCCTGCAGAATTCAGAAATCCAATAATATCCCTAAATAATGGGACACTTGCCAGGCTTCTTGAAAACATTACCAGAAAAATTATGAGCAATGAAAGGAGGTAACCTTACCATAGGGCCTGCAACCTCTTCGCCCTTTTGCTTTCCATACAGGAGTTCAACAAAGGTCAAGGCGAATTCCATGGTAGTACCGTGGCCCCGGCTAGTGACTACCTTGCCATCCACCACTACCCTTTCCTCCACTTTAATCACCTCAGGTGGAAATTTGTCCATAAAATAAGGATGACCCGTTGCCTGGTATAATATAGTCATATAGTAGATCAGTTTGCTAGGCATCATTAAAAAGAAGAGCTCAGGTAAAGCCTGAATGTGTTTTTGTTCCATAATTCGAATATACATCAACATTAATTTTAAAACCTGTCCTGTTTGATTTTAGTTATTTGTGCTTAATTAGAGCTCAATTGAATCTATCATACTAACAGCTGTGTGCTAAATATGAATATTTTTCACATGATTGTTGTCACTATGAATCAGATGAATTTTTCATTTCCTTTTTTTTTTAACACAAAAAACACATAAATGAAATTGTTAAAGATGCTAAACTAGCCTTCAAGCCGTTGAGTAAGCCCCAGGAAGAGAGAACCACAGCAGGAGCCGCACAGATTGCGCCATAGAGACCACCATTTGCAGCATGCTTCTTCACCATGCTCTCTAGCTCTACACAATCTCTCAGCTTAGGCACCCCCTGTACTCCTCCCTAGAAGAAACATTAAACCAAAATAAAATTACTAACCTAGAACTAATGCACATGAGCATCAACACCATTATGTGATTGATGTTATAACCATTGTAATAAAATGCAGTCTATGCGGCTGCATAAACATATTTGTTTGTAATCCGCAAAGAAATATGTATGCGATAAATATATGCAGTTCCGCATATTACTACCACATATTCCGCCGCATATTATTACCGCATATTACATATTACCGCATATTTGTTTAATATTACATATTACCGCATATTTGTTTACATATATATGAATTCTCATTTTAAAATCCAAACCGCATTTAAAAACATTGGTTATAATTGCGCATTTCTCTTTAAGAAAATATAAAAATAAAAAAATAAAAGCTCAAATGAAGTTCTATATAAAAATGGGGAATTTCCCCTCAAAAACTTCGAAATGACGTATCCCCCCTACAAAAATCATAATATCATATCTTCTAAATTTCAAAAACCCACAAATTTACCAGTTTTTTTACTTTTCTATTAAAACTTATTTTAAATTTAGAATGTAGCAATTTTAATCTTCAATAAAAAATAAAAAATATGTAACCAGTTTAAAGAAATATTTAGTCTTCTAATTTGTCGTTTTGAGAGCAAATAGTTTATTTTCTTACTTGTAACACATGCACAAGCATATACCTAAACATCTTTGGATATGTAGTCATATATACCAATTTTACATGCAAACTGATTAGTTAGAACTTAGAAAAAAATTATTTTTTCTTACATAGACTACATATTTTGTTTTTAATAAACATAAAAGACGTATTTTTCATATCTAAATGAGTTTTAATTGAAAAGTCAATAAATTGAATAAATTTGGTAGTTTCTGAAATTAGAAGGATAAATATGATATTATGAATTTCTAAGGGAAAATACGTAATTCCGATATTTTGAAAGGGTACTACAGTACTACTCCCCAAAAAGTAAATTCAAAAAAGAAGAAGATGATGATATTACTAAAATGCTTCACAAAAACATACAGGAAGAGCGATGAGATCGAAGGTGGACCCAACGCAATCTGCTATGAGAGCATCAGCAACGAGCTTCACACCCTGCGTCGTCACCACTACTTTCTCCTTCTCGATCGAGGCGATAGTGACATCAGCCCCAGCGCGGCGTAGCACGGCTATTAAACCCACCGCCTCTACCGTCTCCGTACCCTCGGCAATTGGGACCAACACCTTCGCAGGAGAAGCCATTCATGCGGTCGCGCAATCAAGTGAGTACGTAGGTTTGGTTGGGAGAAAGGTTTTAGAAAGAGATTTATAGAGGTGGTGGACATCATCACTACCATCGCCGCCGCATATGTCACCATGTATGTCATGGAGGCGGCGACGGAACCTGTTCTTTTAAATTCGCAAAACATCTTCTTTATAATTTTATATTGATCAATTGTTGTATACGAAAATGGACCGTGATTTTTATTAATAACCAAAAAAAATATATATTATTAATAACCAGATTTCCAAAAAAATTTTACACATGCCCAAACTGTCCTCCCATTGGGTGGTTTAATCCCCCAACCCGATCCCCCAGGGAACGGTTTACCTTTTTTTTTTTTTTTAATGCGATGATGTTTATAATCTATATATTTTGTAATATTATGTATTTGTTTATAATTTAGTCAATTTGAGGTGATTTGTAGTAATTATCAGTTTTTATCTAAGGAAAATGGTTCACAACATAAGTTAATTAAATAAGTTCATAGCGTAACTGAACAAATAAGTTTGAAATATAAGATAGAAATATAAATACAACATATGCTTTGAATTAACTCTTCCTGGTGAGCAACGGACTAAGTCTACTTCTTAGGTTTCGGAAGTGGATGACGGCGCGACATCAGCAGTTGTAGAGCCCTGACTACTCCCTGAGTGGCTTTCCTGACTGGGTCGCCTGCTTCCAGAAGGTCCGGCATTGGCAACCACCCTAGCATTCTCTCTTTCGTTGGCTTCGTTTATTGCCTCTGCAATGCATTTCATTGAACATTCAGTATCAATATTTAAATTTAATTTCAAATCAATTTTAAGTTGTGTACGATCATCTACATACCTGCCCTCTGCTTGTCAGTAGTAGAACGGTTAGCATCATGTCCCACTTGACGACCTTGTATCCTGTCCATATGCATTGTTCGCCGGTTGTGTTTCCTCCTCCCCTTCCTGATCCATTTCTTATCGGGAACCACCGTAGGCCCAAGATAGTATGCCCACTGGTACTGGTTGGGGTAGCTGTGAAATGATGGTGTCCAGGTGTGCAGAAGGAAATCGGTACGGTAATAGTTATCAACAAATACGTCCTCAAAAAAGTTTCGTTCTCGGCAAACCGCCATAACATGACAACACGGTATGTGAACTAACTGGAGGCCTTGGCACTCGCACGTTATTTGATTGTTCTCGCCTAAAATGACTTTGTACTTGCATGCGCGTTGATGAGTTTCTATAATGCCATTTTGGCTCATAACCGGTGGAATGATCTCACTTTGAACTTGCACTTCATATTCTGTACCTGTGGTACCATACGGTACAACGCGCATGACAGAACCTTTTTCTCTGTGTTTTCTTAATTTTTCAACTCTATCTGAGAATGTTTGGTCCCTACTCGCTAAGGCAGTGGCTTTAGCATGCCTCTCAATAAACCAAGCATTTAACTTGTAAAATGTGTCCTCCACCAGTGAAACCACGGATAACATACGGCTCTGTTTGAAGACATTGTTTAATGACTCTGAACCATCAGTGGTCGTAATTCCCCATTTCCAACCTCCATCACATGCTTGAAATATCTTCTCATATGCTGACGGCTCGAACAGATCATTCGGACGTCTCTTGCCTACCTTCGCTAAATAGGCATTTGCCTCCGGAAATGTCTACAAAAAATAGATAAATAAAAGTCAGTTATACAAGTCGTACAAATGTCCAAAAAAATTATGAAAAAAGAAATGCATACATACTCTTGCAAATTCTCTGAACATCTCTTCCATCCGTCGTGGTTTTTTCCTTTTCTGACCAATTTTGAACCTGTCAGCAAGCCACTTACCCTCGCCGGTATTCTTGCACAGGTTCTCTGAAATGTGTTGCATGCAGTACCTGTGCACAGCCTCTCCGGTATTCGTGTTCCAACCATAGTTGGGGCTATTAAGTACATGTTTAATGCCTAAGTGCTGGTCTGATATCACGCAGACGAACCTATTTCCTACCACCTCTCTTCTCACAAAGGACATGAAAAAACTCCAATTTGGACCATCCTCCTGTTGAACAATGGCAAATGCTATAGGCAACAACTGGTTTTCAGCATCATATGCACATGCTATAAGCAAAGCCCCACCATACCGGCCGGACATGAAACATGCATCGATGCTGATCACAGGTCTAAGATAGCGAAAGGCTTCAATACATGGACCGAAAGCCCATGCTATGCCCTTGAATTGTACCTCACCGGGTGTATCGGTTGGTACATGCCCTACTTGGAATCTGGTTCCCGGATTTGTACTGTTATGGCAATAAGTAATGGTGCGAGGAGATTGTATGACCCCTTTCAGGTTTCGAAGCATCTCGCAAACTGCAAGTTCTTGACCCCTCCACAACCTATTGTAATGTGGGGTTATATATGGGTAGATCCGTCTTACTGCACGAGCAACCTCCTTAATGCTCATCGCAGGCTCTTCCTTAATGTCTTCCATAATTACATCGGCAATAACTGATGCCGTCAGCGCAGTATGGTCTTTCCTTTTTGACGCAGACTTGCAAGTGTGTGGTCCCTTGACATCCTTAATTATCCATGCCTCCTTCTTGCCTTTAGGCGCGGCAGACAACTTCCATTTGCACTTTGTATCCTTGCAAATTGCAACATACCGGGTCCTCTCTCGCTTGGCTACTTTAAACTCCCAGTTACCATTTAAATGGAACTGCTTAACTTTCCTCGCCAGTTCTTCTATGTTGGTGTAAAGCTGGCCCGGGCAAATCTCTTCGTTATATACAGCGCGCGTCCCAAAAAAAGAAATGTCTGCTTCTTCAAAGGAAGTAGTGTCATTGAATGTCCTTACTGGGTGCTTGTGTCCTCGTCCACTAATCGAAAATCTGTCTTCAATTGGAGGAGGCATAATATTCTCATCATCGCCCTCTGATAATCTGTCTGAATCCCAATACCTGTCCCAATCATCACCAGTTTCTATTTTCTTTGTCGGTATCTTATCTATACCGTCAATATTAATGTCTACATCATTTCGATCGACTGTGGACTGTCTTCTAGGTTCAGGGGGGTTGTAGCTAGGTAATGGATCAGGTACTGATTGATATCCAACCCGACCAACACATGACCGTCTTCTAGTTTCATCCCAGGGTGCAGTACGGCGCTCAGGTACATGCAAATACCTATCTCGTCTCACAGGTTCACGAGGGGGTGAGATCACATCCTGGTTGTGATCATACCCATAATCAGTGGTATAATTGTCATATCCTGGATTTTCATTCTTGATATAAGGTCCAGCCCTAGTGTCCAAGTTCTGCTCTGTATAAGGTCCAGCCCCGGTGTCCAAGTTGTTCTGGGTAGAAGGTCCAGCCCCGGCACCAACTGATTTAATCGAAACTTTTTTGCAAAATATGTCCATTATCAGGATTAAAGTGGACTCAAAAAAACCATACACAGCTGTTCATATATCCTGGTCTGCTATAGGATATTTTACATAATAAGGTTTGCCACCTGTCGGATAGTTGTTAATTCGGGTACTTATTTCTACAGTAAATCAGGCACGGTCCCAACAGGTTTTTTGCAAGATTGCTTCTTTTATTTCATAAATTGAAGTATTGGCATTCAGTTGGAAGCCGTAACTTGCATCTTTCGAGTATTGGCATCCGAACTCCCCTTTCGTGATTTTTCCACCCCAGTACAGTGCAATTAACATTTTTGATTTATTTCTGAAACAACATATAAAATCCGTCGTTCAGTATAAGTTTTTTTGTTTATTTCTGAAATATATAAAATTAAAATTTTTTTTTTAAAAAATATACCTCGGTCACTGTTGATCAAAATCGCCTCGGAGTACTGTTTGAGAGCAGAATGGATTAAACGAATTATGGTCAGACAGGAGAGAGAAAACGGTTTAAAATAGGAAAATTGGGTAAAGCGCCCACGGGGGGGTTGGGGGGGGGGTAAACCGCCCAATAGGGAGGCGGTTTGGGCATGTGTAAAATTTTTTTGGGATCTAGTTATTAATAATATATATATATTTTTTTGGTTATTAATAAAAATCACGGGAAAATGGAAGTTGGGTACAAGAGATGTCATGGAGTGATGGTCAGGAATCAATGAATCATATCCTCTGCGGAGTTTTTACTTGCGTAGCTGTGCGGTTTAATCTGGTACGTTCGTTTTGATTGGACGGACTAAATAAGATTATAACACGAATCTCAAAGCAAAATTAATACTGCCTCTCCATCATCTTGAGCATTCACCGGTTGAGCTTAAATTTGAACCGTCCGATCAACTCCGCACAGCAAAACTCCGTGGAGGATACTGGTCCCATAGGAGGCGGCGATGAAAATAAATCTGTTGTATTGTATGCAATTTTGAGAGGACAGTCCAGAGTATGTCACCACCGGGGACCGTGGAATTGATTACCATTCCTTTAGATACACTTATTATTAGTTTTGTTAGAGATTTATTTGTAAACTTTAAATGAAAGTTAGTAAACTAGACTCCTATTTTTCTATATAAAAGAACTAATCTCTAAGAAAAATTAACAAATAGATTAATTGTTAAACAATAATTATCTCTTAACAAATAGTTCGTTGTTACATCCTACATTTTCAAAATATAAACAGTTAATTCAAATTATATAAAAAAAAATACTATTTATTAATATGGGTACAAAAATTTAATGATCTGAAAACAATTTTTTTTATAAAATACTTAATAAATAGTAAAAAAAATTAAATATAAAATTTAATCTTGCAAGCACATTTTAATATATACATTGTGTTGAACGGTTTAGACTTTGAATCACCTAAAAAAAAAAAAAAAAAGTGCAAGTGAATTCCACCTCATTAAATAAAACGTTATATACTATATATATAAGTATAATTGTATCGGGTTTAATTTTTTCAACAAAAACCATTGATCTAACCGTTCAACACCCTCTTATAGAGTGGTCGTTTGTTTTACGACTTGGTCCAATTATGTTGCTTTCCTAGTTTATTATGTTAGCCGATGCGCCAAGAAAGTAGGATACCCAAAAGAAAGTTTATAAAGTGCCTGGCAATGAGACGTCACCCATGACACGCTTTGCATTCGTATGAGAGAACGTAGGATAAGCCCTTTATGGCACATTTGTTTGATGCCTTGGATGTTCTAAACAGATAAATCTACAGCCAACAAACTTAAAAACAGTAAAACTTAAATGGCAAGCTATTACTGCCTTATTTCTATGTAATTATACAGTAAGTCTGGGAGCTCTTTTTTTATAATTTATTTTTATACAACTACAAGAAACATAATAAAAGGCAAAAAAAAAAAAACATAAACCTCCAGCAAAGCTAAACCTTAAAAGGACTCATACAAAACAGTATTCTATTTAGATCTCTCACTACGTGTCTTCCAAAAAGGCAAGACGTTTCAAACAAAAACCATAGTTTTGGCCAATTCCAGTGCTTTGTTACGACCGAAGAATTTCTCGACTATGGACAGAGCAAACTCCATGGAGGTACCAGGGCCTTGGCTAGTGATAAGGTTCCCATCTACCACCACTCGATTGCTACTCTCAGACTTGTCTGATAATTTCTCGAACATGGCAGGATAGCACGTTGCTTTCTTCCCCTACATTTAAAGCAACAACTCGCGTTTATTCCAAACTACTAAAAATATCAAATCAACTCTCGAGAAGAGGCAAGAGCACCTCTTGATACATATTTTTTATTTTGGGTTGCTCTGCATGTCTAACAAGTCATAACTTCACAGATGTCCACGCCATAAAAACCATCAGTTTTGTGCGATAAGCTGAAGGAATTGCAAACTATTTTTTTTTTTTGGGAAGTTCAGGACCTATTGGAAAAAGTGGTATTGGAAAAAGAGGTACAAAAAGATAATTATGAAATTTCTCGAGTTCAGTATTTTGTTGCTTGAACTTAGAGACATACATGAAATTTACTGTTCTACTTAATTTTGTCTATTCTGGGTGCTAAATTTAGTGGCTTATACCAGAGCTCAAACACCAAATGGTGGCAAGGAAGATGTCTTGTACTACTAAACACATACTGGCAATGGGCAGTAAGATGTCTTGTAGAGTCCCTACAATCTGTACTGCCCATAACAGTAAGCAACCAAAATCAAGTGCTGCAAACTTCTGTCATAACATGCACCAGCATATCACACAAGTTGAACATAACATAATATAAGATCCACAATTTGGATTATGCCTTCGGGCATTATTACTATAGAAAATTTGAATCACTTTGATTCAATGCAGGACTGAAAATTCAAACAATTACAGTAAGAATAATTACAGTTAAATACCTTGAGAAGGCCATGAGGTTCGAGCGCTATAGCTGGAGAAGCACATATAGCACCATATAACTTGTTTGACTCGGCTTGTTTTTTAAGTAAACTTATAAGCTTCTCTGATTTTGCATAAGCCTCTGCACCTCCAAGGCCACCCTTATAGAAAGTAAATGTTTTGAATGAGAATTTCATACAGGTATATGGCAAATTTAGATCTCTCTAATCTTTGGAAGAAAGCTCGGGTTCTTGTGATGCAGATTGGTGATAAAGAAATTCCCGTTCTCATTATTTGTCTATCTATTTGCCATTGAATGTGAATACAAGTCCCTTTGAAGCACAGGTTCTTATGACTGCAGTTTTCACTCTCACAATATGATATAAGAGTTGACACATACCTTGCAAAAAGCATAAACTCAAACAATTTTATTCAAAAATTAAGTAGTTATTTGAAATTTTCGAGTAAAGAGTAAACATCAACTTCAATGAAGGTCATTTCTGTCAATACATTGCACCAACGCCCTTTACAACTAAAAAGGAGCAAAAATTGTTGGGATATAAAGACAAGAAATATTCTTTGTTAACTCTTCAATAACATAATGACATCTTTAAAAATATTCCTGTTAAGATTGAATCTCTAATTCTGAGGTGATAAACTTACTGGAAGTACTATGAAGTCAAAATCAAGCTTGAGAGCTTCATCTAAGAGCACATCAGCTACAATTTTAACTTTTCTTGAGGCCACTATTTCTAAGGTGCTTTCAACTGAGGCCACAACAACATTTGCTTTCGCTCGGCGTAATACATCGATGATGAATATAGCCTCCATTTCCTCTGTGCCATTAGCAATTGGAACAAGAATCTGTATATTAAAAGATGCAAAAAAAAAGATTAAACAAAATTAATACAAATAATTTTAGATTAAATAGAAACTATACAAAAAGAAAAAAAAAAGCCATGTCTTGAATGGATACCACTTCTAAGAAATATATGCTAATTTGTTATAATTATCTGTGATCATTACTTAAGTGTATCTCAGTACATCACATGCATACCAATCAGTTACAAATGGCTCGTTTAATAGCTATACATTTCTTTTTAGCTGATCCTTAGCATGAATATTTATTGTACTGATCAATGCACGCTTGACATGGTCACAATAACCTGTCAAATAGTGACTGGCTGCTTTGTATCTTCCTATAAGATGATACCAATCCAACTAATCCAACAAAAAGAGGACAAAAAAAATTGAAAAGGGAATACAGCATTATCTCAGTATTTGCACTACTGATACCCCTAGGGGCAGAGCTAGAATTTCGAACTATGGGGATCGAGCACACATTGGGGATCAATTATATAAAATTTTCATGCTGAAAATCGGGGTCAATTTACAGTATCCATGACATTTATTCTCAATTATATAGAAAATCATACATAAATACAATTTTTTTTAAATAAATGGGGGTCAATTGACCCCCATTCATTGAATTTAAATCCGCCTATACCCCCGAATCCTGAGATTTAGTGTTGGAAAAACAGAAAACAAGCAAGCATGGACTTCTTATCTGACCTGAGGTATTCCATTAGATTTCCATTCAACTGAGTTGAGCTCCTTCATTGAAAATTCAACACCATGTTGGGGGTGCATCACCTAAACCATAAATTAGTAAATAGTTAAAAAAGTTTTTAGTTATGGAAGAATCCTTTTCATAGGTGATGCACATTAAGTACGAAAATCCTTCAGTAGAATGAGAGACTGGATGCGGGACAAATAGGAACACTAGTTAAGCATTTAAATCAGGTGAAATTAATTGGCTTTACATGCTGACATGCCACAATGATATTTAAAATTTATTTGATAGTCAATGAATCAAACTACATACTGCATACTTCATCTTGTTCCTAAGAATGCTCATGAGTATAATAATACGTCGATTCTTCTTGTTCCAAGTTTATTTTGCCCTCTTCCTGAACAATCTCATCAAAGCCAAATGGGCCCCAAATAAAAACTAAAATACTATTGCTTCTAACAATTAAGCTTAAATAAAAGCTAGATTTTGCAGATCAACAGGACATAAAGATACATGCTTCATAATGCACCACTAAGCTAGATTTTATTTAACTATCTAAGACAACTGCCCGACCTGAAATACAGAGAAGAGATGTGTACATACAAAAGACGGCAAATGATATCCTAATTCCCAAACAAAAAGTAGCAAACATCCGGTTATAACCCTAGTTATTGGGATATTAACCATGCCTCTAGAGTTATGGAGGATTTTATCTTCTTTTGCAAGGCTATGAATAAAAAAAGCCCCAAAAATCTGTACACAAAAGCAAGTAAACATACCATAGGCCCTGCAACCTCTTCAGCTTTTTGCTTGCCAGACAATTGTTCGACCAAGGCTACAGCATACTCCATGGTAGTACCGGGGCCTCGGCTAGTAATAACTTTGCCATCAAGCACAACCCTATCTTCCACTTTATTCACCTCAGCTGGAAACTTATCCATAAAGCTAGGATAACTCGTTGCCTGGTACAGATGTAGTATATTACTTTGTATTCAGTTTTAAAACAGCCGAACACTATTAACATAATTTTTCGAAATAGTAAATAGAAGGCACGGGGGGAGGGGCACATCCACACATGCAATTTTATTACTTATTTGCAAATAATACCTCATATGCATATGTTTACAATTAAACTGGTTTGCAAATAGTAGCCTTCTGCCAGTACTGATGCCAAGTCATGCGAAACATGACTAAATTTTTTTTTCCATACTAAATCAAGCAATAAAGTAACATGTTGATAATAAGTTCATTCAAAATCTGAAATCTAATATCAATACCGACTTAAGCATTTTTAGTGCTTGATCTTGGTTTGATTTATTCTTTTTGGTCTTAATTAAAATCTGAAAAAAAAAACTTGGTTCTATTTTCTAATGCATAAACATAATAATTAGTCAAGAAGTTGAACTAGCCTTTAAGCCATTGAGTAGGCCCCAGGAACCCAAAGCCACAGCAGGAGACGCACAGATTGCGGCATAAAGACCACCATTTGAGGCCTGGTTCTTCACCAAGTTTTGTAGCTCTACACAATCTCTCAAATTAGTTGCACCAGGCATTCCTCCCTGAAAAAACAAAAAGTAAACTTAATACACCAATTAACATACTTGCATCAGCACCAACAGTCGTACCTGACACTAAATTACAATTAAATAGACAAAAAAGTCTCATAATTCGAGCAGTATATATAGAAAGCTAACAAACGGAGCTGCTCACGAAAGCATACAGGAAGGGAAATAAGGTCGAAGGCTGATCCAGCACAATCTGAGATGAGCACATCAGCAACGAGCTTCACACCCCACGCCGCGTCCACTTGTTTCTTCTTTCCTACCGAGGCGACCGTAACGTCAGCACCAGCACGCCGTAGCACATCGATTGTAACCACCGCCTCGATCGGCTCCGTACCGTCGGCGATCGGAACCAGCACATTCTTGGAAGGAGACGCCATTGATGCAGTGACGGAAGTGACTAATCGGGTTCGGGTTTGAAGAGTTTGGGTTTGGGTCGGGTTGAAGGTTCTGGAGAGGAACTGGAGACGAGAGAGGGTTTTGACTAGAGAGGAAGAAGAGGGGTGGGGATGGGGATGGGAATGGCAAAGAGGAAGGAGCACGTGACGCGTGGCCATTTTGCTTTTATTAATTCCTTTTCCTGTTGAGGGCTTTTGAAAGCCGCTTTGGTCGGTCTGGTTGTAGTTGTACTGAGCGAAGTGGTGAGTGGTGACTGGTTTAGATAAATTTATAATTTTATATCATCTGAGTTAACTTAAATTTTGAGTTTAGATCTGAACCGTCCGATATTCTTCTGCACGAATATTAATGGATTTCTTAATGATCTGAGTTTGAGTGAGTTGGGTCAATTCGAGTTGAGAAGATAATACTGAGTTGACAACTGTGCTCGTGCTCAACTCGTTAAATGCTCGAGTTGACTCAGGCTCATTAAGAAATCAAGTATATAGGCAATTTTGAATTATTTTTTTCGAGTTATTTGTTACAGAATTAAATAAATTGATAAGTAATAGCTAATTCATTCATTAAAAAATATTGGCATACTAATATGTGGACTTGTGAAACTAGACTCAAGCATCACAAATTACCAGTTAATTAATTTCAACAGTGTCTCATAAAATAAAATATTTGCATACTGTTATAATTTTATTTTTATTCATCAATTCAAATATTGTTTCTTAATGTTGCAGCTTTCTACATGATTAATGAATAATTATACTAGATATATAAATAAATAAATAAAAGCAAATTGTCATAAAAAGAATAACAAATACATCAACAAAACTAATTAACATGTGTAGAATCAAATATGTTGACAAAAACTTACAAGATTCATCTCAAACATCAATCCAAAATTTTTTACAACCAGTATTGCAACTAAGTCTCAGTTGTTAATGAGTGAGTTGGGGTATGTTCATGCTGAATTTATTAAGTTAGTGAGCGAATTGTTAATGAGTGAGTTATTAGTAAATTGATAATAAATTTTTAGCAAGTAAGTTACAAACAAGTCATGAGCGATCTTTTTATTCCTAATTCCACCTTAAATTGGATTGGTTCGGATTTTGATTGCGGTTCGGGTCAAAACTTAAAATTTGAGTTACTTGAGAGGATCCGGACACTTGTTTAGATCAGGTGCAGTGCGGCAGTCCTGCTGCGTGCGCGGGAGAGGTCCCAAATCCCAACTCCCAACTCCGAAGAGGATAGAATATTATTCCATGCTCTCCGTTTTAAACGAACTTGAGAAGATTTTGAGGAATTTCACCTGCCTGATTAGTGACTAATACTGGACATGATGGAAGTATGGTTACTAGAGTCGTTGAAAATTGTCATGTGTACGCTTATGGAAGAAGGATCTAGCTGTGTCTCTGGGTGTTCTAATCTTTTTCTAGAATGAGCATCGAGTCCTTTCATCCTTTAGTGTTTGATCATTTTGGCCCAATGTGCTCTGGGTTCGGAAAAGTAACTCAATTTTTAGGTTTTAGACTGGGACTATGTGATTCGAATCTGTTATTTGAGATTTCAAATCCGTTGTTCGTTGTTCAGATTATGTGTGCTCCACGTCGAAATAAATTATTGCAGATTTGAATTAGACAGCCTTAATCAGTAGTGGAGTCAGACTTTCAAATTATGAAGGTCAAATGTAAATAGAGACTGGTCATATAAAATCTTATATTTATTATAGGAATCAATTTTATATTATCTATAAAATTTTACACTAAACTATATACAAAATAACGTATAAATACAAAAATTTTGAAAAATAATGAGGTCAATTAATTTTCATTGGATACTTGTGCCTCTGGAACCGATCTAAAACTCAAAAATTGAGTTACTTCAATGGATCTGAATTCATGTGGTCCTTTGAAGCTAGTAGTTTTAAAGTTATCACACAAAAAATATCAAATATTAGACTTCACATAAATTCCGAATAACTATTTTTAGATTTCAAATAAAACCAAGTATTTATATGTATTATGAGTCATTTTGTGTTTTTAAAGTTCAAACAGTTTATCTAAACCGCGGCCAATATGTTATCCATATAAAATTATGCTTAGATACTAAATTTTACATTTTTTTTAAATGTTATACTATTTTTTTAGAATTATTGTTTTTCAAGTAACCTGTAAACATATATCACCGTATGATTATAAAAAGTAGAGTAGCGAAACCCATGTATTATATATCTTATACAATAAGCAAACACAAGAATTTACATCAATTTATCTTTATCAATGTATGAATCAAGAACAAAAAAACCAATGATCCAAATTTTAGCATTTTGACTTTCTTGAAGAAACAATGAAGAATGTCACTGTGTTTGGAGCTTTGCTCTAAAAGAGAAACAATTATTGAAGAAAAAAATGATATTTATGAGATATTTCCATATGTTTGAAATAAAAAAAAAATTATCTGTAAATATTAAACACTTTAGTGACTTGATGTTCAACCTTTACTTATAATAATCTTTACTTGAGCTCTTGGCATTAAAGCCATAATGAGGCTTAAAGTGGCCCCAAGAAAGTAAATCAAGGAATCGATTTGAGATGTATCATTCAATGAAAATATATTACTAATAGAGTGAGGCTAAGGACCTATGGATATTGCATAATGATTTGTGTGATGGATTCAAATTTTCAATTTAAAAATTCTAACTATCAATTCAAATTATTCAATATATTCTTCATATAAATATAAATATGTATTTTTAAACTAAATTTTAGAATTTTAGAATTTTTTTACTATCAAAATACATAGAAAATCACTCCTATAGTTGTTGTCAGCAAAAGAATTTGACCAATATTTTTAAGTGGCACCCCATGATTTTACTATAGTCTCACGCTCTCACACATAATAATAATAATAATAATAATAATAATAATAATAATAATAATAATAATAGTGTCATTTGGAAAGTTCTGAGGTCGAAATTAGAATAGGAGTTTTCTACAGACAAATAGAAATTGGTAGGCTATACCTCTATTTTTTTTTATAATAATAAGATTTGATGATGATGATGATGATGATAATAGTAATTAAGTAATAGTAATGAAGCCAGAAGGGGTTGAGGTAGTGCTACACGTCTCCATTATGATATTCCTACTTTGTTTTAATTTTTTTTAAAGCAATAGGTAATGGTCCCATGAATTTAGTTTCTTTATGGAATTATATGACAAGGTACTGAAAAAGACCCCAGAAATAAATGCTACAAACTACAATGAGGCCCCACTAATTGAAAAGATGCATGAATCCGGATGTTAGTCACTCGCTACTTTCACATTGGTCCACACCGGCCACAGAAAATCTGACATGGCTTTTTGATGGAACGAGAATTGGTTTATTTTTCTTCGTTTAGATTAGAGAAGGAAATACGTGACACGCCGTGACGTGACGTGACAAACATGCCGTGATTTGGTCACGTGACGTGACGTGACGTGATCAAATTTTTTTTTCACGTGACGTGACGTGACGTGACTAAAATGGTGGCGGATGGTCACGTCACGCGTAGTCACGCCGTGACTATACGTGACGTGATCACACGTGACGTGACGTGTCGTGACGTAAATTAGCCGTGTCAATTTTTTTATATTTTAATTTAAATTGTTGAAAATTTAGAAAAAAAGATAAAAAAAATTATAAAACAAGTAAATAATATTGTAAAGATTATTTTTAATAGGAAATATTATATCTGATATTACTTTAAAAATTCAAATTACAAACATTCATTAGACTAAACTAAAAAAAATAAAAATTAGTACTACATGAGTACCAATATCACTGAACTTATACTAAAATAAAAATCTGAATACTCTATACATATAAAAAAAGTTGGATACTCTATGTTTCATACCGTGACGTGACGTAACGTGATCACGTGACGTGACTAGTTCGCGTGACGTGACGTGACGTATATTTTCACTAGAATGTGGTCACGTCACGTGTCACGCGAGTCACGTCACGTAATTGACACACGTGACGTGACGTGACGTGACTAGTCACGCCGTGACAAATTTCCTTCTCTAGTTTAGATTCAGGAATCAGATGGAATTTCATAATTGACAGAGTTATATTTGGTAAAAATTTAGGAGTACAGTTGGAAAATTGAGATTTGGAGGTTGAATAAGTAAATGTCATATAATTTAATTTTACGAGGAAGACTAATAGTATATTTTTTTTATAAAATTTATAATTTTTAAAAGAAAAATGAAAAACTTTAATTTATAGGAAATGTTTAACACCTCGTGATTGAAAAATTCCCTATTACATTAATAATAGACATAATTTTGAAAATTTCCCTATTCTATTAAATTAAAATCTGATTAACTGCCCTGATGTATTTATCCTTGTTCAAACATGAAAGGAAATAATTTACATTTTGCTTTATTCTGAAAAGTGCAAAATAGTTACTGGATGTGTCCAGTATCATTGTTCCTCGTTCAATACCATCAAAATAAAAATAATTAAAAAAAAGATGTGTGCCTAATAACACTTTGTTTACTCAAGTTCTCTGTTTTTTTATTTTTATTTTTTGCATTATTAAGTTTGAAAATTTTCTATCTTCACAACAAATATATCTTGAGGGTTTATAAAATTTTGCATCTCATATTTCTTCAAGCCAAGTCTATTTCTTTACAAATTAAAAGAAAAAAAAGAAACAATTATTGTATCGACGATATATATTTTGCTCATGATCTTCATATTCACAAATATTAATATATGCAATTAGTTGATTAGAGATATTCTAAGTTTTAGCAAAAGAAATAATAATTAATGAAACTACAAATTTTATGAGTAGAGTTAAAATGTCTCATCATACTCCAACATCGTTATTTCTATTTTCAAAGTTTAAACAGTCGATTCAAACTACTCAAAGTGATCTTCATATTCAAATATGTTTGGATACAAAATTTCATACTTTTTGAAATTTTGTTGCTATTTTTTAATATAAGTACAAAATCACTGTTTAGAAGATTCTGGACCAATAAAAAATAGTGATTTTGTACATCTCTAAAGAATTAGTAAAAAAATTCTAAAAATTCTAAAATTTGTTATCCAGGCACATTTTAGTGTGAGATCATGTTGAACAGTTCAAATCGATTATTTTAATTTTGAAAATAGAGATAATATAATGTTAGAAAATGATAAAACACAAAACTAATGAGGTATTTTAACTCTACTTAAATTTTGATTACTTGAATATTAAGTTCGAGCAAGTTGTTTTTTTTGTAAATAATATTGCCTCTTATCTTTTGTAAGAAACGGAGGATTTGAAAAGATATCAAGGCTTCCAT
Source organism: Carex cristatella (assembly GCA_024447775.1). Lineage (NCBI taxonomy): Eukaryota > Viridiplantae > Streptophyta > Magnoliopsida > Poales > Cyperaceae > Carex > Carex cristatella. The sequence goes on from JAJHPF010000016.1 coordinate 7,579,009, forward strand.
TTAATAGGATAATGCAAATGTTAAATAATGAGTTGTGCGTTGGCTTTCCACTTGTTAAATTGGAAATATTTATTATTCCATTTGAGCAATTAATACACATCGATTTAATTATAACAAAATGGGATAATCATACGGTCTAAACATTACAGATATAGTCCAAACGGCTCTGCACATGCTCAAGTAAAAACAAAACGGATAGTGGTAAAACAATATTGGCAAAGACTTCTATGGACATAAGGACCTATTTGTAAAATGAACATATTTTTTTTTCAAAGTTCAAATAGTCGATCCGAACCGTTCATCTTGTTCTCCATATTAATATGTGCTTGGAGACTAAATTTTACATTTTTCTGAATTTTTTTACTATTTATTAAGATGGGTACAAAATTCAATGGTCTGAATTTGATATTTTTTGTACCCATCTTAATAAATAGTAAAAAAATTCAGAAAAATATAAAATTTGGTCTCCAAGCACATACTAATATGGAGAACAAGATGAATGGTTCGGATTGACTGTTTGAACTTTGAAATAAAAATATGTTCATTTTACAAATAGGTCCTTATGTCCATAGAAGACACTCTCAACAATATTTATATTATTTTTTTATTTTCTGGATATGCATACATAGTGAACATCAAATGAATACATATACATGTATGAATTAGATAGAATATTTATTAAACTACTATTAAAATATTAAAGTTCATATTATTTTTCTAATTATAATGGTGAATAAAATAATTTTTCATTACATATATATTAAAATATATAGTATACATCTACTATTATGATACAAATAATTGAAATATAAAATTATATATCAGTATCCTTATCCACATGAATATTTGAATATCGAATATCCACATCTAAATTTTTGAATACACATCAAATACGAATCATATGTTATCCATTACGTTTTCATCCCCATCCCATAGTCCCATCCTACAAATTCATAGTTCTTATAAACGTAATCTTAGTACTTGTTATGTCATCATAGAGCTATCATCACCAGTGATGCGATCATTAAAGATATTTAATATTAAAGTTAATGATATTCAATTTCTAGACTGTGCTCTAAAACTAAGCTATTAAAGAGAAGGGAAGGGACGGGAGGTGAAACACGCTCAGACCAGAGCTATCCACGACCTTCACTCGCTCCAGAAGCGAGAAAATCGGAGAGGAGAGGACAGGAAGCCTTCTGTCTCCTTCTACTCACGCAGTTTCTGAAACACAGCCTAATCATTTCCTTAATTTTCTTTTTTCAGGTCACACGAGTAAATACTAAATCACTTTAATATATCAATATTTAATATTAGTAAAATCAATAATTCAAGTTATATTGAGTAAAACTTATCTTGTAGACTAAAATAAAATATCAAGAACTACAATTTGATTTTAAAACTACAAAAAAATTATATAACTATTTTATTTTTATTTTGTGGCTTGGAAGTTAGAAACCTCAAATAACTTGTATCGCCAACCAAACACACAACAAAACACAATCGGACAACGGTTCTCGGCGCGGTCGGATAATTAATTTAACAGAGTAGTATTTACTTCATGCAGCGCACGAACAATATCAGCACTATTTTGATTCTATAGTCTGTGCACTGCATGAAGCCAAACCTAATCTGTTAAAATCTGTACCCACTCTTCTTCCTACCCTTTCGCAAGTGTTGTGCGCTTTCGCGAAAAGCACCTTTCTTTCTTCTTCGCACGCTCTCAGCTCATCACTCTGCGAACTCTTAAAATCTCAGAAATAACCCGTTTTTTTAATTCAAGCAATATATTGTTAGTAGCAATCGCGGTTAAAGTCGGTAGAAAGCTTCTAATCATGCTCTCTGATGTACTACTTCTCAGGTACTTGTTGTTGTTCTTCTTCTTCTCTATTTTGTCCCGCTCTCGGTTGCTTCTTTAGGCTGATCGCTTCTCTCGTAGGTTGTTTTTCGCTAAGAGATATATTTTTTTTCTGCTTTAAATTTAGTTTTTCTTTCTTTCGGTTAAATATTGCAATTTGCGTATGTGGTTTTACTTTTTCTTTTAAGAGCGACTCCAAAAATAATTCTAAATAATATTAAAACTAGGTAAAAGAGAGATAGAGAGAGAGAAAAAAATGGAATTCCTAATTTTAGTTATTTCTCTGTGACTAAATTTTCTTACTTTCAGATTTTTTGATTCAATATTTTGTTCTATTCTGGGTTTTCAAGAGTATTTCGGGCAATCCATTTATATAAAATCATGGGTGCTCTATTTTCGAAATAAAAATAAGCATGTGAAGCAAGAAATGCAATTTTTGGTATTTTCACTTTGCTAATAGTTTTCCATTGATAGTACTAATTTCCTATAAAAGTCTGGTTACCTGTTCTATTATTACATTCTGCATAATTAGTTCATAATTCTGGTGATACATCTGTTCTCCGAGTATATAATAATATGAGCATTATTCAATTCTGAAGATAGAATTCATAGTAAATTTTTATTTATTATACAGCCTTTTAGATGCAGAAGGACATTGAAGAGAAGTGCCATAAACTGGCACAATTATCTCAGAAAGCTTGCGAAATAGCAACAAAATTTGATGAAGATCTGACAGATAGGCTTTCTCTAATGGATTTGAATTTTTCATTCGATGGATTGGGAAAGCTGTGTAATGATCTCGGCAGAGCATGCGAAGTCTCAAAACTTGCTAAGGTAATTGTGTTGTTTCTTTTCATTTTTCTTTACCAGTTTCTTATGTTACTGATTGAAAAAGACAAGCAAGAGTATAAAATACTCTAATTATTATTTCTCTTCTTGTTAAAAGATGTCTGGTAAGTGTGTTGATTTGGCCAAGAAGTTTGCTGAGGAGGTGTCAACTGATTGGTTGGGCATGGATATCGGTCCAATTGATGAAGAATCAGTGGGGAGCACTTGTGAGAATATTGAGCCTCAAATAAAGCCCAACGAAAATGAAAAAGGGCTTGATGATTCAGCAATATCTGCGGTTTCAAATGATAATTCAGAATCTACCAGTGCAAATAATTCTTCTGACCAAGAATCTGAAATAAAAACCCCATTAGGTATGTGCTTGTTATTATTGATTCGCAAATCACATTTGAGATTTTCTGTGCTTGTTATTGCTATGTGTGTTTTCTTCAGGTAACTAACTCTCAACTGATGTTACCAGGGTTTAATTAAGGAAAAAATAATAAATAGAAAAATAGATTTGGAAATGAAAGAGCAACTAGCCGAAGACTTTTTTATATTGACTTGTTTACATGTTATCCAAAAGAGAAACAGAAGTTTTGAGGTAAAATTGAATTCAGTTGATGAGATTGATTGCTTAAATAAATTTGTTTTCAGCCAAACTGTAAAATTGAGGTAATTGGGGGCAAAGTAGAGATGATTTTTGAATTGGTGACCTGGTGCCTAATATGTTGTAGTTCTAGGGTAATGACTTTGTGTGGATTCAGGAATTGACATGCTTAGTATCAAGTTTGATTTTTTTTTTTCACTTTTTCCTTTTTCCTTTTTCTTTTCTGTAGATAATTCGGTTATTGGCCAAGAGGTTGCATTGCAAGATTATGTTTCAGATTATATGCTGTGCTCGCAAGTCAGTGAGGACGTGATCCGTGGTACAGCAACGTCGTATTACTTTTTTTCTTCTGCATTTTTTGCATCGTATATAATTTGACATTCCAAATTTCATTATTTGGAAAATTAGAAACATGTGGTTTTGTCCCTGAGTTTCATTCTGCTATGATTTGGTTCTTTTGGTGTAGTTCTGGGATCAAACCTACATATACCCAGAAGTTAATGGAACAACTGTTCTGTAGTTATTTTTTTTTTTTTATTTCTATGCATTACAAAAATGAAAAATGATAAGAATCATACCTTAAATACATAAGTTATCTTGCTGGAAAGGATTGAACAATTATGCAGTTCTGGTAAAAATGGTACTTTGATTTGGCCAAAATTTGGGAATTGTTAATTTCATTACAGTACTGTTTGTGGGGAATCTGACAATTTTCTTCTGTTCAGCAAATTAAATTGCTTTGTCTTTGCAAATAACACCAAAGATCTGCTGTGTTACAACAAATTGCCAATATGTTTTAATTATTTGCTGATAGCACTGAACTGTCAAACTTGAGGGCTAATTTTTGCAAAAATTGATTAATCACCCTACATTTTATCAGGGGATCTAGTTGCATTGTCGGAAGTTAGCAAATCTAATGATGACAGCCCCAGTGTGGTTTCCAATGACAAGACAGATGAAATCACAGCTCAGAATGTCGGTTTATTCACCATTCCAGATATATTTGCACATTGTATGTGTTTTGCTCCCTTAATTACTATAGATCTTTTGCTGCAGTTAACTTCTGTAGAATAGTTATTTTTTTCTGGTAGTTTATGTTTTCTCGAGGCTATGCTATCCAATAGGGTTTAGTCAAGGGACTAAAACTCTAAAAGGGAGTTCTTCTTAACACTAGTAGGAAGCTAAACTGTCTCATACCTCACTAAAATAGGATGGTTAAATCCAACAAAAGGGATTTTCACAAGGTATAACTAGACATTCCGATTTATCTGTTACTAACTGAACCATGGGTGATGCCGTGCTGATTAGAACACATTATACCTATGCGTTCCATTACTTCTAATGGTTTTTACACTATTATGTAACTTTTAATCATTAGCATTGGTTTGGCTTTATATCTTGGCCAGATGCTTGACTTCTTACTGTATTGCACTACTGCTATATTTTTAATTATTTACCAAAATTTTATCAGGGCCTACTGACAAGCTGGATGATTTCACAGATGAGGATTTTGATTTGTTCCTTTCTGAGATAGAACATTGTATGTGTTTCGTTCCCTTTAATTAATATAGTTCTTTTGCTGTAGTTAATTTCTGCAGGACAATAATTATTTCATGGAATTTTCTGTCTTCTTGAGGCTTTGTTGAATCCAATAGGGTTTAATTAAGGGACTAAAAAGTGAGTTCCCGTTAAAGCTAAACTGGGTCATGCCTCACTAAAATAGAATTGCTAAATCCAACAAAAAATAAAAAAGATTCTTACAAGGTATAATCAGACTGAATCATGGATGATGTCCTACCGATTAAAACACATGGTACCTACGTGTTCCACTACTTCTAATGGTCATTACAATATTATGTAACTTCTAATCTTTAGCATAAGTTTGGGTCTATATCTTGGAAGGACATGCAAATAATGCAAAAGTTGGCCAGATGCTTAACATCTTACTGTATTGCATTATTGCTATATGTTTAAATATTTACCAAAATTTTATCAGGGAATCTAGATGCATTGCCGGAAGTTAGAAAATCTCATGATGGCAACTCCAGTGTGGTTCCTCGTGACAAGAAAGATGAAATCAGACCTGAGGCTTTCGATTCATTGTCCCTTTCCAAGGGAATTAATGAATGTATGTGTTTTGTTCCCAGTAAATAATATAGGTTTTTTGCTGCAGTTAACTTCTGTACAACAGTTATTATTTTATGGTATTTATCTTGAGGTTATGTTGAGTCCAATAGGGTTTAGTCAAGGGACTAAAAAGTGAGTTCCCCTTAACACCATTAGGAAGCTAAATTGGCTCATAACTCGCTACAAGGTATAACCAGACATTCTCATTTATCTGTTGCATAGTGAACCATGGATAAATTACCCTTCAATTTGATACTATTGACTGGGTACTATCCTGATTCGCATTAGCTGACTGAAACAAAATTCTAGCTAAGGAGTTTCTTCCATTAGACACCCTGCAATATAACATGACTTCTAATATGCTATCTCCACATGGCCATTTCGCACCAAATGAAGCATTTGGTGTGCACAATATTCCACTAACTTTTTTTTTTGTTTTCACGTCAGAATTTATCTGTAAAAGCTATCATTGTTGCCTTTTGCTCAATCTCTTTTGAAATATATTTAAAAAACAAAGAATACAGTATTGGTAATTAAATAATAAATATTATATACAAAATATCGTTTTGTTCAAACAAATTGCAGGTTTGGAGGTTATGGAAGAAGCCCTACTACATGACAGAACATCTAATATGTCATCTTCAAAAGTTTCTGTACCAATCAAAGCACATGGTACCTGCCTATTCCTCTACTTTTAATGGTTTTGTATGTAACTTCATTAGCATGAGTTTTGTCCCGACACCCTTTATAATACATGAAAAGAAAAGAATGCAGAAATTTGTCTGTCATTACTGTATTGCTACTCTTTTCATTAACTTCTACAAAAATTTAATCAGTGGATCATAATGCATTGGCGGAAGTTAGCAAATCTCATGATGTGGCCTCTCCTGTGGGTCCCGGTGACAAGACAGATGAAACCACAGCAGAGGCTGACAATTTAGTTAACTTCTCCAAGCCACTTGAATTTGGTATGTGTTTTGTTCCCCTTAATTATTATAGGGCCCATTCAGCATATGCATGGAATAGTGGAAAAGTGAGGAAAAATGGAATTTGGAATAAGTTTCAATTCGTCACTATTCTGATCGTGTACAGTTGAAGGTGGAATAAAAAAGTGAAAGAGTAGAAGAGTATCGGTAAATGAGCGGATTCCATCTCTTGGACAACATCAATTCCTCTGTTCCCCATCCCCATGGAATAGAGAATTGGCTCATAGAATAATAAAGGAGGAACCTAGTTGTAAAAAGCAGGGGTCTGACTGCAGAAGTTCAAAACCCAATTCCATTTTTTCCATTTCAACAATTCCACTCAATTCTTTTCTTGTTTGGTGGGAATGGGCTTTTAGTTTTTTTTTTTTTTTTTTTGCCTCAGTAAAAATTCCATGTAGAACTGTTAATATTTCATGTTATTTTATGTCTGCTTGAGGTTACGTGGAGTCCAATAGGGTTTTGTCAAGTCACCAAATAGTGAGTTCCCCTTAATACCAGATAGAAAGCTAAACTGGCTCAATACCTAAGAACTAGCCTTTGGTCTAGTGGAAAATGCACATGTCCTCTTCTGATGTGGGAGGTCACGGGTTCAAAACCCCGATAGGGGGTCCTTTATGGACAATTAAATGGAAGTTGGTAGGCTAGACCTCCACCTTTCTATATAAAAAAACACTGGCTCACACTTCACTAAAATAGAAAGCTAAATCCAATGAACATGATTATTTTGAGGTATAACTAGATACTCCCATTTATGTTATACACGGAACCATGTTTAAATTACCCTTCAATTTGAGATCATTTATTAGGTATCTGCATTCCCCGATCAAGCCAACCAAACTTGGGGAATTTTTCTGACAACCTATCACCTAAAATTTTGAGATTTAGCATCTGACTCTCATATGTATGAATATATTTAAGTAGTAGGTTTCCCCCCTCTTTGGTATGTTATTATTGTGTTTTTCATGATGCAGGAGGTTTTGAGGATGTAGATCTAAAGGATGACTGGGAAGATGATGTAGATTATGATCTTGACTTGGTTTCCTATTATCAATCCATTAAGAAACCTTCCAAGGTAATGGCACTGGTGAAACTGTCATATATTAGTATCAATTCCTAATGTTTTATAGGCCAAAATAATGTATTGACTTGGGTAAAAATTTTTTTGGTAGAAAAAAATGGCCGCTAAATTTATCTCAAGGTGGCGATCCTTGAAATCCTGGCCATGCGAAGTTGCACACAAATCAGATGCAAATTCTGCTGATTCAGATTGGGAGATATTGTAAATCTTATTCAAGTCTATACTGCAGATAAAAAAAAGAAGAAACCTGAGCGTTTACTGAGAGAACAAATACTGTAAACGGCAGCATTTTTTTACGTTGATTTCTAAGGTTAATAATGTAATTGCGGTTTGTATGCTTTTTTTTCTAATCAAGTTTGAGTTGTTCTAAGCCTTTCAGCTGTCTTTGAGAAATAGAGTTCTTGGATGTATAATATAGTAAAATGAAAGTTAATCTGGCATAAATGTTGTTGCTGGTGCATTTTGTTGCTTGTACCAGTGTCTGTTCAACACAAGTTGAGATCTAGTGGGTTCCTTTGGTTCAATTTGGATGAAGATGTACCCAGAGAGGATTCGGATGTACCCAGAGAGGTCTGTTTGATATTATTCTGATAATTTTATTAACAAGGACATCGAATAATGCAGATTTTTAAGTGTAATATGATACACAATTCAGCGTTCCCTGGACAAAAATATATTTTGTTTTTGCAATAGAAAGAGGTTTTCTAAATGCAAAGCAATTATTTAATTATCACCTACAAATTTGGCAATTATTTAAAACACTACTTACCTCAGCTCTGGTCCCCTAACTTAGTGACAATATATGCGAATAATTCACATTTTATTCGTTTTTTTTTTTTTTACATTTCCAAACGGAACTCTGTTTAAAATGCAACAAAACCGTATAATATGTTTTATTCGTGAATAAAACACGAATCACAAATTATTTACGAGAAAAACGTGATTTTTTTAATTTTTTTTCTTTTGGGTTTCCTTTGAAGTTTTTTTTTTTTGCTTCTTTGTTGTACCGAATCATTTTTGAATTATATCTGAATTATATCCGAATCACGAATTTACTCTGTCAAACTAAACCCGAACTATTTATTTGTTATTGTGTCACATACTTGATAAAAAGACAAATAAAATTCTGAAAGCATCCAAGAGTCAACACATTAAATCACGTCGCACGTATGCTGCCACTTGTGGATTTATGGAATCAGAAGCTTATATATGTGATGAGTTAAAGTTTGGTCTAAAGCAAGCTACTTAGCTACTATTTAGCTCTAAGACTGGTCAAATCAAAGGTTTTATAATGCTCCCACAAAAGATTGTTCAGGCTACATTCAACTGCGGATAAATAATAATAACTGTTAGATTTGTTCATAACTGTTGATTTTATGAAACAGACAAGAAAACTGAGGAGAAAGAAATATATTTGCAAAAACTTGTATATTTCTTATTACAAGAATTTCTATTTATAATTGCAAGGCTACAAACTAGCCGTTGGTACTATTTCTACTTTTAGTAATGACGGTACAAGTTACTGTTATATTTCTATATTTCTATATTTCTAAAGTCTTTCTATATTTTAACACTCCTCCTCAAGCTAAAAATGTATATATCGTACAATCTTAGCTTGTTTATATTTTTTTCAAACGGACTTGGATCCAAGTATTTAGTGAAGATATATGCTAGTTGATTTTTACTTCTAATGTATGATGTTTCTATTTTCTTTGTTTAAACTTTTTTTTTCTAATGAAGTGGCAATCCACTTCAATATGTTTGATTCGCTCATGGAATATCAGGTTCGATGCAATGTGTCTTGCGGTTGATGCCATGTGATGATACTTTGCTTCGGCGCTTGATCGTGCTACAAAATTTTGTTTCTTATTTTTCTATGTGACTAGATTGTTATATTGTGTCATAATCTACTTGTCTGTTTGACTAGATTTGCAAAACATATATAAATTGAATTTTACAGTTTTCTTGTCTTGAGATATTGTGCAGGTTCATGACAGAAGAAGATCCAAATATTGATATAGAAGATCAAAGAATTACACATCGAGAATGAAATAATAAATTACCATGCACTGTAAAAAATGTGGTAATGAAACACAAGTCATTGGACAACACAAACATCATCTTAAGATTAAGGATATTAAATCTGTAAAATTTGTAAAATAAGTTTGATAATGAACTAAGTAAGGCTTACTATTGCAACAGTTCAGAAATCATTGTAACGAAATAAATAAATTCCCTAACGGTCGCGTGACAGATTAATTCAGTTGGAACCGTCAACTGACGGTATATTTTCTTACAAGGTATAACCAGGGATGATGTACTACCGATTAAAACACATGGTACCTACGCGTTCCACTACTTCTAATGGTTATTACAATATTATGTAACTTCTAATCGTTAATATAAGTTTGGGTCTATATCTTGGAAGGTAATAGGAGTATAATGGATCAAATCATGCAGAATTTTAAGCATAATATGATACACAATTTAGTGTTCCCTGGACAAATGATATTATGTTTTTGCAATTAAGAGAAAGAGGTTTTCTAAATGAAAAGCAATTATTTAAAACACAACATATTTATCACCTAAAATTTCGGCAATTATTTAAAACACTACTTACCTCTAGTGAATAATTCGTGTTTTATTCGTTTTTTTACGTTTCCGAACCAGACTCTGTTTAAAATGAAAAAATGTATAATACGTTTTATTCATGTATAAAAAGCGAATCATGATTATTCGCGAAATAAACACAATTTTTTTGGGTTTTCTTTGGTTTATTTTCTTTTTTTTACTTCTTTGTTGTACCAAATTATACTTGAATTATATTCGAATCACGGATTTTTGATCCCGCAGAACAGACTCCAAACTATTCATTTGTCACTGTGTTCCCTACTTGATAAAAAGACAAATAAAAATCTGAAAGCATCCAAGTCAAGTCAACACATTAAATCATGTCGCACGTGTATGGTGGCGCCACTTGTGGATTTATGGAATCAGAAGCTTTTATGATGTGTTAAAGTTTGGTCTAAAGCAAGCTTACTTAGATGCTATTTAGTTCTAAGACTGGTCAAATCAAAGGGTTTTATAATAGGGATAATAGGGGAAGGAGATCACCTGCTCCCCGGCGGACATGATTTTTTTGCTCTCAGTGCGGATGACACGTGGCTCCAGACGAGTTTAGGTATTTAAATATTGATTTTAGTTTTGCTGCGGGCTCACATGTCAGCGACTCAGGAGCAGAAAAATCCTGCCCCCTGGGGGGCAGAGAATTCGGTTCCTTATAATAGGGAGCAGCTTGGGTCCGATGCCCATCTGACGTCCAATCTGCTTTAATATCCGTGTAAGTTTGCTTTAATATACGTGCTCACGGATCTTAAAGTGGATCAGACGGTTATGGAACCCATCGGATCTAGATTGAGTCCGATGAGCATCGCACCCAAGCTCGTCCCTTTATAATAATCCCACAAAAGATTGTTCAGGCTACATTCAACTTCGGATAAATAACTGTTAGATTTATTCATAACCTTTTGAATTCTCTGTTAGACTAGCAATTTATTATTAACAGAAAGCTAGTCCTGTTCGAAGGTTCTAAATGGGCCACTAAAGGTTTTCATAGTGATCATCTAGAAGAATGTTTAATTAGGTCACATTTAACTACAAATTTATACCCATAAAGATATTGAGTTTTCATCCTTTTGTATTTTCATAATTCTTTTTCTTGTTTGTAATTGACTGTCTTTAATGCGTCTAAAATATAAAATGACATAAAAGTTACTTTGAAAATCACTGATCCAATGGTCCATACTGATTTTACTGTTTGGTTAAGCCACTTTTAGTTATTTTTCGGTTTAATTCTCTAAATTAACAAGTCAATTAATCAACAAGCAAACTTGTGCAAATAAAGTAAATAGAGTAGAGTTTAGAGCAATTTGATACGTGTGATGATAACAGAGTTCGGTGTAAAATACCTATGTCTACGGGGTAGAGCAACCTCATGGGTCCCCCTTTCCTATTACCCAAAAAAAGATACAACTCCTGATGCATGAGTTCAATGAAGGTGGGAAGTCATGGCTTTACTCATGTACAAAGTTGAGCCTAGAAGCTCGAGTTGGAGAGTCTTATGTAGATGATCATCACACAACTATGTTTATATGTGAGCGGAAACGCTTGAGCCAGCGAGCCCCTTAAATGCCCTACAAGCGGAGAAGTTGCTCGACTATAAAAAGGGAGCACTAAAGTACATCTCCACACTATCGAACTAGAACAAACACTCTAACTAAAACTTGAGAAGATTAGTTAAGTGGATTTGAGATTATCAATGGAATATTGACGTTTTTGCTCTCTCAAATAAGGAAGTTCTTAAGAACACAAAATTTATGTCTTTTGAAATTAGATGCGGCTTTCTTGAAACTAGAGAAGGGGGGGTATTCATTCTATTTATAGAAAGAGCTTCAAATCTAGGTATTTGAACTATTCTGTTCGAACGGTAAAACTTTCAAACATAACGGATAGTTCAAATGTATTGCAGTTTGGACTTAGCCTTGGGACTTTAAATTATCCGTTCAATACGCTTAGTTCCGTACATAACAGATAGTGTAATTTCTCCTAATTCTGTGTTCTTTTATTAGCGTACAGTACATATGGATATTGTTCAAAACGGAACACCAAAGGAGATCCTCTGACTTTTTATGGAACATTCCATTCCGAACGAAAGTCATACAGAATAATTCTTCCGCACCGCACGCCTTACAAGCGTATCCATTCGGCACAATTTCAATACATTCCGTATTGAACAATTTGCTTCCGTACCAAACAAATAGATACATGAATTAACAATCTCAAATTTACTTTATTTATCTATTTTATATTACAATCTATATTTCTTTGATCTTTGTAAAGTCTTGTTAATTTCATTGGTTCTTCAACTCTAATCTTTCAATTATATTGTTCTTGAACCTGCAAACTCACTCATACAATGAAATCGTTAAATTCAATCATTGTATGTTTCACATATTAGTCAAACACGATAATTAGAGAATTATATAGAACAACAAAACTAACATATTTTTATATTCATACTCATAACTAATAAACTAACAAATAAAGACCTTACTCATATCCACTTTTTAAATATAAATTGTTAAAAAGAGTAACATTCACAAGCCTACCCATTCTCTTATATATGTTGTAGGATTGAAATCCTATTGAATTAAGTATGCTTTTCCTAATAGTTAGCCCCGTTATCACTTGGAACTTAGAATTATTATTTTAATATATTTTAAATATTTTGTCGAGAAGGAAAAATAAGATCATTTTTGTGTATAGAAAAAACCGAATTATTGGTTCGGTACTTTTAGGTATTTGACTATTTTCTAATTCGACTCTTCCGAATTTGTATGTGGATTTTAATCAGTGTTCTAAATAGCTAGCTATAGCTGCGTTATAATTTTTTCGGACCATAAAAGTTAAGTTATGAGATAAAAGTGTGTTAATTCAGCTAGAACTGCTATTGCCGCTACTATTGCAACCGCCATGCTACATGGATTTTTTTTTTTTGCGATTTACATGGGTTTCTGTGCTTCTGTTTCTATTTCTGATGCTACATGGTCTACTGTGATAAGTATGCTAAACCAAACTATATTTTGTTGTTTCTATTTGTGATTTAGTCTCTCATTCGATATTGAAAAATATTCAAACATTTTTTTTTTCTTTTGCTTGCTCTTTGTCTAGTATTTACTTGTAAAATTATTGGTGTTTGTTTTATTGAAATCTGATTTTGATTATTATAATACATAAATGTTCAAATATGTATACTAACTTCATTTCATTTTTAAAATTAATTGCTCTTCATCTATTATAATCTGTAATACCATGAAGTGTAAACTATTAAATAATGTTATCTTGTAGATAATTTTCTTCTTTTTATTTGCATGATTGAAAAAAATATAAACTTAGATTAGTTGTTATTTAATTGTTACTGCAATTTTTCAATATTGATCATGTTAATAATTAGTAAAAATATAGAATATAAATTTTGAAAAGAAAGAAAACATTTTGTATGATAGCTTCTGCTATATATAGCTATATTATTCATAATAGTTTTTTTTTTTTTTTGTCTCCCGTCATGCTGCTATAATCGCTATTTAGAACCTTTATTTTAATTCTTAGTGACAATAAAATAGATTTTTGTTTATTTAGAAGCTAAAAATTAATTATTTAGAAAAAAATGAATATTTTTTTAAATAAATAAAACCGCATCAACGGTACGGTTTTATCAAATGTAGGTTTTTGAGACCGTACCAATTGTACTATTTTCAAATTTGCCAGAAAACTGATCTTTAAGTTTTCTTTTTCTTGGTTGAATCGATGCAATTCCACTTATTTTTTTAAGAAAAAATTAATCACTTTCTCAAAGATTTGATTTTTTTAATGACTAAATAAAACAAATAATCTAAAAAATATGTTTGATCTGCGTCAAACTTCGACGAGCCGATTCACAATGATTCGAATCTTTTTATCACACTAAAAAAAATCCATCTTTCTAGCAAATTAAAATATTTTACACATTTCTAAATTTGAAATTCATTTGGAGCTAGTGCTTGTCACTGTGTCAGCACTCAGCAGTCAGCACATAGTTCACTTCTGTTGCGAATAGAAAAAAATAAAAATAAAAATGAATTGAGGGCTTTAAGAATCACGTGTCCTGAAAAATCTTAAGTTGTCTTATTGGCGCCGATATTCTATCCACAAATCGCAAAAATAAAATAATAAAAAATAATAAAGTGGTGCATGCTATTTACAAATTAAATCTCGTTTAATTGCAAAAACGAATCTCGAAAATTAAACCCTATAAATTATTTTAACTATCAGTAAATAAAAAAAGGACTTTGATTCTTATTTTTACTCAAAAAAAATTATTTCGGTATCAAGAGTTAACAAAAACAACGGTCTAAATTTTGAGATGATGCATACAGACAATCAATTGTTAACAGTGATTTTGATTTCCAGAGAGAGTATGATATATAAAACATAAAATTATTACAGAAATAAGGGCTGAAAAGTTCGAATCCGTAACTATAGAGTGTGTGTACACACACATAATCTTGTGTGCTTTCAGAAACAATTAGCAGGCACAATATCAAAAATAAACTGGCGATCTAGAGACAATCTTACCGTATACATGCAATCAATCACACGTAGTTTATGAATCATGTCACACGCATGATCTAGCATAGTGTTAAAAGTCATACCTCTCCAACTAGTGGTGCGCTAAATGGTTGCCTATGCCTTAGTCTCTCTTGTTACAAATTCACAAGTTTCGCACACAAGGTGTTGATTGAGAATAAGAAGAGATTAATGCTAATTGTTCGGATCCTCTCACCCTTGCAAATCTCGATACCAGTTCACTACTTCAAACTCTTTGAATATATCTTCCTTAGCTATCAACACGAACTCTAATTCTTTTCACAAATTCGATCTTAACTTAAAAAGGAGATCAAGGTCTAGATCTAAAATCTAGATCAATCTCAAAGAATGAGAAAAAGATCAAGCTTCTTCGAAGAAGGAGAAGCGAGACGAGGAGGGTGCAGCGGCCGGTGGTGTGCCCATCCCGCGACAGAGGAGGGAGGCTTTGTTTTCTCCCATCTCTCATTTTCCTCTCTGCTCGAGAATTAAAACTGAGCAAAAGAGAGAAAGGATGATATTTCAAAAATGAGATCTAGAAATAGTGGAGAAAATAAACTGACAAAAATATAGAGTCCGTTTGGATCAATGAAATATTATTCAAGCAACTCCATGAAGACTCATTAGAAGTGTTTTAAATTATTGTTAATACGGTTGAGAAACTTTTTTTTACCTATGTAATAGGTTTCAATTCGAGTCTCAACCTTTTTTTACCTATGTAATAGGTTTCAATTCGAAACCTATAATTTACTTTAACAATCAATAAATTAAAATATAAGAATTTTGATTCTTACTTTTACAATTTATCAAGTCAGTTTTAATATAAAAATACTTTAATTCTTATTTTTACTATTTATCAGAGATCTTAAACTGACTTAATAAATAGTTAAAGAATTTTGAAAATTGTAAAATTTGGTCTCCAAACATATTTTTAATATAGAGATCAAATCTAACGGTTTGGATTGACCGTTTGGACTTGAAAATTGAAAAAACAATTGGTTGTACCATGATTCCGGAACAAATGTTTTGATATTAATTAGCCAACCTCTATATATATTAAGCTATTTTTTAATCACCGACAAATTTTATATTTTTTGAAATTTTAATTAACTATCAATAAAAAAAAAAAGAATCCTCATATTTACTATATACTCATATTTACTATATATATATATATATATATATATATATATATATATATATATATATATATATATATATGAAGGATCTACTTACACCATTTTTTAGTGACACAAAATTACACCATACATTTTTAAAGTTTAAACAGTCCATCGAAATAGTTCAACATGTTGGCGATATTAAAATGTGCTTGCAGATCAAATTTTACATTATTTATTTATTTATTACTATTTATTAAGATGGGTACAAAAATTCAATAGTCTAAAAACAACGATTTTGTAAAATACTTAGTAAATAGTACAAAAATTAAAAAAAATGTAAAATTTGGTCTCTAAGCACATTTTAATATAGAGATCATGTTGAACTGTTGGATCGACTTTTTAGACTCTGAAAACTTTAACTTTAAATATAGATAGTGTAATTTTTGTGTCATAAAAAAATAGCACAAGTAGATCCTTTTTATATATATATATATATATATATATATATATATATATATATATATAATGATTTTGGGTCAACAATTAAGGTCTTTGCGCGCGTCCTTATCCGCATGAACACGCCTTATTCCTATTGTGACTTAAGTGGCCAACACTTTTTCTTAGCTAGCACCCAGATGGCAATCACTACAGAATTGTAAAGATCTTTGATCATTCTTTGACCACCCCACTGTATGTTACTTACCATCATAGGATTTAGTAAATTATAAAAATATATATATAATGTGTCAATTAGAACTACGTAGCTCCCTATATAAACCATGCAGATACAACAATCTCTCTACACCAAACAGAAAGCCCACATATATATCCTGTTATATCTTGGTGCTCTTTGCACAAAATGGCTTGCCTCTTTTCTCTTCTTTTTATCATATATTTCAGTTTGCTAATGTCATGTTTCCTTACTTCTGGTAGCAGTACTATAGTTAATAATACATTTCATGAGAGATTTGAAAACTGGGTGCTTGAACATGGGAAAAATTACTCAAGCACTGCTGAGAGGCAGCACCGATTGGAGGTGTTTGCTGATAATGTGAAATTTATTGACAAATTTAACCGTGAAAAAAAATATGGATATACACTTTCTATTAATCATTTTGCCGATCTGACAAGAGAAGAGTTTGCGGCCAAGTACAGCGGAGTGATTCCATCATCGCGATCATTGCGCCCGTCAAATCAACTGATGAACCTAACATCAGTACCACCATATATGGATTGGAGAACTAGAGGTGCAGTAACTGGTATCAAGGACCAAGGAAGTTGTGGTAAGTTACAGTTGTTTCCAATTTTTCATACATTTAATATATCTCTAATATGTACTGCCGAATACTATATATATATAGAGAGAGAGAGTGTGTGTGGCTAAGTTCAAAACGTTTGTTCCTAGCCTCAGGAATAACAATTTGATTTTTTTTATTTTTAAAGTCCAAACAGTCGATCCAAACCATTAGATGTTCAATGTACATTAAAATGTATTTGGAGACTAAATTTTACATTTTTTGAAATTTTTTTACTATTTATTAAGATGGTTTGAAAATTCTTGATTTTATTAAACTTCTGCACCATTGAAAAACTTCGACATTGAAAATCCCTGATTTTATTAAGCCACTTTGAAAATCACCGATCTGATGGTTCAGAATATTTTACTGTTTTTTACTGTTCACAGTGGATCAACGATTTTCAAAGTGGCCTAATAAATAGTAAAAAAAAATAAAAAAATATAAAATTTGGTCTCCAAGCACATTTCAATATGGAGAACATGTTGAGCGGTTTGAATTGGCTATTTGAACTTTGAAAATGATTATATAACTTAGAGTACAAACGTGTTTTACTCCACGTCTCACCATAGTCGGTCTGTCTCTCTCTCTATATATATATGTATGTACCAGTCATATATGCATGTTTTGTGCTCCTTCATGCTAATCACTTGATACATGTTTCAACTGATATGCACAGGATCATGCTGGGCCTTCGCAGCAGTTGCAGCAACAGAGGGGATTGTGAAAATAAAGACTGGTGAGTTGATATCTCTGTCTGAGCAAGAGTTGATAGATTGTGTTACTGCAAGTTCCGGATGCGATGGCGGTTGGTCCGACAAGGCATTTGAATTCATTATATCCAACGGTGGCATTGCTTCAGAGGCTGAATATCCCTACAAAAAAGTTCAAGGCAAATGCCATGCAAATAAAATCATGCATAATAATGATTCAGCTGCATTAAGAGGTTATGGCACAGTACCTAGGAAAAATGAAAAAATGCTCATGGCAGCTGTTGCTCAGCAACCAGTGGTGGTGTACTTTGACAGTAGCAGCGATAGCTTTCAGTTCTACAGTGGAGATGGAATCTACGACGGCCCCTGCGGGGTTAAACTCGATCACGCAATAACTATAGTTGGTTATGGAGAGAATAATGGAGGAAAAGAATATTGGATTGCAAAGAATTCCTGGGGAACGTCGTGGGGTGATAAAGGATATATGTATATTGCAAAGGATGTCAGTAAAAAATCATCAGGCATGTGTGGTCTTGCCATTCATGCATACTATCCAATCATTTAAGGGAATAATTAAATATCGGTTCTCATGTTTAGCATGCACGTTGATTATTATAACTAGTTGAGTTGTTACGTACTTAGGTTCTAGCTTGCTAAAATGTTAGATATATATTTGACTAAATAAGCAGGTAATTTACATACTTGTGACACACTTGTATGACCTAAATTATCTATATGCATGATAATTATATTATTCTTGGTTGATGGATGCTTTATTTATTTACAATGTTTTTTTCATGGGGGTGTGTGTGTGTTTGTGTTCATGCAGTTTCTACTGTCTCCCACATTTGCTAATATCAATAGTGTACGTCAAATATGTGATTTAAAGGGATATTTAAATGTCAGTGCATGCTTCATTTGGAGAAACTACAATTTTTAATTATATAAAGATATTGTTTATTTGTAAACTAGAACGTTAGCGTGTCACTTATAGTAAAATTTGGTGCCACGTTGATAAGATACTTCGTTCAAATTAAATAATGCTTTTGAAATTTTTGAGGAATATTAATACTCATTTTAAACTCAAATATAATCTAAATAAAGAATAATAATAAATATATCAATCTAGATGCATGCATGCATCATCAGGAGCGGATCCAGGATTTTCGTCGGGGGGGCAAAAAAATATCGAATCGGATTTAAATAGCTAATCGGGTTCAAATCCATTAATTAATTAAGTACTTAATAAAAAATAATGTTTTAATCTATACTTTTCAATGCTCTGACTTGTAATTTATGATATTTTAATCTATAATTCTAATTATTAATCATAATTGAAAAAAAAAATATTTTAATTTTAACTCTAAATTTAATCCGAACAACAAATTAAACATCCAACGGGAGGCAAAAAAATTTCCAGGGAGGGGCAGAGTCAATCGAAACGTCCCGACTTGCACTAAAACGCAAATTCCAGGGGGGCAGCTGCTCCCCCCTGGTTCAACTTGGATCCGTCCTGTGCATCATGATATGCGTTCCAGGTTAGAGAGCGTCACAAACTGTTTAACTGGGTGAATCAGAAACGGATCGCCTCTCTCTAAAGTCTGATACGTGGATTTAATGTGAATTTTGACAATTAAATATTTAATATAATTTTTTTTCAGACCCATTCTAGATCTGTATGTCATGACTTTAGAGACATAAAACAGGAAATTCGGTTCTGGGTCAATTACCCTTATCCAAAGCCTTAGGCACAAACATTTCAGACAGTCCAGATGAACCTTTGATCATATATGTGCTCCTACATGTCCTATCTAGCAGTGATTTAACCAGGCTGAATCTGTACCTTGCGATGTAAAACGAACAGTCTTGATCAGTTTACAACAATCCGCAAAAGTTAAAATCCCCTCGAAAAGGATTCATTCAGCCCGTTTGGCCCATTTTCTACGTACATTCATGTTTCCCACTTTTTTGTCTTTTTCCTACTCCGAGCATGTTTTCCAGCTGGTTATTGTAATAGCACTGTAATTTTTAGAAAAGAAAAAAATGTTTTGCGAAAAAATTATAATATGAGATACATCATACATGCAATGAACCAGAGAGATACATCATACATGTCTCTTCAACTTAATTTAATTTAAAAAAAAATATGATTTTGTTTTAATATTTTTCTCAATATAAACTATAAAAACATATTTAAGAGTCAGAATTATAATATTAAGTCTCACTTTAAATTTTTTCTTCAAAATATACTTCTATTTTTTTTTTTTTAATTGGAAGGAGGACAAGAAGCTCAAGTAAAGCCGGCTTGCTTAACTAATTAAATCATATGCATGAAACATTAATTGTTTGGTACTTGTTATATCGAGAATAAAATTAAGTACTGGTATGATATGAGACCAAAGAAATCTACCATGTACTGGAGTAGGCCTCTCAAATTGAAGAAGACCAAGCATAATTAAGATATATATATATATACGTTGATTTTATTAAAGGGTTCCAGTACACAGTTTCTTTTAGATGCTATTCTCAAAAATTGAACCTCAAAATTAATAATTTAATACGCCTTTTCTCTATCTGTTATAAACGCAGACTCTCTGAGTCTCTCTATCTTATTGCTTTCATTATAAGTATTTGCTGTGAATTGAAGGTGCTTTCAGGTCAGAAATTCAGTACTGATGAACTGGTACGTACATACCTTGCAGAGAGGTTATCGACATATCGTGTCTGTGTCTGTATCTATCATACTACAAAGTGTCTTTGTTTCTATTCTTTGTTATTTATTTTGATGAAATTTAATTTATTTATTTTCACATTCTGGCAGTGGCAGGTAAAATTGCTTAAAAAATAGGAAAGTCCTCCTTTTTTTATTATTTTTTTAATGCTCGACTTGAGCATGATTTAGTTTTGAATTGCTTCCATTGCGAAATTGAATACAACTATACAGTACCTTTATTTTTTATTTTTTCATGATTACTATATTATAAAAATTACAAATTAATAATGAATATCTGTATTTTCATCCCTCATTTCTATGTAGGAATCATTCAATATTTGAATATATATTTCAATTTAACATCTCTACAATAAAATGACAAATAAACAAAATTACACTACTGATGGTGTCAGTTTGAATAAGATTCATATAAACTAGAAAAATTGCTACTGCTGGGTTCATCTCTGTTTGCAGCAATTGCCAAAAATGCAAAAACTTTTTTTAACAAAAAGACCATGTAAAAATTTAAATTCATTCATACGAAAATTACACAATAAAACAGTGAAACTGGTATTTTCTCTAATTTAATTTACCATCAAATTACAACTCCATTTGACCAAACACATAGACTTCTTCAAGATTTCAAACAGCGCCTTCTAATCCTACAACACAATTAATCTAATAAAACTAAGCACTGGTAAACTTGGTAACAGCCTTGGTCCCCTCAGAGACAGCATGCTTGGCGAGTTCACCTGGAAGCACAAGCCTCACAGATGTCTGGATCTCACGAGATGTGATTGTAGGTTTCTTGTTGTACCTGGCAAGTTTGGCTGCCTCCGTAGCTAACTTCTCAAAGATATCATTGATGAAGGAGTTCATGATCGACATGGCCTTGCTAGAGATCCCGACATCTGGATGCACCTGCTTCAGCACTTTAAAAATGTAGATCTTGTAAGTCTCAGTGCTCTTGGCCTTCCTCTTCTTCCTCTCCCCTCCTTCCTTCGGACCCCTCTTCTTCTTCTCAGCAGGGGCCTTCTCTGCCTTCTCTGCCTTCTCGTTCACAGGCTTCTTCTCTGCTGGTTTCTTCTCCGCGGGCTTCTTCTCTGCCTTGGGCGCCATTAGATCGAACTTACAAAAGTGAGGTTTATGTGAAGGGGTAAGAAAGAGATTTGATCGAATTTGAGCAAGATTTGATTCGTTTATAAAGAGAGAGGGAAAGGATGGTGATTGGTTGGATTGAAGCGGCACGGATCGATGAGGTGGAGGGATTAGAACCGTTAGATGATCTTTAGTTTGAACGGTGATGGAGAATTTGGTGCGATCAAAGATTAGGGCAGATAATGTAATATTTCTGGTGGGCCGTAATTGGGCTACTATTTTGTTTCCTAACTGGGCTATGTATATGCGGCCACCCTGTTAGATTAATTCGCCTCAAAGTTTAAAAGAGAATAAATTTCAATGATATAAATAAATAAAATACCAGAAATTTTGTGAATATAAATTTGCAATCACATTTATATTTGTTTATGGTACTATAAATTTGCACGTGACGCTCCATTAATTACTTTTTTTAATTTTAACTACATTTTATTCTGGGTTATTGAAAATAAACAACCCAGGAATTTTGTGAACTGTTGCAAAAATTATAATATTTCATTAAGCTGTTGAGTTGAAAGCAACAATTAATTTCTGAAGGAAATGTATACATACCTCGCAACGTGAAAAAAAGAATCACAGTTATTATATAGTTATAATTAAATAAGAAAATAAGTATACCACAAGAAAATGTCTAACAACAAAATTTAAACCCAAACAATCTCTTTTTAGTGAAACAAATCCGTAAATGTCTAACAAGTGCACTGAAATTATCTCATGAAAAATTGAACGGGTCGTTTGGATCAAACACGTTCTCTTGTGTACCGAGAGAATTTTGTTGTTGCAACAACGGTGGTGGCGGTGGCAGCAGATGCTCGAGTGTGTTATGAGCTTTATACATGGATATATCGGCAAGGGTTTTCGCCAACTCGCATTGAATGACTGATATTTCTTGTTGAAGGCGGATCACGACTCCTGTGCTTCCGTAGACTGGTTCCTTCACTCGTCAGTATGCCTCCGTAGAAAGTGAGTTTGCTGCCTGGGCCCGCTCGTCGACTGGGAGCATCTACATGTCATGAAACATGAATTATCAGATTCTAAGAAAATTCCAGGTTCTTTATTTTTGTATAAAACGACGTTGAAATCAAATATCAGACAGCAAATTAATTAATTAATTAAATGGTCTATTGTTGCAATGCAATCAAATTAAATATTTTCTAACCAATATATTAGGAATAAAATTGACATGTTATATTCAAGCAAACTTGCATGTGTTCTATTGTCTTTATTTTATGACAACATTAAGTGATATTGAATTTCAGGAGGAAAACTTGAATCGTTTATTTCTTGACAATTAATTGTCACAATTTAATCTTTCAAATAAGAAGTATATTAATTCCTAAAACAAATTGTGGAAGCAAATAAAAATAATATTGATTTTTATTTATTTTATTTTGCCCAGCCAAATTCTGAGATCTAATTAATTGGAATACACCCATTGCTTGCACCTAGAATTATATCCTTATACTATATATACTAGTTATGACAAAATATTTTTAATTGTATAAAATTATATAGAGAGAGAGCTATTTTGTAAAAACATATAAATTCATTTTATGTGTAACATTGTTTCCATAATAGTTATACCCCTTCTCCTTCTCCGTTGATTATATGAAATTTCTAGCTTAATATATTTGTTCCTGCATGCATGCATGCTGTACATACATAGACATAGACGGAGAGAAGTAACTAAAATTGTTACCTTTAACATCCTTGCTACATTTCCAGCTCCAAAGATTTTGTGAACACATTCAAATCTCTCAGGATTATTTGCTGGAAAATACGGTGCCAAAATAATGCAATCTTCAGTGCATCTCCTCCTTAAATGTTTACAGCATGCGCATCTCTTGCTGCTGGAACTGCTTTCAACTGAGTTTGAGCTGGTAAACATGATTTAATAATTTATTGGGAGATTTTGGGGATCCAATGGAGAGATTTGATAGGGATTTTGAGAATCGGAGATTTGATATAATGCCTCAGCTTATGCATGTGAAGATTTGTTTATATGTTCTTTAGAGGAAGGAAAGGGTTTGTTTTACAAGGAAATAATTTAATGGCTAAGAGCCGTTTGTTATTCAAATTAGTTTCCTGATTTGATTTTCTCAAATGAAATAAATATGCACCGTTCTTGATTTAGCCTAAAGAAGCAGGATTTAATTTGGTCTGTTTCATTTTTCACACCATTAAAAAAAATGGAGATCTCCAGTAATTACCGACAGTTGTACTGATAAAGCAAAAAAAAAAAAATTAAGAGCCCTAAAAAATAGACAATTATTTAATATTTAAGTCCTCTAGATTAACAAAACATAATTATGGGATTGATTCTAAAATTAGGTTATTCAATTATGTTAATTTATAATAATTTTTATGTGTATAAGTATTGTTTAACTCTAATATAACAATTTTTTCTCCATTTCTTTTACGCAAAAACATGCTTAACATGTCGAATTCTAAATCAATAATTTATTTATGACAAATTATTAATATTATTAATTGTCCATAAATTCAAAATTACCAATCCATTCAAGTTACCAACAAAAATAAATAAATAAAAGAGAAACAAATTCAGCTTCTGCCATATATAAATAAACTGAAGGCAGCCAAAGATGCATATTTCCACCTAAAAAGTAATCTCAAACTAAACAGATAGTGAAATAAAACAAATAAATTATCTAATTCTAATTATACATAGAGTAATAATTTATTTTCCCCCATCTCCTATCACTCATTCTTCCCCATCTAACTATCTTTCTATAACTAACTCATTAACCATCAAAATTAAAAACTTAATTGTTTCTAAAAAAAGAAAAAAAAAAAATTCTAGCACTTTTCTCTCTTCTAACATATCTCTCCACCTCCATCAAAGAAGCTAAGATTATATTGTGAATTGTTTGCCCTCTCTACGACTCTGAACCCAAATATGAAACTGATTTTAGGCTCTTCAATAGTAGAGCGAGACAGATTTGCATTAGGGTCGAGTGGAAACCGGATTTCAAACCAAAAATAATTCAGAAATAGAAGGAGATCTGCCTTCTCTTAGGAAGAAGAGAAAAAAGAGGAGGGAGGAGGAATTATGCGGGTGGAGTCTGTGTGTTCGTGAGAGGGATTCACATCTGCTGCGATCCTAAAAGGTACGAATTATGCAGATGTGAATCCTCATGAGAGAGGTTAAGTGAGTAGTGGGGCCCACTTTTCATCGGGTTAGAAAAAAAAATGGTACGAATTTAGAATGTAAATTTAAAATATAAAGTTGAAAATTTTAATTTTTTATGAACTATTCACACTTGAAATACGGGGTATGAATACTTGTAGTACATGATATTAATACTTTTCGATGTCATTTAGTGTCATATGAAAAAACAAAATTAAAATTTGATATAATATATTAGGTGCAAATATTTGACACATGAACTATTCATACTTGCATGACGAGGTATGAATACTTGCAAGACTTGATATTAATACTTTCGAACATCATCTAATCACAAGGGAAAAAAATAATAGAATCTGTTAGATACATTCCTTGATACATGAACTATTCACACTTGCGTCATGCGGTATGAATACTTGCAACACTTGATATTGATACTTTCAAGCATCATCTAATGTCACAAAGAAAAAATTAATATAATTTGCTAGATGCATATACTTGATACATAAATTATTTACACTTGCATGATGAGGTATGAATACTTGGAATACTTGATATTAGTACTTTCAAATGTCATGTCATAAGAAAAAAAAACTATTGATAAAATATTTTAGATAAAACACTTGATACTTAAACTATTCGCACTTGCATGAGGATGTATGAATACTTGCAATACTTGAAATTAATATTTTCATACATCATTTAGTGCCATATTGAACAGAGAAAAAAAGCTCTCCTCTAAAAACTTATCTAAAAACTTGTAAAAGATAGGTGCGTGATGTGTCTAGTTTTTTTTTTAAAATACTTGGTATCTTAGGTGTGAATACTTGCACGAGGAGGTATGAATACTTGCTCGATGAGATATAAATATTTGCGTGATAGACAACCCGAAAGTATGTCATCATGGATCTTATTTGAAAAAAGAAAATTGCGTAGAATACGTTCGTAGTTTTAGATTCATAAATTTCTTCACAGATCGGCAGAAATATTGGTGAGATTGAACAAAAAAAAAAATCACTTCTAAAAAGTTGTAAAAGATAGTTGTGTGATATACAGTTTTTTTCCGAAATACTTGACATCTTAATTAGATATGAATACTTAATATATTATATATTAACAATTGTGCGCATTGGTATACATATTTGTATATGTCAGTTGTAAAATTTATGTCTCTCACTTAATTAGCGGTCTCTTACTTAATTAATAACTGTATATGTCAGTTGTAAAATTTATGTCTCTCACTTAATTAGCGGTCTCTTACTTAATTAATAACTGGAAGATGAATGAGAAAAATAAAGTGGGGAGAGTTGGTCGGTTGTAAAATTGAATGAATTCCGGCAAAAAATTAAAATCCAATTAAAAAGGATTCATTCAGCCCGTTTGGCCCGTTTGGCCCGTACATTGATGTTTCCCACTTCTCAGCTCATTACTAGTTTGCTTTTGTGTCAGCTGAGTTGTACCTCAACCAGCTGTAGCGATGACTTGTCTTTTTTTTTTTTCCGGGCCTTTTCGTACTCTGAGTTTGTTTTCCAGCTGGTTTATTGTAATTTTCAGGTTCCAACCTTTCGAAAGTCATAGAAGCTTGGTCATAAAAAGAAGAATATGTCTTAATTTTTTAGAAAAACATGATTTTTTTAATATTTTTCTCAATATAAACTATAAAAACATTTTTAAGAGTCAGAATTATAATATTAGTCCGGGTTTGGGTTTGTTTTCTCCACTAATTGTGCCAATCCGCAAAACCCGTGGATTGTTTTAGTCCGGACTGTGAATAATTCGGATCGGACCAATCCAAACTAACTCAGACCAAACCCAAACTAACCTGGACCAAACCCGGACCAAATCAGGTCCGAATTCCCTAAAGTAACTCATTTTTTTGGGTTATGAATCAGGATCGTCCAATTTGAATTCATCTCTCAGAATGTATGCGTTTCACTTCCGGATGGATTGTCGCGGATTCGAATCGGACGGTACCGATCTAAAACCCAAAAATTGAGTTACTTCACTGGATCTGAATTCGACCAAATTTGAACCAAAACCGGACCAAATCTGGACTAAGCTGGACGAAACCCGTACCAAAATTTGTTTCTTTTTTAAATAATTGATTAAAAAATAATTAGACTGGACCAACCCATATCCGATGGACTGTGAATCAAATCGGACTAACCCGTGTAAATCTGAACCATGAGCCATGACATGGGTTCGAGCCGTCTCCTCTAAATCCAACCCGCCTAATCCGAACCATACCAACCCGTAGATCGGACCAATCCATGGATCAGACCGGCCAGTTTGCGAAACACTACTCCAACACAGATTTGGGCATAGCTTCTACTAAAATAGTGCAATCAACCTTCCCAAATCAAATCAATTTAATTTTGTCCCCTTGTAGCAATTAGCAATCAATGTCTTGTCAAAAAAACTTTACGTATGTGAGCAATCCAATATTTTATTTTGCATTTGTAACAAATAAATCATTTTCAAGATAAGGATCTCAATTGTGTTGTAGTGGAAGGTAAGGAGTCTCTGTTAAGAGATGAGAAGAATAACTTGTTCATGAATCCATTCTATCAAGCTTATCTTGCTTCTAGTGTTTTGAAGATAGTGCTGACTTAGTTAGATCAAAAAAAAAAATTAGATAAGATGTCTCTTTGGATTTCCTGTTACAAATCTCAACTTTCCAAAGTAGGATGCAGGTCAGTGACCCATAGTAACAAGATTCGCGAATAATTCCCAAATTATTCGGATTTTTAGTGATTCCGAACCGAACGCCGAATTATTCGTTTGACCGAATAATTCCCGAATAATTCGCGAATTTTACGAATTTTTTCCGAAGTTTACGAAATTTTCCCAAATTTTACGAATTTTTTCCGAATTTTTCCCAGAATTTTATTTTTTGGTTATTTTTTTGTTTTTGCTCCTTTACAGAACTGAGATCTCTGATCCGAATAATACTGAATTATTTCCGAATTATACCCGAATTATTCCTGAATTATGAATTTTTGACCTCGCCAAACCGAACCCGAATAATTGATTTGTCACAATGTGACCCACATGTGTGGCCCGTTACAAGGATTCCATCAGAGAAATTGCAACAATAAATTATGATTTATAAAGTGTTGTCCAATTATTCCGATTTGAAGTCGTTACTTTTTGACTTGTGACATTCTCCTTAAAAAGAACATTATCCCGATTTTCTGTTGCACTTCTATACAAGAGATTGTACTCCAGATATGCTGACTAGTGGGCCCCCATAATATAAAAGCAAGATGAAGTTTTCGAACAATTTCTTATAAGTAAAAATTAGAAATCAAGACATCCAATTAATTCAATATTTATAAAAGATTTTTTCATTCGAATTTTTAGCATACAATCTTCTACACATAGAGTATTGAAATTTTCTAAATAATTAAAGAAGTCTCTATAAAATTGGGTTCTGATTCCTTGAAGTAACTCAAATTTTGAGGTTGGTTTCATGTTGTCTAATCATCATTCAAGCCAAATCGATTTAAACCGAAAAATTCGCGGAATTTTTTTAATATTAGTGCCAAAATTGATCGGACAGTTCTGATTTAAACTAAAAATTTGAGTTATTTTATAAAATCTGTACTCCACAAAATTACTTAAATAAGATATGCGCCTCCACTTTAGCAATAAAAGTATACCATTCTAGTAAAAAAAAAACAACTTTCGGCAATAAAAGAGTACACATGCTAAGCATATGAATACCAAGACAACTATTTTAATATTTGTTAAAGTTAAACGATAATGAGATTAAATTAATTATAAATGTATTTATTAACTTACTAGTTATTGTTGGGATGGGGTCCTTGACAATGATTTAATACGAATCTTGGCAATGTTTCTCAATCAAGCTACAGTTCTAAAAGATAAAATGTGTACAAACGGCTCACGTTACAAAAGTGGTTTTATATTAAATTTTATTTGATAAACTATAAACCAGCATTAAATATTTTTTTCTTTACCTAACGTAGATAAATGGATCACATTTCAAATTTCAAATGTTAGATTTAAAAAAAAAATAATTTATTGTAGATTGTCCCATTCCCACTCCCCACTTAATTCTCCCGTTCCCAATCCTCAACTAGAGTGGGAGAAATGGCACGGTGAAGCCGGCTCCGTTACGGAACGGCACAGAATGGCAAGCACGTATATCGGTTACGTGATGTGACTTCCATGTCCCGTGCTGTGATCATCTTTAGAAAAGTTGGCACGACACATGAAAGATCTAGTCACGACACGGCATGTGATCATGCGAGTCACATGTAATTAGAACCATTCGATCTTGATTAAATGATGAATCTTGAATAAACTAACTTAAAGTATGATCAAATGACCCCGTGAGTTACGTGAGTCACGTTTGGTCACGCACGTTTGGACACGGCATGACTAACATGGCGTGACCATTCGCGTGCTGTGCCTTGACATTTTGATCATGGCACATCATAGTACGTGAAAAATTAACTTGGTCATGACACAGCACAACACGAGACCATAGTCACGACACGACACATTTTTTCCACTCTATACCCAATCCACTTTTTTTTTTTTTTTTTTAAGTTATGTAGCATTTTTCTTTTTTAGTGAGTTCAACTTCTATTTTGTTATTAGATTGGTTTCAGACGATGAACCCAAACAGTTGAAACTGATCTATTTTACGAGTGATGCATGTGCATGCAAAATTTTAAAAATTTCGAATTCATTTGGTATAAAGTCAAGCGGTGAAAAAATAAAGTTGTATAAGTTATTTTAATGCATTCATTTTTCATATTTTTTTTACCATTTGACTTTGTACTAAATCTAAATGACTTCAAAATTTTGCATGTACCAGCATCATCCGCGAAGTAGATTGGTTTTAATGGTTTAGATTCTTCATTTGAAGCCAATCTGATATATTTTGAAGTCATGCTCACCAAACTTTCTAAATAAGTATAACACAATTGCATGCAATTTGCGCGAATTCGCAACTTACCTATAATTAGTAAACAATTTGAGCTTAATACAACTATCTCTGTGAATCAATACCTCTATGTGTACTACACAGTAGAATCATACCTCTTTGGGCGACTGTTCTCACGTTCCTTTATTATATTATCAACTTTTTTTTAATTATTAATATATTTTATCTCTAATTTAGAAAATAATAAGTCGTAAATAATTAAATACAGATAAACATAATTAAAATAAAAGCTCCTTTCGGCAAGATTAAATGAAATTTGTACCTAGTTCAATAAAATTTGAATTTGAAATGCTAAGATTGCTTGCAAAAAGAACTAAGAAAACATCTTTTGTAATTGTGTAGCCAAAGAATCATTTAAACGGATTATATATGAACGGTTGCATTTAATATATCAGAAAAAGAAAAAAAAGACCAAACAAACAAAACAAAACAAAACAAAACAAAGATAATCCAAATTTGTGAAATGTCTCTCTGCAAACAACTTTTGTGTAATATTTTATTCAAGGAGGACCAATGATTTCTTTTTGTTCGTCGGCAATCATTTCATTTTGAATTCGTCCACTAGTGGGACATTGTTGATGCACCAATATATTTTTTTTAAAGGAGCAATTAAATTTAATGTTAAACCGTTTTAGTGTCTTATTAATTTTTCTAGCGTTAAATTAATACATATCTCGTTAAATGACGCTTAAAGTCGAGTAGAACTAGGGTGCTCTTAAGTTCACCCAACTTTTTGTGAACTTAATTCTAAAATATATCGAATCGACTTTAAACGATGAATCCAAACTGTTGAAATCTTTCTACCTAATGATTGATGCGTCTATATGTGAAAAATTTAAAGTTTCGAATTAATTTAATATAGAGTCAAGTGGTCAAAGGAGTCCAAAAAATGAATATATTAAAATTAATTTATAAACCTTAAACTTTTGATCACTTGACTCTATATTAAATTAATTCGAAACTTTAAAATTTTCACATGTAGACGCATCACTCATTAGGTAGAAGGATTTCAACGGTTTGGATTCATCGTTTAAAGTCGATACGATATATTTTAGAATCAAGTTCACAAGAGATTTGGTGAACTTAGGAACACCCCAGTTCTACTCCTTAAAGTCTTTTTAATTGATTAAATTGTTAAAGAACATCTCCTCTCTGACTTGAGAGTAGGTCCGATGCCCATCGAACCTACTTTGATTTAATGGGTTCAATCATCGTTCAATCTGCTTTAAAATTTGTGTGTGATACTTTAAATTTTGTGCGGATTTGCTTTAATTTTCGTGCACACATATCTTAACATAGATTGGATGGTCGTAGAACTCGTTGAACTTAAAGGTAAATCCAATGAACATCGGACCCACTCCATTCTCCTCCTCTACACCATTAAATGTTGTTAAATCAAAACATGCATCCTGAATCATATTATAATTTTTAGAATGTAATATTCTTCTCTTCGAAAGAACATGAATTTCATTATCTTTTGTCTCCTCAAATCAACCTTTCCAAGACCAAACAAAACCATGACATTTTACCAAACGATTATGGGTACCACCTTAGGCGTTATGGGGACCATTTTAGAATACTTAAAAAGTGTAAATAAATTACATGACCAACATTCTCTAAATGCCATGCCACTATATTTGGTTGAATCAAAGGCATGATTCTGTAAAGGTGTTTTATAGTTCAATATTTTTCTTTTTCCATCTAATATATCAACCAAATGCAGTAGTTGAGCACTTCAGGTAAATTTACTTGAAATATCATATTATTATCAATGAATTGTAATTGAGATAATAAAGTTAATTAAGCTAGAGGGATCATAATTTCTTTGATTAGCAAATTTGCACAAGATTTGTGAAGATAATTGTCATGGCAGCATGGCAGCATTTAATTATGATAACTTTGATGAAGAAAACAAATTACCGAAAGGAGAAGCAATAGTAAAAGAAGTGTGAGGCTAGCGTATATTGATTCGTACCACGAATTAATATTTTTTGTTGTCAAAATCTTAACGGTCGATCTAAACTGTCCAATCTGATCTTCATATGAATAGATACCTGTAAACTAAATTTATATTTTTTTTAGAAATTTTTTGACTATTTTTTTAGATAAGCAAAACATAATTGTTTTTGAACGGATTAGAATTTTCACATCAAGTTTTTCTGCCCATCTAAAAAATTCTAAAAAGAAAATTAAAAAATATAAAATTTTATTTACAAGTACATATTTAATGTAAGACTATGTTGAAGGGTTCAAATAAATTATTAGCACTTTAAAACAAAAAAATAAAAATTTGAGTAGGAAAAATGACAAATTCATATGTTTAGGATATGTACAACTCATTTGATATTTATCCACAAATGACCATATCATTAGTATAAATGATGTAACATAAATTAATGTAACAATTTATTCATGAATGTTCCAAACGACATATAAAGTAAGACCATTAGCAATTATACATTTTATATCTGGAAAGCTCTTGGGATGGGAATAACTTTAGTTGTTTTATTTTTAATGATTTACTATTTGGTTCAATCTATTTAATCGAATTACTGATTTGAGGTTTATTTGGTCTGCTTTGGTTTATTTCTTCACGGTTCAGTTTTGGGTTAATTCCTGATTGGTCTGGACTGGACCGCACCGGCCCAATTAATACTCTGTTTATTTGCACATTCAATCCCTTTGCAAGCTGTGTATCTTTTTCTCTCTCTCCAATACTCTGTTTCCATTTTCACATTCAATCCCACACAGCCATTGATTGATTCCTTCCAGATTTTTACACTTTCTTTCTCTCTCCTCTCTCCTTCAATAAGAAAACATTAACAGCCGTCATTGTACCGTATCTAATGGCTAATGCCCTGTACCCTTTCTCTGTCTCCCTTGAAAATAACCGAAATATACACAAATATAATCCACAAACGCATCTCTGTCGAAACTCTCTAATTATAGCAACTCCTCTTGCCTATTTATTTAAGTCAATTCAGAGGATAACAGACTCAAAACATATCAGAGAAAAAGAGACTCAAAACCAAGATGGGCATTGGTTTTGGGTCTCTGCTTCTCCTTTTCATCTCATACTCTGTTTTTCTGGTAAACGCAGATGCAACCGCTGGTTGCAACTTGTATACTGGAAATTGGGTAATTGATCAGTCATACCCGCTTTATGAAGCAAATAAATGCCCATTCCTTCGCCCAGAGTTCGATTGTATCAAGTATGGCCGACCCGACAAATTGTATCTGAAATACAAATGGAAGCCAAGTGGATGTGAAGTACCAAGGTTAGTATACATACTAACACATCAAGTTACAATTAATGTTTCATAATATTTTTCATAATTTTCTGATTTTAGATGTTATTTTGGTTGTTGTTGTATGAAGATTTGATGGTGTGGATCTATTGAAGAAATGGAATGGGAAGAAAGTGATGTTTGTAGGGGATTCACTGAGCTTAAATCAGTACGAGTCGCTGCTCTGCATGATCAATGCGGCTGTGCCGAATGCAAAAACAACTACGACTCGAACCGATTTGCTTACTATAATCAGATTTGAGGTATGTATTTGCTCCTCTTTTTTGCTATTCAAATTTTATGTTACAATTTGGGAAAACATTTGTCAAGTACATATCTGCCGACAGTTTCTGTTCTTGCTTCTGAAAAAACATAAAAGCAGCATTTAAGATTAGGTGAGAGATGATCAATGAAGTTGTACTGTTATTTTTTTATGAATTGAATATCTTGGCATGCATTATGCATAACATGTGCAGTAATATCATAATTAAAATACTTTAATTTTTGTCATCGCATAAATATTTCAATTATACTTAACAGAAATGAGGTAATTAATTAATGTCGTTATTCATCAATAAAGTCTAGGCTACAGTAAGTTAGCTACAGGTGTATAAGCGAACATACCACATTAGTAAAACCAACAACACATGACACTTTGAAGTTTGAAGAGAAAAACCTTGAAAAAGGTCACAAGCAGTGGTCACACACCGCACACACGCTAAGAAATGAATAATGAAATTGTGCACAAATGAGAGCTGCTAATGCACGTGAGACTGTGATTTGTGTGAGAGGGAGGAATAAGCATTAATTTAAGCACCAAACAAACAATGAGGTCAGAAAGAAGGCATCTCCGCATGTGATTTGTGCATGCAGCATGTGAGGATGCATAAGACCATCTTTGACCTTTTTTTTTTTTTTTTTTTTTTTTTTTTTTCAATTACAGCCCATTAGTTTTCTATACTGTTTGAGCATCAGATCTTATGTTGTCAGTATAAGAAACCGTGTCGGAGAATCTGTATTGCCAGGCTAGCTGTGTCTGTGTACTGTGTGTAGCCTGTCGTCTCAGCTGAACAGCTTTTCGCCCGTCTCACCATTAATTTTACTGTGAATTTGAATTAGAGGAATTGAACTCTATCCCAATTTCATGCTCCAAATTTAATAATACACCATATAATTAGATGTAACAACAGAGCTGTAGCTGTAGCTAGATCCTATTTAGTAAATGGAAAAAGTAATGTTCATATAAAGAGCTTTACAAAAAAGGCAATCATTAACCAACAGGATTCTAGCTCCTGCTCCTACCTATTAATTAAAAGCATCTTACATAATTTGAAGTTGGTTCAAGCTGTAAATTGGTCCCCAAATTATCATAAAATTAAGAAGCATCCTCATGTAACATGTTGCAGGACTACAATGTGAGCTTGATGTACTACCTCTCGCATTATTTGGTCGACATTGTCAGTTCGCCGAAGGGGCGGATTCTAAAGCTCGACTCGATCCAGGCCGGCCACGAATGGTTAAATGCCGATGTGTTAATCTTCAACACAGGGCATTGGTGGCCTCGAATCGGATCAACGCAACCGTAAGATCGACTTTGCGTGTTATACTATTTTTTTTTCTTTTGTTAATGCTGTTCTAATTTTGAAGTTACTTAAGCATGCAAGTGGTTTTTCATGTAGGTGGGATTACATTCAAGATGGACAGCAGTTTCTCAAGGACATGGATCGGAATGTTGCTTTTACAAAGGGATTGCAAACATGGGCTAAATGGGTTAATTCAAATGTTCCTTCGACAACAAAACTTTACTATCAGGGTGTCTCTCCAGTTCACTATCAGTAAGTGTACATTTTCACAATCTGGACCCGGCCCAATGGGCTTGGTTTCAAGCTTCTTTAATGTTATCAGCCCTACTTTTAAATAAACCTCAAACAAAAGAAACCATGTTGATTATGTTCATTTCATTTCAATTCTCAACATCATTTATAATTGTATTCGTTTTTCAGTGGCCAAGATTGGGGAGCGTCGATGACAAGCACATGCATAGGAGAGACACAACCGGTTAACACGTCGACATACCCGGCAGGTCCCCCACCACAAGAGGCTATTGTGAAAACTACATTGAGTAGCATATCTAAACCAGTTTATTTGCTAGATGTAACATTCCTGTCACAGCTAAGAAAAGACGGGCATCCCTCGAAATATAGCGGGGCAAAATTTGACAATGACTGCACACACTGGTGCCTTGCGGGTGTCGTTGACACATGGAACCAGTTGCTCTATGCTTCTATGCTTCAAGGCAAGTGATCAGAAGGAAATTTCACACAATTGATCATATTATTTATTATAGGAAAGGTTATTCATCATTCATTGACCATTGCAATTGTTTTTCATTATTTTGGTCGGAATATATACACAATTAATAAACAAGAGAGCATTTTTGTCAGAGAGAATTTCATCCAAAGGATGAAAATATTCATGTATAGCTTTCACTAAAATTTAATTCCATTATATTTTTACTGAAGAAAAAATATTGGTCTTGTTTTAATTATCAGATTAGTTTTGGTGTTCCTATTCTATTGACAAGTGATGTTGTGAGTTAGAATTGATACTTTGGAAAAAAAAATTGGTCAATTTGCCAGGAATAAAAAACATTTTTTTAATAATAAATAAAATTATATGGTTAAAGAATGTATTAATAGTGTAGGAAGCAGCAGGGAAGGCGATGGAATAGCAAATCCAGTGACATCAATTGCAACAGCAATGTTAATCTTTGCAATGTCCATTTTGGTTCTAGATTGCTAATTCCATGCCTTACGATGAGAAACTACTGTTCTTTTGTGGTTTTTCTGAATTTGAATGTGACTGAGTCAAGGAAAATGTTTTCAAGGTTCATTTTAAGGGACATATATAGAGATAGAAGATCTAGATAGAAAAAAATTGCTTGATAGATTCTTACTTTCAAACATAATATTTTATATGTATATTTTCTTTTAGTGGAAAAAGTACACCTTTGTATATTTATTTGAATAAATTGTAGATTTAATAGCAAAACATGTACATGTATGTAATAATATTTGTAAAACAATAACAGAATAAATTGGAAATGTAATATTTGTAGATTCACATCTAAAAACGGTGGTAGATTATATTTTCATTAGAACATATTTAAAGAGTATCTTGTATTTTGAGGAACAGAGGAAAGCTTAAGTTTTAAAATCAATGGAGGGAACATTTGTCACAGAGTAGTCTATGGTACTATGCATAGCACGGATGGATCCGTACTACGGTTCAATATTTTTGTTTTCAAAATTCTAACAGTCGATCTAAACCGTTCAACATGATTTTCATATGAATATGTACTTGATGACCAAATTTTACATTTTTTCGAATTTTTTTACTATTTTTTTAGATGGGTAGAGAATCACTGTTTTTGGATGGTCAAGAATTTTCAGATCAAGTGGTTTTCTACATATCTAAAAAAATAGTAAAAAACTTCGAAAAAATATAAAATTTGGTCAGCAAGTACATATTCATATGGAAATCATGTTGAACGGTTTGGATCGGCCGTTAGAATTTTGAAAACGAAGATATTGAACTGTAGTACGGACCCATCCGTGTTATGCATAGTACCATAGGCTCACTCTTTAAAACATTCAAATTCTAAAAAAAAAAAAAAAAAAATATTGTAGCAACCCGCCCCTCCCGGGGGGCGGTTTGGTATGAAGGGTAAACCGCCCCTCCTGGAGGGCAGTTTGGTTATGAGTGAATTTTTTTTGAAACATTGGTTATTAATATTATTTTATTTTATTTATTGGTTATGGAAAAAAATGCCGGCTTAATATATGTCGAGGTGAGTGCATGAAATAATTTAAACAGTTGGATGAGAAAAGTATCTCTTCCAAAGTATCTCTTCCATAATTCAGAGAATGAAATTGTCAGAATAACATGTGATTTCAGTAGAAATGTTGTGATCATTATAATGTGTAATCTTTTAGCTTCACAAGTTTGTTTTTAGTAATTAGAGTTTCTTCAATATATAACGGAAAATCTGCTCACGTTTTAACCTTTCTTTACTACTCCGAATTCTTTATAAATTTTAGAATAATACGAACCACATGATATTTAATTCATATTATTTTTAATATTTACAAACTTTAAAATTTATAAATTATCAATATCTGATACAACATTTGTATTTTTGAAAAATAAATATTTCCGAACTATATCTGAATTAATTATTCTTGAAGAAAACATTGACGCACTACTACAAAAACACA
Organism: Carex cristatella; assembly: GCA_024447775.1. Classification (NCBI taxonomy): domain Eukaryota; kingdom Viridiplantae; phylum Streptophyta; class Magnoliopsida; order Poales; family Cyperaceae; genus Carex; species Carex cristatella. Next base: position 7,616,368 of record JAJHPF010000016.1, read on the forward strand.
GTTTGTACACGGACGAAAAATGATAGAGCTACACGGATTTGGATACGTGTGCAATGATGGGTGTAGGAATATCAACCATTTACACACGGATAATTATCCGTGTACGATTATACTAATTCTACACGGATTATTCATAAAGGAAAAATATGCATTTCAGAGGGAAAGCACCCAATTTGTCTCCATACAATTTGTTTACCAGGAGTACTCCGACTTATTTTTTTTTTAAATACACTGTGCTTCTTCTTCACAGATTACACATTCTTCTCAGATCGAACTCTTTCCATTTCTTCCCAAATCCATAACTCTTCCTGAAAGAGCGAGATGACTGACGGGATTGTCTCTGCTGTGGTAAAAAAGTTAGCAGACCTACTAATCAATGAAGCCCAGTCCCTTCACAGTGTCGACCGCAAAATTGATGAGTTGAAGCTTCAACTGGATCAGATGCAGAACTTTCTAGAGGATGCCGACTCCAAAAGCAAGAAAGGTGACAAGAGGATCGAGGGATGGGTGCACAATTTGAGGACTCTCACATATGAGACCGAGGATGCAATCGACACATTCCTTGTTGAAGCCAACTATCGATGGCTCGGTCTCATCCCAAACGGACTACTTGCTCATTGCACTCTCGGTGGGAAGATTTCCAAGATCCAAACCAAACTCCGCATAGTCTCTGACGGTAGAACTACTTTTGGGATACAAGATCTTAGTGGAGATCAAGCTGGTCACTCCAAAAGCCTTCTCCAAAAACAACCTTCTTTTAAACGTCGTGTGCTCCCTGATGTCGATAACATCGAAGTTGTCGGTTTTAATGCTGAAAAGAGAGATATAATCAACTTGTTGCTACACGAGACGAGCTCCCAAAGCCGGCATGTGGTTTCCATTGTCGGGCCTGGTGGACTTGGCAAGACCACCCTTGCGCAAAAGGTGTATAGTTGTCCAACAGTAAAGAATCATTTTGATTCTTGCATATGGATAACTGTCTCCCAAAATTTTAATCTCCTTGATGTATTAAAGAAAATACACCAGAAACTTGTAAATGCAGAAGAGTTGAAGCGGGTTCTTGGTGTATTAAAGGAATTAGAATTAACAAGAAGATCAGATTGTATTTCTTTTAGGAGAACTCAATGCATTATTGAAAGAGAAAAAATATCTAATTGTCTTAGATGATGTGTGGGCCGAGAATGCCTTTACCCAGCTCGAGACTGCCCTAGTCGACGTCGGGAACGGGAGCCGGGTGCTAATGACGACCCGTAACCTTAATGTAGCGAATTGCGCAGATTCTAGTGGTGTGTATCCTCTTCGGTTTCTCAACAAAGAAGAAAGCTTCGGGCTTTTTCTAAAGAAGGTATTTCCAAGTAGTGATCCCTCGCCGGAGTGTCCAGACGAACTGTTGGATCTCACTAGAAAGCTAGTTAAGAGATGCGGCGGCTTGCCTCTAACACTCACTGTCTTGGGTGGCCTCTTGTCAAGTAAATCTCCTACGTACCAAGAATGGTCTAGAGTGCTCAACAGATTAGACTGGCATGAAGTTGAAGGAGGAGAATGCATGAAAATTCTAGCCACCAGCTATGATGACTTACCGTATGTTCACAAGTCATGTTTCCGGTGTGTTATCATTTTTTTTTTTTTTCAAATTTAACAATACTCGCAATTTTTATTTAAGGATTTATTATTTGTAAAATTTTGAAGTCATAATATCTACGCTAATAAGTCATTTAATACCTCGGCCATTTCTCAGAGATCATCCATATCCTCCCCCGTTACTGGCACATGAAATTGTTTAATTAATCATTGTTACTTCAAGATTTTACCTTATCTTTTATTTTGCACAAAAAGTACTTCGGCCATCCAAATTATGAGTCGAGTCGGTTGCATGTTTCAGGTACTTAGCCTGCTTTTCGGAGGACTACGAAATTGAGGCGGAACATCTTATGCAGATGTGGATAGTTGAAGGCTTAATAGAGGTCAAAAAAGAAGGGGAATTTGAAGATTATACTGAAGATTATTTGGAGGAGCTAGTGCAAAGGTACTGTTGTCAAAAATATAGGAATAATAAAACACCTATCTGAAAAGTACCCCCTATTAGGCGTGTCAGTGGCACCCTTTTATCCGTTTATCTTATCCGTACTGTATTCAACAAGACGGGTACAGATGAGATTTTTTTTTTTCCTAAACTCATCGGGTAGAGGTACAAATAAAAATTCTTTTCTGATATCTAAAAGGGTAAGGGTACAGATAAATCCTATTCCGTACCGTTACTCTATCGGATAATTATAAAAAAATTATATATATTATATATATATTAATGAGTAATGAGTATTAATTCTCCAATTATTCTTGATAGTTATGTTATGCTTATTTAACTATTAAAACACTTAAATAAATTTCAGCAAATACCAATAAAGTTTTTTTTTTAATTGAATTCTAATAAAATATATATATGTGTGTGTGTGAAATGTTTGGTGGTCTGTGGGTTTTATTTTGGATCGTAACAAAGGCTCCATAATTTACCAGGTTTCTATATGGAATGGGCCTCGTAGCCTTATTTTAAAAAATATATATATATATTTGAAATGTTTAATGTGTTTTAATTGTATTATTTAGTAAATAATATTATTTTTTATTGTAATAGCATTACACGTTATTTACCTGCTATTATTTTATTATTCGACAATTATAACGGGTACGGTAGGACATGGGTAAGATAATTCATAGCGACTAAGAATAGAATAAAACTAAGGACAATTTGTAACAGATACGAGTATGAAAATGCTTACACCCGATCCTTACCGTAAACGTTGACACCCTTACCCCCTACCAACAATTTTCTATAAAACTCATGGCACTTCTATTTTTGTCCGAAATTTTTATTCATGGTAAATACAAAAAGATAAAAAAATATTAATGAGAAATGATATGGGTAAATTTTAAGAATGGGAAGGTATGTGTTTGATATTGTGTACTGCTAGAACGTCGTACCATACGGAGACCTCTGTCCAAAAAATAAAAATGCCATAGGATATGATGCCAAAAAAGTGAGCCTGAAATTTTTATTAATATACAAATTAATAATTAATTTAAAATCTATAAATTTTTTATAAAGAATTTAAAAAGTATTTAAACCGATGACAGTGTAATCGGTTTCGGAAGATCAAACTAATCACAAACTCATCGGTCATAGAAAATTGAAATCGTTGACAATATCACCCATCTCAGAACCAAAGTCATCGGTTTCAGAATCGAGAACCGATGACAATGTCATCATTTCTCATCCAAATTATTATTAAAATATTTTTTCATTTAATTATTTTATTTAATTAGAAAATATTATAATTTATTTATTTATTTATTTTATTAAAATATTAGAAATATTTTTATATTTTTTTAAATTAGATAGAATACCATATAGTTTGATTTATTAGAAAGACTTAAATAAATAATCCGGATCAATATTTTTCAGATTGAATTTTTTGTGGTTGTAAGAAAAATTAAAATATTTTTTTGTGTGTTATTGGAAAAAAATAAAAATACTTTGAATCTGAATTATTGATCTTAGTTCAAAAGTCTCCTTTAGGTAAATACATAAAATATTATGGTTTTTCTATTTTTGAAAAAATAAAAATTTAGCAAAACTTTTTCGCAACTATGCGATCATTACCTTTTTGGTTTTAATCTGAGTTATTTGTTATTTTAATCTGATATAATTCTCGCATAAAAAAGTGTGCATTTTGCATCAAAAATCGTGCTTGGCTTAAAAAAATAAAAATTTAGAAAACTTTTCGGGAACTATGCAATCATTACCTTTTTGGTTTTAATCTATGTTGTTCGGTTTTAATCTGAGTTGTTCGTTGTTTTAATCTGATATAACTATCGCATCAAAAAGTGTTTATTCTGCATAAAAAATCGTGCTTGGCTTAAAAAAAATAAAACTTTAAGAAAAGTTTTCCGCAATTTTGTAATCATTAGTAAACAGTATTTTAATCTGAGTTGTTTGTTGTTTTAATCTGATATAATTCTCTTATTAAAAAGTGTGGATTCTGCATTAAAAATTGTGCTTGACTGAAACCGATGACAATGTCATCGGTTTCGATAGACTTCGAATTTCATTAAATTTTTTTATAGATTGTTAAATTTATTATTTCTTTTCTATATTAGTTAAAAATTTTGGAAAAGGGAGCAATTTTTTTTTAAGAAAAGTGAGACGCCATATCAACATAAAATATTGGAAAAATGTGAAAAAAATAAATAAAATTTGACGCCATTTAAAAACTTTGATTTGACCTTTTTATTTAATGTTTATTCAATTTCTGTTTGATAGCTTCACCCCTGTGGTTTCTCCAAAAAAAAAAAATTCATTACAAATAAAGTGCCATATATGTTATTTGTGTTCCACTTATTATGTAATGAGCCCTTTACATTGATTTTGTATAAAATAAAATATAAAGAAAAAAATAATATTTCATCTTTCTTAAAATAGAATATTAATGGTTTACATTTGACCTTTGATTTTATATTTTGAAATATTAATGCTCTAGAAGTTATGATAATTTGTGACTTCAAAAATAGTAGCACAGAATCCTCCAGAACAAAATAATAGTATGCACTAGAATGTAGGTATCTAATTTTTATATACATCCACTTGATATTTAACAAAAATATTCAACTTAAAAAATATAATTGAAGTTATATTCTTTATTTCTTAAATATTATGTGTTAAATATGAACTTATTTGATAGTCGGTTACCCTCTCGCATGTCAAACAATTTTAAATTATATGAGGGAATTTTATTAATGGTTTTATGATGAATGATAAATCAAATTTCCATTTGACTCAAATTTTAAACAAACAATATCTAAATAACTATGAGTAAATCTATAATTTTGAAATATAAAATTATAGATGCAATATTATTCCTTTTTTCAAAATAGAAAATCATAACTTCAGTTGCATTAATAATTCAAAATAAAAAATTGAAGGTCAAATGTGAACCATTAATTTTTTTTAAGATAGATGAAATAGTTTTTTTTTTCTCTTTATATTTTACATTATAAAGGGTTCATTACACAATAAGTTGAATACAAATAGCTTTTATAGCACTCTATTTCTAATAATTTTTTTTTTTTGAGAAACAATAGGGTCCAGCTATCAAAAAGAAATTGGACAAAAATTAAATGAAAAGCTCAAATTAAGTTTTTAAATGGCGTCATAATTTTTTTCTGATTTTTTATGTTGATGTGGCATTCCACTTCTCTAAAAAAAATTGGGGGGGGGGGTCCATATGGTATGGCATTCCTGGATCGTCTTTAAATAAAATAGAGGTCTCCATGTTGTATGGCTCCCCAACAGGATGCCATTATCATGCCTTTTAATATTAAAATTTGCTTATAATCTTTTCCATTTTTATTTTTATTTCTATTTACCACGAAATAAAATTCCGTATTTTTGTATTGGAACTAGTACTTGAAAGTGTGTTATTTGAAATGAATATATAGTTGAAAATTTTCGCAATTTAAGAAATTTGTAACAACTCAGAGAGTCCAAAAACATTAAGCAGCATTACCCCATATTCAAAAAATTAAGGAAAAATTGTGAAAATGCCACTCCAAAACCTTCAAATTGTGAAAATGCCATTCCGAACTTTGAAATTGTCAAAATACCACAACAAACTTCATTAATTTGTAAATATGCCACTCCAAATAATTAATGACTAAAATACCTCATTCTTCTCCTCTTCGAGAAAAATGCCACTACAAACTAAAATACTCCATTCTTCTCCTCTTCGTCAAAATTAATGTCAGACAAGAACTAAGCACATTTTATTCAAACATGCTCCAGTTCGTAACATTTTAGTCAAGAGAAGAAGAGAAGGCATGAGAAAGAAGATGATAAGAGGGGGGTGGGGGTATTTTAGTCATTAATTATTTGGAGTGACATTTTTACAAATTAATGAAGTTTGGAGTGGTATTTTGACAATTTCAAAGTTCCAGATGACATTTTCACAATTTGAAAGTTTTGGAGTACCATTTTCACAATTTTCCCAAAAATTAATGTATAGATGGTATTATTTCACCTTGTCTTCATAACAACTTTTATTATGAAAGTAACTAAACGGAGCCTTTGTTACACATGGTTGTTCTATTAAACATAAAAAAAAAATTTTAAAAAAAGAAGAAGATTGTTTCTGCTGTCAACATCTTTTAACTAACTTTGTTACTCAATTTCTGTAGCTGCAATCTTACTTGATTGATTGACAATTTATAATGCTTATAGATACATAACATCATTTTTTTAACCTATTTTTTATACTATTAAACATACAGATGTTTGGTTCAAGTTGTTGAGAGATCTCCCTACGGTGCTATCAAGTATATCCATGTTCACGATCTTTTGCGTGAAGTTGCATTGGTTGAAGCCACAGAAAATGATTTCCTTCTCATCTGGAAGGAAGAAAATGCAGAGAGAGATGTAAGCATGACACGGTGAGTGGCATTTCATAGTGAGATCCATCCAATGCATCTCACAAAGATCAAAATGCTCAATCTTCGAACATTCACAAATTTCAATGGAGGTTCTGTTAGAGATATAGGATTTCCATTGCTCAGAGTCCTAGAACTAAGAGAGACAGGAATAAGATACCTACCGACTGATTTGAAGAACATGATCCACTTGAGATACTTGGGTTTGATAGGGACTGACATAACTGTAATTCCATCATGGATTGGTTATTTGCAAAATCTCCAGACCTTTGATATAAGGGAAACAACTGTCAAAGAGTTACCAAAAAGTCTCTGGAAAATCACTAGTCTGAGGCATGTTCGTTCCTATCGTGATGATTCGCAATTAGTGGGTCCGCCATCAACTGCAAACCTAGTTAACCTAAGAAGCCTTGGATGGTTCAGAGTTCCAAAATCATGGAAGAAAAGCATCCCTCACCTCCTTGGTATCCGTAAGTTGCAACTTAAGTGTGGTGACGAGACTGATGACATGTTGATACATGGCCTCATCTCCAAGTTGAATAACCTCCTTTCAGTGGGATTAACTTCGGTCCTCTAAGAGGGATGATTGATTTCAGTACCTCACCGAGTTACCAAAACATACATACCATGTATCTCAATGGGGGCTTTAGTACAAATGATGCAACTGCACATATTGGAATTGCAGAAATGCCTCCAAACTTAACCGAGCTAACGCTGGTCTCCTATAATTTGAATTATGATCCAATGCCGAAACTTGAGAGATTGCGTAGTTTGAAGTGTCTGAATCTGCATTTAATTAACCTAAATGCGGATACCATAGTTTTCATGTATGGAGGTTTCCCTCGGCTGCAAATTCTGACACTCTATCATGTCAAAAATATAAATGAATGGAAGGTGGAGTACGGATCATTGCCCGTGCTCAAGTACCTTTCTATTTTTTCCTGCTGTGATTTACATACTCTTCCCGACCTACAGTGTGTGACCACCCTACAGGAGCTGACGATAGACAGACGACTCTACTAAAAAATTGAGAACAAGTCGGGGGAGGAATGGGACAAAATCAAACATATACCAACTATTATCGAACATTAGAAGACGGAGTGTGGAAGACATAACCGTTGGTTAGAGTTTACAATGTAGATTGGTAGGCAGAGTGTAGTCTATAATTAATAGACAATTGTAATCTCATTGTGCAATCAATCAAGAATAATAAGATCAATTACATCCCTCATTACATTTCTTAAATTCTCTCTGTTTTAATTACCAACCTATATTTAAACCCAATGATTAATTGAGGCTTCACATGGTTTAATTGCCGACTCGTCTTGGAGATATACATATATTTTTGTGGAGGTCTAATTAATTAATTATTATAGTTTTTGTTTCTTGATGTTATGCGATTACTACAGAGGCATCTTGCTTGAAATTATTCTTAATGTGATACGATAGTAACATACTACCATAGCTTCACTCTTTTATGAATATCTTGTAATTAATATATTTATCTTCAATGTTGTTTGTTGTCGTCCCGGTAATATTTTGCTCGTCAGAGAGAAAAATAAATTTTGGAGTTGAAACAGAGACTACTGGAAAAATCCTTCTTTAAATATAGTAGAACTATAGAAAATTTTTAGTCATATATTAGACCTTGATAAAAGAGATTTTTTTTTTGTAAATAAAAATCAAGTATGTTATTTTCTAGGGACATTTGGAAGAACTGAAAACATATATTCAATAAAATTGACGGACAAATCAAGCAATATTTCTTGATTTGTTAATCGAGATGGCTGTTGCAAGAGCATCTGTACAAAGTGAAATTAATTTATGGAGATATCGCTTGTAATCTGACTCAGTAGGAAACGGGTTATAAATTTTATTAGCCTCGTAATAAGTATGTGAAAGCGTGCATCAATGATATATGTCTACTATATTCAGATGCTGATAATTAAAATCGAAAACTATATCTATATCCGTATCCACGCAGATATTCGGATATCATGAGATATTCGTATCTAATTTTTGAAAACGGATCCGGATATGAACGGATAATATTTGACTTGTTTACACCCCTCAAAAAACTTCAAAATTATGTATTCCCATGTTAAACTTTGAAATTACGTATTCCCCCCCTAAACTTCTAAAACTCACAAATTTACATATTCTATTAAGTTAAAACTCATTTTAAATTATAAATATCCATTTTACCGGCATTTTTTTTCCATAACCAAAAAATAAATTAAAATAATATTAATAACCTATTTTTAAAACTTTTTTTACCCATAACCAAACCGCCCCCACGTGGGGTGGTCTACTGTGCAGACCAAACCGCCCTCCGTGGGGCGGTCTACTATTTTTTTTTTGTGTTTTGTGTATAAAATGATCATTTTGTCTCTCCTAAGTCACAATAATCCACTCACTCTTCTTCCAAACTGACTTCTGCTCTCAAACAGTACTACGAGGCGATTTTTTAGACGATTCTGAGGCGATTGCGCTCAACAGTGACCGAGGTATATTTTTTTAAAATTAATTTTTAGAAACATGTCGGAAATATCAGAAATAAACAAAAAAAATATTAGAAATTGTTTGATCCATCCTCCAAATTTGAAACCTTATTATTTTATATGTTGTTTATGATGTTTATTTTTTTAGGTAAAAACGATGAGCAAAAACACACCAAATCAATCGTCCAATGGTGGAAAACTGAAATCTAAGCCCTGGTTTAGTAATTGTACTGGAAAGGACTGTATCTGTAAAAAAGATTTAGCATACCGTAGATCAATCTCAGTCAATGATGATGATGATTTTGAGGAAAGCCTTTACAAAAAACCAAATCCGTTACCTACAAAGAAAAATACTGGTAAGACAGTCTTTTCGTCTACTACGACTCGTATTGGTGATATCAAAAGAAAAAAAAATACTGGTAAGACTGTCTCTTTGTCTGCTGCGACTGAACCAGACTCAGACGATGATTTTGTTCCTTTTACCTTCGGTACTCGTTCTCAGAAGTAGTATTATTGGAAGGTCTGTAATAATTATTTAGTAATTCTAATGTATCAGTGTGTAATAATTATCAGGTTTTGTAATCGGATCGAATAGTTAAAATTCATCTAAGGAAAATAATTCACAACATAAGTTAATTGAATAAGTTATAAATATAAATACAATATTTGTTGAATTAACTCTTCCTGCGTCCGAGCAGACCAAGTCTACTTCTTAGGCTTCTGGAAGTGGATGACAGCGCGACACCAACAATTGTAGAGCCCTGACTACTCCCTGAGTGGCTTCCCTGACTGGGTCGCCTGCTTCCAGAAGGTCCCGCATCGGCAACCACTCTAGCATTCTCTCTTTCGTTGGCTTCGATTATTGCCTCTGCAATGCATTTCATTGAACATTCAGTATCAATATTTAAATATAATTTCAAATCATTTTTAAGTTGTGTACGATCATCTACATACCTCTAATCTATCTGTCAGTAGTCGAACGGTGAGCCTCATGTCCCACTCGCCGACCTTGCATCCTGTCCATATACATTACGCGCCGCTTGTGTTTCCTCCTCCCCTTCCTGATCCATTCCTTATCGGGAACCACCGTAGGCCCAAGGTAGTATGGACACTGGTACGGTTGGGGAAGCTGTGAAATGATGCTCTGCAGGTTTTCAGAAGGCAATCGGTACGGTAATAGTTGTCAACAAAGATGTCTTCAAGGAAATTTCGTTTTCAACAAACCGCCATAACATGAGAACACGGAATGCGAACTAACTAGGGACCTTGGCACTCGCACGTTACTTGATTGTTCGTGCCTAAATCGACTCTGTACTTGCATGTGCGTTCATGAGTTTGTATAATGTCATTTTGTCCCACCACCGGTGGAATGATCTCACTTGGAACCTGCACTTCATATTCCGTACCTGTGCTGCTATATGCTACAACATGCATGACATAACCATTTTCTCTATGTTTTCTTAAGATCTCCTCCACCCTATCTGAGAATACTTGGTCCTTACTCGCTAATACAGTGGCTTTAGCATGCCTCTCAACAAACTAAACATTTAACTTGTAGAATGTCTCCTCCCCCAATGAAACCACGGGTAACATACGGCTATATTTGAAGACACTGTTTAATGACTATGACCCATTAGTGGTCATAATTCCCCATCTCCAACCTCCATCACGTGATTGAAATATCTTCTTATATGCTGACGGCTCCATCGGATTGCGCGGACGTCTCTTGCCCGCCTTCGTTAAGTAGGCATTTGCCTCTGGAAATGTCTACAAAAAATAGAAATATACCTCAGTGATACAATACTCTGGCAAATGTACCTCTGGAAATGTTTAAAAAAAATGCATACATACTCTGGCAAAATCTCTGAACATCTCTTCCATCCGTCGTGGTTTTTTCCTCTTGTAGCCAATTTTGAACCTGTCAGTAACCCATTCTCCGCCGCCGGTATTCTTGCACAGGTTCTTTGAAATGTGTTGCATGCAGTACCTGTGCACAGACTCTCTGGTATTCGTATTCCACCCATAGTTGAGGTTATTAAATACATGCTTGATGCCCTTGTGCTGGTCTGATATCACACAGACAAACATGTTCCCTATCACCTCTCTTCTCAAAAAGGACATGAAAAAAACCCTAATTTGGACCATCATCCTGTTGAACAATGGCAAAGGCTATGGGCAACAGCTGGTTTTCAGCATCATATGCACATGCTATAAGCAGAGCCCCACCATACAGGCCGGACATGAAGCATGCATTAATGCTGATCACAGGTCTAACATATTGAAAAGCTTTAATACATGGACCAAAAGCCCATGCTATGCCCTTGAATTGTACCTCACTGGGTGTACCGGTTGGTACATGCCACTGCTAGAACCTGATTCCCGGATTTGTACCTATTATGGCCATGAGCAATTGTGCGAGGAGATTGTACGACCCCTTCCAGGTTCCGAAGCATCTGCATTTTGCAAGTTCCTGACCCCTCCATAACCTATTATAATGTGAGGTTACATGTTCATAGACCCGTCTCACCGCACGAGCGACCTCCTTAATGCTCATCGCAGGGTCCTCCTTAATGTTTTTCATAATTACATCGGCAATAATTGCTACCGTCAGCACACTATGATCTGTCCTTCTTGACGCACTCTTGCAAGTGTGCAAGTGTGTGGTCCTTCGACCTTCTTAAATATCCATGCCTCTTCCTTGCCTTTAGGCGCGGCAGACATTTTCCATTTGCACTTTGTATCCTAGCAAATTACAGCATACCGGTTCCTCTCCTGCCTGGCCACTGTAAACTCCCAGTTACCCTTCAAATGGAACTGCTTAACTTTGCTCGACAGTTCTTCTATGTTGGTGTAAAGCTGGCCCCGGCTAATCTCTTCGTTGTATACAACGCGTGTCCCAAAAAGAGAAATGTATGCTTCTTCAAAAGAAGTTGTGTCATTCAATGTCCTTATCGAGTGCTTGTCTCCTCATCCCGTGATCGAAAATCTGTCTTCAATTGGAGGAGGCATAATCTCCTCATCGTCGCCCTCTGATAATCTGTCTGAATCCCAATCCCCATCCCAATCATCACCAGTATCCATTTCCTTTGTCGGTATCTCATCAATACCGTCAAAATCAATGCCTGTATCATTTCGATCGACTGTGGACTGTCTTCTAGGTTCAGGGGGGATATAGTTAGATAAGGCATCAGGTACTGATTGGTATCCAACCCGACCAACACATGACCGTCTTCTAGTTTCAGTCCGGGGTGCAACACTGCGCTCAGGTACTTGCAAATACCTATCTCGTCTCACAGGTTCACGAGGGGGTGAGGTCACATCCTGGTTGTGATCATAATCCTAGTTGTTTTGGGTAGAAGGTCCAGCCCAATTATCCAAGTTGTTCTGGGTAGAAGGTCCTATCCAGGCACCAACTGGTTGAATCGAAACTTTTTTGCAAAATAGGTCCATTACCGAGATTAAATTGGACTCAAAAAACCCGTACATAGCTGTCCATATATCCTGCTCTGCTATAGGATATTTTACATAGTAAGGTTTGGCACCGGGTGGTTGGTTGTTAATTAGGGTACTGATTTCTACGGTAAATTGGGCACGGTCCCAACTGGTTTGTTGCAATATTGCTTCCTTTACTTCATAAATTAAAGTATTGGCATTCACATGGAAGCCGTAAGTTACATCTTTCGAGTATTGGCATCTGAACTCCCCTTTCGTGATTTTTCCACCTATGTACAATGCAATGAACATTTTTGAGCCTTTTCTGTCATTACAAAAGAAATTCGTTGTTCAATATTAGTTTTTTTTGTTTATTTATGAAATTTCTAACATTTAAAGAAAAAAATAAAAAAAAAACCGTCGGTCACTGTTGAGCGCACTGTTGATCGCAATCGCCTCAGAATCGCCTAAAAATCGCCTCTGAGCACTGTTTGAGAGCAGAAGTCAGTTTGGAAGAAGAGTGAGTGGATTATTGTGACTTAGGAGAGACAAAATGATCATTTTATACACAAAATACAAAAAAAAGGAAAATAGTAGACCGCCCCACGGGTGGGTGGTTTGGTCTGAGGGTAGACCACCCCAGGGGGGGGGGGGGGCGGTTTGGTCTGCACAGTAGACCGTCCCAAGTGGGGGCGGTTTGGTTATGGGTAAAAAAAGTTTTTAAAATAGGTTATTAATATTATTTTAATTTATTTTTTGGTTATGGAAAAAAATGCCGGTCCATTTTACCTTTTATTAAAAGCATAAAAAATCTTGTTCAAGAAAAATGTCGGTATTATATTTGATCGGTTTTTTCGATGTCAAAATTGATATTTTATAAAGGATAAATGGTCTAATGAGTTTCCGCTTTTCGAGAAAAAATAAGTATTTTATAAAGTATAAGCGTATAATGGGTATCATGTAAAATCGACATTTTTCTTAAACAAATTATAAAAATTTTATGTTTTTAAATGATAAAATGAGTATTTTATAAATTAAAAATGAGTTTGAAGATAAAAACAATAAAATGAGTAAATTTATGAGTTTTAGAAGTTTAGAGGGAAAATAGTAATTTTGAAGTTTTCTAGGGATATACAATGGAATCCCCCTAAGAAAAATAATAGCACTTGAATATCTTCCGACAGCTATCACCCAATTATTTCCTGTTTTTATTGTTATTCTTAGGTATCTGCTCTAATTAAGTTTGAATTTCACAACAGATATTGGTTGTTCTCGTATTACTTTTTGCTGCACATTTGAATTGAAGTATGTGTTTAAAGATGACATTCAGTCATATAACTTGAGTTTTGGGTAAGTTCTAAAGAGATTTGATCTGAATTAAATTGTGTCTAAATTCAAAATAATCGCCTGCAGAATAAAAATAAATAACATATGAAATATATTTTTAATGAAGCGTATTATTTATATTTTTTTAAAAGAATAATAGTTTCACAAAAATAAACTAAAAATAAAACAATAAAATATTAATTGCAAACATTTCCACATCATAATCTTGGTGATAAATACATATAAAATTATCAAATAGAGTGAGCTTTACTTAAAGAGTCTCTCAAAACAGTTTTAGATCTTAAAAAGAAGTTTATTAAAATATTAAATGTCTGAAACGAACTAAGTGTCACATATAATGTGAACATGTACATGTGGTGAGCTAAAAGTTACCTAAATAAAATAGTTTGACTTATTAGCTCGATCTAAAATTTTCAGGTAAAATTAAGAAATAATTTTAAATTTTTTCAAATGTTATATACTTGATATATTTTTAATTTGTTGCATAATTTTTAAAACATTTCTTGACATTTTTTTTATCAGTTTCCTCCATTATCTAAATTTTCTAATTTTATTAAGATTTTGATAATTTCAAATAAATAGCATAACAATCTATATCATATTATTTTGACCTATTTCTGTAAGTCTATAATAAAATAATAAATATGAAAATCATCTAATGATATTTTATGATTGTAAAAGAACACTCAACAATAACACACACATATGCTTTGTTCGTGAGGTATTTTTTCACATAAAATGAATGATTAAGTGAGTAACTTTTGTGTTATTTTACATCGGAGTATGTGGTCCACCAGTGTAGCAAATTTCACTTAAACCGATCTTGGTACTTTTTTGTTAACAAGTTCACAATAATATTACTGTGTATATACTTTTTTTATATAAAAATCTCTTATCAAAACAACTTATGTTAAAATTGAAGGTCTTTTTATATATACATTGGGCCGAGTCAGATTCATCGGGCTTCAATTTTATATGTTAAAATTGAAGGTCTTTTTATATGTATCGGTTAAACCACTGATACTGAAATTGACTATTTGTATCGGGTATTTAATAGAACCGATACATATATGAAATTCATTTAAATTTTTTTTTTGAAACCGGCTTATCAACTATCTGTATCTATTTTATATAAAGAACCGATACAGATACTACTATTTGTTTTGGTTAATTGTAAAAAGCCGATACATATAGTACTATCTATATCGGTTTTTTATATAAAGCTGATACAGATAGTTGGTTTAAAAAAAAAATTAAAATGAAATTTCACATCTCTATACAATTAGTCACTATTTGTATCCATTATATGTATAGAACCAATACAAATTTGACTACTTGTATTGGTTTTCAATAATTGGCCGACACTGTTGTCCATTTATATCGGTTTTCATCTATCAACCGATAGAAATTTGTTGTTTCATACTAAATTTTTTTTTTTTTTTTGCCAGCTTCCAAATATTTTGCTGGCCTATATAAAAAACATTCACATCCTAAATTATATTATACACATCCTAAATTGTTCTTACAACTTATCGCATCTTAAATTGTTCTACTTCTTGACGCTATTTCTTTATTGAAAAATTTAGCCTACTCGAATCAAATGCCATTGATGGTTGCCATAGGATATTGTAACATTCTTATATAAAATCAATTATATTAAAAGGTTTATATGCATTAAAAATATATATAAGGTTATATGTCCATAATTTAAGTCCTTGTGTAATAATAAAAACTTAGAGGGACTGAATGGCAAAAGAGCCAAAACCTTGTCATACCCATCTCTTTGTACCGAATGGTACCACCGCTTGGACAGTAAATAATTGAGTGAGGGTGTGTGGGTTGCGCAAGAGAAAAGAAGGGAGAAAGGAAGAGAGTGAAATCGGCGTGATCGATCGAATCGTTCGTAGTTTCGAGATCAGAACGAAGCTCTCTACTCAATCGAACGATTAATTTGAGTGGGTAAGGCAACCGGGTACTAAATCTCACGAGACGTCTGAGACGTAAGGTCTGTTTACGCGCAGCATATTCAGGTGCGGGATTTCTGGACTTGTTTGATAGTTTATATTCAGAATTAAACTGTGTTTCGATTGACATGTTGATTATTGATTGAATTGCAACATCGGATTGTGTTGCATGTGCATTGCATTGCCCAAATAAAGTGAAACTCGAATTTTTTTTATCTGATTGACTTGCATGCTGGTATGGTTATAAATTGTGTTGATCTGAATGATCTGATTTTGGAATTAAAGTCACCGTGCTTTATATCACCATCGGTTGGTGGATAGGGTATGATTGTCATCCACCGTGATGACGTCACCCAGGGGGTGAAACCGGATTTGTTAGAGTCTCTGCAGGGACTTTGACGCCCAGTGTTCTAAAGCTTTAGATAGTCTGGCCCTCGGCAATTTCCAGTACCGGTTGGGACGAGGGGTAAGTGACTTGTATTATGATTGTGGATATATGTGACTTGTGTATCGGAGGCATTACTCAGGGGGTAATGCGTTTGGATGGTCAATTGGCTTTATATGGATTTTCTGGATGTGAATTGAAACCAGACTTTTAATTAAATGGTTAGGCCTCGTAACTACGGATGGGTGTCATGGAAAAGATTTTCTCGTAACCCTGCAGATGAGAGGGAACGAATTAAGGTCCAGATCGGTGGAACATCTGTAGTTACTACCCGATATTCTGAAACCGAGTAAACCAGATATTGTGTGATTGAATTTCATCTTGGCAATTCCTGAATTGTGATTTCATTTGGATATATATGTTGTCGGATTTATGCATTCATTTTTACAAATGGTTATAAATTGATATGAACTTTATTTGTGTTTCATTTTGAATATAATATGTGATTGCAAGTCCGGGGATTATTTTGTGGCAATTATCGCACCGAGAATTCAATTCTCATCCCCTTTTGGGTTTTCGGGTTCCGGTTTGGCGGATCCGAGAGAGGCACGAGGTCGGTAGGCCCTGGTTTCACCGCTGTGTAGCTCGTCTGGTATGGTGACATTAGAGATTATGTATATAGTTATGTTTTGGTTGTATATATATATATTCTCTATGTCATTTTGTGATGCGTATCCATCGAGATACGGGTTTTGTATACTGTGACCGACCAGTTGGGATTTGAGATCTTGTATATGTTATTTGTTTGTTTTATTTGCGTGTTATGTTTTACTTTTTATCATATCGTAATTGCCTAGTGGGTATACGGGCAACCGTATGCCTACGGTAGGAGCACCTGTCGCACCTCGTGGGGCACCGGGGTGTGACAGGTCTTCTCCGGTGGTATCAGAGCATGGTTTAAAACCGAACCAGACTTGTTTGGATACGAGAGTGGTATACGTATTAATTGAGGCTGGCACGACTATACGAATTTCGTATGATAAGTAAAGAATATAGAATGTTTTAAACTAACTTTGTTTATTCAGAAATGGAAACACCACGCCGAGGTAGAGGCAGACCTCGGAGGAATCCGGAACCAAATCCGGAGTTGGTTATCGAGCCAGTTGTGGATCAGGCTGGGGCTGGTCCAATTGGTGCTGGTGGCGCTGGAGGAGCTGGTAGAGACCGGGACTTGGATGACCGGTTGATTGCGGCCTATGAGAGAGGTCGCCAAGCACAGATGCGGGATGCAACACCGGTAGCTCACGGGGGTGCACCTGAAGATTTCAGAAGGTTATATGATGCATTTTTGCGCTTGAATCTGCCGCGTTATGATGGAACCGGCGGGTATGCGGCAGCTGAGGAATGGCTGGCGCAAATAAATGCAAAGTTGAATTTATGCCGTACCCCCGATGAAGATAAAGTGGATTTAGTTGAGCAGCAGCTGGAGAGTGATGCTCGATTCTGGTGGGATGGAGTCCAACGAAATTATGACGGGGATGAAGCGAGGATTCCTTGGGAATGGTTCGAACAGAACTTCAATAAGAGGTTTTTGAGCAATATACAGCGTGAAGCGCTGCGGAGAAAATTCTTGGAGTTGAAGCAAGATGGTCGTCCGGTGGTTGAATACAATAGTGAATTTCTGACTTTGTCTCGTTATGCTACGGATATAAGAAATGACGTGGAAAGGTATAATAGGCAATACTTGGATGGGTTGGATGGGCATATTTCTATGATCGTGGATACTCCGATGGCGACGGAGTTACAAGCAATGATGGATCACGCTGAACAGATTGAGATGCATGGGAAGCGGAGGAAAGAGCAAGTGGCTGAAAGGAATGTGAAACAGAAAGAGGCTCAGAGTGGGCAGATGTCGAGGTCGAGGGGAGGACCATCATTTGCTAGACCCGCTCGGCCGAGTATGGCGCCAAGACCCCCGTTCAGACAGATGTCCATGCCGGGTTTTAGATCGGTGATGCCTTCGCAGTGGTGCCGATCATGCAATCAAGCGCACGACGAGGTTGATTGTAGGCGCAAGGCTAATACTTGTTTCGTGTGTGGTAGCGCGGGACATTGGGCAAAGGAGTGCCCGAATGCGCTTATGAGGATGCGAGGTGCTAGTAGCGTGGGAGGGTCTGCTAGCGTTGGGCGTGGCGCGCGGACGTGGCGCGGACGTGGCGCATCTCATGCTAGCGGAGCTAGCGCTAGCAGGGCTAGCAGCGCCGGTAGCGTTGGCAGGGTTAGCGGCGCTGGCAGCACCGACAGGAACAACGGCAAGGCAGCGGCGCATGCGCTTAACATTGCTGGAACTTCGCACAACGCTGCAACTGCGCTGGGAGATGGCCAGACTAACGTCATGACAGGTATACTCTCTGTATCTGATCATGATGCGTATTGTTTGATTGATACGGGGTGCAGCCATTCGGTTGTGTCGAGGGCATTGGTAGAAAAGGGTAGTTGGCCAATTGAGACGTATAATCAAGTTTTAAATGTTCAAACCCCGTTTGGTTCAACTGATCAAGAAATCACCTTATGCCGAAACCGAAAGATTAAGATAAACGGGAGGGAGTTCGAGGCGGACTTGTTGGTGATGGAGATTTCCGGTTATGATGTGTTATTGGGTATGGATTGGTTGATGAGACATGCTGCTACTATTGATTGTCCGCATCGTCGGATCCATTTCGCGAATTCGAGAGGTATGTCTTGCATACTCAATTGTAGAGAAATTGGGAAACTAATACCGTGTATTTCGGCTGTAGAAATGAAACATTTATTAGAATCAGGGTGTGATGCTTACTTGGCGGCCGTGGTTTATGCGGCTGCGGCAGTTCCAGAGATCAGCACTATACCGGTGATATCAGAATTTTCGGATGTGTTTCCAGATGAGATTGTGGGGTTGCCACCTGAGCGAGAAGTGGAGTTCGGTATCGAATTGGTACCGGGTACAACACCTATTTCAAAGGCGCCGTATCGAATGGCATCGGCAGAACTGAAAGAACTCAAGGCGCAATTGGAAGATATGTTGGAGAGTGGATTTATCAGACCCAGCACGTCGCCATGGGGCGCGCCAGTGTTATTTGTCAAGAAGAAAGACGGAACTTGGCGGTTGTGTATTGATTACCGCGAATTGAACAAGGTAACCGTTAAATACAAGTACCCGTTACCGCGGATTTACGATTTGTTTGATCAGTTGCAGGGATCTTCGATATATTCAAAGATTGATCTGAGAACAGGGTATCATCAGTTGAGGATTCGGCCGAGCGATGTGGATAAGACAGCATTCCGTACAAGGTACGGGCATTATGAATACTTGGTCATGCCGTTTGGGCTGACGAACGCACCAGCAGCGTTCATGGACTTGATGCACCGCGTATTTCATGATTTGTTGGATTCGACAGTTGTGGTGTTCATTGATGATATACTGATATATTCGCGCTCGCTTGGTCATGCCGTTTGGGCTGACGAACGCACCAGCAGCGTTCATGGACTTGATGCACCGCGTATTTCATGATTTGTTGGATTCGACAGTTGTGGTGTTCATTGATGATATACTGATATATTCGCGCTCGCGAGAGGAACATGAGGTACACTTAAGAATTGTTTTGCAAAGATTGCGCGAACATCAGTTATTCGCAAAATTTTTGAAATGTGAGTTTTGGTTGGAGGAAGTTTCATTTTTGGGGCATGTGGTTTCTGGAAAAGGGTTAGCGGTGGATCCCGAAAAGATTCGGGCTGTGACAGATTGGAAGAGGCCAGAGACAGTTACTGAAATTCGCAGCTTTCTGGGGTTAGCCGGGTACTACAGGAGATTTGTACTCGAGTTTTCGCAATTAGCTGCGCCACTTACAAAATTGTTGCATAAAGGTGTGAAATTCGATTGGGGTACCGCGCAAGATAAAAGTTTTGAGGAATTAAAGAGTCGGCTGGTATCCGCACCAGTCCTTGCTATGCCGACTACTGATAAGGAGTACATGGTTTACACTGATGCATCTCAATTGGGTTTGGGATGTGTATTAATGCAAGATGATCATGTAATTGCCTATGCATCTCGGCAATTGCGACCGCACGAGCAAAATTACCCGACTCATGATTTGGAGTTGGCGGCGGTGATATTTGCGCTAAAGATTTGGCGGCATTATCTGTATGGCGTGAGATGCCGTATATTTACAGATCACCAAAGTTTGAAATACATTTTCACGCAAAAAGAGCTGAATTTGAGACAAAGGCGGTGGTTAGAATTGATGAAAGACTATGACTTGGATATCCAGTATCATGCAGGAAAAGCGAACAGTGTAGCAGACGCATTAAGCAGAAAGAGTCAGGTAAACCTGGCGTCAGTGATTACAAGTGAAGCGCATCTTCTTGAGGAAATGCGCATATTAGAAATACATGTTGGCGCATCACGCGAATTTGCGTTGGATATTGCATCTAAGTGTATTGGAGGTGGAATTGAGACGGGTACACCCGCAATTACATCAGTTGTACTAGCAGCGGTTGAGATCCGATCAGAGTTACATGAGCAAATTCGTGCAGCGCAAGAAAATGATCCGAAATGTCAGAAATTTAAACTGCACTACGAGTCAAATGCTGATTCACCGTTTCAAGTTCAAAGAGATGGTATCTTGCGGTTTCACGACCGTATTTGTGTACCAAGTAATTCGGAGTTGAAAGATCTGATTTTATCGGAGGCGCATGACTCGGGTTACACTATCCATCAAGGGGAAGTAAAGATGTATCAGGATTTAAAGAAGTATTTTTGGTGGCCGAAAATGAAACAAGAGGTGCAAAGGTATGTTGAAAAATGTCAAATATGTCAGCAAGTTAAAGCGGATCGGCGGAGAAAAGCAGGATTGCTAAGACCGCTGGAAATACCTACAAAGAAATTCGAGTCAATCACAATGGATTTTGTAAGTGGATTTCCGAGGACGGTCGGAAGGTATAATACAGTTTGGGTAATTGTGGATCGGCTGACGAAGATAGCGCATTTCATTCCGCTTCGAATTGAGACATCTGGACCAGAATTGGCGGAATTGTTTCTGAATTATCAGTTTAAATACCATGGTTGCTCGCGCAATATCATTTCTGACCGAGATCCTCGATTTACTTCTCATTTTTGGGAGAGTTTTCAAGAGACAATGGGTACCAAGTTGAGATTCAGCACCGCGCATCATCCGCAGACTGACGGTCAGTCTGAGCGCACTATTCAGATATTAGAAGACATGTTGCGCTCCTGCGCGCTAAGTTTACAAGGTTCGTGGGTTGACCATTTGTATCTGGTGGAGTTTGCGTATAACAACAGTTATCATTCGAGTATTGGTATGTCACCGCAAGAGGCACTGACAGGACAGCAATGCCGTACTCCGCTGTGGTGGGGACCAGCGGGTACATATCCACCTACGGGACCGCAAATGTTAGAAGAAATTGCTGAGAAAACGAAAATGGTTTTGAGTCGGCTCAAGTCGGCTCAAGAAAGACAAAAGAAATACGCTGATATTCATCGAAGACCGTTGGAATTCCAAGAAAGTGATCATGTATGGCTTCGGGTTTCGCCTGTCAGAGGCGTGCATCAATTTGGTGTTTCGGGTAAGCTAAGTCCCCGATATATTGGGCCTTTTCAGATTTTGCGACAAATTGGGCCGGTAGCATACGAGCTTGCGCTACCACCAGCACTAGACCGGGTTCATCCGGTATTCCATGTATCACAACTACGCAGATATGTGCGAGATCCGTCGCATTGTATTGATCATTCGGGTTTACACGTGCAAGAGGATCTGACGTATCAGGAAGAACCAATGCAGATACTGGATCGAAAAGAGCAACGGCTTCGAAGTAAGGTGATCAAGCTTGTATTGGTAAAATGGGGACGCCATTCCGATAAGGAAGCAACGTGGGAACTCGAGGAGAGCATCAGAGAAAAATATCCGGAATTATTCGACAATTAAGGTACGTAATTAAGTTCAGCGGACTGAACTTTATTTTAAGGGGGGGAGAAATGTAACATTCTTATATAAAATCAATTATATTAAAAGGTTTATATGCATTAAAAATATATATAAGGTTATATGTGCATAATTTAAGTCCTTGTGTAATAATAAAAACTTAGAGGGACTGAATGGCAAAAGAGCCAAAACCTTGTCATACCCATCTCTTTGTACCGAATGGTACCACCGCTTGGACAGTAAATAATTGAGTGAGGGTGTGTGGGTTGCGCAAGAGAAAAGAAGGGAGAAAGGAAGAGAGTGAAATCGGCGTGATCGATCGAATCGTTCGTAGTTTCGAGATCAGAACGAAGCTCTCTACTCAATCGAACGATTAATTTGAGTGGGTAAGGCAACCGGGTACTAAATCTCACGAGACGTCTGAGACGTAAGGTCTGTTTACGCGCAGCATATTCAGGTGCGGAATTTCTGGACTTGTTTGATAGTTTATATTCAGAATTAAACTGTGTTTCGATTGACATGTTGATTATTGATTGAATTGCAACATCGGATTGTGTTGCATGTGCATTGCATTGCCCAAATAAAGTGAAACTCGAATTTTTTTATCTGATTGACTTGCATGCTGGTATGGTTATAAATTGTGTTGATCTGAATGATCTGATTTTGGAATTAAAGTCACCGTGCTTTATATCACCATCGGTTGGTGGATAGGGTATGATTGTCATCCACCGTGATGACGTCACCCAGGGGGTGAAACCGGATTTGTCAGAGTCTCTGCAGGGACTTTGACGCCCAGTGTTCTAAAGCTTTAGATCGTCTGGCCCTCGGCAATTTCCAGTACCGGTTGGGACGAGGGGTAAGTGACTTGTATTATGATTGTGGATATATGTGACTTGTGTATCGGAGGCATTACTCAGGGGGTAATGCGTTTGGATGGTCAATTGGCTTTATATGGATTTTCTGGATGTGAATTGAAACCAGACTTTTAATTAAATGGTTAGGCCTGTAACTACAGATGGGTGTCATGAGAAAAAGATTTTACCGGGCGCAGCCATCTGTAGGTGTCTGTAACCCTGCAGATGAGAGGGAACGAATTAAGGTCCAGATCGGTGGAACATCTGTAGTTACTACCCGATATTCTGAAACCGAGTAAACCAGATATTGTGTGATTGAATTTCATCTTGGCAATTCCTGAATTGTGATTTCATTTGGATATATATGTTGTCGGATTTATGCATTCATTTTTACAAATGGTTATAAATTGATATGAACTTTATTTGTGTTTCATTTTGAATATAATCTGTGATTGCAAGTCCAGGGATTATTTTGTGGCAATTATCGCACTGAGAATTCAATTCTCATCCCCTTTTTAGGTTTTCAGGTTCCGGTTTGGCAGATCCGAGAGAGGCACGAGGTCGGTAGGCCCTGGTTTCACCGCTGTGTAGCTCGTCTGGTATGGTGACATTAGAGATTATGTATATAGTTATGTTTTGGTTGTATATATATATATTCTCTATGTCATTTTGTGATGCGTATCCATCGAGATACGGGTTTTGTATACTGTGACCTGACCAGTTGGGATTTGAGATCTGTATATGTTATTTGTTTGTTTTATTTGCGTGTTATGTTTTACTTTTTATCATATCGTAATTGCCTAGTGGGTATACGGGCAACCGTATGCCTACGGCAGGAGCACCTGTCGCACCTCGTGGGGCACCGGGGTGTGACAGATATGGAGTTTGCACTTGAAAAGCTTGCATTTTTTAAATGATATAAGAGCGCAATTAATTGTTTATTTGATTAAATTTGAAGCAACTAAGTTTACATTTGAAAAATATATAAATGCATATATACCTATAAGTTCGGAAAAATATCGAGGAAGCGATTTATAATGTCATACACAATATTACACATGAAAATAGCAAAAAATTAGTAATTTTCAGAAGATGAACTTCAGCAATTCATAATAAACCGAAACAAAATCATAAAAATGAAAAATTTTATTCAAAAACCCTACATTACTTTGCTGTGTATAATCTTCAATGTAGATCTTTTTCCAAGTCCTCCGGTTGCTTTCCCAACTAATCAGGAACTGTTGAAATATCAATACAGTGAGGAATTAGTAGTTACAAGAGATATTTAAAGAATGACAAATTAAATTTGAAACACTTACTCCTTGAGCTCATTGATGATCTCAAATTGTCTTGTAATTCTCTTGCTGCCAGAATTGAATATGTATATCTCACTTTCTCTTGTGAGGAACACGAGCAATACCCAATGGATTATGCATATTAGCTTTATAGCATGTCATATTCTATAATTTCTATAAAATTAAAGAAATTAAATAAAATTAGAATATATATATAACACTAACCCTTGATGATACTGTCACACCCCCAATCCGAAGGTGCGACGGACCTATCGCATCCAATTTTCATTTCAATTTACATAACACAAGGCACGGATCTTTTTATACATTGCCAATAGCATCCATTATTTTATTCATATCCCAAATCCCATAGCTTTATGTGGCTCTGCTGTCAATTACAATCCCAAAAGCGTTTCTCAATCTTCGTCTAATAAACCTGTAACCCACAAGGGGAAACGAGTGAGAAATAATAAATTATTTCACAGTGCTGATTGCCACTCAAATTATTGGATTCGAAGGAAATCCATATTCGGAATGAAATAACCGCACGAGAAATTAACAGTTCATTTTAAAATGATTGATGCAAATGCTCAATAACAATATCCAATCGAACAACAACAATTACACAGATAAATCAGAACTCTAAGAATCTTATCAGAATAAATGGTTCGGGTCTAAATATTTTAAACCGTAAAGTCTGGTAACGTTTGATTTCTTACCTTTACAATTTCTAGTCTGGTAACACTGACAGATACCATAACAAGTATCTATCGTGTTAGGGTTTATACTGTTATATCCATCCTGACAATTTGGTAATGAGAACAATATATAATCAATATCTCAATGTCGTCAGTATCAGAAAGAAAATTGATGATAAGACAATTTTAACTGACCTGGCAATCGGTTAACAGAAACAATATGAAATCAATATCACAATACTATCATTATCGGAAAGAAAATCATTGATAAGACAGTTACCACAGTTCATTAGTCTTACAGTGATAATTCATTTTTATTCAGTATCCCCTACCTAGCCGGTACTGGGTTCAGTTGGGGCCATTCACCATATGCGCATAAGGGTCATGAAGTAAAGTCTAGTAGCTAGCTAGACTTTACGATATATTAATCTTTTTTCTCCACTATATGGAGGTTCAAGGATTACAGTATTCAATATTCAATCAATTCAGTCACAATTCAGTCACTGTGGTCTCAATCAATCATTTGCAATAGCAATCAATTAATTATTTGTAATAACAATCAATTAATCATTTGCAATAACAATCAATCAATCATTTGCAATAAGAATCAGTCAATCGATAAACAATATCAACATGATAGTCAATAGACTCACTTGTAATTCAGTTTCAATTGTATTGGGCTATGCATATGATGCAATAATTCAATCAATGCAGTCAATCAAATATTCAAAATGCATAGCGAGTTACGATTTAATTCCTAGTCATGAATCTCAGACTAATCCAATAATCTCGCACCTGATATCGTAGGGCACCAGATGAAGTCATTAGCAGTCTATAAGTTCCAAACTTTCTGTCTCATCAATCTCTTTACGCCTGATAGCGATCAGTTCAGAAATTTGATTCGAGACGCCACGACTATTCAGAATCAACGCGACGTAGTCAGAATTTCAATCGGATCCATAATCAAATAACAATCAGCATCAAAATAATTATCATAATATTTCTTTCGTTTTCTTTTCCTTTTTCTCTTTCATTATCATAATATTTCTTTCGTTTTCTTTTCCTTTTTCTCTTTCATTTTTCTCTTCTTTCCTCTCTTTTTTGTTTTTCTGTTTTTTGATACGTAAAGAGAGAGAGAGAGAGTTTAAGAGATAGATATAACAAAGGAAGGGGCCACCTCTCATGAGCCGCGTGGCATGAGTGCCACGTAGGCTGATTTTTTTTTTAAGTTTAATCTTTTTACTTATATAACGTTTGGATTTTAAATATTATAAAATAATCCAAAACCGGATGTTACAATTCTTCCCCACTAAAAAAAAAATTGTCCTCGAAATTTAAATCAATATGTATACTTTAAATAATTTCATCATTAGTTTAAAATCACTATGCTTCTGCTGCGCTATTCTAAATTTTTAAATCCTCTAGTTCATAACATAATATCAAGGTTATTCGTTTCTTCTTTGGTGATCAGTCAAAGAAGAAATGATATACTTTTCGTTTTACAAATCAGTGATCAAAACTGATGGCCAGTCAGTTTTGTTAAAATCTCTGTACTTCTTCAATAATAAACAGTTCGCATATAGCAAATTGCACAATTATATTAGCGGAATATAGTTTGTTCTATCATATTACACATACAATTAAATATCAATAATTCCAATATTAAACAATACCATATAATACCTTGCGTACAATTTTATCAGTTTTTTAAAAGTATCGAATAACAAACATGATAATACTTATCACAATTACTCATCACAAATCTTAACCCAATATGCTTCTATGAAGTACTTATCACAATATATATATATATATATATATTTTCACAAACTTTATTCTTAACTTGAAATCTTTGTTCATCATTTCTATAACTCTTGTTCAAAACCAGTATATATCACTTAACATTTACCCAAAATTATTTGCTAAAATAATAAATAATGTTGGATTCCCATAATAACTTAGGTATACCCAGTCATACTTCTCTAAAACACTTATTAAGAATCCTTTCTAAAATTTGAGTTATGCATTTTAATTAATAGCAATCAATCCATACAAAAATTTAAGTTTCGGTAAAAATCCTAAAATTTCAAGTCCACAAACACAGTTACAATGCCTTATGAACATCAAATTATTATAAATATTATTTACTTTGATGACAATACAACTAACTTCAGAAATTCATTACATTCAGTGGTTCACATGAATTTTTATTTCCATGTCATACTTTAGTACTATTTTCTGTTTTCATATTACACAATTAATATCAACGGAAAAATATTCAACCAAGACAAATATTAGATTTAACCAAGAAAATATTTAAAGACTATCAATGCAATTTAAAAGTTACCATTAAATATATATATCTTTTTATTTAACTCTAACTTTCTTTTTAAAATATAGTTACAACATTTTCTTAATTCATTTTCTAATCTTGTATGCATCATTTAACACTTTCGCAAACTTGGTTGTTAACATGATAATTACTATTTGAGTACCCGTAGTGACTCGGTTTTATCCCACTGTCTATTTTAAACACTTATAAAAAAAAAATCCTTCTAAAATTTTAATTGTGTATCTTAATCTACAACAATGAATTTATGCGACATTCGGAGTTTAAGTCAAAACCTTGAAATTCCAGACTCATAACTACCCAAAATTTTCCATCACAAAATCCAATTATATAATCATTTCCTTAATCCTTTTCATTTAAAAAGTCATTTCGATTTCAGCCTAATACGCAAGTGTACAAAAGTCTAATAGTTCGTATATGTCCAATAAACCACAGTCCAATACTTTTTAAGTTTAAATAGTCAAGACCCAAATCTAAATTTACCCTACTTTTGAATTTCATTATTGGTTTTCAGATCAGAGGCCAATCGAGCCAATATTTATCTTCTCTTTTATTTCATCTTTAAAATTCACAAGTATATGGTCTAATAATCCAAAGCTCTTTTACAATTACTATTTAATTTCATCCAAACTCAAAGTTCAAATAAATTGTTTTTCCTTAAATTTCTACGGTAAAATTTTCAATTTCTTTATTTTGCAACTCACTCTTAATTCTTTTCATATATTTGGAATAAGTAATACCATGCAATAATGATGAACACTTGTTCTCTGAAATTATCTGTATTTATTCTCAAATACTATAAACATTCTTCTCTTGTAAAGTGCCCAGATCACATAAATTTTGATTAACATTTTCTATCTCAAACTTTTTAATTAAAATTTTCAGTTCAGTTGTCCTGACAAGATCTAATCAGAGAACTCTATATATAAGTACCTCACCAGTTTTTATTTTTTATTTTTCACAATTTGATCCCTAACAGATTACAATCCATTTCAGAAAAACAAGAACAATGTCAATACTGATTGATCTCAGTGTCAGAAAAGAATATCACAATCAGGAATACATTATACAATCTCAGAAGGAATCTAAATATGATTCTGAAATAGAATCAAGGAATCGAAGTTCAGTGTCAAAGTGATTACTTTGAAAATTCAGTTCAGTTTAACCATTCCAGTGTACTTCTATATTCAATATACTTTGCCAATCAATTATTTCGTATTTGCACACTAATCAATGGATTCCATTACAAGTTACAATTAATAAGGCGAACCATTA
The DNA here is from genome assembly GCA_024447775.1 of Carex cristatella. NCBI lineage: Eukaryota > Viridiplantae > Streptophyta > Magnoliopsida > Poales > Cyperaceae > Carex > Carex cristatella. The sequence goes on from JAJHPF010000016.1 coordinate 7,644,924, forward strand.
TGATACGATCTACTCTATAATATATTTTCATACAAACGTATCTATATAATTAATTCTTATAATCAATCGTCAATATTACACTTTCACATTCATTTCACTAATTCATTAACAATAGTATCATATTTGTAACAGTTTACGCTTATCGTATGTAATTATCATTGCATTATTTACTATCAAAAAAAATCCTTACAGTCTCCAGTACACTTTCTATGTCAATTCATTTCAATATCAGTTCATTTATTTTTCTTATCAGAGATAACGTTCATAGACCAGAAAGAGAGTTCGTAAACGATACTAACAACTTAATACGATCTCACTGACGTTCACTAGACAGTTAATGGATTATTGGCACTGCATAACCATGCTCTGATACCAACTTTGTCACACCCCCGATTCCGGAGGTGCGACGGACTACCGTGTCTATTTTTCCATAACAATTTCCGTAACACAAGGCACAGATATTTTTATGCATTGCCAATAGCATCCATTATTTTTAATCACATCCCAATATAAATTACAAGAATTATCTGACCATTTAACAGTGGATGATGCTAGATGAATTTTTTGCACCATGTCAGATAAAATAAACCCAAATCCCAGACCTTTAGATGGCCCTGCTGTCAATTACAATCCCAAAAATGTTTCTCAATCTTCAACTACTAGAGACTTGTAACCCACAAAGGGAAACGAGTGAAAAATAATAAATTATTTCTCAGGACTGATTGCCACTCAGATTATTGGATTTGAAGGAAATCCATATTCAGAATGAAATCACCGTACGAGAAATTAACAGTCCATTGTAAAATGACGAATGCAAATGCTCAATAACAGTATCCAATTGAATAACACAACTTTCACAAATAAATCAGAACTCTAAGGATCTTATCAAAATAAATGGTTTGGGTCAAAATCTTTTAAACGATAAAGTCTGGTAACGTTTGGTTTCTTACCTTTACAGTTTCTAGTCTGGTAACACTGACAGATATCTTAACAAGTATCGATCGTGTTAGGGCTTATACTGTTCTATCCTTCCTGAAAATTTGTTAATGAAAATAATATAGAATCAATATCTCAATGCCTTCAGAATCAAAAATAAAATCGATGATAAGATAGTTCTAACTATCATGACAATCGGTTAGCAGAAACAATACGAAATCAATATCACAATACTGTCACTATCGGAAAAAAAATCATTGATAAGACAGTTACCACAGTTCATTAATCTTATAGTCATAGTTTATATTTATTCAATATCCCCTACCCAACCGGTACTGGATTCAGTTGGGACCATTCACCATATGCGCATAAGGGTCCTGGAGTAAAGTGTAGTAGCTAGCTAGACTTTACGATATAGTAATCATTTTTCTCCACTATATGGAGGTTCAAGGATTACAGTATTCAATATTCAATCAATTCAGTCACTGTGGTCTCAATGAATCATTTGAAATAAGAATCAATCAATCGATAAACAATATCAACATGACAGTCAACAGACTTACCTATAATCCAGTTTCAATTGTATTGGACTATGCATATGATGCAACAGTTCAATCAATGCAGTCAATCAAATATTCAAAATATACAGCGAGTTACGATTTAATTCCTGGTCATGAATCTTAGACTAATCCAATAACCTCGCACCTGATATCGTAGGGCCACATGTGAGATCACTAACAATATATTCTTCATGAGTTCATCTCATCAATCTCTTTTGTAATTATGCCTACAATAACCACACAGCTCTATGGAAGAGAGAGTACCATGGCCAGTCATTCAACAGTAAAAGCCAAGTCAACAAAAGAGGGAACAAAAGAAAAGAGAGAGAAGGAGAGGTACACGGTAGAATATAGAAGAGAGAAGAAAGAGATAAAGATGGCAACAAAAATGTGGGTCCCACATACCATTAATTATTCATTTTATTAATTTAACTCTTAGTAAGTGAAATTCAAATAGGTGTGTGTTTCTCCCAGCGACCACCACGTTGCCTTGTGCCATTTGGTATATATAATGTGTTGCATTTTTCAACTTTAACCTTCAAATTATCAATATTTGTGAATTAGTACTCAATCAAAATAAACAAATACTTACAAATATTATCATGTATACATTTTCTATTACCCATTACATATTTCCTAATATATGACCATATTATTTGATAAATTCTTGCATATTACAATCTTTTAAGTTTTTCAATCTAGTAACATATACTTTATTTCACTCAATTTGATATTGGCAACCTGATAACAATTAACTTCAAAATAACTTATAATTTATTTTGTACAATAATATTTCACTCTAAATATTACCAATTAAAACAAATACATTCAAACATTTCGAATATTACATTTAGTCATTAATTTATATCTGTCGTTTGCATAGTATTACAACATGCAAACAATACTGGCACAAACTACCTCTGTGCTGCATTAGGCACTTCTTCCACCGATTTGTGCAAAGTTGTCTCAATTGTTTGCTCAAGCTTGACTATTCTATGACCCATCTTAGCCTCAACCTCTTGCCAAACTCTCTGTGCATACAAGATGTAAACATTAGATGCATTACTTATTCGGTGGTTGATGTCGGACACATGACACAATCAATCGTGCATCCAATCTTTCTTTTTACCAAACCATTTTGGTTTTAACATTTTATCATGATATTATTTAATTTGTTAAATATTAAATTAAATAGTTCATTCATTGGAATATAATTCCCTGTTGTATTTTACATGTAGTTGCACCGGAATATGATTGATGTTATGCACTATAATAATAAATCAATTAATTTAATTTGTTTTATTGAGGTCTTTTCCAGTTATGGCAAAATAGAATATCATTTGCATTATTTTGTTATCATCATTATATAGTTCAGATCAATTAATATAGTTATTTTCATCATTTTCCATAACATCATATGCAATTATAAATAAATAAATTTCACCACTTATCACTGTAACTCATAAAATTAAAGGTATATTCTTGACTAGTTAAATAAAAACCGTGTAGTATGTCACACAATTTTTAAATATTATGTATTAAATATGAACTTATTTGATAGTCGTTTAACCTCTAGTATGTCAAACAATTTTAAATTTTATGAGGGAATTTTATTAATGGTTTTATGATGAATGATCAATCAAAATTCCATTATTTTTTTCAAAATAGAAAATCATTTCTAGAGCATTAATAATTCAAAATAAAAAACTAAATGTCAAATGTGAACCATTAAATTTTTTTTAAGATAGATGAAATATTTTTTTCTCTTTATATTTCATAAACATAAAGGGCTCATTACACAATAAGTTGAATACAAATAGCTTTTATAGCACTCTATTTCTAATGAATTTTTTTTTTGAGAAATAATAGGGGTCCAGCTATCAAAAAGAAATCGAACAAAAATTAAATGAAAAGTTCAAATCAAGTTTTAAATGGCGTCCTAATTTTATTTTTTATGTTGATGAGGCATCCCACTTTTCTTAAAAAAAATTGGGGGGGGGGGGCATCCCTGGAGCGTCTTTAAATAAAATAGAGGTCTCCATATTGTATGACTCCCCGGCAGGTTGCAATGTCATGCCTTTTAATTTTTAAAATTTGCCTATATTATTTCCCATTTTTATTTTTTTTCTATTAATTACCACGAAATAAAATTCCGTATTTTTGTATTGGAACTAATACTCGAAATTAAGTTTGTTATTTGAAATGAATATATAGTTGAAAATTCTCGAAATTTAAGAAATTTTTAACAACTTAGAGAGTCCAAAAATATTAGGCAGCATTACCCCATATTAAAAAAATTAAGAAAAAATTGTGAAAATGCCACTCCAAAACCTTCAAATTGTGAAAATACCATTCCGAACTTTGAAATTGTCACAATGCCACTACAAATTTCATTAATTTGTAAATATACCACTCCAAATAATTAATGACTAAAATACCCCATTCTTCTCCTCTTCGAGAAAAATATCACTACAAACTAAAATACCCCATTCTTCTCCTATTCAGATATGCTCCAGTTCGTAACATTTTAGTTAAGAGAAGAAGAGAAGGCAAGAGAAAGAAGAGGAGAAGAAAGGGGGTATTTTAGTAATTAATTATTTGGAGTGACATTTTTACAAATTAATGAAGTTTGGAGTGGTATTTTGAAAATTTCAAAGTTCGGGATGATATTTTCACAATTTGAAAATTTTGGAGTGGCATTTTCATAATTTTTCCAATAATTAATGTGTAGATGGTATTACTTCACCTTGTCTTCATAACAACTTTTATTATGAAAGTAACTAAAACAGAGCCATTCTATTAAACATAAAAAAAAAAAGGATTTAAAAAAAAAAAAGAAGATTGTTTCTGCTGTCAGCATATTTTAAAAAAGGATTTAAAAAAAAAAGTTCTGCAGCTGCAATCTTACTTGATTGATTGACAATTTATAATGCTTATAGATACATAACATCATTTTTTAACCTAGTTTTTGTACTATTAAACATACAGATGTTTGGTTCAAGTTGTTGAGAGATCTCCCTACGATGCTATCAAGTATATCCATGTTCACGATCTTTTCTTCCTCGAAAAAAAAAAATGTTCACGATCTTTTGTGTGAAGTTGCATTGGTTGAAGCTACAGAAAATGATTTCCTTCTCATCTGGAAGGAAGAAAATGCAAAGAGGGATGTAAGCATGACACGGCGAGTGGCATTTCACAACAAGATCCATCCAATGCATCTCACAAAGATCAAAATGTCCAATCTTCGAACATTCATAAATTTCAAGGGAGGTTTTGTCAGAGATATAGGATTTCCATTGCTCAGTGTCCTAGAACTAAGAGACACATTAATTATGAGATACCTACCGACTGATTTGAAGAACATGATCCACTTGACATACTTGGATTTGAGAGGGACTTACATAACTGTAATTCCATCATGGATTGGTCATTTGCAAAATCTCCAAACCTTTGGTATAAGGGAATTAAACACCTGTCAAAGAGTTACCAAAAAGTCTCTGGAAAATTACTAGTTTGAGGCATGTTCGTTCCACTCCTCGCATGCAATTGGTGGGACCGCCATCAACTGCAAACCTAGTTAACCTAAGAAGCCTTGGATGGTTCAAAGTTCCAAAATCATGGAAGAAAAGCATCCCTTATCTCCTTGGTATCCGTAAGTTGCAACTTTTGTGTGATGACGAGACTAATGACATGTTGATATGGCCTCATTTCCAAGTTGAATAACCTCCTCTTAGTGAGATTACGTAACTTAGGTCCTCTAAGAGGGATTATTGTTTCAGTACCTCAGCGAGTTACCAAAACATACATACCATGTATCTCGATGGGAACTATCATACAAACGATGCAACTGCATATATTGGAGTTGCAGAAATGCCTCCAAACTTAACCAAGCTAACGCTGACCTACTATAATTTGAATTATGATACAATGCCGAAACTTGAGAGATTGCGTAGTTTGAAGTATCTGAATCTGACTGCCATTTACCTTAACACGGATACCATAGTTTTGACGTATGGAAGGTGGAGTACGGAGCATTGCCCGTGCTCAAGTGCCTTTCTGTTCTTTTCTGCCGTGATTTACATACTCTTCCCGACCTACAGTGTGTGACCACCCTACAGGAGCTGAGGATAGATGGACGACTCCACTCAAAAATTGAGAACAAGTCGGGGGAGGGATGGGACAAAGTCAAACATATACCAACTATATTTATTGGGTGACATTATAATTAGAGTTTAAATTTATGTCACTATAGATTAGTACGCAGAGTGTAGTCTATAATTCCTCATTACATTTCTTAAATTCTCTCTGTTGTAATTACCAACCTTTATTTAAATCCAATGATTAATTGGCCTCACATGGTTTAATTGCCGACTCGTCCTGGAGAGAGATATCTGGAGGTGTAATTAATTAATTATTATAGTTTGTGTATGTTGATGTTATGCGATTACTACGGAGACACCTTGCTGGAAATAATTCTTATTAATTTACTGTTTAATATTTAAAAAATATTAAATTCTGAACTAAAAAGTAGTAATTTTTTTTAAAATATTAAATCTGTTCTATAGCTATTTCATCATGTTGAACAGTTTAAATCGATTGTTTGAACCTTAAAATAGAGATATGAACAGTTTAAATCGATTGTTTGAACCTTAAAATAGAGATATATATCCATAGTATACATATTAGTACCATACTACCATAGCCTCACTCTTTTATGAATATCTTTTAATTAATATATTTATCTTCAATGTTGTTTGCTGTGGTCCCGGTAATATTTTGCTTGTCAGAGGGAAAAATCAATTTTGGAGTTGAAACAGAGACTGGTAAAATCCTTCTTTCAATAGTAGAACTATTGAAATTTTTTAGTCATTAGACCTTGATAAAAAAATTTATTTTTTTGTAAATAAAAACCATGTATGTTATTTTGTAGGGAGATTTGGAAGAACTGAAATTGGAAGAATTGAAAACATATATTCAATAAAACTGACGGACAAATCAAGCAATATTGCTTGATTTGTTAATCAACATGCCCGTTGCAAGAGCATCTGTATAGAGTGAAATTAATTTATGGAGATATCGCTTATAATCTGATAGGAAACGGATTATAAATTTTATTAGCCTCATAACAAGTACGCGAAAGTGTGCATCAATGATATATATCTACTATATTCAGATACTGATAATTAAAATTCAAAACTATATATGTATCTGTATCAACACGGATATTCAAATATCAGATATCCATATCTAATTTTTGGAAACAGATTTGAATACGAACGGATAATATTTGACCCGTTTGCACCTCTAGTGAATAGTATGCTCCTCAAAAACTTCAAAATTATGTATTCCCCCTTATAAACTTTGAAATTATGTATTTTCCTCTCTAAACTTTCAAAACTCACAAATTTACCCATTCTATTGTATTTTAAGTTAAAACTCATTTTAAATTTATAAATACCCATTTTACCTTTTATTAAAAACATAAAAAAACTTATTTAAGAAAAATATCGGTATTATATTTGATCGGTTTTCGATGTTAGTATCCAGTTTTCGAGAAAAATAAGTATTTTATAAAGTAAAGCGTATAATGGGTATCATGTAAGATCGGCATTTTTCTTGAAAAAAAACTATAATTTTTTTAATGTTTTTATAGGATAAAATAGGTATTTTATAATTTAAAAATGAGTTTTAAGATAAAAACAATAAAAGGAGTAAATTTATGAGTTTTAGAAGTTTTAGAGAGTAAATATGTAAGAAAAATAATATTACTTGTATATCTTCCGACAGCTATCACCCAATTATTTCCTGTTTTTATTGTTATTCTTAGATATATGTTCTAATTAAGTTTGAATTTCACAACAGATATTGGTTGCTCTCGTATTATATTTTGCTGCACATTTGAATGGAAGTATGTGTTTAAAGATAACAATCAGTCATATAACTTGAGTTTTGGATAAGTTCTTAATAGATTTGAACTGAATTGAATTGTGCCTAAATTCAAATTAATCGACTGCAGAAAAAATAAATAACATATGAAATATATTTTTAATGAAACATTATTAATTATATATTTAAAAAAGATAATAGTTTCACAAAAATAAACTAAAAATAAAACGATAATATGTCAATTACAAACATTTCCACATCATAATTTTTATAATAAATACATATAAAATTATCAAATAGAGTGAGCTTTACTTAAAGAGTCTCTCAAAACAGTTTTAAATCTTGAAAAAGAGTTTATTTTAATATTAAATGCCTGAAACAAACTAAGTGTCACACATAATGTGAATATGTGATGAGCTAAAAGTTACATACATAAAATAATTTGCTGTAAATTTCATTTCAACATGAACTTTTAAATTAAAGTAGATGACAACCTATTAGCTCAATCTAAAATTTTCAGGTAAAATGTGATAAAATTAAGAAATAATTTTAAATTGTTTCGAATGTTATATATACTTGATATATTTTAATTTTGTTGCATAATATCTGAAACATTTCTTAACATTTTTTTTATCAGTTTCCTCCATTTTCTAAATTTTGTAATTTTATTAAGATTTGATAATTTAATATAAATATCATAACAATCTAAATCATATTATTTTGACCTATTTCTGTAAGTCTATAATAAAATAATAAATACGAAAATCATCTAATGAAATTTTATGATTGTAAAAGAACACTCAACAATATATATCACACCCAAATGCTTTGTTCGTGAGGTAAATTTTCACATAAAATGAATGATTAATCGAGCATCTTTTGTGTGATTTTACAATGGTGTATGTGGTTCACCAGTGTAGCAAATTTTACTTAAACCGATCTTGGTACTTTTTTGTTAACAAGTTCACAATAATATTACTGTGTATATACTTTCTTTATATAAAAATCTCTTATCAAAACAACTCATTATGTTAAAATTGAAGGTCTTTTTATATATACATTGGGCCGAGTCGGACTCATCGGGCCAGGTTTGAATTACTTGCGCCTAACCCGACCTTTAGAAGTGCTACTGATTGATCTGATGATTGCAAATTTCCTTGTCGTAAAAAACTTCTTAGAATGTTTAGGTGAAAACATTGACCTATAACTACGTGTTGGAAATTTTATATTATACTCATTTATATCCATCAGATTGAAATCACACGGTCCGAATGTACACACTACAGTAACAGAGTATGAATGTTAATAATTTGTGGAAGAAAAACGATAAAAGAATAGTAATGTATGATATACACCATTTTACATGGATGTCAATATGGCAGTGTGACCTTTTAGCCAATGAATGGATATATAATTATAAGCAGCCTCTGTCAGGTGGATCCCATCCCAATTTATAGAACTAAATGGATTGTCACAAGCCATTGCACCTGGTTGGCCACAAACAAGACTAAGGTTGTAGTTATATGGACCCCCTCCTCCACAACAAACTCTAAGAGGCGCTTCAATTGTTGGTCCTTCAAAATTTTGAAATTAAAAAATATAAGTGTCAAATACCAAAGTTAACCACAAACACATATAATTAATTTTGTTTTTTTTTTTAGGAAAGTGAATTAATTACCTGAACATTTTGTTTCCATATTCAAAGGGAATTCAGTGAACCTCTCGTTTTTCTGCAACAATTGAATGACCGGTTCGTAGTAGTCTCCATAGCTGATCCTTGCCTGAGGATACTTCTCCTGCAGTTGCATGACTACCTCGCGAAGCAATGTATTGTGTGTAATTCCAATTGTGTTGTACTCCTTGAGGCATCCAAGATGATCATAGTCTTGTTTGTTTGTGCTTCCGTACAACGTCAACACTATTGGCACGCATCCTGTCGGTATGTTTCCGGGCAGTACCATATGCATTACGCCTTGTTTCAGCAGTGACTGCAAAAGCAATCATTAATTGTGATAGTTTTAGTAATTAATTGTGTGTCATTAGAGGTTATATAGTACTGATCAGCCTATGCACTATTCTCTTACTAACTATATCTATTATAGTATAGGTAAGAACATTTTTATTTTTTTCTTCTCTGAAATCTTTACTGATAGAAACAAAACTTCATGAGATTGATTTGATGAAATTGAAAAGCTTAATTTATTCTTTAATGTTTGGTATGTATTTTTGTTTTACTTTACCTCATTTCTTTTCTTTTATTTTCAAAAACTTTGTAACCTGTTTTGACACCTCTCGTGTCACCTTAAATGAAATCTGGAGGCTTGACCTCTCTTTTACTTCTCAAAAAAGAAGTTTGGTATGTATATTCAGTCTGGAGAATAAGCATTAATTAATATAGTAATGTGTGCCATTGTACGTTGCCGTCTTTTTATGTAATTTTTGTTGTTATATATGGTGATTGCCTACATCCTATTAAAAGTTAACAACAAAATCCAAGTATATTGGAATTGGTGTCTTTATCTAATTAATATAGTAATGTGTGTCTGTATTTTTGTTCTATAGTAAACAGATGTGCACATTAGGTGGGCAGTTTTACTAATTAAAAAATTAAAAGACTAGGAGAACTGTTATGGGCTAGAACCGCTGACCCAATTGTTTTTTCAAACAAATGGTAAGAAACAAAGGAATACAAAAATAAAGGAATACAAAAAAAAAAGCTTAAAAACTAAGTCTAAGGTTTTGCTACAAGGGGACATGCAAGTTGCAATGATCTTAATATGTACAAATACTAGTAATAATGCCAAACCCTACATGATTTGCACTAATTGTTTGTTAATTAATTAAATACCTCAGCTGCCACTTTAATGGTATCAATAACAGTTGGCACGTAGGACTTGATTTCTTCTATGGTTTTTCCTGCCAGTAACAGGAAGTTATAGTCATTTCCTCCAAATTCTCCAAATAAGAAGAGAGATTTGCTCAAATACTCCCGGCATGCTGCATACATATAGACATTTTTTTTTGTTTGTTGAAATATATAACTAAAATTGGGATCATGTTGATGTTGTATTGAAACTAGATGAAATATACGAACATTCTGTTGTGTTGCAGTAAGAATACTTCAGTTCTTGGAACCATCCGACTTGAACATTCATGGAACTTTTTATCGGTGGAATGTTGGTGATGTTATTGTTATGGAAGAAGTCTAGGTCGAGTGCTGTTGCCCCGATGACAGCGAAATTTGCTCCCTTAGTGAAGTCCTCGTCTTTTGACAGGTAAGGTGGTACGTGACGGAAGCCTAGAGCTTCAGCTGCAATATAATGGACAGGTACAAATCAAATTGATGATCTTTCAAAAAAAAAAAAAAAACTCCTCTGTTTTTCTTGTTAAAATTGACATCAGTTTACAAAATCATAGCATCTAAAACATAATCAATTTTAGAAAATAACAACTTCAATGCAAGAAGATTGAAAATAGCCCAAAAATGGGAATGAGATTTATTTTGTAAAAGATTGTGAACATTTTTGTATAGCATATTAGTCTTAAAACCACACTCTTGACACACATGACAGTTGGGACTTCTCCATTTAACTATGATATTATACGGAATTACATACAAGATACCTATTTTTTTTTTTTTTTTTTGACAATCTAGCTTTATTTTGGCTGTTATATTCACTTGAACAAATATTCAAAATATCAAAAAAAGAACACAATGCAAAGATTACACTTACCGATAAAATCAACAACGAGACGGCCGTCAGAACTTCGGCCAGTAGGTCGACCGAAGTATGTCATGCCATACTGGGGATTGTCAAAAACGACTGATGGGAGAAAATCCTTCACTAATTTGACAAAGTTTCCGGTATCGGCATAAGAGTCACCGAAGCTAAAAATAGCATTGTAATGTGGAGATGTAGTAGTACAGTTTGCATGGTTGAAGAATGATATAAAGAAGAGAAAATAGATGGTCAATAGCTCCATGGCTTGAGAAGAGAAGAGGAGAGAAGAGGAGAAGCAGAGTATAGTTCCTTGGATTGTAATTTTCTATTTATTGAGATCATGCACCTAACTATTCAACAATAAATTGGGAGCATGATAATAGTAGTAGTATAAAAAGAAGTAGAAATTAATAAAAAAATAACTTTATTTTTTAAAGCTGGACTAATATATTTCCTCTTATTTTGTCAATTTCTTTTAAAATGCTTTGATTAGTCATTTTTGGTTCTTCATTAATTAATTGTAGTGAGTATGTGCTTCATTGTTTGACAACCTACCGACCAACCGCGCTATATATATTTCTACATGGGATTTGCCTCGGAAAATTTTGGCTCCTAAATTTTTTTGAATACATTGACGAAGCACTTAGGTTTTGTGCGGTGCCACTACATAAATAAAAACGAAAATATAGCAAAGATTTTGGTGGTTGTTAATTAAGCAATGACAGAGTTAATATCTTCTAAACTTGTACGAATTTTGTTGAAGCAGCTCAGATAAATCTGAATTGTTCCTTTTAAATTGAACTGTTGAGATTAATACTAGATGTATATTTATTCTTAGGTGTTCCTTCTGATTTTTAATCATATAGCTCATGTTTAAATTAGGGAGGATTAAATTTCTTATACATTAAATTTACAATAAAAAAAAAATGCTCAGATCTGTTTTGACGTCTTCAATAATTACTCAACAAATGATATCGAGTCGAACTTGAATTCGCATCCTCTGAGATATCTCAAACTTTGCGTGACTTTTTGGAATATCTTAATCGTTCAAATACATTCTACACGAATCGCAAAGTTCAAATAATACTGGCCCCTACGGTTCCCCAAATAGGCATCGGACACGTCGGTCACGCAAAACTTGAGATATCTCGGAGGATACGGACCCGTCGAACTTAACATCAGTGATGTCATTGCTGATTTTCTGTGGCTTCGGTTCAAGCTTCTAATAAAACAAATTTTGTTGTTTGTTTTTATATTTACAAGAGGGGAGGTTTAAATGCCTCACATTCTTTATTTTTTTCCATACTAAAAAGTGTTTAGAGACCAAAATTTATATAAAAATTTTGGAGATTTTTACTATTTTTTATATGGGGGGAGTTCCAATATCTCGTGTTTTTCATACCTCTTCATGCCTCATGTTTTATATATACATTTTCAAAGTCTAAACTATTGATCCAAACCGCTCAACATGATTTTCATAATAAAATATATTTGGAGCTCAAATTTTATAATTTTTCAAATTTTTATTTTATTTTTTAAGATAGGTACAAAATCACTGTTTTTAAAAGGTCAAAAAACAATAATTTTGTATCTATCTTAAAAATTAATAAAAAAGCTCCAAAAATTATAAAAGTTCATTCCCAAACATACTTTAGTATGAATATCATGTTGAGCAATTCGGATCGATAATTTGGACTTTAAAAATGAAGATATAAAACATTGATCATGATGAGGTATTTTACATGTGTCAATAGCGTTACGCTAACTAATTTAAACATGCTTTATAATATTTGAGTAGAACTAGAGTGTTTCTAAGTTCACCAACTTTTTTTGTGAACTCAACTCTAAAATCTATCGGATTAACTTCAAATGAAAAATCTGAACTGTTGAAACCCGTCTACTATACGAGTGATGCATCTACATGCAAAAATTTTAAACTTTCGAATTAATTTAGTACATAGTCAAGAAATCAAAATTAGAAGGTCTATAAATTAATTTTAATGCATTCATTTCTTTAACGTATTTTGACCACTTGACTCTATACAAAATTAATTCGAAATTTTAAATTTTTTACATGTAGATGCATTACTCGTAAGGTAGACAGATTTCAACAGTTCAGATTTATCATTTAAAGTCAATCTGATAGATTTTAGAGTTGAGTTCACAAAGAAAGTTGTGAACTTAAGACCACCCTAGTTCTACTCATAATATTTAGCCAAGTTCACAATTTTAAGTTACAAACGACAAAGTACAAACTATTATAAGAGAGTTGTGGTTTTTAATAGAGGAGAGTCAAAATGCCTTATGTTTTTGGTGTTTCACATTGTTTATTGTTTTTTTCAAAGTTTAAACCGTTGATTCAAGTAGATCAACATAATTTCCATATTAAAATGTAATTGGAACTAATTTTTATATGGTTTGGAAACTTTTTACTATAATTTTAGAGATAGATACAAAATAATTGTTTTTTGATAGTTCAGCAACAATGATTTTGTACCTATATAAAAAGAGGAGGGTTCCAATACCTCATGTCTTTCATATCTCATCATACTTATGTTTTATATCTTCATTTTTAAAGCCCAAACTATCGATCTGAACCGCCCAATATGATATTCATACTAAAATATGCTTGGGGATGAAATTTTGTAATTTTTGAAATTTTTTTACTACCTTTTAAAGATAAGTACAAAATCACTATTTTTTTTTTACCTTTCAAAAACAGTGATTTTATATCTATTTAAAAAAACAGTAAAAAATTTCCAAAAATTATATAATTTGGAATCCAAACATATTTTAGTATGAATATCATGTTGAGTGGTTCGAATATACAATTTAGACTTTAAAAATGTATATATAAAACATGAAGCATAATTACATATGAAAAACATGAAATATTGAAACCCTCCCAAAAACCAATTTGATTATCCAAAACCAAGAACAATTTATATGTATAATTATATTCTCATAATTAAGTATATTTTCACTACAGATACAATACTTTGTTGTCATTTCAGAATCTATGGTACGCATTGCCAATAAATTCCAGAAGCTGAGAAGCTGACGTATATTATAAATTATTTTAAATAACTCTTAAAATTTCTATTATAAAATACAGTTATAGAAAACATTAAATTTATTTTGAAATTATATTTTTACTAGGTGATGTATGGTATGTAGTGATTTAAGAACTGACAGTACACAGGTTTCGGAAACAATGAAATGATTTAAATCTCTTGCAAGATAAAATTCATTTGCTGTGTTAACAGTATATTAAAGATGGTAACACACGGCAAACTTTATACTTTATACTTTATAGTGTTGGTTACAGCTTTTCTTTCTGCGATATAAAAAAATAATAATATATTTTATATATTAATTAGTGTTGGTTACATTAATTTATATTCAAATTAGTGTTGGTAACTTTAATTTTCAATTTTTTTTAGTAGAGGTTGGAGATCAAGCCACCAAACTATTGACCTCCAACCTTTACTTTAAAAAAAATATGAAAATAATGTAAATGAGGTATGTATCATGCCATCATCTACATAATTTAGGGACCTTTACTTAAAAAAAATTTAAAATAATGTAATTGAGGTATGCATCATGCCATCATCTACATAATTTAGGGAGCATAGACAACATAATTTGTACCAAACCTCCCCTGAGGAAATTTTTAAAATTTTTGTTTTTGGCAGGCTTGGTAAACATTTTTTCATGAACATAACAATATTGACAAACTTATCCTTTTTCCTTGCCTTTACTCTAGAACAAAAGATTAATCATGGTACCTTCATTATTTTTACAGACTTCTTTTAAGTGTAAACATTGAAAGAATCGAAACTCTAGTTATTTTTACAGACTTCTTATATGCATATGTACAAGTTCTTTAGGTTTATTCTGGTCAACTTTTTCCTATAGTATTATATCTTCTTAAATTATAGATCACTCAGTGGGCTAATAATTAACCTTTATCTAAAGAAATTAACATACAATAATATTTGCAATTCCGACAATTTAATTATAATTAGCTTATTGAAACGAGAGGTAAAAAAATTCGAAATCCGATTGAAAACTTTAGTGCAAATATTAAAAAAAAAAAAAAACATGATTCCTTTTTATTAATTACTGGTTCTATCCGAAACAAAGCAGTAATATTCTGTCCGAATCTAATTTGTTTTTCAAACCTTTGTTCTCCGAACCGATGTTGATTTATAAATGTCCCAACTCCCAAGTTCATTTATGTTTTACTTGTGGGACTAATATGTTTGGCTCCGGTCAGGAGCAAGATTCTCTGTTCCATTTACTATTTTGCTGTCTTTTTTTTTTTTTTTCTTTACCTCTTATTCCTTATCTTCTACATTTCTATGTTCATGATACCTCCATTTTACTCTTTTTTATTTTCTGATTTATTTTTATTAATTTTCTTAATTAATATTTGTATCTTAAAATCCATATGACTCAAATACTTGATAATTATTTGTTTCGTAATCTGTATTTATGTATTATCCACTCCACATTTATATTCTTTTAAGATGAATTTGACTTAATTTTGACATTCATTTATTATTTATATTTGTATTTTATCTGCTCATCGAAAAAAGACAGATACAAATTAGCATTGTATATCCGTTTCGAATTGACTTCGTTTACACCCCCTGCAAAAACAGCAACCTAAATTTTAAATTGGTCTGTAATTGTTGAGATTTGAGAGTTTCAAGACCATGCAAAGATTTTGTGCAGCCCACGTGCAAATTGAGGCCCAAGTGATTGCATTCCAGGTTAAGTTCCATGTGCAAATTGAGATATACTGTAGTAAATGGATAGACATAAAATTAAGGAAGCTGATATCAGTACCCGTGCAAATTGAGGCCCAAGTGATTTCATAATTGTCATGACAACTTGGGGGACCGCAGCTCCAGAACTGAATTTTTTTTCTAAAGTATTAATATATACACACTGAAGTATTTATATTTATGCACGGAAGTATTTATATATATGAGATGAACAACTTTTACGTAAATAATTATTTATTTATCTAAATTTCTCAAAAGTACCCACACAATAAATGCATGGTGGGGACCACTCAAACTATATGAGGGACCATACACGTTTTTAGAGGTGGATTTTTTTTTCCGTTTATTTCCGTCAATATTTCTAACGATCTATGAGGATTTTGCAAATTTAAAACCACTAACGTGTTCTACATAATTTTCTCTTTTAAATGAGATCCATGATGACATACTTCCAAGTCCGTCGTCACACAAGTATTTATACCTACACTTGCAGTATTTTTTACATATGACACTGGATGATATCTGAAAGTATTAATATAAAGTATTCTAAGTATTTATACTTACGTATTGTAGTATTTATACCCATGTGGTCAACTATTTTTGTTAGAGAAATGCATTGCAAGTGCTTTTTACATATGAATATATTACACTATATAATATCTAAAAGTATTAATATCAATTAATACAAGGATTTATATCTATGAATTGAAGTATTTATATCTATGTGGTCAACTATGTTCATTAGAAGAATATTTACACGAGGATGATTGGGGAAGGTTGATGCGGGGATGCGGGGTCCCCACTACTTCATTTGAGAAATGTTGACTCGGGGACTATTGGGAACTGAAAAAGTGAGTGATTATATTAAGTGATGCACACAAGTATTAATATCTTATTTTGTTAGTATCAAGTTCTTATCTGCAAGTATTTATATTTATAAAGGCTGACGCTGGACGAGTGTGGGGACTGAAAAGGAGAGGACCAAGTAATTAGTGGGGACCATAACACATCATGCCTTTAATGTACAATGCGAGTACAGTGCGAGTACTGTAGTGTGGGGATGAAAATAATTATTCTAAAATTAAAAAAAAAATTAAATGAGATCACACTTTTAAACTTCATATATTCACTAAATGTTGAATTTCGAATGTACAATTTTTCACACAAAATATATTATTTTTGTCAATAGCTCGGCAACACTGATTCTTCATGTAATAAAATAAGTTTAAGAGGACTATACAATTTTTGTCTATCCATAAATTTTGTACCTGATAGGGTTGATTTCTGTCTTTTGCTTTAAGGCCTGTGGTTCTTCATTTCTTCTTTTCAAACCAAAATTGACATGAACTCATGGGGATTGGCCTGGTTGAAATAAGAGACGCATAACAATTAATCAAACTAAGATTTCGGTTCGGGTTGAAATAAGAAACGCATAACCATCCATGTAGGGGCCCGCCCATGTCGAAGCATGCATGTATAGCCATGAATTATCTCACTGAAGTCTGAGCACTAAAAAATATTCCGAAAATTGGCTAGAAATTGTGGTGCGTGCAATACAAAAATGGAGGATGCTCTCACTTGACTGCCTGTACTTTTTTTGTTTTTGTTTTTGTTTGAACTCATGAACATGTTGTTGATAAAGCATGCCATGTTTTGGAAACCCAAAAGGAAAGGAAAAGATAATGCAATTCGTCAATAAAATTCATTAACATTAAAATGCAAACATACTTAATTAGATATTTGTTATTTTAAATATGTAGTACTTGATCTTCTTCAGATTAGACATGATCAGTACGTACCTCTGGTAACTGAAAATAACATGCATCAATAATTATAGAAAATGAAGCTGTACATCATAATTAATCCAATAGAAACTTTCAATATGGCAGAGTTAATAATTTCCTCTGTATCAAAACAGAGCATACCAAATATTTGTGGAATCTTTATTTGGAATGGTTCTAAATCTTTTTTGAAGAAAGGAATGGTTCTAAAATTCATTGTTAGTTTATTACTGGTGACAGTTATCATTATGCATAAATTAAGTCATAAATCATAATCAGCTTTTACCATGCATGGATATGGAGATTAGCGGTTGACTTTCCCTAAGCAGCATTGAACAGGCAAATTATAAATCTCATTTGATTATGTTTTTCTTCTTTGTTTTATTATTTTTTTCATTTTCAAAGAGACAAATTATTGTTGGATAATTTTGTTTAGTTGGCTTAGATGAGATCAGTGAATTTAGTGAGTCTATAAACTAGAGAAGTTCAATAACATCTGTACATCTGTAAATATAATATTGGTTTATCATTGCAAAAAAAATCACAAACACTGTGGAAACCTAAACACAAACCGGTATAGAGAGTAACAACTTAATTAACCAACTACAAATGCAATAGCAGTCATTGACATAGCTAACAAGTGAACCAATATTTGAACAACATCCAAACTTTGATTCAATATATATCAAGAGCAGAAAGAGATGGTCTACTTCTTATAATTAAACCGATAAAATTGGCGGATGAGCATAAGGACCTTTCATCCAACCTGTTGCTATAATTCTGTATGCAGCCTCAGTTAAATGTATTCCATCCCAATTTATGTATGTGGACGGCTTCGCGCAAGCTGGCACACCAGGTTGGCCGCAAGTAGCCGTGAAGTTGTAGTTATATGGTCCGCCTCCACCACAGCAAATTTTAAGTGGCGCTTCATTAGTAAATCCTAAAAATTCAATTAAGAAGCACAAATGATCCAATTATCACAAACTATAAGATAATTTTTTTATTAATTGGAATTGCAGTTGATATTAAAAACTCACCAAATTTGTCTGGATTTTGCAAGAATTGGATCATTGGCTCGTAGTAGTCAGCATAGATGATCCTTGCCAGAGGGTAAGCAACCTTGAGCTGTTCCACCAACTCTTTTAGCTTCGTGTTGTGGTAAAATCCAAGGGTGTTAAGTTCCTTCAAGCATCCAAGATGATCGTAGTCTGACTTGTTCGTGCTAGCATAGGTTGTCAACATAATCGGTATGCATCCTGTCGGTAAATTTCCGGGAAGTACAAGATTCAATGCTCCTTGTTGCAGCAATTTCTTCAAGAAAATGTAACAGAGAAAATTTGAGAACTACCATAATTTTTTGTTCATGCATATGTAAGCAAGCACATATTGTATTATGTATAAGTACCCATAAGAAGGATAACTTTTATAATGATAAAATTGTGTACACAAATGCTTGTTTTTCTATGTAGACAATATATATGATCCACATTGTAGCTAAGTAGACTTGTACATACTTAACTCTTAAAATGCTTTGTACAACAATTTGGAATTGGACTAATTAAATTAAATAATATTTTTTAGTTTGATTGGGCAAGAGAGCATATAATAAGGTGTCCTAATTAAATTTTTCCACTATAATGTTTCCACAAGTTGTCACTTACCTCAGCGGCCTGTTTAATGGTGTCGATAACGACAGGCACATAGGACTTGGCTTCATTTATGGATTTTCCTGCTGACAATACAAATGTATAGTCGTTGCCGCCAAACTCTCCCAATATGAAGAGGGATTTGCCAAAGTAATCCTGGCATGCTACATAAGTTCTTTCCTTTCAGTTGTAATATCAGCCAAAAAGCAAAAACTATAAAGCTCCAATGCAAGTTGTATAAAGATCTATAAATTAACTATACGTACATTTCGTCGTGTTGCATGTCGAATTCTTGTATCTCAAGAACAAATCGAGTTGAAAACTAATTGAGGTGTCTGTTGGTGGTATATTGGTAATATTATGCTCACGGAAGTAACTGAGGTTCAGTGCAGTTGCACCGATAACTGCGTAGTTTACACCTGTGCTGAAATTCTGGCCTTGTGCAACGAACGGTTGTACAAGAGCGAGACCAAGATCCTGGGCTGGCGTGGTAATAGAATATCTCAGTTAACCATTTGTAACGTTTAATATTGAAAGGAAATTGGGGTTCGGGATAAAATTGATTTGATTGTACTGTTACAGACTTACAGCAATTGCAACGAAAAGCTATAATTATGTGTGTTACATATAGTTATAATCAACAAATAGCACTTAATTTATATAGAATTTCTCTAGCCGAGCATCAAAATTTTCCAGGAATAGTTGAGAAGTTCTGACTCTAATTAGAGAGAAGCTTTTGTAAATTGTATTGCAATATTATGATGGATATTTAAGATTCTTCTCATGAAAAATCAAGTAAAATGTTTGCTCTGCATTCATTCTGTTTTCTAAAAATGGAAAACCATAAGCACAAAAAAGTTTACAAAATATACCAATGAAATCAAGGACGAGACGGCCATCACAACCTCGGCCTGTGGGCTTGCCAAAGTAGGTCATTCCATAAGGGGGGTGCTCAAACACATCGTATGGGATCGCTCCTTTTACTAAAACAATGAAGTTTCCTGTGTCGGCATAAGAATCACCAAAACTAAATATAGCATTGTAAGATCTATCAGCGCAGTATGCACGGGTGAATAATGAGATGAAGAGGAGAAAACAGGGAAGCAATAGCTCCATGGCTTGAGAGGAGAAGAGAGGAATGTGAGAGCTTTCTTATTTTGTAACTTTCCCCTCTTGTTTTTGTGAGATTATGAGGACTGAAGCAATCAATATTGTGTTATATATACAAGGTCAAGAAGAATTAGTTTCAGAATTATGGGAAAAAAATATGACAACTTCTACGTGCTTTTGTTTAGTTGTCTTGAAAGCAATTGAAGGGGATGTATGAACTAATCACACAAACCCTTGGTTGGAATATACCCTTTTATATGTGCTGACATGCAAGAGATTAATTCCTTCATGGACCAGTTTTTTTAATGTAAATGTTATGATAAATCAGCATAATCAATGTATTTTTTATATTAAACAGATATAAAAAGAACTTTCCTCAGGAGAAAGGAAGAGAGAAATACAATGTTGACTTGAGTACTTCATTGTTGCAAGATAACGAATTAAACAATGCAACTCTCCAAACATTTTTTTCTAAGTTCTCTGTAGCAGACATGCAATCACATCCATAGCCAAGTTGTTAAAATATGCAAGCGCTATATAATTATAGTTATATTATATAGCATGTAAATTGTCAACTTACTGGATATAATGTGCGGACGATTGTTAATTGATTTACATGTATCACCACTTTCCAAAATGAAAGAGTTAAATAAGCATTTAGACCTTTAATTCTGGCATTATCTCTACTGGAAACAAGTTGTCAAATTTAATAGGAAAAAATTGTATACAAATAAGTTTGAAGATCAGACTAGTTATCTTTCTGACCTTCAGGACTTACCAATGAGTGAATGACTATTTAAAGTAGCTGTTGCTAGCAGTAATATTGGTAATATAACATTTTTCTAATTTGATTGAAACTTTTGGACTTGTAATAGTTGTTAATTATAATAACATATATATTAAAGCAAGTCAAATAATTTCTTAACATGTATTCATCCATCTTCCTTTACTCTGTTGAGTCATCATTTATGTAAATTTTGTCTTGGATTTACTCTGTTTCACGGTCCCGATCAATACGATTCTGCCTCTTCTACAGACCAGTAAAAAATTGAACTAGGTGAGCATTCGGTTTGTTGACGATCTGTAAGATTTTAACATTAATGTTAGGAATAATGTGATAGGGGTACTATAGGTGTCTGGTAATAATTGAAACCGGCCCAGTCTAAAGTTATGGCAATAATTAATTGCTGTGCAGATCACTAATAATCAATGCTGTAAATTCGTTTGAATATAGTGCGCATTGCCTGTTTCTGGTAATATATTTTGGTTTTACTCGTGGACCTTAGGGTGTCAATGGACAATGTACGGGTACTTTCATATCCATACTTGTTAATTTAATAAAATTATTTTTATCCAATAAGATAACGAAAAAAAATATTACTCATACATGTTTTTATCAAATATACGGTCTGAGTAGGGTAAACAAATAAAGAATATCATTAACACCCCAATTTGTGCCTCCAGTAAAATAAAATTTCAAAATAAGAGAAATGAAAATAAATAAATAAATAATGAATACAACTAATATGTCTGATGAAAATTTGATGTGCATGATCATATAAAACTGTTAAGCTGTCTTGTAAGAATTTGGGTCATGAATAGAAAAAATAATTAAAAATAAAATTTATATAACACAAGATAATAAAATATTTCACTATTTGATTTCATAAAAAATACAATAGCAAAAACAAGGCAGGCAATATGTACGATTTGTGTGAGGTGAATACTATAACCCAGGAATTTTTTTGAACCAATAATATTGAATACTACTACATTCATTCATATGAAATCGTCAAGGGCCCTGAAGTATGTTAAATTTTCTAAGTTCATCTCTTTCATTGGTAGGGTAATTTGATAGTTGGAAGCATTTACTTCAATCTCTCTCATAGTTCCGGAGTTTGAGAGTTTGAGTTGCTTTTTTTCACTTAGAAATAAAAATAATGTCTTTCTCTTAGACATAATTATACATAAGAAATAAATTATCATTTTCATAACATGAATGTAAAATTAACTTTTATATCAAAATTATAATGAATAATAATTTAAAAAATTACAAACAAACACAAACCTCAATTTAACTTGAACTCTGTTGTTTTCATAGATGAAAATCTTCATTGAAATCGATGTAAATTTATATTATATGAATATTCATTGCTCATTAATTGGCTTTACCCGATCTGATAACGGGTACAAAATATGCTTTACTTGTACCCTTACCCGTTAAAATAACAAAAAAATCTTAATCCATATCCGTAACTGTATCCGATAATTAAGTTTATGTAAAAAAATCTTACCCATACTCATTTTATCGAATACGGTATAG
Organism: Carex cristatella; assembly: GCA_024447775.1. Taxonomy (NCBI): domain Eukaryota; kingdom Viridiplantae; phylum Streptophyta; class Magnoliopsida; order Poales; family Cyperaceae; genus Carex; species Carex cristatella. Next base: position 7,667,681 of record JAJHPF010000016.1, read on the forward strand.
GTCGGATAAATAGATAAAAAAAAGCCATTAACACCCCTACTCATTATCTCGGAATTTTTTTTTTTTGAAATAATCATGAGCCCGGACTGGTGGCATTGAAGCACTATGGCTGCCATCTACTTTAACGTGGAGACAAATCCAATTGAATTGAAATTCTCATAGTTTAGAGTCTGACCTCTTATACACAGCGGCACATGAAGTGGTTCGTACGGCATGCGGTATATTTATTTATGACAGTTTTTGAATATAAGTCCAACTATTCAGATGCTGATCTCAATACCATTCTCAAGAATCTGAACTGTATATAATGATCAGATTCGCTGGTTCAGAGGAGGGGGATTTGACAAACAAATCATTGCATATTGTTACTCTTAATTAAATAACTTCTCATCCATTTTTATTACTTTTTCAATGAACTTTTGGCTGTTCTCTTGTATGATATATAACATATTGTTTTTTATTGACATTTTCCCAAGGCACGAGGGATATTAATTATCTCGTTGAATACATTCGCATGGATGAAGCCAGAAAACATGGGTGTGAGATAAAACTTCAGATGATAATTATATGATAATTTTAAATACAAACATAATTTTTTTTTTTTTCTGAAAAAAAATATAATATAAGAAATATAATTTTTTTTTTTTTTTGAGACCCAATATATACAAGTGTCTTCCCTCTGATCTCATGCGGCTCCGCCACGTGGAATATCCCAAAATGTTGGCTAAAATTCTAAAAATTATAGTGCTCGTATAATTGCCAAAACATCACAGCCCGTAATATATAATTCTTTGTTTTAAGGAGCGTTGAGTGCGAAATTTATCCGTGTTTAAATGCATTTAGATTTATTAAAAAATTGTATTTATATTCAAACGAGAGATATGGGGAACAGAGAGAACAAAAAGAGCATAAAAATGGGTTAAGTATAGCCAGAAATTGAACCTGTATATCATAATTAATAAATGAAAGAACAAATCTCAACATGTTGGAGTTAATTATCAACCCCATTGACTGCTTCATCTCCACCGATAATGCCCCCTTCTTCCACATGTTCAGAAAATATATATATATATATATATATATAATTGTTCTAAATTAAAACAGATCAGCAAAGTAAATTACTGGGGAAGTCATGATCTAGGAAGCTTCTATATTCATTTATTATTGGTGACAATTATCATTATGTCATCAGTGAAGTCTTAAGCAGCTTGATTTTCTTACCTTGGAATTGGGGATCAGCCATTGACTTTCAATAAATAAATAAACATTGAAGAAGAGAGAATGATTGGTTGATAAGTTTTTTTAATAGGCTTGAACAAAAAAGATATCTGATTATTGTTAATTTATCTTTTTGAAGTAATTAAACTGTCCATATCTTCATCACAACCAACACAGCCCTAACTTAATATCGAAAATTTTACGTTCTTTTGTTGAACTCGAAAACATCTCATCTTCTCTTTCATAAATTCATTGTTCGTTTTTCTGAGCAAAGGTTAGAGGTCAAACCATCTAACTATTTAATATCTACAAAAGATTGTTTTTTCCGAATTTCGGCCATATAACGAACATAAAACAACAAAACACTAGCTAGTTTCACATATTCTGGTACAAAATTACAGAAATCCAAACAGAAGTAAACGATATCAGTCGTTGACATGGCTTACAAATGAACCAATATTTGAACAACATCCACACTTTGATTCCATATCAAGAGCCAAGAAGCAGGGTTACTTGTGATAACCAGATAAAATTGGTGGGTGAGAATAAGGACCTTTCAGCCAACCTGTTGCTATAATTCTGTATGCTGCCTCGGTTAGATGTATTCCATCCCAATTTATGTATGTAGACGGGTACGTGCAAGCTGATACACCGGGTTGGCCGCAAGTAGCAGTGAGGTTGTAGTTGTATGGCCCCCCTCCTCCACAGCAAGTTCTTAGGGGTGCTCCATTAGTAAATCCTGAAAAACAAGGAATAAATTAGATTATCCATAGATTATAATTTTGATGTCCCCCCATCAATAAGAAAAGCTCACCAAAATGTTTTGGGCGTTGCAATAAATTGATGAGTGGTTCGTAGTAGTCGGCATAGCTAATTTTGGCTTTCGGATACTTTTGCTGGAGCTGTACCACTGCCTTCTTTAGCTTGACATTATGGTAAAATCCAATGGAGTTGAAATTTTTCAAGCATCCGAGATGATCGTAGTCTGTCTTGTTTGGGCTTCCATATATTGTCAAGATAATCGGTATGCATCCTGTCGGTAGGTTTCCGGGTAATACAATATTCATGGCACCTTGTTTGAGTAATGACTGCAAGCAATATACATTAAGGTAGCTATCCAGGAGGTTAAATGTTTTCTACAATGTGGTGGCTAGGTATATATCTTCCTGCTTAGTTACTTAAACCTTCTAATGATTTTTTTATGATATTTTTTAGAAATGGGGCATGGAAAAACACTTCTTAGTTTCCATTTCACAGCATAAACGCAACTGACAAACAGACATTTACAAAACCACCATCACCTCTTGACCAAAATATTATTTTATAAAATTCAAATAAAAAACTAAGTTATCTTTGAAGCGTTCAAAGTCTAAACTCTAAACCACTAGAAAATTACGTTGATAGAAAAGCATCCATGCATTTGGTCAATTCAAATCCTATCTCTACGTAATTGTTTTTAATCTCTGTTTACATCAATTTGTTCATATGATGTAAGGAGAGAGCTTTTTGACCTGTACTCCTACCTAGTAACCTCTACATGATTCCTAGTTTTGCTGTCTTTAATTTAAACTTTAATTTGTACTTGATGCAACTCAAATTGAATTCTAATTAAGGATATATCATAAGCTGTGTATACCTCAGCTGCCCTTTTAATTGTGTTGACAACAACAGGCACGTCAGCCTTGACTTCACTTATGGATTTTCCGGCTGACAATACAAAAATGTAATCGTTTCCTCCGAACTCTCCGACTATGAAAAGGGATTTGCTTAAGAAGGCCTTGCAAGCTGTATGATTTTTTTGGTAATTCAAAGTTGAAGAAAACAAAAGCACTGTTACTACAAGGATCCAACAGTAGGAGGCAATACTAAGTACATAATAATAGTTTGAATTTACATATACCTTTAGTTGTGTTGCATATTGAAGGCTTGAATTGATCGAACCACCCAAGTTGAACACTGCTTGAGGTGTCCACTGGCGGTACATTCGTAATGTTATGCTGACGAAAATAGTCCAGTTTAAGTGCTGTCGAACCAATAGAGGCAAAGTTTGCTCCCTGTTTGAAATCCTTGCCTTTTGAGAAGTAAGGAGGTACAAGAGGAAGGCCAAGATCCAGGGCTGAAACAATTCAAACAAAAAATTCCAACTTATTTCAATTCTAACGGAACGTAATTTCGCATTTAAAGACCTATGTCAATCTTTCTGCTCTGTTTCTTCTGATTCTGAAAATGAAATCACTTGTGACACAAAAAGACATACCAATGAAATCAATAACAAGACGACCATCGGAGCCACGACCTGTGGGGTAGCCGAAGTAGGTCATTCCATAAGGGGAGTGCTCGAAATTATTGTACGGAAGCACTCCATTAAATTAACGAAGTTTCCGGTGTCGGAATACGAGTTACCAAAACTAAATATAGCATTGTACTGTGAACATTCAGTACAGTATGCTTGCTTGAACAAGGAAAGGAAAAGAAGAAAACAGGGTAGGAACATCTCCATAGAAGGAGAAAGAGGTAAATAAAGGAACGAGTTTGTAGCTACTGAAGAAAGCAAAGTTTGGATTATATACTAGAGCTAGAATATTACTATATTGCAATTTGCAAGACACTTTAATTACATTTTAATGGATTAAAGTATGCATGGCAGCTTTTCTTCAAATTTTCACGGAATTTCGCTGATTTTCAGCTGAAATTTTTAATCCGAATTTTCTATACTACTAGAAACTCTTTGTGGTTCAGTAATCAGTGTATAAAAGAAAATGGAGGCCTTGTGAGCATAGTAACAAGTACTTGTTTTATTTGTGAATAAAATGTTTTATGACGTTTTCGAACTGAACACTAAATAAATGCGAAAAACATATTATACATTTTATTTGCGAATAAAACGGAAAAAAAATTTAAAACACAAATTTTGGTTTTTTTTTTTTCTTTATAGTGCTGAATCATTTTTGAATTATTTCTGAATTATGAATTTTTGACCTCGCCAAACCAGCTATAAGAATGACTCGATTTCAATTCACGTATTGGGCGCATCTAAGGAGAATCGGCCATTATCTGAGAAATAATCTGCTGTTATTCTCAAGGAACTGGACCCTATTATTCTGAAATCAATTGTTCAAACTTTTTGATGTATGAATCTCAAAAAAGTACATTTTCAAGATAGAAGTTTGGATCCGAATTTGAGTCTGATGAGCTCCATAACCGTCTGATCCACTTTAAGATTCGTGTGTACGGATATTAAAGCTAACAAATACATATATTAAAGTGACGCACATATATCTTAAAGCAAGTCGGATGGTTATGGAACCCATCAAACTCAATGTGAGTCCGATGGACATCGGACCCAACTTGCTCTCAATTTTCAATGCCCAAATATCTTGCTCGACAAAGACTGATGGTTGGAATCGGAATAACAGATTCCTGTTATTCATTGACAATAACAGCAGATTTATTTCCCGTTATCCATCCATCTTTGATGGGGACCAGTCCAGCCACGTGACGCCTCGATCTTGGAATTGTTCAATATATATATATATATATATAGGACCGGGCTACGGTGCTACGCGTAGCTAAGAGCCCCTCCGTGCTACGGCTCAAAATTTGTGTTTTTAAAATTCTAATGGTCGATCCGAACCGTTACATGTGTTCTACATATTGAAATGTGCTTGGAGACCAAATTTTACATTTTTTGGAATTTTTTTACTATTTATTAAGCCACTTTGAAAATCGCTGATCCAACGGTTTCACTTGTTTGGTTAAGCCACCGTTGGATCGGCGATTTTCAAAGTGGCTTAATAAATAGTAAAAAAATCCAAAAAATATAAAATTTGGTCTCCAAGTACATTTCAATATGTAGAACATATCTAACGGTTCGGATCAACCGTTAGGATTTTGAAAATTCAAATTTTGAGCCGTTGCACAGGAGGCTCTTAGCTACGCGTAGCATATTAGCCAAAACCTATATATATATATATATATATATATATATATATATATATATATATATATATATATATATATATATATATATATATATATATATATATATATATATATATATATATATATATATTTATGAATAGGGCTCCAATGCATTCAAAATTTCATGCTCCTATTTGCTTCTATTTTTTTATCCCTTTTATCTTCATTTTTAAAGTCCGAATAGTCGATCCAAACCGTTCAACATGATCATCATAATAAAATATGCTTGGAGACCAAATTTTATATTTTTTGGAATTTTTTTACTATTTTTTAAGATATGTACAAAATCACTTTATCGGATGGTCCACAGCAATGATTTTGTACCTATCTTAAAAAATAGTAAACAAATTCCAAAAAAATATAAAATTTGGTCTCTAAGCATATTTTATTATGATGATCATGTTGAACGGTTCGGATCGACCATTCGGACTTTGAAAATGAAGATAAAAGAGATAAAAATAAAAAAATAGAAGCAAATGGGAGCATAAAAATTTGGGTGCATTTGAACCCTCCTCTATATATATATATATATAGGTTGACTAATATCAAATCAGTTGTTCCTGAGGTCCCGTTCAATCAAGTCATTTTTTTAATTTTCGAAGTCCAAATCATCAATCCAAGCAGTTAGATGTGTTTTCTATATTAAAATATACTTGGAGACCAAATTTTACATTTTTTAGAATTTTTTTACTATTTATTAACCGGTATTTTTATTAATAACTAAAAAATTAAATAAAGTAATATTAATAACCAAGATTCAATTTTTTTTCACTCATAACCAAACCGCCCCCCCTGTGGGGTGGTCTACTCTACATACCAAACCGCTACCCCATGGGACGGTCTAGCCTTCAGAACAAACCGCCCCCCCGGGGGCCGGTTTACTATATATATATATAGAGAGAGTGTCTTCTATGGACTTAAGGACCTATTTGTAAAATGAACATATTTTTATTTTCAAAGTTCAAACAGTCGATCCGAACCGTTCATCTTGTTCTTCAGATTAATATGTACTTGGAGACCAAATTTTACATTTTTCTGAATTTTTTTACTATTTATTAAGATGGGTACAAAAAATATCAAATTCAGACCATTGAATTTTGTACCCATCTTAATAAATAGTAAAAAAATTCAGAAAAAATGTAAAATTTGGTCTCCAAGCACATATGAATATGGAGAACAAGATGAACTGTTCGGATCGACTGTTTGAACTTTGAAAATAAAAATATGTTCATTTTACAAATAGGTCCTTATGTCCATAGAAGACTTTGCCATATATATATATAGAAAAAGTCTTCTATGGACATAAGGACCTATTTGTAAAATGAACATATTTTTATTTTCAAAGTTCAAACAGTCGATCCGAACCGTTCATCTTGTTCTTCATATTAATTTGTGCTTGGAGACCAAATTTTACATTTTTCTGAATTTTTTTACTATTTATTAAGATGGGTACAAAATTCAATGGTTCGAATTTGATATTTTTGTACCCATCTTAATAAATAGTAAAAAAATTTAGAAAAATGTAAAATTTGGTCTCCAAGCACATATTAATATGAAGAACAAGATGAACGGTTCGGATCGACTGTTTGAACTTTGAAAATAAAAATATGTTCATTTTACAAATAGGTCCTTATGTCCATAGAAGACTTTGCCATATATATATATAGAAAAAGTCTTCTATGGACATAAGGACCTATTTGTAAAATGAACATATTTTTATTTTCAAAGTTCAAACAGTCGATCCGAACCGTTCATCTTGTTCTTCATATTAATTTGTGCTTGGAGACCAAATTTTACATTTTTTCTGAATTTTTTTACTATTTATTAAGATGGGTACAAAATTCAATGGTCGAATTTGATATTTTTGTACCCATCTTAATAAATAGTAAAAAAATTTAGAAAAATGTAAAATTTGGTCTCCAAGCACATATTAATATGAAGAACAAGATGAACGGTTCGGATCGACTGTTTGAACTTTGAAAATAAAAATATGTTCATTTTACAAATAGGTCCTTATGTCCATAGAAGACACTCTCATATATATATATATATATATATTTGTATTTTGTGTATAAAATGATAATTTTGTCTCTCCTAAGTCACAATAATCCACTCACTTTTCTTCCAAACTGACTTCTGCTCTCAAACAGTGCTACGAGGCGATTTTAAGGCGATTGCGCTCAACAGTGACCGAGGTATATTTTTTTAAAATTAATTTTTAGAAACATGTCGGAAATTTCAGAAATAAACAAAAAATATTAGAAATTGTTTAATCCATCCTCCAAATTTGAAACCTTATTATTTTATATGTTGTTTATGATGTTTGTTTTTTTAGCTGAAAACGATGAGTAAAAACACACCAAATCAATCGCCCGGTTATGGAAAACTGAAATCTAAGCCCTGGTTTAGTAATTGTACTGGAAAAAACTGTATCTGTAAAAAAGATTTAGCATACCGTAGGTCAATTCCAGTCAATGACGATGATGATTTTGAGAAAAACCTTTACAAAAAACAAACTCGTTACCTACAAAGAAAAATACTGGTAAGACGGTCTCTTCGTCTACTACGACTCGTATCGGCGATATCAAAAGAAAGAAAAATACTGGTAAGACTGTCTCTTCGTCTGCTGCGACTGAACCAGACTCAGACAATGATTTTGTTCCTTGTACCTTCGGTATTGGTTCTCAGAAGTAGTATTATTGGAATGTCTGTAATAATTATTTAGTTGGGGCTAATGTATCAGTGTATAATAATTATTTAGTTGGAGCTAATGTATCAGTGTGTAATAATTATCTGGTTTTGTAATCGGATCAAACAGAATTTAAAATTCATCTAAGGAAAATGGTTCACAACATAAGTTAATTGAATAAGTTCATAACGTAACAACTGAGGAAATAAATCTGGAACATAAGATACAAATATAAATACAACACATACTGAATTAACTCTTCCTGCGTTCGAGCAGACCAAGTCTACTTCTTAGGCTTCTGGAAGTGGATGACGGCGCGACACCAGCAGTTGTAAAGCCTTGACTACTCCCTGAGTGGCTTCCCTGACTGGGTCGCCTGCTTCCAGAAGGTCCCGCATCGGCAACCACTCTAGCATTCTCTCTTTCGTTGGCTTCGATTATTGCCTCTGCAATGCATTTCATTGAATATTCAGTATCAATATTTAAATTTAATTTCAAATCAATTTTAAGTTGTGTACGATCATGTACATACCTCTAATCTGTCTGGCAGTAGTAGAACAGTGAGCCTCATGTCCCATTCGTCGACCTTGCATCTTGTCTATATCCATTACGCGCCGCTTGTGTTTCCTCCTCTCCTTCCTGATCCATTTCTTATCGAGAACCACCATAGGCCCAAGGTAGTATGGCCACTGGTACTGGTTGGGGTAGCTGTGAAACGATGCTCTCCAGGTGTTCAGAAGGCAATCAGTACGGTAATAGTTGTCAACAAAGACGTCTTCAAGGAAATTTCGTTTTCGACAAACCGCCATAACATGAGAACACGGTATGCGGACTAACTGGGGGCCTCTTCACTCACACGTTACTTGATTGTCCGCACCTATAGCGACTCTGTACTTGCATGCGCGTTCATGAGTTTATATAATGCCATTTTGTCCCACCACCAGTGGAATGATCTCACTTGGAACCTGCACTTCATATTCCGTACCTGTGCTGCCATACGCTACAACGTGCATGACAGAACCTTTTACTCTGTGTTTTCTTAATTTCTCCTCCACCCTATCTGAGAATATTTGGTCCCTACTCGCTAATAAAGTGGCTTTAGCATGCCTCTCAACAAACCAAGTATTTAACTTGTAGAATGTGTCATCCACCAGTTAAACCACAGGTAACATACGGCTCTGTTTGAAGACATTGTTTAATGACTCTGATCCATTAATGGTCATAATTCTCCATCTCCAACCTCCATCACATGATTGAAATATCTTCTCATATGCTGACGGCTCCATCGGATCGCACGGACGTCTCTTGCCCGTCTTCGCTAAGTAGGCATTTGCCTCTGGAAATGTCTACAAAAAATAGAAATATACCTCAGTGATACAAGTCGTGCAAATGTCTAAAAAAAATTGCATACATACTCTGGCAAATTCTCTGAACATCTCTTCCATCCGTCGTGGTTTTTTCCTCTTGCAGCCAATTTTGAACTTGTCAGCAACCCAGTCTCCGCCTTTAGTATTCTTGCACAAGTTATCCGAAATGTGCTGCATGCAGTACCTGTGCACAGACTCTCCGCTATTAATGTTCCACCCATAGTTGTGGCTATTAAATACATGCTTGATACCCATGTGCTGGTCTGATATCACGCAGACCAACCTTTTTCCTACCACCTCTCTTCTCAGAAAGGACATGAAAAACCTCCAATTTGGACCATCCTCCCCTTGAACAATGGCGAAAGCTATGGGCAACAACTGGTTTTCATCATCATATGCACATGTTATAAGCAGAGCCCCATCATACCGACCGGACATGAAGTATGCATCGATGCTGATCACGGGTCTAACATATTGAAAGGCTTCAATACATGGACCGAAAGCTCATGCTATACCCATGAATTGTACCTCACCGGGTGTACCGGTTGGTACATGCCACTGCTGGAACCTGGTTCCCAGATTTGTACTTGTTATGGCCATGAGCAATGGTGCGAGGAGATTGTACGACCTCTTCCAGGTTCCGAAGCATCTGCATACTGCAAGTTCCCGACCCCTCCACAACCTATTGTAATGTGGGTCTACATATTCATAGACCTGTCTCACTGCACGAGCGACCTCCTTAATGCTCATCGCAGGGTCTTCCTTAATGTCTTTCATAATTACATCGGCAATAATTGATGCCATCAGTGCAGTATGGTCTGTCCTTCTTGACGCACTTTTGCAAGTGTGTGGCCCTTCGAGTTTCTTAATTATCCATACATTTCCCCTGCCTTTAGGCACGGCAGACATTTTTCATTTGCACTTTGTATCCTTACAAATTACAGCATACCGGTTCCTCTCTCGCCTAGCCACTGTAAACTCCCAGTTACCATTCAAATGGAACTGTTTAACTTTGGTCGACAGTTCTTCTATGTTGGTGTATAGTTGGCCCGGGCTAATCTCTTCGTTGTATACAACGCGTGGCCCAAAAAAAGAAATGTCTGCTTTTTCAAAAGAAGTAGTGTCATTAAATGTCCTTACTCGGTGCTTGTCTCCTCGTCCCCTGATCAGAAATCTGTCTTCAATTGGAGGAGGCATAATATCCTCATCGTCGCCCTCTGATAATCTGTCGGAATCGCAATTCCGTCCCAATCATCACCAGTTTCCATTTCTTTTGTCGGTATCTCATCAATACCGTCAATCATCACCAGTTTCCATTTCTAGGTTCAGGGGGACCGTAGTTAGGTAATGGATCAGGTATTGATTGGTATGCAACCCGACAAACACATCATTTTCTTCTAGTCACAGACCGGGGTGCAACATTGTGCTCAGGTACTTGCAAATACCTATCTCGTTTCACAGGTTCACGAGGGGGTGAGGTCACATCCAGGTTGTGATCATACCCATAATTATTGGCATCATTGTCATATCCCAGGTTTGTTAAGTACCCAAACAAGGGCAAATGAGATTCGTAAGCACAAGATCAAGAACAAATTATGTTGCAAAGCGCAAGAACAATGATAAATGAAGTTATTAAACACAAGAACAAGTGTAAATGAGGTTCATAAGCACAAGATCAAGCGCAAAAGAGGTTGTGAAGCACACAAACAACACCAGTTAAGGTTGTTAAGCACAAGAACAAATGCAAATGAGGTTCGTCAGCACAAGATCCAAGGCAAATTATGTTGCGAACCACAAGAACAACGATAAATGAGGTTGTTCAGCACAAGAACACACAAACAAGGGCAAATGAGGTTCCTAAGCACAAGAACAAATGCAAATGAGGTTCGTAAGTACAAGATCAAGGGCAAATTATGTTGCAAAGCGCAAAAACAACGATAAATGATGTTGTTAAGCACAAGAACATGTGTAAATGAGGTTCTTCAGCACAAGATCAAGGGAAAAAGAGGTTGTTAAGCACACAACCAGCGCCAATTGAGGTTGTTCAGCACACAAACAAGGGTAATTGAGGTTCCTAAGCACACAATAATGAGGACAAAAGAGGTTATGAAGCACACGAAAAACACCAACTGAGGTTCTTAAGCACTTCAACTAGGGCAAATGAGGTTCCTACCCACAAGAACAAGATCGAGGACAAAAGAGGTTGTTAAGCACACGAAAAATGCCAATTGAGGTCGTTAAGCACATAAACAAGTGCAAATGAGGTTTCTAAGCACAAGAACTAATGCAAATAAGGTTCATAAGCGCAAGATCAAGCGAAAATTATGTTGCAAAGCGTAAGAACAACGATAAATGAAGTTGCTAAGCACAAGAACAAGTTTAAATGATATTGCTAAGAAGAAGAACAAGGGCAAAAGAGGTTAAAAAGCAAATGAACAATGACAATTGAGGTTGTTAAGCACACGAACAGGGGCAAATGAGGTTCATCAGCACAAGATCAAGGGCAACAGAGGTTGTTAAGCACAAGAAAAACGCCAATTGAGGTTGTTAAGCACACAAACAAGGGCAAATGAGGTTCCTAAGCACAAGAACAAATGCAAATGAGGACCGTAAGCACAAGATCAATGGCAAATTATGTTGCAAAGCGTAAGAATAACGATAAATGAGGTTGTTAAGCACAAGAACAATTGTAAATGAAGTTCATCAACACAATATCAAAGGCATAAGATGTTGTTACGCACACAAGCAGCGCCAATTGAGGTTGTTAAGCACACAAACAAGGGAAAATGAGGTTCCTAAGCACAAGATCAATGTCAAAAGAGGTTCTCAAGCATACAAAAAATGCTAATTGAGGTTGTTAAGCACACACAAACAAGTGCAAATGAGGTTCCTAAACACAAGAACAAATGCAAATGAGGTCCATAAGCACGAGATGAAGGACAAAAGAGGTTGTTAAGCACACGAACAACTCCAATTGAGATTGTTAAGCACACAAACAAGGGCAAATGAGGTTCCTAAGCACAAAAACAAATCCAAATAAGGTTCATAAGCACAAGATCAAGGTCAAAAAAAGATGTTAAGCACACGAACATCCCCAATTGAGGCTGTTAAGCACACAAACAAGTGCAAATGAGTTTCCTAAGCACAAGAACAAATACAAATGAGGTTCATAAGCTCAATATCAAGGGCAAAAGAGGTTGTTAAGCACATCAAAAACACCAATTGAGGTTCTTAAGCACACAAACAATGGCAAATGAGGTTCCTAAGCACAAAAACAAATGCAAATTAGGTTCGTAAGCACAAGATCATGTGCAAAGTATGTTGCAAAGCGCAAGAACAACGATAAATGATGTTGTTAAGCACAAAAACAAGTGTAAATGAGGTTCATCAGCGCAAGATCAAAGGAAAAAGTGGTTGTTAAGCAAACAACCAGCGATAATTGAGGTTGTTAAGCACACAAACAAAGGCAAATGAGGTTCCTAAGCACAAGATCAAGGTTAAAAGAGGTTCTCAAGCACACGAAAAATGCCAAAATCATAACAATTGCCAAGATCAAGGTTAAAAGAGATTGTTAAGCACACGAACAAGGGCAAATGAGGATCCTAAGCTTAACAACAATTGCAAATGAGGTTCATAAGCACAAAATCAAGGTCAAAAGAGGTTGTTAAGCACACGCAAAACGTCAATTATGGTTGTTAAGCACACAAACAAGTGCAAATGAGGTTCACAAGCACAAGAACAAATTGAAATGAGCTTCATATGCACTATATCAAGGGCAACAGAGGATGTTAAGCACACGAATAACGCCAATTGTGGTTGTTAAGCACATACACAAGAGAAAATGAGGTTCCTCAACACAAGAACAAATGCAATTAGGTCTCCAAAAAGAAGATCAAGGGCAAATTATGTTGCAAAGCGTAAGAACAACGATAAATGAGGTTGTTGAGCACAAGAACAAGTGTAAATGAGGTTCATAAGCAGAAGATCACGGGCAAAAGAGGTTGTTAAGCGCACAAACAACGGCAAATAAGGTTCGTAAGCACAAGATCAAGGGCAAATTATGTTGCAAAGCACAAAAACAACGATAAATGAGGTTGTTAAGCACAAGAACAAGTGTAAATGAGATTCATCAGAACAAGATCAAAGGCAAAAAAGGTTGTTAAGCACACCAAAAACGCTAATTGAGGTCGTTAAGCACACAAACAACGGCAAATAATGTTCATGAGCACAAGATAAAGGGCAAATGATGTTGCAAAGCGTAGAAACAACAAGAAATGAGGTTGGTAATCACAAGAACAACGATAAATGAGGTTGTTAAGCACAAGAACAGGTATAAATGAGGTTCATAAGCACAAGATCAAGGGCAAAAGAGGTTGTTAAGCATACAAACAAGGGCAAATGAGATTCGTAAGCACAATATCAAGGGCAACAGAGGATGTTAAGCACACAAAAAACGCCAATTGTGGTTGTTAAGCACACAAACAAGGGCAAATGAGGTTCCTAGGCACAAGAACAAATGCAATTAGGTTTCCAAGAACAAGATCAAGGGCAAATTATGTTGCAAAGCGCAAGAAGAACGATAAATGAGATTGTTAAGCACAAGAACAAGTATAAATGAGGTTCATAAGCACAAGATAAAGGACAAAAGAGGTTGTTAAGCACACAAACAACGCCAATTGAGGTTGTTAAGCACACAAACAAGGGCAAATGACGTTCCTAAGCACAAGAATAAATGTAAATGAGGTTCATAAGCACAAGATCAATATCAAAAAAGGTTGTTAAGCACACGAACAATGCCAATTAAGTTTATTAAGCACACTAACAAGTGCAAATGAGGTTCCTAAGTATAAGAACAAATGCAAATGAGGTTCATAAGTACAATAACGAGGACAAAAGAGGTTATTAACCACACGGAAAACGCCAACAGAAGTTCTTAAGCACTTCAACAAGGCCAAATGAGATTCCTACGCACAAGAACAAATGCAAATGAGGTTGATAAGAACAAGATCCTGGACAAAAGAGGTTGTTAACCACACGAAAAATGTCAATTGAGGTCGTTAAGAACATAAACAAGTGCAAATGAGGTTTTTAAGCACAAGAACTAATGCAAATGAGGTTCGTAAGCACAAGATCAAGGGCAAATTATGTTGCAAAACGCAAGAACAACGATAAATGAGGTTGTTAAGCACAAGAACAAGTGTAAATGAGGTTCATAAGCACAAGATCAAGGTCAAAAGAGGTTAATAAGCACTATATAAAGGGCCAATTATGTTGCAAAGCGCAAGAACAACGACAAAGGTTGTTAAGCACAAGAACAAGTCTAAATGATGTTGCTAAGCACCAGAACAAGGGCAAAAGAGGTTAAGAAGCATATGAACAATAACAATTGAGGTTGTTAAGCACACGAACAGGGGTAAATGAGGTTCCTAACAATAAGAACAAATACAAATGAGGTTCATCAGCACAAGATCAGGGGCAACAGAGGTTGTTAAGCACACGAAAAATGCCAATTCAGGTTGTTAACCACACAAACAAGGGCAAATGAGGTTCCTAAGCACAAGAACAAATTCAAATGAGTTTCGTAAGCACAAGATCAATCGAAAATTATATTGCAAAGCGCACGAACAATGATAAATGAAGTTGTTAAGCACAAGAACAAATGTAAATGAAGTTCATCAGCACAAGATCAAGGGCATAAGAGGTTGTTAAGCACAGAAGCAGCGCCAATTGAGGTTGTTAAACACACAAACAAGGGAAAATGGGGTTCCGAAGCACTAGATCAATGTCAAAAGAGGTTCTCAAGCACACGAAAAATGTCAATTGAGGTTGTTAAGCACACAAACAAATGCAAATGAGATTCCTAAGAACAAGAACAAATGCAAATGAGGTCCATAAGCACAAGATCAAGGACAAAAGAGGTTGTTAAGCACACGAACAACGCCAATTGAGATTGTTAAGCACACAAAGAAGGGCAAATGAGGTTCCTAAGCACAAAAACAAATGGAAATGAGGTTCATAAGCACAATATCAAGGTCAAAAGAGGTTGTTAAACACACGAAAAACGCCAATTGAGGTTCTTAAGCACACAAACATTGGCAAATGAGGTTCCTAAGTACAAAACCAAATGCAAATGAGGTTCATAAGCACAAGATAAAGGGCAAATTATGTTGCAAAGCCCAGGAACAACGAGAAATGAGGTTGGTAAGCACAAAAACAATGACAAATGATATTGCTAAGCACCAGAACATCTGGAAATGATGTTGTTATCGCCAAGAATAGGGGCAAAAGAGGTTAAGAAGTATAGGAATAACGACTATTGAGGTTGTTAAGCACACGAACAAGTGCAAATGAGGTTCCTAAGCATAAGAACGAGGACAAAAGAGGTTATTAAGCACACAAAAAACACCAATTGAGGTTGTTAAGCACATCAACAAGGACAACTGAGGTTCATTTGCACGAGAACAAATGCAAATGCGGTTGATAAGCACAAGATCGAAGACAAAAGAGGTTGTTAAGCACACGAAAAATGCCAATTCAGGTCGTTAAGCACATAAACAAGTGCAAATGAGGTTCTAAGCGCAAGAACAAATGCGAATGACATTCATAACTGCTAGATCAAGAGCAAATTATGTTGCAAAGCACAAGAACAACTACAAATGAGGCTGTTAAGCACAAGAACAAGTGTAAATGAGGTTCATAAGCACAAGATCAACGGCAAAAGAGGTTGTTAAACACACGAACAACGCCAATTGAGATTGTTAAGTACACAAACAAAGAAAAATGAGATTCGTACGCACAGGAACAAATGCAAATGAGGTTCATAAGCACTATATCAAGGGCAAATTATGTTGCAAAGCGCAAGAACAACGACAAAGGTTGTTAAGCACATGAACAAGTATAAATCATGTTGCTAAGCACCAGAACAAGGGCAAAAGAGGTTAAGAAGCATATGAACAAAGGCAAATGAGGTTCGTAAGCACAAGATCAAGGGCAAATTATGTTGCAAAGTGTAAGAACAACGATAAATGAGGTTGTTAAGCACAAGATCAAGGGCAAAAGATTAAACACACAAACAATGCCAATTGGGGTTGTTAAGCACACAAACAATGGTAACTGAGGTTCCTAAGCACAGGAACAAATGCAAATAATGTTCGTATGCACAAAATGAAGGGCAAATTATGTTGCAAAGCGCAAGCACAACGATAAATGAGGTTGTTAACCAGAAGAGCAAGTGTAAATGAGGTTCATAAACGCAGGAACAATGAGAAATGATATTGTTAAGCACAAGAACAAATGTAAAGGAGGTTCATAAGCCCAAGATCAAGGGCAAAGGATGTTATTAAGCACACAAACAAGTGTAAATGAGGATCATAAGCACAAGATCAAGAGCAAAAGAGGTTGTTAAGCACACAAATAAGGGCAAATGAGGTTCGTAAGCACAATATCCAGGGCAAATTATGTTGCAAAGCACTACAACAACAATAAATGAGATTGTTAAACACACAAAAAAATGTAGTTGAGGTTCATAAGCACAAGATCAAGGGCAAAAGAGGTGGTTAAGCGCACAAACAAGGGCAAGTGAGATTCGTAAGAACAAGATCAAGGGCAAATTATGTTGCATAGCGGAAGAACAACGATAAATGAGTGGTTAAGCACAAGAACCAGTATAAATGAGGTTAATAAGCACAAAATGAAGGGCAAAAGAGGTTGTTAAGCACACAAACTGAGCCAATTGAGGATGTTCGCACACAAACAATGGAAAATGAGATTCCTAAGCATAAGATAAAGGTCAAAAGAGGTTCTCAAGCACACGAAAAATGCCAATTGAGGTTGTTAAGCACATAGACAAGTGTAAATGAGATTTCTAAGCACAAGAACAAATGCAAAGAGGTTCGTAAGCAAAAGATGAAGGACAAAAGAGGTTGTTAAGCGCAAGAACAACGACAAATGAGGTTGTTAAGCACAAGAGCAAATGTAAGTGAGATTCATAAGCACAAGATCAAGGGCAAAAGAGGTTCTCAAGCACACGAAACATGCCAATTGAGGTTGTTAGGCACAAGAACAAGTGTAAATGATGCTACTAAGCACCAGAACATGGGCAAAGGAGGTTAAGAAACATATGAACAATGACAATTGAGGTTGTTAAGTACACTAACAGGGGCAAATGAGTTTCCTAAGAATAAGAACAAATACAAATGAGGTTCATTAGCACAAGATCAAGGGCAACAGAGATTTTCAAGCACACGAAAAACGCCAATTGTGGTTGTTAAGCACATAAACAAGTGCAAATAAGGATTCTAAGCACAAGAGCAAGTGTAAATGAAGTTCATCAGCACAAGATCAAGGTCAAAAGTGGTTGGTAAGCACACAAACAGCGCCAATTGAGGTTGTTAAGCACACAAACAAGGGAAAATGATGTTCCTAAGCACAAGATCAAGGTCAAAAGAGGTTCTCAAGCACATGAAACATGCCAATTGAGGTTGTTAACCACACAAAAAAGTACAAATGAGGTTCCTAAGCACAAAAACAACTTCAAATGAGGTTCATAAGCACAAGATCAATAGAAAAAGAGGTTGTTAAGCACACTAAAAATGCCAATTGAGGTTGTTAAGTACGGAAACAATGACAAATGAGGTACCTAAGCAGAACAACAAATGCAAATGAGTTTCATAAGCACAAGATAAAGGGCAAATTATGTTGCAAAACGCAGGAACAACGAAATGAGGTTGGTAAGCACAAGAACAATGAGAAATGATGTTGCTAAGGATAAGAACAAGTGTAAATGATGTTGCTATGGACAAGAATAGGGGCAAAAGAGGTTAAGAAGCATATGAATAACGACAATTGAGGTTGTTAAACAAACGAACAAGGGCAAATGAGGTTCCTAAGCTTATTAACAATTGCAAATGAGGTAAATAAGCACCAGATCAAGGTCAAAAGAGGTTGCCCAGCACACGCAAAGCGTCAATTGAGGTTGTTAAGTACACAAACAAGTGCAAATGAGGTTCCTAAGCACAAGAACAAATGCAAATGAGGTTCATAAGCACCAGATCATGGTCAAAAGTGGTTGTGAAGCACACAAACAATGCCAATTCAGGTTGTTAAGCGCACAAACAAGGACAAATGAGGTTCGTAAGCACAACATCAAAGGCAAATTATGTTGCAAAGCGCAAGAACAATAATAAATGAGGTTGTTGAGCACAAGAACAAGTGTAAATGAGGTTCATAAGCAGAAGATCACGGGCAAAAGAGGTTGTTAAGCGCACAAACAACAGCAAATAAGGTTTGTAAGCACAAGATCAAGGGCAAATTATGTTGCAAAGCACAAAAACAACGATAAATGAGGTTGTTAAGCACAAGAACAAGTGTAAATGAGGTTCATCAGAACAAGATCAAGGGCGAAAGAGGTTGTTAAGCACACAAACAATGGCAATTGAGGTTGTTAACCACACAAACAAGGAAAAATGAGATTCCTAAGCAGAAGAACAAATGCAAATGAGGTTCATAAGTACTATATCAAGGGCAAATTATGTTGCAAAGCGCAAGAACAGGTATAAATGAGGTTGATAAGAACAAGATAAAGGACAAAAGAGGTTGTTAAGCACACGAACAACGCCAATTGAGGTTGTTAAGCACACAAACAAGGGCAAATGACGTTCCTAAGCACAAGAATAAATGTAAATGAGGTTCATAAGCACAAGATCAATATCAAAAAAGGTTGTTAAGCACACGAACAATGCCAATTGAGTTTGCTAAGCACACTAACAAGTGCAAATGAGGTTCCTAAGTATAAGAACAAATGCAAATGAGGTTCATAAGTACAATAACGAGGACAAAAGAGGTTTATTAACCACACGAAAAACGCCAACTGCGGTTCTTAAGCACTTCAACAAGGCCAAATGAGATTCCTACGCACAAGAACAAATGCAAATGAGGTTCATAAGAAGAAGATCGTGGACAAAAGAGGTTGTTAACCACACGAAAAATGCCAATTGAGGTCGTTAAGAACATAAACAAGTGCAAATGACGTTTTTCAGTACAAGAACTAATGCAAATGAGGTTCGTAAGCACAAGATCAAGGGCAAATTATGTTGCAAAAGCGCAAGAACAACGATAAATGAGGTTGTTAAGCACACAAACAAAGGAAAATGAGATTCGTACGCACAAGAACAAATGCAAATGAGGTTCATAAGCACTATATCAAGGGCAAATTATGTTGCAAAGCGCAAGAACAACGACAAAGGTTGTTAAGCACATGAACAAGTATAAATGATGTTGCTAAGCACCAGAACAAGGGCAAAAGAGGTTAAGAAGCATATGAACAAGGGCAAATGAGGTTCGTAAGCACAAGATCAAGGGCAAATTATGTTGCAAAGTGCAAGAACAACGATAAATGAGGTTGTTAAGCACAATAACAAATGTAAATGAGGTTCATAACCACAAGATCAAGGGCAAAAGATTAAACACGCAAACAATACCAATTCGGGTTGTTAAGCACACAAACAATGGCAACTGAGGTTCCTAAGCACAGGAACAAATGCAAATGATGTTCGTATGCACAAAATGAAGGGCAAATTATGTTGCAAAGCGTAAGAACAACGATAAAGGAGGTTCTTAAGCACAAGAACAAGTGTAAATGAGGTTCATAAGCACAAGATCAAGGGAACAAGAGGTTGTTAAACACACAAACAATGCCAATTGAGGTTGTTAAGCACACAAACAATGGCAAATCAGGTTCCTAAGCACAGGAACAAATGCAAATGAGGTTCGTATGCACAAGATGAAAGGCAAATTATATTGCAAAGCGTAAGAACAACGATAAATGAGGTTGTTAAGCACAAGAACAAGTGTAAATGAGGCTCATAAGTACAAGATCAAGGGAAAAAGAGGTTGTTATGCACACAAACAAGGGCAGATGAGGTTCATAAGCACAATGTCAAGGGCCAATTATGTTGCAAAGGGCTAGAACAACGATAAATGAGGTTGTTAAGCACAAGAACAAGTGTAAATGAGATTCATAAGCACAAGATCAAGTGCAAAAGAGAATGTTAAGCACACAAACAAGGGCAAATGAGTATCGTAAGCACAAGATCGAGGGCAAAAAAGGTTGTTAAGCACACAAACAAGGGCAAATGAGGTTCGTGAGCACCATATCAAGGGCAAATTATGTTGCATAGCGCTAGAACAACGATAAATGAGGTTGTTAAGCACAAGAACAAGTGTAACTGAGGTTCATAAGCACAAAATCAAGGGAAAAAGAGGTTGTTAAGCACGCAAACAAGGGCAAATGAGGTTCGTAAGCACAAGATCAAGGGCAAATTATGTTGCAAAGCTCAAGAACAATAATAAATGAGGTTGTTAAGCACAAGATCAAATGTAAATGAGGTTCATAAGCACAAGATCAAGGGCAAAAGAGGTTGTTAAACACACAAACAATGCCAATTGAGGTTGTTAAGCACACAAACAATGCCAATGTACAAGATGAAGGGCAAATTATCTTGCAAAGCGTAAGAACAACGATAAATTAGGTTTTTAAGCACAAGAACAAGGGCAAATAATGTTCCTAAGCACAAGAACAAATGCAAATAAAGTTCATAAGTACAAGATCAAGGGCAAAAGAGGTTGTTAAGCACATAAACAAGTGAAATGAGATTCCTAAGAACAAGAACAAATGCAAATGAAGTCCATAAGCACTATATTAAGGGCAAATTATGTTGCAAAGCGCAAGAACAACGACAAAGATTGTTAAGCTCAAGAAGAAGTGTAAATGATATTGCAAAGAACCATAACAAGGGCAAAAGAGGTTAAGAAGCATATGAACAATGACAATTGAGGTTGTTACACACACGAACAGGGGCAAATAAGGTTTCTAAGAATAAGAACAAATACAAATGAGGTTCATCAGCACAAGATCAAGGGCAACAGAGGTTGTTAAGCACATAAACAAGGGAAATGAGATTCCTAAGAACAAGAACAAATGCAGATGAAGTCCATAAGCACTATATTAAGGGCAAATTATGTTGCAAAGCGCAAGAACAACGACAAAGGTTGTTAAGCTCAAGAACAATTGTAAATGATGTTGCTAAGAACCATAACAAGGGCAAAAGAGGTTAAGAAGCATATGAAAAATGTCAATTGAGGTTGTTAAGCACACGAACAGGTGTAAATGAGGTTCCTCAGCATAAGAACAAATACAAATGAGGTTCATTAGAACAAGATCAAGGGAAACAGAGATTGTTATGCACACGAAAAACACCAATTGAGGTTGTTAAGCACACAAACAGGGGCAAATGAGGTTCCTAAGCACAAAAACAAATACAAATGAGGTTCTTAAGCACAAGATCAATGGCAAATTATGTTGTAAAGCGCAAGAACCACAATAAATGATGTTGTTAAGCACAAGAACAAGTGTAAATGAGGTTCATCAACACAACATCAAGGGCAAAAGAGGTTGTTAAGCACAAGATCAAGGTCAAAAGAGGTTGTCAAGAACACGAAAAATGCCAATTAAGGTTGTTAAGCACATGAACCAGGGCAAATGAGGTTTCTGAGCTTAACAACAATTGCAAATTAGGTTCATAAGTCCAAAATCAAGGTCAAAAGAGGTTCTGAAGCACACACAAAATGTCAATTGAGGTTGTTAAGCATACAAACAAGTACAAATGAGGTTCCTAAGTACAAGAACAAATGCAAATGTGGGTTATAAGCACTATATTAAGGGCAACAGAGGTTGTTAAGCACATGAAAAATGCCAATTGTGGTTGTTAAGCAGACAAACATGGGCAAATTAGGTTCCTAAGCACAAGAACAAATGCAAATGAGGTTTCTAAGCACAAGATCAAGGCTAAATTATGTTGCAAAGGACAAGAAAAACGATAAACGAGGTTGTTCATTACAAGAACAAGTGTAAATGAGGTTCATAAGCACAAGATCAATGGCAACAGAGGTTGCTAAGCACACAAACAAGGGCAAATAAGGTTTGTAAGAGCAAGATCAATGGCAAATTATGTTGCAAAGCACAAGAACAACGTTAAATGAGGTTGTTAAGCACACAAACAAGTGCAAATGAGGTTCCTAAGCACAAGAACAAATGCAAATGTGGTTCATAAGCGCTATATTAAGGGCAACAAAGGTTGTTAAGCACACGAAAAATGCCAATTGTGGTTGGTAAGCAGACAAACATGGGCAAATTAGGTTCCTAAGCACAAGAACAAATGCAAATGAGGTTTCTAAGCACAAGATCAAGGCTAAATTATGTTGCAAAGCGCAAGAACAACGATAAACGAGGTTGTTCAGCACAAGAACAAGTGTAAATGAGGTTCATAAGCACAAGATCAAAGGCAATAGAGGTTGTTAAGCCCACAAACAACGACAAATGAGGTTCCTAAGCACAACAACAACTGCAAATGAGGTTCATAAGCACAAGATAAAGGGCAAATTATGTTGCAAAGCGCAAGAAATGAGGTTGGTAGGCACAAGAACAGGTATAAATGAGGTTCATAAGCATAAGATCAAGGGCAAAAGAGATTGTTAAGCACACAGACAAGGGCAAATGAGTTTCGTAAGCACTAATTTCAAGGGTAAATTATGTTGCAAAGTGCAAGCACAACGATAAATGAGGTTGTTAAGCAGAAGAGCAAGTGTAAATGAGGTTCATAAACGCAAGAACAATGACAAATGAGGTTGTTAAGCACAAGAACAAGTGTAAATGAGGTTCATAAGCCCAAGATCAAGGGCAAAGGATGTTATTAAGCACACAAACAAGTGTAAATGAGGATCATAAGCACAAGATCAAGAGCAAAAGAGGTTGTTAAGCACACAAACAAGGGCAAAGGAGGTTCGTAAGCACAATATCCAGGGCAAATTATGTTGCAAAGCTCTACAACAACAATAAATGAGATTGTTAAACACACAAAAAAATGTAGTTGAGGTTCATAAGCACAAGATCAAGGGCAAAAGAGGTTGGTAAGCGCACAAACAAGGGCAAATGAGATTCGTAAGCACAAGATCGAGGGCATATTATGTTGCAAAGTGCAAGAACAACGATAAATGAGGTTGTTAAGCACAAGAACAAGTATAAATGAGGTTAATAAGCACAAGATCAAGGACAAAAGAGGTTGTTATGCACACAAACATAGTCAATTGAGGTTGTGAATCACATAAACAGGTGCAAATGAGGTTTCTAAGAATAAGAACAAATACAAATGAGGTTCATCAGCACAAGATCAAGGGCAAAAGTGGTTGGTAAGCACACAAACAGCGCCAATTGAGGTTGTTAAGCACACAAACAAGGGAAAATGATGTTCCTAAGCACAAGATCAAGGTCAAAAGAGGTTCTCAAGCACACGAAACATGCCAATTGAGGTTGTTCAGCACACAAAAAAGTATAAATGAGGTTCCTAAGCACAAGAACAAATGCAAATGAGGTTCATAAGCACAAGATCAAGGGCAAAAGAGGTTGTTAACCACACTAAAAATGCTAATTGAGGTTGTTAAGTACAGAAACAATGGCAAATGAGATACCTAAGCAGAACAACAAATGCAAATGACGTTCATAAGCACAAAATAAAGGGCAAATTATGTTGCAAAACGCAGGAACAACGAAATGAGGTTGGTAAGCACAAGAACAATGAGAAATGATGTTGCTAAGGACAAGAACAAGTGTAAATGATGTTGCTATGGACAAGAATAGGGGCAAAAGAGGTTAAGAAGCATATGAATAACGACAATTGAGGTTGTTAAGCAAACGAACAAGGGCAAATGAGGTTCCTAAGCTTATTAACAACTGCAAATGAGGTAAATAAGCACCAGATCAAGGTCAAAAGAGGTTGTCCAGCACACGCAAAGCGTCAATTGAGGTTGTTAAGCACACAAACAAGTGCAAATGAGGTTTCTAAGCACAAGAACAAATGCAAATGAGGTTCATAAGCACCAGATCATGGTCAAAAGAGGTTGTGAAGCACACAAACAACGCCAATTCAGGTTGTTGAGCGCACAAACAAGGACAAATGAGATTCGTAAGCACAAGATCAAGGGCAAATTATGTTGTAAAGCGCAAGAACAACAATAAATGAGTTTGTTGAGCACAATAACAAGTGTAAATGAGGTTCATAAGCAGAAGATCACGGGCAAAAGAGGTTGTTAAGCGCACAAACAACAGCAAATAAGGTTCGTAAGCACAAGATCAAGGTCAAATTATGTTGCAAAGCACAAAAACAACGATAAATGAGGTTGTTAAGCACAAGAACAAGTGTAAATGAGGTTCATCAGAACAAGATCAAGGGCAAAAGAGGTTGTTAAGCACACAAACAATGGCAATTGAGGTTGTTAACCATACAAACAAGGAAAAATGAGATTCCTAAGCACAAGAACAAATGCAAATGCGGTTGATAAGTACTATATCAAGGGCAAATTATGTTGCAAAGCGCAAGAACAGGTATAAATGAGGTTGATTAGAACAAGATCAAAGGCAAAAGAGGTTGTTAAGCACACCAAAAACACTAATTGAGGTCGTTAAGCACACAAACAACGTCAAATGATGTTCATGAGGACAAGAGAAAGGGCAAATGATGTTGCAAAGCGTAGAAACAACAAGAAATGGGTTGGTAATCACAAGAACAACGATAAATGAGGTTGTTAAGCACAAGAACAGGTATAAATGAGGTTCATAAGTACAAGATCAAGGGCAAAACAGGTTGTTAAGCACACAAACAAGGGCAAATGAGGTTCGTAAGCACAATATCAAGGGCAACAGAGGATGTTAAGCAAACGAAAAACACCAATTGTGGTTGTTAAGCACACAAACAAGGGCAAATGAGGTTCCTAAGCACAAGAACAAATGCAATTAGGTTTCCAAGAACAAGATCAAGGACAAATTATGTTGCAAAGCGCAAGAAGAATGATAAATGAGGTTGTTAAGCACAATAATAAGTGTGAATGAGGTTCATAAGATCAAAATCAAAGGCAATAGAGGTTGTTAAGAACACCAAAAACGCCAATTGAGGTTGTTAAGCTCACAAACAATGGCAAATGAGGTTCCTAAGCACAACAACAATGCAAATGAGGTTGATAATCACAAGATAAAAGGCAAATTATGTTGCAAAGCACAGGAACAACAAGAAATGAGGTTGGTAAGCACAAGAATAAGGGCAAAAGAGATTGTTAAGCACACAAACAAGGGAAAACGAGGTTCATAAGCACTATATCAAGGGCAAATTTTGTTGCAAATTGCAAGAACAACGATAAATGAGGTTGCTAAGCACAAGAACAAGTGTAAATGAGGTTCATAAGCGCAAGAACAACGATAAATGAGGTTGTTAAGCACAAGAACAAGTGTAAATGAGGTTCATAAGCACAAGATTAAGGGCAAAGGAGGTTATTAAGCACACAAACAAGTGTAAATGAGGATCATAAACACATGATCAAGAGCAAAAGAGGTTGTTAAGCACACAAACAGGGGCAAATGAGGTTCGTAAGCACAATATCAAGGGAAAATTATGTTGCAAAGTGCTAGAACAACGATTAATGAGGTTGTTAAGCACAAAAACAAGTGTAAATGTGGTTGATAAGCACAAGATCAAGGGCAAAAGAGGTTGTTAAGCACACAAACAAGGGCAAATGAGATTCGTAAGCACAAGATCAAGGACAAATTATCTTGCAATGCCCAAGAACAACGATAAATTAGGTTGTTAAGCACAAGAACAAGTGAGGTCTCTAAGCATAAGAACAAATACAAATAAGGTTCATAAGCACAAGATCGAGGGCAGAAGAGGTTGTTAAGCACACGAAAAATCCCAATTGAGTTCGTTAAGCACATAAACAAGTGCAAATGAGGTATCTAAGCACAAAAACAAATGAAAATGAGGGTCATAAGCACAAGATCAAGGGCAAATTATGTTGCAAAGCTCAAGAACAACGACAAATGAGGTTGTTAAGCATAAGAACAAGTGTAAATGAGCTTCATAAGCACAAGATCAAGGACAAAAGAGGTTGTCAAGCACACAAACAGAGCCAATTGAGGTTGTTAAGCACACAAACAATGAAAAATGAGGTTTCTAAGCACAAGATCAACGGCAAATTATGTTGTAAAACGCAAGAACAACGATAAATGAGGTTGTTTAGCACAAGAACAAGTGTAAATCAGGTTCATAAGCACAAGATCAAGAGCAAAACAGCAACTAAGCACACATACAAGGGCAAATAAGGTTCATAAGAATCAGATCAAGGGCAAATTATGTTGCAAAGTACAAGAACAACGATAAATGAGGTTGTTAAGCACAATAATAAGTGTAAATGACGTTCATAAGAACAAAATCAAAGGCAATAGAGGTTGTTAAGCACACCAAAAATGCCAATTGAGGTTGTTAAGCTCACAAACAATGACAAATGAGGTTCCGAAGCACAACAACAAAAGCAAATGAGGTTCATAAGCACAAGATAAAGGGCAAATTATGTTGCAAAGCGCAGGAACAACAAGAAATGAGGCTGGTAAGCACAAGAACAAGGGTAAAAGATATTGTTAAGCACACAAACAAGGGCAAATGAGGTTCGTAAGCACTATATCAAGGGCAAATTTTGTTGCAAATCGCAAGAACAACGATAAATGAGGTTGCTAAGCACAAGAACAAGTGTAAATGAGGTTCCTAAGCGCAGGAACAACGATAAATGAGGTTCATAAGCACAAGATCAAGGGCAAAGGAGGTTATTAAGCACACAAACAAGTGTAAATGAGGATCATAAACACATGATCCAGAGCAAAAGAGGTTGTTAAGCACACAAACAAGGGCAAATGAGGTTCGTAAGCACAATATCAAGGGCAAATTATATTGCAAAGTGCTAGAGCAACGATTAATGAGGTTGTTAAGCACAAAAAAAAGTGTAAATGTGGTTGATAACCACAAGATCAAGGGAAAAAGAGGTTGTGAAGCACACAACAACGGCAAATGAGATTCGTAAGCACAAGATCAAGGGAAAATTATGTTGCAAAGCGCAAGAACAACGATAAATGAGGTTGTTAAGCACAGGAACAAGTATAAATGAGGTTAATAAGCACAAGATCAATGGCATAAGAGGTTGTTAAGCACACAAACAATGGAAAATGAGATTTCTATGCACAAGATAAAGGTCAAAAGAGGTTCTTAAGTACACGAAAAAAGCCAATTGAGGTTGTTAGGCACACAGACAAGTGCAAATGAGGTTTCTCAGCACAAGAACAAATGCAAATGAGGTTCATAAGCACAAGATGAAGGACAAAAGAGGTTGTTAAGCACACAAAGAAGGACATATGAGGTTCCTAAGCACAATGACAAATGCAATTGAGGTTTATAAGCACAACAACGAGGACAAAAGAGGTTATTAAGCACACGAAAAATGCCAATTGACGTTGTTAATCACTTCAACTGGGGCAAATGTGGTTCATAAGCACGAGATCGAGGACAAAAGAGTTTGTTAAGCACACGGAAAATTCCAATTGAGGTCGTTAAGCACATAAACAAGTGCAAATGATTCTAAGCACAAGGACTAATGCAAATAAGGTTCATAAGCGCAAGATCAAGTGCAAATTATGTTCTGAAGCGCAAGAATAACAACAAATGAGGTTGTTAAGCACAAGAACAAATGTAAATGAGGTTCATAAGCACAAGATCAAGGGCAAAAGAGGTTCATAAGCACTATAGCAAGCGTCAATTATGTTGCAAAGCGCAAGAACAACGACAAAGGTTGTTAGGCACAAGAACAAGTGTAAATAATGCTGCTAAACACCAGAACATGGGCAAAAAAAGTGAAGAAACATATGAACAATGACAATTGAGGATGTTAAGTACACGAACAGGGGCAAATGAGGTTCCTAAGAATAAGAACAAATACAAATGAGGTTCATGAGCACATGATCAAGGTTAACAGAGATTGTTAAGCACACGAAAAACGCTAATTGTGGTTGTTAAGCACACAAACAAGGGCAAATGAGGTTCCTAATCACAATAACAATGCAAATGGGGTTCGTAAGTACAAGATCAAGGGCAAATTATGTTGCAAAGCGCAAGAACAAAGATAAATGAGGTTGTTAAGCACAAGAACAAGTGGAAATGAAGTTCATCAGCAAAAGATCAAGGAAAAAAGAGGTTGGTAAGCACACAAATAGCGCCAATTGAGGTTGTTAAGCACACAAACAAGGAAAAATGAGGTTCCTAAGCACAAGATCAAGGTCAAAAGAGTTTCTCAAGCACACGAAAAATGCCAATTGAGGTTGTTAAACACACAAAAAAGTACAAATGAGGTTGTTAACAACGATAAATGAGGTTGTTAAGCACAAGAACAAGTGTAAATGAGGTTCATTAGCACAAGATCAAGGGGAAAAGAGGTTATTAAGCACACAAGCAAGTGTAAATGAGGATCATATGCAGAAGATCAAGAGCAAAAGAGGTTGCAAAGCGCTAGAACAATGATTAATGAGGTTGTGAAGCACAAAAACAAGGGTAAATGTGGTGCATAAGCACAAGATCAAGGGCAAAAGAGGTGGTTAAGCGCACAAAAAACGGCAAGTGAGATTCGTAAGCACAAGATCAAGGGCAAATTATGTTGCATAGCGGAAGAACAACGATAACTGAGTGGTTAAGCACAAGAACCAGTATAAATGAGGTTAATAAGCACAAGATGAAGGGCAAAAGAGGTTGTTAAGCACACAAACTGAGCCAATTGAGGTTGTTAAGCACACAAACAATGGAAAATGAGATTCCTAAGCACAAGATAAAGGTTAAAAGAGGTTCTCAATCACACGAAAAATGCCAATTGAGGTTGTTAAGAACACTGACAACTGCAAATGAGGTTTCTAAGAAGAAAAACAAATGCAAATGAGGTTCATAAGCACAAGATGAAGGATAAAAGAGGTTGTTAAGCACACGAACAATGCTAATTGAGGTTGTTAAGCACACAAACAAGGGCAAATGAGGTTCCTAAGCACAATAACAAATTCAAATGAGATTCATAAGTACAACAATGAGGACAAAAGAGGTTATTAAGCACACGAAAAATGCCTACTGACGTTGTGAAGTACTTCAACTAGGGCAAATGTGGTTCCTAAGCACAAGAACAAATGCAAATGAGGTTGATAAGCACGAGATCGAGGACAAAAGAGGTTGTTAAGCACACGAAAAATGCCAATTGAGGTCGTTAAGCACATAAAAAAGTGCAAATGAGATTTCTAAGCACAAGAACTAATGCAAATAAAGTTCATAAGCGCAAGATCAAGCGCAAATTATGATGCGAAGCGCAAGACCAACAAGAAATGAGGTTGTTAAGCACAAGAACAAATGTCAATGAGGTTCATAAGCACAAGATCAAGGGCAAAAGAGGTTCATAAGTACTATAGCAAGGGTCAATTATGTTGCAAAATGCAAGAACAACGACAAAGGTTGTTAGGCAAAGAACAAGTGTAAATGATGCTGCTAAGCACCAGAACATGGGCAAAAGAGGTTAAGAACCATACGAACAATTACAATTGATGTTGTTAAGTACACGAATAGGGGCAAATAAGGTTCCTAAGACCAAGAACAAATACAAATGAGGTTCATGAGCACATGATCAAGGTCAACAGAGATTGTTAAGCACACGAAAAACGCCAATTGTGGTTGTTAAGCAGAGAAACAAGGGCAATTGTGGTTCCTAAGCACAAGAACCAATGCTAATGGGGTTCGTAAGTACAAGATCAAGGGCAAATTATGTTGCAAAGCGCAACAACAACGATAAATGAGGTTGTTAAGCACAAAAAACAAGTGGAAATGAAGTTCATCAGCAAAAGATCAAGGACAAAAGAGGTTGGTAACCACACAAATACCGCCAATTGAGGTTGTTTCAGCACACAAACAAGGGAAAATGAGGTTCCTAAGCACAAGAGCAAGGTCAAAAGTGGTTCTCAAGCACATGAAAAATATCAATTGAGGTTGTTGAGCACAGAAAAAAGTATAAATGAGGTTCCTAAGCATAAGAACAAATGCAAATGAGGTTCACAAGCACAAGATCTAGGGCAAAAGAGGTTGTTAAGCACACGAAAAATGCCAATTGAGGTTGTTAAGCACAGAAACAATGGCAAATGAGGTTCCTAAGCACAACAAGAAATGCAAATGAGGTTCATAAGCACAAGATAAAGGGCAAATTATGTTGCAGAACGCAGGAACAACGAGAAATGAGGTTGGTAAGCACAGGAACAACGACAAATGATGTTGCTAAGCACAAGAACAAGAGTGAATGATGTTGCCATGGACAAGAATAGGGGCAAAAGAGATTAAGAAGCATATGAATAACGACAATTGAGGTTGTTAAGCAAACGAACAAGGGCAAATGAGGTTCCTAAGCTTAAGAACAATTGAAAATGAGGTTCATAAGGACCAGATCAAGGTCAAAAGAGATTGTCCAGCACACGCAAAGCGTCAATTGAGGTTGTTAAGCACACAAACAAGTGCAAATGAGGTTCCTAAGCACAGGAACAAATGCAAATGAGGTTCTTAAGCACCAGATCATGGTCAAAAGAGGTTGTTGAGCACACGAACAACGCCAATTGAGGTTGTTAAGCGCACAAACAAGGACAAAAGAGGTTCGTAAGCACGAGATCAAGGGCAAATTACTTTGCAAGGCGCAAGAACAACGAGAAATGAGGTTGTTTAGCACAAGAACAAGTGAGCTTCCTAAGCATAAGAACAAATGCACATGAGGTTCATAAGCACAAGATCGAGGGCAAAAGAGGTTGTTAAGTACACGAAAAATACCAATTGAGGTCGTTAAGCATATAAACAAGTGCAAATGAGGTTTCTAAGCACAAGAACAAATGCAAATGAGGTTCATAAGCACAATATGAAGGACAAAAGAGGTTGCTAAGCACACGAACAATGGCAAACAATGGCAAATGAAGTTCATCGGCACAAGATCAAGGTCAAAAGAGGTTGTTAAGAACACGAACAACGCCAATTGAGATTGGTAAGCGCACAAAGAAGTGCAAATGAGGTTCCTAAGCACAAGAACAAATGCAAATGGGGTTCATAAGCGCAAGATCGTGGGCAAAAGAGGTTGTTAAGTACACGAAAAATACCAATTGAGGTCGTTAAGCATATAAACAAGTGCAAATGAGGATTCTAAGCACAAGAACAAATGCAAATGAGGTTCATAAGCACAATATGAAGGACAAAAGAGGTTGCTAAGCACACGAACAACGCCAATTGAAGTTGTTAAGCGCATAAACAAGGGCAAATCAGGTTCGTAAGCACAAGATCAAGGGCAAATTATCTTGCAATGCCCAAGAACAACGATAATTTAGGTTGTTAAGCATGAGAACAAGTGAGGTTCCTAAGCATAAGAACAAACACAAATAAGGTTCATTAGCACAAAATCGAGGGCAAAAGAGGTTGTTAAGCACACGAAAGATACCAATTGAGGTCGTTAAGGACATAAAGAATTGCAAATGAGGTTTCTAAGCACAAGAACAAATGAAGTTCATAAGTGCAAGATCAAGGGCAAATTATGTTGCAAAGCGCAAGAAAAACGATAAATGAGGTTGTTAAGCACAACCACTAGTGCAAATGAGGTACATAAGCACAAGATCAATATCAAAAAATGTTGTTAAGCACACGAACAATGCCAATTGAGTTTGTTAAGCACACTAACAAGTGCAAATGAGGTTCCTAAGTATAAGAACAAATGCAAATGAGGTTCATAAGTACAATAACGAGGACAAAAGAGGTTATTAACCACACGGAAAACGCCAACTGAGGTTCTTAAGCACTTCAACAAGGCCAAATGAGATTCCTACGCACAAGAACAAATGCAAATGAGGTTGATAAGAACAAGATCGTGGACAAAAGAGGTTGTTAACCACACAAAAAATGTCAATTGAGGTCGTTAAGAACATAAACAAGTGCAAATGAGGTTTTTAAGCACAAGAACTAATGCAAATGAGGTTCGTAAGCACAAGACCAAGGGCAAATTATGTTGCAAAGCGCAAGAACAACGATAAATGAGGTTGTTAAGCACAAGAACAAGTGTAAATGAGGTTCATAAGCACAAGATCAAGGTCAAAAGAGATTAATAAGCACTATATAAAGGGGCAATTATGTTGCAACGCGCAAGAACAACGACAAAGGTTGTTAAGCACAAGAACAAGTCTAAATGATGTTGCTAAGCACCAGAACAAGGGCAAAAGAGGTTAAGAAGCATATGAACAATAACAATTGAGGTTGTTAAGCACACGAACAGGGGCAAATGAGGTTCCTAAGAATAAGAACAAATACAAATGAGTTTCATCAGCACAAGATCAGGGGCAACAGAGGTTGTTAAGCACACGAAAAATGCCAATTGAGGTTGTTAACCACACAAACAAGGGCAAATGAGGTTCCTAAGCACAAGAACAAATTCAAATGAGTTTCGTAAGCACAAGATCAATCGAAAATTATATTGCAAAGCGCAAGAACAACGATAAATGAGGTTGTTAAGCACAAGAACAAGAACAAGTGTAAATGAAGTTCATCAGCACAAGATCAAGGGCATAAGAGGTTGTTAAGCACACAAAGAAGGGAAAATGGGGTTCCTAAGCACTAGATCAATGTCAAAAGAGGTTCTCAAGCACACGAAAAATGTCAATTGAGGTTGTTAATAACACAAAGAAGTGCAAATGAGATTCCTAAGCACAAGAACAAATGCAAATGAGGTCCAGAAGCACAAGATCAAGGACAAAAGAGCTTGTTAAGCACACGAACAACGCCAATTGAGATTGTTAAGCACACAAAGAAGGGCAAATGAGGTTCCTATGCACAAAAACAAATGCAAATGAGGTTCATAAGCACAAGATCAAGGCCAAAAGAGGTTGTTAAGCACACGAACAACCCCAATTGAGGCTGTTAAGCACAGAAACAAGTGCAAATGAGGTTCCTAAGCACAAGAAGAAAGGGAAATGAGGTTCATAAGCACAATATGAAGGTCAAAATAGGTTGTTAAACACACGAAAAACGCCAATTGAGGTTCTTAAGCACATAAACATTGGCAAATGAGGTTTCTAAGTACAAAAACAAATGCAAATGAGGTTCGTAAGCACAAGATAAAGGGAAAATTATATTGCAAAGCCAAGGAACAACGAGAAATGAGGTTGGTAAGCACAAGAACAACGACAATCTGGAAATGATGTTGTTATGGCTAAGAATAGGGGCAAAAGTGGTTAAGAAGTATAGGAATAACGACTATTGAGGTTGTTAAGCACATGAACAAGTGCAAATGAGGTTCCTAAGCATAAGAACGAGGACAAAAGAGGTTATTAAGCACACAAAAAACACCAATTGAGGTTGTTAAGCACATCAACAAGGACAACTGAGGTTCCTTTGCACAAGAACAAATGCAAATGCGGTTGATAAGCACAAGATCGAAGACAAAAGAGGTTGTTAAGCACACGAAAAATGCCAATTCAGGTCGTTAAGCACATAAACAAGTGCAAATGAGGTTCCTAAGCACAAGAACAAATGCGAATGACATTCATAACTGCTAGATCAAGAGCAAATAATGTTGCAAAGCACAAGAACAACTACAAATCAGGTTGATAAGCACAAGAACAAGTGTAAATGAGGTTCATAAGCACAAGATCAACGGCAAAAGAGGTTGTTAAGCACACAAACAAGGGCAAATGAGGTTCGTAAGCACACAAACAAAGGAAAATGAGATTCGTACGCACAAGATCAATTGCAAATGAGGTTCATAAGCACTATATCAAGGGCAAATTATGTTGCAAAGCGCAAGAACAACGACAAAGGTTGTTAAGCACATGAACAAGTATAAATTATGTTGCTAAGCACCAGAACAAGGGCAAAAGATGTTAAGAAGCATATGAACAGGGGCAAATGAGGTTCGTAAGCACAATATCAAGGGCAAATTATGTTGCAAAGTGCAAGAACAACGATAAATGAGGTTGTTAAGCACAATAACAAATGTAAATGAGGTTCATAAGCATAAGATCAAGGGCAAAAGATTAAACATACAAACAATGCCAATTGAGGTTGTTAAGCACACAAACAATGGCAACTGAGGTTCCTAAGCACATGAACAAATGCAAATGAGGTTCGTATGCACAACATGAAGGGCAAATTATGTTGCAAAGCGTAGGAACAACGATAAATGAGGTTGTTAAGCACAAGAACAAGTGTAAATGAGGTTCATAAGCACAAGATCAAGGGAAAAAGTGGTTGTTAAACACACAAACAATGCCAATTGAGGTTGTTAAGCACACAAACAATGGCAAATCAGGTTCCTAAGCACAGGAACAAATGCAAATGAGGTTCGTATACACAAGATGAAAGGCAAATGAAGTTGTTAAGTACAAGAACAACGATAAATGAGGTTGTTAAGTACAAGAACAAGTTGAAATGATATTGCTAAGAAGAAGAACAAAGGAAAAAGAGGTTAAGAAGCATATGAACAACGGTAATTGAGGTTGTTAAGCACACAAACAAGGGCAAATAAGGTTCCTAAGCACAAGAACAAATGCAAATGAAGTTCATTAGTACAAGATCAAGGGCAAAGAGCTTGTTAAGCACATAAACAAGAGAAATGAGGTTCCTTAGAACAAGAACAAATGTAAACGAAGTCCATAAGCACTATATTAAGGGAAAATTATGTTGCAAAGCACAAGAACAACGACAAAGGTTGTTAAGCTAAAGAACAAGTGTAAATGATGTTGCTAAGAACCATAACAAGGGCAAAAGAGGATAAAAAGCATATGAAAAATGCCAATTGAGGTTATTAAGCACACGAACAGGTGCAAATGAGGTGCCTAAGCGTAAGAACAAATACAAATGAGGTTCATAAGAACTAGATCAAGGGCAAATTACGTTGCAAAGCGCAAGAACAACGATAAATGATGTTGTTAAGCACAAGAACAAGTGTAAACGAAGTTGATAAGCATAAGAGCAAGGGCAAAGGAGGTTATTAAGCACACAAACATGTGTAAATCAGGATCATAAGCACAAGATCAAGGGCAAAAGAGGTTGTTAAGAACACAAACAAGGGCACATGAGGTTCGTAAGCACAATATCAAGGGCAAATTATGTTGCAAACCGCAAGAACATCGATAAATGAGGCTGTTAAGCACAAGAACAAGTTTAAATGAGGCTCATAAGCACAAGATCAAGGGCAAAAGAGGTTGTTATGAACACAAACAAGATCAAATGAAGTTCATAAGCACAATATCAAGGGCAAATTATGTTGCAAAGCGCTAGAACAACGATAAATAAGGTTGTTAACCACAAGAACAAGTGTAAATGAGGTTCAAAAGCACAAAATCACGGGCAAAATAGGTTGTTAAGCACACAAACAAGGGAAAATGTGGATCATAAGCACCAGATCAAGGGCAAAAGAGGTTGTTAGCTCACAAACAAGGGCAAATGAGGTTCATAAGCACAATATCAAGGGTAAATTATGTTGCAAAGTGCTAGAACAACGATAAATGAGGTTGTTACGTACAATAACAAGTGTAAATGAGGTTCATAAGCACAAGATCAAGGGCAAAAGAGGTTGTTAAGCCCACAAACAAGTGTAAATGAGATTCATAAGCACAAGAACAACGATAAAAGAGGTTGTTAAGCACAAGAACAAGTGTAAACGAGGTTCATAAGCACACGATCAAGGGCAAAGGAGGTTATTAAGCACACAAACAAGAGTAAAAGAGGATCATAAGCACAAGATCAAGGGCAAAAGAGATTGTTAAGCACACAAACAAGGGCAAATGAGGTTCGTAAGCACAATATAAAGGGCAAATTATGTTGCAAATAGCTAGAACAACGATAAATGAGGTTGTTAAGCACAAGAAAAAGTGTAAATGAGGTTCATAAGCACAATATCAAGGACAAATTATCTTGCAATGCCCAAGAACAACGATAAATTAGGTTGTTAAGCACAAGAACAAGTGAGGTCTCTAAGCATAAGAACAAATACAAATAAGGGTCATAAGCACAAGATCAAGGGCAAAAGAGGCTGTTAAGCACAACAAAAATACCAATTGCATTCGTTAAGCACATAAACAACTGCAAATGAGGTTTCTAAGCACAAGAACAAATGTCAATGAGGGTCATAAGCACAAGATCAAGGGCAAATTATGTTGCAAAGCTCAAGAACAACGACAAATGAGGTTGTTAAGCACAAGAACAAGTGTAAATTAGGTTCATAAGCACAAGATCAAGGACAAAAGAGGTTGTCAAGCACACAAACAGAGCTAATAGAGGTTGTTAAGCACACAAACAATGAAAAATGAGGTTTCTAAGCACAAGATCAAGGGCAAATTATGTTGCAAAACGCAAGAACAACGATAAATGAGGTTGTTTAGCACAAGAACAAGTGTAAATCAGGTTCATAAGCACAAGATCAAGGGCAAACGAGCAACTAAGCACACATACAAGGGCAAATAAGGTTCGTAAGAATAAGATCAAGGGCAAATTATGTTGCAAAGTACAAGAACAACGATAAATGAGGTTGTTAAGCACAATAATAAGTGTAAATGAGGTTCATAAGAACAAAATCAAAGGCAATAGAGGTTGTTAAGCACACCAAAAATGCCAATTGAGGTTGTTAAGCTCACAAATAATGGCAAATGAGGTTCCTAAGCACAACAGCAAATGCAAATGAGGTTCATAAGCACAAGATAAAGAGCAAATTATGTTGCAAAGCGCAGGAACAACAATAAATGAGGTTGGTAAGCAAAAGAACAAGGGCAAAAGATATTGTTAAGCACACAAACAAGGGAAAATGATGTTCGTAAGCACTATATCAAGAGAAAATTTTGTTGCAAATCGCAAGAACAACGATAAATGAGGTTGCTAAGCACAAGAACAAGTGTAAATGAGGTTCATAAACGCAAGAACAACGATAAATGAGGTTGTTAAGCATAAGAACAAGTGTAAATGAGGTTCATAAGCACAAGATCAAGGGCAAAGGAGGTTATTAAGCACACAAAAAAGTGTAAAAGAGGATTATAAACACATGATCCAGAGCAAAAGATGTTGTTAAGCACACAAACAAGGGCAAATGAGGTTCGTAAGCACAATATCAAGGGCAAATTATGTTGCAAAGTGCTAGAGCAACGATTAATGAGGTTGTTAAGCACAAAAACAAGTGTAAATGTTGTTGATAACCACAAGATCAAGGGAAAAAGAGGTTGTGAAGCACACAACAAGGGCAAATGAGATTCGTAAGCACAAGATCAAGGGCAAATTATGTTACAAAGCGCAAGAACAACGATAAATGAGGTTGTTAAGCACAAGAACAAGTATAAATGAGGTTAATAAGCACAAGATCAAGGGCATAAGAGGTTGTTAAGCACACAAACTGAGCCAATTGAGGTTGTTAAGCACACAAACAATGGAAAATGAGATTCCTAAGCACAAGATAAAGGTCAAAAGAGGTTCTCAAGTACACGAAAAAAGCCAATTGAGGTTGTTAAGCACACAGACAAGTGCAAATGAGGTTTCTTAGCACAAGAACAAGTGTAAATGAGGTTCATAAGCCCAAGATCAAGGGCAAAGGATGTTATTAAGCACAAGAACAAGTGTAAATTAGGTTCATAAGCACAAGATCAAGGACAAAAGAGGTTGTCAAGCACACAAACAGAGCCAATTGAGGTTGTTAAGCACACAAACAATGAAAAATGAGGTTTCTAAGCACAAGATCAAGGGCAAATTATGTTGTAAAACGCAAGAACAACGATAAATGAGGTTGTTTAGCACAAGAACAAGTGTAAATCAGGTTCATAAGCACAAGATCAAGGGCAAACGAGCAACTAAGCACACATACAAGGGTAAATAAGGTTCGTGAGAATAAGATCAAGGGCAAATTATATTGCAAAGTACAAGAACAACGATAAATGAGGTTGTTAAGCACAATAATAAGTGTAAATGAGGTTCATAAGAACAAAATCAAAGGCAATAGAGGTTGTTAAGCACACCAAAAATGCCAATTGAGGTTGTTAAGCTCACAAACAATGACAAATGAGGTTCCTAAGCACAACAGCAAATGCAAATGAGGTTCATAAGCACAAGATAAATGGCAAATTATGTTGCAAAGCGCAGGAACAACAAGAAATGAGGCTGGTAAGCACAAGAACAAGGGCAAAAGATATTGTTAAGCACACAAACAAGGGCAA
Organism: Carex cristatella; assembly: GCA_024447775.1. Taxonomy (NCBI): domain Eukaryota; kingdom Viridiplantae; phylum Streptophyta; class Magnoliopsida; order Poales; family Cyperaceae; genus Carex; species Carex cristatella. Next base: position 7,706,091 of record JAJHPF010000016.1, read on the forward strand.
ATGAGGTTCGTAAGCACTATATCAAGGGCAAATTTTGTTGCAAATCGCAAGAACAACGATAAATGAGGTTGCTAAGCGCAAGAACAACGATTAATGAGGTTGTTAAGCGCAAGAACAAGTGTAAATGAGGTTCATAAGCACAAGATCAAGGGCAAAGGAGGTTATTAAGCACACAAACAAGTGTAAATGAGGATCATAAACACATGATCCAGAGCAAAAGAGGTTGTTAAGCACACAAACAAGGGCAAATGAGATTCGTAAGCACAATATCAAGGGCAAATTATGTTGCAAAGTGCTAGAACAACGATAAATGAGGTTGTTAAGCACAAGAACAAGTATAAATGAGGTTAATAAGCACAACATCAAGGGCATAAGAGGTTGTTAAGCACACAAACAATGGAAAATGGGATTCCTAAGCACAAGATAAAGGTCAAAAGAGGTTCTCAAGTACACGAAAAAAGCCAATTGAGGTTGTTAAGCACACAGACAAGTGCAAATGTGGTTTCTAAGCAAAAGAACAAATGCAAATGAGGTTCATAAGCACAAGATGAAGGACAAAAGAGGTTGTTAAGCACACAAAGAAGGGCATATGAGGTTCCTAAGCACAATGACAAATGCAATTGAGGTTTATAAGCACAACAACGACGACAAAAGAGGTTATTAAGCACACGAAAAATGCCAATTGACGTTGTTAAGCACTTCAACTGGGGCAAATGAGGTTGATAAGCACGAGATCGAGGACAAAAGAGTTTGTTAAGCACATGAAAAATTCCAATTGAGGTCGTTAAGCACATAAACAAGTGCAAATGATTCTAAGCACAAGAACTAATGCAAATAAGGTTCATAAGCGCAAGATCAAGCGCAAATTATGTTCTGAAGCGCAAGAACAACGACAAATGAGGTTGTTAAGCACAAGAACAAATGTAAATGAGGTTCATAAGCACAAGATCAAGGGCAAAAGAGGTTCATAAGCACTATAGCAAGCGTCAATTATGTTGCAAAGCGCAAGAACAACGACAAAGGTTGTTAGGCACAAGAACAAGTGTAAATAATGCTGCTAAGCACCAGAACATGGGCAAAAAAAGTTAAGAAACATATGAACAATGACAATTGAGGTTGTTAAGTACACGAACAGGGGCAAATGAGGTTCCTAAGAATAAAAACAAATACAAATGAGGTTCATGAGCACATGATCAAGGTCAACAGAGATTGTTAAGCACACGAAAAACGCTAATTGTGGTTGTTAAGCACACAAACAAGGGCAAATGAGGTTCCTAAGCACAATAACAATGCAAATTTGGTTCGTAAGTACAAGATCAAGGGCAAATTATGTTGCAAAGGCAAGAACAAAGATAAATGAGGTTGTTAAGCACAAGAACAAGTGGAAATGAAGTTCATCAGCGAAAAATCATGGAAAAAAGAGGTTGGTAAGCACACAAACAGCGCCAATTGAGGTTTTTAAGCACACAAAAAAGGGAAAATGAGGTTCCTAAGCACAAGATCAAGGTCAAAAGAGTTTCTCAAGCACATGAAAAATGCCAATTGAGGTTGTTAAGCACACAAAAAATGACAAATGAGGTTGTTAACAATGATAAATGAGGTTGTTAAGCACAAGAACAAGTGTAAATGATGTTCATTAGCACAAGATCAAGGGGAAAAGAGGTTATTAAGCACACAAGCAGGTGTAAATGAGGATTATAAGCAAAAGATCAAGAGCAAAAGAGGTTGTTAAGCACAGAAACAAGGGTAAATGAAGTTCGTAAGCACAATATCAAGGGCAAATGATGTTGCAAAGCGCTAGAACTACGATTAATGAGGTTGTTAAGCACAAAAACAAGGGTAAATGTGGTTCATAAGCACAAGATCAAGGGCAAAAGAGGTGGTTAAGCGCACAAACAAGGGCAAGTGAGATTCGTAAGCACAAGATCAAGGGCAAATTATGTTGCATAGCGGAAGAACAACGATAAATGAGTGGTTAAGCACAAGAACAAGTATAAATGAGGTTAATAAGCACAAGATGAAGGGCAAAAGAGGTTGTTAAGCACACAAACTGAGCTAATTGAGGTTGTTAAGCACACAAACAATGGAAAATGAGATTCTTAAGCACAAGATAAAGGTCAAAAGAGGTTCTCAATCACACGAAAAATGTCAATTGAGGTTGTTAAGAACACTGACAACTGCAAATGAGGTTTCTAAGCAGAAGAACAAATGCAAATGAGGTTCATAAGCACAAGATAAAGGGCAAATTATGTTGCAAAACGCAGGAACAACGAACTGAGGTTGGTAAGCACAAGAACAATGAGAAATGACGTTGCTAAGGACAAGAACAAGTGTAAATGAGGTTCATTAGCACAAGATCAAGGGGAAAAGAGGTTATTAAGCACACAAGCAAGTGTAAATGAGGATTATAAGCACAAGATCAAGAGCAAAAGAGGTTGTTAAGCACACAAACAAGGGTAAATGAAGTTCGTAAGCACAATATCAAGGGCAAATGATGTTGGAAAGCGCTAGAACAACGATTAATGAGTTTGTGAAGCACAAAAACAAGGGTAAATGTGGTTCATAAGCACAAGATCAAGGGAAAAGAGGTGGTTAAGCGCACAAACGACGGCAAGTGAGATTCGTAAGCTCAAGATCAGGGGCAAATTATGTTGCATAGCGGAAGAACAACGATAACTGAGTGGTTAAGCACAAGAACCAGTATAAATGAGGTTAATAAGCACAAGATGAAGGGCAAAAGAGGCATTTAAGCACACAAACTGAGCCAATTGAGGTTGTTAAGCACACAAACAATGGAAAATGAGATTCCTAAGCACAAGATAAAGGTCAAAAGAGGTTCTCAATCACACGAAAAATGCCAATTGAGGTTGTTAAGAACACTGACAACTGCAAATGAGGTTTCTAAGCAGAAAAACAAATGCAAATGAGGTTCATAAGCACAAGATGAAGGATAAAAGAGGTTGTTAAGCACACGAACAATGCTAATTGAGGTTGTTAAGCACACAAACAAGGGCAAATGAGGTTCCTAAGCACAATAACAAATTCAAATGAGATTCATAAGTACAACAATGAGGACAAAAGATGTTATTAAAGCACACGAAAAATGCCTACTGACGTTGTGAAGCACTTCAACTAGGGCAAATGAGGTTCCTAAGCACAAGAACAAATGCAAATGAGGTTGATAAGCACGAGATGCAGGACAAAAGAGGTTGTTAAGCACACGAAAAATGCCAATTAAGGTCGTTAAGCACATAAAAAAGTACAAATGAGATTTCTAAGCACAAGAACTAATGCAAATAAGGTTCATAAGCACAAGATCAAGCGCAAATTATGATGCGAAGTGCAAGACCAACGACAAATGAGGTTGTTAAGCACAAGAACAAATGTAAATGAGGTTCATAAGCACAAGATCAAGGGCAAAAGAGGTTCATAAGCACTATAGCAAGGGTCAATTATGTTGCAAAGTGCAAGAACAACGACAAAGGTTGTTAGGCACAAGAACAAGTGTAAATGATGCTGCTAAGCACCAGAACATGGGCAAAAGAGGTTAAGAAACATATGAACAATTACAATTGATGTTGTTAAGTACACGAACTGGGGCAAATGAGGTTCCTAAGAATAAGAACAAATACAAATGAGGTTCATGAGCACATGATCAAGGGCAACAGAGATTGTTAAGCACACGAAAAATGCCAATTGTAGTTGTTAAGCAGATAAACAAGGGCAATTGAGGTTCCTAAGCACAAGAACCAATGCTAATGGGGTTCGTAAGTACAAGATCAAGGGCAAATTATGTTGCAAAGCGCAAGAACAACGATAAATGAGGTTGTTAAGCACAAAAAACAAGTGGAAATGAAGTTCATCAGCAAAAGATCAAGGACAAAAGAGGTTGGTAAGCACACAAATACCGCCAATTGAGGTTGTTCAGCACACAAACAAGGGAAAATGAGGTTCCTAAGCACAAGATCAAGGTCAAAAGAGGTTCTCAAGCGCATGAAAAATATCAATTGAGGTTGTTGAGCACAGAAAAAAGTACAAATGAGGTTCCTAAGCATAAGAACAAATGCAAATGAGGTTCACAAGCACAAGATCTAGGGGCAAAAGAGGTTGTTAAGCACACGAAAAATGCCAATTGAGGTTGTTAAGCACAGAAACAATGGCAAATGAGGTTCCTAAGCACAACAAGAAATGCAAATGAGGTTCATAAGCACAAGATAAAGGGCAAATTATGTTGCAGAACGCAGGAACAACGAGAAATGAGGTTGGTAAGCACAGGAACAACGACAAATGATGTTGCTAAGCACAAGAACAAGTGTAAATGATGTTGCTATGGACAAGAATAGGGGCAAAAGAGATTAAGAAGCATATGAATAACGACAATTGAGGTTGTTAAGCAAACGAACAAGGGCAAATGAGGTTCCTAAGCTTAAGAACAATTGCAAATGAGGTTCATAAGCACCAGATCAAGGTCAAAAGAGGTTGTCCAGCACACGCAAAGCGTCAATTGAGGTTGTTAAGCACACAAACAAGTGCAAATGAGGTTCCTAAGCACAAGAACAAATGCAAATGAGGTTCTTAAGCACCAGATCATGGTCAAAAGAGGTTGTTGAGCACACGAACAACGCCAATTGAGGTTGTTAAGCGCACAAACAAGGACAAATGAGGTTCGTAAGCACGAGATCAAGGGCAAATTACCTTGCAAGGCGCAAGAACAACGAGAAATGAGGTTGTTGAGCACAAGAACAAGTGAGGTTCCTAAGCATAAGAACAAATGCACATGAGGTTCATAAGCACAAGATCGAGGGCAAAAGAGGTTGTTAAGTACACGAAAAATACCAATTGAGGTCGTTAAGCATATAAACAAGTGCAAATGAGGTTTCTAAGCACAAGAACAAATGCGAATGAGGTTCATAGGCACAATATGAAGGACAAAAGAGGTTGCTAAGCACACGAACAACGCCAATTGAGGTTGTTAAGCGCACAAACAAGGGCAAATGAGGTTCGTAAGCACAAGATCAAGGGCAAATTATCTTGCAATGCCCAAGAACAACGATAATTTAGGTTGTTAAGCATGAGAACAAGTGAGGTTCCTAAGCATAAGAACAAATACAAATAAGGTTCATTAGCACAAGATCGATGGCAAAAGAGGTTGTTAAGCACACGAAAGATACCAATTGAGGTCGTTAAGCACATAAAAAAGTGCAAATGAGGTTTCTAAGCACAAGAACAAATGGAAATGAGGTCCATAAGCGCAAGATCAAGGGCAAATTATGTTGCAAAGCGCAAGAACAACGACAAATGAGGTTGTTAAGCACAAGAACAAGTGTAAATTAGGTTCATAAGCACAAGATCAAGGGTAAAAGAGGTTGTTAAGCGCACAAACAAGTGAAAATTTGGTTCGTAAGCACAAGAACAAATGCAAACAAGGTTCATAAGCACAAGAACGAGGATAAAAGAGGTTGTTAAGCACACTAAAAAAACCAATTGAGGTCGTTAAGCACATAAACAAGAGAAAATGAGGTTCCTAAGTACAAGAACAAATGCAAATGAAGTTCATAAGTGCAAGATCAAGGGCAAATTATGTTGCAAAGCGCAAGAAAAACGATAAATGAGGTTGTTAAGCACAAGCACAAGTGCAAATGAGGTTCATAAGCACAAGATCAAGGGCAAAAGAATTTTTTAAGCTCACAAATAACGCCAATTAAGGTTGTTAAGAACACAAACAAGGGCAAATGAGGTTCCTAAGCACAACATCAAGGTCAAAAGAGGTTCTCAATCACACGAAAAATACCAATTGAGGTTGTTAAGCAAACAAACAAGTGTAAATGAGGTTCCTAAGTACAAAGAACAAATGAAAATGTGGTTCATAAGTACAAGATCTAGGGCAAAAGATGTTGTTAAGCACACGAACAACGCCAATTGAGGTTTATTAAGCATACAATCATGGGCAAATTAGGTCCCTAAGAACAAGAACAAATGCAAATGAGGTTCATCGGCACAAGATCAAGGTCAAAAGAGGTTGTTAAGCACACGAACAACGCCAATTGATGTTTGTAAGCGCACAAAGAAGTGCAAATGAGGTTCCTAAGCACAAGAACAAATGCAAATAGGGTTCATAAGCGCAAGATCAAGGGCAAATTATGTTGTAAAGCGCAAGAAAAACGATGATGAGGTTGTTAAGCACAAGAACAAGTGTAAATGAGGTTCAAAAGCACAAGATCATGGATAAAAAAGGTTATTAAGTACACAAACAATGCCAATTGAGGTTGTTAAGCACACAAAAAAGGGCCAATGAGGTTCCTAAGCACAAGATCAAGGTCAAAAGAGGTTCTCAAGCCCACGAAAAATAACAATTGAGGTTGTTAACCACACAAACAAGTGCAAATGAGGTTCCTAAGCACAAGAACAAATGCAAATGAGATTCATAAGCACAAGATCAAGGGCAAAAGGGGATAATGCACACGAGAAATGCAAATTGAGGTAGTTAAGCACAAGAACAAATGCAAATGAGGTTCGGAAGCACAAGATAAAGGGCAAATTATGTTGCAAATTGCAGGAACAACGACAAATGCGGTTGGTAAGCACAAGAACAATGACAAATGATGTAGCTAAGCACATGATACAAATACAAATGACGAAAAACAAGTGCACATGGGCACACGATCAAGGTCAAAAGAGGTTGTCAAGCACACGAAAAACATCAATTGAGGTTGTTAAGCACACAAACAAGTGCACATGAGGTTCCTAAGCACAAGAACAAATGCAAATGAGGTTCATATGCAGAAGAACGAGGACAAAAGAGGTTGTTAAGCACACGAAAAACGCCAATTGAGGTCGTTAAGCACATGACAAGTGTAAATGAGATTTCTAAGCACAAGAACAAATACAAATGAGGTTCATAAGCACAAGATTAAGGGAAAATTATGTTGTATAGGACAAGAAGAACGATAAACGAGGTTGTTAAGCACAAGAACACGTGTAAATGAGGTTCAAAATAACAAGATCATGGGTAAAAGAGGTTGTTAAGCACACGAACAATGTCAATTGAGATTGTTAAGCACGCAAACAAGGGAAAATGAGATTACTAAGCACAATAACAAATGCAAATGAGATTCATAAGTATCAAGGGCAAATTATGTTGCAAAGTGCAAGAACAACGACAAAGGTTGTTAAGCACAAGAACAAGTGTAAATGATGTTGCTAAGCACCAGAACAAGGGCAAAAGAGGTTAAGAAGCATATGAAGAATGACAATTGAGGTTGTTAAGCACATGAACAGGGGCAAATGAGGTTCCTAAGCATAAGAATAAATACAAATGTGGTTCATAAGCACAAGATCAACGGCAACAGAGGTTGTTAAGCACATGAAAAACGCCAGTTGAGGTTGTTAAGCACACAAACAAGGACAAATGAGGTTCCTAAGCACAAGAACAAATGTAAATGAGATTCGTAAGCTCAAGATCAAGGGCAATAGAGGTTGTTAAGCGCACAAACAAGGACAAATGAGGTTTGTAAGCATAAGATCAAGGGCAAATTATGTTGTAAAATGCAATAACAACGTTAAATGAGGTTGTTAAGCACAAGAACAAGTGTAAATGCGGTTCATAAGCACAAGATCAAGGGCAAAAGAGGTTGTTAAGCACACAAACAACGCCAATTGAAGTTGTTAAGCACACAAACCAGGGCAAATGAGGTTCCTTAGCACAACATCAGGGGCAAAAGAGGTTCTCAAGCACACGAAAAATGCCAATTGAGGTTGTTAAGCACACAAACATGTGCAAATGAGGTTCCTAAGCACAAGAACAAATGCAAATGCAAAAGAGGTTGTGAAGCACGCGAACAACGCCAATTGAGGTTGTTAAGCACACAAACAAGTGCACATGAGGTTCCTAAGAACAAGAACAAATGCAAATGAGGTTCATAAGCAGAAGATCAAGGTCAAAAGAGGTTGTTAAGCACATGAACAACACCAATTGAGGTTGTTAAGCGCTCAAACAAGTGCAAATGAGGTTCGTAAGCACAAGAACAAAAATGGAAATGAGGTTCATAAGCACAATAACAAGTGTAAAAGAGGTTGTTAAGCACACTAAAAACACCAATTGAGGTCGTTAAGCACATAAACAAGAGAAAATGAGGTTTCCTAAGCACAACAACAAATGCAAATGAAGTTCATAAGCGCAAGATCAAGGGCAAATTATGTTGCAAAGCGGAAGAAGAACGATAAATGAGGTTCTTATGCACAAGAACAAGTGTAAATGAGGTTCATAAGCACAAGATCAAGGGCAAAAGAGGTTGTTAAGTACACAAACAAGGGCAAATGAGGTTCCTAAGCACAACATCAAGGTCAAAAGAGGTTCTCAATCTCACGAAAAATGCCAATTGTGGTTGTTAAGCACACAAACAAGTGAAAATGAGGTTCATAACCACAAGAACAAATGCAAATGAGGTTTATAAGCACAAGATCAAGGGCAAAAGAGGAGCACACGAACAACGCCAATTAAGGTTGTTAAGCATACAAACAAGAGCAAATGAGGTTCCTAAGAACAAGAACAAATGCAAATGAGATTTATAAGCACAAGATCAAGGTCAAAAGAGGTTGTTAAGCACACAAACAATGACAATCGAGGTTTGTGAAGCACATAAACAAGGGAAAATGAGATTCCTAAGCACAAGAACACATGCAAATGAGGTTCATAAGCACTATATCAAGAGCAAATTATGTTGCAAAGTGCAAGAACAACGACAAAGGTTGTTAAGCAAAAGAAAAAGTGTAAATGATGTTGCTAACCACCAAAACAAGGGCAAAAGAGGTTAAGAAGCATATAAACAATGACAATTGAGGTTGTTAAGCACACAAACAGGGTCAAATGGGGTTCCTAAACAGAAGAACAAATGCAAATGAGGTTCATAAGCACAATATCAAGGTCAAAAGAGGTTATCAAGCACACAAAAAACATCAATTGAGGTTGTTAAGCACACAAACAAGTGCAAATGAGGTTTCCTAAGCACAAGAACAAATGCAAATTAGGTTCATAAGCACAAGAACAAGGACGAAAGAGGTTGTGAAGCACACGAAAAACAACAATTGAGGTTGTTAAGCACACAAACAACTTTAAATGAGGTTCCTAAGCGCAAGAACAAATACAAATGAGGTTCATAAGCAGAAGAACGAGGACAAAAGAGGTTATTAAGCACTCGAAAAATGCCAATTGAGGTTGTTAAGCACTTAAACTAGGGCAAATGAGGTTCCTAAGCACAAGAACAAATGCAAATGAGATTGATAAGCACAAGATCGAGGGCAAAAGAGGTTGTTAAGCCCACGAAAAATGTCAATTGAGGTCGTTAAGCACATCACAAGTGTAAATGAGGTTTCTAAGCACAAGAACAAATGCAAATGAGGTTCATCAGCACAAGATCAAGGGAAAATTATGTTGCAAACCGCAAGAACAACGACAAATGAGGTTGTTAAGCACAAGAACAAGTGTAAATGAGGTTCATAAGTACAAGATCATGGGCAAAAGATGTTGTTAAGCACACGAACAACGTCAATTGAGGTTGTTAAGCACACAAACAAGTGAAAATGAGTTTCATAAGCACAAGAACAAATGCAAATGAAGCTCATAAGGACTATATCAATGGCAAATTATGTTGCAAAGCGCAAGAACAACGACAAATGTTGTTAAGCATAAGAACAAGTGTAAATGATGTTGCTAAGCACTAGAACAAGGGCAAAAGATGTTAAGAAGCATATGAACAACGGCAATTGAGGTTGTTAAGCACATGAACAGGGGCAAATGAGGTTCTTAAGCATAAGAAGAAATGCAAATGAGGTTGTTAAGCACAAGATCAAGGGCAACAGAGGTTGTTAAGCACACGAACAACGCCAATTGAGGTTGTGCGCACAAATATCAATTGAAAGCAATCATCATATAAAGATTATCCAAGTAAGAAAAATCAACACAAGTTCATGTTACGACCTAAGCCTCTAGAGAGGAGATTAGCCTCTCATAGGTGCAATTACAAAAGCATCCATGACAGAAAATTCAATTAAACTAAGAAAATTAACTAAATAAATAACAGAGAGAATAGAATACACTAATTACTTCAGTTTTCCTTACAAGTCGTCCTTGAAAATCCTCCAATCTGCTTCGTTGCCTTAAAATTACTTAAGAGATGGATCGATGGAAATTAGGGTTGAAGAAGAAGAAGAGATGTAGAATGGGAGGTGGCTTGATTTGAATCCCCAAAGGGGATATGTCTTCTCTTCCTGTCCACTTTTTAATTTATAGCAATTTGTGACTTTAAGAGGAAGCAACACAAGGTTGGAAAGTGAATCTGATGAATATATGGTCAAGTTTTGGCAATAAATCGTATTGGTGTGGCCAAGTGTGGCCACACAAATCTAATATTCTGTCTTGGCCACGTTTTGGACTTTACATGGAAGTTATCTTAGCTTGGGAGGCACACTAGGGCAATAAGGAAGTGAATCAAGCGAGAGATATGACAATGAATTACAGCTAATGCTTCAGTAAAAAAGTTGCTGCGACTTGCACATTCCAAATTATGATTTCTAACATTCATAAAGTTGTAGATCTTGTTGTCCTCTTTCAATGAGCCTTTATTTGCCCAAATTTGAGTTTGTATGACCAAGATATGGACAAAATACGATCGATGTGTAGGCAACATATTTTTGTGCGGCCAAGGGTGGCCGCACATGAGGCCGCAATTCTGCTCTGACTTTCTAATGACCTTCTGCTGGATCGTGCGTCCTTAGGGGGTCACATCTTAGGCGGTATTTTTGCTCTAAATGGCCTTGGCTTCAACATGATCAATGTCGGGACTTCAAGAATGGTTGTGCGGCCGCACATAGTGCCCCAGAGACCGCACAATAGGTGAAAACGCTATGAAATTGCAATCAAATCAAACTAGAAGCAGTAACTTGGTTCTTGGCATGATTCTATACTAAATTATACTAAAATATAAGAAAATTGGCCATGAATTTGAGGTTAAACCCATGCTAAAAGTATATATAATTGAGGCTCATCATTGTTGTGCTTAGCAACTCATTGACCATTGTTCTTTTGCTTAATAACTTCATTGGCCATTTTTGTTGTGTTTAACGGCCTCATTTGCATTGTTCCATGGTTGGCAACCTGATTTTTTATTATTCTTGTGCTTAGCAACTCATTGGCTATTGATTAGCATTCTCATTTGTATTGTTTTTGTTCTTAGCAACCTTATTTGCAATGCTCAAGAGCTTAACATCCTCATTTATCATTGTTCTTGTGTTTAGAAACTCATTTACTAATGTTCTTGTGCTTAACAAATGTTTGGCCATCGTTCTTGTCCTTAGAGATCTCATTTTCAATGGTCTTAAGCTTAGCAGCCACATTTGCAATATTCTTGCGCTTAACAGCCTCATTTGCATTGTTCTTGTACTTACAACCTCATTAGTTATTGTTCTTTTCCTTAACAACTCATTTTTAATTATTTTTTTGCTTTAAAACATCATTGGTCATTGTTCTTTTGCTTAACAATATCAATGATCATAGTTTTTGTGATTAGTATTCTTATTTGCATTGTTCTCGTGCGTAGCAACCTCATTTGCATTGTTCTTATGCATAACAACCTTCATTGGCCGTTGTTCTTTTACTTTACAACCTCATTGGCCATTGTTCTTGTGTATAGCATCATCATTTATATTGTTCTTATGCTTAGCAGTCTCATTTGCATTATTCTTGTACCTAACAACCTCATTTGTCTTTGTACCTAACAACCTCATTTGTCTTTAGTCTTGTTGCAAGTCATTTGCAATTGTTCTTTTTGTTAACAAACTAATTGGCCATTGTTCTTGTACTTAGCGTCATTGTTTCCATTGTTCTTGTGCTTAGCAGTCTCATTTGTAATATTCTTGTCCTTAACAATCTCATTTGTTATTGTTGTTGTGCTTAGCAACTCACTAGCTATTGTTCTTTTGCTTAATAACATTATTGGCAATTGTTGTTGTGGTTAACAACCTCATTTGTATTGTTCTCACGCTGAGGAACTTTATTTGTCTTTGTTTTTGCACTTAGCAATTTATTTGCCATTATTCTTTTACTTAACACCCCCATAGGCCACTGTTGTTGAGCTTACCAACCTCATTTGCATTGCTCTTCTGCTTAGCAACCTCATTGGTTATTGTTCTTGTGCTTAGCAACTCCTTGGCCAGTGTTCTTTTGCTTAAGAACTTCATGGGCCATTGTTGTTGTGCTTAGCAGTCTCATTTGTATTGTTATCATGCTTAGAAACCTCATTTGTCATTGTTCTTATTCTTAGCACCTCATTTGTCATTGTTGTTTTGCTTAACAAACTTATTGGTCATTGTTTTTGTGCTTAGCAAACTTATTTCCATTCTTCTTGTGCTTAGCAGCCTCATTTGTAATGTCTTATGCTTAGCAACCTCATTAGTCATTGTTCTTTAACTTACAACCTTATTGGTCATTGTCTTTTTTATTAGCATTCTCATTTTCAATGTTCTCGTGTTTAGCAACTTCATTTGTATTGTTCTTGTGTTAAGAACCTCATTGTTATTTTTCTTTACTTAGTAACTATTTTGCCATCATTCTTTTGCTTAACAACTTCATTGGTCATTGTTCTTTTGCTTCATAACCTCATTAGCCATTGTTCTTGTGCTTAGCTACCTTATTTTTCTTTCTTCTTGTACTTAGCAGCCTCATTTGTATTATTCTAATGCTTAGCAACTCCATTTATCATTATTCTTGTTTTTAGCAACCTCATTTGGCATTATTCTTGTGCTGAGCAACTCATTGGTCATTTGTTTAACAACTTCATTGGCCATTGTTGTTGTGGTTAGCAGTCTCATTTGCATTGTTCTCATGCTTAGCAACCTCATTTGTTATTGTTCTTGTACTTAGCAACTCATTTGTCATTATTCTTTTGCTTAAAAACTAATTGGCCATTGTTGTTGTGCTTAACAATCTCATTTGCATTGTTTTTCTGCTTGTGCTTAAAAGCCTCATTTTCATTCTTCTTGCACTAAGAAGTCTCATTTGTAATTTTCTTGTTCTTAGTGGACACACATAGAACTAGAAGTGATATAAAGATGGCACAGACACACATAGAACTAGTACGGAACTAATGATACTTTATATTTGTATATATAGATTGAAATTTAACCAAAAGATTAAATAGGGCCTTGTAAATAGGACTGTTCAAAAAGCTCGTGGCTCGCTCGTGATTCACATCTGGCTATATCGGTAACAGCTCGTTTGATAGTTGACAGAGCTATTAACGAGCTGGCTCGCTAACAGTTTGGACCAAAATTAACGAGCTGAGCTTTTGCCCAGCTCGGCTCGCCAACTCGCGAGCTAGCTCGGCTAGGCATCAATTTGTGAATTTGTATGAATTTGTGTGTATTTTATACTGTCAAGCTCGATTCAGCTCGATCCAGCTCGGTCCAAAAATGCTTGTAATTTTTTTTTTCTTAAAATAAGGTCCAACCAAACCCAGTGAGCCAGCTCGTGGCTTGCGAGCCAGCTCCACGAGTTTGAGCTGAGATTTTAGCTCGCGAGTTGTTAACGAGCTGACTCGCTAACAGCTCGGTCCAGAATTAACGAGTTGAACTTTTGCCCAGCTCAGCTCGAGCCAGCTCATTTACAGCCCTACTTGTAAATACTTTTTATATATTTTTTAATGCAAATTGTTAGATGGCTAATGCGGTATGACCGTAATGAAAAGTCAACAATGTGACACAATTTGATTGATTTCAAAAACTTATAAATATATACAAATGTGAATATTTATGAAAGTTGACTTTTCAACTTATTAGTTCATATAAAAACAAAAATAAAAAAAATATTTTCTTATGTGCATGTGAAAAATTAATACAAATCATATATAATAATTTTATTTATTATATATTTAATATATAGTTGCTAGTAGGGTTGTACAAAAACGTTCAAACTTGTAACTTGCTTGCTTTAACTCGCTTATTTATAACTCAAGCATTTCAACTCGAGTTGACTGACTCATTTAATAAATGAGCTGAGTTTGAGCATACCCAAACTCGCTCATTAATAATTCGAGTTATACAAAATCCATTACAATAAATCTCAAGCCATTCTAAATGACTCATAAACTATTGTTTGAATTGTTTGTTTTGTTTGTTTTGTTAGTTGTCTTGTTAATTATGTTTGAAATGTTTGTATTTAGATAAACTTTTCTTAGTATATAACTATAACTAAGGAAATTGATTGGTCAAATGAGTTATAAATGAGTTATGAGCCAACTCAAGTTAATAATGAATTGAACTCGAGTTGGCTTTATAGCTTGTTATTGTCATTCTAATTCAAGTTGACTCATTAAATAAATGAGTTGAACACGAGTTGAAGATACCTCATTTACAGCTCTAATTGCTAGTGAAATTTCAAAGAATTTCCTGAAATTTAGTTCCTCGGTCTATCCAAATGCCTGGAATTTTAATGCGGGAAACCAAACCGCTATACGGCTATAGGTCAAAGGTGGCATTTTTTCTCGGCCTGTGCGATTATAAATTAACGCATCAATTTGCAAGATTCTCGTTGTCAGATTTCTATAAATAGTTGGTCAATTTATGAGAAGTCGTATACATGCGCAAGTGAGTTAATTAATTAATTGCAGTGGGTCCCACTTTCTTCCGGGAAGATAGAATTTTATTTTTTTTAAGAAAAAAAAATGTAGAGATCAGATTCAGATCTCTATATTCCATTGACCAAAATATTAAAGTTATCAATTTTACAAGATAGAATTTTATTAAACATGTGACCAACATTATTGGCCTTCCTTTTCTCTAAATGTCAACTTTAGAAAAATTGACAACTTGTAAATAATTATCACAAAGAAAAATGTCATTTGGTAACTGGAACTATTCAAACAATTGGAAGGAATATGAATGATCTCTTATATTTAATTTTTGACAAACCAGCTGTTACATAATTGATCAAACATGAAGATAATTTGGGTATTGGTGTATTCCACCATACTGAAGTCGGTTTTTATTTTTATCTTATTTTAAATACAACATATCCTATCGAAAAACAATATACAAAAAATTCAAATCATAAAAATATAAGTTAATAATGTACGTATCATATTATTTTGATAATAATAAAAAGTGAGACTATGGTACTTTGCAAAGCACACATTATGCATTCTTATTTTTGTTTTCAAAGTCCAAATAATTGATCCGAACATTTAACATGAACTTCATATAAAAATATATTGAGAAATATAATTTAAATATTTTAGAATTCTTCTTACTTTTACACATAAGTAGAAATTCTGAACCTTCCAAAAGTAATGATTTTCAACCTATCTAAAGAGTTAAATAAAAAAATAATAAAAAATAGTAAATCTAGCATCCACTATATTTTCATACAAAAATCATGTTAAATTGTCAAAATTATTGTGACATATAAAATTAAAATTTTATATACGAAGATTGCCAAAATTATTATGTCAAATATCTGAATTCAAACAACTGTAACTTAAAAAATATACTTGAATATGATTGTAATATAGTTTGAGCTTAATAGAAAAGATTGCAATGTAGTTGATGTAATTCGAATTTCCATGTTTGCAACTAATGTAAAACTAGCTAGAAAGTTTCAATTATGTAAAGCTAGAAAAATATGTAATTTTTTTTTTTTTTTTTGAGAAACTTAACAGATGCTGTCAAGGGTACCTTATTTTAGTTTTTTATTTTTGAGAAAAAAAAAAACGTAATTGGCTTCATTTATCAATATTATCACTCAAACACTAGTTGAAAGCAAAAGAGAGAGCGAAAGACATAGAAGAGTTATCTTTTGCATTTCTTTATTTTTCTCCTTTTGTTACTATTTGACACCCTAGATGGTGATCATTTCAATGAATCTCGAGACTTAACTTTCACATTTCTTTCGAACCGCTTGATAGATTAAGACTGTGGGTGCTGCTGAAGCCATTCCTGAATGGCAGAACGAAGCCCATGATTGGAAATCAGATTGTGATCTGCAAGTTCCAACTTGGTCATTGGAGATGTATTGTACCCACTTTCAAGCCACCATTTTATTGCCTCTGCTTCATATGTGAATCCATCAGCTGCGATACAAGGATTATGCATCACTTCCTGAAACCAAAGCATCAAATATATTTTAATTACACGCTCCTTATATTTTTCACTACAAATTGCAACAATGACAAATGATTTCCCAAATTGCATTAAATTTTATATACAACATATCTAAAACTATAAAAAAAACATATCTATAATTATACTTTTACATTAGTTCTGATAGTTGTTTTATAGGTTGTTATGGTTGAAGAAATATTATGGCCGTTAATATAACCCTTCGAAGCTTGGATATTAGTTGAGGGATCCAGGTACTAAAACTTCCGGTGCTCCATCATAACCAGAATTTTTTTTTTCAAAAATAATTCAAATTTTTAATTTCAAATGCAAATGTGAACTGTTGATCTTGTATTGAAGTTAAAAATATTATAAGTTCATTTTGTACAAGATGAAAAGGTGGAAATATCTACACTGCAAACTAATCACAATACTTTCTTCTTCTTTATCTAACACTGAACGGTTTCCAATTTTTCTAATTTTGAAGTAATTATATTATTTTAGAAATTAAACAAGATTTAACTTTCAAATTTCTTGTTTGGAATTTAAATTTTGAATTATTAATACAAAGATGAGTTGTTTTCATGATAGGGATCCAAACTTGTGGTGATCATATAAATTAGGGTGAACATAGTCTTGTTTCTTCAATTAAATAACAAATATGATTCTGAAAATATAGAAATATAATAATAATGATATACACGTACTATTGTTATTGGGTGCCAATTAAATAATTGGAAATAGTTACCTGAAATATTGGACAGATGAAGTGTGATGGTATGTTCTTTTTTCCAAGCTCTGAACCAGCAGCCTTCATCAAGGGTTCCACCACTGCCCAGACCTCATTAACAAGATCAGGTCGCTTGCTTCTAGATATGTCGGCACATCTTAGGGCCATCATTGCCAATTCCTTAGTTTGCTCAAAGGGCCATGTCCCAGCTAACTCATCAATCAACGACCCAAAGGTCCCGTTTCGCATTGCATCTTTCACTTGGTTTGCTATGTTCACTGGAGGCTTTCCTGTTATCAGACGAAGGATTATGATGCCGAAGGCGTATATGTCTGATTTTGGTGTCAGAATCCCTGTTGATGAATACTCAGGGTCAATGTATGCAAATGTCCCAATTGGACAGCTTGTTTCCAAGAAAGCAGTGGAATTGGTTTCTGGTAAGTTCAGGAGGCGAGAAATGCCAAAATCGCCGAGTTTACTCACTAAATTGGCGTTAAGAAGAATGTTTGCGGGCTTGAGATCTCCATGGACTACTAGTTGGGGCTTATTTGAGTGGAGAAAAATGAGAGCGAGACAGATCTCGCTGATGATGCGGGCTCGCACCTGCCATGTCAGAGGTGGGCTATTGTTGGCACATGTCAAACGGTCCTCAAGGCTACCATTAGATAAGTACTCGTATACAAGTGCCGATTCTTCTGAGCAGGCTCCTATAAGAGTTACTAGGTTTGGGTGCCTCACTTTCGTGAGGATGGTAATCTGTAATTAGAAAAGGATAAAATCTTAAAAAGATTTAAACTAAAATGAACAGTGTTATAATTTAATATAACATCAGTATAAATTAGGGTATATCAAAGATTGCCATTGTAGATGCTACCCTAGAATGCATCCAATCTATTTTGCTGCACTTAAGTGGACCAACTTAATTCAGTCATACCCTGGTCTGTCTGAACCTTTATTCCAATTTCGGCACATTAAATTTACCTCTTGTTGGAATTGTGTTATGCCCTGTAGGCTTTGGGAATGCAACAACTTAATTGCTACCATGGTTTGACGAAGAGAACCTTTGTAAACAGGTCCAAATCCACCTTCCCCAATCTTGAATGACTCGCTAAAATTCTCAGTTGCTTGTTGCAGTTCTTGCCAGGAAAACTCAGAGTTCAATGCTGTACAGGAACCGCTACCTATATTTTCCTTTTGCATGCGTAGCTCTTCGACTTTTCTCAACAAATTATCCCTTTCCTGTTGTGTTTTGTTTAAATCAGCATGTAAGGACTCTACGGAGTTACTGGTTGATGCTGAAATAAGTTGCCAATTCATGATAACGAGTTCAGAATCAGAAACTTGTTTTTCCAATGCAAGCCTCCTCTCATTTGCCACCTGGCTCTGGTTAAAATATTCATCTCTTTGGCTTTTGAGTAGGTCATTCTCTGCCTTGACTTGTTCAATTTCTTGTTTTCCTCTCTGTAAAGTTTCCTTGAGCTCTGTAATTTCTTGCTCTTTTTCCTGCAAATTCTTTGATAGCGTGTTCTGCAATGTTTAAGTCTTACATTAAACAGTAATATACAATTACTGCAAAATTGTATTTATATTGTAAGATTTTATTATTATTTAAAAGAAATATTAGGAGGGAAGTCTGAAATTCATTACTACTAGGTGGGTCATTTTCTTGTGGGCCTCAAAAATTCCTTCAACCATCTTTTTGAAGTTATCAGCTTCTTCTATGGATTCCTCATGAAGCATCTAAATTAAAGAAGCACCTACATCAGTATCTTCCTCCGAAAAGAAACCTCAATCAACATAGCAAAAAAATTATCTTAATGAAATTTTTTCATAATGAAAACAAACAGAGAGCTCAGATTTCTTTCAGTTAGTTCAATGCTCCGTGTGAAACTCAAGCAGGCTTTTGATCTTATGATTAACTCTTTACTGTTCATATTTTCAGGGAACATAAATTAAAAAGGTTACCTCTGATGGTTTCTGAATACTGTCATAGTTGGATTGCAAAGGTGAAAACTCAAGTGAATCAACAAACGTTTTCTAATTACTACGAAACATAAAAAATATGACAATATCACCTCTTTTGTTGTGGCCTCATTATTTGATCTAGGAGATGTGCTTGATGATGTCTCAGGCAATGTAACAAACACCTCATCTGTGTTACTTTGTGCTGCCATAAAACCCAACTAAGAGATTAACAGCAATCCAATCAGAAGCATAGAAGAACCAGAAAATTTTCAAGTTAGTAAACGCAATTGATCGCATTTCTATTCTCAAACAAATAAACTATCATTTACTTGTTTTGTGAAGCTTCAGCTATGTGATGGCACCAGAGTATATAACTTTGAGGTACAAATATGTTTTTTGTTTGGGAAAAGGAAGGTATATATGAATCTTTTAAGTTCCACACAATATCAATAATACCAACTGATTCTAATTTTGCTGTTAGGCATTATCCCTTGTCATGAGGAGTCTGAGTCTGACAAACTAATTGAATAGCATACAAAGGAAAAAAAAAACCCTCTTTCTAAACAGATAGAAAAAAAATCAGGATTGGCTTGCCTTAATTTTGGTGAGGTCAACTATGGCCAATGCTAATTCTTATCAATAGACTCCTCCTTATAGTACCTGTCAGACATTGGCAATTGGTATATAATTATCTCAAATATATTAAGAAAATTTTCATCAATTGTTTGAATAATTCCAATCTGTTTTGAGAAAATTGAATCGTTCCATTTGAAGTTAACAATTGGCAACTAATTATCATAATGAAAATTTTAATTATGTAATTGGAAATATTCAAACAATTATTTTTGACGAACCAAGTCAGTCTGACAGGTAAATTATTAATTACATAAATAACAGACTACAATTTGTGTACAAGGAAGCTGGTGCAGTCTTGAACGGCTCTAAAAAACCGCTCCATTTTGCAGTGATCCTGCTATATATTTTTGTGAATATGAAGATTCTGATGTTATGGGTTCAATTTTTTGTTTCAGAAAAAGAAATCGGCTCCAGCTAAAAAGAATTTTGTTAAAATTTTAAATAGGTAATTAGAACTATTCAAACAATTCGAAGGAATATGAACGATTGGTCGCTTATATTTTAATTTGTGACAAACCAGTTGTCACATAATTAATTAATTAATATATAAAAATAATTAGGAAAATACTCTATTTAAAACAGATACAAAAAATAAAATAAAATTACATCCAAAATAACAAAAGAAGGATTCGTACTCAAAACGTGTAAAACAGAAGTAACTATATATTTTATCTATTTGTTATTTTTCTCAACTTGATATGTTGAGAAATTTAATGAGTTGCAATTTTCTGTAAAATCCATAAACATTCATAAGGTTGGTAAAATTTGATGGAATTGAAGAAAATCACAGTAATTTCATAAAAGTTAATCTAGAAAAATTTGGACGTGATTTGGCAACAAAAATATACACAAACTGTACAAAATACTTTCTACATCAAAGCTTCTTACAGTATTAATTAGTTTCTTCATGAAAAAAAAATTGAAAAATACTAATTTGGAATTATTAACACATTGATAGAATATTGAAGAGAAAATTTATTTACTACTATATTTTGAACAATGAATAATTAGATAATAATTGGTGTTTGGAAAAAAAAAATACAATATGACGCGCTCATTTAAATTGAATTTTCTTGTTTGCAACTAATGTTGGAAAATTCACTATAAAATTAAACTAGAAAATACTCACGTATATACTTGGCCTTATATTTCAACATTAATTATCACTCAAACACTAGTTCAAAACCAGAGAGGGGAAAGAGAAAGCAAAAGTTCGCATCAAGTCTTAACAAACTTAAGTACAAACAAATTGAACCGTTTGATAGATTAAGATTGTGGGTGCTGCTGAAGCCATTCCCGAATAGCAGAACGAAGTACATGATTCTGAATCAGATTGCGATGTTCAAGTTCCAAGCTGGTCATTGGAGATGTGTTGTGTCCAGTTTCGAGCCACTTTCTTATTGCGTCTGCTTCATATGTGAACCCATCTGCTGCGATACAAGGATCTTGCATCACTTCCTATAAACAAAGTAACAAATATAATTCAATTACACCTTCTTTATTCTTCATTCAACTTATTTCATAATACAAGTTATACAGGTCAGGAACAGTACAAATTGCAACGATGACCATACAATTCATAGAAAACATTTCTATAATTTTACAACCTGAACAGTTTTGGTGCTCCATTATGATCTGAACAGTTTTTTACTTTTTTTTCACTAATAATTCAAAATTCAAATTTGAAATAAAAATGTGAACCGTTGATCTGGTATTAAAGTTTAAAATATTTTGAGTTCATTTTGTAGAAGCCGAAAAGGTTGAAAAATCAACACTGCAAAATAATCACTATAGTTCATAGGGCACTAAACTTGTGTCAATCATATAAATTAGGTTAAACATATTATTGGTTCTGTAATTAAACAGCAAATGAGATTTCTAAAAAATTGAAATATAATAATAATGGTATACACATACTACTGTTTTGGGTGCCAATTAAATAATTGGATATAGTTACCTGAGATATTGGACAAATGAAGTGTGATGGTATGCTCTCTTCGGCTAGCTCTGATCCATAATTGGATTCCACACAAGTAGAAGCAGCCTTCATCAAGGGTTCAACCACTGCCCAGACCTCATTCACAAGATTAGGCCGCATGCTTCTAGACACTTCGGCACATCTTAAGGCTATTTTTGCTAACTCCTTAGCTTGTTCAATAGGCCATGTCCCAGCTAACTTATCAATCATCAACAAAAAGGTCACGTCGTCTCTAATTGCATCTTTCACTTGTGTTACTATGTTAAACGGAGGCTTTCCTGTTATGAGACGAAGGATTATGATGCCTAAGGAGTAGATATCTGATTTTGGTGTTAGTATCCCAGTACAAAAATACTCAGGGTCCATGTATGCTAACGTCCCTGCTGGATGGCTCGTTTCCAAGAAAGCAGTGGAGTTGGTGTCTGGTTGTTTCAGGAGGCGAGAAATGCCAAAGTCGTTGAGTTTACTCACTAAATTGGTGTCAAGGAGAATGTTTGCAGGCTTGACATTTCCATGGACTACTAGTTGGGGCTTATTTGAGTGGAGGAAAATGAGAGCGAGGCAAATCTCACCGATGATGCGAGTACGCGCCTGCCATGTGAGAGGTTGGTTGTTGTTGGCACAGGTCAGATGGTCCTCAAGGTTACCATTAGACAAGTACTCATATACAAGTGCCGATACTTCTGAGCAGGCTCCTATAAGGGTTACTAGGTGTGGGTGCCTCACTTTAGTAAGGATGGTAATCTGTAATTAGGAAAGGATAAAATATTTAAAAGATTTTAGACTTAAATTAACAAGGATATAATTCAATATAAGGTCAAAATAAATTAAGGTATATAAAAGATCACAACTGTAGATGCTACCCTCGAATGCATCCAATGTATTTTGCTATACTTATTTAAGTGGACAACATTTGGCCATACGTGTTTCCTCAAAAAACATTTGGCCATACGTTGGTTCTCTCCTAACCTTAATTTCAATTTCTGTACATTAAATTTACCTCTTGTTGGAATTGTGATATGCTCTGTAGGCTCTGGGAAGCCAACAACTTAATTGCTACCATGGTTCGACGAAGAGAACCTTTGTAAACAGGTCCAAATCCACTTTCTCCTATCTTAAATGACTCGTTAAAATTCTGGGTTGCTTGCTGCAGTTCTTGCAAGGAAAACATAGAGTTCAATGCTGTACAGGAGCCGCAATGCATCTTTTCCTTTTGTATGGATAACTCTTCGACCTTTCTCAACAAATTATCCCTTTCCTGTTGCATTTTGTTAAAATCAGCATGTAAGGAGTCTACGGAGGCCCCTGTTGATGCTGAAATAAGTTGCAAATTCATGATAATGAGTTCAAAATCAGAAACTTTTTTTTCCATTGCAAGCCTCCTCTCATTTGCCACCTGGCTCTGGTTAAAATATTCATCTCTTTGTCTTTTGAGGTGGCCATTCTCTATCTTCACTTGTTCAATTTCTTCTCTCAGGAGTCTCACTACGTCGTTCTCTTCAATTTCTCGTCTTAGTTGATCCTCTTCTTGCTTTTCCCCCTGTAAAATTTCCTTGAGCTCTCTACTTTCTTGCTGTTTTCCCTGTGAATTCTTTGCTAGTTTGTTCTGCAATGTTTAAGTCATTAATTAAGCGGTAACATACAACAACTGCAAAAAATGTATTTATATTGTAATTATTATTATTATTTTCAAAAGAAATATTGGGAGAGAAAGTCTTGAAGTTGTCTGCTTCTATGAATTCGTCACGAATCATCTAAATTAAAGAAGAATCTACATCAGTATCTTCCTCGAAAATAAAACCTAAGCAAAAAGCTTATTGTAATGCGAATGTTTAATAATGAAAATATACAGAAAGCTTATATTTCTTTCAGTTCATTCAATGCTCGGTGTGAAACTCAAGCTGGGCACCATTCTTTTGATCTTATTCTTAACTCTTAACTCTCCATATTTTCAGAGAACACAGATAAAAAAAGTTACCTCTTAATCTCTTATGGTCTTAGAATACTGTCACAGTTGGATTGTAAAGGTGAAAGTAACCTCAAGTGAAGCAACAAATATTTTCTAACGAATAATATGAATCATAAAAGATGACAATATTACCTCTTTTGTTATTGACTCATTATTTGAAGTGGCAGATATGCTTGATGATGTCTCAGTTGGTTGGCCATTTGTCTCAGGCAATGCAACAACCACCACATCTGCGTTACTCTGCACTGCGCCCATCAACACCCAACTAAGAGAGTAGCAGCAATCCGATTAGAAGCATAGAAGGACTAGAAAATTTTCAAGTTAATAAACTCAATTCATTGCACTTCCATTCTCAAACAAATAAAATACGATTTACTTTTATTGTGAAGCTTCAGGTAAGCGATGCCACCAGAGTATATAACATGAGGTACAAATTTTTTTTTTTTTTTTGTGGAAAAAAAACAGGGTATAAATCTGTTTAAGTTATATGCAATATCAATAACACCAGCTCCTATATATTTCTAATTTTGATATTAGGCTTTATCCCTTGTCACAAGGAATCTCACATATACAGACTAATTCAATTATATCATACTAAGAAAAAAGAAAGCTAATTCGAAACATATCGCAAATCAGGAGTAGCTTGCCTTACTTCTGATGAGGTCAACTAAAGCCAATGCTAAATCTTATCGATAGACTCCCTCATATAATAGCTGTCAGACGTTGGCCATTTGAATATAATTATCACAAAAAAAAATTTCATCAATTGTTTGAATAGTTATAAATTTGTTTTGAGATAATTGAATTAATATTTCCAATCACAAAATGAAAATTTCCATTTGAAGTTACTGGTAAATAATTATCAGAAAGTTTATCAATTGTTTGAATAGTTCCATTTTGTCTTGCGAAAATTGAATAGTTCCAACTTCCATTCATAAAATGAAAACTTCCATTTGAAGTTAACAATTGGCAAATAATTATCACAAAGAAAATTTTCATCAATTGTTTGAATAGTTCCATTTTGTTTTGTGAATATGGAATAGTTCCAATCACAAAACGAATATTTCCGTTTGAACTTGACAACTGGTAAATAATTATCATAAAGAAAATTTTCATTAGGTAATTGGAAATATTCAAACAATTCCTTTTCTAGATCCAAGTCAGTTTGATCAGGTAAAATATTCCTTAATTACGTTAATAACATTATTTAATTAATACCATTTTTGTAAATTAACTTTTTCCTTTTTAAATTGACCACGCTGGTACAAAGTCAACCACCGGTCTTCGAGGAGCATGGAGGATCAACGAAGCAGCCGAATGATGGTGTGCTTCATTAATTTCTACACAATTCGTCTCTCAATTATTTGATCCGATGGTACCTTAGCACATTGCACACGAGGAGATCCAGCCTGCTATGGAGGGGGATGTCCAGCCCGCTGTGGAGGCGGATATCGAGCTAGCTGTTCATGTGTACAGAAAAACATCGAAGGAATATTAGGAGGCCTGACAAATATATATAATCTGAGTTCTTGATTTTTAGTATTGTATGAGGATTATATTTTGTATGATTGTTATTTTGGGTGTGATTTTTTATTTTGTCTGTTGTTTTGCAATTACTCTATTTCATGTGTTGCGGGGATGATTTAGATGTTAGAGTTTTGCGGGAGGCAGCACAAGTATAGGGAGGGTGGCGGGGTTCAGTTCACAGATGTTGCATATTACAACGGTTCTGTACGAGGGAATCGTTTGCAGTCGTGAACGACTCTATAACCAATCCATTCTGCAGGGATCCTGCTATTTTTGTGAATATGAAGATTCTGATGTCATGGGTTAAATTTTTTGCTCCTTTTCTTCAAACTCTTACTATTCTGAGCCATGAACTTTCGGATGAGCAATGGACAATTAATCTTTGTAAACATAGCATGGGCAAATGGTGCTGTCGAAATGAAAAAATTTATGCTGGCAAGAATCCATCAATGGACCGATTCAATTATTTCTTGCATTCTATCAAAATTCTAAAACCTTGATTGGTACAGCTTGTACATGCGCATAACAATGACAACAGGTGCAGGTGACTTATGATTCTCTTAACTCAAATGAGTTGGTTTTCGTGAGTGATGGCTCATGATCACAAGGTTGGAAGGGTGGAATTGGATTTACAGTTATGCGAGGTTCCTCTGTTCTTGTTTATAAATTGTCTGCATGTAAAACTTGCTGTCCTATTCAATTGGAAGCAAAAACACTTGAGGAGGTTGTTCTTTGGATTAGGTATGAAGGATATTCTCACTGCACTTTCAAAACAGACAGTCAAATCCTTTCTGATGCGGCCAATAATTTACGACCTCCAAATAGTACAGACTGGAGAGCTTTTGCAGAAGTGTTCAATATGTGGAAAGCATTCAAAGAGTCGCCTGGTTTTCAAAACGTTATCTTCCAAAAAAGGGAACAATAGAGGGGAGGAATTATATGGGTTATACATAGCTTTCCTATGTTTTTAGAGTAGATTTTTTTCTTCGTGATGGTGCATCTATTTAATTACTAAGGTTTTATTTTAGAGGAAGTTGTACTGGTACGGATGTAATAGGAGTCTAATGTACTGGTATTGCCTATGGCCTTTTAAAATAAAAAAAAAATCTACTTAAGATTATAATTTTTGTTTGTGAGAATTTATATGAGCAAGAATTACATACCATATTGGGAAGGATTTCTCACGAGTTATAAATGTTGGCCCCGAACTTGCCAAGAGTCTTGTGGGCTGAAACGATTGGTTTGTCTGATACTATTCTTGATTTAGCCGACAAAAGTTATGCTTCAAATCGTACGTTGCTGATGTATTCCCAAGCGATTATCAAATACTCTATTTTACAAGTTGTGCCTCTCTCTCTCATCTCCTTTCCTGATTGCCACAAGATGAATACTATAAAATGACAAGATGAATATTATATTGTAAAATCACAAGATGAATACTATAAAACAATCCGATTTATACTCCTGATCGCCTCTCACTCATCTTTCTCCTCCAGATCGTCTCTCTCATATCGTCTCCTCCTATCTCCTTCATATCGCTTCTCTCTCATATCTCCTCTAAATTGCCACAAGATTAATACTATGAAACCACAAGGAGAATACTGTAAAACAACAAGATTAATACTCTATATTGCCTCTATCTCATATCTCATCTAGATCGCCTTTCTCTCAAATCTCCTCCAGATCGCCTCTCTCTCATCTCTCTCCACGGGAGAGAACTCTGTCGTCGTTCAGATCCGTGCGATCAAGAATTCATTGGATAGGAGGCCACTAAGGAGAGGCCGTCAGAGGGAAGGGATTGAGGAAAGGAGAACGCAACGATAAGAAAGGTGAGAGCAGGAATCAAGAGAGAGAGAGAGGAGCGATCTCCAGGGTCAGATCTAGGATTTTCGTCAGGGAGCAAAAAAATATTAAATCGGGTTTAAATAGCTAACCGGATTTAAACTCATTAACTAATTGGGTATTCGATAAAAAATAATATTTTAACTTATATTTTCTAATGTTCTTACTTGTAATTTTTGATATTCTGACTTGTAATTTTAATTACCAATCATAATTTAAAAAATTTATTTTAATTTTAATCCGAATTACTAATTGAACATTCAGAGGGTGGCAAAAAAAATTTCAGGAAGAGACAAAGCCGGTTGAAACCGATAAATCTTTACTAAAATTCAAAATCCAGGGGGGCGGCTGCCCTCCCCTCCCTAGTACACTCTGCGTCCGCCCTTGGCAATCTCTCTGATCTGATGGAAAGAACGGAGGAGAGGAGAGAGATCGGAAATTTATTGGAAAATAATGGGGCAAAGTTTTTATATAAGATAGTTTTGGAGAATGGATAGAACTGTTAGAAGCTGGTCCAGAAATGACTTGAGTAAAAACTGGATATGGAACTATAGGTACCTATAGAAACCTTTTATGCATGTGCTTATATATCTAGAATTAATTTCATGGGTTGCCTATAACTGCTAGCTAACGCATGCTAATATTTGACGGCTTTTATAAAAATTATGTCTGACAAAATATAACGTACTTTGCCCAGCGTGATGCGCAGACTCTCACCGACTAACCCGGTATAAATTGAAGCAACAAATATACATTACTACAATGTAGTTTAAAAAAAGAGAAAAAAATATTACTCTTGAGAAGATTTGTAAAAATATGTTTTTTTTCCCTACATCGATCATTCACTACAATAAAATCAGACTGAGATTCAATTAGAGAGCCAATATAGGTGGATCTGCATAAGAACCATTCAGCCAGCCATTTGCAATAGTGTCGTACGATGTCTCGGTCAAGTGCACTCCATCCCAGTTTATAAAAGAAGACGGGTTTGGGCATGCAGTTACTCCGAGTTGCCCGCAACCAGCGATCCCGTTATAGTTGTATGGCTCCCCGCTTCCACAACATGCCCGAAGTGGTGTTCCACTGGTAAATCCTGTACATTAATTTTGATTTTATCATTAAAATTTCTGTAGAAGATTAAGATTTTTGTTTCTGAGAAATTATCTGAGAAAGAACGTACTTACCATATTGGTATGGATTTGTCACAAAATCGATAATTGGCTCGTAGAATTGACTATAGCTGATCTTTGCTTGTGGGAACTCGACTCGTAGCTGCTTCACAGTGTCACTTAGCAATGCATTGTGGTAAATTGCTATATTGTTGTATACTTTCAGGCATCCAAGGGAATCATAATCTGACCTGTTTCTGCTTGCAAAATATGTGAGGACTACAGGCATGCATCCATTCGGTCTGGTTCCTGGCACTACCAATTGCGTTACCCCTTGTTTCAGCAACCTCTGCAACATTAAAATTTGTTTGTAAATTGTACATATCTGGTTTCCTCCTTTTGTTGGGTTAGTGCAGTTAACAATTTATACTTATAAATATACACGCCAGCAGTTCAAAGACCATGAGATGAACTTGAAAGAAAAAAACAGCACTGCCACTGATTATGCATTACTAAATGACATGTTTCAAAATTCATTTACAGACACATCGTCCTACACTACTTGTGATTCACTAACAAAATGAAGTATTTGCTATTTAACTTAATTCTGGTACCTGGATCGTATCACCTATTTTTCTATATATTGCGTGCCATCAGAGGAGTAATTATGTCTTTCAAGTTATGAAAATCAAACATACATTGGGATAAATCATTGAAAATTTTCATGCTGAATATTGATACCCATTGCATTTTAGTTCAAACTATATAGAATATCACGTAAAAACACATAAATTTCAAAAATAAATGGGGGTCAATTGACCATCATTCACTTCATTTGGATCCATCATTAATTAATTTTGTGCCACTGTAAAGAATAAATAGTAGTGTTCCTTACAAACAGGCTTCTAAACAGGCATTTGATTTGCCATTTGATACTCGAGCAGACGAATTATTGTTGGTTGAAAATAAAATTAAATATCAAATAGTAGCTGATGTGCTAATTGTGCAGTATTGTGTACCTCAGAAGCTGATCTAATGCTGTCAACAACAAGGGGAACGCTAGAATTAACAAAATCGACAGTCTTCCCCGAGGCCAACATGTAAAGATAGTCGTTGTCTCCAAACTTTCCAAACATGAATAGCGATTTTTTTAAATACTTCACGCAGGCTACATGATTTTTTTTAGGAATATATCAGTTTAATTAGCAGCAAAATAGCTGATACACGTACAATCACAAACATTACGAAATTTATACTCACTTGTGTTGCATATGGAAGGCTTCATATTCTCGAACCACCCAAGCTGAACACTCAAAGAGGTATTTAGAAGAAACCGATTTGAAATGTTGTTTTGCTGAAAGAAGGTAAGATTGAGTGCGGTTGCACCAGAAACAGCAAAATTTGCCCCTTTGCTGAAGTCTTGACCTTGGGACAAAGAGGGTGGTATGAATGGGAACCCCAAGTTTGTAGCTACAAAAGTAGGTAGAAAGGTAATTTAATCATGTATCCATTTTGAAACAAAATTATTAAAAAATGATAATCAGGTATCCTTCTTTTTATTAAAAAGTGACTAAAAATAGAAACTACCAATTCTGTCGATAATCAGTCGACCATCTGATGCGCGGCCAGTGGGATGGTGGAAGTAGGTCTCACCATAAGGCAGATTTAATAAAGGCAGGTAAGCAGGAGCTGTTGGTGCCAGAATAGCAATATTTCCAGTGTCCTCATAAGAGGCGCCGAAGCTAAAAATTGCATTGAAAGATGGAATGGTGTTAGAGATTGCATGGTGGAAAGATGAGATGAGTAGTACCAGAAGGAATGGCAACAGTGCTTTCATAATTTCAGCTAGAGGTCAAATTTTAATGTTAGAGTTTGATTGATATCATGTTCCCTTATATATATATAGCAAAGGACAATTATTCTTCTATTTTGATTAAATGCGGTAACCTCATGGAGACATCGTTCATATATATTTTTGTTATTATGTTTTTGCTGATGTGATTAAGTGGAAAAACAATTCCAAAATCATATCAAACACAATCTTTTTTCACTAAACATATTACTTACTAACGTACGTTTTTAATAATAATATTTTAAAATATTTTTGGCATGGTGCAATAATTGTCGCCTTAATTACGTTTACGGAACTGTTATCTCAATGAATGGGCCTTATCGCACTGAGTTTTATATTTTGAGAAATAATGTAAAAATAATGGGCCCAAAATTCCATAGTAGGTGACTCAGCTTTGGATCTTTGATTTTCTATAACTGTGTTTTGATGGTTACTTAAGAAAAGAGTATTTGTGTTTTGCTCAGCTTTTTTTGGAGTTATTTTTAAATGTTAAGTGGAAATATTAATGTTTTGTCTTGTAAGTTAACTCTTCGTTTCAATCTAATGAAACGGATATTATATGTCTTTTATCAAAAAAAAAATGGATCCAAAAATAATATAGTCTGTTAGAAATAAAGATTACTTGATTTTTTTTATTTAATAGAAGGAACCATCTTTTTCTTGACAAATCTCTAAATCAACCGCTCCTTGGAACCAGTTTTTTTAATTCCCACTAGTTACATGACTTTGATTCGCGAATTATTCGGTTGACTGAACTTTGATCAAATTATTCGTGAATTTTACGATTTTTTTCAAATTTTATGAATTATTCACGAACCTTTCCTGAATTTTCCCAAAACTTTTAATTTTGGTTTTTTATTTTTTTTGCTCCCTTACAGAACTGAGATATCTGATCCGAATAATTCTAAATCATTTTCGAATTATATCAGAATTATTTCCAAATCACGAATTTGATCTTGCCGAACCGAATCCGAATAATTCATTTGTCACTGTGAAATTGCCACACTAAACTAGCATACCAGACAGAAGACCACACTAGATCGGTACCTTCCTAGTTGACCTTGTTCCAATATGCTTTTCTTGTTTAATTGCCAGATTGTTCAGCTCAAAAACAAAATGCCAGATTGTTAAAGTAATTGATTTTGGGAGGACATGAGGAACTCGTTTGGTTTGCAATTTGCATAGCATCATGAGAAGAAAAGTCAACACCTTTTAAAGCAAGTAAGCAACTGGTCCCCCAAACCAGTTCTTTTCGGTTCTTGATCTTCTGTGACGCTAATGAAACAAACTTGCATACAAAGTTTAAGATAAGGAATTGTTTTCAGCATAGTAACAGGATCCGCGAATTATTCATGAATTATTTGTTTTTTTGGTGATAACGAACCGAACGTGGAATTATTCGGTTGACCGAACTTTGACCGAATTATTTCTGATAATTCGTGAATAATTTGCGAATTTTACGAATTTTTCCCGAATTTTTCCCATAATTATTTTTTTTGGTTATTTTTTTTGTTTTGCTCCCTTAGAAGACTGAGATCTCTAATTCGAATAATACCGAATAATTTCCGAATTATATCCAAATTATTTCCGGATCATGAATATTTGACCTCGCCGAAAATTCTGCTTATAGCTAGCATCTATCAAGTTTCAAAACTAATACAAAAAAATCAACTGTGAATTTAATTTGTGCATAAAAGATGAGGTAGCACAGTTGGTTAGAAAAAAAAAAGTTACCTAAATATCGAGAATTCAATTCTCTCATGATTTTACAGCTTCAATTGAAAGTTAAAAAAAAAAAAAGAATTTAATTTGTGCAGCCATATATTTATTAGCGACTTAAATATATTAGTCCTCATGAAAATTACTTTAGTGAGGGCAGTGGATGTTGGCTCCAATTTGTCTGATGGATATCATATATGTAGGGACTGGATTGTAATAATCCAGTAAAAAATGTAGGGACCGAATTATTACTTAAGAATAAGACATAAAACCTTACATATTTAATTCTTTTCTGAGGAAAATGGGTCCTTTTCTCCGTACCTTTTGTAATTGTAATTAAATGGAGGCATGAATTAATGCTATCCCTGCGTTGCAAAAAAGCATATATAAGGTTAGATATCTATTTCCATCACTGTGGCACTTGGCATCATTCCATAGGCAACATCTATTTCCATCACTTTTCATATTTGCATCATTTGTCAGGGGCAACACTGAGAAATTTCAAATGGTCATACTGTGCTAAATCAAGAAAAATCTAAATACAAAATTACTTAAAGATTATCGAAGTAAAATCACACTAAGCTGAATAGTTATATGTAGAGGTCAGATTTACCTGAAAGATTTTTTCTTATCTTCAGTTCCGGAACTGTAGTGTAACTAATTGTTTTTTTTTTTTTTTTTTTTTTCAATTTTCAAGTCCAAATGGTTAATCCAAACTATTAGATATGATCTCTATATTAAAATATTTTTCGATATCAAATTTTATATTTTTTGAAATTTTTTACTATTTATTAAATCAGTTTAAAATTGCTGATTTTAATAAACAGTGAAAAAAATTTAGATCATTGAAAACAACGATTTTAAAATAGTCATGTGTTTGGATGAATCAAGAATAGTGCAAGGATAGTAGCTATTCTAATTTGAGAATAGTAGTTATTCCAATATTTTGTAGAATTGGTAGATAGTGAACAATTCCACAAAAGACAAACAAATAATAGTGGCTATTTGTTAATCTAAAGACATCCAAACATAGATTAGTAGCTCATAATAGTGCTAATCCGGAATAGTAGCTATTTTTCACCCACCCAAATGCACCCAATTAATGAATAGTAAATAAATTCCAAAAAAATGTAAAACGGTTTAGATTGACTGTTAGAACTTTGAAAATGTAAAAACTGAAACTTTTGTTCCACATTTCATATATAAATACAATTGAATATTAAACGTTTTGATATTAACCAACCTCTCTCTCTCTCTCTCTATAGATATATATAGTTGGGCTACGGTTCTTCGGGAAGTAAAGCGAGTGTTTTACTTTATGTCTATATATTCAATTTCAAAGTTCAAAATGTCGATCCGAACCATTCAAGTTGATCTCCGTATTAAATTGTGTTGGGAGACCAAATTTTACAAATTTTTTCGAATTTTTTAAAATTATTGTTTTTCAGAAAATTGTGGACCATAAAAAATCAGTAATTTTGAAAAGTTCCAAAAAATAGTAAAAAAAAATTTTGCTTCCTAAAAGTAAT
The DNA here is from genome assembly GCA_024447775.1 of Carex cristatella. Taxonomy (NCBI): domain Eukaryota; kingdom Viridiplantae; phylum Streptophyta; class Magnoliopsida; order Poales; family Cyperaceae; genus Carex; species Carex cristatella. The sequence goes on from JAJHPF010000016.1 coordinate 7,739,093, forward strand.
TTGATGACAATTTAAAAAGTATGCATGCCAGTGTATGTAGAAGAACCCAATTTTTGCTTCCTAGAAGTAATTTGATGAAAAATTACCATAATGGTGTGAGTTTGATAAACTAATTATTGTTGGCAGATTTCACTATTATCAATAGGGACCGAATTCTTCGCCTCCCAGGAGTAGGATTTTCCTGCTCTAGAGTCACTGACATATAGGTTACACCAAAACTAAAAACCAATATTTAAATTTATAAACATGTCTAAACCTACCTATCAGTCTCACTGAGAACAGGAAAATCTTGCCTCTGGAGAGTAGGTGATCTCTGTCCTTATCAATATTATAGTTAGGCATCGGTTTTGTCCAATACCTGGCAATACAAACGGCATCACACAATTTTTGAGGATTCGGTCCAATTATACCGGGGCCCTCTTTGGAAGGCCTTGTGATTGAATTGCGTAGGCAAGTATTTCAGCTGGTACCGATGTTGTAAAATGTGGTTTTATTAATATATGCAGAAATTTATTGGATATTTCATATATGGTATGCTGCTATGTATGAAAATTTTAATGCATATTAGAGCTGTAAATGAGTCAAATTTGAGCGAGTTACTTCCAACTCGTGCTCAGCTCATTTAGTGAATGAACAAGTCAACTCGAGTTGGGATGTCAATAACGAGCTATAAAGCCAACTCGGGTTCAGCTCATTACCAATTTGAGTTGGCTCATAACTTGTTTATAACTCGTTTCATTAGTCAATTTTCTTAGTTATAGTTATATACTAGTAAGAATTTGTCTAAATACAAACAATTCAAAATATTTAGTACGAGTTTATCTAAACACAAATAATTCAAATATAATTAACAAGACAGCTAATAAAACAAAAAATTCAAACAACAACTTAGAAGTCATTTAGAAAGGCATGAGATTTATCGTGATGAATTTTGTGTAACTCGAGTTGTTAATGAGCGAGTTAGGGTATGCTCAAACTCAGCTTATTTATTAAACGAGTCAACCAACTCTAGTTAGAACTGACTCGAGTTGTAAATGAGCGAGTTAAAACAAGTAGTTAGCGAGCGAGTTATGAGCAAGTTACGAATTTGAGCGATTTTGTACAGTCCTAATGCGAAATTATATGTACGAATTTTTAAATACAACTAAATTATCAAATTAATCAACTACAACCAAATTAATTAATTAACCAACTTATACAACCAGATTATACAACTTCTAAAAGAGAACTTAGAAAATAAAATTATAAAAATAAAAAACTAAAAAAAATAAATTAGAAACTTAAAAAAGAGCCTGATAATTGCCTCTCAAATAAATGTCTGGCGCACCATCCAAGTATTTAATGTCTAATTTTCATTTCCAACGCCCAAATTTATGCATTTAAATTTCTATTTATAACATTTTACAATGCTACTCATAAGCACTTAAACATCTATCTACAAGCATTTAAATTCTAAATATGAGTTGTTTCTCCTAACTACTTTTGTCTTCAAACAAAAGACAATTCCTTTCACCCACTCTTTTTTCTTTCCTCTGATCATTCTCATATATTTTTCCGACTATCCGTGAACACTTTTGCGAATATAAAAATACAAACGTTTTGTACTCAATTTTCTCTTTCAAATGAGATTCATAAAGAAATACTTTTGAATTTTGTTAAGTCGTTGTTTTTTATTTTTTATTTTTAAGTAAAATCAATAAATACTTTAAATTCTCAAGCTTTTAAATCTCAGTCTACAATCTTTTAACCCTGACATGGAACTATTTAAGTGTTTGACATAATTTACAGAGATTTAAATGTGTGATACTATATGATTGATATCATAGGTTTAAATGCTTAGGAGTAACATTGTAAAATATTCTAAACAAAATTTTAAAAGCTTGAATATGAGCGCTAAAAATAAAAGTTAAACAAAATTAGTAGATTTTTCTGTTAAACTAGTTGGGAAGTGCGCTCGGATATGATGACTTGAAGGCAGAATATTTCTCTAAAAAAAGAAGAAGAGTAAATAGAGATATCTATGGAAATGAAAAAAGAGTAGAAAGGGTGTTAAGAAACGGTCTAAATAAAAGGAAAATAAATATGGCAGCATTCACATGCATAGTAACAAGGTGCATGTTTTATTTGTGAATAATTCGCGAATAAAACGCAAATAAATTATTTTTAACGAATTAATCGCGTATATTTCTAATAATTCGTTGCTCTGTGAAAAAAATTTCGCTCTGTAATTCATGCTTGAGGGGAAATTTCGCTCTGTGATTCGTGCGTGACATCTTGTGCGTTGGTAAAAGTGCAAAGTTTGAAAATTTGCAGGTACCCACGTGATCTCTCAGTGAATGACTGTAGCTTTACAAAAAAAGGAGAAAATCAATCCGGAATTTAATGTGAAACATTCCATAAATTTTTTTTATTAAAATAATCTAACAAGTAACAATTTAAACTTTATTTTTTAAACTCATAATATCTCTTGTTTAAATAGCGAATCATTTCCGAATTATTTCGAAATTATACCCGAATTATCTCCAAATCAGAAATTTTAATCCCACCAAAAAAATTTGAAATCATTAAGTAGTCATTATGTTCATATGCATGATTAAAAATTTAAAAGGTTATCTCCATCTAGAGAATCCCGCGGCCCAAATGGGAGTTCACGTTTTGACCGACTCATTTAATTTTTTAGTCCCATAAGGACCTAAAAGACAAATTTTACTTAGAACTAGGGGTGACAACGAGTTGTCAAAAATCGAGTTTGGTCTTACTCATAATCAACTTGTTTGTAGATCCAACTGAGTGAGTGAGTTTGGATTTTAGATCTGTAGGTAAAAGTGTGTTCAAGACTGACTCGTGGCTTGTCTGAACGAGCTGAGCTAGCTCATCACCAATTTAGAATATTCATAAATTTGTATATTTTCTTTCCTACTGTATTTTAAATTTTCATAGCACATTTTATCAATTATGACTAAAACAAAAATAACTTTATATGACTAATTATTGAGGAATACTTTTAATTTAAGAGAAACTAAGCAAATGAACTATTATAAACTAAATTTGCAGCTAAATTCATACATACAAAAATATCAATTTCTTAAATTCATACAAACATAATTCACAGAATAAATTCATGCATATCAAATCAAACAAATTCATACAAATTAACTTAGTTGCTTATAATTAATTCACATATATTCCATACAAAATTACCAATCAACTTAAGCACAGTCCAAAGTACAATTACCATAACATTTGCTATAACATCCATAGATCATAGTATCCCCAACCTAAAGTGAACGAATCTGATTAACTATTAAGCTACGTATATTAAATAGCTCATTAATGACCAAGCTGGCTTGTGCCGAGGTAGGCCAAACTCAAACTCATTAATTATGGCTCAAGTCTGTGACGAGCGAGCTAATTTTAGCTCGGTTTACTAACGAACGAGTTGTTACTGATCGAGTACAGGCTGATACCAAGAAGGCTACGAGCCATGAGTTTTTTTGTCAGTCCTACTTGGAACCTTTTATATAGTAACTAGTGTATTTGAGAAACAAAAACACAAGTAAAAAAGCCAGTGCGGCTTGCAGATCCGTATATGGGTCACAAAAATCCACCTCTGTTTCACTTATGGGCCACAAATCCGCATAATGGGGGCTGCATAATTTTTTTTGTGTAGTTTGCTACTGCAGCCGCATTTAACAACCCTGGTTGGTATTGAGGATTTGAGGGAATGAAATGTGTTTTTTTTTTTTTTTTTTTTTTTTTTTAAACAGAGATTTGTTTTCAGAAATTCAACCGAAATTTTTTATTGAAATTTGCTCATAAAAATATTTGAATAGTTGGACGAGAAAAACACCATATTCGGACTCGGTACTGACTACTGAGGATGTTCTTTGAATACCATCCTTGCTTCCATGATTTGTTTGACAACTCTCGTATCCTCTGAGGTACCTCAAATATTCAATTCATCTAAAGTTGGGTTACCTCTTTCTGTTTGGGTATATCCAGAATCCATGGAGAGTATTATATATTGCATTTCGAGAATCGTGTAGAAAAAATTTGAACGGTCCAGATTTTTCAGATATCATCTCAAAGTTTGAGATATCTCAGAGGATGTCAATTCACATCTCAAGGGGCTCCTCATACAAATCTACAATTTGTGTATTCAGTATTTATCAAGATTTTAAATAGCGCTATAATGATTTTGGACCATAAAAACTATAGCATTATTAACGCTATTGCGCACTATATGACAATAGTGTTGTTGTTTTTAGCTGCTCCACTATAACAAGATAAATGCTATTTAAATTTTTGGTATTTATTATTATAAATTTTAAGTAGGTACGTTATAACTTTATGAACGTTAATTAAGTCAATGGGGTCGTACTATTTACAATTTTCTGAGGACAAGATTAATTAATCAATTACAGTGTACTTTAATTGGATCAGTGACAATGGCTTCAGAGTTCAGAGTGACCATCTTTGTAATATCCCTTTTTTGTTTATTTGCTTATTTTATCTTTTATGCATATGAGACGCTACAATTGAGGCTAGGGGGGAAAATGGTATGGATAATATCCGATCTGCATTTGATTTATATTCGAAAATTTAGATGTGGATATCCGATATTCGAATATCTGTGTGGATAAGAATATTGATATGGTTTTTACATTTCAATTATATGTATCCGAATAGTAGATATATATTATATATTTTAATATATATTATGAAAAAATTATGTTATCCACTATTATAATTAGATAAATATTATGAACTTTAATATATTTTTATATAATTTTAATAAATATCTGATCTGAACTGGATCCATATCCGTATCCATCTGATATCCGCTCTCTATCCGTATCCGAAAAATAAAATAAGAAATATGGATATAATTTTATCACTATCCGCTCCGTATTCACTCCGTTTTCACCTAGTTGAGGCTCTCACAACAATATAATTATGATAATCATTAATTAGGAATAATTGTATATATCGACATAGAATTTAGATTGTTGGGTCCGTACCATTTGCAACTCTGCCCATAGATGCAGCTAATAAATATTAATTAATATATATATATATCCGTATATATCTAAAGTACTGTGTATCATTATTAAGTGGATACTAGAGATTTAAGTTTGTTTGGTCCTCAATGAGATATAAATGTGACTGGGTAATAATAAACTATTTCTGTCCGATAATGAATACAAATTTAAGACTGATGATATATAGGGGTGTCAATGGTACCTTTTTAGCCGTTTACCCGACCCGTATCGTATTCGATAAGGTGGGTATGGATAAGATTTTTTTTTCGTTAGCTTATTGGGTATGGGTAAGGGTAAGAATTTTTTTTTGTTAATCAAATGGGTATGAGTATGGGTAATGACTATTTTGTACCCGTTATCCTATAGGGTAAATATAAAATCTAAAATAATATATATTCAAATTCAATATATATTACCATTTCAAGACCTCTAAAACTGCTCTTTTTTATTCCCAAGTTTGAATATAATTAATATATTTTTCTTCCATTTTTGTATTCTTTCCCTTTTACTACAAGTAGGAATGGAAAGACAAAAACTAAAATCTCCAAAAAAAAATCTTTCTATACCAGCACAGTACCATAGTCAAATTATGTTATCTCAATCTTTGGTCTTATTACTGTACCATGAATTTAGACAAGCTAGACAAAAACAAATGATAAATAATTAAAAACAAAACTAGACAAGCTAATTCAATTAGATAATTTGATTACAAATATGTCCCATGAATTTGCACACTATAGTTTTCTTTGAGGCTCAATCGTAGATCTTATTATTGTTAATTATATTTTTTTTTTACAATTTTAGTTCAGTTCTTGATTATGGTTAAAACTAGAATTTTTTGCTGTCAATAAGCATGCAAAAATCAACCTTACTATTTACTAATGTTAATTATTTTTACTTTTATTTATAATGCCTCTTGGAATGGATGGAGAGTCGTGAGGGGTAGGGTAAAATATAATACATTAGTTTTTGATATTCTATTTGTAAAATATAATAAATTTAATTATTATATTAGTATTATTCGTTATTCACCCGTTATCCGATAATATTAACGGGTTAGGGTAAGGTAGGGTACAATCAATTCTTAATGGATAAGGGTAGGGTATGAGTAAGATCAATTTTAATAGGTATCAGTATGAAAATGTCTCCACCTAACCGTACCGTACCCATTGACACCCCTAATGATATACATAATTACAACGGTTACTACAACTGAAAGATATTGACGATGTTGGATTATCTTTATATTCAACTCGCAAAGTATATTAACGTTTTACTATTTACATCTTGTATGTCACAAGTAATTACTATATATGTTCTAAATAGCTGTCGCAATATAGCTTTTTCGGTTCATAAATAATAAATTATGGGATAAAAATTTGCTAATTTACAGGAATAGAGATAAGAAGCAACAATGGGCTCAATTATATTGAGCCTCATTTTTTGTATTTTTTTGTATTTATGTATGTAATTTAGAGTAAAATGTCATGTTACGATAAAATTGACTCTCATTCTCTACATCCAAATTTTATATGATTGATTTTCATATATTTTTTACTCTCATAGTTCGAAAGTCTGGCTCCACCACTGCTAATTCAACTACGAATGCTATAGTTGTAATAGTTGACTGTTATTACAACTACGCACTATTGCTGATTGCTATGCTACATGTTTTTTTTTTTTCTTTTGTTGCAATTTGCATGTGCTTCTGTTCCTATTTGTGATGCTACATGATCCACTATGCTATGTATCCTAAACAAAACTCTGTGTTTTTGTTCTTGGTTGTAATTTAGTCTCTCATTCTATCTCGAGTATTCAAATATTAATTCTTTCTTTTGATTACTCTTTGTCTACTATTCACTTATAAAATTATTGGCCTTCGTTTCAATTAAAAGTTGATTTAAATTATTATAATATGTAAAATGATCAAATAGATCTTGATTTTGTTTCACTTGTAAAATTAATTACTATTCGTCTATTATAATATGTAATACTATGAAATATGGACTATTAAATAATATTATCTTGTATAATGTACATCTTTTTTTTTTTCTTATTTGGATGATTGAAAAAAAGTATAAACTGAGATTAATTGTTACTTAAATTTTCAGTATTGATAATGAATATAATTTTTGAAAGAAAAACGCCATGTTACGAAACTTGTAATTACAAACCACTATTTAAAAACTTCATGAATCATAAGCGTTTCGCGTGGCACAAATAGGGCTGTCCAAAAAACTCGTAGCTCGTGGCTCGCTCGAGGTTCATATTTGGCTCGATTGGTAACAACTTGTTCGATAGTGGACCGAGCTGTTAACATTCAATTTGTGAATTTGTATAAATTTGTGTGTATTTTATACTGTCAAGCTCGGTCCAACTCGGTTCAGCTCGATCCAGCTCGGTCCAAAAATGCTTGTAAAATTTATTTTCTTCTTAAAACAAGGTCCAACTAAACCCAGCGAGCCAGCTCGTGAGCTGGCTCGTCACGAGTTTGAGCTGAAATTTTAGCTCGCGAGCTGTTAACGAGCTGACTCGCTAACAGCTCGGTCCAGAATTAACAAGCTAAGCTTTTGTCCAACTCAGTTCGAGCTAACTCATTTACAGACTGAGGCACAAATTTATGCATGCAAGAAGCTGCCCATTTTAGCATACCGACAGCATACGGAATTTAATATAATACAGCGACAAACTAAGCTAGGAAGGCATTTTATTGAGGTTTTAATGGAAAAAATGCTTTATAGTTTATATATATCAAATAGAAGTGTGTATATAATAGTATTGCCAATATTTTTTTTACTGGGCCTGGTTTGCTTATTTTAATTTCTCCTGCTCCAACTTGTTGGTGGGCCGACCATTTAACTTCCTTTACATTGTTTTCATCTAAACAAAGAAGAGTCCGAGTCCCGTCTTTTATTTAAAAAAGGGTGATTTGAGGAAACCTAAGTCAACTTTATAAAAAGTTTAACAAGCATAATAGCCGGGGCAAAAAGATAAATGTAATACTTCATAAGTCATAACAGACGAAATAAGTTAAATAAAGAAAAATAAATAAAAAAAAAATATTGTAACTCAAAATTTGGCTATTTAATTTTAGAATAATTATTTCAATCTCTCCATTTCAGTATCTGCATTGTACCCGCATCAACATTAGATGAAACTTGTACTATAATTCTCACTAATTATATGATCCTTCTTTTCTAGTTCCCGCACTCGGCCACCGCGTCAATCTTACTAAAAAAATCAATACTTACAAAATAAGATATTAACACTTGCATTTGTTATTTGATATGATCATCTCATTTTCCAGTTCCCCAATCGTCTCCGCATCAACATTCCTCTAATGAAGTACTTGGGACCCCATATCACTTCATCAACCTTCCTCTAACAAAAATAGTTAACCACATAGGTATAAATATTTTAGTGTATGGGTAAAAATACTTGCAGTACTTGATATTAATACTTTCAGACGCCATCCAATACCATATGAAAAATTACTTTCAAGTATAAGTATAAATACTTGCACGATAAGGTATAAATATTTATGTGACGACGAGCCTAATAGTATGTCATTATGGATCTCATTTGAAAGAGAAAGTTGTTTAGAAGACGTTCATGGTTTTAGATTCGCAAAATTATTCACAGCGTCAGAAATATGGATGAGATTAGAAAAAAAAATCCTTTAAAAATGTGTATGATCCCTCCAACAGTTTGAGTGGTCTCACATATTTTTATGATACGGGTACGTTTTGAGAGATTTGGTCGAGGAGATAATTATTTATGTAAAAATTATTCATCTCATAAGTATAAATACTTTCATGCAAAGGTATACATACTTCCTTATAAATGTATAAATACTTTAGAAAAAAAAATTCAGCATTACAGTTTTTGTGGGCCCCAAGCAGTTATGATAGTTAAAGTGCGAATACGATACAAATCCTGAAGTGCGGCTACTCATATCAACTATTTTATTATTTATTATTTATTTTAATTATCACTATTGGGCCAATTTTTTTTTTTTTTTTTAAGTTAAACGGTTTGATGCCGCTAACTTTTGGGACACAATTGAGTGATGAATTGTTAGTGAACGGTAAACAGTTCAATTGACAACTTTTTGCCAATGCCAACTGGGAATTAGTTGGCATTATTACATCTCTATCTATAGCCGTTGTGGTTATTCTATTTTTAGAAATTTATTTATATACTCATCATAATTTTTTCAATTAGATATTTTCACACTTATTTTTATTAATATTCTAATTTCTTATCTTAATCACTTAAAAATAAAGATTAATATTAAAAAAAAAGTTGAAATGACAGTTTTACCCTGTTGCAAACCCAATTCCCCTCCCTTTTCGTGAAGAGAATGGGTATCGGATCTACTTTTGGATTCAACGAGTTCCATGACCATCCGATTTGTCTTAAGATATGTGCGCACAAAAATCAAAACATACGCATACGAATTTTAGAGTGCTGAACACGAGTTTTATAATAGATCGGACGACGATTGAACCCATCAAACCAAAGTAGGACTGATGGGCACCGGACCTACTCACAAGTCTTTCATAACCCCCCTCTGTTCAAAATGTTGTGCTCCAGTGAAACTTTAAGGGCCTATTCGGCTGTCTGGTGGGAATGAAAATGGGCTTAGGTTCGGGTCTAATTTGAATAGCCGAAACACTGTGCGCGTGGGAAAAACAAATTCAGTAATTTTTTTTTCCACAAGCACAATAAATTTCATGTTGACAGCGTGCATAGAATTCTGGTGATATTTCCTTAGGAGGATAGTGAGGAGGTTGATTTGGGGTATGACTATGATTTGAGGGAAGTATCAACTTTTGGCACAATCAGTTCTGGTAAAGATGGTGACATTATTTAATAGTTATGTAGCAGAAATTGCTCCTGATGCAAATCTTAGTTTTGTTTATAAAGAAGTGACATCTTCAAATTATTTAATATTGTTTCAATTTGATTTATTGGGATTAATTTTTAAAGTATCCATATTTCTAAATATTTATCCTAAACAGTAACAAGCAGTAATAAAATTATTATGGGTAAATATATTTAGAACAGAACCCCCATTATATGGTGTCATATTATAGTTTAATAGAGAATAGGAGCGTATTGTATTATATTGGACCATACTCTAATTTATTCGTATTGGGCCATACTCTACTTTTCACATGGCAGGGCCCGCTGGTGGAGGAAATATTACCTCTGCTATACAACTTTTTTTTTTTTTTTTTTTGCAATTTCCTGTGCTATACAACTCACTCAGTATAGCAAAGACGGAATTAGAATAATTATTCTAGTGGTGTCAATTATAAAAAGACAAGCCAATGCACTAAACCTATGGTTTCTCAATTAGTATAATTCAAAATTAATTAATTAGCTTCTCAAAAGAAAATTTGAATTAATTAACCTCATTGATTTCAGAAAACAAAAGAGCTACAGTTGAGCCAACTACAAACCGGTACTACCAAAAAGCTACAAAATTGTAAAAATTGATGTTAATGATAAAGGTTTGATGCTTAGACTAGAAATATAATTGCACCTAACCTCTATTCCATTTTTATTTTCTATTTTCTTTCGTTTGTTAATTTCTTTGTTTCTTTTTTCTTCAATATAGAGGATTTCTAAGAAGCAAAAGAGTCGTTGCGTCTTTGGAGATTTTTTTCCCATGTCAGTTTATCAGGCACTTGCACGGATATTAAAGTGCTACGCACAAATCTTAAAGTAGATCGGATGGTTATGGAACCCATCGAACTCATCGGACCTAAAGTCATCTCCTGAAGACTAGCTTAAATTTAGGTCCAATTATCATCGGACTTAAATTTGTGTCCGATGAGTTCCATAACCGTCCGATCTTCTTTGAAATACGTGCACACATATATTAAAGCGGACTTGTACGGAAATTAAAGTGCTATGCACAGATTTTAAAGCGAATCGGAAGGCTATGAAATCTATCGAACTCAGTTTGAGTCCGATGGACATCGGACCCAAACTCATCTCCAATCTGAAGAGTAGTAGGGTTTAATTGGTAAGTTGTATCTCCGTTGATAAGCCAACATTAGGTCTGTCAATCGACAAAGAAAAAATCATGGATGGTTAATTAATTTCGATTTATAAGATGGGTTTATAAGGTAAGTAATATAGTTTTATTAAGAATTAATGACTCAGGTGACTGCATGCATTTCATAATGTAACCCTCCAAATAATAAATCTTATGCAATTTTCTACTCACTACGAAGTGTGCATGCACTCCTTATTTTTATATTGCAAATTTGCAATAAATGATATATTGAAAGTATGCTCATTTTAAATAAATGAAATATTTTACTTTACTAATTAAATACACAATTGTTTAATTAGAATCAGCATTTGCCTATTGAAATTGTAAACACTTGTCTAATAAGAAGTTTATGCATTTTGATAGATGTATAAACCATTATAATTGCATGTTTAATATAATTCATGGGAGATCCAGTTATTATCCGATCCATATCCGTATCTGTTTAATATATGATTCGTATCCGTAATCGGAAAATAAATACAAATACATATATAGTTTTAACACTATCGGATCTGTATGCGATCCGTTTTCACCCCAAGCTAGTCCACCCATATATGCAGCTTGAAAATATTAATATCAATACAATATAGAACGAGATCATTTTTAAGCTACCAAGATTATAATGAGCTTAACTCCAATATCTATCAAAATAACTTCAAACAAGAAATATAAATTGTTGAAACCAATATATTTCACGATTGATACGTTTATATGTCAAATCTATAAATTTTTTACTTAATTTAGTACACATTAATTTAGTACACAGTCAAAGTTTATAAGTTAATTTTAATGTGTTAATTTATTATTATTATTTTTTTTTAATATCGCTTGAGTTTATACTAAATTGATTTGAAAAATTATAAATTTGATCTGTAAACACATTACTTAATGGAGTAGTTTTCAGCATATTAAGTCAATTTGATAAGTTTCAAAATTGAACTCACCAAAATATTGACTAGTTTAACAACATCCACTTGTGGAAAAATGACTTTCAGTATTGCCCTAATAGTATCGGTTCTTTGAATGAAGTGATACATAATACATTTAGTATCGGTTAATAAAAAATAAACGATACAAAAATTTTTTTGTATCGGTTCCCATAAATCTCCGACACAAATAATACACTTTTTGTATCGGTTCCTTGCTAATGAACCGACACAGAAGTTTTGTATCGGTTCTCTATAGAGAACCGATACAAAAGGAGCCATTTTTGTATCGGTTCCTTGCTAATGAACCGACACAGAAGTTTTGTATCGGTTCTCTATAGAGAACCGATACAAAAGGAGCCATTTTTGTATCGGTTCCTTGCTAATGAACCGACACAGAAGTTTTGTATCGGTTCTCTATAGAGAACCGATACAAAGGAGCCATTTTTGTATCGGTTACTAGTAGAGAACCGATACAAAAATTCCGTGTCGGTTCATTAGCAAGGAACTCGATACAAAAGGTATATTATTTGTGTCGGTTCTTTGTAAATAACCGACACGATTGTATACGAAAAAAAAAAATATTTCAAAATCGGACTTCCGTATCGGTTCTTTGTAATTAACCGACACAGATTGTGCCGAGCACGTCGGCAATCCGTGTGACATTCTCAGAAAAGATTGTACACCGTTCGATGTCCACCGCCAAAAAGCATCTTGTCCGTCCATCCACTATCAAATCCGTGTGACATTCTCATCTCCTTCCCCATCGATTCAAACCAAGACCTCTCCTTTTTTAAACCCCAATTCAAATCTATTTCATTTTCAAATGTTTTCTTTCCGTCCATGGCGACCGAGAATGAAGAGGCCCCTCGTCCAGCTCTTCCCCCACACCCGAGGTATAGTATCATCCCTACTTTCTTCCATTCCTGCGCATGCTTCACGAAAAGGGGCATAACTTTCGATCCGTCCGTCGGATCGGGCTGAAATTTTGACAGGAACTTCACAGCCCAAAGGCGGATCCAAAAATGATGGGAATCCATTTTTGCCCATGTTACGGGTTCAGATTCGTGATCCGAGTCTTCCTTCATGGACTTTTGGGCATTTCTTTACAATTTTAGAGTTTTAGGGTCTTTTAGCACTTTTTATTGGAGGACTTAACACTATCTTTGCAGGCGATATTCATAATCCCACTTTTAATGTATGAAATCTAATCAATCGCCAGAATCAGCGATACAGCAAACACAAAAAAAAAAAAAAAAAATTACAGTGTCGGTTCCTTGTGATAACCGACACAAATAACACATATCTTGTATCGGTTTTCTTGTAATAACCGATACAAAAACTCAAAAATAGTATCTATCTGTTTAGGTTTAATCGACACAAAAACCCAAAAATAGTATCGGTTTGTATTAATAACCGACACAAAAACCCCAAAATAGTATCGGTTTCTATGAATAACCGACACAAAACGTACTTTCTGTATCGGTTGACAAACCGATACTGATTAGTGCCGGTATTTGTGTCGCCTGTATCAGTATCGCCCCGATGTCCGACACTGATATGTCTTAATAACCGATACAAAAAGTACTTTTTCCACTAGTGATCATAGTTCTACTCTTCTTGTATATTCCGTGTATCAATGAGTAGAACTAGGGTGCTCCTAAGTTCACCAAACTTCTTTGTGAACTCAACTCTAAAACCTATTGAATTGACTTCAAACGACAAATCTAAACAGTTGAAATCCTTCTACCTAATAAGTGATGCATCTACATGTAAATTTTTTAAAGTTTCGAATTAATTTAGCATAGAGTCAAGTGGTCAAAATTAGAAGGTTTATAAATTAATTTTAATACATTCATTTTTTAGACGATTTTTGACCACTTGACTTTATACTAAATTAATTCGAATCTTTAAAATTTTTACATGTAGACGCATCACTAATTAGGTAGAAGGATTTCAACAGTTTGGATTCGTAGTTTAAAGTTGATTCGATAGGTTTTAGAATTGAGTTCACAAAGAGACTTAATTGTGAACTTAGGAGCACTCTAGTTTTAATCTGTATCAATATTATATATTGAGTGGACACTAGAGATTAAGCTTGTTTGGTACTTAATGAGATATAAATGTGACTGGCCAATAATAAACTATTTCTGTCAGATAATGAATACGGACTTATTCTTAGAAGGCCATGATGGTATATAGAGTTACAACTGCTGAAGACGGTTATTATTTAATGAGAGATTTTATGTTTACCTTTCAAAAAAATTGAAATTACGTATTCCCCCCTAAAATTTATAATGTCATATTTACCCTTCAAAATTTGAATAACTCACAAATTTACTTAAATTTATTGGCTTCTCTATTAACACTTATTTAAAATTATGAAATAATAATTTTATTCTTTATTAATATATATATACGTCTTTATAGAATCGTTTTTAGATCGAAAATAGTTCATTAACTGCAGTCTCTTTCCAAATTGCTAAAAGGATATTTTACCAATTAATCCACTATTAGTTTTATCCATGCCGCGAAGTTTTTATCGTTTTACTATTTACACCTAATCAATCACAAGTACTTACAGACAAAACCATTTAAAAATTGATAACGGTTTCACGTGCAACAAAATTTATGCTGCTCTTAAATGTTAAAAATGTGAAATTAATCTGAATTGTTGACTATATATGCTTCTTAAAAATAATTATAATTTGAGAAAATTATGTAATATTAGATCTCCAGGCAAAAGATTAATATGTGCAAATTTCGTTTATTGAGAGAAATATTTTTTTAATGATAGCTATTCTTGCTGAAACCTAGATAGTAAATTGCTAAGTCATTCTTATAAGTTGAAAATGTGTAATTTTGTTCATTAAATTCATAATTTTTGCCATGTTTCATAAATACGGATACGGATATCATATTAGATATGGTGATATGATTATTTTTAAAAGAATACAAATACAGCGATACAAGTATCAGATACCGATACGATACATATTCGATATAGATACATAACCATATATGATGTATCGGGGTAACATGCTTTCTAGCTAGCTCTTTCAATTTTGATTTTCTAGTTCAGTCCTCGAGAAATAGAATGCGGAAGATGCAACAGTGCAAGGTTGTGTACATAAAGATGCAGGAAGTTGCCCATTTTCGCTTGCTTCAGCATATGGTAGAAAATTATGCATGCAATTACATATTCGGAAAGGAAATTAATACAGCGACGAAGTAAGCTAGAAATGAATGATATTAGGGAATTAAATTATGTAATTACATATTCGGAAAGGAAATACGTCGACAAAGTTAGCTAGAAATGAATGATATTAGGGAATTAATGGAAAAATGCTATATCAAATAAATGTGTAAGTCCAATGTAATTGTATTGCCTGTATACGTACCTTACTATGAATAACATGATTTGGTCCTCATACGGATTAATATTTCATTTTTTAAATCTTGATGCTGAATTCGAACTGTTCCATACGTTTCCCATATAAATCTTGCAGACCAAATATTATATTTTTTTTAGAATTTCTTTACTATTTTTTAAGATAGATCGAAAATGACTTGATCTGAAAATTCTGAAAGTGATTTTCACGTATCTTAAAAAATAGTAAAACAATTCTAAAAAATATTAAATTCAGTGTACAAGTACATATTCATATGGAAATCATGTTGAATGGTTCTGAACGACCGTTAGGATTTTCAAAAAGAAAAGATTGATCATTATAGACCAATTCATGCTATGCATAGTACCATAGACTCACTCTTGTTTTCATCTCAACAAAGAGGAGTCTTGAGTGGTAGGGGAGAAAATAGATCGGATGGTAGTAACAATCATATATGTATTCATTTTTATTTTATGTATACGGATACGGATTGGATATTAGACAGATACTGATCTGATAAAATATTTTTTAAAATTTATATGATATGATATGCTGCATGAAGATGATAGCTTCTCAAGTCTCAGTGGCACTGATCGACGATGAAGATTGTTATAGGATATTAGTTTATTAAGAAATATTTACTTGTAAATTTGTTCTTAAACTTCCTTTAGTGATGCTTCTGTGATATTCAGCTTCGGCGCTTGATCGAGCCACAACACTTTGTTTCTTGCTTTTCCATGTGACTAAATTTCCGCCTACAAATGTGCAATAGCCGGTCGTGGATTTTCTATAGAAACTTCCGGCCCAATCTGCATCGGAATAGCCACATATTATATTAGAATTATTATTCTTCATCAAAATTCCTTTGCCGGGATTTTTCTTGAGATACCGTAAAATTCTATGTATGGCCTCTAAATATGGAGTTCTTGGTGAGTGCATAAATCTACTAATTTGGCTTACCGAAAACGAAATGTCCGGACGTGTAACTGTTAAATAAATTATTTTTCCAACTAACCTTTGAAATTGGTTTATGTCTTTTATTGGTTCACCATCCTCACTATTTAATTTACATTTATTATCGATTGGAGTAGAAATTGGTTTGCACCCTAATTTACCGGTTTCTTTCAAGAGATCTAAGGTATATTTTCTTTGAGAAATAAAGAGACCCAATTTTGAATATGTTACCTCTATTCCTAAAAGGTACTTCAAAAAACCAAGATCCTTGATATCAAATTTTTCTTTTAATTGTTTTTTGACATTTTGAATTTCCTCTAGGCTATTTCCGGTAACTATAATGTCGTCTACATATACTAGTACAAGGGTTATATTTTTTCCATCATTTTTTTATGAACAATGAATGATCGGCACCGCAAATTTTAAATTTGCAAGAATTTAAAAAAGAGCTGAATTTTTCATACCATGCCCGTGGAGATTGCTTCAATCCGTAGATTGATTTATTTAACCTACAAACTAGGTTAGCATTGTTTTCCAATTTATGGCGGGGTGGTAGGTTCATATATACCTCTTCTTCAAGTGTTCCTTGAAGAAATGTGTTTTTTACATCAATTTGGTACAAATCCCAATTATTATTTACCGCAATAGAAAATAAAATCCTAACGGTATTCAGTTTTGCTACCGGGACAAATGTTTCATTATAATCTATTCCATAAGTTTGAGCGTAACCTTTGGCCACCAATCTAGCCTTGTACCGTTCTACGGTACCATCACTATTGTATTTGGTTTTGTATATATTCATTTGCAACCAACGGGTTTTTTATTTTTTGGTAATTGTATAATTACCCAAGTTTCATTTTTCTCAAGAGCTTTTAGCTAATCTTCCATGGCTTTGCACCATACCGGATTAGTAATGGCTTCTTGATAATTATTTGGTTCTAGTTCTTTCTCAATGGAAGTGAGGAATGCATTATAAGAAGGAGAAATATTCTCATATGACACAAAGTTTTGTATGGGATATTGAACCGTATTGGTCACATAATCTCTAAGTCTCGTAGGTGGTCGGTCTGTTCTTATGGACCGTCTAACTTCTAAATTTTCTTCTATTTCAGTATCGTTAGTATCAACATTTTCTATTAATTCTTCAAGTTGGCTTGTTTCAACTTCTTGATCGATATTTTCTATTGTTTCCTCAACTTGATTTATTTCAACCTCTTGGTTGCCATCTTGTGTGAATAATTGTTCGTCTATAAATGGTAGTACCGGACTTGATTGATTATTTTTGTGTGGACTTACATTTATTTCTAAATTTTTAAAATATGGTTCATTTTCATTAAATATGACATCTCTAGATGTGAATAGTTTTTTTGTAATAGGGTCGTAGCACTTATAACTTTTTTTATATGAGGAATATCCTAAAAAAATAGCTTTTGTTGACATATAGTCAAATTTGTCTTTCCTTTTAATTTTTACAAAGCATGCACAACCAAACACTTTTAAATAATCCAAATTAACTTTTCGTTTGTAAATAATTTCCATTGGGCTTTTATTTTTTAAAATAATGCTAGGTAGTCTATTTATTAAATTAGTAGCGCAAAGGATGACATCCGACCAAAAAGTTTTTGGGATATTATTTTGGAATAATAATGCACGTGCCATTTCTAGCAAGTGCCTATTTTTCCTTTCCGACACCCCATTTTGTTCGGGAGTGTATATGCAAGATATTTGATGAATAATTCATTTTTCTTTAAAAAGATTTGTAAAATTTTTATGTACAAATTCCGTTCCGTTATCCGATCTAAAAATTTTGAGTTTTGCATTAAATTGATTTTCTATGAGACATAGAAATTCTTGAAAACAATTGAAAACTTCATCTTTTAATTTTAGTAAATATAACTAAGTGGCTCTAGAAAAAATCATCTATGAATATCACAAAATATTTAAATCCATTATAAGAATTAATTGGGGCCGGGCCCCATACATTGGAGTGGACTAAATCAAACAAAGCTTCACTTTTGCTATTTGATAGAGGAAAGGGAAGCTTTGTTTGTTTTGTCAATTCACAATTAATACAATTTTGAAAAGAAAAATCTAGTGCACTAATTAAAATCTTGTCGGACGGATGCCCAAGCCTCTTGTGCCAAATGTCATGATTAGTGAACTTTGCAGAAGCACAAAATGATTCTTGTAAATTTAAAAGGTAATGCCCATTCTCAAGGAAACCTTCCCCAATCTTCTTCCCGATTTTCCGGTCATAAAAGACGATATTTTCACAAGAGAATGTTGCATTACAATTAAACTCATGTGTCAATTTTTTTATAGAAAGTAAATTAATCGGAAACGTTTCAAGGTATAGGACATTGTTAATTTTTTTTTATTACAAATATAAATCTCTCCTATACCATCAACTTTTGCTTTCATACCGTTGGCTACTAATACATATTGGTCACCTTTGGTCATAACTAAATTGGTAAAGAAATTTTTGTTCCCAACCATATGATCGGTAGCCCCGCTATCTATGATAATTTGATTATATAAATTTAAATTTTTTGAGTGAGAAACAATACCGCAAGTGTTGTTTGAATTTTTCATGGAGAACCACAAACTAAACTGCTCAAATAGTTGCTGCATTGGATCTGACCCGCTTGACCCACCAGCCTCAGATCTGATTTGATTAAATTTCGGTTCAGTTGAACCGGTCCCAATGTTATAAGGTTTGGTCGGTTCGGACTGGGCAAAGAACACCCGATCTTTCTCTTTTTCTTTCTTCTTCCCGTCGTTCCCTTCTCCTTGTGCCGCTGCACTTCTGCCTTTTGAATCCCACCATTTCGGCCTCAGATGGGGGTGCAGAAAATAGCATTTCTCGGCTAGGTGACCTTCCTTCTTGCAGTAAGAGCACCTATCTCCCTTGTTGCTTGGTCTATTGGCGTGATTTTGGAGATTAGGGTTTTTCATGAAATTGGGGGTTTTTTGTGGCGAACCTATGGGTTTCGTGTCCCTCGCTGCTGCCGGCTTGTAGACCACCCATAGCTAGCCGTCGGCTTTCTTCTTGCTCTACCATGGTGGTGATTTGGGCAAAGGAGGGAAGGGTTGTGGTTAATAGAAGCTGTGATTTCACGGCTTCATAGCTTGGATTGAGACCCGCGAGATACTGAAAAATTTTATCCTCTTCTTCCCTCTAGATTGCTATCGGATCTGAGATTGGTGGTCAGTAGACCCGAAGTTCTTGTTAAGAGCACCCAGGTACTCTGTATTACTCCTTGCCCCCTGTTGTTCTTGTTGGATTTCTTGTTTTAATCGGTAAATGTGGGAATTGTTGTTTTGTCGGCCATACATAGTTTTGATGGCTTCCCACAGTGAGAATGCGGTTTCATGACCAAAGAGCAGGTATGAAATTCTTGGCTCCATTGATTGCATGAGCCATGTCATAACCTGTCATTTTTTGACTGCCATTATTTTGCTGCCTTTGTTTCGGCCTCAGTTGCCTTGGTTTTTTCTGGTTTTGGCTTTTTTTGATTCTCCTGTGATGAATTCTAATACTTCTCTCCCACTGAAAGCTAATCTTGCGGAACTGGCCCATGAAAGGTAGTTTTGGCCGTTGAGCAATGAAATTGTGAGTTTTGAGGTATTAGTAGCTTCTCTAGAGTGCTGCCCCTCTGATGCCATTGCTTTGCTGTGCTAGGCTGTTTTTATGGATTTGTTTTGCTTATATACCAGATTTGCTGGTACACTATTGGGGAATTTCGGTTACAGAGATTACTGCTCTGATACCATGTTATTTTTATGAATTCTGAGGAGAGATTATTTATGAGCAAGAACAATAATTTTTCTATTGATGATTCGCTATTTATTACAATTCCTAAAGTTACCGTTACTGTACTACAGTTACTGTTATACAGTGTTCCTAATAAATGTAGAGAGACACTTTATCTCCTTGAACTAATCCTAGCCCTCTATTTCTTAGATCTATGATGATTAATAATCTGAGATCATATATTCTATTTCTCAACAAGGAGCATGTAGAATATGTTTCCGGTCTATAAATTATGGATATAGATTTTGATCATCAAGAAGAATTTTGTGTGCAATCTACTGATGATCCGTAAATATCAAATTTATTTTGTGTTTAACGTGAAGTATAAATTTTATTTTACACTTGTGAGAGTGATATGCTGCATATTCATTGATGAATAAGTCAGATGGTGAAGTTTTTTTTAGGACAGTTATCATCTATTACAGATATTTGTTACAATAACATAACAATGTATGTTAATTTTGAAGTAAGAAATAGACAAAAAAAATTACTGGTATAATAAGCAGGTTGCGGACTGCCGGGAGTTAATCTTTTCATTTTATATTGCATAGCTGTAACTAAAAAATAAAAATACAGGTTGCAATTATTATTTAATTGTTGCAGGTTTGTAATATATATATATATATAGAGAGAGAGAGAGAGAGAGAGAGATGGATCCTTAGTTAAGCCATGGTGTAAATGTGCTTGGTAAGTCATGACACAATATCTCCATTTTGAAAATTTAAACAACTGATCCGAATGCTCAACATGATCTCCATATTGAAATGTGCTTGGAGAACAAATTTTACATTTTTTGGAATTTGTTTAATATTATTAAGCAACTTTGAAAATCGCTGATCTGATGGTCCAGAAAATTTTAATTTTTTTACTGTTCACAATAAATTAGCGATTTTCAAAGTGACTTAATAAATAGTAAAAAAAAATCCAAAAAATATATAATTTGGTCTCCAAACACATTTCAATATTGAGAACATTTTGAGCGGTTCATATTGGCTATTTGAACTTTGGAAATGAAGATATGGCATGAGTACAAACGCGTTTTATACCATGGCTTAGCCAAGTCCATATATATATACAAGAATGAGAGAGTATCTGCGAGAGTAAATAGTGACTATCCACGAGGGTATACTAACAGAAAGATGCTTTTTCTATTAAGGACAGAAATATCCATGAGGGTACACCGACATACAGTTGCTTTTTCCATCAAACATATATATACCCTGTCAAATGTCTCTAATGCCATTAAAAAGCTGATAAAACTAAAATAAGGCCTGTTGGGTTACCATGTTCTCTTTTCATTTTTATTTTTATTTTTGTTGATCGAGGAGAGCTCCTAAAAAAAATCTTAAAATAATGGCTTACTTAAAGTACAGATTTATTATTATTATTATTGGCATGGGAGTAAATTGAATAATATCACAAATTAGAACTTTGGAGAAACATTCAAAACATTTTTTTTTTTCCGTGCATAACAACACTAATTGTTACTTTGTTAGGAGGGAGTCGCCTCCAGAAAAAGAAAGAGTGAAAAAAAGAGTCCCAGCGATTTCAAACTCTAGGCAGACAACTCTTCTCCTCTTCCAACACACTTCTATTTTAAATCCACTCCTTAGTCACCTCTTCTAGGCTTCTCTTTCGACAAAGTGCCTCCTCTCTCTCATCTCTATCTTGAGAGGGGAGGAGAGAGAGAGGGGAGGAATCAGAGCCGAGAGTGCGGTATTGATCGTCAGAATTCAGAGCGTTGAGTCTCTACGCTATCTCGATCAGAGCGAGAATGAATACATCCGGTCATCGGAGTATGGCGGAGGTCGAAAAAGCGGATCTGATCAGAGAGAGCGATAGGGAAATATAATAGAGTAATTATGAGTGTATATAAGTGAGACTAAAGTTATTTAAAGTAGTTTGAAGAATTTTGTGAGAATAAAAGAGTGGATTTATGTTTAGAATTAATTGACTCGTTGTAAGTTATTTTTTTATAAAAAAAAAATTATTGTTGGCACTTGGCACTTAAACCACTAACACAAAAAAAATTCCGTGCATAAGTCCAAGTCTAACATCCTCCGACTATTTTATGGGCCTTTTTCTTCGTGCACCAGAACTGTATTAATTAAATGGGCCATTTTCAATGAGCAACATGCCAAATTGCCAATTACAAAAACTGGGAAGGATGATATTAGAACTAACAAATTAAAAAAAAAAAACAAAAATCAATGATCAATAGGCCAGCTAACAAATTATTGAATTTAGTAATAGATTTTTAGGAGGCACGCCTGCATTTTAAGTTTATTGGCCACGCATTTATTAATTTCTGTCTCTTAAAATTTAAGGAGGCACTGGTACGTATATATAAATCACAAATTAAGGACCCAATATGGGTGGATTAGCAAAAGGACCTCTTAACCAAGAATTTGCAATAGACTTATAGGCTGCCTCTGTTAAGTGAATTCCATCCCAATTTAAATAAGCAGATGGATTTTCACAAGCTGTAACACCCTGTTGGCCACAAATGGCACTCATATTGTAGTTGTATGGACCCCCACCTCCACAGCAAACTTTGAGAGGTGCTCCATTGGTAATTCCTGCAAAATATTTGAGTGGTAATTAAAGATGTAATAGTGAAACATTTTGATGTATATATATGCTTATAAATCATAATTTGAGAAAGGTTCTAACCAAAGAGCTCTGGTGTTTGCAATACAGCTATTGCTGGTCCATAATAATCAGCAAAGATGATCCTTGCTTGGGGATACTTAGCTCTTAGCTGTGTCACTGCTTGACTTAGCAGTTGAGTATGGTAAATTGCAATTGTGTTATATATCTTTAGGCATCCTGAAGAATCATAGTCTGACGTGTTCGTGCTCGCAAAAATCGTAAGCACGATTGGTGTGCAGCCTATTGGTCCAAGTCCAGGCAGCATCAGGTGCATCACACCTTGTTTCAGCAAACTCTACATTATATAGTAGAAAAATATATGAAGTTTAATGTTCTTTATTCTTTTATCTTTATTTTGGATTTTGGTGCATTAACAAATTTTGACTAGCTTGTATCCAAATTTGCTTTCACAATTTTAATTAGAATATATTACATTAATTTATATGAGAAGAGATCTACTTGCACTATTTTTTTGTAGCAAAATTACACCATTTAAAATTTTCAAAGTCCAAACAGTTGATTCAAACCATTAAACATGATCTCCATATTAAATGTGTTTAGAGACCAAATTTTACATTTTTTTTTGAAATTATTTACTATTTATTAATTATTTTACAAAATCATTGTATTCAAACCATTGAATTTTTGTACCCATCTTAATAAATAGTAAAAAAAATTCAAAAAAATGTAAAATTTGATCTGCATGCAAGTACATTTTAATATATCTAACATGTTGAACGGTTTGAATCGACTGTTTGAACTTTAAAAACGTAGGGTGTAATTTTGTGTCACCATTTTTTGGTGTAAGTGGATCCCTCCTCAATTTATATATTGTACATGAATGGTAAATTAATTAATTCATAAATTCTAGAAGGCATCAATAATTATGCTATAATCTAAACTACATACCTCAGCAGCAGTATTAATAGTGGCAATGACCGTAGGCACATATGACTTAACATAATCAATTGTCTTATGAGAAAACAACATGTAGTCGTAGTCATTCCCTCCGATCTCTCCAAGTATGAACAATGCCTTGCTCAAATAATCATTGCACGCTGTATGAATTTTTGAAAGATCAGAAATATGATAGTTAATTTGAATTGTGAGTAATTTAACTGTATTCGATGTAAACAGGAATTAATAATAAAGCATATTCTAACTAACATTCTGTTGTGTTGCACAAAGAAGGCTTCAAATCTTGAAACCACCCAATTTGAACATTTAAGGAAATGTTCAATGGCGCAACAATAATGAAGTTCTGCTGGAAGAAGGAAAGGTCGAGTGCTGTGGCACCGCTGACAGCGAAATTTGCTCCTTTCCTAAAATCTTGGCCTTCCAATAAAGACGGCTGTAATAGGGGGAGGCCCAGAGCTTGAGCTGTAACAATGGGCGCACATGTGCTTTAAGTTCATAGAAAGAGGACAACATTGGAGAATTACATGTGTTATTTAGTTTTATTACATATGGGACTTGAATATAACTGTCAGTTTCTTGGGACAGTTCTAATCGAGATTATAGTTTGTCTCATGACAACAGCCATGTGAATTTTACAGTAGAGTAAATGTAATTGGCTCAATGACTGCCCTGTTTTGATTGGCAACCCATCCTCTATATTCATTGAATGGTACATTACAATTATGTTTATGAGGTACAAAATCTGTTTTTATAATAAATGAGGAAATAAGTGGCTCCAGGCCAATTTTTCTGGCATGGAACAAAACAGAACATGCAGCTGCTGTCAAAAACCCAAAAAGAGAGAGAGAGGAAAAAAGAAAAAGAAAAAAACAATAATCTAAAGAAAGTGTTGTTTACAAAATTACTATGAAAATGTTTACTCTGAATGGAATAACTTTTAGTCATCTTTACTAAGATAAACTTGGTAATTCTGCCCAGTAATTTTTTGAAGCTACAAACACAAAATATGAAACTATTGAAACCTTATGAATTCAGCAGAACTTGGTTAATTCAGGTCTGAAGTGAAAAACAAGCTCTTGGCTTAAACAGATTCCACTGAAGCAACAGCTCTTGAAACATTTGATGAATAATCTCAAAAGAATCAAAAGAATAAGAAATTTTCTTTTTTACAGGACTCGTAAGCCATACAAAAGAAACCTACCAATGAAATCAACAGGCAAACGACCATCTGATGCACGACCATTGGGATGACCGAAGTAGGTAATGCCATAAGGGAGATGCTCAAAAATGTTAAAGGGAACTATTCCTCGGGCCAAGATATTGAAGTTTCCCGTATCAGAGTACGAGTTTCCGAAGCAAAAGAGTGCATTATATTTTGGAGACGGGACAGAGCTTGTAAAGGGAAAAGATGAAACCAAGAGGAGGAATAGGGCTAGTGCCATCTCCATATGGCTTGAGATAATTTTGAAGGAAAAGAAAAACTATCAGGGGCTTCTTCTTGGCAATTTTTTTTTCATATTCCTTACCATTTATATCCCTCAGAAGAGGGTCAATCTGACAAATTTACAGCATTGATCAGTCACCAGTACAACATTTATTGCTATATACCAAATTATATAAGATATATATTCAATTACCAGACACCTAGTGGCCCAATCCCAGAATTAATTCCATACATTAATGCTGATTTTAATTAATCATCATCAGACATCAACACCTAAATGTCATGCTAATTCAATTTTCACTGGTCTGCAGAAGAGGCGGGATTGTATTGGAACCGTGAAGCAAACTTGTTGCCATTGCATGGTAAGCAGCCTCGGTCAAGTGAATTCCATCCCAATTTGCATAAGAAGAAGGGTTTGTGCAGACCCTGGAGCCATTGTGGCCGCACCGGGCCGACGGATTGAAGTTGTAAGGGCCGCCTCCCCCACAACACGTCGAAAGAGCTCCATGAGTGAATCCTTCAATTGTTATGGTGTTAAAATTGATAAAGGATACACTTAGTACTTGGGAAAGAGGTTGGAAGTTTCACTATTCAAATTCAGCTGAGATTATATTTACAAAAATAAACATAAATCAATCCAATAACATTGGCTGTTACAATGTCAAATCCTACATCCATGATGAAACTTTCACATAACACCTTGTTGAGGTTTGTACTACCATAGCACATTTTACTTGGGCTTGATTAACCATTTCATTTATAAGTCCCAATTATGGTGAACAAAATACATATCACAATGGGCCCAAAATAAATAACCTTCTATTACTAATATCCATCTTATTTAGATGGGCCATTTGTACAAGGTAGCAGCCCAAGTTATATATAACAATATAGAAATTCATTTTCTTTCTGTCTATAATGGATGCACTGAAATTCAAAATCACAAAGAGAATACTTACCAAAATGATTGGGAGAATATGTAAAAGGAATGGCTGCGCCATAGTAATCAGCATAGATAATTCTTGTCATTGGATATTTTTTCTGCAGTTTCTTTAGTTCCCCTTGTAGCAATGAATTGTGGTACTTGGCAAATTGGTTGAGCTTTTTCAAGCATCCGTTTTTCGTGTTGTAGTCATTTTTGTTCGGGCTTGAAAACAGAGTCAGGTACATTGGAGAGCAACCCACCGGCAGGTTTCCGGGCACCACCAAATGCCTTGCACCATTGTTGATCAGCCTCTGAGTTGTGTTAATAAAAAATTCATGGATGAAACAGAGATGCCAGTAACCAAATATTATGATAAAGCTTATTCCCCGAAATATAGCACGCTTTTAAAGATACCCAACGTAATCGATGACGTTTTTCGTACCTCTGTTGCTGCAACGACAGCCCCTATGACCTTCGGCACATAGGATTGAACCTCCTCTAGTCTCTTTCCAAAGAAAAAAGCATAGTTGTAGTCATTTCCACCAATCTCTCCTACCAGAAATAAGGCCTTGCCAAAGTAATCATCACACTCTGCAAACAAACATAAATCAACTGTATGTATGAAATAATCTTTAATTTAACTCCAATTTAAGTATTCAGTAATCACGTCTGGCAACGACTAAGAATTAATTAAAACCCAAATCTACAATGAGCAGGAAGTGTCTAACACCATTTTTAAATTAAAAAATTAAAGATGGATAAATTTAACACAGTCTATCACCTTTCGTAGTGTTGCATAGTAACGGTTTCAATTCCTCGAACCAGAGCAACTGAGCATTTAACGAGTGATTCGTCCAAAGAATGTGCCCAATACCGATATCGTGAAAGAATTCGGCATCAAGTGCAGTGGCTCCTGCTACTGCAAAATTGAGGCCTTGTCGAAAATTACCTCCATGTGCCAAGTAAGGTGGTAGCATAGGAAGACCAAATTGTTGAGCTGCAGATATACAATTGAAACAAAAATCATAGAAGTTCATAAATATTTTCTGACAAATTGCGGCATGAAAAATTCTTGTGAAGTGGTAATAGTACCGATAAAGTCAACAATCAAGCGGCCGTCGGAGCATCGGCCAGTAGGTCGTCCAAAGTATGTCATGCCATATGGGTATTTACCAATTGATGGAAAAGAAAGGGACCCAATTGCAAGTAAATTTCCAGTATCAGTGAGAGAGTCACCAAAGCTAAATAGAGATGAGTAATTTTGCTGAATAGAATAACAATGCTGGAAACTATTAGCCCATAGAAGTAACCATACTATAAATGACAGAGAAGGAAAAGAGGAGAAAGCCATGGATGTAAAGAAGAGCTCTGTGTGTGTGCATGTGAGAGCAGTGTGACTTAGTAAATGAATCATTTTGGGTGGGTTTATACTAAAAGCAAAATAGTGGGGTACTGTAGTGAGATAGATTGCAACAATTTGGGGCATCATAAATGGCCATGAAGTAATTATAGAGCTGCTGCTAGATCTGCGCGTGAAAATTTAGGTGACAATAAATGAGTCCAGACAATACTTGGTGATTGTTGGAACTGTTAATGTAATTTCCTTTTGGGGTCGTTTGGTCGGTCCGATCCTCTGTTCTGTTACCTTTTTCTTCTTTTCTTTTTTTAGTTGATATTTTTCTTTTGAACTCGTTATAAAACATGACTCTTTTTTATTGCCTTACAAATGTTAAAATGATGTACATGCCCATAATTGAGATAATTGAACTTCTTTCAGATGGAAAAGGAAAACACTAGAAAAATAGGGTAATTTGATTGTCCGTATGGAATTTGACGCTCGTTAGATAATTAATTAAGGAGATAAAATTATTAGTGTTTAACCTAAAATAAAGTATTTTAGTTCAGACTTTAATGCTTATTTGTTAATGATGATGATTTTCATTCAATATAGTTAGATATGATAATTAAATTAAAATGTAAATAAGTGTTGAAGTGGAAAGATAATATATATATAGTTTTTTTTTAAGGTTAGTGGTTTTAAATGCCTACTAATAATTTTATTAATAAAAAATAATATATCGTTTAGGTAATTAATTAATACCATTGTAAGCCTTTTGTTGGATGAATGGTGCTTTTATAATCTTAAAGAGATACCTTAACACATTTCATACCCACAAAAAATGAAAATCACACAGGATTTTCCGTTATGGGGTAAATAAGATAAAACAAAAACAAAAAAGGAAGGACCATCCTTTGTAGATCATGGAAAAAGTACCAAGGATCCATGTGATCCAAGGCAAACAACCCAAAAGAAATGAAGAGGTGCCCCCACCCTCAAATGTACAAAAAATTAATGAATCACAATCCGTAGACATGCTGGTTAGTACTTAGCACTGCCAAAAAATAGCACATGAGAGAAGATGTACTATTAATATTAATTAATTTGATCAAAATTAACTACTCTTCCATAACCGAAATCAGAGGCGGATAAGCGTAAGGACCCTTGATCCATCCATTGGCTATGTAATGGTAAGCCGCTTCCGTCAAATGGATTCCGTCCCAACTCACATGTGAGTTCGGCTCAGTACATTGGATCGCACCGGGAAGACCGCAAGATGCACTAGCGTTGTAGTTGTACGGACCACCTCCGCCACAACAAACCATTAGTGCTCCATTTGTGAACCCTACATTCATCAATGAACCTTGTTACAAACGCTAAACTATTACAATTTTTTTTCTTTTTAGTGAATCAGGAAGAAAAAAGCTTTGTCAATGATGTACCCAATTTAATAAAGTTGCTCTCTTTTTTTCCCTTTGAGCTTGAGACCAACATATATATCATATATGGGCTTTGACATTAAAGCCCTTAATTAATTAAGTTCCCTTGTGGGTTATGTTGAATTCCTCAAATATAATTTGATTTGCTTACATTAATGTAATATATAATTGCATTGGTAACATTACTTCCAACTGTTCTCTTATAATAGTTTATTCTCATCCCATGTGACAGACAAAATTTAGGAAGAAATTGGTAGAAAAAAATTACTCACCATATAACTCAGGAGTACGTGCAAATTGAACGACGGGCCCGTAATAGTCACCGTAAATAACCCTGGCTTCGGGGTACTTCTTGTTCAACTTCTCTAGCGCAATCCTGAGCACCGCATTGTGGTAGAGCGCAAGGCTGTTCATGCCCTTGAGGCAGCCAGTGCGGGGATCGTAGTCGTCCTTCTTAGAGCTCTGGTAAAATGTGAGCATGATAGGAATGCAGCCTGATGGCAGATTTCCAGGTACCAGCACATGTCTGGCACCATCGTTAATCAATTTCTGCATTGGGAATTTGGTGATTACATCAGAATTTGGTGCTCATCATGTGGTGGGGTGCATGTGTGCATGTGTGCATGTGTGCATGCGTGCATGTGTGGGAGTGTTCAAATTTGTTTTGTCAACGGATGCATTTATTGTATGTCAGGACCTTTCACCTTTGTTTCTCCGAGATTTAGGAAAGTAGTCAATTGTAGTGGGCTCTGCCTACTCAAGATTTCACATTTTAAAATTTGTTTTTCTTTGTTGTTGATTTCAGTTTTACTGATCAACAAAAATTATAACCATCATGGTAATTAATAAATTTACCTCAACGGCAGCGCAAAGGGCGTCGACGACTGTCGGCACCATACCTTTCACTTGCTCAACTGTTCTTCCGGATTTCATCGCAAAACTGTAGTCGTTTCCTCCGAATTCTCCGACTACAAATAATGATCTCCTAAAGAAATCCTTGCACTCTGCAAAATAATTTGTTGCGTTCAACACTACTAATTTCGCTTTATTGCTGTAAATTAATTAGCTCAAGTTGCTTTTAATTGATTCAAACCTTGTGTGGAGTTGCAAACATAATGTTTAAGTTCGTCGAACCAATCGAGCTGTACAGGCAGCGAACTATTGATTGGAGGTATATCATAGATCTTATTCTTGTGGAAGTACTCGAGAGGAAGTGCTGTGGCACCGATCACGGCAAAATTGGCACCTTGTGTGAAGTTCTTGCTTATTGAATGAGACGGCGGCAGCAATGGCAAGCCAAAATATTCAGCTGAAATATATAATTAAAACCATTTACATTGAGTTGATTTGTTAAGAAAGAAAATTGTTTTTCTTTTTTGTTCTTGATTTGTTGTTTGGAGGGAGATAGAGAATAGTGTGAGATTGCATTGCTTGGTCCCAAAAAAATTCATGATTCATGTTTACAACAGATCATTCATCTTTTACATGTGCCAGAGTAATTGCACATGTCTGATAAATAAATAAAAGTACACTTTGAGTATGTTGAAATGTTTCTTCTATTTTGTTTCTGAAAAGTATATCAATATGGTCCCTTCTAACAGAGAATTGGATAAAGGACCTGACAAAAGTATAGCTTCCCATTGGAGAGATCTCAAATTGATCAACGGTTCTTAATTCAATGTCGGCTTACATTAAAAATATCAGACAATAAATATACACAATTTTAAAAAAAATATTTAAGATCAAAATCTCTACATATGAAAAAAAAAAAAAAAAAAAACAGCTCTCTATAATCAATTATAAATGGACGTCTAATAATATTAAACTTTTCTACATTTAAATAAAATTCATAAAGAGAAAACGAGCTTTCCTCAAAACCATTCCAGATTGAAGATATTTCTGACACACAACAGAAGGAAAAAGGAAACAAAAAGTAGAAACTTGTAATAAATATCCAATCAACATTAACCATTTAAGTAAAAATACATTAGTGCAAAAGGTTCTTTAATTATGCATTACTTAAAAACTTACCCATAAAATCAATAACCAAACGGCCATTGGAGCACCTTGCATACGGTGGAGGAAACACCGGTATATTCGGCAAAACCGGCGATTCCATGATGACGAAATTGCCCGTGTCGGAGAAGGAATCGCCAAAACTAAAGATGGCATTGTAATAATCAGTGATGGCAAAACCAAAACTGAGACATGAGAAGCAAAGAGAGAGGAGAAGAAGAGGTCTTGCAGGAGCCTTCATTTAATATTTTTTTTCTGGTTTCAATGAAGAAATGGAGAAGAAACAGAGAGGTGTTGAATTGCTGTTAGTGAAAGCACAGAGATTAACAAAGGCCATTGGGTGTTATTTATATATGGCACAACTTACAGGAGATTCCCTAGTTTTGTCGCTAGGCTCCCAACCATCCATCTCCTCAGAATATAATTTATTTTGTTTCATTATAAGCATATAATTAATTATAGCACATAGTATTTGATATAATGGATATGACAAAAAAAAAACAGAAAATTGAAAGTTTGTCGTAATGCAATTAAATAAGATAAATATTAATGTTAATATAATAAAATGAAACTTAAAATTTGAAAAGAAAAAAAAATTAAGCAAATTTATTAGATATAATTGATGTTCATTTTACTTAAGAGGCACACAAGATTGCACCATTTCCTATAAAAATGCTACAATTTTATAAAAATCTTATCCACAATAACAAATTATGTGCATAAGATATTTATTTGGTAACCCTTGAAATAATAGCGTAAAAATTTAATCTTGCAATGCTCATTAAAATATAAAAATGATACAATTTTATATCAATATATAGAGAAGTAACAGTTATATTTTATTACTTGAGTTTCAACTTTTTTCATTAAAAAGCTTTAAAAAAGTTCAGAGGCAGTATTAAGGAAAAAAAAGATGAAGAAAATGAAATATTTAATTTCATTACTTACTCTTAATTATAGCTTAATCATATTAGTTAATATTTTATTAACTATATGGTATAATGTTAGCATTCTTGTTCAAATCACATTTTTTTTATGTCTGAACAGTCGATCCAAACTATTCAATATTATCTACATAACAAGTATTAATTAACTTTGTTATTATCTTCTTCTATTTTTCAAAAATTAATGAAAATAAATATATTTGATAAAAGGAAAAAAGAATATCATCTTACTGCATGTGTATGTTGGCCCCATTTGCTAAATGGTGCTGCATCTTTGCTTGTTAGAGACGCAATTTTGGAGACACCAACATCACACAAAAATATATTTACTTTTAGTGCACCAATAGAAAAAATAATAATAAATAAAAAGAATGCAGTGGCTTGAGCTAGTGGACATGCACCCATTCCTTGCTTGGCTCTGTTATCACCTTTTTTAATTCTTCTTTTTGAACCGTTTGTCTTTCGACCGTTTAAAGTGGCCAAGTCACCATCCTTATCGGATCCTGTTTCCCTACCTACATGCGGTTTTCTTTAATTAATTCATGTTGCTTATTTAATTAACTGAATCCAATTTGTTTCTCTCAAAAAAGGATAATTTAACAAATTAATAAAACAAACACTCCCAAATAATGAGTTTACGGGAAAGGGGCATTAGTCGTTGTGAAAGATGGACTCTCCCTTTTGTGTCCGTCATCCAAAATGACAGATGTGGCATATTTATAATTTTTCAAAAAAGTGGTGACTTAGTTTATTTTTTTTAATATGGTATTATTAAAAATTTCGGTAACATTTCAGATATTAATGTACATTTGTTAGATAATAATATTGTCATTTTGCACATCATATTTGCAATTTGTTTAATAAATTTAAAAGAATATTAGCTAAAAGTTGAACTACATATCTAGCTAGCACAGCAGTTGGAGAGTCATATTTCAGTTGATTTGAATGTTACATGTGAGTCAGTGAAGGCTGAAAATTCTTTCTTGGTTTTTAAGAAAAGAAGGGGCTCATTTACACTGTTTTTTGTGACACTAAATTACACTTTATATTTTCAAAGTTTTTAAATTTCAAACAGTTAATTCAAACCGTTCAACATGATCTCCATATTAAAATGTGCTTGGAGTTCAAATTTTATTTTATTTTTTTAATTTTTATACTAGTTATTGAAATGCGTACAAAAATTCAATGGTTTGAAAACAAAGATTTCCCATTTTAATAAATAGTAAAAAAAATTAAAAAATATATAAAATTTGATTTGCAAGGAAATTTTAATATATACATCATGTTGAACAGTTTGGATCAACTATTTAAAATTTTAAAAATATAGGATGTAATATAATGTCACTAAAAAACAGTGCAAGTGGAACCTCTTAAAAAATAAATAAATAAAATACTGTTGAGTGAGCTAGAAATGGGTTTTGGATATGGATATTAATTAGACAACCCGGCCCGTTACCATCATGGGTGCACCTCGGCTCTTATCGGTCAAGCTTATCGTTGCTAGCTGGAACAGCTGTAAGATAATACCATTTCAGAAAGAAAAAAAATGTGGTCTCATATAATTAATACACTTGGATTGGATATTTAGTTTATTCTTTATGATATAAAAAAAATCGAAGTTTGCCAAACCAGTGGTGGTATTTTGACTAACAAAAAAGCTAGTCAAGATTTTGCTTCTAAAATACGAGAAAAGATATTAATATTTTTATTTAGTTGATTATTCTTATTCTTCTTTTTTTAAGTTAGTTAAATAATTATAATAACAAGTTAGGGAACTTGGTGGTTATGTTTGATCGTAGAGTAAAATTATTTCAGATTAAATTGTTTATTTTAGGTTGTACTTCATAAAAATAAGGAGAATTGTCATTAATTGAAAGAGAATAGAAGAGAATCAACAGATTCTATCTCGTCTCCACTCCGATTTGGGAGTGAAAGATTTCACCAAAACTCCACAGGTGTTCCTCTCCGCACTGTAGTGCTCTCCTTTGCTCCTTCTCTATTTCATCTCTTCTAGAGCAAGGTGAACACACGGATCCGGTGAAATCTCCCCTCCACCCGTGTTTCTCCCTTCCTCTCCCTTCGGTTCCACTCGTCTGAAGCACAGTCTTAAGATAAATTGAATTAATTATGTTTAATTGGAATTTGGTGGAGTAAGTTGAAGAAATTAGAAAAAAAAAAAAATTACAAGTTAGATAACACTCTAACTGCATAACTCACAATCTCCACATCTCTAGGTGTAACTTGTTAGTCCCAAAGATACTTAGAGGGAGTGAATAGGACATTTTTAAAACTTTTTAACTAAGTTGCAAGTATCTAACATGTCTTAATTTAACCTTAGCAGAAACTAGGGTAACTTCATCCTAAACGTCAATATGTAATAAAATAAAGTAAATAGTAGAATTTAGAGACACTTGATACAAGAGTTATTTACGAAGTTTGGCACTAACGCTTACGTCTCCGGAACACCGCGACCTTCGAGTAGATGGCGCGCCTTTCTTTACCCAATGAGAAAGGATTACAAGTTGGAACTGGTGACCCCTTAAACCTTTTGAGTATCACACAGTTCAGAGCACGGAATCGGCTCAGCAAGCGCTACAGCTTCACAGAGTGAGTCCTAAGACTCGAAAGTAGAAAAAGTTGATCATACAGGATCACTCTAAGAGCAGGTTGTATTGATTGAATAAGTTTGAGATTGATTAAATATATTGAAGTTGAGGTGCACAATCTATAACGGGTTTTTCTAGATATGAGAATATGAAATATTGAAGTTTGTGATGGCTAGAGAGATTATCCAAACATAGACCATGCTTCTATTTATAGAGAGCTGAGAAGATGGAAGTAATTTGGTCCTACCGTTGTAACGGTCCCATAACCGTTACAACGGTCCACCAACTTTCGTCCTCAAGGAAGGGTTACATATGGCCATGCAATTCGAAAAATCACTAATGTATCTACATTTTTCAGAGAATAAAATCGGAAGACCCACCTACTTGCTAATTTGGCGCGAATAGATCAATTTGTATTCTCTAGCTTCACACATCTGTT
Source organism: Carex cristatella (assembly GCA_024447775.1). Taxonomy (NCBI): domain Eukaryota; kingdom Viridiplantae; phylum Streptophyta; class Magnoliopsida; order Poales; family Cyperaceae; genus Carex; species Carex cristatella. The sequence goes on from JAJHPF010000016.1 coordinate 7,774,013, forward strand.
ATTTTCTGACATAGAAAATTAGATGATTTTATAAATAGCTCAATATATAGGTTTTCATATTTTTTTTTTTAATTTAAACAAAAATAAAACTATGTAATAGCTACCTTGTAAATCATTGATCGTTGGACAAATGCAATTGCTTACAGGTTTTCAATAAAAAATATATAAAAAGTATGTACCGTATACATATTATATTATGTTATTATCAATATATAAATTCGCGACAAACATTAGTCATATTATTTTATTTTCCCCTTCTGTACGTATATGACATGCTAGAAAACATGGCAGGAGCTAAACAGGACCCACTACATCGACCCACCCAACAATGATGAGACACGGGCGGAGAGGGACCCCACAACACAAGTTGATGGTTGCAAAACATCTGGCAGTAATGTGACGTACGGAATGGCACAGAGTTATGGACAGTGAATATCCAAAATGGCTCTCCACCTCCAACCCAACACCTGTCACTTCAAATATTAAAAAAAATAAAAAAACGAGGAAACAAGACAAGATAGGAATAGGATTGAACTGTCAAGAAAATCCATATTCGATTCAGATCATGTCTCATGTTCTCTGTTATCTACCAGTATACCACGAGCAATTCCTTCCTGCTGTTAGAAAGGAATTGTAACAGAGAACCTAAACACCTTAATTATAAGTTTATAACTGAGGTACTACCTATAGGGGTGCAAACAGGTCGGATAATATCCAACCGTATCCGAAAATTAGATATGGATATCTCATATCTAAATATCTGTGCGAATACAGATACAGATATGGTTTTAAATTTTAATTATCCGTATCCGAATTTATAGTAAATGTATAATATATAGTTTAATATATATTATGAAAAAAATTATGTTATTAACTATTATAAAAAGCGGATATCTGTATTCATTTAATATCTGATCCGTATTCGTATTCGTATCCGAAAATTGAAAACATATACCGATTTACACCCCTGACTATCAGCCCCAGTTGAGTTTAAATTTTATCAACCTTTATCATTTTTATTATATATATTTGAAATTAAGCCAATTGAAACTTATCATGACATCCAAGCATGCAGTGCAGCACATGATCATATGGGTCATAGGATCCACGAGGAGTTTAATTAATGTAAAAGTTACATGTTATTTTACTGACAGCACTACAGTTAATTGTTATTTATCGATGATCACATGAATTATGTCAATAAGAATTCGAATATATTTTTTTTTTCTTGCTAGGAAACCAGCAGATAGGAATCGGAATTCGAATCTTATACTGTAGCTTTTGAATTACCGTATTTAATGTGGTCAGCTGCTTTAGCTTTTAAATAACAGAATTAAAAAAATCAAAGATCAAAGTACGTCAAATAAAAGAGAAAACCTAACACAAATAATGATGAAATAACATAATTAAAAAAAAATCAAAGATCAAAGTACGTCAAATAAAACAGAAAACCTAACAAAAATAATGATGTGGGTGTTCGGCAATGAAGCTTAGAGTCTTGCAGCTTAAGAGTTTAAGTTGTTCGTCTAAAGAGGAGTTGTTCGGCTGATGAGTTTGATTTAGAGCAATGAAGCTTAAAATGTATAAAGGTGTTAAGAAGGAGCTCTAAGGAGGTATTGTGCCGTAAGTCTGGGTTTTTATCAGCTGAAGAATTTGCTCTAAGAAAACGTAAAAGTTCTCTAAGTCTGTCTATGATACAGCTGTTCGGCCAACTTAAGCAGCCAAGAAAGCTAAAGTATGTCTAAGAAAGCTAAATTAGCCTTACAGCTAAACACCCATGATAAGTCTTGGCATTCTATGTAGAGATACAATTTATATTTTTGTTAAAAAACATTTAAACAGGAAAAAAATGCTGATCAAAATTCACAAGAACTCTTATTTTAAAAAATAATTTTAGACCTGCATCCAACATTTATGACACATCCAATACTATGATATATACATCTAAAATTTGAATTATTCAATTTAGGAATATAATTGTCATTATCAAAATAATTGCAAATTTGGTATCCTTCAACTTTAATTATGTCAAACATACCCCTTTAATTATGGCTTAAAAATCGGATCATAAAAGGAAACATTAATTACTGCGAAGTTAATTCTAATTAGTCATGTATATGAAATTAAAAACGGTAACGTAGGTGTAATAAGAAAGTGCAGCTCAAGTAAGGAGTAACAAGTGTATAATATTTCTTAGCTAAAGTATATTATATACAAACACATAATGCATCAAAAATTTTGAATTTTGTCCCAATAATGATATATCATAATTTGTTACGACCTTTCGTGTGTCTAAAATTCCACAAAACATATTTAGTAATTCACTGCTTAATATACACCGGCCACAAAAGTTATAATAATTGACTTCCTTCCAAATATTTACATATATTGTGAAAAAAAAAATTACTTCATGATCTGGCGTAATATGTACATTTAATATGACCATGCCTTAATTTAGAGGAAAATTAGGGTTCTAGCATCGTACCGAAATTCGTTCAATATCCGATCCATCTGAATTGTGTTGAAATTTGTGTAGATTTAAGTTCGCACGCATCTTGATGCAAACCGAACATCTTAGACATCGGATAAATCGTTGAAAACCTTCCACTCCTGCCTTTTGGAACATCTCACAAAAAAAAATTCATACTTTGCCGTGAATTACTTCAATTAACAATTCGCCAATTACTAATCTGCCCATTTTATTCAATTAAATGTGTTATTTGATAACAAATGGAATTTGTCAAATTAACAATCCGTACTGGAGCGTTCTCTTCTGCTCCTCTATTTCATCTCTTCTGGAGCAAGGTGAACCCACGGACTCGGTGAAATCTCCCCTTCACCTGTGTTTCTCCCTTCCCCTCCCTTCAGTTCCACTCGTTTGGAGCACAGTCTTAAGATAAATTAAATTAATTATGTTTAATTGAAATTTGATGGAGTATGTTGAAGAAATTAGAAAAAAATTATAAGTTAGATAACACTCTAACTGCATAACTCACAATCTCCACCTTTAGATGTAATTTATTTCGGAGTAACTTAAATTTTACTCTATTTTAAACCTTCAAATTTACTTTTTGTTTGACTGTTTAAAGTTGTAAACCCTACATATTTCACAATGAAACATAGCTATTATTAAAGTAAACTTTTGTTTTTTTGTTAAATTCAGTAAGTCAAAATTATAATCGCAAAAATTATATAAAATATTTGTATAGTTTGAATTTATAGAAAGTAAAAAAAAGAAACACATACAAACATCATTTATAATATTTTTATTATTTGAAATAAACTATGCACGGATAACAGTAAGTATATTATACTAAAACAATAATGATAAAACTATCCTTAGTAAAACATATTCCGTACGAAGCAAATACTATTATTTTTGTGCTAATATGTAAAAAGTGCATTCAAGGCGACTCAAAGGGAGCAAAAGAAGACAATGTTTTGAGAGTCGATCAATGGCCCGCATCTATCAATTTTGACTGACTTTGCTCCTTTATGAAAAAATAAGTTTCCCTGAATGTTTAATTGGTAATTTGGGTTAAATTTAGAATTAAAATTAAAATAAATTTCTTAAATTATGATTGATAATTGGAAATATAAATCAGAACATCAGAGTGGTGACTATTCCAGTCCGGCTGATTCAGTTTCCGATCCAATTTGATTCAATGTATTTTCGACTGAGTGGTGATTGTCTCAACCCGGTTTAATTCAATGCCCTCTTCTTCCTCCTCTCGAAGTAGTGACTATCCCGGTCCGATTTGATTCAGTACCTCTTGGCTACGCATTCCTTTGGGCGGTGCTGATTTTAGAAAGAAGAAGACGTTTCGTCCTTAAGAAAAAGTTACATATGGCCATGCAACTCGAAAAAACACTGATGTGTCTACATTTCCAGGGAAGAAAATCAGAAGACCCACCTACTTGCTAATCAGGTGCGAATAGATCAATTTGTATTCTCTAGCTTCACACATTTGTTATTTTCTGACATAGAAAATTAGATGATTTTATAAGTAGCTCAATGTATAAGTTTTCATGTTTTTTTATAATTTAAACAAAACAAAAATTATGTAATAGCTAGTTATCCTGTGAATCGTTGGATTAATGCATATAAAAAAATATATAAAAAGTGTGTACCGTATACATATTATATTGTGTTACTATGAATATATAAATTCGTGACAAATATTAGTCATATTATTTTTTTCCCCTTTTGTATATGACATGCTAGAAAACATGGCAGGAGCTAAACAGGACCCACTACATCAACCAACCCAACGATGATGAGACACGGGCGGAGAGGTACCCCAAAACACAAGTTGACGGTTGCAAAACATCTGGCAGTAATCTGACGTACAGAATGGCACAGAGTTATGGACAGTGAATATCCAAAATAGCTCTCCACCTCCAACCCAACACCTGTCACTTCAAATATTAAAAAATATAAAACGAGGAAACAAAACAAGATAGGATCGAACTGTCATGTAAATCCATATTCGATTCAGATCATGTCTCATGTTCTCCGTTATATACCACGAGCAATTCCTTCCTGCTGTTATTCCCGAATACGGATTATTCGACCCATTTGATTTAAAAAATTATACTGTGTGAAATCAGAGGTATGTAGTAAAAGCTACTCAAAGGAATTGTAACAGAGAACCTAAAAACCTTCATTATAACTGAGGTACGTACTATCTGTAGGGGTGCAAATTAAGGGATCGGATATTATGTGACCGTTTCCGCATCTTTATCCAAAAAATAAATATAGATATCTCATATTTAAATATCCGTACGAATACGGATACGGATATGGTTTTAAATTTTAATTATTCGTATCTGAATAGTAAATATATAATATATAGTTTAATATATATTATATATGAAAAAATTTATATTATTTACTATTATAAAAAACGAATATCCGTATCTGTATCCGTCTAATATCCGATCCGTATCCGTATTAGAAAAATAAAAGTGGATACAGATATGGTTTATGTATCGATCCGATCCGTTTGCACCCCTAACTACCTGCCCCAGTTCAGTTTAAATTTTATCAACTTTCATCATTTTATTATATATATATTTGAAATTAAGCCAATTGAAACTTCTCATGACATCCAAGCATGCAGTGTAGCACATGATCATATGGGTCGTAGGATCCACGACGAGGTGAGGTTAATTAATGTAAAAGTTACAAGATATTTTACTGACAGTAGTACAGTTAATTGTTATTTATCGATGATCGATGATCACATGAATTTTGGCAATAAGAATTCGAATATATATATTTTTTTTTCAGCTAGGGAACCAGTAGATAGGAATCGGAATTCGAATCTTATACTGTAGCTTTTGAATTACCGCATTTAATGTGTTCAGCTGCTTTAATTAGCTTTTAAATAACAGAATTAAAAAAATCAATGTTCAAAGTACGTCAATAAATAAAACAGAAAACCTAACACAAATAATGATGATAATGACGAGGAGTTGTTGCTGAATTTGGCTAAGAGAAATGAAACTTAAAATGTATAAAGGTACTAAGGATGAGCTCCTTACTGTACCATAAGTCTAGATTTTTTATCAGCTTGAGAATTTGATCTAAGGAATCTTAAAAAAAGTGTTATAAGTCTGTTCAGAGGCAGAATTAGACTTTAGAACTATGGTGATCAAACAAAAACAAAATTTACGGAAAATGGAAGTCAATTTAACAATATCAAATCATTTTACTCTAAATTATATAGAAAATTATACATAAATACAAAAAATTCAGGAAAAAAAAAATGGAGATCAATTGGTCAATTGATCCCCATTCTTTCTTTCTTCCTCCGCCACTGAGTCTGTCTAAAGCACAACTGTTTGCCCAACTTAAGCAGCTAAGGAGGCTAAAGCCTTACAGCTGAACACCCACGATAAATCTTGGCAGTCTATGCAAAGATACAAATTATATTTTTGTAAAAAACATTTAAACAAGAAAAAATGCCGATCGAAATTCACAAGAACTCTTATTTAAAAAAATAATTTTAGCGTGCATCCAACATTTATGACACATCCAATACTATAAGATACATCTAAAATTTGAATTATTCAATTTAGGAATATAATTGTCATTATCAAAATAATTGCAAATTTGGTATCCTTCAACTTCAATTATGTCAAACATACCCCTTTAATTATGGCTTAAAAATCGGATCATAAAAGGAAACATTAATTACTGCGAAGTTAATTCTAATTAGTCATATATATGAAATTAAAAACGGTAACGTAGGTGTAATAAGAAAGTGCAGCTCAAGTAAGGAGTAACAAGTATAATATTTCTTAGCTAAAGTATATTATATACAAACACATAAGCGTAATATATATGTACATTTAATATGACCTTAATTAAGAGGAAAATGAGGATTCTGGTATCACACCGAAATTCGTACAATACCTTCGTTTGCACGTATCTTGACACAAACCGAACATCTTAGACGTCGGATAAATCGATGAAAACCCTCCACTCCTGCCTTTTGGAACATCTCACAAAAAAAAAAACAATTTTTTTTTCATACTTTTAGTACCGTGAATTGCTTCTTAATTTACAATTAACCAATTACTAATCTGCCCATTTTATTCTAATAATTGACAAATATAATAGTTTTGATAACAAATGGAATATTCTAATAATTAAATGTGTTATTTGATAACAAATGGAATTTGTCAAATTTTTTACGGTAAAATTTCAACCATTAATTTGGTGCAACATAGTTTTGAATGTACCATAAACACAAATATTTGATGCTTATCAAATTATTCTATTTTATTTTAAAGTTTGCCAAATATATTTAGCTATACATGCAATGCTTCTAAGTTGTCCATGGAACTAAAATTGACATCATTTAACCCTAAGTGTATAATGATGTTATACTTAATAGGATTTTTTATAAACTTCGCTCAGGGAAAATAAATAGTTGTTAGAGAAAAAGTTAGGATGTGTTAAATTGAGACAATATAGATATCACAAAATATAATAAAAACATAAAAAAAGATGTACATAAATTTCAACAAAAACTAACACAATTAAAATAGCACCTCACTTAGTGCATTATTAAGCGAGATCGATAGACCTCACATATTGATTACATATATTAATTCCAAACTAAATTATTTTTGAGTCGTATAATTAAATTTAACGTTAACTCAAGATTGATATAAACTGTTAAAAATATTTGATGACTTGCAATCAAATTGTCTTGTTTACAGACATTAATTAAAATTAGTGTTGTTAAAAAATGGTTGTTTAAGCTGATTAATTGGCTAATTAGTCGTTGGGCTGATCAAACTGTCACGACTTTTCGTGACTATCTTTTATTTCCAATTATGGCCGATTATTCTAAATTAATCGCTTGACGGTATCATGTTTGTCTGACAAGCACATAACGTTATATACAACACTCATTAAAACTTAACCATTCTTATGGAGGACAAACGTCCAACATGTTTGAATAAATATTTCATAATAGCGTAATTATTTGGGAAAAAAAATTATATATGTTGTTTAGCTTAATTCGCGGTATAAGAGCACTTGAATTGAAATTATATTTTGAGTTCAAACTTATAATTTTTGCTTTTCAAAGTGACGGATGGCATGCTATATTTTTTTCACGAGTCATATAGCTAGGGCTAATTAATGAACGAGCATAAGCGGGTTGATAATGAGCGAATTGATAATGAGCGGATCGTTAATGAGCGAGTTATGAGCGACTGAGCGAGTCACAAGTTATAAGCAAGCTAAAAAATCAAACTTATTTAAATTTTGATTTGAGTTTTTTGTTTAAGATACATCATTCAAAAACTAATTTTCATTTATAGAATTTAACAAATTGTCATAATCCAATCTAATGAGTATTTTTCATTTATCCAATTTTAATTTTAATTAGAGCGTAGTTTAGGTTATGAGCCTTTTTCATTTATTCAAATTTAATTTTAATTCAAGGGATTGGGATTAGATGTGGTAGGATTCATGTAACTCAGTTCTTAATGAGCGAGTTATGAGCAAGTTGGGGTATGCTCATACTCGGTTCATTAAGTTAACGAGCAGTAAGAAGCGAGTTATTAATGAGCAAGTTGTTAATGAGTTTTTAGTAAGTGAGTTATGAGCGAGTCACGAGTTATGAGCAATTTACTCATCCCTATTGAGTATAAAAATATGAAACTGACAAGAAAAATTAATATTGAAGTTACCTCATGTGAAAAAAAAAATAGATAAATTTAATCTGTTTACTTCTTCAGCACTCGGTAATTAAATTTTGTGTTTCGACATGCAAGTGGGTTATATTACATCATTATCTCGGAAAAGCTCGAGATTTTGTTGGTAGTTGTTGGTTGCATGCATGCAAAGAAAGCTTCGTCATTTGATCGATTTGTTTTAATAATTAAAGATATATAAAAGGACAGTATATTATTCTTGTTAATGAGTGCATATATATATTATTAGTGGCATGCATACTATTGGGACAGCTAGAGAGAATACAATCCATTAAATTTGGTGGATTACAAGATATGGCTCCTCTTAATTTGTTACTGTTATTGTTATAACAGTTGGTTATTATTATTATTTTTTTGTTGTGCAGAGTTCTCAATAATTATATCTGTTATGTTATAGTTTTTTCAGTCTTAAAATTTGGAAGAGCAGGAGCATTGAAAGTTTATATTTCATGACAAATATTTGATTTGAGAACATTTGAGTTTCATTTCATTCTAAAAACAAGTTGACTCTTAATTTTGATACTAGTATTGTGTATGTGTGTTGCAACGAAGAAATAATATTATAAATGAACAAAAAAATCTCATAGAAAATAACATATTTTCATAAAAAAAAAAAATTGACTAAATGGCAAATAACAATTCTTAAATGACATATAATTAGCATATGCATGTAAATTACATTCTTTAAATGACATTTTAAATAATATATTAAATGACGTGTATTTTTTTTTTTTATCTTTTTGACTATTTTACAAAAAAATCTCAAACAAAAGAACAAATAACATTCCTTATATATAAAAAAAATAGAAAAAAAAATGAAAACATGACCAATCAATTATCAATCAATTCAAAATTTTCTTAAATGACAATTACAAAAAAGAAAGTAATCATAGCCATTCTGAAAGATGATACAATTTGCATGTGAAAATTAGTACATGTGGTGAGTACGTATATAAATAAATTTAGACTTGTACACGAAAAAAGACATAAAAAATACATATAATCATAATATTTAATCAGAGGGCTCATATTCAATTCGAAATTCATCTTTTAATCAAAGTCGTTGGTAGATCAGAACATATACGCGCTTAATATAAGAATGGAGATATGCCCAATTTGACAAATTTTGATTGAAGGTCATATTTCAAGTTAATAGTAAGCAAGGATTTTATTCATTCAAAATAATTAATTGGATACATTTCTTTGGATATTTCATTCAAGAAAGGTAATTAAAATTTCTATCATACATCACATGTACTTTTACACAACCATAGAAGCTTCCTAAGACCCAACTTTGGTTTTGGGGCTAGTAAAATACATTATCATCATGTAAAAAGTATATACTCTGAGCAAAGCATAATTTTTAATAGAGTTTTGCAAGATAAGGATGCAATTATTTTACTCATAAATTAATAAAAGAGAAGGGGACCAGACCAGGAGCTAGAGACCCATGATGCTCATCATATACCTTCCTTTTTCTTAGTAAGGTAAAAGGAAAAGGAAATGGAAAAGGAAAAAGGTATTTTTCCATTGTGAATTTTTTTTGTAGGCAGGAGTGGATTTAGATTTTTGAATTATAGAGATCAGACACACATTAAGAGCTAATTATATAAAAAGTTTCCTACGAAAAATAAGATCAATTTTACAAAATTATAACATTTTATTCTAAATTATATAAAAAAAATTTATATAAATACAAATAAAACTAAAAAGTATAATTTCATGACCTTATCCCTCAATTTAAATAAGCTGTTGTTGATATATGCATATTTATTGTTTGCAATATCTACAAGATGTGTTAGCTCTCAATCGAGGCAAATTTTTAAGATTTGTGCCAGATTAAAACAGATGGTTCGGATTAATTTAGATCTAAACACTAACTTTGAGGTTTCCAATAATATATACCTTTACATTTTTTGTATACATGTAAACAGAGTTGTGCATGATTAGATCTAAACACTAACATGGCCGCCGGCCGCATGCGCGCGGCTACTCACAATTTTGACCACTTGTAACTACAAAATTAAGGAGAGATTCATGAACTTTTTTTTGTTAAGCATGTATTACGGATGAATATTTTTTTTTTTAAAATATTAGCTGTCAATTCAAATCGTTCAATAGAATTTTTATCATGTACTTGCAGACCGAATTTTATATTTTCTATAAATATTTTTACTATTTTTAAGGGTAGGTAGAAAATTATTGTTTTGGATGGATTTTCAGATCAAGTGATTTTTTAGTCTATCTTAAAAAAATAATAAAAAAATTCTAAAAAAATATAAAATTCGTTCTGCAAGTACATATTTATATGGGAATCATATTGAACGGTGCGTTCAGATCAACCATTAGGATTTAAAAAAAATATATATTGATCCATATTACCGACCAACCCGTGAAATGCATACAAAAATGAGATTCCTGAATTTTTTTTGGTATAAAAAATGCATATGAATGAGAAGTTTTCTGGAAACATAGAGATAGACATGTGAAATGTTCGTTATGTTAGCTAGAGTGTTACAGAGGGAACAATCTTTATGAATAATATGACATAATGAGATTTTATGAAATCTTTTATATGAAGCATATGTATGAGTATTTTTCTCATAATAAAAAGAAGAGGGTAGTGACAAGTTGCCAAGTGCATCCGAAGGTAGGTTGTTATAGTACTACAAATGGCCTGAGACCAGTATTCATTGAAAAGATGACATAATGAGATTTATGAAATCTTTTTTATAAACATATATATGAGTATATTTCTTAAATTAGATAGAGTGACACATTGTTGAAAAAAAATGGTTGATATGGTATTACAATAAAACATTATTTATAAAAAAAAATTAATGTATATCTTCTAATATATATTACTATGGTGCTATGCATTACACATATTAGTCCATACTAGAGACTCATATCTCTTTTATCAAAATTCAAATAGTCAATTTGAACCTATTCAATATGATCTCCATATATGAAATATACCAGAGACCAAACTTTCCATTTTTTTTTTAGCTTTATTACTATTTTTTATATAAGTAGAAAATTACTTCATATAAAGATTCTGAACCATGTTCAATTAAAATATTATAAAATTTTGTATATTTTCATATTAAGATCACGTTAGGTTAGGTGGTTTGGACTATATGTTTCAAATTTAAAAATTGAAGAAATATATGTTTCAAATTAAAAAGTTGAAATAATGAATTGATAGTATAGACCGTTCTGTGCTTTGCATAGCACCGGTGCCTTACTCAAAATATTTTGTATTAAGCCTATAAAATGGTTTCATTTATCAACCAAAAAAAATGGAGATAGAGAGGTTAAAAATTTGGCAAAATTAATGAAGGTTGGTATGGTGGGAAGTGGGAGCAGCATTTGTTAGCAAGATAACATAATTATAAATAATTTCCCAATGAGCGCAAATGGCGGCATGATATTGATAGTAATGATTACAGCTCACAAGTTTTTAATTGCATGTTTTCTTCTTTACAAATTACACATGAACAGATGCACATGGTGGTATTATTGTAAGCGGCTCGAATCATTAGATCAGATCTGTGATTAGCCTAACCAATTGTCTAAAGGGAGTGTTTAAACGGTTCGATTTATTAGGTTTTCAACCGAACTGAATATTTTCGGTTTAAATAGTTATGTTTTTCGGTTTAAATAGTTCGGTTTTTTTTGTTTAAATGGATCAGTTCAGTTGAAATTTTGAATTATTTTGAATTAAATGAATCGGTTCAGTTTAGACTTTTGTAAAACGATTAAACCGAACCAACCAAATTATATTTATTCAAGCATGATTTATATTTGGGAAACTTGTGAAAATGCCACTCCAAAATCTTTAAATTGTGAAAATGCCACTCAAAACTTTGAAATTGTCAAAATGTCACTCCAAACTTCATTACTTTATAAAAATGTCACTCAAAATAATTAATGACTAAAATACCATTCTTCTCCTCTTCTTTCTCCTGCCTTCTCTTCTTCTCCTGTTTCAAATGGCGGCTGAGCGCGGCGGAGGGGGGTTGTAGAGGAGGTTTGATGGTGCTGGTGCTTGTCAGAGGAGAAGGGGTTGCGAAGAATGCGAAGGCGGGCGAGGAGAATCATGCCCGGAAACTGCTTCTTGCGCCTCTTGCAACGGGCGAGGGTCGGGTAGGCAGAGGGTGCGGGAGGAGGCGGCAGAGGGGCGGGGGCGAAGATGGACGGGCGAGGGTATTTTAGTCATTTGGAGTGGCATTTTTATAAATTAATGAAGTTTGGAGTGGTATTTTGACAATTTCAAAGTTTGGAGTGGCATTTTCACAATTTGAAAGTTTTGGAGTGGCATTTTCACAATTTCCCCTTTATATTTTGTTTGGTTCAATCATTGAGTCATTTCTTTCATTTTAGTTTAAATATTTTAAAGCATCTACATATTTCGTATGGAATTGAACAACTTGTGTATGAACATATATAATTTTTGTTAATAATGACACTAATAAGTTTACTTCAATTTGAAATGAATAAACAAAAATTTACTTTGGTTTGTCCGGTTCATTTCTTAATCGGTTTATAAGTTTAATCGGTTCGGTTTGATTCTACTTTTGAAAATTGAAAAAAAAATTGGTTCAGTTATTTTAGTTTGATTTCAATCGAAATGATCATTTGAACAGTCCTAATTGTCCATTGCATGTTGTTTAAATAGACCTACACCCATAATTGAGGATCGTTGTTTGATTTACCATCCGAAATTAATTAGAGAAAATATTTGTGGGCTTATAATGAGTAAAACTAGGATGCTCTTAAGTTCACCAAGCCTTTTTGTGAAACTCTAAAATCTATCGGATTGACCTCAAATAACGAATCCAAACCGTTAAAAGTCTTATACCTTAAGAGTGATGCATCTACATTCAAAATTTTAAAATTTTGAATTAATTACGTATAGAGTCAAGTGGTAAAAAATTGTTCAAAAAATAAATACATTAAAATTAATTTATAAACCTTCCACTTTTGACTACTTGACTTAATACTAAATTAATTCGAAAGCTTAATTTTTTTTTGCATGTAGATGCATCACTCATAGAGTAGAAGAGTTTCAACGGTTCAAATTCGTTATTTGAAGTCAATCCAATAGGTTTTAGAATTGAGTAGGAGTGTCAATGGTGCTTTTTAGCCGTTTACCCGACCCGTATCGTATTCGATAAGACGGGTATGGGTAAGATTTTTTTTCGTTAGTTTATTGGATATGGGTATGGTTAAGAATTTTTTTTCATTAGTCAAATGGGTATGGATATAGGTAATGACTATTTCGTACCCGTTACCCAATAAAGTAATTAGAAAATCTAAAATTAGATCTATTCAAATTCAATATTTATTTACTCTTCCCTATTTCAAAATTGAATTTCGTAAAACTATGTTGTTTTTAAGTGGAATAATTTTTGTCCAACAAATATACTTTCACGGAGTAATTTTTGTAATTAGCTTGCGCCCGAAGGTTTGAGGGTCATGTGACTTCACCTCTTCTTGTTTGAACCAAATTAAACAACCTGTTGACTATTTTTTATTTATTATTTATTGAAGGTTTGACATAAAAAAAGAGACATCTGTCAGAAACAAAATGATTTTTAAATTGAGATGGATAGTATTAGATTGAATACAATAAAAAAAATATGCACAAAAGAAACATCTGTCAGAAACAAAATGATTTTATATCAAAATTGAAAGTTTGACAAAAAAAAAAAAAAAATAGAAACATCTGTCAGAATCATAATGATTTTTAAATTGAGATGGATAGTATCAGATTGAATAATACTACAAAAATTTGCGCAAAATTTTCGATGTAAAATCACATAATTTAATAATTTATTTAATACGTTAAATTAGTTGGCACCTACATAATAATAAAGCAATTTATGGAAGTAATAGTTATAGTAAAATCTAATTAAATATGTGAAACAAATCACCATATATAAAAAAGATTCAACGGACAAAACCACATGTGAATTGTGATGTGGCATAGTTAAGGAAATAAAAAAAAAAAAAACTTAAATTCTCCTTATAAATTATGAATCTCTTTCTAAATTATGAATTATGAATGTGTAGTATTTATTAGAAGATATGTTATGACAATAATAAAGATGATCATCGCTCTGAGTGTTCTCGAGTTAAAGTTTTTTTTTTAACTTAACTCTAAAATATATCAGATTAGATTCAAATAACGAATTTAAACGGTTGAAATTCATCTATCTTATGAGTGATGTGTCTACATGCAAAGGTATTAAACTTTTGAACTAATTTAGTATAAAATTAACTGGTCAAAATTAGAAAGTTTATAAATTAATTTTAATACATTCATATTTTTAATGTTTTTTTTACCACTTGACTATACAAAATTAGTTTGAAAATTTAAAATTTTCGTATGTAGACGCATTGCTCGTAAGGTAGATGAATTTAAACAGTTTGATACGTCATTTGAAGCTAATATAATAGATTTTAAAATTGAGTTCACCAAGAAACTTGGTGAACTTAAAAACAACATAGCTTTACTATTATTATAAGCTTGGTCAAATATTTACCCTATAAGTTTTAAAATGTACTTGGAGACTAAATTTTATATTTTTTTTTGGAATTTTTTTTACGCCACTTTGAAAATTGCTGATCCAACGATGGCTTAACCAAACAGTAAAAACAGAAGCCACCGTTGGATCAGCGATTTTCAAAGTGGCTTTATAAATAGCAAAAAAATTCCAAAAAATATAAAATTTTGTCTCCAAGCACATTTTAATATAAATATCACATCTAATGGTTTATATATAGGTACAAAATTCCTTAAAACATTTTTTTTATATTTTTGGAATTTTTTGGAATTTGTTTACTATTTTTTAAAATAGGTACAAAATCATTGTTTTAAGGAGATTTTGGACCATCCGATAAAGTGATTTTGTACTTATCTTAAAAAATAGTAAAAAAATTCCAAAAAATATAAAATTTGGTCTCCAAGCATATTTTATTATGAAAATCATGTTGATCGGTTCAGATCGACTGTTCGGACTTTGAAAATGAAGATAAATAATTGGGAGAAAATAAGAGTATGAAATTTTGGGTGCATTGGACATACACAAGGATACTAGCTCCCTCTATTGCTTGTTTAATTATGAGAACTTAATATCAAATTTCATTAAAAATCCAATTCGAACTTTAATTGGGAAGTATATGGTAACATGTTTTGGTAATATTCAAATCGGTTGTTGGTAAATGTGGATCGTATTTAGGTCATAGTTAGGTTTAAATATAAGCAAGAGATTCGAATAGATTGTAGAAACACTTCATTATTAATGGTTGACATTGAACAAATCACAGGTGAAAAAACATTGTTGATTCTAGAACTGTTTTTTCTACACTTTTTGAGTGTCTTGAGATCTGTGAATTAATTATTCATGAAAACTTGTCAGGTTTACTTTTATTTTTTTTAGGTGAGAGGCTACAGATCTCCTCCTAATTAGGAATTCTGGTATCTCTTTTGTTGTACTTTAATGAAATGCACTTTCAAATGTAGCTAAAAATGTAGTGGCTTTTCTTTAATTAATTTGGTATTTTGGTGGTGTTTGGCATGTCTCATTTTCCCATGAACTACCATTTATTGGTCTCTTTTTATTTTTATTTTTCTTAATGAAATGCTTCTGCTTGAACTTTAAGAACTCATCTGAAAGTTGTACTTTTTTAATTTGTTTTCTCCTTGATTTAATGACAAAAATAAGCACCTCGTGAATAATAAAATAATTGATAAGTAGTTAAATTTAATGTGAAAAATAGGTTGGAATAATTAATCATGGATGTGCTTAATAGAATTCTTTTTTTTTTTTCAGTGACTTGATGGGTCTTAATTCAAAGGTGGAGGTTTTTTTAAGAAGAAGCACGATTAAAATTAAAAATAAAGTTTTAAGTTTAAAGGAAGGCAAGTTTTTAAAACAAAAAAAAAAAAAAAAAGTTATCTGAACGAGATTTAGGGAGGCTTTAATTCCACGCTGCTGATGAGCATCCCTTTATAATTAAGCATTTCTTATTTATAGAAATTATTATTAAATACTAAAGAAAAATAGAAAGATTACCTGAGTTTTTCAATTCCATAGATGAATTTGAAAATTCACTTTGGATCCAACAACAACAATAACAACAACGACAATAACAATGAAATTTTATTCAAACATTTCAGATTCAAAGTGTGGAAAAAAAATTAAAACCGTCTTCCCTCATCTCGGTGGTTGTTAGGGCTAAACAAAATATTCGTGATCCATAATTCGATTTGAGTTGGATTCGAAAAAAATTCAAAAAAAATCGATTCGAAATTGGATTCGATTCGAACTGGAATGAACCGAATTCGAACATCAGTAGGTTCGTTCGAAATGGGTTTGTGGGTTCACATCGCTATTATTTTTGAGCTTTGAGATTCGTTGGCCGGTATTATTTGAGCTTTGAGATCCGTGGAACGGTGGATAACGTATTTGAATGATTGAGAATTCCAAAAAGTCACGCAAAGTTTGAGATATCTCAAAGGATGCGTATTTGATCACACTCATCTCTATTTTATTTTTATCAGATCTCTTTCTTTCTGTCTCCCTCTTAGGCTCTTACCGCCATGGATGAAAGCTCTGACATATCCGGTGACCAAAAAGTCTCAGTCTCGCTCGCGCTCTCTGACCTCCCTGCCTCCTCGCTCTCCTCGCCGCCGCTCTGACCACCTCGCTCTCTGCATTATCTCCTTCGGCTATCACCTCCGCTCCTCCGGTCGTCTCTCCTCTGCCTCAATTTCGAACCTTAATGAATCGAATCTAGTTCCAATTGAACCGAACCGAATTTGAACCTGCGTGTTCAGTTTGAAACTAGGTTTTTTTTTCGGACCAGTTCGATTCGAATTTGAACGAACTCAAATTCGAACCTACCCAGGTTCGATTTGGTTTGTTTCGTTTGCAGCTCTAGTGGTTGTACAACAATTGTTATTTTTATTTTTTATTTGTTAGAAATGATAGTTATTGGCTTACCTTTGTTGTGTGCATTGAATTATTATTGTTATTGTTGTTGTTGTTATTGTTATTTATTTATGTGAAACGTGCATTTTGCTTATTGATACTAAATTTAGCAAAACAAAGGCATGTTCTAGATGGGAAATGTAAATTTTGTTTACTGATATTGAATTTGGCAAGCAAAAGAGTGTGACTCATTATTATTATTATTTTTATTTAAAAATAATGGTAGACGCCATAGATTTTGCAAACATTTAATCTGCACATTTTATCTGCACTCATGGTATATAACTAATATGAATGTATATTTTTAGACCGAAATGCCTTAATTACAATGCGATTTAATTCTATTTTAAAAAAAAAAACTCAACCACGCTTTTAGAGAAATAAAACATTATTAATTTGAAAATAAATTCATGTTCCAAAATTTGAATCCATCTATGGCCTCATAAAATGAAGGTACTCTTTTTATTTTTGTCAATTATTTAATAATAATTTCTATAAATAAAAAATTCCCTTATAATTTCGTACTGGACAATGAGATGCATGTTTCATTCTTTTTTTCTTCATCCAAAAATATTTCACCTATGCAGCAAAAATGCCAGAAAAATAATCGAAAGGTTTGTCAGGCAAATAAAGACTATTGCTTGTTAATTTATATTCGTAGAAATTAAAATATAGAAATTAATAAAAAAAGAAGTACGAAAATAGAAATAGTGTGGGGCTTGTAAGATTGTTAGAAATATCTAAATCAATAGTCCTGATTCAAGAGAGAAGTTTGGGTCCCATGTCCATTGGACTCAAACTAAATTTGATGGATTCCAAAACCGTCTGATCTGCTTTAAGATCTATGCACATTATTTTATTATCCATGTGTGTTTGCTTTTATAATCATACGTACCTATCTTAAAGCGGATCGGACGGTTATGGAATCCATCAGACCCAAATTTGTGTCCTGATTCAAAGATTTTGTTTTTTCAATTTGAACATATTGAGGATCAGCTACAAGATCCAAAGCCACAGAAAATCCTCCATTGTTTGGATCGGGATTCGGGACCAATTAATGAGTCCAATCCAAAATAGGGTGTAATTTGAAGAATTGCGTATCCTCTGAGATATCTCAATTTTTGCGTGACAGACGTGTCCGGTGTCTATTCGGGAAACCGCAGGGGGCCAGTATTATTTGAGATTTGAGATTCGTGTAGAATGTATTTGAACGATTGAGATATTCCAAAAAGTCACGCAAAGTTTGAGATATCTCAGAGGATGCGAATTCACCCAAAATAGGGTGTAATTTGAAGTGCATGATTTTTTGTTGCATGAAAGTCCGTTCCAAATAAAAATCCTGCACTGTTGCATGAAGCGCTCATTTTTTTCATTTCTCTGACTTGACAAGCGTAAAAAAATGACTTCCTCCTTGAAAATTTAATATCATAGCTTGGCTTTTCAATAAACATGCCATTAGAAAATTTTAATTAAACATGCCACTTGAAAAAAATAGCTGCAAGATTTTCATGCTCAAATTAAAAACGTAACAAAAAGTCTTGCATTGTTACAGAGACAACGTTTTTATCAAATTAATCATTGTTTGATTCATACTCAATGGTTCCGATTCAAAAGGTGCATGATTTTTCTGTGACTTTGGATTTTATAGTTCATCCTCAAAATTGCAATGCTTTAGATCATAACTATTGAGTCCGATCATAAAATTGCAATCATAACTATTGAGTCCGATCATAAAATTGCAATGCTTTAGATCATAACTATTGAGTCCGATCATAAGCTTTCTAGAAGAGAGCAAGTTGGGTCCGATGTCCATCAGACTCAAATTGAGTTCGATAAATTCCATAACCGTCTGATCTGTTTTAAGATCTGTGCATGTCAATTAAATATTTGTATGTGTTTGCTTTAATATCCGTGCACATGGATCTTAAAACGGATCGGACAATTATAGAGCCAATCGGACCTAAGTATGAGTCCGATGGGCCTCGGACCCAAACTGCTCTCTGCTCTCTTTCTAGAATTTTTACAAGCTCTCCGCTCTTTCAATTTCCTTACCTCTTTTTTTTTTTTATATTAATTTCTATGAATAATTTTGTTTCCCTATTGTTTGTTGTACACATTGACAAACAGGACCCCAGTGCAAATATATTTGTTGTTTTTACATTATAACAAATTTTGTGAATGATTTGTTTTGAACATAAGCAATGATAAATTTAAATTAAATTCCAAATTCTCTCCATATTACTCATGAATTATTGAGATTATGAATAAAATAATTAATAGTCTATATTATTTGGGATTATGGATTGTAAGATAAAATTATTGCTGAATATATTAGCATTATATTCAAATTTACAAATTGTAGACTTCATCGAATTAGTTCTGAATACTAAATATGCTACTATGATCATTCAAGTAGTAGCTATACTCAGATCAGTGTAATAAAATGCGGTCTATGCGGCTGCATATGTGTATGCGGTTGCAATCTGCATAGAAATCTGTATGAGGTCAATATATGCGGTTTTGCATATGCGGCCGCATATTTGGCTGCATATTTTATACCGCATATTCAGCCGCATAATACTGAATATTACCGCATAATACTGAATAACGCATAGTACCGCATATTACCGCATACCGATTTATATATATAAATTCTTATTTAAAATCCACATATATAAGTCCGCATAAAAGTCTGCATATGCGGTCGCATACCGTATATGCAGTATGCGGTGACCTTCCGCATACCGCATAGAAACTGCATTTTATAACATTGACTCATATCAGTATGTAAAATGAAAACCATAAATCCATGAATTAAAATCTGCTAAAATTCGAAACAATTGAACAGTGATTCTGAAATATCTGCAATCTGAATCCAGTCGTCGAGCTATTTCGAGATGCGTGTAAGAAAAACTGAGTTGTTTCGAGATGTGTTTTTGAAAAAAAATTGACGGCTAAATTCAAGATTGTAGGAATTTTCGAGTACTATTTACTGGATTCGGGATTGCAGTAGATTTATTTTCTATATATTGCAATTTATTTTCTAGATCTCATTATATGAAACAATCCGGCTCAAAAAATTCTGGCCCAAAGAATTCCTTATATATCGATTTTTTTTTTTGGGGGGGTCTGTCGTAACATGTATACATCTTTTCGGACTCTAAAAATCACTTCGACATATTTTTAATCATTCCAAAAAAATAAAAATAAAAAAGTTACAAATATATTGTTTCCTTTCTATCGTATATTTAGGGGATGAGAACTCCAAATGTAGATTTTCAAAGAGGATTTGACATTCTTGTCGCATTTTAAAACTTACTCCATAGGCACGCGAAAGTTTTTCAAATTTAAAATTCAAATGCAACTTTTAAATTTAATTGCGGTGTTAGACATGAAGTTCTACATCACTATAATTTATATCGTTATCATGATTCGCCTTAACAATAAAATTAAGGCTATAAACCAATCAAGAAATCATGACAACAAATCTTATATTCTTATTACAACAAATCATGACATGAACCACGCTGAATAAAATTTGAACTCGTCTTATATCAAATGAGCAAATTACAAATTTCGATTTTTTGTTGTTGTTGCCACTAGGGGTGGCAAAAAAGCTGTTGCTCGTGGCTCGATCGTACTCGCATTTGGCTTGCTCGCTAACAGCTCGCTCATTACTAGACTGAACTGTTAATGAGCCAGCTTGTTACTAGCTCGGTTCAGAATTAACGAGTTCAAGCTGGGGCCTAACTTGCTCGCCAGGTTTGTAGACATCAATTTGTGAATTTGTATGAATTAGTGTGCATTTTATACTGTCAAGCTTGGTCCAACTCAGTTAAAAGGTTTGCAGAATTTATTTTCTTCTTAAAATAAGGTCCAACCAGAGCAAGTGAGCCAGCTCATCAGTTCGCGAGCTAGCTCGGACTGGCTCGTCATGATTTTGGGCTAAAGTTTTAGCTCGGAAGCTCTAGGTCCAACTATCTCGGTTGTAACTCGGTCCAAAATTAACAAGTTGAGCCAAGACCTAGCTCGGACCGAGCCGTTGACACCCCTAGTTGCCACTCTTCTCTTCGAATCGGGCTTGAGGCCTTGTTGGGTCGGATGCTACTACCCAGTTACGAATTAGCATCCGCTAGACGGCCACCCAATTGCAAATATCCATCTATTTAATCTGGTAATTAACCTGGAATAAAGAAAGAGAATACTAGAAGTGAATTAGCTGTCAATATTTGGGTTATAAGGCGGCACGTCTCCACATAACGCGCATTTCTTTTGTTTTCTTTCATTGCTCAGGCCACATCTCAAAACCTATGACTTCTCGCATTAATTAATTAATTAACTAACTAGTTTTTCTTTTTAGATAGGATCGTATGATTAATTAATTAATAACTAGTTTATACATAAAATATTCCACCGACAGTAACTGCAAGGATTTGGTAGGTGCAAATTTTCTAGTACAAATATAAATATAAAAGATTGTAATAAAAAATTAAATCTATTTTTTTTGTAACTACAAGATATCATCTTTGAAATAGTGATTTTTTATTTATTTTGTAGTACAAATATATGATTTTTTATGCCACGAAATGTCACAACATTTATTGTTTATTTATATTTAACGAATTTTAGAGAGAGTTTTATTTAGATCAAGCGATTAAGGAAAGAACCACCCTGTCTAGAACTGGACCGGACCACCTGTGGATCGATTCAGACCGTGCTCCAAATCCAGACCGGACCGGACCTTGACTAGATATGGGTCTAGCAAGGGTTTGGGTTGGATTTTTCACTAGAACCATGTAGAACCAGACCGGACTAACCCATGGAACCGTGTACAACCGGACCAGATTGCCTAAACAAGGACCAAACTGCCTAATTCCGGACCTAAACCTCCTAAACCCGGACCAACCCCCCTATACCTGGACCGAACCCCCCCTAAACCCGGACCAAAACTGCCTATACCCGGACCCGAATCCACCCAAACCCGTCTAGACTAGCCAAAAACCGGACCCGGACCAGATTTTTTTTTTAATTTCAAAGTTAAAAAAAAACCAAACAAAAAAAAGATCCTTGAACCCGTCCGGACTGGATCAGACCTTGGACCAGACCGAACAATGTGAATATTGACAATAGTTCTAGCATGGGTTTGGGCCAACTGTTTCAAGTTGGACCCGCCAGATCCGGACTGTGTAGACCCGTGGATCCATGGGAACCATGAACCAAGCAGAACCGTGACCCGGTCGGGTCCGGACCGGACCAGTCCATTTGCAAAATGCTGGTTTGACTCTCATTTTTTTTAATTTTTTATATTTATGTATAGTTTTATTTATAATTTAGAGTAAAATATCAAGAAATTATAAAAATGATCTTCATTCTTCACACAAAAATTTTATATAGTTGACTCCATATATATTTGATCTCTATAGTTTGAAAGTTTGACTCTTTCCCTTTATTACCAATGTTTGTTGTATCATTATAACAAATTCTACTAAAAAAAAAGGTAGGATAACAAAAAATATTATTATCACTGTTATTAGATTATAGATATCTCTATTCTATGATGAGGAGTGGGGTTTAAGGAAATTAAAGCTTTGTAATATTTTAATTAGCACCACCAAATATTAAAAAAAATAAAACCTGAGGAGTGGTGTGGGCCCCACGTTGGTCACATTACATCTTTGACTTAATATAAATAACAAGACATTTGTATTTATTTTACGTCGGAGACTGATAAAATTTTATAAGAAAGAGAAAAATAAACAGTGCCACAAAAGACGGAACGAATGGATTTAAAATTTCCTCACATGCGGTGGGGCCTTCACAAGTTTTTTTGTTTGTTATATATTCAGCAATTAATTAATTTAATTATCAGAAACAAAGAGATTTTTTTTTGTAATAAATGAATGAACCTGAACCAGATGTCATTGAGTTCGATCCCATTAATAAATGAATGAACCTGAACCACATCAACGAATACACAATGTTCATTTCTTTTTTATAATTTGATTTTTTTAATTTCTAAAAACAAAAAAAAATTGAGTTTTGATTCCGACCATCGGATTAAAATCTAGGTCAATCCATGACAGGTTAGAATTTTTTAAATTTCTTTAAAATTGTGCTGATTCTGAGCAGATGGTTCGGATTTAAACTTAAACTTTGAGTCATTTTAGATAATCCGAATTCATGCTTATGATTGTGTGCACTTTTGGTTTGCGAATTTCCTTCTTAAACTGTTTTCTAAAAAAATTTTGGTCAGAACACCTTCAAAGTTTCATCTTCATGCTTCGTAGAAAATAAATAAGAACAATTGGATTGGACAACTATATCTTAGATTTATTAAAAAAATTATATCTCATTATATTGGAATATTTTTTGTGATCGAATCGTTTGTTAACATACATATATATATAGAAAACCTTTTTCAAATTTTTCAGACTTTATTTGTAGATCATAATTTTTAAAATCTTTAACAAAAATGTTCCTGCATATTTATTTCTTTTATAGTTCTTAAGATCGTAATAGAAAAACATGTGTTGTTTAACTTTCATGGCAAATCATATATTCTATTTTGATTTGAAACCAAACGCTGACGTTTAAGTTGGAAAAAAAAAACCGGTTTATGGTTCCATTGTTGGCTGCATATCAAAAGGAAATTATTTTGTCATGTGTGAATCTCAACAAAATTTAGCGGCTGAAATTAGAATAACAGGGTCTGTTATCCACTTATCCCTTTGGAATAACAATAGATTTATTTCCATTAGTTACTTTGTAGAGTAGAACTAGGGTGTTCCTAAGTTCACCAAGTCTTTTTTGAACTCAACACTAAAATATACCGGACTAGTTTCAAATGGCAAATTCAAATCTTTGAAACTCATCTATCTTACAAATAATGTGTTTACATGCAAAAAATTAAAATTTTTGAATTAATTTAGTATCAAGCCAAACGGTCAAAATTAGAGGGTTTATAAACTAATTTTAATACATTTATTTTTTGAATTTTTTTTACCACTTGACTCTATACAAAATTAATTCAAAAATTAAATTATTTTAAATATAGACGAATCACTGGTAATTAAGGTAGATAAATTTCAACGGTCCAGATTCATAATTTGAAGCCAATCCGATAGATATTGCAGTTTAGTTCACAAAGATGCTTGATCAACTTAGAAATTTTCAATCTTTTTTCCCCTTTATATAAAATAATTTTAGAGATTTTCAATCTTTTTTTACCCTTTATATATAATTGCGGAACACCTGTCCTAACTCTATAAATAAAAAAAAAAGTACAATTGTTTCCAGTCTAGTATCAATCACACACCTAATATCGATTTTCTAAACGTAGAAAATTAATTTCTACATAATGAAAAAAAAAAAAAACCCGCCATAACGTCTAGTCATTATACAACGGGGGTTGAAACAACTAATAAAGTCTCAAGTTTGGTCAATATGAATATATTCATTTATAAAACATAATAACTCAAATTCGAAAATTGAATCACCAAAGGACGATTGACATGTTGGTAACTTAACATTGATGTCTAATGATTTTTGGACATTGATTTTTGAAGTACTTGATTTCCAATAAAGCAAATGTGAAATGTAGTAACTTCGAGCTTTTTTACTACCTCTAGTTATACTCTAATTTAGATATCAACCAAATAAAAACCTTACGAGATTAAAAGAGTAATATCCATTAATTTTACTCTCCTATTAAATATCCAACCAAATAAAAATTAATCACAAGATTTTCTTTCCCTCCCCTTTTCTTCCTTCCTCTGCTCTCCATCCAATCAAGATGTTAATGTTTTCCCTTCATTGAATCTACTGTAGGGACCCCAATAATAATTAAAAAAGAAACGAGATATAAAATTCAGACTGGACAAATGTTTTGATTTAGGTTTTCTGCTCCTCTAAAAAATCAATTGTTAGGCGTTCATTGCACAGTTTAGAAAGATTCGCAACCATCCATCTCATACAACGACTTAAATTGCTTTTAGTTGAAATATAAAGAAGAGAACAGAACTAGAATGTTCTTAAGCTCACCAATTCATCAAGTCTCTTGGTAAGCTTAACTTTTAAATTTAATTGATTGATTTTAAACGACGAATTCAAACAACTAAAATTGATCTACGTACTTAACGAGTGATGTGTTATATTTTTATTGAATTAATTTAGAATTATCAAGTGGCCAAAAATAATAAAAAAATGAACACATTAAAATTAACTCTTAAGCCATCTTAATTTTGACATGTAAACATTTACTCGTGAAGTAGATTAATTTGAACGGTTTGAATTCATCATTTGAAGTCAATCTTATAAGTTTTGAAATTAATCTCACCAAAAAAAACTTGATAGCTTTTTTTGAAATAGAACTAGAATGTTCTTACGCTTACTAAACACTTTGTAAGCTTAACTCCAGATTCTGTCTAACCTCATTCATTACAAAATGTTCCAAGATATGACAATTCCTGACAACTATAAATTAGTGGGACCAAAATTGAGGATACATCAACAGGAGCCCATGATCTATTGAGTGTGTGAATGGAAAACCATGTCATGGAATATTTGTTTCAATAATTTTTTTGTAAGTATATATCGTGCATGGTGTAACATTTTATTTTCTTGATCTTCTGATCAAATTTAAAAGTTTGTGAATTCGGACATCATTTGTGCTATGCACCTAAGAAAAATATTATTGGGGCACACCTAATTTTATTCAATATATATATATATATATATGAGGTTGGCTAATATACAAACGTTTGTTCCTGGGCTTAGGAACAAACGGTTCAGTTCTCCGATTTTCAAAGTCCAAACGGTCGATTCAAACAGACAGATGTTTAATCTATATTAAAATGTGCTTGGAGACCAAATTTTACATTTTTTGGAATTTTTTTACTATTTATTAAGATGGTTTGAAAATCGCTGTTTTTATTAAAATTCTGCACCACTGAAAACAGCGATTTTCAAACCATCTTAATAAATAGTAAAAAAATTCCAAAAAATGTAAAATTTGGTCTCCAAGCACATTTTAATATAGATTAAACATCTGTCATTTGAATCGACCGTTTGGACTTTGAAAATCGGAGAACCGAACCGTTTGTTCCTGAGTCCAGGAACAAACATTTGTATATTAGCCAACCTATATATATATATATGATGAAATTTTAAACTTTGCAGATCTTGTCTCTATATATATATATGATGAAATTTTAAACTTTGCAGATCTAGAAATCACAGGTAAATTGCAAGGTAAAAATATAAATAATATCATAATGCTTATATATATAAATTCAATTTAATTTAATTGGCCAATTGTTATGACAACTCTACATAATGGATTGGTCTCACGTTGATCCCAATTTAATTAACTCTGTAATTAATTTGTAGTAGCGGCGGCAGTTTGTGATTTTATATTTAGACTATTGCCATCAAATCCGATTTGTTGAGATGAAATCAAAATTGATGAATCATGATCATGTAGTATAATTTATTATCTATTATTTAAGCTCATTCGTTATCTAATACCGTTGGATTTTGATTTACCAGGATTTGCAATTATGTTCCTACCAGTTTGACTTAAAAAAAAATAAAGATCAAAACTTGATTTATGTCGGCCAAATTTGATTGGGCATACCTCATCTGGACGGAATTCGTATCCTCTAAACCGTTCGCTAAATGGTAAAAAAATTTCAAAAAATATAAAATTTGATCACCAAGTACATTTTAATATAGATATCACATATAACGTTTTTAATCGACCTATTAAACTTTGAAAATTTAAAAATGACTTAGTTGCACGGGACATCAGGAACAATCGATTTGATATTAGCCCCCCCCCCTCTCTCTCTCTCTCTCTATATATATAGGTTGCCTAATATCCAATTAGTTGTTTCTAATCTCCCGTGCAACCAAGTCGTTTTTCAATTTTCAAAATTCAAACGGTCGATCCAAACTGTTAGATGTGATCTCTATATTAAAATGTACTTGGAGACCAAATTTTACATTTTTTGGAATTTTTTTAACTATTTATTAAGCCACATTGAAAATCACTGATCCAACGGTGGATTCTGTTTTTACTGTTTGGTTAAGCCACCGTTGGATCAGCGATTTTCAAAATTCCTTAATAAATAGTAAAAAAATTCCAAAAAAAAAATATAAAATATGGCTTCCAAGTACATTTTAATATAGAGATCACATCTAACGGTTTAGATCGACCGTTTGGACTTTAAAAATTTAAAAATGACTTGGTTGCACATGAGTTCAAGAACAATCGATTGTATATTAGCCAAGCTCACTCTCTCTCTCTATATATAAACCGATCAGCTTTAAAATCCGTACCGATGAGATCTGAACTGATATTGAAGGGCCCCTACTTTATAGATGGATGCCGAATTGACTCCGTTTAAAATCAGACAACTGAGATGTATTAACTCCTATTTTGAATTAATGCAGACGATGTAGACTCCTCTGGACGGCACAAAAATATGGACGCTATTTTGGAAATAAAAGGGAAAATATATTAACAGAAAAAAAAAAACTATATTGCATGTACTAGGCGAATGAATGTTAAAAAAATATATATATATAAAAAAAAGTAGGTCGGATTTTCTGGCAATGTTCTATCCAGAATAGAAAAAAATAACTTTGTCCAACTCATAAAGCCCAAATAGTTTCCGCATTTGGAATTTTGGGCCTTATCAATATAAAGTCCTAAAAATGGAAATAATTTGATATTCTTTGCAAATAAAGGCCCATATAATTTGCCCCTTTAGGCTTTAGCAGTGAAATTCCATTATCAAATATTCAGTAATACCCATGCGTGATTTCTGGTATAATTATGGAATGGTAAGTATAGTTATAGATAGTTCTAGCAAGTAATACATTGTTTAAGCATATTAAGGGAAACATAATTGCAACGAGAGAGTTTCATTTTTATTTATCATTATTCATTGAAAATGACTCGTATCTCACTTTGGTTAATTTGACAAATCTAACCGTGTCTTTCCATAAGGAGAGACATACTACTAGACTCTGATTTATTTTGTTTTACATCAAGATAACAGATATGGTATCAGTGAACAAATTTAATGCCCTGAGTAGACCTATTTCGTATGAGCACTGAGTATCGGTGGATCAGCATAGGGACCCTTTAACCAGCTAGTCGAAATATATCGGTAAGCGGCCTCGGTTAAGTGGATGCCGTCCCAATTTACATGAGTTGATGGATTCCGGCACTCACTTACTTGTGGCATGCCGCACGATTCAGTCAAGTTACAATTGTACTCACCTCCTTTTCCACAACAAACTACAAGAGGTTTAGATGTAAATCCTGAAATAACAAAATTATAAACTCCTTAAGACCAGAAAAAGTGCATGAGAGCAGTAGATTTCTCACTTTATTTAGGAATCGAAAAATATTTGTGTTTTTTTAGGGAATATGTGATATCTTAAAACAGGCGCTAAATATATCTTAGAATGGACGATAGTATTTTTTTCCTTTTATGAGAAATTAAATTAAGAATGGTTAATCAAATTTGTAGCTTACCGTAACGTTCAGGAAACCTCACAAGATTAAGATAAGGCTTGTAATAATTTGCATATATGATCTTTGCATGAGGATACTTGGCCCGAAATTCTTCTATTGCCTCAATGAGGAGGGAGTTATGATATCTCGATAGTATGTTAAATCGTTTAATGCATCCGGTCTTATGATCGTAGGAGTAGTTGTGTTCTTGGCTTTTGAAAATTGTGAGAAGCAGCGGGATGCAGCCCATCGGTATATTTCCTGGTACCACCACAGTCCTGGCACCTTGATCTAAAAGTTTCTGTTCAATGGAAACATATATCTATTCAGACAATTAAGTTATTTCAGTTAAGTAATAATTATAAATGTTTGCAGATATACATTGAAAAGAAGAAACTTATTTAAATGTTTATATAATTTTATGTTGTCTTTAACAAACCTTAATAGTCCTTGCAATTGTCTGAACAATTATTGAAGCATAAGATTTCAGTTCTGTCATACTCAACCGACTTACATACATGGTGATATAGTCGTTTCCTCCAATTTCTCCAACAATAAAAAGAGATCTGCCAAAATAATCTCTGCATTCTGCAAAACAGCAACATTATTTGCTAATAATCAATAAGTTCCACTATATATATGAGGACATTACATATGATTCAATATATTTTACTCGACATGTAATGAGAGATAGAGATTACACACCTTTTGTTGTTTGGCATAAGGAAGGTTTCAACTTCTCAAACCATTGTAATTGATAATCCAAGGAAGTGTTTAATGGTATTGCCATAGTTGTGATATTGTGCTGCTTGAAGAACGAAGGTTCAAGTGCTGTTGCACCTGCGACAGCAAAGTTTGCGCCTTGCCGAAAGGTTCCATTTTGTGACAAGTAGGGTTGAAGAAATGGCAGACCAAACTCCTCCGCTTTGCAATAGAAAAAAATTACAGCTTTATTTTTCAGAAATATGAAGAGCAGCAAATAGTTCTTCCATTTAATTTGTTTGAGTATATTTGTATGATTTGTATTAATACTATCAATTATTGTTATTATTTGTTAAGCTATTTGATAAGGTACAGTCAAAGTTATCATCACCAAAAATACCAAAAAGAGTTGATGACTTGTCATATATATATAATTATATCACACAATGAACAAAGAAAAACTACTGGTGCAGTCTGGCAATCCTATATTGCATGGCCAACTTCATACATTCAATCTATATAGATGATCTAAATTGAGCTATAAACATGAATAAAATGAGGCATAATATATATGATCTAAATTGAGCTATAAACATGAATAAAATGAGGCATAATATATATACCTAGAAAATCAACGATCAATCTTCCATCACTGCAGCGGTTAGAGGGATGATGAAAGAAAGTCTCTCCATAAGGCAACTTGTCAGTATACACTGGAAATGCAAGCTTCTTGGCCAGTACATTTAAGTTACCAGTATCGGTGTAGGAGTCACCGAAGCTAAATATTGAGTTGAATGTGCGAGATGGAGTTGCTTCGATTGGCCATAGAAACACAAGGAACAAAGAGATGATAAGAGCGTTGCGCTTCATTTGCGGTAGATTGGATTGTATTAGACAGAAATTCCAAATTAACTAGAGGAAGAGATGTTTTGAAGTATACATATATGAAATGAAATCTAGCTAGCAGCCAATGAATGTTGCTTTTATATATACAACTTCTTGAAGGTCTGACATTGCTATTTATATATTTTTCACTTTTCTTGTCGTCGCTGTGTGACTCAAAAGGTTGAAAGGCAAGAGAAAATGACTAGCTGCAATAACAAAAAAGATTAGGATGTAATATAAATATGAAAAACTAAATTCTAAAACCTTTGATGGATAGGAAGCAGTTGAACGAATGGAAGGGAAGAAAAAGAAAAATTTCATACTGATTCTGTTTGATTGTATATGTAATAGGAATTTAGAAAATTAATGAAAGTTTCTTAATAAAGCTTTTATTTTCTTACCGAGATTTCCAAAAACGAGATGATAAGGATATAGTGGTCATGAGAAAGGATATTTAATTGCCCCCTTATATTAGAAAACAACCTCAAGTTTTAGAGGAAAGAATAATCTTACAATATTGTACCAAATCTTAAAAAAAATTCTCTATTGATCACAATTAATTTGTTGCTTTAATTAGTTTAGATCGCATGGATATATATTGTGTATTTAGAATATATACACACACTTTGTTTTGGGTCAACTTATGCATGGCTGACATTTGTCAAAAGTAGAGTGGATACTTGTGAGGGCTACAGCCAGGCAATTAAAATTGCCATAGTGAATTTTTAGCATATCTCCATTATTGAGATGAGGAGGAATCCACTTACAACCTTTTCGATCTTACAACATGTTACAATATTTGATTTTGCGATTTTCAAAATCCAAACAGTCAATCCAAACCATTCAACATGATCTCCATATGAAAATGTGGTTTGAGATCAAATTTTATATTTTTTAAATTTTTTTTACTGTTCATTAAGCATTTTACAAAACTACTATTTTTCAGTGGTTCAAAATTGTCTAAAAACAACAGTTTATAATATACTTAATAAATAGTAAGAAAATTTAAAAAAAATGTAAAATTTGATCTCAAAGTACATTTTAATATAGAGATAATGTTGAACAGTTTGGATTGACTATTTGGACTTTGAAAATCGCAAAACCGAATGTTGTAACTTTCAAATATTGTAAGTGGATCCCTCGTCTATTGAGATACCTTATATCCATAAGACAATATTAATTTGTTAGAAAATATACGGATTAGCAATTTCGTTTAATCTTTTTTTAGGTTTTCTATGAACTCCAAATATTACTTTTTTTTTTCTAACATTAGGAATAATTAGAACCTTTGTACTACTTCCAAACAGATCAATTTTTGTTAAAATTAAGTTCCTGTACACTGAGAACCATATAATTTGGATATAACTGTTAAGTAACTGTAGTGCTAATTATCTTGAATTTCATAAGATATATAGGAGTTTTATGTAAAAAATCATTTTTAAATAAAAAAATTCTACTTCTAGTACTTTGATTTTGTTTAATTTATATATATATTGTTTTTGAGAAGAGTTCAGATGCTTTTATTCATTGTGTCTCCATTATGCTTTTATTTTTTAATTTTCTAATAACAGAAACTCTAAAATATATATGTCAAAATAAAACCGTTAGATGTAACCTATATAATATTCTCTACATGCACACAAAAAAATATTAATTTTTAGATTTTTGTTTTATACAAATAAATAAGTTGAAAAATTAACATCCAGAATTTATCAACATTAGTGTATTTTTGCACTCTTGATATTAATCAAAACAAGATCAAAATGCCAATATTTTTCATTTAAATTTAAATTTTAAATTATTTTAGTTCTAAAAATAAAATTATAATGGGCATTTGCACTCTCTGTTTCTATTCACTATAAATAAGTAGAGAAATCCGTAACAAGGAAAATTTTCCATCTTAAATTTTAATTCTAATGTACACTGCAATTTTCTCTATACCTATAAAAAGAGTAAATTGAACTTGGTCCTTAATATGTATGAATGCAATTTAGTTGCAAATGTTGATATGACATTGCAAAATCATATGTATGAATGCAACAATTAATAATTGCATCATTGCTTACAGAACAATCTGGCTAAAATTAAAATATCAATATTTCGTCTATTTGCATGGCTCATTATAATTATAATGATGTAAAAATAAAATGTATTAACACTTACATTAAAATTAAGGGGGTTTAAATATTAATTTTAAATTTGTTGATGTGGCAGGAGAGAGCATATTTTATATTATAATTGTTGCACATGCTTATTGAACGTAATACATTTTACAATGAAGAATTTGTTGGAAACTATTTTTTAATTGATATTGTTTAATTTTTAATAAACTTAAATAAATACTTACTAATAGTTTATATTTTCTTATAATATGACTAAAGAAATTCTTACCAATAGTCTAATTAATTTTCAGATTTTAATTAAAGAAATACTAATTATAAAATCCGACAATCTAATTATAAGAACAATAATTTATTGTAACTAATATATCTTCTTACCATATTCTAATCAATGAAATTTATAGAACAATTATAAACAAATATCAAAATTTATATATAGTACCTTAATTAGTGTAGAAATTTCCAACACAAAAACAGGGATTCAATTTGATTTTGGTAAGATTATGAATTTTTTTTTGGAGTTTCCTTGGTTGGTTGTGAAGGAATAAGAGATAGAGAGATATGTAACAGGGAATAAAAAGAAAGGGAGGCGGTTAAATTAAAACAGAAAGGGATAAGGGTTTTATGTTTTTAATTGAAAGGGGGGATGCATGGGGTAAGAGTTACAGGGAAGGGGAATTTAATTAGATCAGGGAGTTCCGGAGTTTAAGCAGAGAGGCTGTTTTCACAGAGTTGAGGGTAGGTCCGATGCCCATCGTATAACCGTTCATTCTGCTTTAAAATTCGTGTGCAGTGTTTTAAATTTCGTGCTGTATGTTTTGATGTTCATGTGCACATATTTTAAAATAAATCAGACGGTCATGAAACTCGTTGAACCTAAAGTAGATCCCATAGGCATCGGACCTATTCTGTGAAACCAGGAAGCAGTTGTTGAGGAATTAGTATCCTCTGCATTATCTCAAAAGGGAATTTTTTGAGTTAATGAATTTCTTTTTTTTAAACCTTTACAGAGGCTGCGAAGTCATGAGGGGAATCGAACTCTCGACCTTTAAGTAAAACAATCCTAGGATTTTTTCCTAGCCAACTGCGCTACCTCCCCTTTTGAGTTAATGAATTTCATTTGTCTAATCTGTTTTAAGATTCGTACATACTAGATCTGTACTAATATTGAAAATATCCTGTGTTATAGGCAGAAGTTGGACTCACTCCGTTTAAAATCAGACGGTTGAGATTTATTAACTCAAAAGATTTCCTTTTGAGTTAATGCAGAAGATACACATTTGTTGTTGACAGAGTATAGAGTTGGTTATGAGGCCTCTATTGAACTTATTAATGAATTTTAAATATCTAATCTGTTTTAAGATTCGTTCATACTAGATTAGTACTAATATTGATGTCACACCCCGTAGCCATCAGATACAGAATGCGACAGGATCCCTGCCGTAAACATACAGTTTCCCATATGCTTACAAGGCAATTACGATATAAATTAAACTCAACCCCCAAAACCAGCACATAAAAACACAATATACATAACCGATCAAATATCAAAGTCAGGTACGTCATAATAAACAGAACGGTATCACATACAGATACGACATGGTTCATGACATAGAGAATAGATATATACAACCAAAAACATAAATACACATCTCTAGTCAAATACCAAACAAAACAGGTAATCGGGAGTCTAGACCTGTCGTGCCTCTCCCGGATCAACCGCCCCGGAACCTGAAAAGAATTACCCAAAACGGGATGAGAATAAAATTCCCAGTGCGAATATTTGCCACAGATAAGTTGCTGGACTTGCAATCAAGTTTTATTTTCAAAAATAAACCATAAACAAATTACCTAACATGTATATAACAATATATGATTAAACAGAAGTGCATCGATACGACTACAGTAAACAAATGAAATCACAATAAAGGAATTGTCAAATTGAAATTCAACTACACACAACATTCGGTTTAACTCATGTTATTACGTCTGGTAGCAAATACAGATGTTCCACCCTACTCACTAGCCCGTCGACACCTGTAGGGTTCCAGACGCCTACAGATGGACCACCCTACTGGACCCTTTATGTGACACCCATCTGTATCGCTTGGCTTAACCATTTCCTAAACTCTGGTTTCAGATCATATCCAGAAAATTCATTTGAAATCATTCAAGAACGTAATATCAATAGACTTTTCAACCGCATTATCATAACGGATAACGCTTTAGACGTTTCACACTAGTCACCTATATCCATAACCATCATCATATCGCATTGCCACTGCCCCAACCGGTACTGAGGACTTACCCAGGCCTGACTTAAAGCTTTAAGATCCTTGCAAAACCAGATATCCAGGTTTTGCGAATGTCACACTAGGTGACTGTCACTTGCCGGTGACACGTATCCGTTTATTTATCAAATTCTGGTGACTTTCAACTACAGATCAGATCTCATAGATCGACACAATAATAAACCATACCAGCATGCAAATCACCCAGATTACAGCAATTCGAATTGAAATAGATTGGTTATGCAAATGCAATGCTTAATTCAGTTTATGCAACAAAGAGTAATCAACATGACAAATGAAACAACAGTTTAATTCTAAAAATAAAATATCAAACAAGTCCAGAAACCCCGCACCTGAGTATGATGATCGTTAATAGATTCTAAAATCTGGACTTCCTACACGGGCCGAGTCACAATTCACACGGACCGTGTCAAACCCTACTCGGGCCGAGTCACAATCCACACGGACCGTGTCATACCCTACTCGAGCCCCTACGCAGGCGCTGCACGGCCCGGACACCTTACCAAATCTATTTTAAAAGATACGCATAATCGTTATTTAAGTTCAAGGTTTTTGGTACCGGGTTGGTACGGTCGATTGCGGCATCATTTCCTAATTCAATACCATATAACCATAAATACTTATTCATTTACCCAATTTAAATTAGGTTAAATAACTCCTAATTTGGTCGATAAAATTTGGTATTAGGTTTGAAACCATCGATCGTTCATTTCGGCTTAACGGTTTAATTTGGTCGAATAATCGATCGATCCGTATTCTTTGAATCACTAAAACCCTAGAATCAATTCAAAAACCCTAAATCCAATAATCCATCCATATCTATCAAATTCAATTTAGAAATTCGATTCAAGCAACCGAAGTTTAACGATAATTCGAAAACCCGAATCCAATTCCAAACTTCAACCGAAAATTCGACATTTAAATCGAGACTTAGGTTTTCGATAATTTAAGAAAGGAAATTTACCAAATGAGAAGAGGATTAGAGTATCTACTTGGCTCGAATCTCGAATCTCAGATCGAATCGATCGATTTCGCGGAATTTTGATCTCTCTCTCACTTTTTCCTCCTCTTGCGCCACTCACCCACACATACACACTAATACACGGTTCCTTTAGAAGGTTATACGGTGGAGAAGGAAGAAGGAAGAGGCTATGTTAATAAATTTGGTAATTTTGCCTATAAGCCCCTTAATTTAATTAATATTACATAGGGATGTAATATATGCACATAAGTCCTTATATAAATATATGGTTCTTAGAATAAACCCCTTTTTGCATAATATATATAGAATTTATTTGACTAAATATCAAAAGCATCAATATCTATTCATTTTGAATAAAAATAAATTCATGTCATATTATATAAAATTTACCTATAAGCCCACATATATATATAAATCGATTAGAATATTTTGTTTCGTAATGTAACAATTGAAAAGTCTCATGTGTTATAGGTAGAAGTCGGATTGACTCTGTTTAAATTCAGATAGTTGAGATTCATTAACTTAAAAGATTTCTTTTTAAGTTAATGTAGAGAATACGCGTTTGTTGTTGAGAGAGTATGGAGTTGGTTATGAGACCTCTATTGAACTTATTTCAGACGTATTAAAATTAAAAAGGAAGTTGATAACAAATCAAACTGGATATTTATATCTAATTCTGTTGTGGTTTTCTAATCGATTATATTTTTAAAATAAAATTTTCAATAAGATTGAACCTCAAATTATACGGCGTTACAAAATATATAACGTTGAATGGAATATAACCCTTCATCTTTATAAAGAAAAAAAAGAACAATTTTATTAGTATAATTTAGTTTATCCTACACTTACTCATTGTTAAGGAGCTAGGCTCCAGGTTCATTCATGGCTTCACCGGCGTTAACTCAAATTGTGAATTTTTAGATCCGGACCGTTTCATAATTTTTTTTTTTGCGAAAAAAGTTGGTCCCGAATATTTTAATTCGGACTAAATTGATTCAGATTCTGATATCATAAATTATGATATGATGGCCTTAAAAAAATGTAAGTTACTTCATAGGATCCGAACTTCTTAGTGTTAGACCGTTTAATATTCACATAGATTCATGTTAATTATAATTAGTGTTATAAATAACAGTATACATTCGATAGACGGATATGATGCCGTCAAGTGATTAATCAGAATAATCAACAATAATCGGTCATAATTGGAAATAATCGATATATTAGTCGGAAAAATCTGTAACAGTTTGATCACTGCCAACGATTAATCAGCCTAAAAGCCTAAATGATCATTTTTTACAACACTGCTTAGAATTTTATATCAACGTTATAGATTACTAAGAAACATCCGCTCAGCAAAACTATATCTTTGTTTATGTAGCATTTTCTATTGCGAATGCATTTCAATATGTAATAGGTTTCATATTGAAAATAAATGCGAGTTCTTCGTGAATTAAACGTGTTTTATTCGTTTACTATTTTCGAATTGAACTCCGAATAAAACGCGAATTAAGAATTATTCACGATAAAAATGCGAATTTTTTTTGAAGAGGGGGTTATTGGTTTTTTTTTTTTACTTCATTATTGTATCAATCATTTCCGAATTATACTGAAATCACAAATTTTTAATTCCGCCGAACCGATTCGAACTATTGTGGCGCCGAGGCACCGATCAAACAGCAGCTGACGAAATTGTGTGGTCCCTGATTTGTTTCCCTTTAGCATACGGAAGGAACTTAATATTTGTTTGTGGAGCAGGTTAACAATGAACCTGGAGCCTAGCTCCTGATTTGTATCCACTCTGTCTTTCCTTTCCTTTCAATATTTGTTTGTGGAGCAGGTTAACGTAGAAAATCTTTCACCCTCCCCTCTGTTCCCCTCAACTGGAGTGCACTCTTAACCGCTCGGATGAAGTTAATCATGTTTAGCCCCTCTTGCAAGCTCATATTACATATTGAAGTCTTGCTTGATATATAATGCTTCTATCTTAGCTCAAGTGGATTATGCGAATCCTTTCATTATCTTCTTGATTATTTCGTCTCATGACAGTGTGATTGGTTGAGAAAAGAGAGGTAGTATACATTTGGTTAAGAAAAAGATCTAAAACAGTTAGTTATTAAAAAACGAGAGTTAGATTTTCTCTTCACGATTTTGTAGTCTCTACGAGAAGTTTTCAAGAACACACATTGTGATTGGTTTGTCTAGATTGCAAGGATATAGCCTGCTGAATTTAAAGGATTTTTTTTGAATTAATACATGTAGACCATTCGATCCACTTTAAGATCTGTGCAAATTAAGTCCGCACAAATATTAAAGAACCTCCTGTATTAAAATCAGACGATTTGATTAGCTCCGTTTAAATCAAACGGCCGAGGTACATTAACTAAAAAGATTCCCTTTTCAATTTATGCAGAGAATATGTGTTCCTAGCCAGCCATGGAGCCTATCAGAAGTCCGTCACATCATGTATATAATGTTTCTCCAATTATAGTTTAATTCAGAGTATTTTCCATTAATTATTATCATAAAATTTTAATAAATTATCGAAATATTTGAAAATTTACTCACCAATAATCTTATACTTATTATTATTTTACATAAAAAAATTAAATTATCAAATATTCTACAGTTTCAATTCTGATATTTACTATTTTTATTTATGAAAAATAATGGGAAACTAATATTTTTATATGTATAAAATGTTTGACATTTTATCGTAAAAGTTTACGTCTTATTGTAATTAATATTTAGATTCTATTGTAATGATAATAAATACAGGCCTTCAGTGAATTAAAAATTCTGAACCATCCGAAAGCAATAATTTTTATACATTTTTCGTATGAAGATCGCATTCAACAGTTTGAATTGACTATTTGATAATTAAATATAAGAATTCATATCACCTAATCGATCCGTAATTAATATACATAAATACCATAGCCTAACTCTTCTAATTATAATTATATATCAAAAGAGTCAATTATTATGACTGAAACGAAATAATTAAATTTTTTGAAACATTGTCGACCTAAAATATTGACAAATAGCTAGAGATTATAAGAAGAATCAGGAAAATAGAAAATGCAGAAACACGTTAAGATGTAATTAAATTCCTTAAAGAATCAAACAAAAACACTTTATATATATATACATATATATATGCACCACACCACACCACACATGTACCAGCCACCTTAAAAATGACGCATGTTCACTTGTCGCCATCATTATCACCGCACACCGGCGTGCACATCAATTTTCAGAACATCCTCCCGGCACCGCCATTCGTGCTTCTTGTTGAAAAAGCACTGCATGGTTTGTAAAGTAGCAACTGTTTTATATATACATTGCACTAGTATAACAAGATATGACAAGGAAGGAAAATCCAAGTCTATCTGTTACGTACGGCTCTTCTTCATTTCATCATTTTGTGAGTTCTGAGTGGTCAGAACAGGTTATTGTCATTTGTCAATTTAAGTCAGATTGAATATTTGAGATGAAAAGGGCAAATGTTTGTCTCATTAGGCATTGTTTATTAACGATTTATAAATCGGAATTTAATCAAATCTGTCATTTTCCTTCAATCCTGACAATTATTATTGCTTACAATTCCTTTAACTGTGTTTGGATTGTCTTAGCAAAACGTTTGAAGTTTCTGAAGATCTAAGTTTTCCTTTCTAATTTTTTATTTTGTACTTTCTTACCATATTTTTTTTCTTAGGCAATGTATACTTTTTTGTTATATTTTTTTTTAGAATGTTATTCATGTAACAATTTGTGCAATGTAATTGTAAATGTTACAATTTATTTTGGTAAATATAGTGTTTTTGGTATGTGTTGTTTTTAAATCATATTTTTTTAAAAAATAGCTTAGTATTTTTTTATATTAGTAATTGTAGTGTTTAATTTGAATTTAGATCTAGGATTCATTTTTATTTTTTTAAGACTATAAATTATACAGGGTTTTTAATGAAAAACGTGTTTGAATGTTTTGGCGATTTTTTTTTTTGGATGAACGTGCCTGGTTCTACAACTGTGTATGAATGTTTATGTGAAAATAATCAGCATTGTTTTTGGATAAATTCCGGTTCTACAACCGTGTACAATTTACCTACTCTTTCATACACGATTGTCATAAAATCCGATTTGTTGAGATAATATCCAAATTGATGAATCATGATCATGTAGTATAATTTATTATCTATTATTTAAGCCCATTCGTTATCTAATACCGTTCGATTTTGATTTACCAGAATTTTGTAATTTTGTTGTTACCAGTTTGACTTAAAAAAAATAAAGATAAAAACTTGATTTAATTTATGTCTGGCAAACTTTGATTGGGCATACCTCAACTGGCAAACTAAGTCAGGATTTTTTTAGCGATGTTCTGTGTAAATAAAGGCCTTAAAAAAGGGCTTATCAACATAAGGCACAAAAATGGGAATAATTTGATCTGCTTTGCCAATAAAGGCCCATCAAATATTTACTTTACTAATGTCCTTGAGTGATTTCTGGTATAATAATGGAATGGAGAAATTATAATTATAGATAGTTCAGGCAAGGAATACATTTTTGAAGCATATTCAGAGAGAAACATAATTGCACCCAGAGAGTACATTATCTTATTTATCTTTATTCATTGAAAATGACTTGGAACTCACATTGGTTTTCATTTTCTTGTACTTAATTTGACAAATCTAACCGTGTTTTTCCATATAAGGAGAGGCATATATACTAGACTATGTTTTATTTTATTTTACATCAAGATAACAGATATGGTATCAGTGAAAAAATTTAATTATTGCCCTGAGTAGAACTATTTTCTATGAGCACCAAGTATCGGTGGATCAGCATAGGGACCCTTTAACCAGCTAGTGCAAACATATCGGTAAGCAGCCTCAGTTAAGTGGATGCCATCCCAACTGATACGAGTTGATGGATTCTGGCACGCACGTACTTGTGGCATGCCGCACAATTCAGTCAAGTTATAATTGTATTCACCTCCTTTTCCGCAGCAAGCCACAAGCGGTTTTGTAAATCCTGAAATAACAAAAACATAAACTCCTTATGACAAGAAAAAGTGGCATGAGATCTGTAGATTTCTCATTTTATTTTAGATTAATTCAAAAAATATTTATATTCTTTTAGGGAATATGCAATAGTATTTAACTATTTATTTCCTCCTTTAATGAGAAAATTAAATTAAGAATGGTTAATTAAATTTGTATCTTACCGTAACGTTCAGGATACCTCACAAGATTGAGAACAGGTTTGTAATAATCTGCATAAATGATCTTTGCATGAGGATACTTGACCCGAAATTCTTTCATTGCCTCAATGAGGAGGGAGTTATGATATCTCGATAGTATGTTGAATCTTTTAATGCATCCAGTCTTACGATCATAGGAGGAGATGTGTTCATGGCTTTTGAAAGTTGTGAGAAGCATCGGTATGCAGCCCATCGGTATATTTCCTGGTACCACCACAGTCCTGGCACCTTGATCTAAAAGTTTCTGTTCGAAGGAAACATATATCTATGATCAGACAGTTATTCCAATTAGGTAATAATTAGATATGTTTGCAGATATATACATTGAAAAGAAACTTATTTACATGTTTATAAAATTTTATGTTGTCTTTAACAAACCTTAATTGTACTAGCAATTGTCTGAACAATTGTTGAAGCATAAGATCGCACTTTTGTCATACTCAACCGACTTACATACATGCTGATGTAGTCGTTTCCTCCGATTTCTCCAACAACAAAAAGAGATTTACCAAAATAATCTCGGCATTCTGCAGAACAGAGATATTAATTGCTAATTAATTAGTTCGACTATACATACGAGGGCATTGATTCAATATTTAACTAAGCATGAATGAGAGCTAGAGGCTACACACCTTTTGTTGTTCTGCAGAGCGAAGGCTTCAACTTCTCAAACCATTGTAATTGAAAATTTAAGGAAGTGTTTAATGGTATTGCCAATGTTGTGATATTGTGCTGATTGAAGAATGCTGGTTCAAGTGTTGTTGCACCTGCAACAGCAAAGTTTGCGCCTTGCCGAAAAGTTCCATTTTGTGCCAAGTAGGGTCTAAGAAGTGGCAGACCAAACTCCTCCGCTTTGCAATAAAAAAAAATATTACAGCTTTAATTTTCAGAAATATGAAGGGCAACAAATAGTTCTTCCATTTAATATGTATGAGTTGTATTAACTATTAATACTATCACTAATTGTTATTATTGAATTGTCACAAATAGTACTAAAAAAAGTTGCTGAGATGTCAAATATAATTATACCAGACAATAAAGTTGTAGTAGATGTCAATCATCTACAATAAGGTCTAAAATATTGGATGGCAAAATTCATACATTGTATAAAAATAGAAGGTCGACTAAAATTAATGCGCTATAAACAGGATAAATAAATGATGCATAAATAATATATCTACCGAGAAAATCCACGATCAATCTTCCATCACTGGAGCGGTTAGAGGGATGATGAAAGAATGTCTCTCCATAAGGCAACTTGTCCGTATACACTGGAAATGCAAGCTCCTTAGCCAATACATTTAAGTTACCAGTGTCGGTGTAGGAATCACCAAAGCTAAATATTGAGTTGAATTTGTGAGATGGAGTTGCTTCCATTGGCCACAGAAATAAAAGAAAAGAAGAGATGATAAGAGCTTTGTGCTTCATTTGCGCTCTAGTTTGGATTAGACAGAAATTTCAAAGTTAAATAGAGGAAGAGATGTGGTGTAGTATATATATATATGAAATGAAATCTAGCTAGTAGCCAGAGAGGGTCGCTTTTGTACAACTTCTTGAAGCTCTGACATTACTATAAATATTTTTCACTTTTCTTGTCGTCGCTGTGTGTGACTCAAAAGGTTCAAAGGCAAGAGAAAATGACTAGTTGCATTAACAAGAAAAAAGAGAAGATATAATATAAATATGAAAAACTAAAATTCTAAAACCTGTGTTGGACAGGAAGCAGTCGAACGCATGGAAGGGAAGAAAAAGCAAAATTTAAACTGATTTAATTTGTTTGATTGTATATGTAATAGGAGTTCATAAAATTAATGGAGGTTTCTTTATCAACCACCGATAATTTGTCAAAGCTTATATTTTGTAACCATGATTTCCAAATTAAACAGAAATGTTGGTAAGGATACAGTGGTCATGATGTCTAAATCCAAATCTAGTAGATATGATATTTTCCTTTTGCCCCTGTATTGGACAAAAACTTCAAGTTTAAAAGGGAAGAATAATCTTACAATTAATGTTCCAAATCTTAAAAAAATATTCTCTATTGATCACAATTAATTTGTTGCTCTAGTTTAGTTCACATTGATATATATTAATTGTGTATTGAGAATTTGAGATGCCTCCGGACAATTTTGTTTTTATCTCTATTCTCTACCAATAATTTGGCTGAAATTTGTCAAAAGCAGAGTGATACTTGAGGTTCCTGTACAAATGAGAACCATATAATTTGGTCCTAAGTGTCTATAATGCTAATTATCTTGAATATTAATATTTATAGGATTTTTATAAAAAAAAAAAATCATTTATGTAAAGTTGTAAACATTTTTTTATATACGTCCAGCACTTTAATTTTGTTCAATTTGTCTATTTCCTTGACAAGGGTTCAAATGCCTACATTTTTGTGGGTCCATCGTATATACCTCTATTGTTTAGTTTTCTCATAACAAAAAAAAAATCTAAAGTTTATATGTTAAAATAAAACAAATCAAAATTCTCTACATGCACATAAAAAATTATCACTTTTCGATTTAGATTTTATACGAATCAATTAGTTGAAAATCATTGTCCATAATTTATCTACATTGGTGTATTTTTGCTAACTCTTGTTACTAATTTAAACAAATCAAAATATCATGATATTTTATGTGTGCATAGTGTGGATGTGATATAGATCATATCTAATGATTTAACCATTATGACATTTAAATTTTAAGTTTTAAATTATTTTAGTTCTAAAAATGAAGACTTAACAGAGGCATTTAAACCCTCTTCTATTTCCTTTTACTATAACTATAAATAAGTAGAGTAATACTTAATACATAATTTTTTTTTTTTTTTTTTTTTTTTTGAGAGAGGTAGTCATGCCATCAATTTCTATTAAAATGAAAACTAAAACAAAGTATACACAGTTAAGCTGGTATCACCAAACTGGTACCAATGACAAATATACCAATAACCTACAATGGTATTAAGCGTCAACTACTAATCTGCAACAAACAAATAAAAATCAACAACACAACTAAAAAAAGACAGAACATTCCAGATAATAGCTCCAAACGGCTACAGACCTACAAAACAACAAAGCAGAACATATAGCTCAAAAAGTAAGGTAATTAAGTCCCTTCATCTTCAAAACAACATCTGCACTTCATCCTCTTTTTGAAAATCTTCACAGAAGCTGTGAAGTCGTGAGGGAGAATCGAACTCTCGACTTTTGGATAATCAACAATCCTAGGACTTTTCTCCTAGCCAACTATGCTGCCTCCCTTTTTTCATCTGCACTTCATCCTTAATAGTCAAAGTTGTCCCTTCTCCACTCATACGAGTTGTCTCTAAATTCACCATAGAAATTGCCAACATTGTACCTGATAGGGCCTTCAAATCACAAAACATAATTAGCTTAAGTTGCTCAGCTAAATCACTTTTTTTGTTGAGATGTCCAAAAGTAAGCAAGTGAAATGATTTTTTACTCT
Source organism: Carex cristatella (assembly GCA_024447775.1). NCBI lineage: Eukaryota > Viridiplantae > Streptophyta > Magnoliopsida > Poales > Cyperaceae > Carex > Carex cristatella. Next base: position 7,818,517 of record JAJHPF010000016.1, read on the forward strand.
TTAATTTGAATATACAAAATATTGCCATCTCGAAAAATAATTCTATTCCTATCTAATCATATAGACCACAATATTGCCCCTCTTATAATTTCTACTAAATTTGCATTTTTGAAAAAGATACAATAATCGAGTTCCCATAGATTGTCCACACTTGAGCAATCAAAAATAAAATTATTATAATGTGCAACTCCAAAACTACAACAAAACTCCCCTTCTACGACCGGCCCAATCGGTCGCTGAAGGGTATGTCACCGGTCGCAGAAGGAAAAATCGGTCGCTGATGCCCTATATCGGTCACAGATGTCCTATATCGGTCGCAGATGGGTCGGTCGCAGTTGCTCCGTTGTTGATGGCCTCCCTGTTGACGTCATTGGTCGCAGAAGAATTAAAAATCAGTCACAGATGACCGTTTAGTAACCGGCGACCTAACTGGTCATTGATGCCAGTCGCTGATGACCGAAAATACTGTAGTAAAATAGAATTGGCCATCTGATATGAAATTTTTTTCCTTCTTAAATTTTCATTCTAATATATGATGCAATTTTCTCTATACCAATATAAAACGAGTAAATTGACATGGAAAATGTGCATCCAATTGCAATTTAGATGCAAATGTTGATATGACATTGCAACATTTTTGAAGGACGAATGCAAAATAGCGTCATTGCTTACGAAGCAATCCGGCTAATAAAATTATAATATCAATATTTAATTTTGCTTGCAAGGCCTATCAAAATGGTGTAATAATAAAATATATTAACATTCGATTAAAATTAGATGAACTGAAGGGGGGGGGGTGTTTAATGTTAGCTTTTAAATTTGTTGATGTGGCAGAAGAGATCATATTTTATATTATTGTGTTGCACATGCTTATTGAATGCAATACATTTATTAATGAATATTTGGTTGTAAACTTATTTTTTAAATTAATAAAAATGTTTTCACTTCGTTCCATATATTTTAGCACCAATGTTAAATAGATTCCGTATATTCTATCTCACACCACATTAGTCCTGATTCTAATCTGACGGTCCGGATCGATCTGAACTTAAAATTTGACTTATATATGTTGCTCACATGAGATACTGACCGTCTACTGTTCACAGAGATTCATGCAATAATTTTAGATATATCAACGTATACGTTACATATTACATATTTATAAATAATTATCTCGAAAAAACAGACAATTATTTATAATTATGTCACTATGACTGTAATAGATAAAAAAAAAAAAGACAATTATTTATAATTCTGTTAAACGGATAAAATAGTGCCATTGGCCGGCACTGAGAAAGGCTTTATACATTACGTGTTTGATTTTGGCCCTATTAAGATTTTAGCCAGCAGCTTTCCTGGCTTAATAATTATATATAAAGGAGAGATCAAGTTACAACAAATTTGAGTTACAACAATAATTTTTTTTCATTTTCAAAGTCCAAATCATCGATCCAAACCGTTCAACATGATTATCTAAATAAAATGTGCTTCCAGATCAAATTTTATATTTTTTTTAAATTTTTTACTATTTATTAAAATGGGTACAAAATTCAATAGTTTGAATTTGATTAGTTTTTGTAAAATACTTAATAAATAGTAAAAAAATTCAAAAAAATGTAAAATTTTTACTTAATCATGTTGAACAGTTTGGATTGACGATTTGGACTTTGAAAATAAAAAACCATAGTTGTAACTTTGTTATAACTTGATCCCTCCTCAATATATATATATATTGCTGCTCAAAATTGGAAAGAGATAGAACTTAGAATCACAAAATCAAACCAGGAAGGCTGCTGGCTAAAATCTTAATAGGGCCAAACTGAAAAACATAATAAACCTTCTAACAATCTAATAAAACGAGCTCAATATGTCTTAATATTAATCATATATAAAACATAATGTGAAAGAGTGGTGCTGCTTCCTTAACGGTCCGAATGAAATTGATGATGTTCCGTCCCGCTTCCAAGCTCATATTAAATGTTGAAGCTTTGTTTGATTAATTATACTTCTATCTCAGCTCAAGTGGATTGTACCAATCCTTCCATTACTTTCTTGATCTTCTTGGCTCGTGACAGTATGATTAATTTGTTTAAAATTTGCAAAGGAACTAGTCCGTTTTGAAGCCCATCAAAAGCCATTCACACTTAACGATTGTCCGATTATAGAGCCGCTCTGATTCAGAGCTCTTTTTCATTTATAATTATATATCATAAATATTAATATTGTTTATCGAAGACTTAAATATTTAGTTGCCAATACTTAATTATTGTCACATAAAAAGCTTAATTATCAAATATTATATTCTACATTTACAATTCTGATATTTACTATTTTTTATTTATTAAAAATGATTGCGTAACTAATATTTTTATACATGTATAAAATGTTCGACGATTTATTACAAAACTTTACGTCTTGTAAATAATATTTAGATTCTATTGTAATTATAATAAATACCGGGTCTTTAGTGAATTAAAATATTTGGACAATTTGAAAGTGGTGATTTTCTATCCATTTAAAAATTTACTAATTCTGAATAATAATGTAAATTCAGTCTTCAAGTACATTTTCATATCATGTTTAACAATTCAGATTAACTATTTAAAATATGAAAAATAAAAAATAAATATTCATATTACGGATCAATCCATAATTAATATGCATAATATCATATATAGCCTCACTCTTTTATTAATTATATATCAAGAGAGTTTATTATTATAATTGAAACGAAATAATCAAGGTTTTAAGACATTGTCGACTTAAAATATTGGCAAATAGCTAGAGATTATAAGAAGAATTAGAAAAAATAGAAAAACGAGAAACATATTAATTATAAAGTAAAATCCAAAACAAATCCAACAAAAACACCGTCTTTTATATGCACCACACCCCATACCAGCCACCTTAAAAATGGACACATGTTTATAACTTTTCTCTATCATTTTCAATTATATTCCTTCCGGCACCGCCATTGATGCCTCTTGTAGAAAAAGCATTTCATGGTTTGTATAGTAGCAACTGTCTTATATTACACTACAAAAAGTCTAACATGATCTCTGTTACGGTGTTACGTTACGTACCTCTTGGTTCTTCTTCAATTGGTTCTACTGAGTTCTGAGTATTGATCAGAAGAGGTTATTGTCATTTGTCAATTTGAGTCAGATTGAATGTTTGAGATGAAAAGGGCAAGTCTTTGTCTCATTAAGCAATGTGTTATGGTTTTTGGATGGGAATCAAATGTGTCATTTTCCTTCAATCATGACAATTAATTGCTTACAATTCCTTCAACTGTGGTTGGATTGTCACTGAAACAGAGGAAAAACTTAATTGCATACAAGTCCATTTTCAGTTATCACCGAACTTGAACGTACATAAAGCATACTGTTGTCCAGAGGTTGAAGTTGAAGTTAGCTAGATTAATTATTTGTATTATAATAAAAAGGAAGATATTAATTGTTGTCCAAAATAAAATAAAATAAAAATTTATTACCTTAAATATATTGTTGTCCAGAATATATTTTTTGCGTCCATTATTTAATTTTCTAATAACATTTTAAAACTTAAATATCAAAATCAAACCGTTAAATGTGATCTATATTAATTTCTCTACATGAAAATAACAAATTTATTACCTTTTTGTTTAGTTTTTTATATGAATCAATAAATTTAAAATTCAACGTTTAGAATTTATCCATATCAATATAATTTTGCAAACTTTTGATATCGGTTAAAACAAAGTTGAAATGTAGTAATCTTTTATATGCGTATAGAGAAAATAATATTTATCAAATTTAATGGTTTTATTTTGATATTTAAGTTCTTAATTTTAATTTATTAATGTTTAAAAAACTGAGGCATGATAAAAATAAAAAAATAAAAGCATTTGAATCCTCTACAAATGTACTTTAGAATATACGAAGTATACTTACGGCATAGTCACCCATGATTAAAAAAAAAATACTTTAATAAGGGTATTAAGTACTAATTCAGAGTCCCTTCTTTTACCGAAATTTTTAAATATACTATTTGAAAAAAAAAATGATAAACAGAAAAATCACGAATTCCGAGAAATTCTATAGTTACCATGGACACTACTTCAAGTTGCGTTCACCAAATATGTGGGTGCCATTAAATCATATTAATATTAGATTTTTTTTTTATTAATTTTACAAATAGAAGGAGTAACTTATAATTTGAATATATTACAAGTAACATAAAACAAAATAGATAAAATATCTTATAATATAGATGCTTGAAGCACTACGAAATATTTTTTGGGCATAATTTTTGCGGCTGAAAAAATAATTATACTATTTCTTGATATGTTACTAGAAAAAATATATTTTAAATCACCGTTATTGATCCTGATTCAAATGTCATTTATGGGTAAATAAGTAAATTATCGTTATTTTTCTAGTACATTCAAATTCTAAGATACTCCATCTATTTTTGGAAAAAAAAAATTAATTTGACATCATTTAGAGAACCCAAATGTCAATTTTGTTTTTCAAAAGTGTGTTAGAATTTGAATGAACTAGAAGGAAATGATAATTTATTTATTTACCAAGAAATAATTTTTGAATTGGAATCAATAACTAAGATCCAAAATATTTTTATTTTTTTCCATCAAGAAATTGTTTAATTTTTTTACAACTGCAAAAAAGCATATCCGAAAAATATTTCGTAGTATTTCTAGTACATATAAATTATAGGATGTTTTATCTATTTTGTTTGATATTTCTTCTAATACATTCAAATTATAAGTTTCTGTATCTATTATTGAAAATTAATAAGAAAACCTATATATTTAACACTGGTGTATTTGAGATAGATTAATGGACACACTCATATTACGCCACCGTCAACTTGAGGTTTGCCCCTGTAGTAATCATGAAATTCCACATAATTTGTTAATTTTCAGTTTATTATTATTTTTTTTCAAATGGTATAGTTAAGAATTTCGGCTTTTTTATTTATTTACTTTATACAAGAGCTCAGCCCACGCCATTTCTGAGATTGTGGGCCCCGCGTAGTAATGAATTAATGAGATTGAATTAAATCGGAAAGTATTTTAATAATGGACCCCGTTTGCAGTGAGTGGAATTAAATGGGATGCTGCCCAGCCTACTTGTCACACCCCGGTGCCCCACGAGGTGCGACAGGTGCTCCTGCCGTAGGTATACAGTTGCCCGTATACCCACTAGGCAATTACGATATGATAAAAAGTAAAACATAACACGCAAACAAAACAAACAAATAACATATACAGATCTCAAATCCCAACTGGTCAGGTCACAGTATACAAAACCCGTATCTCGATGGATACGCATCACAAAATGACATAGAGAATATATATATATATATATACAACCAAAACATAACTATATACATAATCTCTAATGTCACCATACCAGACGAGCTACACAGCGGTGAAACCAGGGCCTACCGACCTCGTGCCTCTCTCGGATCCGCCAACCCGGAACCTGAAAATTTTACCCAAAAAGGGGATGAGAATTGAATTCTCAGTGCGATAATTGCCACAAAATAATCCCTGGACTTGCAATCACAGATTATATTCAAAATGAAACACAAATAAAGTTCATATCAATTTATAACCATTTGTAAAAATGAATAAATGCATAAATCCGACAACATATATATCCAAATGAAATCACAATTCAGGAATTGCCAAGATGAAATTCAATCACACAATATCTGGTTCACTCGGTTTCAGAATATCGGGTAGTAACTACAGATGTTCCACCGATCTGGACCTTAATTTGTTCCCTCTCATCTGTAGGGTTACAGACGCCTACAGACGGCTGCGCCAGGTAAAATCTTTTTCTCATGACACCCATCTGTAGTTACAGGCCTAACCATTTAATTAAAAGTCTGGTTTCAATTCACATCCAGAAAATCCATATAAAGCCAATTGACCATCCAAACGCATTACCCCCTGGGTAATGCCTCCGATACACAAGTCACATATAACCACAATCATAATACAAGTCACTTACCCCTCGTCCCAACCCAGTCTTGGAAACTGCCGAGGGCCAGACGATCTAAAGCTTTAGAACACTGGGCGTCAAAGTCCCTGCAGAGACTCTGACAAATCCGGTTTCACCCCCTGGGTGATGTCATCACGGTGGATGACAATAATACCCTATCCACCAACCGATGGTGATATAAAGCACGGTGACTTTAATTCCAAAATCAGATCATTCAGATCAACACAATTTATAACCATACCAGCATGCAAGTCAATCAGATAAAACAATTCGAGTTTCACTTTGTTTGGGCAATGCAATGCACATGCAACACAATCTGATGTTGCAATTCAATCAATAATCAACATGTCAATCGAAACACAGTTTAATTCTGAATATAAACTATCAAACAAGTCCAGAAATCCCGCACCTGAGTATGATGATCGTTAATAGATTCTACAATCTGGACTTCCTACACGGGCCGAGTCACAATCCACACGGACCGTGTCATACCCTACTCGACCCCCTACGCAGCGCCGCACGGTCCAGGACACCTTACCAAGTCTATTTAAAAGATACGCATAATCGTTATTTAACACTATATAAATGGTGTATAACTAAGGCTAGTGCGATTACGGTTCGGTACTCATTCGATTTGGCTTAACAATACTCAACTTACCATTTTGGGTTACCAGGTTGCAGCCCGTAATGGGTCCTATTGCGGCCCGCAACAAGTAACAGAAAACCCTAATTCCTTTGGTTTCGATTCCGATCGGTCGACGCTTGATTCCGGTTAATCGGGGTTACGTACTGTATCATATTTCAAGGTATATGAAGCTATACGAGTATTCGACATAATTCATAACTCAAGTTTTAATACCAAAACCCTAATTCCAAATTCAAAGTCCAAAGGGTAGTTTAATTAAATAATACGAATCGAACGGTTTTTTTTTAACGAATTATAACTCGATCAATTCTAATCAAATTTGAATTTCACAAATAATCATCCCAAATTCCATACCAAACCTTAAATCATGATTCCTACTTTAAAAAGAATATCTATTCACTTCAACCCAATTCAATATACTAATCGAGTTATAATCGTTCGATTCACACCCGAATTCGAAATTCAAACGAAAATCACAACAAATCGACTATTAGGGTTTTGCTAATTGAAAAGGAGAATATACCAATTTGAAGCTTTAGAATCGATCAAGGATCGTCAATTCCGCTCGAATCTCAATTTTCCGACAAGTTCGATCAGTTTCCGCACTCAATTTCTCTCTTTCTCTCTTTTTCTCCCTTCTTTTCTCTTGCGCAACCCACACCCTCACTCTAATTTTTTTACGGTTCCAGAGGTGGTACCATTCGGTACAAAGAGATAATTATGACAAGGTTTTGGCTCTTTTGCCATTTAGTCCCTCTAAGTTTTTATTATTACACAAGGACTTAAATTAGGCACATATAACCTTATATATATTTTTAATGCATATAACCTTTTAATATAATTGATTTTATATAAGAATGTTACATTTTCTCCCCCCCTTAAAATAAAGTTCAGTCCGCTGAACTTAATTACGTACCTTAATTGTCGAATAATTCGGATATTTTTCTCGATGTTCTCCTCGAGCTCCCACGTCGCTTCCTTATCGGAATGGCGTCCCCATTTTACCAACACAAGCCTGATCACCTTACTTCGAAGCCGTTGTTCTTTTCGGTCCAATATCTGCATTGGTTCTTCTTGATAGGTCAGATCATCTTGTACGTGCAAACCCGAGTGATCAATACAATGCGACGGATCTCGCACATATCGGCGTAGCTGTGATACATGGAACACTTGGATGAACCCGGTCCCCGGCGTGGTGGTAGCGCAAGCTCGTATGCTACCGGCCCAACTCGTCGCAAAATCTGAAACGGCCCAATGTATCGGGGACTCAACTTGCCCGAAACACCAAATCGATGCACACCTCTAACAGGCGAAACTCGAAGCCATACATGATCACTTTCTTGGAACTCCAACGGTCTTCGATGAATATCAGCGTATTTCCTTTGTCTCTCTTGAGCCGACTTAAGCCGACTCAGAACCATTTTCGTTTTCTCAGCAATTTCCTCTAACATTTGCGGCCCTGTAGGTGAATATGTACTCGTTGGTCCCCACCACAGCGGAGTACGGCATTGCTGCCCTGTCAGCGCCTCTTGCGGTGACATACCGATGCTTGCATGGTAACTGTTGTTATACGCAAACTCCACCAGATACAAATGATCAACCCATGAACCTTGTAAACTTAGCGCGCAGGAGCGCAACATGTCTTCCAGCGTCTGAATGGTACGCTCGGACTGACCGTCAGTTTGCGGATGGTGCGCTGTACTAAATCTCAATTTGGTACCCATAGCTTCTTGAAAGCTCTCCCAGAAATGAGAAGTGAACCGAGGATCTCGGTCAGAAATGATATTGCGCGAGCAGCCATGATACTTGAACTGATATTTTAGAAACAATTCCGCCAATTCTTGCCCGGATGTCTCAATTCGAAGCGGAATAAAATGCGCTATCTTTGTTAATCGATCCACAATCACCCAAACTGTATTATACCTTCCAACAGTTCTTGGAAATCCACTTACGAAATCCATTGTGATCGACTCGAATTTCCTTGTAGGTACTTCCAGCGGTCTTAGCAATCCTGCTTTTCTCCGCCGATCCGCCTTAACTTGCTGACATATTTGACATTTTTCAACATACTTTTGCACATCTCGCTTCATTTTCGGCCACCAAAAATACTTCTTTAAATCTTGATACATCTTTACTTCCCCTGGATGGATAGTGTAACCCGAGTCATGTGCCTCCGATAAAATCAGATCTTTCAACTCCGAATTACTTGGTACACAAATACGGTCGTGAAACCGCAAGATGCCATCTCTTTGAACTTGAAACGGTGAATCAGCATTTGACTCGTAGTGCAGTTTAAATTTCTGACATTTCGGATCATTTTGTTGCGCTGCATGAATTTGCCCATGTAACTCTGATCGGATCTCAACCGCTGCTAGTACAACTGATGTAATTGCGGGTGTACCCGCCTCAATTCCACCTCCAATACACTTAGATGCAATATCCAACGCAAATTCGCGTGATGCGCCAACATGTATTTCCAATCTGCGCATTTCCTCAAGAAGATGCGCTTCACTTGTAATCACTGACGCCAGGTTTACCTGACTCTTTCTGCTTAATGCGTCTGCTACACTGTTCGCTTTTCCTGCATGATACTGGATATCCAAGTCATAGTCTTTCATCAATTCTAACCACCGCCTTTGTCTCAAATTCAGCTCTTTTTGCGTAAAAATGTATTTCAAACTTTGGTGATCTGTAAATATACGGCACCTCACGCCATACAGATAATGCCGCCAAATCTTCAGCGCAAATATCACCGCCGCTAACTCCAAGTCATGCGTCGGGTAGTTTTGTTCGTGCGGTCGCAATTGCCGAGATGCGTAGGCAATTACATGATCATCTTGCATCAATACGCAACCCAAACCCGATCGAGATGCATCGGTATAAACCGTGTACTCTTTACCGGTAGTCGGCATAGCAAGGACTCGGGTGCGGATACCGGCCGACTCTTTAATTCCTCAAAACTTTTATCTTGCGCGGTACCCCAATCGAATTTTACACCTTTATGCAACAATTTTGTAAGTGGCGCAGCTAATCGCGAAAACCCGAGTACAAATCTCCTGTAGTACCCGGCTAACCCTGAAAAGCTGCGAATTTCAAGAATCGTCTCTCGGCCTCTTCCAATCTGTCACGGCCCGAATCTTTTCGGGATCCACCGCTAACCCTTTTCCGAAACCACATGCCCCAAAAATGAAACTTCCTCCAACCAAAACTCACATTTTGAAAATTTTGCGAATAAGCGATGTTCGCGCAATCTTTGCAAAACAATTCTTAAGTGTACCTCATGTTCCTCTCGCGAGCGCGAATATATCGATATATCATCAATGAACACCACAACTGTCGAATCCAACAAATCATGAAATACGCGGTGCATCAAGTCCATGAACGCTGGCGGTGCGTTGCGTTCGTCGGCCCAAACGGCATGACCAAGTATTCATAATGCCCGTACCTTGTACGGAATGCTTTGTCTTATCCACATCGCTCGGCCGAATCCTCACCGATGATACCCCTGTTCTCGGATCAATCTTTGAATATATCGAAGATCCCCGCAACGATCAAACAAATCGTCAATCCGCGGTAACGGGTACTTGTTTTTAACGGTTACCTTGTTCAATTCGCGGTAATCAATACACAACCGCAAAGTTCCGTCTTTCTTCTTGACAAATAACACCGGCGCGCCCCACGGCGACGTCTTTGGGTCCGATAAATCCACTCTCCAACATATCTTCCAATTGTGCCTTGAGTTCTTTCGGTTCTGCTAGGTGCCATTCGATATGGCGCCTTTGAAATCGGTGTTGTGCCGGTACCAACTCGATACCGAACTCCACTTCTCGCTCGGTGGCAACCCCACAATCTCATCCGGAAACACATCCGAAAATTCGATACCACTAGGTATAGTGCCGATCTCTCGGAACGGCCGCAGCCCGCATAAAACACCGCCGCTAAGTAAGCATCACACCCCGATTCTAGTAAATGTTTCATCTCTACAGTAGAAATACACGGTGTTAGTTTCCCAATTTCTCTACAATTGAGTATGCAAGACATACCTCTCGAATTCGCGAAATGGATCCGACGATGCGGACAATCAATAGTAGCAGCATGTCTCGTCAACCAGTCCATACCCAATAACACGTCGTAACCGGTAATCTCCATCACCAACAAGTCCGCCTCGAACTCCCTCCCGTCTATCTTAATCTTTCGGTTTCGGCATAAGGTGATTTCTCGATCAGTTGAACCAAACGGGGTTTGAACATTTAAAACTTGATTACACGTCTCAATTGGCCAACTACACTTTTTCACCAACGCCCTCGACACAACAGAATGACTGCACCCCGTATCAATCAAACAATACGCATCATGATCAGATATAGAGAGTATACCTGTCATGACGTCAGTCTGGCCATCTCCCAGCCAGTTGCAGCGTTGCGCGAAGTTCCAGCGATGTTAAGCGCATGCGCCGCCGCCCTGCCGTCGTTCTTGCCGGCGCTGCCAGCGCCGCTAACCCTGCCAACACTGCCGGCGCTGCTAGCCCTGCTAGCGCTAGCCCCGCTAGCATGAGATGCGCCATGTCCGCGCCACGTTGGCGCGCCACGCCCAACGCTAGCAGACCCTCCCACGCTACTAGCGCCTCGCATCCTCATAAGCGCATTCGGGCACTCCTTTGCCCAATGTCCCGCGCTACCACACACGAAACAAGTATTAGCTTTGCGCCTACAATCAACCTCGTCGTGCGCTTGGTTGCACGATCGGCACCATTGCGAATGAACCACCGGTCTAAAACCCGGCGTAGAGGTCTGTCTGAATGGGGGTCTCGGCGCCATATTCAGCCGAGGGGGTCTAGCAAATGATGGTCCTCCCCTCGACCTCGACATCTGCCCACTCTGAGTCTCTTTCTGTTTTACGCTTCTTTCAGCCAATTGCACTTTTCTCCGCTTACTATGCATCTCTACTTGCTCCGCATGATCCATCATGGATTGCAACTCCGTAGCAGTCGGAATATCAACAATCATCGAGATACTTCCATCCAAGCCATCCAAGTATTGCCTATTATATCTTTCCACATCATTTCTTATATCCGTAGCATAGCGCGACAAAGCCAGAAATTCACTATTGTATTCCACCACCGGACGCCCATCTTGCTTCAACTCCAAGAATTTTCTCCGCAGCGCTTCACGCTGTATATTGCTCAGAAACCTCTTATTGAAGTTATGTTCGAACCATTCCCAAGGAATCCTTGCTTCATCCCCGTCATAATTTCGTCGGACTCCATCCCACCAGAATCGAGCATCACTCGCCAGCTGCTGCTCAACTAACTCCACTTTATCTTCATCGGGGGTACGGCATAAATTCAACTTTGCATTTATTTGCGCCAGCCATTCCTCAGCTGCCGCATACCCGCCGGTTCCATCATAACGCGGCGGATTCAAGCACAAAAATGCATCATATAACCTTCTGAAATCTTCAGGTGCACCCCCGTGAGCTACTGGTGTTGCATCCCGCATCTGTGCTTGGCGACCTCTCTCATAGGCCGCAATCAACCGGTCATCCAAGTCACGGTCTCTACCAGCTCCTCCAGCGCCACCAGCACCAACTGGACCAGCCCCAGCCCGATCCACAACTGGCTCCATAACCAACTCCGGATTTGGTTCTGGATTCCTCCGAGGTCTGCCTCTGCCTCGGCGTGTTTCCATTTTCTGAATAAACACAGTTAGTTTATAACATTCTATATTCTTTTCTTATTATACAATATTTGTATAGTCGCAACGACCCCATTAATACGCATATCACTCTCGTATCCAAACAAGTCTGGTTCAGGTTTTAAACCATGCTCTGATACCACCGGAGAAGACCTGTCACACCCCGGTGCCCCACGAGGTGCGACAGGTGCTCCTGCCGTAGGTATACGGTTGCCCGTATACCCACTAGGCAATTACGATATGATAAAAAGTAAAACATAACACGCAAACAAAACAAACAAATAACATATACAGATCTCAAATCCCAACTGGTCAGGTCACAGTATACAAAACCCGTATCTCGATGGATACGCATCACAAAATGACATAGAGAATATATATATATATATATACAACCAAAACATAACTATATACATAATCTCTAATGTCATCATACCAGACGAGCTACACAGCGGTGAAACCAGGGCCTACCGACCTCGTGCCTCTCTCGGATCCGCCAACCCGGAACCTGAAAATTTTACCCAAAAAGGGGATGAGAATTGAATTCTCAGTGCGATAATTGCCACAAAATAATCCCTGGACTTGCAATCATAGATTATATTCAAAATGAAACACAAATAAAGTTCATATCAATTTATAACCATTTGTAAAAATGAATAAATGCATAAATCCGACAACATATATATCCAAATGAAATCACAATTCAGGAATTGCCAAGATGAAATTCAATCACACAATATCTGGTTCACTCGGTTTCAGAATATCGGGTAGTAACTACAGATGTTCCACCGATCTGGACCTTAATTCGTTCCCTCTCATCTGTAGGGTTACAGACGCCTACAGACGGCTGCGCCAGGTAAAATCTTTTTCTCATGACACCCATCTGTAGTTACAGGCCTAACCATTTAATTAAAAGTCTGGTTTCAATTCACATCCAGAAAATCCATATAAAGCCAATTGACCATCCAAACGCATTACCCCCTGGGTAATGCCTCCGATACACAAGTCACATATAACCACAATCATAATACAAGTCACTTACCCCTCGTCCCAACCGGTCATCGGAAACCGCCGAGGGCCGGACGATCTAAAGCTTTAGAACACTGGGCGTCAAAGTCCCTGCAGAGACTCTGACAAATCCGGTTTCACCCCCTGGGTGATGTCATCACGGTGGATGACAATAATACCCTATCCACCAACCGATGGTGATATAAAGCACGGTGACTTTAATTCCAAAATCAGATCATTCAGATCAACACAATTTATAACCATACCAGCATGCAAGTCAATCAGATAAAACAATTCGAGTTTCACTTTGTTTGGGCAATGCAATGCACATGCAACACAATCCGATGTTGCAATTCAATCAATAATCAACATGTCAATCGAAACACGGTTTAATTCGAATATAAACTATCAAACAAGTCCCGAAATCCCGCACTTTGAGTATGATGATCGTTAATAGATTCTACAATCTGGACTTCCTACACGGGCCGAGTCACAATCCACACGGACCGTGTCATACCCTACTCGACCCCCTACGCAGGCGCTGCACGGTCCGGACACCTTACCAAGTCTATTTAAAAGATACGCATAATCGTTATTTAACACTATATAAATGGTGTATAACTAAGGCTAGTGCGATTACGGTTCGGTACTCATTCGATTTGGCTTAACAATACTCAACTTACCATTTTGGGTTACCAGGTTGCAGCCCGTAATGGGTCCTATCATGCCCGCAACAAGTAACAGAAAACCCTAATTCCTTTGGTTTCGATTCCGATCGGTCGACGCTTGATTCCGGTTAATCGGGGTTACGTACTGTATCATATTTCAAGGTATATGAAGCTATACGAGTATTCGACATAATTCATAACTCAAGTTTTAATACCAAAACCCTAATTCCAAATTCAAAGTCCAAAGGGTAGTTTAATTAAATAATACGAATCGAACGGTTTTTTTTTAACGAATTATAACTCGATCAATTCTAATCAAATTTGAATTTCACAAATAATCATCCCAAATTCCATACCAAACCTTAAATCATGATTCCTACTTTAAAAAGAATATCTATTCACTTCAACCCAATTCAATATACTAATCGAGTTATAATCGTTCGATTCACACCCGAATTCGAAATTCAAACGAAAATCACAACAAATCGACTATTAGGGTTTTGCTAATTGAAAAGGAGAATATACCAATTTGAAGCTTTAGAATCGATCAAGGATCGTCAATTCCGCTCGAATCTCAATTTTCCGACAAGTTCGATCAGTTTCCGCACTCAATTTCTCTCTTTCTCTCTTTTTCTCCCTTCTTTTCTCTTGCGCAACCCACACCCTCACTCAATTTTTTTTTTACGGTTCCAGAGGTGGTACCATTCGGTACAAAGAGATAATTATGACAAGGTTTTGGCTCTTTTGCCATTTAGTCCCTCTAAGTTTTTATTATTACACAAGGACTTAAATTAGACACATATAACCTTATATATATTTTTAATGCATATAACCTTTTAATATAATTGATTTTATATAAGAATGTTACACTACTCCTTCCTCCTTTCTTACTCTGGTCGTGACAAAAAATTAATGCCTTCGTTTCTTCAGAAATTACACGCTCCAAACGGAAAAAATCGGTGAAGAATCGTTCCGAAATTTTTAATAATCGAAATTAATTAAAAAAAATATTGAAAAGGGAGAATAGATATTATTTTTTTGAAAAATAGGTAGACTGTGTGAATTTTTCCGTCTCTACGGACGGACAAAATTTTAACGTCCGTCTTAATTAATCAATTCACGTCTTAACCTCTAATTAACAAATGCAAAAAAAGAAAAAAAGTCAGGAACGTGAGAAATTTTCCCGTCCGTGAACAGTAATTTTCAACATCCGTGAACAGTAATTTTTTTTTTCAGGGACGCTATAATTTTCAACGTCCGTGAACAGTAAAAAAAAAACTTAGGAAAAAAAATTAGGTTTGATTTTGGTTAAATAAAAAAAAACTTAGAAAAATTATGTTTCAACTATAAAAACAATAATTTATTTTTCAACTAAAAACAATAATTTAGTTTAGTAATATTTTAAAAAATAAAATTTATATTTAAAATTTAACATTATAGACACGATTTATATTTTAGATATTATGTCTATCAATATGATGAGATTTGATTTATGTTTTAGCTAAATCAAATGATTTGAGAAATATGTCTATATTATCGGACACATAGATAGTCTATCAATTAAATTCAAATTTAATACAATTAATTATTGATTAATACATAAACTAAATAACATGTCCTAATCACGCGTGGATAACATGTCCTAATCAATAATTAATTGCATTAAATTTGAATTTAATTGATAGATTATCTATGTGTCCGAAAATTATAACGTCCCTGAAAAAATTACTGTTCACGGATGGGAAAATTCCCCACGTCCCTGGCTTTTTTTTTTTTTTTTTTTTGCGTTTGTTAATTAGAGGTTAAGACGTGAATTGATTAATTAAGACGGACGTTAAAATTTTGTCCGTCCGTAAGGACGGAAAAAATTTACCTAGTCTACCTATTTTTAAAAAAAAATCATATCTATTCTCCCTTTTCGATATTTTTTTTAATTAATTTTGATTATTAAAAATTTCGGAGAATCGTTTGATTCATCTAGTTTGAACCGTTTTTTCGCTGAAAAATCACAAACCAAGAAAATTGATTCAAAATCGGGTCACCAGCAGCAGATTTCAATTCGAATCAGCCGATTTTGCAGAGATTCCAATGTACTCAAAATTACATGCTCCTATTTGCTCCCAATCATTTATCTTTGTTTTCAAAGTCCGAATAGTCAATCCGAACCGTTCAACATGATCATCATAATAAAATACGCTTGGACGGTTTGGATTGACTATTTTGCATACCATTTGCATGCTCCCAGACATATTTTATTATGATGATCATGTAGAACGGTTCGGATCGACTATTCGGACTTTGAAAATGAAGATAAAGAACATAAAAGATTGAGAACAAATGAGAACATAGAAATTTGGATGCATTTGAACCCTCCTCATAATCTAATACCATAACATCACAAATATAACAATGTATAGATGTAAATCAAAATTTGAACACTTATCCCTTAGCGACACCGCCTTTGATGTCCCTTCATAGAATAAATCACTGCAGGGATTGTAACATAGCAACTGTCATGATATTATACAGGAGCATCAGCCTAGCAAAGCCAAAAGTAATGAAACTTGTAAAACTGTCAAAGCTCTAAGACCTCATTTTATTTCTCTCACTTGTTCAAGGATAATATTATGAGGTCGTAATTAAACGAGCGGATTGTCAAATGGCTAAGTGTCAAAATTTAATTTGGTGGTATGGCATTTTGTGGTAAGGACTCTTATCAGTGAATGAATTCTCATTTTCTATCTATTTCTAGCCATCAAATAATGCTTTCTTTGGTTTATTTATTTATTCTCAGAAGATTCAGAAACTTTGATTTGCTTATGTTGGGTTTTCAAAGTTGGCATAAATTCAATGAGTGAAACTAAAAGAATTTGCAATTCGAAGTCATCATAGTTCATAAGGAAACATTTTATTTATTATCATGCATGGTTTCTGTATAGTTTATATAGTATTGACTATCGAATTTCGATTTGAAAAAAATAATTTTTTTTAATAGATTGATTTTTTTTTAATTACCAAAGTATTATATATTTACAAAATAAAATTATTCAGTCAAGTTTTTGTTTTAAATATCTAACTACTTTTTCTCAAAGATCTAAAAACTAATATAATAAAAGCAACATAATTTACCGCATTAAAGTTACCACAAAACAATATAAACATAATTTCTAAGGATGTAAATTAACATCCAAAAAGTTCTACTACTTAATTTGCAAGTTATATATTCATGTCTGAGTTCCCAATTACTTGTATCTAAAATGTCAAGTGGATATCTCCTTTTCTTTCCTAATTAATGTCCAAACGAAATTTATTTTGAACACTTTGCCGAACAAGTAAAATTATAACTTTTAGAGTTTTTATTTCTAATGACACAAAGTATATATAGACAATTTTTTTTATTATCTATAAACGCTTTTTGAAAATTTATAAAAAATGGGAGGGTGCAAATAAGAGATGCATAAAACCGAAATTTTTATAAATATACAAAACTCAATTTTAATTTAACAATCTATACAAAATTCGGCCGGATTTCGAAATCTATCCAAACCGGCAACAGGATTGCCGGTTTCAAAGCAACTAACCGGCAACTAAATTGCCGGTTCCAGAAAGCTCAAACCGGCAACATAGTTGCCGGTTTTGGCCTCTAAAACCGGCAACATAATTGCTGGTTTTTTTTTTTTATTTATAAATTCAAATTCTAAATAATTATAAATCCAAATTCATACCAATAAATTATAAATCCAAATTCATACAAATTTAAATTATAAATCCAAATTCATACCAATTGCCGGTTCCGTTCCATTAAAAAAATGAGAAATATATATTTTTTTTCTAAAATTTAAAAATGAGAAATATATTTTTTTAAAACTTTAAACGGTCACAACTTTTGCTAGGAAAGTCGGATTGATGCGTATGACGTCAATTCGGAAAGGGGAGGAGGAGACGGTGACGGTCGCCACCCCGGGGTATACCCCGGGTAGCCGGAAAATCAGAATCGCCAAAAAACGTCGTTTCGTGTCTCAAAAATTAAGTTTAAGGTTTTTAGTGCCAAAAAACGTCGTTTAGTGCCAAAAAATGTCGTTTATTTTTTAATCTATTGTTTTAAAATAAGAACTTAATTATTTAAATTAATTGATTTAAGAAATTTTTAATTTATATTTTATTATAACAAAAATTATCGAGTTACAATCATGTCAAATGAATTTAAATTTGTATGAATTTGGATTTATAATTTATTGGTATGAATTTGGATTTATAATTATTTAGAATTTGAATTTATAAAAAAAAAAAAAAAAAAAAACCGGCAATTATGTTGCCGGTTTTAGAGGCCAAAACCGGCAACAAAGTTGCCGGTTAGTTGCTTTGAAACCGGCAACCCTGTTGCCGGTTTGGATAGATTTCGAAATCCAGCCGAATTTTGTATAGATTGTTAAATTAAAATTGAGTTTTGTATATTTATAAAAATTTCGGTGCATAAAATGTCTTTATTTATTTATTTATTTTTTTTAAATCTTGTGTGACTGCGAAATCGTGAGCAGGGATTTAATTCTCGAACTTTGGATAGCCAGTCCTAGAAAATGTATCACTTTCATATTTTAAAATACCTAGAATTAATATTAACAATTGCCAAGACATCTGTCCTCTCTATATAAAATTGCCGTGTTACTCTCTATATATGGCTATTGATTTATTGCTGTATATAGAACCAGTACAGTACATTTTTTTTGTTAAATATTCTAGGCATGTTCACGGTCATAATCTGGCATTCGATTTTGTAATTTGTTCCGCAACTTACAAATACAAGGGAGATTTAAAGTCAATTATGAGTACATAATTAGATCAATAAATTTGGCGATGTTTTTTATACGATGAACAATTAAGGCTCGTAAGTTTATATTGTGCCCATAAGGAAATTTGAACTTTCTTCGATTTTATATGAAATTTGATGCTACTTTTTTTTTTTTTTTTACTTTGGGGAAAGATTTTGTGTCGTTATCTCTGTGTTTTATTGTGCTAGCTGCAAGTGGAAATAAGAGTCTCAATTGATAAATATAATGTGTGGTGAATTAAAAGCAAGATAGTTAATTTAAAATTTGAATCCCAAGACCAATCAGTTAGAGAGTAATCAGAAATCTGCATCATGTGTAGTTTTTGGCCAGAAGAGATTTGGATGCATTCAGAAATTGATAAGATATACGTATAATTAATATTTCTTTAAAGGCACAGCGCTTTTGTGCTGGTAAATGGTAATAAATTATGAATGTAAAAACATATATAGGGCAGACTTCATTTATTAAAAATTATCAAGAAGGAAAACTTACATAGTTCATGTGTCATGTTGGGCTAAGTTATCAGATCTTCATAATTAAGCAAATCAGAGATCCAAGGAAACCAAAAGGTAAGAATATTGAGAAAAGAAGAGAAAGTTTAACACAAATTCATTGCATTTCAGAGCTTCATAACCATCCAGGGTCTTGTATGATAACTTCTTTTTGTGCCCCAATGGTTGAGGTAATTCAGTTTTTGATAGATGCTAAAATAGGTGGATTAGCATATGGATCTCAGAGCCAATCTGGGGCAATGTAGCGAGCAGCATCCTCTGTTAAATGAGCCCCGTTCCAGTTCAGATAAGTTGATGGATTCTGGCAAGCGTTTATACCCGGCATGCCACAACCCTTTTGAAACTACTGTTTAATGGTGAAAGGTAACATATACCAAAGTGCTTAGGAGACTTCGAAATTCAGTTATGGGATGCTAATACTCTGCATTGATGAGTCTAATGTGCGGGTATTTCAACCTAAGCCGATTGACAGCTTTATGCAGGAGCTCATTTTGATACAGTGACAATTCATTGAATTTCCCCAGGACACGGTATGAGGGTCATATTCTGTTTCATCTGTGCTTGGGTACAACGAAAAAATCACTGGTCTGCAGCAATATGGCACATTCTCTGGTACCACATGTATTTTTCTGTTAAACGATTCTGGACAAATTAATAAGTGACAGAATGCTTCACGGTCATCATCTGTCATACAATTTTCTAATTTGCTTAAATTTCCTCTGCATCCTATATATATTTTTAAAGTAGATTATGATGCTATAATTAGATTAGATTGTTTTGTCCATGTTTTTTTTAATGATGAACAAGGTTCACAAGTGAATATTGTGCCCATAAGATTCGAACTGTAAATTGTTTAATAATGATAATTCCAATATCTTGTATAGCTTAGGTAAGTGTCTTGCATAAATTTAGTAATCCGTCTCTGCTCTTTATTTTGGATTTTGTGGATGTTTTTTCTCTCATTTGTTTGAAGTATCTTCGATTTTATACCAACGTTGACGCTATTTTTGTGTTGTTCTCTCTGTTTACGTTTTATTATGCTGCACGTTGAAATGAGAGTTTCAATGGATAAAAATAATGTGTGCTCAGTGCAGTAAAACCCAGATAGTTAATTTGAAATTTATCGTGTGATGTGTTCATCAGGAGGGTTTAGAGAGCACAACTCCAAAAATCTATCAGATTGACTTCAAATGACGAATCGAAATTGTTGAAACCGATATACTTTACAAGTGATGCGTGTATATGCAAAATTTTAAATTTTTTGAATTCATTTAGTACAAAGCTTTATTTTTTTATTGAAAATCTTCGCAGATCAAGCTACATAGTCATGAGAGGGAATCAAATTCTCAACCTTTGAGTAACAAATAATCCTAAGACTTTTCTCCAAGTCAACTGTACTACCTCCCCTTTCTCCATTTAGTACAAAGTCAAGAGATAAAAAATATGATGAAAAATGAATGCATTAAAATAACTTATAAAACTTTATTTATTTATTGCTTGACTTTGTACTGAATAAATTCGAAAATTTCAAAATTTTGCATGTGCATGCATCATTTGTGAAGTATATCGGTTTCAACAGTGTGGATTTATCGTTCGAAACCAATCCGATAAATGTTTAGAATTTTGCTCACCAAACCTTCTAGTGAGCACATCACACACAAGCCTTACTATTGAAATTTGTATCACAAAACCAATATCGTTTGGAAAATGACAAGAAATTTGAGTAGTAGTAGTTTTTAAAGCCATCTACGTTTACCAAAGATTTCAATAAAGAATATATATTACTGAGTTCATGTGGTCATGTTGGCTTAATTCGACTAAACAAATTGAAGATCCATGGAAGCAGAAAGGTAAACAAAAAAAGAAGTTTAACACAAATTCATTCGATTTCTGATCTTCATAATAATTCCGGGTCTTGTTTGAGAACTAATTTCTGATCTTCATAATAAATTCAGTTGTGGATAGCAGTTAAAATAGGTGGATCAGCATAAGGACCACTGAGCCAACCTTGGGAGATGTAGTGAGCAGCAGCCTCTGTTAAATGAGCCCCATCCCAATTCAGATAAGTTGATGGATTCTGACAAGCGTGTACACCCGGCATGCCACATCCCTGGCTTATGTTGAAGTTATACTGACCTCCTGCTCCACAACAAACTCGTAGTGGTGTGTCTATGAATCCTACAGTATAATGATTAATGAATGATAAATAATTAAAATCAGGAGGTAACTACACACCTGGACTTTTTTAATTTCAAATAAATAAATCTGGAAAGAAAGAGAAACTTTTGATGCTACTGTTTAATCCCACAATATTAATAATAAAAGATAACATACCGAAATGCTTAGGAGACTTGAGAAATTCAGTTATGGGATGATAATACTCTGCATTGATGAGTATCGCGTGTGGGTATTTCAACCTAAGCTGATTGATGGCTTCATGCAGGAGCTTATTTTGGTACAGTGACAATTCATTGTATTTCCTCAGGCACCCAGTATCAGGGTCATAATCTGTTTTATTTTTGTTCTTGTACGATGACAGAACCACTGGTAAGCACCCATATGGAACATTCTCTGGTACCATAATAGTTGATGCCCCTTCACAGATTAGCCTCTGCAAGAATACAATAAATTCAAGGGATTGAACGGTAGCACTGACTTTACATAGTTTTGTTATATTTAATTAAAGTTAGAGTAGAAAATATTAAAATAAGTTGCAAAGCCAAGAAAATAATATTCACATATAAGTAAATAATAATTCAAATAATACCTCAATTGCCTTTGACATGACTTCAACAAGAGATGGAATAACATAGCTTTTAACTTCATCCAAGGTCTTCCCTCCATAAATGGCTCTGGAGAAGTCGTTTATACCAAATTCTCCAACAATAAAGAGTGATTTACGAAAGAATTCTCTGCAACCTGAAAATAAAGGGAATGTGATTAATGCATTAAATAAATGTGAAAAGTGTGTTTATTGTCTTGAGCTATTCCACTGAATTATTGTTCATGGTTTTTAATTGGTTCATCCTTCAATTAGGTATAATGGCATCGCTTTGAATCATAACTGATTCGAATATCACATAGGCAAAATTTTATTGAAGGATACCATGTTGGCATACTATGAATTAAGACTATGCTTTTACCAGCCCATCAACTGCCTAATGAGTTGATTAATATCCCCTGTGATGCAACTTTAAAGCAGAGATGCATACCTTCTAATGAAGTGCAAAGGGAAGGCTTCAACTCGAGGAACCATCCGAGCTGAACATTTAGCGTTGTATTTAAAAGGGAAGGAGATGTTGTATTTTTTTTCACAAAGAAGGAATAGTCTAGTCCCGTTGCACCGGCAACTGCAAAGTTCATGCCATGCTGGAAGCTTCTATTATGAGCCAAGTATGGTGGAAGAAACGGTAGGTGGAATGCTTCGGCTGCTTAGATAAAACAATATTAGCATTTCTAGTCTGAACATTTATATATCTCTCATTGTACTTAGTTTGTCCCAAATCATGAATTGTTTGCAATTTAAAAAAATCACATTAATAGCAATTAAAGGCACAGTGGAATATATAATTCTGTTACTTATTGCAGTTAATATTATCTCCTTCATAGTGAAAAGTATATAGTTCATGAAACAGTCCATAAAATTAAATTGATCAAAGAAAAATAGAAGAAAAACATAAATAGTAAAAACTGCATAGAAACACAAAGAATGAAAGAAAATAAAGAACTTTTCATATAGTAATGCAAATTTTGTCAGCTTGTGATTAACAGTTTTTCATAAAAGATTGCTAATTGTCAGGCTTTCACGAGAGTCAGATATCCCTTGTATTGCCCCACTTTTTGCCCAAGGATCCATTGACTCCATATCGTCTGAAGTCATTAGCCCACATAATTCCAACTGTCCAATTACACCCACAAGTAGATTTACAGACAGTGGGCATTTTTAAGATTGTAAAGAACGGTTCTGTTGCTTCTGATTGCAGTGAGGTACTGCAAAAGATATGAAGTCTGGATCCTTTTTACCCTAACTTCTTTCACTTCGAAAAAATATATAAAAACTTGACTGCTTTATAACATTTGATGGCCAACTTCGTCCATTCAATTTCAATCTATATAAACAGATGGTCTAAAAAGTGTCATAAACATGATAAATAAAAAAAAGGCATAATATATACCGATAAAATCCACGATCAATCTTCCATCACTGGAGCGGTTAGAGGGATGATGAAAGAATGTCTCTCCATAAGGCAACTCGTCAGTATTCACAGCTTTTAATGAGAGGTTCTTAGCCAGTAAATTTAAGTTACCAGTGTCGGTGTAGGAGTCACCAAAGCTAAATATTGAGTTGAACGTGTAAGATGTGTTAGATGGACTTGGCTCGATTGGCCATAGAAACAAAAGAAAAAAAGAGATGATCAGAGCTTTGCGCTTCATTTGCTCTACTTTAGATTAGGCAGAAACTTCAAATTTACTAGAGCTAGGCTTTTCTATAACTTCTTGTAGCCCTGATATTGCTACAAATATTTTCACTCTTCTTTTCGTTGCTGTTTGTGGTTCAAAATTAAGTTCAAAGGCACTCTTACGCAAGAGAAATTGACTAGCTGCAACAACAAGGAAAAATTAAGCTGTAATATAAATATGAAAAACTAAAAAGGAAAGCAACATCTTTTTTCTATTGTTACCAGAATTATCGCAACAAACTGCAATGATTCATATCACATGACTATGATCTGTTATCCTAAATAATCTGAAACCAAAATGATAAGGACATAATGATCATGATGTCTAGATTCATATCCAGTAGAAAGGATCTTTTCCTCTAGGGGGGGGGAGGACGTGAAGCTTAGGAGGAAAGAATAATCTTACAATGTAACAAATATTAACAGAAATTCTCTGTTCATAACAGATTTAGTTTGGTTCCTTAGTTTCACTTGAAAATTGTGTATTCAAATCGATGCCTCCTGGCAATTTCTTATTTTAGCTCGTTGAGTTACGAGAAGTGCTGAATTCATTTTTGGTCAAAATCATACATGGCTGTGACATTTGTCAAAAGCAGAATGGATAATTATAAGGGCTACAGGTAAATTGCCCTGGTGAATTTTTAGCGTGTTTCCATTGAGATACCTTATATCCTCGCTATATATTTAGATGTCGCATTACTCTATATACGGCTATTAATTTTGTTGCTATATATAGAACAATTACAGTACCTGTATTTTTTTTGTTAAATGAGTCTGGACCTATTAGTGACAGAATATTTCTTCACAGTCATCATCTGGCATACAGTTTTCTAGTTTACTTAAATTTCCTCTACATCTTACAGATATACAGTGATTTTTAAAGTAGATTATGATGACACAATTAGATCAGATTATTTGTCCATGTTTTTTAAATAATGGACAAGGTTCACAAGTTAATTGTGCCCATAAGATTCAAATAGGATATTATGTAATAATTACAATTCTAACATCTTGGATTCACTAACTTAATAATCTGTCTCTGCTCTTAATTATTTTTTATTTTGGGATGCTTTTTCTCTCATTTCTTATAAGTATCGTCCATTTTATACGAACTTTGACACTAATTTTTGGTTTTGAGGAAGATTTTAGGGAAGTTATCTTTTTGTTTGTATTTTGTTTGTATTTTGCTGCACGTGGAAATCAGGAAGTGAGAGCCCCAATGAATAAAAATAATATGCAGTAAATTGAAATCAAGATAGTTAATTTAATATTTGAATACCAAGACTAATCATGTGGAAAATAAATAGAAAAGAGGAGATCCAAGAAAACAGAAAGATAGAGTAGATCCAAGAAAAGAGGAGATCCAAGAAAACAGAAAGGTAGAGTAACACAAGTCATGCTGACCATATTCCACCAAGCAAAGAGGAGATCCAAGAAAACAGAAAGGTAGAGTAACACAAATTCACCGTCTTGTTTGGTAATTTTTTTTTGTGCTCCAATGGTTGAGGTAATTCAGTTGTTGATAGCAGTTAAAATAGGTGGATCAGCATAAGGACCTCTGAGCCAACTTTGGGCGACATAGTGAGCAGCAGCCTCTGTTAAATGGACCCCGTCCCAATTCAAGTAAGTTGATGGATTCTGACAAGCGTGTACACCCGGCATGCCACATCCCATGCTTCTGTTGTAGTTATACTGAACACCTACTCCACAACATACTCGTAGTGGTGTGTCTATGAATCCTATAGTATAATGTATGATAAATATGAGATTTAAGAAATAACTTGACCACACATGTCCTTTTTAATTTCAAATAATATATTTGGAAAGATAGAGAAAATCTCGAAACTACTGTTTAATCCCACAACATTAATGGTGAAAGATAACATACCGAAGTGCTCAGGAGACTTGAGAAATTCAGTTATGGGACGATAATACTCTGCATTGATGAGTCTCACGTGCGGGTATTTCAACCTTAGCTGATTGATGGCTTTATGCAGGAGCTTATTTTGATAAAGTGATAATATATTGAATTTCCTCAGGCACCCAGTATCAGGGTCATAATCAGTTTTATTTTTGCTCTGGTACGATGATGACAGAATCAAAGGTAAGCACCCATATGGCACATTCCCTGGTACCACTATAGTCCATGCCCCTTCAGAGATTAGTCTCTGCATGAATACAATAAATTAAGGGATCAAACGGTAGCACTGAGTTTAAAGTTTGTTGTTATATGTAACTAAAAGTAGAGAAGAAAATATTAAAATAAGTGACAAAGCCAACAAAATAATATTGAAATATTAGCGAAAAAAATAATTCAAATAATACCTCAATTGCCTTTGACATGACTTCAACAAGAGATGGAATATAGCTTTTAACTTCAGCCAAGGTTTTCCCAACCAAAAAGGCAAAGTTGAAGTCGTTTATACCAAATCCTCCAACAATAAAGAGTGATTTACGAAATAATTCCCTGCAACCTAAAAAAATAAAATGATAGATTAAATTCATGCATTAAATAAATTATGAAGGAGATGTCATATAGGTAATATGTCATCGAAGGAGAACCTTGTTGGCGTACTTTAAAACAGAGATGCATACTTTCAAATGAAGTGCAAAGGGAAGGCTTCAACTCCAGGAACCATCCAAGCTGAACATTTAGCGTTGTATTTTGAAGACTAGGAGATGTCATATTTTTTTTCACAAAGAATGAATAATCTAGTCCTGTTGCACCACCAACCGCAAAGTTCATGCCGTGCTGGAAATTACTTCCATTGTGAGCCAAGTATGGTGGAACAAACGGTATATCAAATGCTTGTGCTGATTAATTAGATAAAATTATATTAATATATATTTATAATATTAACATTTATCTCTCAATTTACTTAGTTTGTCTTAAGTCATGAATTGAATGCAATTAAAGGAAATCATGTTCATAGCAAAGGCACAGTGAAATGTATAACTTATTTACTTATTGTAGTCAAATATTATCTCTTTCATAATGGAAAGTAAATAGTTCATGAAACAGTCTCAAAATTAAATTGATCAAGAACTGTATATGACCAGGAACATATACAGTAAAAGCTGTAAAGACCAGAAAAAAAAATTAAAGAGATATAAGAAAATGTAAAGGAGGTAGTCAAAGTAATTTATACTTGTCAGCTTGTCAGGAACAGTTTTTCATAATAAATGAATTTTCTGCTCACAGGGGGTCAGGTGATCTGATTCCCTCAGTATGGTCACATAACAACAACAGAGCTAAGTACCCTAATATATGTGAAATTAAAAAAATGTTGTTGATTGCATAATTTGCATTACATGACATATATCTAGAAAGTACTCTTACCAATGAAATCCAGTATCAATCTTCCATCCGAGAAGCGTCCAGTGGGATGATGAAAGAAGGTCATACCATAAGGTGGTTTATCTGACCCGGCTGATCCAATTGTCCTATTCCGTGATCCTATTATAAAAAGGTTTCCCGTATCGGCATATGAGTCACCGAAGCTAAATATTGAGTTGAATGTGTGAGATGGAGCTGGTTGGATTGGCCACAGAAACAAAAGAAAGAAAGAGATGATAAGAGCTTTGTGCTTCATTTGTGCTATTTGGATTTAGCTAGACAGAAATTTAATTTCAAATTAACTCGAGGCATAGATGTGGTAAAGAATATATATATATATATATATAGACACACACACATCAGGAGAGAACTAGCTAGCAACCGGGGCGGGTCTTTTAGAGGCAGATATTTGCTGAAGAATTAGGGGTGTGAATGATTATATAATACGGTTTGGATGGAAATATTTTTGTACTCATATCAATTAATAATTGATCTTATTTATACTCTACTTTTACCTATTAAAAATCATTCTTGTCCTATTTACTTTTATCTGTTAGTATTATCAGGTAACAAAACAATAAGAGACAAATAATTAATTAACAAATAATAACTAATATAATAGTTAGTTCTATGTTACTTTTTACAAATAGACCATTAAACTCAATATTCATTTAATTTCCACATATGCAATTACATTATAAATATAAAAATTAAAATACAAATGTGCAATCAATTCAACTAAATTGTATTTTATCAAAGCAAGAAAATTAAATTCAGAACACGGATATTTCTTTTTCATTTCTTTAACTAAAAAAAATACACGCAAATAAAATTAATATGGTTAATATTATGCTAAAATTGTTAAAACGAATCTGATTTTTTAGTCATTTTGCTTGTTCTCCTGTTCTTTATGTATTACCGAGTGTTAATGAAAAAATTACATAATGCACAATTACATAGAAGTAAAATCACGCTTGGACCAATTAAATATTTATCATGCTCCATTTATTGTACGTTCATATATGTAATTAAATAAGCATCTATATATAATTAGGTAACGAATCAAAAAAAAAAATTTACTCATATTCATACTCATACTAATTGTCTTATCAAATTAATATGGTAAGTTCACGTTAAAAAAAAAACTTGCTCATACTAATTGTCATATTTAATATGGATAAATAGTTTAAAAAAATGTCATTGACATCTATATAAAAAATAAATGAAGAGAGCGATCGCTGGCAGAGAGAGTGCCGTTTTTCTCCATAATCTCCATATTAATATGGAGGTCAATGATTGACCTTGATCGCTGGCAACGAGGTTAGAGTGCCGACTACTTGAAAATTAGCATTGATAACTGTAAAAATCTATGTTTTGAATGAATATTGACATTGATTGGCAGCAGTGGAAAAAACGTAACGTGCCGTGTCATGACTAACACGCTGTAACTTTGGTCTCGTGCTATGTCGTACCGTGTTATGACCAAGTGAACAGTCACACGTGCCGTGCCGTGCAGTGACTAAAATGTCGAGAGGTGGTCATGGCACACAAGCCACGTCTCACGGCGTGACTATTTGCGTGCCGTGTCCAAACGTAACTAATAATGTTTCTCACATTTAACTATTTTTTCATAATTTAGTTAGTTTATGCAAGATTCACCATTTGATCAAGACTTAACAGTCCTAATTATACATGACTCATGTGACCACGTGCTGTGCTGTGACCGGATCTTTCGCGTGACGTACCGTTTCAAATTTTCAAAAGATGACTACAGCACGCGATACGCGAGTCACGGCATGAAACAATTACACGTGCTGTGCTGTAACTGTATCGTTCCGTGATGAAGCTGGCTCCACCATGCCATGTTTCCCACTCTAGCGAGTTTGCCGACTTCTTAAAAATTGACATTGATAAAATATCTATGTTTTGAATGAACATTGCTGGCAGCTAGCGAGAGAAGACTTCTTGAAAACTGACATTGACCTTGATATTTGTCCATGCATCCGGTGCAGACCCAAATTGGTCCACTTTTAAATTTTAATTTATGATTTTTGGGACTATTGTGTATCGATCTCATTGGTGCTCATGAGTGAGCCTATGGTACTATGCATAGCACGGATGGGTCCGTACTACGGTTCAATATCTTCGTTTTCAAAATTATAACGGTCGATTCAAACCGTTCAACATAATTTTCATATGAATATGTACTTGCTGACCAAATTTTACATTTTTTCGAATTTTTTTACTATCTAACGTGGAAAATCACTTGATCTGAAAATTCTTGACTATCCAAAAACAGTGATTTTCTACCTATCTAAAAAAATAGCAAAAAAATTCGAAAAATTGTAAAATTTGGTCAGCAAATACATATTCATATGGAAATCATATTGAACGGTTCGGATCGACCGTTAGAATTTTGAAAACGAAGATATTAAACCGTAGTACGGACCCATCCGTGCTATGCATAGTAACATAGACTCACTTGGTGCTCATTATTTAGTTCTAGTCCAAATTTTTTTTCCTTCCACCTGCTTACCTACTTCCCAAGTTTGTACTCTTTTCATTATTTTTTTGTCCATCCTGACAAAAAATTTAGATACGCACGCTCCTGATGTACCTCCATTTATGTCAACAAATTCTACTTATTAAATCATATATAGACTAGTTATAGACTTGCAATCATATATATAGATATGTAGATTTGGTAGAATGAGATCAAGGCCTTTTATTTTAATCTAACACGAATTTCAAAAATTTCGGAGCATCTAAGACCATTTAATTAGTCCAATATACATATACATTTGTGGTCTATTATGTTTTATGAATTTCACGCATTTATCTCCATTTTCAAAGCTCAAACAATCGATCTGAATTATTCGACATAATCTTCATATTAAAATATACTTTGAGACTAAATTTTATATTTTCTTTTTGAACATTTTTTATATTTTTTTTTACATAGATAGAAATTTAATTGATTAAGAAAATAATGTACCTGTTAAAAATAGTAAAAAAAAAAATATAAAATTAGACCTCCAAGTGCAAAATGTTATATGAAGATCATGTTAAATATTTTGGATGACTTTTGGAACTTACTAAACAAAAATATAAGTGGGAAATAAAGCAGACTAAATTTCATGAAGTACAATGGCCCAACAAGTTGATATATGGGCCGTATTTTCTTTTTCGCCATCTTTATTCATCTAATTAATTGGATTGCTTTGCAAAATCTTAAAGTTGAAGGTTGAATATGCAAAATAGGCATGTGGGACCCACATGATAAAATTAAATGTTCAATTCCTCTCTACCGATAAGAATTTGGTAGTTAGTGAAAATATTGAAAGCAAACCATATTCTTGTGGTGAATTGAAATTTAAAGAAATCTTGTTTAATTGTGTATATGAATTAAATTGTCTGAGGCTTTTCTTTTCTTTTTAAATATGAATTGAGAGTCAAGCTACCTAATATATTTCAAACTCATATGTATTAATATAGAGGATTTTCCCACTTTGTAGGTTTCGAACTCATGAATAGCCTGAGGCCTTTCATATATCATTATTCCTTTAATTGGATCTGGATATGGTAGCTTAATTTGATTGTATTATTGTTATTGTTTTCTTGGTTGTGATGGCCAAACTAAAATTTTTAGTTTTAAGATGCAGGGGGGGGTTGTGTGATGGATTCAATTCCTGATTTTGGATGGCTTAAACCTTAACTGTACATTTTTTTGTACTGAGCAACTTGCTTTGTACCGATTGTTTATTTATTTCTAATACATTGCAAAGTTGGTTGTGGGTTATTGATGTATTATGGAAATTGGTACTTAATCAGTACTAATTTAGTTTGGTTAGCAGTATACCTGGTTAAATGTTCAGGGGCCTGAACGTAAAAGACAAAAAGATAGGAGGGATATATTTGCAAAATACAGATGCTATGGTAAATTAAATTGCCAGAGGGGCCTTGGCACAAAGTGGATATTTGAACGTATAATGTTAAAGAAGAAATAAGATTCTGAATAAAAGAATAAGGAAACGGGAAACTAGAATTGGATTTTGACTTGAATATGGATTTATTTGGATAATTGGACTGTTGGATTGGAAATAAATGGGACTGGACCTGAATATAGACTATTAGACCCGGCATTTTTTTCCATAACCAAAAAATTAAATAATATAATATTAATAACCAAATTTTAAAATTTATTTTATCCATAACGAGACCGCCCAAACGTGGGGCGGTCCACTGTGCAGACCAAACCGCCCCCCCGTGGGGCGGTCTGAGTTAATATTTTTTATTTTTTATTTTTTTTTTAGGATTTGAATTTTCAATCTAAATAATGAATGTATTTTGTTTGAAATTATAGATATGAAATAAATGGGTACCTTGACTAATCTAGGCCGTCGGCAAAATGATTTTCATGCATAATTGACTTCTCAGAAATAATTTTCTCCGGACTGAACTGAGTGGTGCTTCGAAAACTCAAGAAATAATTTTAATGCGATGATGGATACATAACAATATATGCCCATGTCTGCAATTTCTAAGGAAAATGGTTCACAACATAAGTTAATTAAATAACTTACAAATATAAATACAATATTTATTGAATTAACTCTTCCTGCGTCCGAACAGACCAAGTCTACTTCTTAGGGTTCTGGAAGTGGATGACGGCGCGACACTAGCAGTTGTAGAGCCCTGACTACTCCCTGAGTGGCTTCCCTGACTGGGTCGCTGGTAGTATGGCCACTGGTATTGGTTGGGGTAGCTGTGAAATGATTCTCCCCAGGTGTTCAGAAGGCAATCGGTACGGTAATAGTTGTCAACAAAGAAGTCTTCAAGGAAATTCCGTTTTCGACAAACCGCCATAACATGAGAACACGGAATGCGAACTAACTGGGGGCCTTGGCACTCGCACGTTACTTGATTGTTCGCGCCTAAAACGACTCTGTACTTGCATGCGCGTTCATGAGTTTGTATAATGCCACTTTGTCCCACCACAGGTGGAATGATCTCACTTGGAACCTGCACTTTATATTCCGTACCTGTGTTGCCATATGCTACAACGTGCATGACAGAATCTTTTTCTCTGTGTTTTCTTAATTTCTCCTCACTTGGAACCTGTTCCCTATCACCTCTCTTCTCAAAAATGACATGAAAAAACCCCAATTTAGACCATTCTCCTGTTGAGCAATGGCAAAAGCTATGGGTAACAGCTGGTTTTCAGCATCATATGCACATGCTATAAGCAGAGCCCCACCATACCGGCCGGACATGAAGCATGCATCGATGCTGATCACAGGTCTAACATATTGAAATGCTTCAATACATGGACCGAAAACCCATGCTATGCCCTTGAATTGTACCTCACCGGGTGTATCGGTTGGTACATGCCCTTTGCTCGAACCTCGGTTCCCGGATTTGTACTTGTTATGGCCATCGGCAATGGTGCGAGGAGATTGTACGACCCCTTCCGGGTTCCGAAGCATCCGCATACCGCAAGTTCCCGACCCCTCCACAACCTATTGTAATGTGGGACTACATGTTCATAGACTCGTCTCACCGCACGAGCGACCTCCTTAATGCTCATCGCAGGGTCCTCCTTAATGTCCGTCATAATTACATCGGCAATAAGTCTTTGCCGTCAGCGCACTATGATCTGATCTTCTTGACGCACTCTTGCAAGTGTGTGGTCCTTCGACCTTCTTAATTATCCATGCCTCTCCCTTGCCTTTAGGCGCGGTAGACATTTTCCATTTGCACTTTGTATCCTTGCAAATTACAACATACCGGTTCCTCTCCCGCCTGGCCACTGTAAACTCCCAATTACCCTTCAAATGGAACTGCTTAACTTTGGTCGACAGTTCTTCTATGTTGGTGTAAAGCTGGCCCGGGCTAATCTCTTCGTTGTATACAACGCGTCTCCCAAAAAATAGAAATGTTTGCTTCTTCAAAAGAAGTAGTGTCATTGAATGTCCTTACCGGGTGCTTGTCTCCTCGTCCCCTGATCGGAAATCTGTCTTCAATTGGAGGAGGCATAATCTCCTCATCGTCGCCCTCTGATAATCTGTCTGAACCCCAATCCCCATCCCAATCATCACCAGTATCAATTTCCTTTGTCGGTATCTCATCAATATCATCAAAATCAATGCCTCTATCATTTCGATCGACTGTGGACTGTCTTCTAGGTTCAGGGGGGCTGTAGTTAGGTAATGGATCAGGTACTGATTGGTATCCAACCCGACCAACACATGACCGTCTTCTAGTTTCAGCCCGGGGTGCAACACTATACTCAGGTACTTGCAAATACCTATCTTGTCTCATAGGCTCACGAGGGGGTGAGTTCACATCCTGGTTGTGATCATAATCCTAGTTGTGATCATAATCCAGGTTGTGATCATAATCCAGGTTGTTTTGGGTAAAAGGTCCAGCCTCAGTATCCAGGTTGTTCTGGGTAGAAGGTTCTCTCGGGACACCAACTGGTTGAATCGAAACTTTTTTGCAAAATAGGTCCATTATCGGGATTAAATTGGACTCAAAAAATTCGTACATAGCTTTCCATATATCCTGCTCTTCTATAGGATATTTTATATAGTAAGGTTTGGCACCTGGGGGTTGATTGTTAATTCGGGTACTGATTTGTACGGTAAATTGGACACGGTCCCAACCGGTTTGTTGCATTATTATTTCCTTTACTTCATAAATTGAAGTATTGGCATTCACCTGGAAGCCGTAAGTCGCATCTTTCGAGTATTGGCATCCAAACTCTCCTTTCGTGATTTTTCCACCCAAGTACAATGCAATGAACATTTTTGAGTTTTTTCTGACATTAGAAAAGAAATTTGTCGTTCAATATTAGTTATTTTGTTTATTTATGAAATTTTTAACATTTAAAAAAAAATTAAAAAAACCTCGGTCACTGTTGAGCGCACTATTGATCGCAATCGCCTCAGAATCGCCTAAAAAATCGCCTCGCAGCACTGTTTGAGAGCAGAAGTCAGTTTGGAAGAAAAGTGAGTAGATTATTGTGACTCTGGAGAGATCAAATAATTATTTTATACACAAAATACAAAAAAAAAAAAAAATTATTCAGACCGCCCCACGGGGGGGCGGTTTGGTCTGCACAGTGGACCGCCCCACGTTTGGGCGGTCTGGTTATGGATAAAATAAATTTTAAAATTTAGTTATTAATATTATATTATTTAATTTTTTGGTTATGGAAAAAAATGCCGGCTATTAGACTATAATTGAATTAAATAACTAATGAGTATATAAAATAGGTATTTTTATTATTTAACATGGATTTATGTGATACTAATGTCTGATATAAAAATGCTCATTCAAAAATATAAGAATTTGTCTGATACTAATGTACATCCTACAATCTCAAAATATATAAAGAGAAATAAATTAAATATGATAAAAGGAAGTCATTGGATAACATATGAGATTTAAATATTGAAATACGTAAATTGTTATGTTATACTTTAAATATTGAAATAGGTAAATTGTTATGTTATACTTTATTGTTACAAATATTGATCATAATATATTTTATTCTGATATTAGCATAATTACGATAAAGGCAGATGAGATAGAATGTTCAGGACGAACAAACTGGTGGTAACCTTGTTTGATTGCTCTACGAGATCAGGTTCGAGGTTATTGAATTAGTCTGAGATTCATTACTAGGAATTAAATCGTAACTAGCTATGCAGTTTGAATATTTGATTGACAACATTCATTTAACTGTTGCATCATATGCATAGCCCAATATAATCGAAATTAAATTACAAATAAGTATGTTGACTGTCATGTTGATATTGTTATCGATTGGTTGATTCTTATTGCAAATGATTAATTGAGACCACAGTGATTGAAC
Source organism: Carex cristatella (assembly GCA_024447775.1). NCBI lineage: Eukaryota > Viridiplantae > Streptophyta > Magnoliopsida > Poales > Cyperaceae > Carex > Carex cristatella. The sequence goes on from JAJHPF010000016.1 coordinate 7,853,560, forward strand.
TGATTGAATATTGAATATTGTAATCCTTGAATCTCCATATAGTGGAGAAAATGATTAATATATTGTAAAGTTTAGCTAGCTACTAGACTTCACTCTAGCGCCCGTATCCGTGCAACATAGCTTGCGTTACATAAATTGAATGTAAAATAGACGCGGTCTGTTGTTGCATCTCCGAATCGGGTGTGTGACAAAGGTATCACGTCTTTATCTCCATAATTAAAGTCCAAACAGTAGATACGAACTGTTCGACATGATCTCCATATTAAAATGTGTTTGAAGGCCGATTTATTTATTTTAAATTTTTCAATATTTTTTAGATAAATAGAAATTTCATTGATTTAGAAAATTCTAGACTACTAAAAAATAATGATTTTCTACCTATATAAAAAAATAGTAAAAAAGAGAGTCGAGCAGTATGGTTGAAACAATATAATAAAGATGTTGAAACATTATTACTCCAAATATTTTACACAAATAAATATTATAAGAAGAATTAGAAATTAACTTTTAAAAAAACATACAACCACATGAAAAAACTGGAAACCCCTACAAATTCCAGGAAGAACACCGTATGACTTATATATGCAAGCAGTTTGGGTCCGATACTTATGGGACTTAAATTTGCATCCGATGAGTTCCATAATCGTCCGATTCGTTTTAAAATGCATGTGCACGGATACTAAAGCGGATGCAGACGGATATTAAAACACCACGCACAGATCTTAAAATAAATTGGATGGTTATGGAACCCATCAAACTCCTAAACGCTCCCCTTATATATACACCTGGCCAGTTGCTTTAAAAATGGACACTTGTTATAACTTGTCATTATCAGTGTATATCTTCATTAAATTAAGAAATTTCGAGCAGCCTTTCTTAATTTCCAGGGTTTGAAAGTAGCAACTGTCTTATATTGCACTTGAAAAAACCTAACAGGATCAGAAAGGAAAGAAGATCCAAGTCTCTAGTCTCTACACTCTTCTTCATTTCATTATTGAGTGTTATGAGTAGTGGTCAGAACTTGAGAAGAGGTTATTTTCATTTGTTAATTAATTTGGGTTAGATTGAACATTTGACATCAGAAAGGAAAGAAGATCCAAGTGATATCTACATCTCTGGTTCTTAATGATAGACATAAATAAAATTGTAATGTGTTTTGCAATTAGAACACAAGCAATTCAGAATCCGTAAATCTAAAATAAAATAGCAAATGACTTACAGTTTTGAAGTGATGGCATCGTTAAGCGGAAGCATAAATACTGATCATCAATGGTTTTCCTCAGACGTGATGAGACGTGATGATAGAGACCTTAGGCGTTTTTTCTTAAATTCTCTATTTATTTTTATGGACGAAATTTTTCAGAATGAATGAGATCGGATCGTCCAAATAAGAGAAGATCAAATCTATTTATAATTCTGAAACAACATTTGGGACTGATATATTTATTAGATAGCAATCTAAATTTTTCCATAAAAAATTCAAGTGTTTTTCATCAAGTGCCTTTTCATAAAAAATTCTTGTGAAAATGTGTCTTTTCATTAGGTGTTTTTTCATGGTGTCTTTTTATTAATGTTATAAATTAAATTGGTGTACTATAATAACATATGCCATATAATAAAAACTAACACTAAATTTTCATCTCTGTAAGCAAATGAGAGTAGGTCCGATGGACCTACTTTGATTCGATGGAATAAATCACTGTTCAATTTATTAAACTATTAAACTACTTTGGTCCAATTAAAATATTAAACTACGCATATTAAATAGTTCGTTAATGACTGAGCTAGCTCATGTCGAGTCGGGCCAAACACAAATTTATTAATTATGACTTGAGTTTGTGGCATGTCGAGTCGGGCCAAACACAAATTTAGTTTTATCTCGGTCGTTTATTAATGAGTTGTTACCAATCGAGTCATGGGGTCATAGCAAGCGGGCCACGAACCTCGGTCTTTTTTTACCAGCCCATTAGAACTATTGAAGTCAAAAGTTTCCTCTCTATTGGTACGCGCCGATGAAAAAAAGCAAGCTCGAGTAGAAATGGGGCTTCCCTAGTGAATTACAAACGGGCCGGGTCACGGGCGGGCACGGGCATGGGTGGGCACGGGCACCGGGCGGGCACGGGCACGGGCGGGCACGGGCACGGGCGGGCACGGGCACGGGCGTCACGGGCACACGGGCACCACGGGCCGGGCATCACGGGCAAAAAAAAAAAAATCTGCCCTGCCCGTGTAATGCCCGTGCCCGTCACGGGCCCGGGGGCAGGATGGGCCGGGCAGCGGGGGCAGGACGGGCAGGGCGTTATTTTATTTTATTTTATTTTTATTTTTTTTACTGTTTTTTTTTGTTCTGTTTTTTTTTTTACTGTTTTTTTTCTTCTTTTTTTTTATAAATTCAAATTGTAAATAATTATAAATCCAATTCATACGAATAAATTATAAATCTAAATTCATACAAATTTAAATTCATTTGACATGGTTGTAAACTTGTAACTCGATAATTTTTGTTAAAATAAAATATAAACTAAAAATTTCTTAAATCAATTACTTTAAAAATAATTAAGCTCTTATTTTAAAACAATAGATTAAAAAATAAAAGTTACCCTCCTCTTTTATTCAGGGCTTGGGACCGGCTATGTAAAACAACATAGGCAGAGTTCTAACTTTTTTTTTTGTTAGTAATTTTTCGTTAAAATGAATAATTTAAAAAACTAATTGAAATGTTTATAATTTTATAATTTAAAAAATAACCATAAAGATTAAAGATGTTAGAAATATATACCGACACTATTTATCTAGAAGTTCGCATTCCTATACCATTGTTCGCTCTCTTCCGCACCATCTGAATCCGAATTAGCCTCGCCAGTACAGCTCTCTTCAGACATGGCTTCGGGTGATGATTGTTGTTGAGGCAGATGTTGTGTGCGCTCTTCAGCATCAATCCAGTCTTTTAAGCACACAAGTCTCTCAAAGACATGTGGACCCAACTTACTGCGTTTATCGGAGAGGATCCTGTTCGCCGAACTAAAACAACTTTCGGAAGGGATGGTTGACACCGGCACAGCAAATACATCACGGGTCATCATCGCCAGGATTGGATAGATCCTTGCATGCCTCCTCCACTACCCAACGACGTCAACATTTTCAGGTTCATTGAGCATCGCCATATAGCTCAATATCTCGTTTGTGGATGTGTGCGGTTGGCTCTCCGACTGAAAATCTGCTAACAATCCACCACTGCTAGTGCTCCTAGAAGTGGAACTATTAAAAAATAAAAATAAAAATTAGCGGACAAATAATGTAGATATTATAAATAATAAATATTAAAAATACATGTATATTTTTATTTATACCTCGGGCCCGCATGGGAAGAAGACGGGTTCTCATTGCCACTCATTCTTGAGCTGTATATGTGAAACATCTCATCGAACTTCGAATCCACGTATGCCTCCACCCCGGTGCTGTCTAAATGTAGATATTCTTTGTACCTTTCAATAAATTTGATCGTGTAATACTTCTTGTATGCCGGGTTGAGGCAGTTTGCGATAACGGCCAGGAGGGGTACATCTTCCCAATATTTTAGGAATTTTTGTTTCATGGCATCTACGATCGGTGTGAGAGATTTATCATTGATTTCAGCTCGTTCCAAATCATTATATACCTTGGAGATGTAATAGAGATGTTCGAGCAACTTGAACGACGTTGGTGAGTACGAGCAGGATAGTTGAACGGTTGCTGTAAAGAAGGTTTTTAGGAACTCTTTAAGCCTTTCTAGTTGCTCCCATTCTTCCTTTTTGAGTTCCAATGCCAATCCCTCGGGGATTGAGCCTCTCAAAGCCTCCCCTATGATAGCTTTGTAAGGAAGACATCGGTGTAACATCCTATAGGTAGAGTTCCAACGGGTATCTATATCCCAAGGTACTTTCAACTTGCTCATATTATAGTGGACACATAATCTCGCAAACCGTTGTTTTCTTTCTTGGTTTGAAACAATGTGGTTGAGAGCATCTTTAAATTTAATTATCAATAGCTTTACGGCTTCTGTTTTAAGACCCGCCTTCACGACGAGGTTAAGTATGTGGCAAGCACACTTTTGGTGAAACATTTCACCATCCATAATCGGGTTTAGTGACCGTTTAAAAATCTCAATTGAAGCTATGTTGTTGCTAGCATTATCGAATGAGATAGAAAAAATCTTATTATCCATATTCCTCTTAAGGTTATACTCTTCTAAAACCTCAATAATTGATTTAAAAATGACATTTGCAGTGTGCGGGGATTCTAACACTCGAAAACTTAATATCCTCTTTTGTAATACCCAATTATCATCTATCCAATGCCCGGTAATACAAGAGTACCCGAGTCCATGTTTACCAGCAGTCCATATATCGGAGGTAATTGAGACATTATTGTTTTGGTATGCAAATGTAGCTTTCATATCATCTTTTCTGTTGGTAAACTGGTTTTTTATTTCACTAGTCATTTTTTTATGATGAATCCTCTTGTACATTGGTTGAGCACACCCCCGAATGACCAACCGGGAAAAACTCAGGCAACTACCCCTACATATTGGTTGTTCTTTCTGGGTAATGTACCGAGCCAATTCACTAAATATTTTTGATTCATCGAATTTTGGGTTGGTTCTGGTACCATCCGCGTTTAATAGGGTTTGGATTTGTCTCGATCCAACATTTTCACTTGGTTGTTCACCCTTTTTTTCGTGCATTTCGGCATGTCTCTTAAAGCTATTCATACCGTCCTTTTTTTTATACACATAACTCTTGTTACATTTTTTTACCTTACATTGTAGATATTGCATAGTTCCCTCCTCATCTCTTGTCCAATCATAGTATTTCAACCACGGTTTATTGTATTCGGGCCATCTTTTCGCCTTCTTTCCTGCTGGTTCTTGCGGGGGCACTTCTTCTGTCGAGGGATGGACATCTTCTTCTTGAATTTCATGGAGACTTGTCGAAGAAGTACCTCTTATAGGGGCAGTGTCCATGAATTGACTCGATGCTACAGAAGAAGTGCCTCCATGTGCATACGGTGGTATCGGTTGATGTACTTGTTGTGGAATAAACATGTTTGGATCATTTGAAGTATAATACGGTGTGGTCATTTGATGGGGTTGTTGGCAATTTAAATCTAGCATTTGATCCCTTCTTTGATAATTTTGTGGATAATTAAGTGGATAATTAGATGGTGGCATTTGGGAGGAACTTGGTTGATAATTGGGTTGATAATTGGGTTCATAATTTTGTGGATAATTATGTGGCATATCAGGGCGGACAGGGACCGTAGGGCCAAAAAGCTCGGTCGAATATCTTTCGATTTGTTCTTCCACCGATTCACGATGAGGGGTTGTCATTTTTTTAACCTATTAAAAATAAATCCGAATTTCAAAATTAATTATAACATATTCTAAAATTAATCTAATTACTTCACATTTCCAAAAAATAAATCTAACTTATTTTTTTTAACCTATTAACAATAAATCCGAATTTCAAAATTAATTATAACATATTCTAAAACAAATCTAATTACTTCACATTTCCAAAAAATAAATCTAACCTATTTTTTTTAACCTATTAACAATAAATCCGAATTTCAAAATTAATTATAACATATTCTAAAACAAATCTAATTACTTCACATTTCCAAAAAATAAATCTAACTTATTTTTTTTAACCTATTAAAAATAAATCCGAATTTCAAAATTAATTATAACATATTATAAAATTAATCTAATTACTTCACATTTCCAAAAAATAAATCTAACTTATTTTTTTTAACCTATTAAAAATAAATCCGAATTTCAAAATTAATTATAACATATTCTAAAATTAATCTAATTACTTCACATTTCCAAAAAATAAATCTAACTTATTTTTTTTAACCTATTAACAATAAATCCGAATTTCAAAATTAATTATAACATATTCTAAAACAAATCTAATTACTTCACATTTCCAAAAAATAAATCTAACCTATTTTTTTTAACCTATTAACAATAAATCCGAATTTCAAAATTAATTATAACATATTCTAAAACAAATCTAATTACTTCACATTTCCAAAAAATAAATCTAACCTATTTTTTTTAACCTATTAAAAATAAATCCGAATTTCAAAATTAATTATAACATATTCTAAAATTAATCTAATTACTTCACATTTCCAAAAAATAAATCTAACTTATTTTTTTTAACCTATTAAAAATAAATCCGAATTTCAAAATTAATTATAACATATTCTAAAATTAATCTAATTACTTCACATTTCCAAAAAATAAATCTCACTTATTTTTTTTACCCTATTAAAAATAAATCCGAATTTCAGAATTAATTATAACATATTCTAAAACAAATCTAATTACTTCACATTTCCAAAAAATAAATCTAACCTATTTTTTTTAGCCTATTAAAAATAAATCCGAATTTCAAAATTAATTATAACATATTCTAAAACAAATCTAATTACTTCACATTTCCAAAAAATAAATCTAACTTACTTATTTTAACCTATTAAAAATAAATCCGAATTTCAAAATTAATTATAACATATTCTAAAATTAATCTAATTACTTCACATTTCCAAAAAATAAATCTAACTTATTTTTTTTAACCTATTAAAAATAAATCCGAATTTTAAAATTAATTATAACATATTCTAAAATTAATCTAATTACTTCACATTTCCAAAAAATAAATCTAACTTATTTTTTTTAACCTATTTAAAATAAATCCGAATTTCAAAATTAATTATAACATATTCTAAAACAAATCTAATTACTTCACATTTCCAAAAAATAAATCTAACCTATTTTTTTTAACCTATTAACAATAAATCCGAATTTCAAAATTAATTATAACATATTCTAAAACAAAGCTAATTACTTCACATTTCCAAAAAATAAATCTAACCTATTTTTTTTAACCTATTAACAATAAATCCGAATTTCAAAATTAATTATAACATATTCTAAAACAAATCTAATTACTTCACATTTCCAAAAAATAAATCTAACCTATTTTTTTTTAACCTATTAACAATAAATCCGAATTTCAAAATTAATTATAACATATTCTAACACAAATCTAATTACTTCACATTTCCAAAAAATAAATCTAACTTATTTTTTTTAGCCTATTAAAAATAAATCCGAATTCCAAAATTAATTATAACATATTCTAAAACAAATCTAATTACTTCACATTTCCAAAAAATAAATCTAACTTATTTTTTTTAACCTATTAAAAATAAATCCGAATTTCAAAATTAATTATAACATATTCTAAAATTAATCTAATTACTTCACATTTCCAAAAAATAAATCTAACTTATTTTTTTTAACCTATTAAAAATAAATCCGAATTTCAAAATTAATTATAACATATTCTAAAATTAATCTAATTACTTCACATTTCCAAAAAATAAATCTAACTACAAATTTAATAAATCTAACTACAAATCTAACTACTTAACAAATTTAACAAATCTAATTACTTAACATTCAATAAATCTAACATTTAATTTAAATTCTAAATTTCTCTACAAAAATAAATCTATCATTCAATATTTCAATCTAACAAAATTTAATCTAACAAAAATTAATGTTACCTTTTTAATTTCGCGGGAAAATCTTCAAGAATACCTTCGTAATTCCGTTTGCGTATTTGTTAAACAACTATATTTTTTTTAAACAATAAAATTAAAATTGGAGAATAATAAAAATAATGAGATTGAGATTGAGATTGAGATTGAGAGAATGAGAGATGAAAATATTAAGAGGAATGGGTGTATATTTATAGATGTTTGTTTGAAGAATTGGAGGGATTAAAATTTAAATTTAAAAAAAAAAAAAAAAAAAAATCTGCTGCTGCCAGCTGGGGCCTGGGGGAGTGCCGGAGTGGGGGCCTGGGGTAGTGGGGCTGGGTGCTGCCGCATGGAGGCCAGCCGGGGGAGGGGGGAGGGGGTCCGGGCAGGGGGTCCGTGGGGAGGGGGCGGGCGGGGGGGGCCGGGGGAGGGAAAATTTTTAAAATTCAAATTTCAAATTAATTTCGGGAAAAAAAAAAAAAAAAAAACACGGGCACGGGCAGGGCACGGGCACGGGCACACGGGCGCACGGGCACGGCGGGCCGGGCAGTCACGGGCAGGGAAAAAAAATTTCAAGCCCGGCCCGTTTAACGCCCGTGCCCGTGCGCCCGTGTGCCCGTGGGTGCCCGTGGCACGGGCACGGGCACGGGACGGGCATGGGCAGGGCACGCCCCCGGGGGCAAAATTCATACTCTAGGCTTCCCGCATCCGGTCATCTCTACAACTCCGGCTCTGGCGATAACTCCGGCCATTTGTCCTTTATCACTATTGCTGGTTTAGCCATTCGGTTGATGGGCTACTCCCGCTCGACGGCTCCACCTCTCGTTCCTTTCACCTTAGTCTATCGCGAAATAAGCAAATTTGGGTAATTCGAACAATTTCATGAGCTGGAGGGTGAGGTTTAGCTAGCTAAGGTAAATCTAGCTCCAATTGCTTTGGTACAATTTTGTGAAAACTTTCTTCATTTAGTTTTAATCAATAAGGTTTAGTTAATGTTTGACCAGTGTGTAGCCTTAAAATACACGAGAATATTTATTGAAAGGAAGTAAACAACAATCGAAGCTTAATTTTTCATTTTGAGGGTTAATTGAGGCTTGATTGCTCAAATTAAATCTCAATTCATATATTTTTATTTGAAGCCAGAGGAAAAAGTGGGCTAAGACTGAAATTCCTAATTTGGAGGTATACTTCTGTTGCTAAACCATTACTAGCATGCCTAACAACTGGTACGAAATAAGTATGTCAAATAATTTTAATGATTATCAAATGCATACCTCTTGGCCTTTCTCATTGGCTCCTCTTCCAAAGACTCTTGTTTCGGTACATCACCCTTATAACATTGATTTAGTATAACAGTCTAGTTTCCTTTCAGATCAAACTTGATTTGGATAATAAGCTGGGTTAAGCAGGTTGAATTTCTGTGTCGAGCAGTTTGGGCTGGTTTTCGGGTCTAGCTGGGCTTTAGCTCAGTCCGAGGGAATTCGGGTTTGGGAATTCAGGTTGAGTTCGAGGGGCAGGTTGATTGCGTTTTGGGTCATTTACTTTTCATAGAATCAAGTTCGATCTGTTTCGGTTTTTTGGCAAGTTCTTCAGATCGTGTCAGAGTTTTCCATTGATACATTGAGTTTGTAATAGCTTACTTATTGTTTTAACTTTTGAACTACAAAATCTGCAATAGATAATGTTTCCGTTCCTATAATTAATTTTCAATGTAGAAAGCAAAATAATCCAAAATACAGAAAAATAGTGATTAGATCTCAATTAACATGATGCTGACTGGGAACAAAGAAATTGAGTGGGTGAATTTATTTCCTTGTGGCAATGCATCTTTCAACAACATATTTTAATTAATGATTTGCTTATATTGTGCCTCAATTGCAATAATAAAGTATTTCTTCTTGGAGTAATTATAGCTTTTATTTTTGGTTATTTGCTTGTTTCCCGTACAGTGACTAGGAACTGTGCATCTGTTGTTATTTAAATTGTGTGCATCAATTTATGTGTCTTTCTTTTGCTTTGCTCTTTTGTACTTGATTAAGATTCACAGTGACAAGCACATGCTTGTAATGAATGTTGTTTTCTTATATCTGTTTGAAACTTCAAACTATGTCGACAAAATCAACTAGGTGATTGTTTAAAATTAAAAGAACATTATGTGATTCTTTTTCACACCACATCAATTCTAACAACAGTGTTGCCATTGTATTAGAGTTGAAAGTCCAGAGATCTAACAGGTTATATATACAGTGACAATACAATCAAACTTTCTTGAACATCCAAACCTTTGTTTTCCCTCTTCGATCTAAAAATGAGTATTTCTCTTCTGTTTCTAATCCTCTTCATCTCAATTCATTGCCATGCCAACAATGACAGTAACAAGTACACTTCATTATTTTGCTTTGGCAATTCATATACTGATACTGGTAATTTTGTGATTCTGGCTACCCCGACTGATTCAGAGATATGGATAAGCAAACTGCCTTATGGAATGACCTTTTTCCACCACCCAACTGGTCGATGCTCTGATGGAAGATTGGTTGTGGATTTTATAGGTACTGGAGCCTTCGTATTACTGAGTCAATGTGTTCATTAAAATTTATTTTGTAGGAATTTTATGGTTCATGATTCAATTGTTATTGTGTATAAATGTTCACAAAAGGAACTTTTTTCCTTTTTTTTTATTTGAAATTGTAGCTCAAAAACTTGGTCTCCCTCTAGTTTCACCATATCTTGCTCATAACGGAAGCTTCCTTCATGGTGCAAATTTTGCTGTAGCTGGAGCCACAACAATTGAAACTTCATATTTCTTGAAGAACAACTTGACAACTCAGCAATTGTTAAATAGTTCACTTAATTTTCAACTAGGATGGTTTGATGAATTGAAGCCCTCAATTTGCAAGTCAAGAAAAGGTATATAATTGGACATAGAAGTTATAATACGAGATGCCATTTCTATGTTTTATGTTAGTTTCATTAGACTGAGGGTTACTTTGTTTGTCAGAGTGCAGGGCTTATTTTAGTAGGTCCCTGTTCATGTTTGGGGAGTTCGGTACAAACGACTATAACTATTTTCTTCAAGGAGGAATGAGCGTGCACCAAGTTTTAGCCTATGTGCCTGAGGTCATCAAGACTATTTCATTGGCCATTGAGGTACACTATGAACAGTATTATACATATATGTCTGGCTCATCTGCTATTACCTTCTGGTAACGGCAATAGGCTAACAGTGATATTAGTAATACCAATGACACACTTCTGATACTTTTTATATTTATTTTTTGCATTAAATAGATAAAGTTCTCTATTATTGCTCCAACTTAGTTTACTCGGATTGAAATTTAGTGCAACTCAGCAGAAATTTGTTTTAACGATGAATAAATAAACAATATGACAGGCATGTAGGGTTTTAGCAAACTATGGAAATAGGGGTTTTGTAGGGGCCTGAAGAAATTTTATTGGTGCCTAGAGAGGGTAATTCAGTTTATAGGCCGGTACATGCAACCAGGCCTTCAGGGTAGGTAGGAGGTCGGCATACTGTCTTATTGTATGCTTGAACTCTACTTTTCCCTATATAATATATATACAAATGGTATGAAGTATCACTTTTTCTAAAAAAGATAAATAAATACACAAGAAAAACATTTTTAACACAGCTAATATGTTATAAAATCAACATATGCAATCCACTAATATTGTATTGTTATAATTTCAAAAACAAGAAGTCTATTCTAAATAAGACCAAAGTTGTAGTTGAAAAGGTAAACAGTAAAAAATTAATTAGTAGACAATTAAATATGGCAATAAACTGAGGTTCTATGCTCTTGCACAGCATGTGATCAGGCAAGGAGCAGTTAGTATTGTAGTATCAGGACAATTGCCAACTGGATGCGTACCACTATTTCTGACACTCAATGCAAGTCCCAACAAACATGACTATGACGAGAAAACAGGCTGCCTGAAAATTTTTAACTATTTAGCACTTCACCACAATGCCCTTTTGAAGGAGTCGCTAAAACAGCTTCGTTCCAAGTATCCCCAAGTCAAGATCACCTATGCTGATTTTTATAAGCCAGTTCTCAAACTTGTGCAGTCTCCTGAGCGTTATGGTAAGAATTACTTTCTATTACATGACTAAGCTAATGAGTGATAAACAAACACTTTAATTTCAGTGAACCAAAGTTGAGCAAATCCAGTTTTTGGTACCACAATGTGTTTTATTGACCAGTTGGATATAGTACCTTTGTTACTGTATGTCTTTTTCTTTATGGTCCCTGCATCTACGATGGTTTATAGTTGATATTTTACTTATTTAGCATAATCAAAGAGCTTGAAATAATTTTCTCATATCACTTGAAAATTAAACCAAATTGTCTTATTGAATATTAATCATTTTTTATGTTTATAAAGTTATAATTTTGAGGACCTAGTTCCTTAATTGGTATTAAATCAGTATAAGCAATTCATGACCCTACCACTGATATGTATAATAAAGCTGTTGCCCAACTCATAATACATAAAATAGCAACTAGAACCCTGTAATGGACAACTAATGTACAGATCTCTTGAATCAATTCCAATCGATTTGTTGTTGTTATTTTATTCTATATAATTGTTTCAGGGTTTTCTAAAACTCCACTGAGAGTTTGCTGTGGAGAAGGTGGCAGCTACAACTGGAACGTAACTAATATCTGCGGTATGCCAGGTGTTAAGGCATGTAAAAAGCCATCAGCATCTGTTCACTGGGATGGCATTCATTTAACTGAAAGCGCATACCGTTTCATTGCCACCAGCTGGCTTAAGGGTCCCTATGCAAACCCACCAATTACGAGTCCTAATCGAATAATTAATTTTGTGGAATATGGCGCAGCTAATCAGGATGATGTTAAATAAGGAAAACATGCATGGTCAGCTTTGCCAAGATATTAATATTCAATAAGGCTAATTAGAAGGAAGAATATTATGGATTTATATATAAGTTCGTGTATTAAATAAGGAAAACATGCATGGTCAGCAATGAGCAAGTACAATTGATATACGTACAAGTTCGTGTATTAAATAAGGAAAACATGCATGGTCAGCAATGAGCAAGTACAATTGATATACGTACAAGTTCGTGTATTAAGTTTGAATCATGCACAAATTTATTTTTATATCAAGTGTGAACTGTGTGGAAATTTATACTAACACCAAAATATAATACAATAGCAGTTTAATTAGCACTAAAAGCAAAATATCGATGATCTGACTAAAAAAATATTAAAATAAAAAAATGCAATGTAAAATTAAGGACATATTGTATTTGACTATGAAAGATATTTTCAAGACAATTAATGCTCTGAATGCTACATTCATTTATTATTATTTGGCAGCCAATGACTATATCACCGTTCATGTTTGGTTGTGTAATATGGGGTTTAGTCCTCGTTATTCCACCAAACGAGTATTAATTGAGCCAGACTAAGATGGAATAAGTTGATTTTTAAGCCGGCCTAAATTAAATCACCTCACATGGTGATTTAATTTTATTACACGTCGTGGCCTAACTCTATTGATTATAATAATATATTATTAGGATATAAATAGTTATATTATTATTAATTATTATGATTATTAGTATATAATTATTTAATTAATATCTTATATTGTTAATATATCAAATAATTATTATAACAATATTATATAATTAGTATTTTTTTTATTAATAATTAATATGTTTTATTATTAATATATGAAATAATTATTGAAATAATTATTAAAATAATATTATAATATATATAATTATTATTAAAATATTAATATTATATTATTAGTAACTATTATTAATATATCATTACATAATTAATATCCTATATTGTTAATATATTAAATATTTTCTATTATGTTATTATATAATTAGTATATTTTTATTAATAATTTTATTAATATATAATTATATAATTAATACGTTATATTGTTAATATAATAAATAATTATTATAATAATATTATGATATATTATAGTTATTATTAATATATTAATATTACATAATTAGTATCTGATTAGTAATATATAATATATAATTAATATGTTATATGGTCAATATATTGAATAATTATTATAATAATATTATAATATATTATAGTTATTAATATATGAATATTATATAATTAATATCTTGTTATCATTATATTAATATAATTACAAAAATAATATTTTATATTGTTAATATATTAAATAATTATTATAATATTATTATATATTTAGTTTGTTATCTTGTATTTTTAATATATTATATAATTATTGTAATAATATTATAATATATTATAGTTATTATTAATATATTAATATTATATAATGAGTATCTTATTATTAATATATAATTATATAATTAATATCTTACATTGTTAATATATTATATAATTATTATAATAATATTAAAATATTATAGTTGTTATTAATATATTAATATTATATAATTAGTTTCTTATTATTAATATAAAATTATATAATTAATATCTTATATTTTTAATATATTATATAATTATTATAATAATATTATAATATATTATAGTTATTATTAATATATTTATATTATCTAATTATTAATAATTAACTAACTTATGCTTCTAAAACTTTAGTCCACCAATTCTAATCAAACAAAGAATAACTTAAGTCATTATCTGACTTTAGACCTCAACCAATTAAGAATGAATAATTTAGACCGGCTTAAATTGAAATAATCAATTTAGACCTTCTTAGTTTTACACCACCTAACTTATTTCTTCCGAATCAAGTGCACAACTTCTTCCTAAATCAGATTATATATTTGTGGATGAAAATGTTTGAGCTATTGTTAGCTCGACATGCATTAATTGCTTCATTTTTCTCTCATTTTCATTGCATTTAAGAGCTACGTACTCAAATCCCAGAACCGATCTCGCACGCTGATACTGGGGACCAAAAATATCATGCTGACAGGGAACGGTATCTAAATTCACTGTAGTTATTTATTATTTTGTTGAAGAATAACTGATATGCCGTGAATTAGAAAATTAAGATTGAAACGCTGAAATTTTTTTAGTGTAATTTTATTTATTTTATAAGAGGAACTAAAAGGTAATATTTATAAATATCAAGTTTCGAGAATACCCGATAGGTAATAAATGACTTCATTTAATCTCCGAAAATGTCCGATACTATATAATTTTATTCATTACAAAGACTGCCGATTTTTATATTTGATTTATTTGAAATTAAACATTACATTTCTTTTAGACGGATATTTTTTAGTGCTCTAACAAATTCAATATGTGTATTTCTGTTATAATGCACATGTATTAAATTTTTTAAGTCATTTCTCTCATTTCTAAAGTACCTGCATGTTGTACATGTATTTATCTAAGATATCTCTCATAAACAGCCAAGATTAAGACAATGAATAAACCAAGATAGACGATATATTCACTGAGAAGGCATAAAACGATGACGAAACTTCAAACGGTCATAAAACAACGCTCGAGTGTCCGATTTCAGCAAATGACCACTTTTCGGAAAACTTGCGAAAATACGCATGCGTCAGTACTCGCGATGCTAGTTTTCAAAATACAGAATTGCCAAAAAATAAAGAGAAGAGCTTCAAAACTTGAGTTGAAGTTTTCGATTAAGATTTTCATTTCTATTTTTCGATCTAAGTAGCTCGGTAAATTGGTTAAATAATGAACTTGTAGAATACCAATTTTTACTATTTTTTGAATTTTTTTTACTATTTTTTATGATTTATGAAAGATTACACAAAATGACTTAAAAATAAAAGAAATTTTGTGAAGAGTATATTTTCTCGGTAGTCTTTCCAATATAATATTTATTTCAAATAAATCAAATATAAAAATTGGCAGTTTTTCTAATAAATCAAGTTATATAGTATCTGACATTCTCGAAGCTTAAATGAAGTCATTTATTACCTATCGGATATTCTAGAAGCTTGATATTTACTTAAGTAGTCAATGCATGTACAACAAATAATATAATTTTTTTTGTCTTAATATAAACTCCACAATTAGTACAACTATCTCAAAAAAATATATTTAGCACCGCCTGTCACGACCCCGCCGCCGGGCCAGGAGTCGCGACAAGAGAGGCACCCTCGCATCCATCCTTCGTCCCGTCAACCTACGTCGCAAGCAAAAAGAACAAACAGAAACAATATGGGAGTCAGCTACAAAGCTCAGTAACCGGTTATTTAACAACGCGCTTCTCTATAATTGGCTTAATTAAACAACCATTCAAATAGATTAGATTAATCCACACAAATTCACATCAAATTATGCCTGCATATTTAACCAACGATAGCATTGGGTCTGGGTTACTAGTAAAACAAGTCACACAGTATCCATATCATTCCATTCCACATAATCATATCATTCACAATTCTCAGTACACAGAATCATATCATTTCGCAATTCAAATTCAAATCTCAGACCCGCTATCCTGTTAAATATGCATCATATGACCCAATACCTAATTCAAATCCAAAACCCAATTGAAAGTGCAATTCAATCAAAACAAATCGAAAACACAGATTATAGAGAAGTCCGGTTACCTGATAGTGATCAATTCAGAAATTCAATTTGAGTTGCAACAACTATTCAGAAACAATGCGACGTAATTGGAATTCCAATCAGACATACAATTGAATAAAAAAAAAAAACTTATCAAAATATCTAGTTAATTTCCTGCTGACATTTATGTATGTTAATTCTTTTCAGAGAGAAAGTAGCAGCGAGTGCAACCTGTTTAAATTTTTGTTGAACAACTGAGTTTTGTACAAATTACACACTGTTCCTGCATAAACTTATAATTCAACCGTTGCACAATGCACAAATGAGATAGTATAGCACCCTGTACCAACCTAAACCACCCTAAACCTCAGAACAACAGATCAAGCATAAAAAAGTAGTCTCAAAACACTTTTTTTTATTATAACCCATGTATTGTTAGTTATTAGTGTAATAATTTAGAAGTCAATCGTACGATAATTATATCATATATATTTTGTTCATGAACTGGATGATTAATAAATAGGGGGAATTTCATGTATCCCCTCAAAAACTTCAATATTACGTATTTCCCCCTCAAAATTTTGTAATATCAAATTTACCCTTCAAAATGGTTGGAACTCACATATTTACCCAAAAACAATAAAGCAATAAAAATTAACAGGTAAAATTTAATAGAGAATATTAATTAAATAAATAAGACCATTATACCCTCCCTCCTTTCTCTCTTCTCTCTCCGTGACTTCTCTTGTTCCTGCCACCAAAACAAATTGGAGCAGTGCCAAAACAAATTGCTCTAGAGACTGTTCTCCTTCACTCGTCTCTACTTCCCTTCTTCCATCGTCTAATATTACATAGTACCAGCTAACAAGCTAAAGAGATACAGAACAATAAAAGACTAAAACAACAACTGAAAACAGAACAAGGATGGAGTGCCTGGTACGTTACTAGTACCGGTTCTCATTTCCTAAAAATAAAACATCAACTACACTAAAAATTGAAAGCTAAAAGAGATAAGAAACTAAAAAAAAGGCAACAACACATTGTTGGATGATTGTATCAACCCGGTACAGTACTGGTACCAGCCTCATTCCATAACAAGAAATCTGAACTATCTTAGCATAAAAAAGTCTGAATTTAGTGAATGCTCAAGCTCTAATTCTGTTACATGAACCTGCAATAGTGTCCCTCGTGCTGACTGCCCCGTCCTTCTCCCAATTGGCCATTTGGTGTGATGTCTGTACCGCTGTCCTTGTGACATATTGGACCAGGATTTTTGAACTAAAAATGTTACATAAAAATCAGTAAAAACAAGGTATGTTGAGGTGACAGATTACATTGTCCCTACTAAAAACGTTAAAAATGTACACAGATTGGCTTAGTTGCATTTGTTTAGGTGTGTTTTGCATCATTTGATAGGTGTTAAGCAATATAAAAGGACCAAGAAGTGGCTAAGAGATACAAACAGCAGGAAGACTTAGAGTTATAAAATAGTTCTTATATACTTGGTGAAAGTTTAGGTTGCTTTGAGAATAGTTTTAGTTTATGCTTATGTTAGATCTATATTCAGTACTGTTCGTTGCTTTTTGATGATGAAGAGAGATCATAGTAGATCTTTCTTATGACAATTTTTGTAACTTAACTATTATGTTTCAGTAAAATGAAACTGGTCATAAAAGCTTTTGTAAGATGGATACAGAGAGAATTGAGAAATGAATTTTATTCTTTGATTGATACCGACTGATTACAATTGATCATGTATTTATAGCCTATACATCTCCTATACAATGTCTAACTGAATCAGTTACTAACTGACAGCTCCTATTACATTTTCTATTTTTAGCCCTTACAAATCTATATAATTGCATTAACAGTCGAAGTCCATTATTACTGGGCCTAGACCTTATTTTTTTTTTAAAAAAGTTGAGCAGTATAAAAAAATCGTTCGGCCATCTGTTAAGCAATTTGTAACTGTTTAGGAGTTGAAAGAGAAACCAAAACTTTTTATTTAATTTGACATAACAAGCATCCAGACATAAATAATTTCCATAAGAGCTTATTGTGTCATTTCTTTTTATACATAACTTATTTATCACCAATTATCAATAATTAGACAAGACTTGGGAAAAATCAGTATTGTGTGGGCCCAACTATTTTTTCTTATAGAGCGGTACAGACTCCACACCAAATGGCCAATTGGGTGAGGAGGATGGGACAGTCAGCACGAGGGACGCCGTTGCAGGTTCATGTAACATAATTAGAGCTTGAGCATTCGATAAATCCAGACTTTTTTCTGCTAAGATAGTTCAGATTTCTCCTTAAATAATGAGGCTGGTACCAGTACTGTACCGGGTCGATACAGTCATCCAACAATGTGTTGTTGTCCTTTTTTTTAGTTTCTCATCTCTTTTAGCTTTCAGTTTTTATTCTCAGTGTAGTTGACATTTTATTTTTTGGAAATGAGAACTGGTACTGGTACCGTACCAGGTCACTCCAGCTTTTTCTGTTTTTAGTTGTTGTTTTGGTTTTTTATTGTTCTGTATCTCTTTAGCTTGTGCTGATACCATGTAATATTAGACAATGGAGGAATGGAAGTAGAGACGATGGATGGAGAACAGTCTATAGAGATTTGTTTTGAACCAGGAACAAGAGAAGTCAGAGAGACAGAGAAGAGACAAAGGAGGGAGGGTATAATGGTCTTATTTATTTAATTAATATTGTTTATTGAATTTTAGCTGTTAATTTTTATTGTTTTATTATTTTTGGGTAAATATGTGAGTTTCAACCATTTTGAAGGGTAAATATGATATTACAAAATTTTGAGGGGGAAATACGTAATATTGAAGTTTTTGATGGGATATATGAAATTCCCCCTAATAAATATATCATTTTGTTCCTTGAGTATTATCGCATTTATGAATCATTTCAGGTTAATGACTTGAAGTTGTAGAACTTCATAATATAGATGATAAATACTCTTAATAGTCTCTAGCCGTGTTAATAGGAGGAACACTAAATGATCATAAAAAAGTTAGTATGTGAATTAAAAAATGGTTAAGTTTTACAAACCATAGACAAAGATGTGTCATTTTAATCATATAGATACATGTTACATAACATGGTATTTGACAGATCCTAAATAAAACGTTAAATGGAATTGCGTTCGTGCTATTAATGTTTTAATTCAGTGTGAAGTTCTAAAGTATGAGATGTTTGTCTTTCCTACATAAGAAATGTGTACTTGTGAATGTTGTCTAACGCTATATGTAAAAAGTAGCTATAAAGGTGACATTTCGGTATAGCTAGCTTTTACATAACCTAGTGAAATGTCATGCTATGTGTACTTGTGAATGTTGTCTCTCGTATTACCATACGGGTTATGGTATCACTAGGCCTCTTGATAGAGTAGGATTATCAGCATGCGGTATGTCCACGTCCACCTGTCTCTCTCTCCTTAGGTGGCCTAGTACAAGCCTTGCTCAGGTGTCCTATTTCTCCACAGTTGTAGCACTTACGAGTCTCCCTCTGAACCCCTGTCATACCTGAGTTCGAGACTGCCAAGGCTGATCGCATCCCCGCACTTCAACTAGTCTCGGAGTGCAACTTCATGCGACTCCCCTCCTGCATCATAGCTGCAATTGCCTCTTCCAGTGGGGGAATCTTCATCTGAGCAAGGAGCTCTGCTCTTCTCTGATCGAATGCTTGGTTGAGATGTTTCAAGAACCGTATAGTTCATCTGAGCAAGGAGCTCTCATCTTTCTTGCATTCTAGATCATTGCAACTTTTCCTCGGCGACAAGTGATCATCTGCCCATAGTCTCTCTAGATTATCTACGGCATACTCCTGGATCGTCCTATCTCCCTGAACCACCTCATCTATTTGGTTCTGTATCTGAAATACTCGCATATTGTTCTCTGCCCCCGCATAGGTCCTCTTCAATTTGGCCCAGATATCCAGCACACTCTGGAGGCCATCAACTGTCACAGAGATCGATTGTACCATAGAATTGAGGAACCAGGTATACAGTAGCGCATGTGTGGATTTCCAATCCTCCCGCTCAGCTGTGTTCTGTGCTAGCTCACTATTTTCCCCTGTCAACCACCCGTCGAGGAGCTTACCCTGAAGTGCCCATATGATCCGTCGTGACTAGCTCAGATAAGTCTCTGGTCCATCAAGTTTTATGTCCACCGGTGGGAGATCCAACTTCGTCTGTGGTTGGCCCAAGGTCGAGGTATTTGCCTCTTTAGAGTCTTTCAAAAGCTAGAGCAATGTCCTCACATTCTCTGGATCTAGCTTTTCAATAAACTTATCCATTGGATCTTGTTTTTGGACATGTTTCTCCATCATCCTTCAACTCGTGCTTACTCCACAATAGTAACACAAGTTACAATATTTCAAACAACCTACAATAATACATCAAACAACACAACCATAAAACTCCATTGCTGAAATCACTGTTCACCGGTACTGTAGCCATCTGTTCACCCGCTACCCGCTAGTACTGTTCACGTCGGGTACTGTTTACCGCTACCCGTTACTGTAGCGAACAGTGATTCTAGCGTCCAGATCTGACCCTGGACCAAATGATCACTGCATGCATCCAGCCCATTAACCTCCCATCACAGGACTGTGGGGAAACAGCCCCTCCCCCCCACAAAGGCGATAGAGAGATGTCCCTAACATTTCTCTAATTACTCTTTTACCTAAATATCCTTAATACATTCTTAATTCTCAACACATATGCATAGCTATGACTATATGAATGCAAGATTGCAAGTCGATGTTACAACTTTCGTGAATTCATTACATCAGTAATGAAGCTACTGCTCCTCCTCCTATTATCTATACCATGTCTGAGCCATAGACAAACACACATAACATCAATTTTTAGCTTCGGCGACTCATATGCCGATACAGGAAACCTATTTATTCTAGGGACACGGAACCTGACACTTGGGCCAGTCGTGTCAGGTTACCCACCTTATGGTATGAACTTCTTTCATCAACCCACCGGCCGCTTCTCTGATGGGAGATTATTACTGGATTTCATTGGTAAGAGTACTTTCTAGATATTTCATGCAATGCAATCTGAATCAATATTATTTTTATTTGCTGCGCAAATAATATAAAAGGATTAAACAAATATAATGTGAGTTATATTTTTTTGAGTAAACGTTGGAGATCAACCCACCCAACTATTTAATACCTTTGTTATTACAACAAAGGATTTCTCTCATCTGAGTTTCGAATTCATGACCTCTCACATAGAGACCATGTGTCTTATCCACTAGACTAAAAGTTTGGGTTAGACTCTTTCTTTTTTTTAGTAAGAATCATGTGCATTTTCCTTTTTTTTTTTTTTTTTTAATTCACATATATTAGGGTGCTCAACTAAGTTGTTGTTATGTCATCTATTGAGTAACACGATTTTCCTTAATAATTAACTGTCAAAGTCCACCACCAACCACCCCTGAAAAGAAGAGAGAAAGAAAAGAAGGAAACAAAAACTCTTGATTTACTGGCAAGGTCTGACTTGCAAAGAATGATATAAAGACTTGATTTAATTAATATTGGATTATTCTAAGCAGCCCAAGAATTTGATCTACCGTTTCTACCACCATACTTGGGTCACAATGGAAGTTTCCAGCATGGCATGGACTTTGCGGTTGCCGGTGCAACGGGATTAGACTATTCCTTCTTTGTGGAAAAAAATGCTACATTTCCAACTCTTTTAAATACAACGCTAAATGTTCAACTTGGATGGTTCCTGGAGTTGAAGTCTTCCCTTTGCTCTTCATTTGACAGTATTCATCTCTGTTTTGAAGTTCCATCATGTGGATTATTAGTTAACTAATCAGGCAGTCCATGGCCTGGTGAAGGCATAGTGTAAATTCATAGCATGCCAACACGGTACTCCTTCAATGGAATGTTGCCTATGTGACATTCGGATCAGTCGCAACTCGTACGTGATGATGAAATGCAACACCATTATATTAAATTGGAGGAATTGATTGATTAAATACCAAATACAATAGTTCAGTGAATTGACCTAACCAAAGTGGAATTATTCATTTGTTTAGGGCTTTGGTTTAATTAGGGTTAGTGTCAAGACTCATAAGCACAATTTCATCATTTATTTAAATGAATTAGTCACTGGATTTATGTTTAGGTTGCAGGAAATTCTTTCGTAACTCACTCTTTATTGTTGGAGAATTTGGTACAAACGACTTTTCAATTGCCATTTTGGGTGGGAAGACCTTGGCTGAAGTTAAAAGTTATATTCCATCTCTTGTTGAAGTCATTACAAAGGCAATTGAGGTTACAATTTGAATTATTGTTTACTCTTATTTTGTTGGCTTTGTCACTTATTTAATATTTTCTTCTCTGAGTTCAATTATATATAACAAAATATACTCTCTTTTTTTTTATCTTATTTCTGTTACATTCTTGTAGAGACTAATCTTCGAAGGGGCATTGACTATAGTGGTACCAGAGAATGTGCCATATGGATGCATACCTGTGATTCTTTCGTTGTACCAGAGCACAGATGAAACAGATTATGACCCTCATACTGGGTGCCTGAGGAAATTCAATGAATTGTCACTATATCAAAATAGGCTCCTGCATAAAGCCGTTAATCGGCTTAAGTTGAATTTCCCGCATGTGAGACTCATCAATGCAGAGTATTATCGTCCCATAACTGAATTTCTCAAGGATCCAAAGCACTTTGGTATGTTATTTTTCACCATTAATGTCATAGGATTATTCCTATATAGGTATGGGTACAAGTAAAACTTTTTGAAAGATAAAAGCATATTGATACAGATACTTTTAATTGGGTAGAACAGAGTAAAAGAAAATATTGTGATAAATTGGTCTGTCAACTGTCATAATAACGAACATGCAAGTAATACAAATTATGTGTTGCAAAACATTCCTTTTAACGAATTATAGATAAATTGGAATCCATTAAAAGTAGATTTGAAAGTTTCTCTTTGTGTACGTCCAAATTTATGTATTTGAAATTAAAAAGGACAGGTGTGTACATATTTCCTTAATTCTAATTATTTATCATTCATTATACTGTAGGATTCATAGACACACCACTACGAGTATGTTGTGGAGTAGGAGGTACATATAACTTCAACATAAGCCAGGGATGCGGCATGCCGGGTGTAAACGCTTGTCAGAATCCATCAGCCTATCTCAATTGGGACGGGGCCCACTTAACAGAAGCTGCTGCTCGCTACATCGCCCACGGTTGGCTCAGAGGTCCTTATGCTGATCCACCTATTTTAACTGCTGTCACAACTGAATTACTTCTACCATTGGGGCACGCAATGAGTTACTAGAGAAGACCCTGGTTGATATTGAAGAATAAAATAAAATTAATTTGTGTTGAACTTATTTTTCTTCTTTTATTAATATTCCACCTTTCTGTTTCCCTGATTCCTTATATATATGCTTAGAGGAATTAGGCCAACATAGGAATTGGATCTGCTGCAATCCGAATGGTATGAATAGTAATCCTAAAATCTATGCTTTTCTAAATCCAGTCATCCAATAATTTATGTGCACGAATCTCGAAATAACTCAACAGTTGGATTTGGAAAAGTAGATATTGTAGGATACTATTCATGGGTAAAAAATCGCACCAGATTCGGATCTGGCCAACATGACACGGGAACTCAGTAATTTATCTTCTTTTTATATTTTGAATAAATACAGAAGGCTTGAAAATTTCCACATTCATAATTTATTACCATTGATGAGCACATATAAATGCATCTTATCACTTTCTGAATCCATTTCTTCTGGCACAAAAAATGGAATTTTCTAATTGATTGGTCTTGGATTCAAATTTTAAATTAACTATCTTGCTACTTTCAATGCACAGCACATTAATTTTATCCATTGAGCTCTCATTTCTACCAGCAGCACAATAAAACAGAGAAAGAAACGTCACAAAATGTCTTTCCCAAACTCAAAAGATAGTGTCAAAATAACAAAATTCGTATGAAATCGAAGATAGTTCAAATAAATGATAGAAAAAGCATCAACAAATATCCCAAAAATAAACATCACCATATTAACTTATGAAAGTGTATCCGTCAATAAACATAACAACAAATTAATAGCCATGTACAAGTATCACGGCGTCTATCTAAATATAGAGGAGAGATTACTAGGCAATTAATTGTTAAGTGATGAACACTTCAACAACACATTAGGTATAAACATTTGTGAGCTCCGATATGAATAACTTACAAATTAAGTGTGGAGTACAAACATTTTTGTAGTCGACAAGGGGTTAGAACATGGAGGTTTTTATAATTATTTTATCGATTGATGTAAGTTGTTAAATAA
This sequence comes from Carex cristatella, assembly GCA_024447775.1. Classification (NCBI taxonomy): domain Eukaryota; kingdom Viridiplantae; phylum Streptophyta; class Magnoliopsida; order Poales; family Cyperaceae; genus Carex; species Carex cristatella. The sequence goes on from JAJHPF010000016.1 coordinate 7,878,057, forward strand.
AAGTAATTTCAATATATTATTTTCTTTCTTACAAACCAGAAAATTAAGTTTAATAGAACCACATAACAATTTGACGAAACATTTTAGGAATGAATGAAATCGGATTTGCATATTTATTTAAAAATATCAAATTAATTTCAGGCAAAGATATTCATAACAAATAAATATTTCCTGACGTATTTTAGGTCCAGAATAGAAACTATTGAAAATTCACGAAATGAACGTCTAGTATATCTAATAACGGTTTATATTATTCAGAAAATTAAGACAAAAAATTTAGAAGCAAATTAGATTCATTCTAAAATTTACAACATGTAACTCCCAGCGAAATGAAACAAAAAACAATTTTTGGTAAAAGTTATGCAAAATAAAAATATGCAGGGGCTCAGATGCAATTATAGAATTAAAAAAGGAGCCTGATAATTACTCCCCAAACAAATCTTCAAGCTCGCCCCCCAAGTTTTTAATTATAGCTTACATTTTCATCGCTCATATCCAAGCATTTAAAGTTTTGTTTATAATCTATTAAATTACTACTCGCATGATTCTAAACCTATACCCACAAGGATTTAAATCTCAAATTTGAATAGTTTTAACTCGTAATTATTTTTATCTTCAAGCCAAAAAGATAAAAGATTTCTTTCACCCACTATTTTTTTTTTCTTTTGATTATTTTCGTTCATTTCCGACGATCCATACGTAATGAATTTTGCGAATCTAAAAATACGAACATTTTATACTCAATTCTCTCTTTCAAATAAAATCCATGAAAAAAAACTTTGAGTTATTTTCAAGTCGGTGTTTTTTTCTTAAAGTAAAACTCATAAACATTTTAAATTCTTAAGATTTTAAACCTCAGATGTCTATGATTTAATGTACTATGCTCAAGCGATGAAACCTCAAATCTAAGTTTTTATTTTTTTTTGCGCGTTTCACAAGCATTTTAACCTAACAATTCAATCCTCTTAAAATAACATTTCAAGCATCTAAACCTCACATATCAAACTTTTTACCTTGACAGTTAAATTAACTAAAAACCTTACGTATCAAACCTTTTACCTTGACAGTTAAATTAACTAAAAGTTCACATATCCATTTAAAACTATAAAGTAAAGAATATAAATCTCACATATCATACACTAAACCTAACAATTTTATCATCTTAACATAACATTTTAAATCTCACATATCAAACATTTTACCTTAACATAAATTAACTGAAAATCTCACATATCAACCATTTAAACCTACAAAGTAAAACTTATTAACCTCACATATGACACATTTAAACTCACATATAATTAAACCTAACAATTCAATTCTCTTAACATGACATTTAAACCTCACATATCAAACATTTTACCTTGACAATTAAATTAACTTAAAACTTCACATATCAACCATTTAAATCTATAAAGTGAAGCATATATAAACCTTACATATGAAAGATTTAAACCTAACAATTACAATTTCTTTATGAGATCTATAGCACAGTTTTTACAAACTTGAAACTAAATAATGTACCAGTACCAGTCATGACCCAAGCTTACTTTGGGTATGACAGAGACATATACTAAAATAATGTATCAGTACCAGTCAGTACCTCAGGAACTGGGTGCCGAAATCAAACTTTGGTACACCCCTTACACCAATACCAATAGCTACACAAACCAACTTTACACCTCAAGGGGTTATTTTTTTTAATTTGTGCTTCTGTGAATACAATATTTATATTATTGTTCATATGGAGGACCGAATTTCAAATTCAGTACATGAGCATTCCAAATATTTATATAATATTTTACTATAAATATCATTTATATTATATTATTTAATGGTTGTACACATATGGGGTCAAATTTGAAATTGGATACAAAAGTTAAACAGGAATAACAAAAATTATTTGTAACAGAAAGAAGGTGAATAAATTAAACAAGAATAACAAAAATTCATATTAGCATCTGAGTTAAGGGGAGTGGTGGTGGTGGTGGCGGGGTCCGATGCCTAGTTGAAGCCGTCCGATCCGTATCAAAATTTATGCACACTTGATCCGACGACTCTAATCAGAATTCTCTGATCGATCAGAGCCCTACCTCAAACATTGGAGGTGACTATATTCCAATTCTTCCTAAAATTCCGTCAAATTCCAATTAGTGTTCTAGTAAGAATATTCAAATCTCAATTTGAGCAAATGGAGATTTCGCTTCTTCTGGATGCCCTTGACAGAGCAGCGAGGCGTTGGTGCTGTGGAGGGATTTTTCAGTGGAGGTAGCCGCGGAACTTGGGAATGAGGCGGAGGTGGGAATATTTTCACGAAAGAAAGAAAAGAGAACAAGAATTTGTTGTTGTTATACTTTTATGACTATTTTACTCTTCCAAAAAACTTTTCCGTTAAATATTAACAATGATTATGTTATTTTTTATAATAAAAAAAATCATAGCACTACCAACTTTTATAACAAAAACAACACAATTTACTGCATGGAAATTGCTATAGAGATATACAAGCATATGTTCTAGCAGGAGAAATATATGAGGAATGGCTACAGTGCTATGGATAGCATAGAGGACATCCGTACAACGGCTCAAAATTTGAGTTTTCAAAATTCTAACGGCCGATCGGAACGTTCAATATGTAATCTGCACTAAAATGCACTTGCAAACTAAATTTTACATTTTTTAGAATTTTTTTTACTATTTATTCAATATTTTACAAAACTGTTGTTTTTAAATAATTCTGGATTACTAAAAATAGCAGTTTTATAAAATACTTAATAAATAGTAAAAAAATTCTAAAAAATATAAAATTTGGTTTGGAAGTACATTTTAGTACATATTACATGTTGAACGGTTCGGATCAACCATTACGATTTTAAAAACTCAAATTTTGAGCCGTTACACAGAGGTCCTCTATGCTATCCATAGCACCGTAGCCATTCCCAAATATATGACATACCTACCGATAATAGTCAAACCATATTTATATTTATTTTTAATTTAGAAATACAGATATAGATGCCGATCAGAAGTTAAACGCATTTGATAATGTAGCTCTGCTAATCATTGTTTGACTTTGGCAAAGTTGAGTCATTCTCGGTGTTTTATGGATATATGTAGTTAACCGAATTAAATGGATGAAAATATTAATTGTGTTGTGAATTGAAAGCCAGGTGTGTGTGTATATTAGTAAAGTTGGAAGTTAAGCCAGCCAATTATTTAATAGTCTTGTTATTATAACAAATGACTTTTTTTATTTGATTTTCGAACTCATGACCTCCCACATAGAGATCATATGCCTTTACAACTAGATCAAAGGTTGATTCTTAGGTGTATATATAGTTATTTTAAAATTTGAATCCCAAGACCAAACGGTTAGAAAATAATTAGAAATTTGCATCATATGTAGTTTTTGTGCCAGAAGTGATAAGATCATGTATAATTTATTGAAAGACATATAGCTTTTGTGCTGGTCAATGGTAATAAATTATGAATATAGAAGCTTTGGATCCTTCTGCATTTACCAAATATTTTGAATAAAAAAAAAGAAAAATTACTGAGTTCACATGTCATCTTGGCCTAATTGAACTAAGCAAACATCCAAGGAAACAGAAAGGTAAAATATTAACAGGAATAAATGTTTAGCACAAATGCATCCAATTTTGATTATCATAATTAACCAGGGTGTTCTTTGGTAACTTATTTTCTTGCCACAATGGTTTAGGTAATTCAGTTGTGGATAGCTGTTAAAATAGGTGGATCAGCATAAGGACCTCTGAGCCAACCGTGGGCGATGTAGCGAGCAGCAGCTTCTGTTAAGTGAGCCCCGTCCCAATTGAGATAGGCTGATGGATTCTGACAAGCATTTACACCCGGCATGCCGCATCCCTGGCTTATGTTGAAGTTATACATACCTCCTACTCCGCAACATACTCGTAGTGGTGTGTCTATGAATCCTACAGTATAATGAATGATAAATAATGAGAATTAAGGAAATAACTTCATACACATCCTTTTTAATTTCAAATAAATAAATCAGGAAAGAGAAACTTTGCTACCCAAAAGTTTCTGTATCAATATGCTTCCATCCCTGAATTCTTTTTTTATTTGTACCAACAACTATAGTAATAGGTAAAATCCTATAACATCAACGGTGAAAGATAACATACCAAAGTGCTTTGGAGATTTGAGGAATTCAGTTATGGGACGATAATACTCTGCATTGATGAGTTTCACTTTTGGGTATTTCAACCTAAGCCAATTGACAGCTTTATGCAGGAGCTTATTTTGATACAGTGACAATATATTGAATTTCCTCAGGCACCCGGTGTGAGGGTCATAATCTGTTTCATTTTTGCTCTGGTACAATGACAGAATCACAGGTAAGCACCCATATGGCCCATTCTCCGGTACCACTATAGTCAATGCCCCTTCGCTGATTAGTCTCTACAAGAATTCAATATTTAAAGGTGGTACCAGAGAAAATAGAAATAAGATAAAAAAAAAAAGAGTATATTCTAAATTAGTAAATTTCTAATTATGAGTAAAATAAGATAAAGCGATAATTCAAATTATAACCTCAATTGCCTTTGTAATGACTTTAACAAGAGATGGAATATAGCTTTTAACTTCAGCCAAGGTCTTCCCACCAAAAATGGTGAACGAAAAGTCGTTTATACCAAATTCTCCAACAATGAAGAGTGACCTACGAAAGAATTTCCTGCAACCTAAACATAAATTGAATGACTAATTCGTTAAAATAAATGATGAAAGTGTGCTTCCGGGTCTTGACCCTAACCCTAATTAAATGCATAATTCCACTTGGTTAAATTGGAATTAGACCCTTAAATTTTTTTGTTAGGACAATTCACCGAACTATATACTGTACTTAGTAACTATTTAATCAATTCTACCAATTAGATATTAATAATGGCGTTGCATTGCATCATCACTGATCCAAATGTCACATCGGCAACATGTCATTGAAAGAGTACCATGTCACCATGCTATGAATTAAATTCCCATGATGCAATTTTAAAACAGAGATGAATACTGTCAAATGAAGAGCAAAGTGAAGGCTTCAACTCCAGGAACCATCCAAGTTGAACATTTAGCGTTGTATTTAAAAGAGCAGGAGATGTAGCATTTTTTTTCACAAAGAAGGAATAGTCTAATCCCGTTGCACCGGCAACCGCAAAGTTCATGCCATGCTGGAAGCTTCCATTAAGATCCAAGTATGGTGGAAGAAACGGTAGATCAAATGCTTGGGCTGCTTAATTAGAAAAAATAATATTAATATCTAGCCTTAATTAATATCTATCTCTCATTTACTTGTATTCAATTAAAGGAAATAACATTAATAACAAAGGCACGGAGGAAAATACAATTATTTTTGGTATTTCTGTTAAATATTATCTCCTTCCTGTTGAAATGTAAATAGTTCATGGAATGTAAAGCTGCACAGATGGAACAGAAAGAAAGAAACAAATAAATTAAAAAATATATATATATATAAAGGAATCCGTCACTTCTTGGGATTGCACAACATTCTTAGATCCATAAATTGTCTAATGTTCCTTGTTTCGCCCCACTATTTCCCTAGGATCCATATTGGAGCAGATACACAGCTACAGGATTAGTTATTTAGCTGAGGGCAATATTGTAATTAGTGAAGCAATAGAATTAGTTAGTGGCAAAACTGTAATTAGAGATTAGTTAAAAGGCAATGCTGTTGCTATAACTGTTGCCTATAAATATAGGTTCTGTATTCTATTGTAAGGTTACACATTGAGAAATAAAGATTTTCCATTCTCTACAATTCTGTCTCTTCTCTGTCTCTTGTTTTAATCCATCAACTCCATATCATCCGATCGACGCAACTTACTGGATGAAGAAATTCCACCAATGGATCCCTTCTGTTCAATTACACCCACAAGAAAATTCATAGACAGTTAGCAGTTTTGGGATGGTCACAGATGGTTCTGATGTTGTCGATTGCAGTGAGTTACTACAGTCTACAGAGGGTATGAAGTCTCGATCCTTTTTCCCCTCACATCGATAACTTAAATATATATAAAAGCATACCTTCTTTACAAATTACAACATTCCATGCCAGTCTTATCTTGCCAGTAAATCAAGATTTTTTTTTCCTGGTGTGGTAGGGGTTGAACATATAAGAAATAAAAAAATGGGAAAAGCAAATAATTCTACGTTAGATAAAAGATTCTAAACTCTTTTGGAGTACAACTTCCCCTTTGATTTGTGAAAAGATTTTTTCTTGCACTGCATGAATTATCTAAATTCTAAAAGGTACTCTTACCAATGAAATCCAGTGTCAATCTCCCATCAGAGTAGCGGCCAGTGGGATGATGAAAGAAGGTCATACCATAAGGTTGGTAACTTGGCAAGACTGGCCCAAGTGTCGGATCCCGTAACCCTAGAATAAATCGGTTTCCTGTATCGGCATATGAGTTGCCAAAGCTAAAAATTGATGTTATGTGTGTTTTGCCATGGCTAAAACATAATATAGACAATCCGACTAGGAGCGCTAGCTTCATTGTTGATGTAATGAATTAATGAATATTGAAATATCGACTTCAAATCTTGTATTCATATAACCATTGCGATGCATGCGCAGTTCTGAAGGGAGGAGGAAAATAAAATAATAAACAAAGACTTGTACAAATAGATCTTGAAGGGGTCAAATTTTGGCATATGTATACCGTAGATTTGATTGGACACCATTATGAGGATGTAAAATAGAAAATTAATCGAAACTCTTTATTTCAACACAAAAATTTACCAACAAACAAAGTTATTTGTTTAAAGCAAAAACAGAGTGCGTCGGTGTAGCTCATCAAAAGTGCTTGGATGTTTTGTAAAGGTAGACAAAATCAATGAGTAAAATAAAAGGTCGAAATTTCCTCAGCAAGTATTATTAGTTCAAAAATTAATGTGTTTAAGAGGCAATAGTAGTCGAGTAGAACTATAGAGTCAAGTGTCAAAAAATGTTCAAAATATGAATGCATTAAAATTAAATTATAAACATTTTAGTTTTAACAGCTTGACTTCATATTAAATTAATTCAGAAGTTTAAATTTTTTGTATTTAAACGCATCACTCATAAGGCAGACAGATTTTAAAGAAGAAATTAGCTTTATTTGAACTATCTTCGATTTTATATGAATTTTGACACTATCTTTCGAGTTTGGGAAAGACATTTTCTGACATTTCTTTCTCTGTTTTATTGTGTTGCTGCCTTGCTGGTCAAAATGAGAGCTCAATCGAATATAATACCTAATTTTATATACTGTTTGTCATGGAATATCCAAAGCCATTGATAGAGCAACAGCCGTCTTTGTGAGCACAAGACAAGTCTTCAATGGCAAGAAGTCCTTCTCACATTTACGTTGAATGGTCATAGAATAGGTCTTCCAAGACAGCAAGATATATATGGCCCTTGAGAAATTCTCTCCAAATTTTCTAATGAATTTCTTTTTTGTATTTTTCTAAATAGAAAAACGTATGTTCAGTTTATGTACTTTTCTATGTTCTCTTGTACTTTGGGGACCAATTCTTATATATAGCAACTTTTCTGGTTATCTGCCAATTTGAAAAGATATTTTGTGCATTTGCATCAAAATTCATGCTGTAATGTCAAAATCCATGTAACTGCATTGATATCCATGTGGTCCACACAATTCTCTAAAAAGGCAGTTTTCTAATTGCAAATCTCAGAATCAGTTCATTAATAATTTGGTATTTGACTAAATTGTTCTACATATGTATGGACCACACTCTATTGAATACATAGATTGTCTAATATCTTAATTTCATATTACAATACTTAATTGTGACAATCATATATATGACAGTATACAATTCATAATTATATTACATATATGCTCTAACGTTGGATGTATGATGCAACAATTACAACATTAAGATACATGCTGATTTATCTGGTTTGCATGAGTATAGTCACTGTGAAAAGTGTATATTTAAATGATGTTAAACCAAATAATATCTGAATTTATTCTTCAATTGAATGCAATCAAGTCCCCCACAGAATTTTAAAATTTGCATTATTATTTTTTTTGCTTCCATTTCCTTTTGCGTGCACATTGCCTCTTTTGTTTTTAACAGAAGAATAAGTGTATATAGTTTGTCTTCTTGCAACTATTTATCTAGAAATCCTCTAATTGCTGATGCTGAGTATTGGTGGTTCAGCATAAGGGCCTCTGAGCCATCCTTCAGTGATGCGGTGATAAGCAGCCTCAGTTAAGTGAACACCATCCCAATTAACATATTCCATTGGATTTTCACATGAACCAACACCTGGCATGCCGCATAATTCAGCTTGGTCGAAGTTGTACTGGTTAGTTGCATTTCCACAGCAATCCCTTAGAGGGGTATCAGTTAATCCTGCAATAGTAGAAGTGGTATAGGTGAGAATGTGAGAAATAATATCAGTCAGTGTGATATCATCTTTAATTTTTTTCCTTGAATGATTTTACTTTATAAATATCACATGATGTGATGATTGTTAAGAATATTCTCTAAATTAATTTCTCCTATTAATATTCTTTTCACCCAGATGATTTGATAAACAGTTCTCCATATTACACATAATGTGATGAGTGTTAAGAATACTAAATAATTAACCTTAACTGTCTAATATTTGAGATCTTATCATCGGTTAATTAATCTCTGTCTTGTACAAGGAAGGGAAGCTTACCGAAGTGGTCTGGCATCCTGACGAAATCTATAATGGGGTGATAATAGCTTGCATAGATAAGCCTAATATGTGGATACTTGTGTTGTAGTTGTTTTATCGCCTTTAAGAGTTCTGCATTGTGGTGCCACGATAGATAATTCAAGTCCTTAAGGCACCCTGTTTCGGGCTCATAGTCCTCCTTAGGTCTACTAGTGTTTTTTGCTAGATTTTCAGGGTTGCACCCGTCTGGCCATAGGCCCGGTATAATAATTGTTTTGGCTCCTTCTTTAATTAGACTCTATGAAGAAACTACTTATTAGTGTTTGTTTTTTGGCTCAATATTTGGCATGATTTGGAGGAAAACACTATTCTAATGTTCATCCTGATGATTAATAAGTTACGAATGGTTTTTTTGTTGTGTATGCTTAATACTCACAAGTTGTCATAGTTTAGCTTTCCTAATTTGCCAAATTTCTTTCCCTCAAGAGTTCTTCAAGTATAAATATAAATATAAATTACTCGAGCAGTTCGGCTTAAACTTGTAAATATTAACTATTTTGCTTACTGGCAGTAATATGTAGGCATCTAGGAAAATATCAGATTATATATGTACCAATATGAAGCGTTTCAGCACTAAAATAATGTACCTCAGTCGCAGCAGAAATTGTTTCAATAACCATAGGCACATAACCATGCACTTGCTCAAGACTTTTGCCTCCTAATCTCATACGACTATAGTCGTTTGCTCCAAATTCTCCAACGATAAATAATGACTTACTAAAGTACTCCTGGCATTCTATAATAACAATGGAGAAGTTTAAATTAATAATTGAAGTGCTATTTGTTATTGTAAATAAAATTTGCAGAGAAACCTTCAGAGAACTTGCAGAGGGAAGGCTTCAACTCAGAAAACCAACCAAGCTGTACACTGAGGGAACTGTTGAACATGATTGAATTTGAGAGATTGTTATTCACAAAGAAATCAAAATCCAATTCCGTGGCACCAGCAACAGCAAAGTTTGCTCCTTGTTCAAAGCTTGCATTATGCGCCAAATAGGGTGGGACAAAAGGTAGATTAAACTCTTCAGCTATATTATATACAAAAAGGTTTAGTAATCATGAGCACTTAATAAATAATTAAATAATGTTAAAAGAAAACATATGAATAGAAAGTATAGCATTTTTCCATTATTAATTTGCTGAATTCAGTTTTCCTGTACTATCAAAATATTTGAATAATGATCATCAGTAATTCAGTAACCAATTTTGGATTGTAACGAAATTCTATGAACACAATATGTTGACACCGCAATGGAATTATTAAACATAACATATTACCTAAGAAATCAAGGACTAATCTTCCATCGGATAACCGGCCAGTGGGGTGGTGAAAGAAGGTATCTCCATAAGGGGGCATTGCAATCCATATGTCTTTCAAAACAGGGGTTGCAAGAATAACCACGTTGCCGGTGTCGGCAAAAGAGTTGCCAAAGCTAAATATTGAGGTAAATTTCGGGGAACCGGGCTTAGCAAGACCATGGCATGAGAGAATTAGGAGCAAAATCAGAGGAAGGATACTCATTGATTGATGCTTGAGCAGAGGAGAAATGAGAGAGCACAAATAGTACTTTTAAATTGAGGACAACAGACTGAAAGCTCCAGCTGCATTGACTTTCTATTTTCTTTGAAAGAAACAAAGAATATTACAATAGTCGGTCATTTAAATATTTAATTAAGCTTCTAAATATTGAGTGAGTCTGTGGTACTATGCATAAAACGATTTAGTCCATCAATATATAAAAACATACCAGCTTTATATCATTCTTTGCAAGTCATGATCAGACCTTACCAGTAAATCAAGAGTTTTTGTTTCCTTCTTTTCTTTCTCTCTTCTTTTCTGGGGTGGTTGGTGGTGGACTTTGACATTTATTTATTAAAGAAAATCGTGTTACTCAATAGATGACATAACAACAACTTAGTTGAGTACCCTAATATATGTGGATTAAAAAAAAGGGAAAATGCACATGATTCTTACTAAAAAAAGAAAGAGTCTAAGCCAAGCTTTTAGTATAACTAACATTATATTTGTTTAATCCTATCATATGAATTATTTGCTCAGCAAATAAAAATAATGTTGATTGCATTGCATGAAATATCTAGAAATTACTCTTAAGTCTTACCAATGAAATCCAGTAATAATCTCCCATCAGAGAAGCGGCCGGTGGGATGATGAAAGAAGTTCATACCATAAGGTGGATAACCTGACACGACTGGCCCAAGTGTCAGATTCCGTGTCCCTAAAATAAATAGGTTTCCTGTATCAGCATATGATTTGCCGAAGCTAATAATTCATGTTGTGTGTGTTTTGCCATGGCTCAGACATGGTATAGATAATAGGAGGAAGAGCACTAGCTTCATTACTGATGTCATGAATTCACCAATATTGTAACATCGACATGCAATCTTGCATTCATATAATCATAGCTATGCATGTGCAGTTTCTAGAGAGGAGTAAAAAATATATATACAAAGACATGTACATATAGATCTGAGCATGTAAGATCTGGAAGGAGCCAAATTTAGCACTTCGATCACATGGATAAACGGTTTACTTGATTGGGCACCATTAAGAAGTTGTAAAATAGAAAAATAATCGAAATTCTTATGTCCATACTGGAATATACCTACAAACACTATTATTTGGTTGAACTTAATGCTAAAAGAAAACAAGAAAAAGAAAAAAAAAAGAGTGTATTGTTGAGCTCATCAAAATGTTTGGTTGTTTTGTAAAAGGGTTGTCAAAATCAATGATTAAAATTTCAAATAATAGGTAGAAATTTTCAAGTATTATAAGTTCAAAAATTAATGTGTGATTGATCACGAAACAAGCAATTCAATAATTTCGCTGGTGCGTGGCTGAGCAATTCAAAATGGCCCAAACGACTTCTGATCAATTGCACACTCCAGTTAAATCTCTTCAATATGTATTTGTTCTGGTCCGGCAACACATATATCGTAGTGCATGGATTAGTTGAATTAAATTTGAACCCAAAGAAATTAACACATTAAGAATACACACAGATTTATCTGGTTTGCAAGAGTATAATCACTGTAAAAAGTGTATATTTAAATGGTGTTAAACCAAATAATATCTAAATTTATTCTTCAATTGAAAGCAATCAAGTCCCGCAGAATTTTAAAATTTTCATTGGCTTTTTTTGCTTCCATTTGCTTTTGCATGTACATTGCCTCTTTTATTTTTAACCGAAGAACAAGTGTATATAGTTTGTCTTCTTGCAATAATGTATCTAGAAATCCTCTAATTGCTGATGCCGAGTATTGGTGGTTCAGCATAAGGGCCTCTGAGCCATCCTTCAGCGATGCGGTGATAGGCAGCCTCAGTTAAGTGAACACCATCCCAATTGACATATTCCATTGGATTTTCACATGAACCAACACCTGGCATGCCGCATAATTCGTCTTGGTCGAAGTTGTACTGGTTAGTCGCGTTTCCACAGCAAGCCCTTAGAGGGGTATCAATAAATCCTGCAATAGTAGAAGTGGTATAGGTGAGAATGTGAGAAATAATATCAGTCAGTGTGATATCATCTTTAATTTTTTTTCCTTGAAAGATTTTACTTTATTTCATTCTGTGTCAATTAGGGGTTCCTGCAGCATTTGTTTGGGCTTAATTGTGACATTGAAATGTAAATTCATGTGTGCAATGCCACCTAATAATCCTTGATTTGGACTTTTTTCTGAAACAAGTTTTATGAATACTACAATACTAATTTGGTCAAGTAGAGAAAAAGGCATCATGTCTGGTCCAGTACACTGTACATATCAATATACCATGCCCTGGCATTTTTTTATTTAAGTTTTCTATGAACGTAGAACAATAAAACTTTTATTTCTAACAAGGTTAAAGCTTGTAGATCAATTCATGTTTATAATGGTACGAGCACTATAAATATCACTTAATCCATTTGGCATATTTTTTAAATTAATTTCTCCTATTAATATTCTTACACCCAGATGATTTGGTAAACAGTTCTCCATATTACACATAATGTGATGAGTGTTAAGAATACTAAATAATTAACCTTAACTGTCTAATATATGAGATATTATCATCAGTTAATTAATCTCTATCTTGTACAAGGAAGGGAAGCTTACCGAAGCGGTCTGGCATCCTGACGAAATCTATAATGGGGCGATAATAGCTCGCATAGATAAGCCTGACATGTGGATACTTGTGTTGTAGTTGTTTTATAGCGTTTAAGAGTTCTGCATTGTGGTGCCTCGATAGATAATTCAAGTCCTTAAGGCACCCTGTTTCGGGCTCATAGTCCTCCTTAGTTCTACTAGTGTTTTGAGCTAGATTTGCAGGGGTGCACCCGTCTGCCCATAGGCCCGGTATAATAATTGTTTTGGCTCCTTCTTTAATTAGACTCTATGAAGAAACTTACTATTAGTTGTTTGATTTTTGGCTCAATATTTAGCATGATTTGGAGGATAACACTATTCTGAGTTTCATCCTGATGATTAATAAGTTAGGAATGGTTTTCTTGTTGCGGTATGCCTTTTTTATTTTTTAAATGATTGGTTGTGGCAACCAACTATTTTTGTTTCCCTCAAGAGTTCTTGAAGTATAAATAAAAACTACTCAGAGCATTTCGTCTTTAACCTTGTAAATATGTAGGCATCTAGGAAAGGATCAGATTATATATGTACCAATATGAAGTGTTTCAGCACTAAAATAATGTTAAAATAAATGTACCTCAGTTGCAGCAGAAATTGTTTGAATGACCATAGGCACATAACCATGCACTTGCTCAAGACTTTTGCCTCCTAATCTCATAATCGTATAATCATTCGCTCCAAATTCTCCAACGATAAATAATGACTTACTAAAGTACTCCTGGCATTCTAGAATAACAATGGAGAAGTTTAAATTAATAATTGAAGTGCTATTTGTTATTGTAAATAAAATTTGCAGAGCAACCTTCAGAGAACTTGCAGAGGGAAGGCTTCAACTCAGAAAACCAACCAAGCTGTACACTGAGGGAACTGTTGAACATGATTGAACTGGAGAGGTTGTTCTTCACAAAGAAATCAAAATCCAATGCCGTGGCACCGGCAACAGCAAAGTTTGCTCCTTGTTCAAAGCTTGCATTATGCACCAAATAGGGTGAGACAAAAGGTAGATCAAACTCTTCAGCTATGTTATATATAAAAAGGTTTAGTAATGAGCACTTAATAAATAACTAAATAATGTTAAAAGAAAACATATGAACAGAAAGGAACCAATTTTGGATGAAACTAAGAGTTGTAACGAAATTCTATGAACACAATATGTTGACACCGCAATGGAATAACTAAACTTATTACCTAAGAAATCAAGGATTAATCTTCCATCAGATAACCGGCCAGTGGGGTGGTGAAAGAAGGTCTCTCCGTAAGGGGGCATCGCAATCCATATGTCTTTCAAAACAGGGGTTGCAAGAATAACTACATTGCCGGTGTCGGCAAGAGAGTTGCCAAAGCTAAATATTGAGGTGAATTTCGGGGAACCGGGCTTAGCAAAGCCATGGCACAAGAGAATTAGGAGCAAAAGCAGAGGAAGGAGACTCATTGATTGATGCTTGAACAGAGGAGAAATGAGAGAGCACAAGTAGTATTTTTAAAATGAGGATAACAGACTGAAAGGTCCAGCTTCATTGACTTTCTATTTTCTTGGAAAGAAACAAAGAAAATTAAGTAGTCGGTCATTTAAATATTTAATTAAGCTTCTAAATATTATTATCTAATAAAACATGTAAATTATTATATTTTCTTATTGAGTGAGTCAATGTAATATGCATATTACGATTTAGTCCGTAATACGGATCAATATTTTTATTTTCAAAATTCTAACAGTTGATCTGAACCGTTCAAAATGATTTTCATAGGAATATATATGTACTTGCAGACCAAATTTTTATTTTTTAGAATTTTTTTCTAATTTTTAAGATAGGTAGAAAATCACTATTTTTGGATGATCTAGAATTTTCAGATCAAATGATTTTCTACCTATCTTAAAAAAATAGTAAAAAAATTCTAAAAAATATAAAATTTAATTTACAACTATATATTCATATGGTAATCGTGTTGAACGGTTCGAATCGACCACTAAGATTTTGAAAATGAAAATTTGATCCGTATTACTGATCAACCCGTGATATGCATTATACCATAGACTCACTCTTTTTTATTTATTAGGGTCATGTTTGTTTGCTAAATATTATTATTTAACTAAACAATAGATTAAAAACTTAGTTATTTTGAAATAAAGTAAGATTAAGATAAAATAAGTCGATCTTTGATTTTACTTAAAATGATCTAAATTAACCATCCCAATTGACATGTTTAAAATAGATGTGGTGATACTGTATCTATTTTCCAAGAAAAAATATTTGATTTGACTTTTGTAATGATGGTCAGGAATTTTTTTAAAAAATAGATGGAGTACTTAGAATTTGAATATGCTAGAAGGACCACGATACTTTCTTTATTTACTGGAAGTGACTTTTGAATTGGAATTAATAATTCAGATCCAAAACATTTTTATTTTTTTTCTAGTAACACACCAAGAAATAGTTTATTTTTTTTATAGCAGCGAAAAATTATGCCTGAAAAATGTTTCAGAGACCTTCTAGTACATCTAAATTATAAGATGTTTTTTTTCTATTTTGTTTAATGTTTATTCTAACATATTCAAATTATTAATTGTTGTTTATATTTTTTTAATTTTACAAAAAACAGTGGTCTTTTTGTTTATTTTTATTTTGTTAAGAATATATTTAAAAATTTCGATTAATTGATCACATTCACTAAGTGTGGAATTTGTATAGGGAGCAGCTTGGGTCCGATGTCCATTAGACTCAAACTAAATTTGATGGGTTCTATAACCGTCTGATCTGTTTTAAGATCCGTGTACATGAATAGTAAAGCAAACTTTACGGATATTAAAGTGATGTGCACGGATCTTAAAACAGATCAAACGGTTATAGAACCCATCGTATTCAGTTTGAGTCTGATGGACATCGGACCCAAGGTGCTCCCATTTGTATATGCTTTAACAACATTCTAAGAATAAAATTAATTTAATGTTTTTCTCGACTCAACAATGGAGTTAATTCTTTTCAAAATAATGGTGAGAGAAGTCGTAGTATAGACTTTTATTCATTAATTTATGTTGAGGTAAAAAATTGCTTATTTCTAGGAATTAGTTAATATAAAAAGGGCTAAATTGTATACAAATCGCCAAACAATAATAAGTGTTTATTTCTTCATATTAATGAATATTTATTATTTGTTTTAGTTTTTTTCATAACGAAAACTTCCTTTTAAAACATTTCCTTTTCAATGAACATAAATAAGAAAATTAAAAAAAATATTGTTACAGAGGGAAAAAACATTCTATCAAACAACTCAATTATTTTAGCTTATAATATTTTGTTTCAGTACGAAGATAATTTTCAATTGACAAGTTCTTAGTATCTTTTTTATTGAATACTTATAATATATTTGAGTGAGGCTATGGTACTTTGTAAAGCGCGGATCGGTTCGTTCTATGAATTTATATCTCTATTTTTAAAGTGCAAATAGTCAATCTGAACCGGTAAATATGATCTCAAAATGTAGTTGAAAACCAAAATTTACTTTTTTTAGAATGTTGTTACTATTTTTTAAATAGATTAAAAAATCACTACTTTTGGATGGTTCACAAATTTTAAATAAGTGATTTTCAGCTCATTTTTAAAAATAGTAAAAAAAAATAATAAAAATTTTAAAATTTGATCTTCAAGTATATTTTCATATGAAATACATGGTGTACTGTTCAAATTAACTGTTTGAATTTTGAAAATAAAAATATGAATCTATAGTACGGATTGATGTGCATTTTGCAAAGTACCATGGCCTCACTCAATAAATTTTGAATCTAAATTATATATTATTTTTCAAAACTAATCAATATAAAATTTGTACTAACGACCTAAGTTTAATCAATATAAGTAAAAATAAATAAATATATGATGCAAGAAATAACATATTTAATGTTACAAATTTGACTAAATTGACTAAAGTTATAAAAATGGCTTGTTTTCTATATTATTTTTCTGTGCAATAAATGAGTACTTGATACATTCTTCTAGTTATACTTTTCAAATTTGAAAGAAAAAAATGAAACATTCTCAATAAGTCCTTGAATTATTCACTAGACGTTTTAATAATAGAAATAAAATAAATAATCAATGCTCATAAGATAAACAAAGTGCATCCTAAAAAAGATATGGCATAAAATTTGCCCTTACAAGTAAGAAGTTTGAAATTATAATGTTAATAAAAATTAATTGGATTTAAAGCTAATTAAACTGTAATTTCCAGTACTGTATTTTTTTTTCAGAAATAACATGTCCCGGTCTTCTTGATTTGCTTTAAAGTACTACTGTTTTATTAAAATCAACTGATCATTCTCAGTGCTTTTATATGGAATAAAAACATGATTTTTCTTTTATGGGCCCAGTCTGTCCAATTTAATTAAAAGGACCACATCTACTAGGCCCAAATTAAATGCCTCTTATAATACATCAGTCTGTGAATCTTGTCCATTCATTTTAAATTAAACGGACAATGATCTTTTTGTTTTTGTCCCATAAGAACAGTATATACTGACCCCCGAATTTACATCTCTTTTGAAGGCCCTCTTGAAGATTCCAGTCCCATTTTAATTATAATTAACGCACCTGTCTTTCTCTGAGGTCACATTGTGAGCTCTTTATTGTATTTGTTCCAAATAAATGTTGTAGGAATCTATTATAAAAAATAACAATGTATACAAGAGGATGATACTAGTTAGTTGTGAAGAGCAAATAATATTGGGGGATCAGCATAAGGGCCTCTGAGCCAGCTATCCGCAATGTACCGGTACGCGGCCTCTGTCAGGTGTGCACCGTCCCAGTTTACATATGTTGATGGATCTTGACATGAACTTACTCCTGGCATGCCACATGCTTCTGTTAAGTTTATGTTGTATTGATTATTTCCATTTCCACAGCAAGCCATTAGAGGTGCTCGAATAAACCCTGCAATCGATATCCCCAAATTCTGATTTTTTATACATGTAATTATTTTAGGTTATTCAAATTTCATTTTTATCACATGCAATTTGGGAACAAAAAGAAGTCGATTATGATTGAAGAATGTAAGCTTATTACCGTAATGTTCTGGAAACAGAAGGAAGTCGATTACAAGGCTGTAATAGTCGGTATAGATGAGTGTTACCCGAGGGTACCTCAATCGAAGCCTTGTGATTTCTATGTGGAGTTGTAGGTTGTGATTTCTATGTAGATCATTGAGTACCCTTATGCATCCCGTTCGAGGCTCGTATGCATCTACTCTGGCGTTCATGTTTATTGCTAAATTGATTGGAGTACACCCAGCAGGCCAAGTGCCCGGTACCACAATAGCAGTTGCACCTTCATTTATCAACCTCTGTGTAATTAGTAATTATGTTGATTTATTTTAATTTTATCTTAAAAGAAAGGGAAAAATTGCCATAATGAGCCTCAATCATGCAAGCAAATGCTACAGGCAAACAAAATGTCTAAAAGATTGACAACCAGATAATTAGAATAGAGTTATGTAGGTAACTAAACTGTTTAAGTTTTGTCATACCGGAGCAATTGATTACTGTAAATTATGGAAATAATAGTAATGCACTTGTTCTAGGGGTTATAGAAACTTGCCTCAATGGCTGATGAAATGATGCTAATGACCTGAGGAACATATGTCATCGCTTGTTCAACACTCCATCCAAAAGATAACATATAGGCATAATCATTTCCTCCTATCTCTCCAAGTACAAATAGGGACTTGGCAAAATAGTCCCAACAATCTGTAAACAGAAATGCACACACAAATTACTCGAACAAATCGCTCTGACTCGATGAAAATTAAGGTACAAAATTAATTATCTTTACCCTCCGGTGTGTTGCATAAAGTGGGCTTCAACTCATCAAACCAACTAAGTTGGAGGTTTAGGGAACAATTTAATGTAAAAGGGCTGGTGAGGTTATTCTCCAGGAAGAACTCGAAATCCATTGCTGTTGCTCCTGAAACAGCGAAATTTGCTCCTTGGGAGAAACTTTCATTGCGCGGCAAGTATGGCGGCACAAATGGAAGTCCCAATTCATCAGCTGTAGTTTAATTACAAAAATAACAACCTTTGATATTTAACTGGTATACTGAATAGTTATCAGCAAGACAACAAAATTCACATGGCAAGTGTGAGAATTGACCAACCATTGATAGTAGTACTTAAAAGTTCTTGTAACCAATGTCATTTTATCATGCCATTAAAAAATTTAGTAATTAGTAAGTACCTATGAAATCGATAACTAATCTCCCGTCAGAGCACCGACCAGTTGGTCGGTGAAAGAAAGTTTCTCCATAAGGCAGGTTACTAGTCGGTATAGTATCATTCAGTATCGGTGAAGCAAGAACCGCAAAGTTGCCGGTATCAGCATAAGAGTCACCGAAGCTGAAGATAGAGTCAACATGCTTGGGGCGAAAAAGCGGGAGAGCCTTTGCAACAAAAGACAATAGAAAGAAGAAGAGAGAGAACAGAGGAGAAGACTTCATTGCATCAAACAGACCAAACAGGAGACCAGAGCACAGGAAATGTAAATAGATACATGTGACTGGAACTGGAACTGAATTTGTGGTCTATATGTTTAGAACGGTTTGAAGTTGTACTATTTAATAAAGTTGATAGTGATTTTTCTCTATTTTTTAGGATGTATTTTGAAAATGTTCAAATTTTGAGAGTTGCTTCAGCTGGATTCTCAGAATGCTGCAAATCTAAGGTAACAACTGGGTTCTTAATTATCTCATAATTAAAAAAAAAAAATCATTGTGAGTGTAGAATTTTAATTGAAATTTTCGTTTTATTTTTTTTAATTATATAGTTCAACATTTTTCAGAAAAATAATAAATGTGTACTGGTTAGAATTTTATTTCATGTCATTGGTGTTTGAGTTCAAATATCACTTACCACACATTAAGCATTCATACATATTATGTATTTTATTTCAATTTAAATTTTTTTAGTTCTGCTTCTAGCTGCAAACAGGGATGATCAAAATGTAGAAGGAAATTGCAAAACCAAAATAAAAATGTAGAGGTAAAAACTTTTTTTTTCCCAAGGTAAAAAATGGTTTGAAGTTAGAAGATAGTTTGAACATAGATTTAGGTCCTATTGATCTTTTATTTAAGCCCACGGGCATTAAAGGCAACAAAATAATAAATAAATTGCGGCCGATGGGCCCCACCGCTTTTATTTAAAAGTTAATAGTGTAATTAGAAAGGACAAAAATGAGAGTACTTTTGGGCCATAGTTAGATATAAACAGAGAAAAACGCCGATTTTTTTATTAATCGAAATAAAATAAACAAAATATCGAAAAAGAGAGGATAGGTCTAAGTTTTTTTCGAAAAATAAGTAGGCTGAGGTTGAAATCAACGTCCCTATGGACGGAAATAACGACAGCGTCCCTTTTAATCATATCTCTGCGCGTAATAACTAATTAAAACACACTAACTAATCAAAACTCGGAAAAAAAAAAAAAATTTAAGAACGGCTGGGAATTTTTAAACCGTCCATGAGGGACGTTGGGGACATAACCGTCCATGAAATATACTATAAAAAAGACAAGGAACTAATTCATGTTTGGATGATAAAGACCCAGAGGCGCATTATTATTATTATATGCCCACAAGAGTTCGTGATTCGATTCGAGTTTGATTCAAAAAAGTTCGTAAAAAATTCGATTCGAAATAGTTCGAAATTAATTCAAACCAAACTCAAACTGGATCTGGTTCGTTCGAAATAGGTTCGCAAACTATTCTAGTTCGAATCTCAAAGTAACGTGAACCGTTGATTTCCACTAATGACTTATGTTTGCTGATGACTTAAAAGATAAAACATAAGACTGTCCAGTCATAGGTCATAACTCGTAAGTTGTTACCCTTGCTCTCAAGTTCTGAAACTCTAAATGACTTTCACCTCTCGCTCTCGGCAACTACGATCACTCTTCCTTGTCGTAAAAAAGTTCGTAAAAGATTCGAAATTGAGTTCGTAAAAAATTCGATTCAAAATTAATTCAAACCAAATTCAAACTAAGGTAAGTTCAATTCAGTTCGATTCGTTTGCAGCCCTAGTCTAGAGATTGGATATCCTATACATAACTTTTGTATATGAAAATCATAAAAGATTTGCACGTTAAAAAGGAGGCATCTCACTCCAGCTAAACCTGAACTAATGCTCAACCACCACAAATTCACACAAGAACTAGATTTCACCAAATAAAGTTCCAATCTTTCTCACCAAGGAAACCTGAACTAATGCTCGCCAGGGACGTTTTAGGTGAATCCGTCCCTCAGGGACGTTGTATTCAAAAACATCCTTCATGGACGTTTAAGATTAAACCGTCCGTGATCCGTCTGTTATTTATTTGTTTGGGTTACATTATTTATTTGCTTGGGTTAAGACGGATTAAGAGGGACGTTGTTTTTGCTTCCGTCCTCATGGACGTTGATAACTAAACCGTCCTTATGAGTTTTGGAAATAAACCGATATCCTTTCCCTATTTCGATATTTATTTAATTTTATTTCTATTAATAAAAATCCCGGGAGAAAAACGCGCTGCACCGTAATGACTAACACCTCGTTGTGATTTTGCTTGTCATGCTGTGACTAGATGAACAGTCACTCAAACTGTGATCAACAAGATAGTAGTAGGTCTGATGGACATCGGACCTAACTTTAGGTTCAATTAGCTCTAACACCGTACGATCAGCATTAAGATTAGTATGCACAGAAATTAAAACAGACTTGTACGGCTTTTAATACACTTAGCACGGATCTTGATGCATTCAAATGACCTACTCTTGAATTCGTGATCAACATATTGAAGATGGTCATGACATACGAGTCACAAAATACAAGTTCACATAAAAATCATACAAATCACAATATACAACTTCACATATGTAAGAAACTTTTTAGAAACCATAAATAAATAAATAAAAAGATTTTATCAAACCAACTTGAATGCTTTAATTTTCACAGAAATCATAAGAACTGAGATGTCATTTCGGTCCGAAGTTTTTTTTTTCCAAGCTGGATTTTCATTTTGGTCCAAGGTGTTTCACAAGTTTTAAACCAAAAGCTACATCATTTTTTTTTTAAATCTACGAAAATAACTTGGACCGAAATAGCAATTCAGTCCGGAAAAAAAAAATTCGGACCAAAATGATATCTCGATTCTTATGGTTTTTGTAAAAATCAAAGCAATCAAGTTGGTTTAGTAAAAAAAAAAAAAATCTTATTTATGGTTTCTAAAAAATTTCATATGTAAACCTAGATTGTTATCTAAATTCCAACAAAACAATATACACAAAATAACATTACTTTCAACAAAACAATAAACAACTATGCACAGAATTAATGACTGGTCCTTTCATGGGTCACTTGCTGATATAGCAATATGGAGAAATACACATGCAACTATGCAAGGTCAAAATTTCCACTTTTGCGAAAGAGGAAATTAATGCATGACTACTTATATTAATTCAGGTAGTGTTACGACCCCCCCCCAAGATGAGATTAAGTCGGGGTGATTCAAAGTACGTCATATTTCTAGATAAATTAGTTTGTGTTTGTGGAAATGTATTTATTGCGTGTTCGGATCAAACTGTTTGCGGATACGGTAGGTACGTAACTCTACCATCTTTTGTATCTGGTATTACTATGTGCATGGACCCTGAGCTCAATGAACTTCATGATATTTATAGATCGATATAGCAGTTTGGATCTTGTATACATGAAGACTTGACCGAGCTGTTCCCGCAAACTAATAAGTCGGTTTAGGCCTCGAATAGAAACTTGATCGAACCGTTTCCGCAGGCTGATAAGTCGGTTCAAGTCTCGAATAGAGACTTGTTGAGACCTTTCTCTTAGGATTGTTATGTGAGTCTTAGTATTCAATCCAAGATGGATTTTATGAGGCCATTAATATGTTATATATGCCTATCAAGTAGACTTCAGGACACTAATCCAAAAGAATGAGATGCCTTTATTTATTGTAACCGGTTGATGGAAATTGTAACCTCTCTAAATGCAATGAAAATGAGAGAAAGAAATTAAATAAAATAACGTGCTCATGGCTGATTTATAGTCTAAGTCAGAAGGTAAGTAATCATCTTTACAATTTTAAATTTTTTAATGATGTTTATTGAAATTTAATTGAATTTATTTTTAAGTTTTTATATATATAGTTAAGTTTTCCGTCAAAAAAATGCTAATTAGTTGTATACTTTAGTTTAGTAGTAATCATAATTTAATTTTATAGTTGTGAAGAATTAAAAGTTTATATCTCAAAACCACACATCATAAATTTTATGTTTTAGCCTACCTACTCTATTTTTTTTATTTCCTCCCTGCTACAAGAATGGAAGAGGATCCGCGAGAATATACCGACAAAAAGGTGTTTTTTCTATTAGTTTTTATTTTTATTTTCCTTTCTGCTACAAAAATAGAAGAGCATCTACGACAATATACCGATAAAAAAGTTTTTTTTTCTATTAGCAACGAGAATATTCATGAGGATATACCGACAGAAAGGTGTTTTTCTTTAAGTTGAACGTTCTAACAATTGCTGAAACCATGCTCGTCCAAAAAAATTAGAATCTCAACACGTGATCGGCATTAGGGTAGAATTTAACTCAACTCCAAAGAACTATATATAAGATACAGCCCATTAATCTATGAGATACAAAAATACATAATATTAGAACATTATTTTCCCTCTTGTCACCTTATGGCTACTAAATTAATAATGAATGAATGAAAGTAACAATCAGAACATTAATTATCTTGGAAATATCCTTCATAGTGAATTACTATATGACATTTTATATTGAAACACATCATCTGCCACACAAAAGGGAAAATTTATATCTTATAAAAAAATTCCCTAAAAGATGATGCAAGTTCCCCGAAAACATAATACTTTATTATTATTATTATTAAAAAAAATTCACAGCCCATCTGGGGTGTAATAATAAAGGTAGGCGTAACTGGTTTAATTTAACCAATGGTTATTCTTACAAAAGCAATCGCCAAAAATATTTTAATAAAATTTTATATATATACTTCAGATCAATTCCATAAAATTACTCGATTAATTATATATGACTTGTAAAGTTGAATAAATATACACCAACAAAGAATGAACCACAACCAAAGAGAATGAAACGAAATTAATTAGTACTAAGTTAGAATTGGGGGGTCTGCATATGAACCGTTAATCCAGCCAGCGGCGATGTAACGGTGTGCGCTTTCGGTTAAATGAACACCGTCCCAGTGAACAGAAGTTGATGGCTTTTTACATGCATTAACACCAGGCATACCACAGATCTCAGTTATGTTCCAATTGTAGCTGCCACCTTTTCCACAGCAAACTCTCAGTGAAGGTTTAGTAAACCCTGCAATAATTAAAATAATTACAAATCATCGATTGTCATAACATTTAGCTTGAATACCACCTTAAATCAATTATTAATTTCTCTCTCAGTTGAAGCAGAAATGAAAATGATATAAGAAATATTAGTTTCCTAATTCTGCAAGCCAGTTGCCAAATTCATGGAATGTGCCTCAGTTATGTTATTATGTGAAGTTGAATTTAACAAAAGACAAATTAATCAGAAACTTTGTGCTCTGGTCAAATGTGTTAATTGTCAATGATTAGTAGGAATTGAACAAAAGATAAATGAATCAATTGCCTTGAGGATGATACACTCAAGGAAATTAATTTAGTTGGCAGGGACAAATCATGCCTACTATTCACTGACAATTAACACATTAACTATAGTACAAATTTGCTAACCCAAATTTGCTCTGGTCAAATGTGTATCATCCTTTACTCTGAAAAAAAAAATCATAGTATAAATTTGCTAACCCAAATTGGGCAAAAGCTCTTAATCTTGTTTTTTTTTCATAAATTAAACATAAAAAGGGATTCATATTCTACAAGATAATTTTGGATAGTGATATGAGAAACTCACAAGCTCTTAATCTTAATTATGCTAAATATTAACTAAGTACCACTCACAGATGTAGGGAGCAGAACGGAAAAAAAAAAAGTAACAAAGATACAGTATCTAACTATAATAGCTGGTAGCTGGTCAACAACATGCATTGTGGTACCAAAACTAAGTCTAATTAAAACTAAAATTAAGTGTTTTTAATCACTAACAAGCTGAGTCATGTAATAGAGAGTAATTGTTACCATAAAGCTCAGGAGACTTGACAAGATTGAGAACTGGCTGATAATAATCAGCATAGGTGATCTTGACTTGGGGGTACTTCCCACGGAGCTGTTTTAACGACTCCTCCAAGAGGGCATTGTGGTAAAGTGCTAAATAGTTAAATTTTTTCGAGCAGCCTGTTTCCTCGTCATAGTCATATTTGTCACGATTTGCAAAGAGTGTCAGGACAAGTGGTACGCATCCAGTTGGCAATTGTCCTGATACTGCAATACTGATTGCTCCTTGGCTAATCACATGCTGTTCAAGAGCATAGAAACTGAGTTTATGTTTATTGCCATATTTAATTGTTTATTAATTACCTTCTTCCTTTTTCATCTATAACTATTATTATATTTGAATTTCAAAATTATAACAATACAAGATTAGTGCATTGCATATGTAGATTTTATAACATATTGGCCGTATTAAAAATGCTTTTCTTGTGTATTTATTTATTTAGCTTTTTTAGAAAAAAATGGTACTTTACACATCCTTAACATTATAAAGGGAAAAGTAGAGTTCAAATATACACCAAGACAGCACAGCCACCTCCTACCTACCTTACGTACAGGCCTGGTAGCATGTAACAGACTATAGACTGAATTACCCTCTGCAGGCACCTACAAAATCTCTTTTTCCATAGTTTGCTAAACCCTTAAGGCCTGGAACATTAATTTTCTTGCTTATTTGTTCATTGTATAATCCAATTTCTGCTGAATTACACTGAATTTCAATCCGAGTGTCAAATCAGTACTAAGATGGTGTAATAATATGGAGCGTTATTTATTTAATACAACAGATCAATATAAAAAGTATCAGAAGAGTGTCATTGCTATTTGGTATTACTAATATCAGTGTTATCTTATTGTCGTACCAGAAGGTTCTTGCTGATGAGCCAGAGATTTATGTAAGATATCATTCATAAAGTACCTCAATAGCCAATGAAATAGTCTTGATGACCTCAGGCACAAAGGCTAAAACTTGCTGCAAGCTCAATCCTCCTTGAAGTAAATAGGTATAATCGGTTGCACCGAACTCATCAAACAAGAACAGGGACCTACTAAAATAAGCCTTGCACTCTGAAAAACAAAGTCACCATAAGTCTAATAAAACTACCATACAAATGGAAACAGCAATGTATTCTAACTCCTATGTCCAATTATATACCTTCTTGTGACTTGCAAAGTGAGGGCTTCAATTCATCAAACCATCCTAGTTGAAAATTAAGTGAACTTTTTAATAATTGCTGTGTTGTCAAGTTGTTCTTCAAGAAAAATGCAGTTTCAATTGTTGTGGCTCCCGCTACAGCAAAATTTGCGCCACGAAGGAAACTTCCGTTATGAGCAAGATATGGTTGAACTAGAGGGATACCCAGTGTTTGAGCTACAATATTAATAAGAAAAAGGAAAGAACATACATAGTAACAATTAAATTATGAACTATAAAAATTCTACAAAATAAATATGAATGAACTTGTCGACTCAATAATACTAAGGAGAATATTACCTATATAATCCACAACCAATCTTCCATCAGAGCATCGACCAGTTGGGTAGTGCAAAAAGTTTTTTCCATAAGGAAGTTTGTTTATCCATATATCAGGAACAGTTGGGGTAGCCAGAATCACGTAATTACCAGTATCAGTATATGAATCGCCAAAGCTAAACAATGAAGTGTACTTGTTACTGTCATTGATGGCATGGCAATGAATTGAGATGAACAGAATTACAAACAGAAGAGAGATAATCATTTTGAAGAGGGAAAACAAAGGTTTGGATGTTCAAGAAAGTTTGTTTGTATTGTCAACGTGTAATCTTTTAGATCTCTGGACATTCCGCTCTAAAATAATGGCAATGTTATTGTTAGAGTTGATGGTGTGTAAAATAATAATCACATCATGTGTTTTCAATTTCAAAGCATCACCTAGTTGACTTTCTCTACATAGTTCAAAGTTTGAACCAATATAAGAATACAAAATTAAGTACTAAACATGTGCTTGTCAGTGGGAATCTTAATCATACCATGATGGAGCAAGTACCCAATTAAAACAACAATGGATGCATGTAACCCCTAGTCACTGTACAGTAAACAAGCAAAAAATATGTTGTTGAAAGATACATTGCCACAAGCAAATAAAATTCAACCACTCATTTTCTTCATTCCATGTCAGTATCATGTAAATTGAAATCTAATCATTATTATTGGTATTTTGGAAAAAAAATCTTTCTACATTGAGAATTAATTATAAGAATGAAAACATTATCGATTGCAGAGTTTGTAATCCTACAAAAAGACTATATATAAACTTGAATAAATTGTAAATAAGATAAATCCTAAAAGAAGAGTATATGAACTTAAATAAATTGTAAAATAAGCAAATACTAATAGGATCATTTAGCAACAAAAATAATAGTGGTAGAATAGAAAAAACAAATGGAGAATTTTAGAACACTGCTATACTCCACTACTTATTGTGTTTTCAAAATGCTTGTTGAAAGAGAAAAAAAAAAAACAAGGGATCACATTAAAATATAAGTACCAAAATAAGGATAAAGCATCAGTAAATATTATATATGTAGTTTTGTAATAGGTACGATCAGATCAAAGTTTATGTAAATTTTTCTATTAAATATCAAGATTACCAATGAAATCAATGCAATTATAATTTAGTTGATGGTTCTGTTTGATGTAACAATGTAGATCGTTTGCTGAGTTGTATGTACTAGTAGTGAATTTCATAACTATTATTTTTGAAATAGAAGCTTAAAAATGATAATATTAATTATTAA
Organism: Carex cristatella; assembly: GCA_024447775.1. Taxonomy (NCBI): domain Eukaryota; kingdom Viridiplantae; phylum Streptophyta; class Magnoliopsida; order Poales; family Cyperaceae; genus Carex; species Carex cristatella. The sequence continues at coordinate 7,905,971 of JAJHPF010000016.1, forward strand.
ATTAATAGTAAGCAGAAAAAAACTAATTAATTGAAAGTATACTAAATGAAATTCAATTTAATAAAAAAATTTGCTGTTTCTTAAAATAATTTAACCAAAAAAATTTAATACAAAGAGATATTGAACTAACTGAATGTTTTAAACAAAAAATTAAAAAGTTGAGATAAATTAATAAAAAATAAGAATTTTAACTTAAAGTGGAATCGATCATAACAAAGCCATGAAATAAAATAAATTACATTCCACATTTTATTAAAATAAAATTATATCACAAACAAGATAAAATAATAACATTGAATTTAGACTAGTGTTAATGCCGACGAAAAAATACCTATACAGGATATGGCTACAGAATTCTTACCAGTATTGATATGGGCAAGTGAGTTGGAAAATTTTACATTGATTGTAATTGAACATACCACTTGGGTACTCGCAACCAAACAATGGAACTAAAACCCCTAATAAGTAAACTATTATAAAATAAATGTAGCAGTGGAGAGATCTAACATGGTCTGAAGAACTTGCCTAAAATCTGAAACAGATTGACCTTGATTCTATGAAAAGTCGATGACCCAAAACTCAAACTGACCCAATTAACTTGCCTCTTGAAGATGACTAGTTCCAAACCCAAATTGACCCAGACTGAGCTAAATCCTGTCTAGACCCAAAAACTGGCCCAAATTGCTCAACACGCCGCCCCCAAACTGCTCGACACAGCAACTTAACCTGCTTAACCTAGCTTATTATCCAAAACAAGTTTAATCTGAAAGAAAATTTGACTGTTATCCCAAATCAATGTTATAAGGGTCTTTGAACCCAACTCAAAACCAACATAACCTGCCCAATGTTTCCTCAAAATCAAACCATAAACTGGTACCACACCTATTGTCTGAATCATTTCTTGAGCTAAGAAGTAAGACAGGCCAGGAGACATGCTAGAATGGTAACACCACCATACTAGGAATTTCAGGCTCAGCTCACTTTTTCCTCGGGTTTCAAATGGAAATATATGAAACTGAGATTTAATTTGAGCAATCAAGCCTCAACTTAGCCCTCAAAAAAAGCACAATTGAGCTTCAATTTTTGCTAACAAAAATCAAACTTATTTACATTAAATTTCAGTGCTATTGTTTACTTCCTCTCAATAAATGTCCAAAAACTAATTTAAGGTAAGTCCTGTTAACTAATTACATATTCTCGTGCATTTTAGGCTAACATCACAAAAGATATACACACTAATCAAACATCAATTAAACCAAATTGATTAAGATCCAATCAAGAAAGTTTTCACAAAATTGTATTTTAAGCAATTAGATCTACATTTACCTTAGCTAGCTTAATTTCATCCTCTAGCTCATGAAATTGTTCGAATTACCCAAATTTGCTTATTTAGCGATAAAAGAAACTAGAGAGGAGAAGGAGAAATGCACGAGTTATAAAATAAAGGAGAGAGAAAGGTGGACCGGGAGTAGCATAAGGGGATGTCAACCGAATCACCGAAACCAGATGCAGTGATAAAGACACAGATGGCCGGAGTTATCGCCGGAGCAGGAGTAGTAGAGATGACCGGAAGCGCCGCACCATTTGTATTCCTCGAGCTTGCTTTTTTTCATCTGCGCGCACCAACTTAGAGGCCCAGTTTGTGAATTCAGATCCAACGCATTACCGGATCGTGTAGAATGATATCTCAGTCGTTTGTTTTATTCTGACACAAATCTCAAAACCAACTTCTATATGAAAAATAGATTCGGTTCTGCAGTGATTTTAAAAAAAAAAACACAATCATCATTTGCTCAAACAGGGCTCCGAAAGGCCGTGAAGTGGATGCAATTGCTGAAAAATGTGATGTTTCTTTTCTGTTTTTTTTAGTAAAACTGTCAGTAGTTTTTTTTTTCAAAAATCAATATGGTATAAAATGCAGGTTTATGTATGCAGTAAGAAAAAGTGAAAGTATATATTAGCAATATACGAATTAACTAAAAGTTTCTATCATGTCCATATATATTAGCTTAATAGCTGATTGGTGGGCCATGTGGTTTCCTTTCTGTTTAATATAGAAGTATTGAAGATTAATAGTAAAAGACATAAAACCTATATAGACTGGCTGACCATGTGTTGGGAGTACATGACACCCAAATCTAAAGCCAGTATGACACATAAAACAACACTCATGTTCACATTGCTCGAGCCCGATTCATAATGTGGCATGAAATAAGAATCACATAATGTGCTTTTAATTTTAAATAATCACTTTCAACAAATATAAGAAAACAACATTCATTATATTGATGCACCCTATTTAACAGGTAATCTTCATCACCTGGTTGACCGGGAATCTTAATCAACTACTGAAAGAGCAAAGAAAAAGAAAGAGACATAAATTGATGCACCCTATTTAAATAGCAACAGATGCACAGTTCCGAGTCACTGTAAAGGAAACAAGCAAAGAGCCAAAAATAAAAGCTACAATTACTCCAAGAAGAAATACTTTATTATTGGAATTGAGGCACAATATAAGCAAATCATTAATTAAAATATGTTGTTGAAAGATGCATTGCCACAAGGAAATAAATTCACCCACCCAATTTCTTTGTTCCCTGTCAGCATCATGTTAATTGAGATCTAATCACTATTTATCTGTATTTTGGATTATTTTGCTTTCTACATTGAAAATTAATTATAGGAACGGAAACATTATCCATTGCAGATTTTGTATTTCGAAAGTTAATAAGTAAACTATTACAAACTCAATGTATCAGTGGAAAACTCTGACACGACCTCAAGAACTTGCCAAAAAACCGAAACAGATCGAACTTGATTCTATGAAAATTAAGTCAATGACCCAAAATGCATTCAACCTGCCCCTCGAACATGACTATTCCCAAACACAAATTCCCTCGGACTGAGCTAAAGCCCATCTAGACCCAAAAACCATCCCAGACTGCTCGACACAGCAACTCAACCTGCTTAACCCAGCTTATTATCCAAATCAAGGTTGATCTGAAAGGAAGCTTGACTGTTATACTAAATCAATGTTATAAGGGTGATGTACCGAAACAAGAGTATTTGGAAGAGGAGCAAAAGTGAAAGGCCAAGAGGTATGCATTTGATAATCATTAAAATTATTTGATATACTTATTTCGTACCAGTTGTTACGCATGCTAGTAATGGTTTAGCAACAGAAGTATACCTCCAAATTAGGAATTTCAGTCTAGCTTAGCTGACTTTTTCCTCTGGTTTCAAATAAAAATATATGAATTGATATTTAATTTGAGCAATCAAGCCTCAATTAACCCTCAAAATGAAAAATTGAGCTTCGATTGTTGTTTACTTCCTTTCAATAAATGTCCAGAAACTAATTTAGTAAAGTCCTATTAACTAGCTACATGTAATATTCTCATGTATTTTAAGGCTACACACTGGTCAAACATTAACTAAACCTTATTGATTAAAACCAAATGAAGAAGGTTTTCACAAAATTGTACCAAAGCAATTGGAGCTAGATTTACCTTAGCTAGCTAAACTTCACCCTCCAGCTCATGAAATTGTACGAATTACCCAAATTTGCTTGTTTCACGATAGACTAAGGTGAAAGGCACGAGAGGTGGAGCCGTCGAGCGGCAGTAGCCCATCAACCTAATGGCTAAACCAGCAATAGTGATAAAGGACAAATGGCCAGAGCCGGAGTTGTAGAGATGACCGGAAGCGGGAAGCCCCATTTCTACTCGAGCTTGCTTTTTTTCATCTGCGCGCACGAAGAAACTTTTCACTAAGTCCCAATTTAGGGCTGGAAAAAAGCCTGAGGCTCGGGCCCGTTTCGCATTAGCCCGTAATTCGATCAGATCAGTAACAGCTCATTTAATAATGGACCCTAAAACTAGCTAGTTCGCCACAAACTCAAGTCATAATTAATAAATTTGAATTTGATCTTATTCGACACGAGCCAGCTCGATCATTAACGAACTTTTTAGTATACGTAGTTTAATATTTTAATCGAATCTGTTAAGATATAACATGAAATTAAAAAAAAAAATACATAAATTTATGAACATGTCAAGCTGTTAACAAGCCAGCTTAGTTTGCTTGGATAAATCACAAATCAGTTTTGAGCAACAATCAGTTTGAAACTTAAAATCCAAACTCGCTTACTCAACTTAATCCATAAACAAACTAATTGCAAGTGAGGTCTAGCTCGCTTTCTAGCAGCTCCTTACCACCCCTAGTCCCCAATCCCCATCCGCTGCTATATATAGACCGTAGTAATTATATGTCACAGTTTGTGCATAAACAGTTTAATCAAATAAAGAAACGATTACAGTCCAAAGATTTTGGATCATTCAAAAGTAGTGATTTTATAAAAAAAAAATTATAAAATTTGATTTCCAAGTATACTTTCATATAGAGTTCATGTTGAGTGATTCGGAACAACTATTTGAACTTTAAAACAAAAATATGAATTCACAGTAGGACTTGATCTGCACATTACAAAGTACCAGTCTCACTGGTAAGCTGTACAGGTAAGAGCTGTACTGCGCATTACAGAGGATCAAGAAGCAAAAACAAAACAAATCCATTGCTATGTGCAAGAGCTGTACTGTTAATTAAGCATTGTCTTTTCATACTGCACTTCAATTTGTAACCACCGCCTAAGTAAATGACTTGCTTTCTAAAGTTTTCAGTGGATGTCCACCACAAAGTTTTTATTATATATATATATATATGATATATATATATATATATGAGAAGGGTTCCAATAACTCATGTCTTTCATACCTCATCATATCTCATTTTTATATTTTTATTTTCAAAGTTAAAACTATCGATCTGAACCGCTCAATGTGATATTCGAATTCAAATATGCTCAAGGGGTGAAATTTTATAATTTTTGGAATTTTTTTAATATTTTTTAAGATAAGTACAAAATCGCTATTTTTGGACCGTTCGATAACAGTGATTTTCAACATATCTAAAAAAATAGTAAAAAATTTCCAAAAATTATAAAATTTCATCTCCAAGCATATTTTAGTATTGATATCATGTTGAGCGTCTCGGATCGATAGTTTGAATTTTGAAAATGAAGATATAAAAAATGAAATATGATGAGGTATGAAAAACATGAGGTATTGGAATCCTCCTTTATATGTATATATAATCCAGTAGTTATATGAAAAATGGAACTTATAAGAGAGGTAAGATGATAAATTTGCTGATTTCAGCGCATACATTTTATCCCCATCATAAATAACTAGGTTTCGCCCATGAAAATCATAGAGTAGAATTTTTTTATAAACCATAAATAGAAAGGCGAAAGATAAATAGAAAGGCGAAAGATAAAACTAATATGATTACTTATGAATTTTGAAAAATTATAAAAACCGAAAATTAATTTCAGTTTTTTTTCCCAGAGACTCAAATTCAGTTTTGGTCTCCAGCAAAATTTTCAATTTTTCTTCTCCGCCACAGAAAATCTAAATCAACAAATGATAGACCGAAAATTGCATGAATTCGCAACCTCTGAGATAATACTGGCCCCCTACGGTTCCCCGAATAGGCACCGGACACGTTGGTCACGTAAAAATTGAGATATCTCAGAGGATACGGACCCAAATTGCATTGGGTCTGACTCAAGACCGAAAATTTCATTGGGTCTTACCTCAAGACCGAAAATTATATGGGGTCTTACCTCAAGACCCAAAGTACAATTGGGTCTTTGCCTAGATTTTTTTTTTAATCCGCGGGTCTTCTTCCCATTCAGTGTCTCTCTCCCCACTCTCCCACCATTTTTTTTTCTACCCGTGTTCTCGTGTTCAAAACAAAAAAAAATATAACTATTTTTTAAATAACCAATCTCTCAAAACAAAAAAATAACCCAAAACCGAATTTGAATTTCAGTCCATACAGGAACCGAATATTTTTTTCGGTCTATGATGCTACACCAATTGCCATATTATCAATTGTGACCGGGTTGAGTGAAAAGTTGAAAAAAAAAATTGAACGAAATTTATTTTGAGTCTGAGGAAAAACAAAATTTCAGACAGAGAATAAATTTTGGTTTTTATATTTTTTTGGAAATTTCAGCACAATCATAATACTTCCTAACTTTGCCCTTTCTATTTATGGTTTATAAAAAAATTTCGACGTAGTACGTACTTTGTCAGTGCACCAATATAAAAGGCACATGATAAGGTGAATACGTACGTTCAGGCAGTCATAAATTAATGTGACATCATAAGAAGTAAAGGAGCAACAGTTTTAGTAAATAATATAGTACGACAACAAATTAATGCCAGTGAATTGAAGCCGAATTTTTTATTAATAGAAAAATAATTAAATAAATATCGTGATTAAGGAATGATTTCGATTAATTGCGAAAATGGGGAAAACCGTTGTTTAATATCACGGCCCAGAGACGCTATCCAAAATAACGGCCCGATTAGCCAAAATTAGCGGACTCCCGATTAGCCAAAATTAGCGGACTAGCTTCATCCTCGGCCGTGGTCAAGGATGGGCCGTTATTTCACTCAACGGCCTAGAGACGCCAAATTAAACAACGGGCTAAGCACGCTAAATAGACCAACGGCCTAGGGACGCGATCTCATACAACGGCTAAGGGCCGTGAAACGAGCCAACGGCCATAGGGCGTGAATTAAGATAACGGCCTCACCTGTATTTTGTCGGCAGATCAAAACGAATTCTCTCTCTCTCCGACATTCACTCTTTCAATGAAACTCCTCTCTGTCCGACATTCACACTGCGAGCTTCATCTGCCATTGTGTGATTTTTGAAAAATATCAATTCAAATTACGCTCTCTGAGGTTCTCGCATTGGAATATAGCTTCAATCTATGTGAGTTATGTCATATTTTTTTTATGTTAACAATTATTGTTATTTTTATTAATCTAGATTCGAAATTTTTATGTTAATTATTTTTGCCACTAGCTTGAATCATGCTGATGCAATTAAAAAAAATCAAATTATATATTAGTGTAATATTTATCTAATTTACTTATTATTGTGTAGGCTGATCCATTAAAAAAATCAATCATGCTGATGTTAAGGATTTATTTCGGCGGTGAAATACAATATGATAGAAAAGGAGCGAAGTACAGCATTCGTTCTCGATTCTCGTTGATGGCAACCGGTGAAACAGGCTGGCATGATGTAGAAGGTGAAATTTGTCGTCAGCTTGGATATCATGAGAGTGAGTACAATTTGAAAATATTTGCACGGGTTAATGTTGGCACAACAACTCGCCGTTATTATGAGATAATCGAAATCGTGTGCGAACAGACTTGGAGAGGTATTTATAACCAAAGTATGCTTGCCAGAACCCAGTATTGTTATGTCGATCTATACGTTGAGTTAGTTCCAATTGTCGGTTCAATGCAACCACAGTTGTCCATTGATAGCGTGGCACCAGAGACACAAGCAGAACATGTATATACCGAATACGGTGTTTCACAAGCTAGTCCTAGTATCTTCGAACCCTATCAGACACAACCAGAACCCGTACATACGCAATACAGTGATTCACAAGCGGGTCCTAGTCAGCGGCAACCATATGAGACACAACAAATACCGAGACGAGACCTTTATCTTCATCCTTATCCCGATGTAAATGAGTTGTCACAGCCTACTCAGGCAGATATGGGTTGGGCAGAATACAATAATCCGGCCAGTCCATGGCTTGATCCGCCGAGGGCAGGTGATCCTAGTCACGAAGCTGACGACGTGCCGCAAAGTGATGATGAAGACGACGCTGACTCATGTGAGGATGATGCCGATTGGGACAATGAGCTTGATGCAGAAGGGGATGTCCCGGTTGATACCCCGATCCCACCGCGTGAAACACGTGATAGAGGGTTGACTCACCCAGTGGCAAGTTTCAATGACACCTCGGCATTCCAGGAAGCAGATGTCAGCTTCTTCGGTACAACCAAACATTCTCATGATCCACTTGCTGTAGGTCAAGAGTACTCTTCAAAAGATGCTCTCCAATTCGAAATAAATAATTATCACATCGGCGAGAATATAGAAATAAAAACTACCACTAGCAAAAAAAACAGCTTGATAGTCAATTGCAAGGACCCTAGGTGTGAATGGCGTTTGTATGCCAAATCCAGATTATTTTCATCTAAGTGGGAGATTAGAACAGTCTCAGGACCACATACTTGTCATGCCGATTCTCAGCGTACAGATCATTCAAATTTAACTGCACAAATGGTTGCCGCCGCTATAAAAGAAGATATTAAAGAAGATGTTACAAAAAATATTAAATCCATCAGAGGCATAGTTCGTAAAGCATACAAAGGAATTGAACCGTCATATAACAAGTTGTGGCGTGGCCGAGAGTTGGCAATCGCACAAATATTCGGTACTTGGGAAGGCTCATACAACCTACTCACTCCATTGTTGGAAGCAATTAAAAGATCCAATCCCGGAACAAAATATGGAGTTGCGCACGAACCCATAGGACGAGACGGGAAAAGGCTATTTAAGGCAGCTGCGTGGGCTTTCGGTCCGTGCATTGCTGCAGTTCCCCATCTCAGGCCAATCATTAGTATCGATGCGTGTTTCCTGTCTGGTAGGTATCGAGGGAGACTGTTGATGGCGTGCGGTTATGATGCTGAGAACCAGTTGCTTCCTCTGGCCTTCGCATTAGTAGATGAAGAGAGATTCGAGACATGGGGATGGTTCATGAGGTGGTTTAGACGAGGAGGTTGTAGGTAATAGATTCATGTGTGTTGTTTCCGACCGGCACATGGCGATTAAGAAAGTATTCACCGACAGTATCGGTGGATGGTATGAGGAGGGCGGCGAGTGCGTTCACAGGTTGTGTTCACAGCACGTGGCCGAGAATTTGATGCGAAATGTACACAACAAAAAAATTTGTGAAATATTTAAAATACTTGTGAAAAAGAAGAAGCCACGGAGGTTTCAAGAGTTCTTTGAACTACTGCAAAAGAGAAGTCCAAATACAGTTAAATACTTAGAAAATGTTGGGAAATACAAAGATACCAATACGAATGAGATCCCTAAACCATGGAAGTTGTATCAACACATGGACGGCGGTGCACGTTGGGGAGTCATGACTACCAATGGTTCTGAATCGTTGAACAATGTATTCAAATATAGCCGAAGACTACCAGTCGTTGCACTCGTGGACGACACATTTTATAAGTGCGTTCATTGGTTTACGGAGAGACGGGAGAAAGCAATGGCTCGCATAGCAAATCGGGAAATGTGGTCTGCGCGAGTTGAAGCGTTATTGACAAAAAGAACCAAGAAATGCTTACCAATGCGTTCAATGCCACTCGGTTTACACGGTGAACATGAGGTCAGGGTCTTTGATGAGAGCGTCTTGTACAAATACCATGATGGAAATTTTAGTTACAAAAGAGAAACCTTCAAGTATCAGGTCATTATAAGTAATGAAAACCAAGCTCAATGTACATGTCTTAAGCCACAACTTACAGGTATACCGTGCGCTCATGTACTTGCCGTTTGTCGGGAACGGAAATACAATCGCGATTTATTTGTGCATCCTTTGTATTCGGTGGCCGAACTTGCTGAAACTTGGAGAGGGGAATTTCATGGCTTTGGCAACCAATGCGAATGGCCACGTTACGACGGTCCAACTATTATTCCGGACCATAACAGAATAAAAAAGGGTCGGAGAAGGCACAACCGGGCAGTCATGATAATGGACGAAATGGAAGGAAGGACCATGGGACACCAAGCTAGACGTTCGACGTCCGATAGACGTGCAACAGGTTTGTTAATTTTTCTTAAATATACTTACACAAAATTTGGTGTCATTCTTATATGAAATATACTTACATAAAATATCGATTAATGTCATTGTATTATTTATATAGAGGATTCTTCTGGTAGGACAACAAGACAACCATCTAGACGTTCTACGTCCGACATACATGCAGCAGGTTTGCTCCTGATTTCTATTTTAAAATTTTTTCTTATCTATAAGCCGTGTACTCTAATTTGTACTTTTATTTTCAGGAACATCTTCAGGTTACATTAGAAGATGAAATGAACAGTTCTCGTACATTTGGCAAAAAAAATTATGTATGGATGGTTTTGTAAATTAAATTAGATTGAGATTTTAGTAGAAGCATAAACTAACAATTCATAAACTAACATATAGATAGTCCATACAAGCATAAACTAACAAGTCATAATACAAGTCATATATAGTCCATACAAAACATAATCCGACAAGTCATAAACTAACAAGTCATATATAGTTCATGTTGAACCTCCTCATTTCTTCTTTCTATCACTGTTACATATTTTAAAAAAAACAAGTCATAAGACATTTAGGCTGAAATTATTATTCGAAAGAAGATGAAGTAATCTAACTTAAAGTCAAACAGTAGAATAAAATAATGTAGAAAAATACTTACGAGAAAGTGAATCGATCTGGCTTTTTGGTGGGTCTCGAAGAACGTCTTTGATACACAAGCGGAGTTCTTTCCTCCACATTCGCTACGTGTGGTCCTTCTTGGGGGGGTGCTACGTGTTGCGCCTCTTCGGGGAAGGGTTGGTGTTGCGCCTCTTGGGGGGGGGCTATGTGTTGCACACCTTCGGAGAGGCCGCCAAAAAGTTGTTCCATTAGTTGTTGCCCCTCCTGGACATGAACTTGATCGAAAGTCGAGGGTGCAAGCAACTCTGCTGCGTAAGCCGTTGAATTAGCCCAATATATATTATCAAATCCCTATAAAAATAGTTTAGTAGTTAGTAAACATCCCTATAATAAATATGTTACTATTTCAATTTAAATAATCGACGATTGTTTAAAATATTGTGCAGTTCTTTGTACTCACCTGATAGACCTGACTAGGTCCAGTGTCGCCCTGTGCAACATTGCCATATGTACCACCGGCAGGATACTCAAATCCCTATAATAAATATGTTACTATTTCAATATAAATAATTGACGATTATTTAAAATATTGTGAAGTTCTTTGTACTCACCTGATAGACCTGACTAGGTCCTGTGTCGCCCTGTGCAACATTGCCATATGTACCACCGGCAGGATGCTCAAATCCCTATAATAAATATGTTAATATTTCAATATAAATAATTGACGATTATTTAAAATATTGTGAAGTTCTTTATACTCACCTGATAGGCCTGACTGGGTATATCCGGAATTTGTGCGAGGTATTCCACCAATCCATTCTCCGAATTTATCCAATTCTCTTGATAATGGGGATCATCATCTTGGGGCAAGTTGGGAAAAGGTTCTAAGCCAGGTGGAAGTTCAACATCGGGAATGTCATCGTAGTTCTCCGGGAGATTGGCCGCTCGCATCATGTTACGTAATTTAGGCTCCATACCATTGTCTCTGAGCAGTCCACAACTTAATTTGAGCAAAATCTTTCCCAACCCTTTATATGTTTTTGTTTTCAGCAAAGCTGCACCATACGATACTATCTTCACCCCTCGTAGTGCCTACAAACAAAAAAAAAGTTGGTAACCAAACTGAAAGTGAAATATCGTAAAATAATTATTTTCATGATTAAATTAAAACTTACATCACGTGTGTCTTTCGGGGCACTGGGAATGTAGCCTACTTCGCCGTGCTCATCTCTGTATTCTGGAATGGGATTATGAAGGCCCTCTATGCACCGTCTTTCCAGGAAGACATTGTGCATCCCATTGTTCTGAAACCAGCTTCGATATGGAAAAAGCTGGTCATCCGTCCAATAACCCGTCGGAACAACCAAGTGGTTGGCAGGATGTGATGCTTGTTCTACATAAGTCTGGTGCTCATTGGCCCAATTTTTTCTTATCGTATTGGCAGCGTGAATGATATTATGCAATCGGCGTACCTCGGCCTCGTGGAACGGCAGTGCTGGCGGAATGACCTGTGCAAGTCCAAACTGACGCATCACTCTGTTAGGATAGTGATGTTCGACTATCCAAAAGTGTATTAGTGGCACACCACCTAGCCATACGTCGCTCTCATCATGAACTCGTGTCGGCAACTTAGATGGAACCTCATTTAGCATATCTCTGTAAGGCTCCCATTTTATCATGTAATCTTCCAAATCCTGCAATTGGTTGCGGAAATAGCTAACTCCAGCCCGATTGTGGGCTTGATTGTAAACACGGCGATGACACCACATCTCACCGATTGCAGGACACCTACAATAAAAAAAAATCCAGAATCTTAACAAACATAATAGAATACAAAATTAAAGTATTGACAATCTAACTTAAACTAACCTGAGTAAATCTGGGTCGCCCCAATTTGGAGTCCATTCATGCCTAAGACGAGGACGGCCAGTCGGTAATCTGGACCAACACCAGTGCTGCAGAAGAAGAGTTGGTCCCCACATAGTTTTCGGCTTACGCTCAGCGCCAACACACAAGTTCCTATAAAGTACCGCTAGAACAGCACCACCCCAGTTGTATTGCCTCGGTTGGTCAAGATCGTCCAGAAATTGCAGATACATGACCGGAACTGAATCCCCCGACGAATCAGCAAAAAGAATCGATCCGAACAAGTCAAGTATGTAAGCCCGAGTGTACTGGCGTACCTGCTCTGCTGTAGGCTCACCCGGCTGTTGATTTGGCATGGCAGCAAATCGAATGCGTAGTTCTTTCAGACCTATGGAATATCCAGATGTCGTGACAACAGCTGCCTCTCCTGACCCTGATCTCTTCTTCTTCTTTTTCAGAACCGCATCTGCAACCCCATTTCCAAGAAGCCGCTCCACTAAGTTGTACGCATCACAGTCTGCAAAACCAGTCACCGGAGCCCCCTTTATTGGCAATCCCCATAGACATGAAACATCTTGCAGGGTGACTGTCATCTCCCCCACGGGAAGGTGGAAAGTGTGCGTCTCAGGTCTCCACCGCTCAACGAGGCCAGCGAGAAGCCATTTGTCAATATTTATTTCTTCCATTCGAGAAACCTGATACAACCCGAGACTACACAAAAAAGGTTCGCAAAGCGCATGGTATCGAACCCCATGTTGCCGGTGGTGTCGAACATCCACTCCATTATAATCCTGTCATTGTTATACAATTTGGTTAAAATAAAATATCGTCATTCAAATATCTATTTATAAAAACTATGTTTGTGTAATTTGGATATTCATTGTGTAACTTACAGTATCGGAGAACAAAGAGATCTTATGCTGTCCATGCGGCATCCATAAGAAATCGCTAAATCTTTCTGTTGGAACAACATGCGGACCACCACTTGTTGACATCTGCATGAAAATATACGTATTCATAATAATTCATAAAAAACAAGAAATATACTAATGCATAAAAGTATACTAATCCAAATAATCAAATATTAATTGCATGTACTATATCTAATTAATTTAATCGGATTTGAACCATATCTAATTAATTTAATCGGATTTGAACTAATTCATAAAAATTAAATCTAAACCGGACAATAATTAATACATTTAGTCTTGCATGTGCTATATCTAATTAATTTAATTATTTTCCTCAAATCCCTATAACCATATCTAATTAATACATTTAGTCTTGCATGTACTATATCTAATTAATTTAATCGGATTTGAACTTAGTATAATTCATCGATTTCCAAAAATAGTATGCGTAATGCTAATTTATACAATTCGGATCAATTTGGTTCAAACAAATTACAAATTGCACAAAACTAATTCATAAAAATTAAATCTAAACCGGACAATAATTAATACATTTAGTCTTGCATGTGCTATATCTAATTAATTTAATTATTTTCCTCAAATCCCTATAACCATATCTAATTAATACATTTAGTCTTGCATGTACTATATCTAATTAATTTAATCGGATTTGAACTTAGTATAATTCATCGATTTCCAAAAATGATATGCGTAATGCTAATTTATACAATTCGGATCAATTTGGTTCAAACAAATTACAAATTGCACAAAACTAATTTATAAAAATTAAATCTAAACCGGACACTAATTAACATAATTAAATCTACTTAAAAACTAATTTACAAAATTAAATCTTATTTGCTACAAATTCATATAATTAATTAAATCTCACAATAATCTTGATAACAAATAAAATCAGAAATTATTATCAATTACTAAATTTTACAAAAAAAAAAAAAAAAAAAAAAACAAACCTTCTTAGCAGCCGGCGGGGTCAGACTCAGTGGGTCCGGCGGGGTCAGGCTCAGTGTTTGGGTGCGGGGGTTGGTGGCTTAAATTGCTGGCCGTTGTTCAGAACAGCGTCCCAGCGGCATTGCAACGCGCGGACAGCGGACGAAGCGGCCAGAAGCGCTGTTTTGCGCTGTTTTTCTTCGGTTTTTCGGCTAAACAGAGCTGTTTCTTCGGTTTTTCGGCGCCGCGTGAGAGAGAGGGACGCGCAGGTATAGGAAATACTTCGGCCGTTATTCTAATCAACGGCCTAAGCCGGTCCGTTATACTGGACAGCGGCCTGTGTCCGTTATTTAGAAAAGCGGCCCTAGTCCGTTGTTTTGTACAGCGGCCCGAGTCCGTTGTTTCGTACAGCGGCCTGAGTCCGTTGTTTCGTACAGCGGCCCGAGTGTGGTTTAGCAGTTGGGTTTAGACGGTAATGCTGCGCTAAATCGGACCGCGATTCTACGTGACGTCCACAGGCTGCGATCTCAGATCACGGTTTTCCCCATTTTCGCAAATTCCCCGGGTCATTCCCTAATCACGCTATTTATTTAATTATTTTCTTATTTATAAAAAAATCGGGAATTGAAGGGCATTGGTTAATTTTTTTTTTCAATAGAATAAAAAATTATGCTTTGTTCTCTACAAAGAACACTTCTCTTCGAATCAATGTGTAAAAACTGTCTAAATTAAATAGGAGGAACTTAATAATAAGAACGCATGCCATATTCAAATTAAAATATTAATAATAAGAAGAAGAATGTATTATTTTACCGCAATTTCTTTTTACCATCTTTTAAGAAAAGAAAAAGATAAACCAAATAATCACTTTCTTTTTTAATTTTCATATTTACCATGTTCGCAATGGTTCCGCAGTTTAAACATGTGGAACCAGCAATGCATTAAATAGGCACTAAATTGAATTAATTTGGTTTCGTAGGTTTAAACTGCGGAACTAATTAATTAATAGGCTGGTTCTGCAATTTTAACCTACAAACCTGGTAAATTATGATTATTTTTTTAAAATAAATTTGTCTCAATGGTTTTCTACAGAGAATACTTTTCTTCGGATCAATGCGTAAAAACTATATAAATTAAATAGGATCGAAGAGCTTATTAATAATAATAACACATGCCATATTCAAATTAAAATATTTATAACAAGAAAGAACAAGAACAAGAAGAATATATATATATACATAGAGTGTGGCTAATATGCTTTCGGTAGCATAAGCACCGAAATACATCCAACTCATTTTTTAATTTTCGAAGTCCAAAACGTCGATCCAAACCGTTAGATGTGTTCTCTATATTAAAATGTGCTTGGAGACCAAATTTTACATTTTTTGAAATTTTTTTTACTATTTATTAAGCCACTTTGAAAATCGCTGATCTAACAGTAGCTTGACCCAACAGTGAAACCGTTGGATCAGCGATTTTCAAAGTGGCTTAATAAATAGTAAATAAATTTCAAAAAATGTAAAATTTGGTTTCCAAGTACATTTTAATATAGAGAACACATCTAACGGTTTGGATCGACGTTTTGGACTTCGAAAATCGAAAAATGAGTTGGATATATTTCGGTGCTTGCATATTAGCCACACTCAATATATATATATATATATATATATATATATATATATATATATATATATATATATATATATATATATGCATTGTTTTAGAGGGTTGTTTATTTTATTCTGGCTGTAATAATTAGATTTTGTAATGTTGTGTTTGTTAAGTCTAATGAACAAGTGTGGAGCTAGGCCGCAGGTCTCAAACGCAAATGAAGGTCCTTTATGGATATTTAAGGTGGGAGGCTTCCTTTTCATACAATTTTTTTTTTTTTTAAATTAGTTGGACCACAGTGCACAAATCTCTATCTCAGAGACAAAGCTCAAACTCTAAATTTCCTCAAAAAAAAAAAATTTAAAGGTGGTCTGTAGATATACCACTATTTTGAAAAGAAAAAAATATTCATTAAAAGAACATGTACATGTTTCATATATTCAATAAATCTTAACCAAAAGTTTAGTCACCTGCAAGGTACAATGCTAAGTAGGGCTGTAAATGAGCTGGCTTGAACTGAGTTGGGCAAAAACTCAGCTTGTTAATTCTGGACCGAGCTGTTAGCGAGTCAGCTCGTTAACAGTTCGCGAGCTAAAATCTCAGCTCAAACTCGTGACGAGCAAGCTCACGAGCTGGTTCGCGAGCCACGATCTAGCTCGCTGGATTTGGTTGGACTTGTTTTAAGAAGAAAATAAATTTTACAAGTATTTTTGGACCGAGCTGGATCGAGCTGAACCGAGCTGGACCGAGCTTGACAGTATAAAATACACACAAATTCATACAAATTCACAAATTGATGCCTAGCCGAGCTAGCTCGCGAGCTAGGCAAAAGCTCAGCTCGTTAATTTTGGCCCGAGCTGTTAGTGAGCCAGCTCGTTAACAGCTCAGTCCACTATCGAACGAGCTGTTACCGATCGAGCCAGATGTGAGTCGCGAGCAAGCCACGAGCTACGAGCTTTTTGGACAGCCCTAAATTGCTAAGTAATAAAATCGACACTCAGAAAATATATATATATATATGGGCTCAACATGAACAAACTAAATTATGATACCAAACAATTATCCCTCATGGTTTATTTGTGAAAAATTAATGAACAATAATTTTAGAAGTAATTCCTGGGACTAATTAAAATTGAAGTTTAATTAATTAGTTGCACTGAGGTTTTATTGGTGGAATAGCATAAGGACCATCGAGCCAAGTTGTTGTGATGTAGCGATGAGCAGCCTCGGTTAAATGGACACCATCCCAATGCAAATATGTCGATGGTGTCTGACATGCGCTAACACCTGGCATGCCGCAAATTTCAGTTGCATTCCAGTTGTATGGACCGTCTTTTCCACAGCATGTTTGAAGAGGTGTGCTGATAAAACCTGTAATATTTCAAAAATATCACCAGCATGTAGATGTAGAATGCATAGCCTATGTGATTGTGGAATGAAATTTTGAGAGAGATATATAGGTAGAGAGATTACCAAAATGATCTGGGTGTTTCACTATATTGATAACGGGATCATAATAGTTAGTGTAAATTATATTCGTATGTGGATACTTGCCACGAAGCCGCCCCAACTCCTTCACGAGCAACAAGTTATGGTACGTAGCCAAGTCATTGTATGCTTTGAGGCACTTTGTATCTGCCTCATAGTCTAGTTTGTTTGAACTTGCAAAAAGTGTAAGGAAAAGCGGTACGCATCCGGTCGGTAATTGCCCTGCTGCTGTCACAGTGATAGCTCCATCACCGATAACTTTCTGGAAGATAACAATGATCAATTGTTATTTAATTTGGTCAATTTTGACAATAATATGTATGATTTTGTTCTTTTCGATCGTGTGATTTACCTCGATTGCATTTGAAATTAGTTGAATCACTTGAGGTACATATGTGTTCCTCACTTCTTCAATGCTTGTGCCAGCTTGCAGTATAAAACTGTAGTCATTTGCTCCAAACTCACCAAATGTGAAGAGTGAGGTATCAAAAAACCCCTTGCATTCTGTTTATATATATATTATGCTATCTGTCAGATAATATATTATCAACTGTTTGAAACATGACAATGGCTAAGATTTCATTCTATCTAAACACCTCAGAATTTAATTTTATACCGACAATCCGTCGAACTGATTTCTTGAGGAAAATCAGACAAGAAAAGAACAATCTAAACTTGCAACAAATGTAAAATTCATTTCAACTAAATTTATCAAAAGTCAAAACCAAGGATAACCAAATTAATCCAATTCCAACTGCCCCAATTAATTGTGGCCCAAAAAATTTATATGCTACTTCAATGAAATACAAAAAAAAAAAGAACAATTAAGGTGAAATACCATCTGTAGAATTGCAGAGTGAAGCCTTCACCTCATCAAACCATTGTAGTTGGTAATTTAGAGAATTACGGAGCAAAGGAAAGCTCACAAAATTGTTTTGTTCGAAAAATTCAACGTTGATGGCTGTCGCACCAGCCACTGCAAAATTTGCTCCTTGAACAAAACTTCTGTTATGATCAGCTTGGTAAGGCGGTACGAGAGGGAGACCAAAATCTTCAGCTACAATATTAATCAACCAAAGAGCCTATATTAACTAATACATATCCAGATTATACCAAAGTAAGTAATTTTAATTTGGAAATTTCACTTTTTACCATTAAGGGCATGTTGATTATTTTGCATCCCTAGAACCTCATGTCCTTTAATAAGTAGGGTACTTACTTGATTAATTAGCTTTCAAATTTTAATTTTCTGGGATACTGGTACAGTGGTACCATGTGCCTTGTTTCATCAGTAGGCCGGGGTCTCGATAACTACATGTGGGGATTTCTATGATGCGGCTTCAATTTCAAGATTTAACATTTATTTGGGCAATTAACAAGTAAATTAAAATTTAAATATTTATTTAACCAATTTTAGTGATATAGCAAGAGTGCATGATATTGTGTTCTTTGTGCCAGAATTAATTTTCTGAATAGTAGTATCAGTTGAAAATCATTGGTACATCGATTATAGGCTTAATTATCCTTTTCAATGAAACATTCAAGGAAGTTAACTATACGAGTTGACAAATTAGTTGTACATACGGTATCCTGGATCACAATCCCAGTGATAATAAATATGTTATTTGTTAATCAAATGAATCAAGAGGTATGTCTTCTTATAAGATGGCACATCATGACCATGTTTGTCTTCCTAAAAAATTTAAGCAAAAGTAGCTATAGTATATATTCTTCCACAAAATGTTTTATATATGTAAAATTATCCAAAACTGCTAGCTATATCCAACCTTCAGTGCTCCATAATTTTAGCAGAGAAAAAGGGAATTAAATTGCTTACTGATGAAATCTATGATCAAACGTCCATCGGAGCAGCGACCTGTTGGGTGGCCAAAGAAGGTCTCACCATAAGGCGGGTTGTTAATCCAGATACCAGGCCCTGAACCAAGCATGGCAACAAAGTTCCCGGTGTCGGTGTATGAATCACCAAATGCATAAATCGATGTATATGGTTTTTGGCAATTTTGATTTGCATGGCCATAGGATACAACAAAGAAAAGGAAGAAAGCACAGATGAACTTCATTGCTTTGAAGTAGAGTTGTGAAAAAGGGTACATGTGAAACACTGGTAATCTGGCTTTTTATATAGGCAACCTTGTTAATAAATGCCTAGTTAGACTTAGCATAAAAAAAAGTATCTCCAAAAGTAAGAAACCACAACTTGCTTAGTGAAATTATATATGCTGGAAAAATGCAAAAATTTTAAGTCGGAATATCGTAAATAGTGACTCCCACAACTTAGTTAAAATACTTGAAAATGTGAAATTAATAAATAAAAATAGCATTTTTAATCAGACAATACGGTGGCTATCATGTTTAAAATTATATATTAAAGTCAAATAATGAACAAACTAATGAACATGTAAGGTATGCATAAAACTGGCCCCATAAAAATTATATACATTCAAAGTCAAACAATGTTGATGTTTAACATTGAAAACTGAAAGGCTGGCTTCATATATAAAAATTGACTTGCAATGTTCATGTTTTCCTTCAATTCGTGCTCCCCCATTTAGTTCTTCCTATGCATGTTTGCATAATTTTCAGTGAAATATAAAAAATAAAAAATAATGTTAAACAGACGTACAGACCCATACTATGATTATCAATCAGTTAAAAGAGCATCAATTTATCAGGCCCTGGACGATTTTGATCACAGTTCTGATCCTTTTGTCTGATATTAGAGAGGTTCCCATTAGGCTACTAAACGGTTTCTTGGGCCTCTGGCCCACAATTATGAAATATGAGATATAGATATAAATGGGCTGAGGCCTCGTGTGATTCATATAAATTGCCCATCGAAAGTCAAGCAGTCGTCTGTGTGAATAAGGGCTATTCAATTGAAAATTTCAGACCATTCTTATAGTACTGTAAAACCCCACTTATTTTATGAATTCAGATCCACTGAAATAACCCAAAAGTTGGGTTTTAAATGGGGACCATCCGATTCAAATCCGAGACCATCCAACTGAAAATGAGCGCACATAGCCCAAGACATGAATTCGGATCCCAAGACGATCCTGAACGACATATTCGAATCAGACGGTCCCGATCTAAAACCCAAAAATTGGGTTACTTTAGGGGATCCGGACCCACATATTAAAAAGGTAAGGGTAATAGGTAGCGGGTAGCCTGGGAGCAGTTTTTGGTGCCATACCATATGTCCTTCCAAAATTTCATATTGCTAACTTTAGCACCAGCCCAACAGTTGGCCTAGCATCTTATTCTTATTCCCTTTTCTCGCTCTCACTCCCAGATAGGAATATAATTATTTTGACTTCATACAATGCATGATCTACAGTGACAAAATGAAAAAAAAATCATATGAGTTCTAGGAGTGGCAACGAGCCGGTCACGAGTGAGCTGACTTTAAGGATATGTGCTGAAATTTCAGCTTGAAATCGTTATGAGCTGAATCGAGCTCACTCGCTAGATCTGGCTAGATCTTATTTTAAGAAGAAAATAAATTCTACAAATTTTTTTTGGACCGAGTTGGACAGTATAAAATGCACACAAATTCGTACAAATTCGCAAATTGATGCCTAGTCGAGCAAGCTAGGCCCCAGCTTGAACTCGTTAATTCTAGACCGAACTAGTGGCAAGTTGGCTCGTTAATAGCTTGGTCCAATAACAAGCGAACTGTTAGCGAGCGAGTCAGATGCAAATCACAATCGAACCACGAGCTACGAGATTTTTTGCCAACCCTACATATAACGGATGTGCTATTTGGAATGAATAATTCTCTCAATATCTTTATTAAAAGCAAATTCATATTGTGACAATAAGAGTCAAATGACCACATATGTTTTTCAAATTTATGTACTAACATATAAAATTTTATATAATTTAGAATAAAATAGTATGAGTACTCTGTATGCAATATAAATATTTTATATAATTAACATTTGTTTTCATTTGACCTCTATAGTTATAATTTGCAAATCTGAGTCATTAATTACTTATATCTTTACCCTCTCTTATCTGAATTTTGCCTAATTTCAAATTTTCTATCTTTACACTGCATCGTACAGTACGGCGAATTAACTAAATAGTGGAAAATTACCTTCGACACTGGAATATCAATTTTAATTTCTACAAATAGATCATGTAAGTAATTAAAGTAGATTCCTTTATGCAATTAAAATTACCTTCGGCACTGGAATCTTCTTCTTATTCTCCTTTATTTTATATTTTATTTCCCTTTCTAAGTACCATCCGTTGTCACTGTAATCCTTATTTTTTTTGTTTTAATGAAATGATTAGTAGGTCACCTAACAATATATACAGCTAACCTATGCCTGACATTCAATAATATTTTTTTGTCACATTCAGAGTACCGGGTGCTCACGTTATAAGGAGTCAAGGGATCACGCAGCATTGTTCATAGGAGCACAAAGTACTATCCTTTAATCAACAAAACTATTTCAATTTCCAAAATAACTAAGATATATGAGCAACAGGTAGAGTAAAAAAAAAAAAAAAAAAAACTTGTTTCTGTTGACCAAATTATACCAATCTACAAATTAAAACAAAAAAAAATAACACACCAACCAAACATCTTCCATCTCTACAACAATTGCACATGGAGAATCACTGTACTATTTGGAAAATACTCAGTTCATTTCCGGCCGTGTAGTGCTATTGCGTGCTGTCACGGGAGAGAATAGGAGGATCCGCATAGGGGCCGTAAAGCCAGCCCTTGGCAATGTGGCCGTAAGATGCCTCGGTCAAGTGAATTCCATCCCAATTCCAATGAGTTTTCGGGTCAGCACAGGAAGTGGCGCCGGGATCACCGCATTTTGCTGTCAGATTGAAGTTGTAGGAGCCCATTCCAGGTGCGCCGCAGCATGCTCTAGGTGTCTGCTTATAAAACCCTGTCATTATCAGAGTTATGTGCAAATTTTTATCAGTATATACAGAAATGAGAAATGTATGTTATTGAAAAATACAATGTGATCGTTATAGATATATAGTTGTAAAGCTACCTAAACAAATCTTTTGGTGTACCTATCTTTGGCATGTAAGCAAGCCAATAATTGGAAAGAAGCCGTGTTGTAATACAACACTTCTAATCAAGTTCTAGAAAACTAAATGCACTATTTATTCATTACATAATAGGATGTCACAGCAAAACCAGTGTATATAATTGGGGTCAAACATTTAAAGTTTCTTTTGGAAGCAATGTTGAAAGCTAAGTTCAGAATCCCAAAATGAGGAAGCATACAACGCAATAATATAAACCAAATTTAATGTAAGGTCTTGTCCTGATTGGGATACTTAAAAGAAAAATTATGCATCCCCAATTCTTCCCCCAAAGAGAAAAGAAAATTTAATTGGAAGAAATTAAGGTGTAGAATGGATACTAACCAAATTTTTCTGGCTGGAGTATGAATTGTACAATTGGGGTGTAATAATCTGCATAGATAATTCTAACACCAGGATGTTTGCTGCGCAGTTTCACAATGGCACGTTGAAGCATGGAATTATGCACCCAAGCTAATGTATTGAAATTTTTCAAGCAACCACTTTGTGCACCATAGTTTGTTACTTGTTCATTGTTAAATATTGTCAAGTACACTGGAAAGCAACCGATTGGTAACACACCTGGCACCACAAACTCAACTGCTCCCTCTGCAATTAATTTCTACATTTTTTGCAGAAAACAGAGTTAGATGAATGTGATATGATTTAATATATGTGTACTTTGTATTTATAGTCTCTGTAGAATATTCTTCATTAAAAGAAGAAAAAAAAAAAAAACAGACTCAACCACCAAACCAACCAAAGATGATTTCCATGTTATTTCCAAAACCTCATTGGAATAAGAGCAATTTTATAAAATTTTCCATTGTGTAGAACATAGTAAAAAATTTAGAATATACAGAATGGTCCCAACAATAATGTACAGATAGGGTGTCAATGGCACTCTTTTATCCGTATATCTGATCCGTACCGTATCCGATAAGACGAGTATGGGTAAGATTTTTTTTTTCATAAACTTATCGGATACGGGTAAAGATTTTTTTCGTTATCTAAATGATATGGGTAAAGCCTATTTCGTACCCGTTACCCAATCGAGTAATTATAAAATATATATATATATATATATATATATATATATATATATATATATATATATATATATATATATATATATATATTTATATATATATATATTATATATATTATAAGCATTGAAAATAGTAATTTAATTGGTTTACTTGCGGTTAACATGATCATATTTTTTTTCAAGAAAGAACTACACATGTGAAATGAATGTATATGTTTTAATATTTTATTTAACAAATAATAAAAATAATTATTATATTAGTATTGCCCGTTATTTACCTGCTATTGTTTTGTTATCTGACAACTATAACGGATAAGAGTAGGATACGAGTAAGATAATTTGAAACGGACAAAAACAGTTTATAACGGGTACAGGTATGAAAATACTTCTACCTTATTCTTACCATACCTGTTCACACCCCTATGTACAGAAGAATATTTGACAATATTCAACCCGAAATTTAAAAGGGTACCTCAATTGCTTTCATAATGGATTCGACTACAAAGGGAACAATTTCGTGCACTTCATGCATTTTTCTGAAAGAAAATATAGGAGCATTGTAATCGTTCCCTCCAAACTCGCCAACTACAAACAGAGACCTTCTAAACAAATCCTTGCACTCTGCAACACCCCAAAAAAAGAAACCAAGATTAATTTTCATATTCTTCAAGGGGCATAGTTGAAAAGTTGTTGGTATAAAATGATTAAAAATGTTAACTATCGTTCAGAAAATTTTGTCTATCCCTTGTGAGAGATCACACTTTTGCTTTAAAAATTTTGCAGATATACTTTTTAAATGTACATGATTCAATTTTTTTTTTCAAGTGAAAAAAAGGCGAAAAATAAAATTTTTATATTTCTTTTTCGGACAAGCGAAATCATTATTTTAAAACAATTGCTATTGTCTGTTTACCTTGAGGTGAGTTACAAATGGAAGGCTTCATCTCTTGAAACCATTTGAGTTGTGTGTGTAGAGAGCCAGAATTCCATATGTTTTTTCCTAAGCCTCTTCCCTCAAAGAAACTTATGTCTAGTGCAGTTGCACCGGTGATTGCGAAATTAGCACCACGATGAAATGTCGCATTTTTCGCTTTAGATGGTGGAAGTAATGGAAGCCCCAGTTCCTGAGCTGTTATTATGTTTTAAAGAGAAACTATATAAGAAATATGAAAGATATAACAATAAACCCATTAAGAAAATAACTCTATATATAATTATGTCATTCACATAGGCCCTTTGGAAATTTTTATTTGCAAATAAGAGAATTGGATGATCATATACCATTGACTTAATTATACCAAATGATAACATACAAAGATGATCATGCAAAATTAAGGAGGTATATGCATATGAAAAAGAATCACTTCTTGAAATATTTTTATATAATTGAACTAAGATAATGTTTATGTTTGTTTTGAGAACTAAGATAATTAAATAATTGCATGTATTCTCATCATTTTCCTTTCTCCATGCATGAATTTTCACCTAGGAAAACTGTTATATATATGTTTAGTCACAAAATTAAAATGCTTGATGATGTTTATGAGACTATGACCAGATGATCATAACAAACAGTGAAATTAAAAAAAAAAAAAAAAAAGTCAAAGTAAGTATTTATATCTATACCTATAAAGTCGATAACTAAGCGACCATCGGAACAGCGGCCTGTAGGGTAACCAAAGAAATTCATGCCGTAAGGCAACCTTGCGGTTGCCAAATACGCCGGAATTCCATCAGTACAGAGATTGCCGGCATCTACAAGAGAGTCGCCAAAGTTGAATATGGCGGCATATTGTTTAGCCGAGACAAGAGGGTTGATATATACAGAGGAGATGAGGAGAAGAGAGAGGAAGATGGGAAGATCAATCATGGTTAGAGGTGATGGAAGAGAGGAGAAAGGGGACGGAGAAGAACTATCTAGGAAGGAATAGATGTGTTGAATACTTGTTATATATATATGTATATAGTATAGTTTTGCTAGGAGTGTAAATGTAATGGAGCAATAATGCTAATTTTCATATATATATATATACACTTCTAGTTGGTTTTTCCAAATTTTATTGGAACACGGTTAAAAAATTAAGAAAAAGAAAAGTCTTCTTGAATTTGGTTTTCTTTCTTATTGAAAATAAACAGACTCCATTTTCAATTGAACTGGAGATGTCCAGTACTAGACATTTAAGCGTTTTGTTAAGATAAGTATGTAGGTAATGGAAGATTAGGTTGATCTTTGTTATTGAAAAAAATGGAGAGGAAGATTATGTTCTTCCGTGCCAAAGGCGACTTTGAATGAGTCGTGCCTTAAGATTTTAAATGAAGAAATTACCATTTATGATCCCTATTTTAATACAGATTAATTAATATGGCTTATCCAACAACCAATTGATCGAGGCAAAGAGACAATGATGCCTTAATTGCCTAGAAATTTGGTTAATTATTTTCTTATTTCGAAGGGAGATTTCAACGAGAGAGTATTTACCTAACACATGCCAACACAATTAATTTTAATTTGTGAACATGTATTTATATTCCATTTGTGTTAATTAATTAATTTCAGAGGAGTTTCAAGTGTTAATTATTATTCCACCCATAATTAATCTTCAGTTATTAAAAAAAACATCATAACTTGAAAAAAAAAATAGTATTTAAAATTTGATGAGTATACATGCGCCTAATTTCGTCTATCTAGAAAAAGACTGTTATTTTTTCACATACTTATTTGATTTGTTCTCGGGAATTTTTTAAATTATCCATCAATGTTGAAATTATGATACATAAAATTATATGCATTATTTGATGCCTATAAAAATGAACAAATGTGTAAAAAGAACGGAGACATAAGAATCAGTTTTTAGTCAAGTGGCACAGACAATGTTTTCCGTATGAGAAATTGTAAGATCGAAATACATATGAGAAGTCATTTGTAAATATTAAAACAGTTGGTGATTTAATCTCCAACTTCAGAGATAATATTTTCAGTTAATGTATCTCGGCCGTCTGATTTTAATACAAAAATCCTGTAACATTAGTGTAGATCTAATCCTCACAGATATTAAAGCAGATTGGATGACTGACATGCATTAACTCAAAAGGAATCTTTTGAGTTAATTCAGAGGATACGAATTCCCTTATAATTAACTATCAACTGTTTCCTTTTACCAACCCCTTGACTAAATGTTTAGTTTGTGATAGTCATTTTTCACCTAGAGTTTTGATTTGTTTCAATCAATCAATGATAATTGCTGAAGTACAGCAAACCTTCGATGAGAATAAACCTCATTTTTAATTAACTCTTGAATTTAAAATATATTTTTTTTATTTCTCCAAGTGCTTTCTCAATGATAATTGTAATTTTATGAACGTTTGGTGAAATAACAAAAATGGTATGCTAATTGAAATTAACAAGACTCAGATTGAGAATGATTTTTGCAAACTGAAAAATATAGTTATCTCGAATTACAATTTTGAACCGTGAACATCATAAATTCATAATTCAATTTTTTTTTTTTTTTTGTAACTTCTACAGAGTTAAATTTTCCCCAAATGAGTCAAAAAAAACTGATTTGTAGTTTTGTATAGCATCATATTGTTAAGAGAAAGGAGTCTGATGCAAAAACTGTCTATATATTTTTATAAATATATAAAATCAAAAATTAATTTAACAATCTATATATTTTTTTAACATAATACAAAAACTGTCTATACCGATGACAAAATAATCGGTTACAGAGTCCAAAACTGATGACCTGCTCATCGGTTTCAGAAAACTTGAACCGATGACATTTCCATCAGTTTTACTCCAGCACGGTTTTTTATGATTTCTGCACACTTTTTGAAACAACGAACAACTCAGATTAAAATATTATTTGTAATCATTACACCCAAAATATTTTCAAATTTCAACCGATTTCCATCGGTTTTAATTTAAAATAATTTTTCATTTATTTTTTGTATTTAATTAGAAAATGTTATAATTTATTTTTTTTATTAAAATATTAGAAATATTTTTATATTTTTTAAAATTAGATAGAATACCATATAATTTGATTTATTAGAAAGACTAAAACAAATAATCCGGATCAATATTTTTCAGATCGGATTTTTCTTGGTTGTAAGAAAAATTAAAATATTTCTTTATGTGTTATTAGAAAAAAAAAAAATGCTTTGAATCTGAATTATTGATCCCGGTTCAAAAGTCACTTCTAGGTTAATACAGAAAATATTATGGTCTTTCTATTTTTGAAAAAATAAAAATGCAAGTGAGTAATCATTACAAACAGTTTTTTAATCTGAGTCGTTCATTGTTTTAATCTAAGTCGTTCATTGTTTCAAAAAGTGTGCATTCTGCATCAAAAACCGTGCTGGAATAAAACCGATGGAAATGTCATCGGTTCAAATTTGAGAAAATTTTGCGCAACTTTGTAATCATTACAAACAGTGTTTTAATATGAGTCGTTCGTTGTTTCAAAAAGTGTGTAGAAAGCATCAAAAATCGTGTTTGGCTTGAACCGATGAGCAGGTCATCGGTTTTGGGCTATATAACCGATTATTTTGTCATCGATATAGATAGTTTTTGAATTTTATTCAAAAAATATATAGATTGTTAAATTAATTTCTTGATTTTGTATATTTATAAAAATTTCGAGCGATGCTCAGCTCTATGACCGTCCGATCTATTTTAAGATTTGCGTGCACACAAATTTTAAAATATATTTAACGGTAATTGAACCCGTCGAATTAAACTAAATCGGATGTCAAATTAAACTAGATCCGATGTGTATCGGAGCTACTCTCAAGTCTATTGACGTGGTACAAGTCAACTATGCGAAACATCATATTGACGTGGTACAAGTCGTTGCCACATGTACGGATCAAAACTCTGATTTTGAGAAATTTTATATTTTTTTAACATGTGGTCGCTTTTAGCGTTATTTATTTTTATACTGCCAGTTGGCCGTGGTGTATGTTAATGGGACATCTCCAGTAGCACGGGAATGGTGAGGATTCCAAAAATTCTACACGAGATTACCAAAAACCAGAAAACCTTTCAATTTTTTTAGCCTTGTTATATTGTACAGTTGATTGATCAATGATTACTTAAAGTTGGTCACTTCAAGACATCAGTTGTGCACAGAATGACAAATGTAGTTGGCGCTTTGCTTTTTTGTGTGTTTTGTTATATATTCTTGATTGCAACTTATTAACTAAACATTAATATTTAGAATGGTAAATGTTTGAGTTTGGTGTTTTAGAAGACTAAAATAAGATATTATTGAATTTGTACTCAATTAAAAAATAGTAAAAAAATATAAAATAAATAAAAAAATTGATCTTCAAGTATTTTTTTTAGACTGAGATGATGTTGAGCAGTACGCATCACGGATCAATTATTTCAACTTTGAAAAATGAAATAAGGAGACAAAATACAAGAGAATTCATTCTCTTATATTTATGCTAGAATGATATGTTTTAAAACTATGTTGTGTTATTTTATTTTATTTATTATATTTTTCAACCTTGCAAAGACTTAACAGGACATACAGTAGGAATTTGGAGAAGGTAATATCAGACGGTTCAAATAGTTTATTTTCATAATTAAATTCCTAAAACTATACAGCATGGACATATTTGACCTTGTAAAACTAAAATTTGTAGACAAGAAACAGACACCTATAAATCTATAATACAAATCCGCACGCAAAGGTGACATGTGCAATTAATATTAATTGGAAACTAGACGACTAATGTGCATAGTGCATAGACTCGGTGAATTCCTTGCAATTAATAATAAGAGTTAAGAGCAGAAGCCGAACAAGACCAATTCACCCTTTCACCTTGACCATGACCCACGTGTAGCTAGACACCTTGGAAAGTTGATTTATTGGAAATAATTGATTTTTTTTTGCACGAATTTTTTTTTAGTAAAAGTTGGAGAAACCACCCACTATTTAATACATTTGCTATTACAAAGAATTTTCTCCATCTGGATTTCGAACCCATGACCTCTAACGTAGAGACCATGTGCCTTAGCCACTAGACCAAATGCTAGTTCTCTTTTTTGCAGGAATTTCAAAATAATTCAATAGTTGGATTTGATAAAATAGAAATTGTGGAGTAAAGAATCGCAGCATATTCGAATCCTAATTTACTAGAAATCCTCTTGAAGAATCCAATCCTCAATGGCAGGTAGGGTTGTAAACGAGCTGGCTCAGGTCGAGCTGGGCCCGAGCCTAGACCGAGCGAACTGGACCTAGGACTTCCAAGCTAAAACTTTAACTCAAACTCGTGACAAGCCAGTCCGAGCTAGCTGACGAGCTGGCTCACTAGGTATGGCTGGACCTTGTTTTAAGAATAAAATAAATTTTACAAACCTTTTTGGACCGAGCTTGACAGTATAAAATTCACACAAATCCATACAAATTCACAAATTGATACCTAGCCGAGCTAGCTAGCGAGCTGACGAGCAAGCTAGGCTCCAGCTCAAACTCGTTAAATCTGGACCAAGCTAGTAGCGAGCTGGCTCGTTAACAGCTCGGTCCAGTAACGAGCGAGCCAGATGCGAGTCATGATCGAGCCACGAGCTGCAAGTTTTTTTGCCACCTCTAAATTGGTGGGTTGGTAGGTCCAGTCCATATCCTCTAAGGTAAGTTTAGATCCGGACCGTCCGATCAAAATTTAAGTTAATCTGATTTGAGATAAAATATACGTAGTTGTTTAATATTTGTCTCAAAATAAATCTGATGATTTAGATCTAAACTCACAATTTTGAGTTACTTTATGTGATACGAAATCGGTAGGTCAATGGACCTCACAATCGGGATACAATTCGGATCCGCTAAAATAATTTAAATTTTGAATTATAATTCTTATTGTTTGATTATAATCTATAAAAATAATAAAGAGGTGTGGTGAACTTTTAACTTGAACCGGATTGATCGGAAATCTGATCAGACGGCCCAGAAACAAACTCAAAATATCCAGACTCTAACTATGAAGTTGGGAATTATTTTTTAATGAAATAAGTTTATTTGTTGGTACCTATTCAACTGTTAATATTTATTTGTAATATCGAAAATTTTCTAAACTAAAGTGCATATGCTAGCTAGCTCATATGTTAGAGTAGGTCCAATGCCCATCGGCCCATCGGACCTACTTTGGTTCGATGGGTATAATGACCATTTGATTGTATCAAGATTTGTGACAACTAAATAAATTTTGTGCTGGTCAGTTTCAATTTTCGTACGCACAAATCTTAATGCTAATTATACGATTTTAGAGCTAATTGAACTATCGGATCTACTCCTATCTCTTTTGCATGATGTTATGGGACAGTACTAGGATAGAAATTGCAGCATCGAATTTAATTAATTTCAATAATACATATTTCGCTAAAATTAGCCGTTAGACTGAAAATTATGCACACAAATTAATTAAATACGGAATAGACTCATAGTTTTCATAAAAAAATAAAAAAAATTATGCACACCAAAAAGTACAATAAATAAATAATAGGGAATACTCTAGTCCTAATATGTATTTATTGTTAGCAGGACATAGTTAGATTTTTGAACTATGAAAGTCAAACACACATGAGGATCAATAATATAAAACTTTCCAACTTCTCTAGGAAGAATGATAATTAATTTTATAATATTATGACATTTTATTCTAAAATTATAAAGAAAATAATACATAAATTAAAAAATAAAATAAAAAATGAGGATCAATCCACATACCTATTACTCAAATCCACCTATGACCAATATCATATAGAATTGTGACACTATCAACACCATAGTGACAAGATTTACGAATAATTCCCGAATTATTCGTGAATTATTCGGATTTTTGGTGATGCCGAACCGAACGCCGAATTATTCGGTTGACCGAACTTTGACCGAATAATTTCCGAATAATTCGCAAATTTTACGAATTATTTCCGAATTTTTCCCAGAATTTTTTTTTTTGGTTATTTTTTGTTTTTGCTCCCTTACATAACTGACATCTCTTGATCCGAATAATACCGAATTATTCCGAATTA
Source organism: Carex cristatella (assembly GCA_024447775.1). NCBI lineage: Eukaryota > Viridiplantae > Streptophyta > Magnoliopsida > Poales > Cyperaceae > Carex > Carex cristatella. The sequence continues at coordinate 7,937,350 of JAJHPF010000016.1, forward strand.
TACCCGAATTATTCCCGAATTACGAATTTTTTACCTCGCCGAACTGAACCCGAATAATTAATTTGTCACTATGATCAACACTACCAAAAAAGTTGTACTTATTTTAGTTTTCAAAAGAAGAAAATAATCAAGTATGATGTTATTTTTGTTAATTGGCTCTGTTTTAAACTTAAATGTAATTTGAGTGCCCAAGTGCCAACTGATTTTACATCCAAGATTAAATATCAATCAGTATCAATTTTGAATTATTTAATAAAAATTAAAATTTACATCAAATATGATATTTTTTTTAATCTGATATACATAAAGCACTGAGCACATTTCAAGTGTTAAATTATAAAATTATAAAAATTTCTTTATAATTATTTAATTAATTTATTATAAACACAGATAAAGACACAGAGAAAGGACTAATCTGAATCTAACATTAACAGGGACATCTCCAGTTTCCATACAAATTGTGAGAAAAGTTGAGATATTTGTTCGACACCTATCACATTCAATTTTTTATAAGAAAAACTAAAATCACATTCATGACATCACTCAAATTGGTTTATTTAATAAATAATCTATTAAGACAGCATTTGACATGTTCTCACATTAGAGAATTAATTAAAAGTACAAACTAATAGTATGATAATGATAGCCTCTTTTGAATAATTCAACATTGTCATAATCATCACATATTTAACATATTTTATAAAATATATATATTAGTATATATTATTTGCATCAACAACTTGTTAGATTGATACATTTTAACAAGCTTTCTTTAGCTTAAAAAATATTAGTTTTGCCAAGTTGTCTATACGGATGATAGATAGAGGTAATGAATTAGTTTGAGCTTGTGTAACGCTTGTGTAACAAATTGAAAATATGCAATTTGCTTTCTAAAATACTTAATTTGGTTCAATTAAAATTAAACCAAATCAAAAGGAAAATAAAATAAAATAATATAAATAATATAAAAAATGTGAAAAATAAGGGCTATTTGAACTAGGAAGTATATACAATATTTTAAGCAGTTAGAAATGGATATACCTAGTGGAATATCTAGCCACCAAAGATACAAATTGCAAATTGTTAAATGTGGTGCACACAACAAAGCAATCCTAATTGCTATACTTGGTCGTAAATAAGAAATGTCAAACTACCAATAATTTCAATAAAAATAATAGGTGGAACTTGACCTTTAAAGAAATCAACAATTTGAAATAATATATGGTCTAGATGGCAATAAAATAAATATTTTTTATGAAACAAATAACATGATCCAGACCATTTTCTCACATGACTATGGTATTTATTGGTTGTTTTAATTATTATTATTTTTTATTTATTTTTTGATAAAATGAATACATGCGTGTTGGTGGGTTTGTCAACCCGTTGACAGAGGTGCCTCTGATTGAGAATTTGAGATAAGATGCCCTTTAATTATGGATATAAATAGAGTTCTACAGAAGGGCCGGGCAGGGCCCCACGGGCGCGGGCGGTGCGCGGGCAAGGGCAGATACGGACACGGGCGTCACGGGCACACGGGCATACGGGCACGGGCATCACGGGCAAAAATTTCAAAAATCACGCCCTGCCCGTGTAATGCCCGTGCCCGCCACAGGCTCGGGGGGCAGGACGGGCCGGACACCGCAAGCAGGACGGGCAGGACCGGGAAATTTTTTTTTTTTTTTTTTTCAGTTTTTTTTTCGGTTTTTTTTTTCTGTTTTTTTTTTCTGTTTTTTTTTTTCTGTTTTTTTTCTGTTTTATTTTTCTTTTTTTTTTTGGTTTTTTTTTCTGTATTTTTTTCTTTGAAAACCAATAAATTATAAATCCAAATTCATGCCAATTTAAATTCATTTGACATGGTTGTAACTCAATAATTTTTGTTATAATATAATATAAATTAAAAATTTCTTAAATCAATAACTTTAAAAATAATTAAGCTCTTATTTTAAAACAATAGATTAAAAAGTAAACGACGTTTTTTGGCACTAAAAACCTTAAAATTAATTTTTGAGGCACTAAACGACGTTTTTTGGCGATTCTGATTTGTCGGATACTCCGGGGTGACGGTCGCCACCGTCTCCTCCTCCCCTTTCCGAATTGACGTCATACGCGTCAATCCGACTTTCCTAGCAAAAGTTATGGCCGTTTAAAGTTTAAAAAAAATATATTTCTCATTTTTGAATTTAAAAAAAAAAAAAAATGGAGAGGTGGAGAGGTCCGGCTGGGGTGGAGGTGGGGGGGGGGGAGGGGGAATGGGGGGGCCGGGGGTGGGAATTTTGAATTTGAATTCAATTTTCGGAAAAAAAAAAAAAAAAAAAAGGGCATGGGCACGGGGGGCCGGGCACTCGCGGGCAGGGAAAAAAAAAAGGGTCCGGCCCGTTTAACGCCCGTGCCCGTGTGCCCGTGTGCCCGTGTGCCCGCGGGGTGCCCGCGGCACGGGCACGGGCAGGACGGGCGCGGGCACGGGCGGGGCACGCCCGCGGGGGCATTATTAGAACTCTAGATATAAATACTTTATTGAGAAAGTTGGAGAAAGACAGAGGAACAAAATAAAGTACAAATGTAGTTGTATTGGATTGTGCGTTGAATTGTTGTCTATTATAAACAAAAATATTATTTTCATATTTTTCATGAAAATCAAACAGGAGAAGGGTTGAAATGAACTATCTTTTTTTCTTCAATATATTTCACATTATTTATCTCTGTTTTTAAAGTTCAAACAGTCAATCCGAACCACTCAATATGATCTTCATAATAAAATATGTCTGGAGACTAAATTTTATATTTTTCAGAATTTTTTAAATAGTAAAAAATTCTGAAAAATATAAAATTTGGTCTCCAAGCATTTTTTATTATGAAGATCATGTTGAGCGGTTCGGATCGACTGTTCAGACTTTGAAAACGAAGATAAATAATATAAAGCATATTCGAGCACAAAATGATGGTGTATTTGTACCCTCTTCATCAAACATATGAGACAATAAGAATTCGTTGTTGGAAACTAATTTAACAAATTGAAAAGAAAAAAAATTATGAATTTCACTGGTTGCATGTTATTATTGTAAATTAGATTTAATAATTGTTTGAGACAATATTGCCTTGAACTTGTTCACCATTCAACGCACGACATTATAATTGTATCTTTCTCCTCCGTAAGAATGAAAGTTTTGGCAAAATAAAATTTAAACAAGATTCACATTAATTGCACGTCTTATAAAATATGACACATGATATTACAAATTTCACGGACAAGTCCTGACCAAAACTATTTTCATGTAGTATATATTTTCCTCTTCTTCTTTTTTTACCTATTCAAAGTGACATTTTCATCGTCTGTCGTGTTGCATGGACAACTCGGTACGAAGAGTCTTTTATGTTTATACGAGAGGTACATACAGATCTTAAAAAAATGCACGAATCTTAAAGCCATATCAGATGATGCACCGACATCTCAGCAGATCGACAGGAGATCAAAACTTAAATTTGTAATTTGAATCTTGATGCAGACAGCTCAAATTAATTAAATATACAAGAAATATTTTAATTGTTTAATTAGTTATTGGGGTTTAAGTTATTCAACATATTTTAATATTCAAAAAAATTCTTTTAGCCGAGTTTAAAACTTGTGATCTCTTTCACACGGAAAATATTATCTTTTATTATTAAATCAAAGAGGGCGAAGATTTTGACAGAGCAATTTTTTCATTTATACATCGCACGGATAATATAGTCAAACCATTGTTGCATATTATTCGCGCTGCATGAATTAAAAAGTGCTCTGTTTATTAAAATGAGTTCTTTGATGAATGACGATGAATTGATGATAGACTTCAATACTCTGAAGAAATGTAGTGCATATAGTTTTGATTTGATGGCAAACCGAAGCTTGACTTGTCGAACAGTTTAAATTAGTTGGTTGTATATATGCTTGTACAGTATGTAATTAAGAACTAGATTGGGATGGCATTTATCATCCACAAATCAATCCGATATGATCCAACTTGATTAGACAGAGTTCAAGTGGCCACACTGCTCTGAGCAGTGTAACAAAATATGACTTATGCGGCTGCATATATGTATATTCGGTTGTAATTTGCATAGAAATATATATGTGGTCAATACATACAGGTTTGTATATGCAGACATATATTATTATCACATATATTTGCTTGCATATTATCGCATATTACTGCATACTTATTTGTATAATATCGAATATTACCGCATATTACCTCAGACTTACACACACACACATGAATTCTTATTTTAAAATCCGCATATACAGCCGCATACTACATAAAAATTACATTTAAAAATATTGGTTGTGAGGCATTTGAACACTCCTCTTATTATAAATAGATTCCCCATAATATAAAATTCTATCGAATAGTTATAAATAGATTTTCCAGTCATATAAATTATATCAAATTGGTATAATTATTAATTAATTGACGTCATATTGAATGGGAATCAGCCTACATTCAATACTTTTTTTTTAAAAGTTGAATAGAAAATTTATATTTCAAAGTAAAGTGTTTGTTTTCATTTTTAACTTATAAAATATATTTGTATGACTGTACCTGAATTTTTATCTAAAAAATAAAGACTCAATTTTCAACTTTTATTTCTAAAACAATTATCAAATTGGATGGTTTATATTAATTCTGACTGTACACCTTTTTTATTATTTGTCTATTTCTTCAAGATCCCTCGGACAATACAATTCAATCTAGACCGTCGAATCTAAAATGATCAATGATCCATATCTGTCTAAGACCGAGAATTTTTATTTATACCATATTAATAAAATAACTAAACCAAATGATTATTTTTTCTAAAAATAGCATTTCTACCGCATCAGTCAAATGAAATGACAGACACAGAAGGGCACGCGTCCATCATTTCATTTGACGGACACACCTTTTTTTTTACTATAGAATTCACGGTGTAAAGAGATATAAAAAAAACGTATGTCCGTCATTTCATTTGGCGGACATACTTTTTTTTTGCTTTACTTAACTGAATTCTTTAAAAAAAAAAAATGTGTCTGCCAAATGAAATGGCGGACACGCCCTTCTGTGTCTGCCATTTCATTTGGCAGACGTGACATTTTTTATAATTGCCAGCAAAAGTGATAATTTAGTTTATTATTTTTATAATATTGGTATAAATAAAAAATTTGGATCTAAGTCGGTCCATCCAGTGAAACCCTTTACTGGAGAGGAACCTAAGTGCTTATCATATTACTGCTTAAGCGCATGTGTGATTGTGACATAACTTCTGAAATAAGTACCAATTATATATTAAATATGAATAAAAGCTGATGAAATAGTATGGAACAAAAAATTATTTTTGTCATCATAAGTTAATATTTTGTTGTTGTTGATTTTTTTTTTTGGAGGCCTGTCTAAGCCATTTTATCGCAGTAAAATGTCCCAATTGGACTTGCGAATAATTAAACAAGCCTAGATATTATTGGTCCTAAGCCCAAGCCCATTCTTGTATATTTTAATAGGCTTAGCTCTTAGAAAAAATTTCCCAACGATCAAACAGATACCCAATTGTAGGCCCTGTAAAGAATTAGGTGCTCAGAAATTGGGTCATAAAATAACTGCAGTTTGGGCCAGATAAACTCATTATTTGCCACGTGCTTTCAATTGATTTGAACATAGTTTTTTTTTTTTTATTATTTGAATCTGATAATTAATTTATCACATTATCCATACATAAACACAGAAAGCAATTTTAATTTCATACTATCATAAATGCACAAAAAAAAAACAATTTTAACATCATCATTTATTAATACACAATCTTACAAGAGGAACAATAATTAGGGTTTCTTTCAGAAAACACACATCTATTTCTTCAAATAACACCTTAAAATGAATTGATTGGATTAAATTAAAAAAAAAACTAATTATTCCAAACCCTAAAAACACATTGCAAACCAAACTCATCCTTTCTAATTTGCACAATTGCTTATTTGCTTAAGTTAAATGCAAATTAAATATACATAACCAAAGACATCCATTGCATAGTAGCTTGTAACTAGATATGCATGTAAGTCATCTAACCTAAAATTGCAGGGCTAGAATAGGGACCTTTGAGCCAGCCATCAGCGATTGATCGATAAGCAGCCTCGGTCAAGTGAATTCCATCCCAAATCAAGTAATTTTGCGGATCCGAGCATGGGCTCGAGCCAGACATTCCGCATCTCGCGTTGTTATTGTAGTTGTACTGACTCTGACCGCTAGCCCCGCAACAAACTTTCAAACCATATTTTAGTCCTGTAATAACAAAAAAAATTGCAGATAAAAATAAGATTATGATATTTTTTGGGGTAAATCAAGGATATATTGCAAGGACTAAAAATAAAGAGACAGAAAGAGATAAAATAAATGAAGGTGCTTCAAACAAAACTGCTGTTGAATTTAAAAAAACATATCAAAATAATGCTGGTACGACTGAAAAAAAAAGAAGTAATCTGAGATATTTTGTCTTTATATAAGTGCATGTGAATCTGACAAAAAAAGGAGCATTTTGTGTGAAAAAGACAATAAAAAATACTTGGGGTACAGGCGTATATATATACAGCCGTATAGACAAATGCTCACGATCTCAAATTTTTGTTGTTGTCACCTCCCCATGCTTTATATAGCTGTGTAATTATGTAGCACCGCGAGAATATAATTAATGATGTACTTCAGTCACATGCAATAATATTTTCGGTGAATATTAATACTACTAGACAAAAAAAATTAAAGAATAATTTTTTTTCATGATAAAAAAGCACTATATAATTGTGCTTATAAAATAATTTATTTTGTTCACAGGCATTTGATTGATTATCAACTAATGGGTGCCCCTGCCCCATCAAGGTGCAATGTGCCATTAATTGATTCCTACTTTATTGTCTCCTCTTTCACTATTTATTAGGCTACTTACAAGTACAGGTTGACACTTATTAATTACTGCCAAATAGGCATACGCATATCCCCTTTTCTCATAGTAAGTAACGCTTTATATATAATAGTATATATAGTACCAAATTTTGTTTGTAATTTATTATTTTATGTAATTGGATTCATAATTGATGCAAACCCACTTCTTGCATCAGTATATATACCAATTATATGCTACATGCTGACCTTTGAAAAAAAAAATATGATTACCAGAATTCAAGACATCACTTTCACTGGAATAGTAAAAATAAAGTTGTTATATATGCCTAGCTAGCAATCAAGGAACTAGTTAAAGTGCTGGTAGCTTTTTGTCCTTTTTGGTTTAACAACTTCCCTTTATTAGAATTCTGTACAGAATATAATACCATTTGCCTAGCATGAGTGGTTGTCAATCTCAAATCCACTATATAAATTCTTTTGCATTAGAACATCATTACCTAGCCAGCTAAACCTCATTCATTTTGAAGTGTGTAAAATTTTTGTGCAATGATTGATTTAGAAATTTCAAGAATTTTCTCATTTTAAATAAAATAAAGTACCATGGATTTCTTTATTGAATTTAGTAAAGTATAAATACTAAAAGTTGTAGACATTAACTGGGTTATTCATGCTATGTTTTTTTTTTTTTTTTTTTTTTTTTTTAAATAAAGAAAAGCCATTGGAGAAGGTTATTGATAGGGGAACACAATAATTTTCAAGGGAGCAATTTTGGCAAAGAATGGGAATTGAAATGTCATTTTGTAGTTTCCAAATATGCATGTCTCTATCTAACTACATTTTTCTGGGACCCAGCTGATTGACAAATTTGACATTATGAGAAAACTTGTGCATGTTGCATTTTTATTGATGATTGAGATAAAGTGTAATAGATTTCATTGGTTTATTTTATGGTTAAGTGATTTTGTTTATAATATATTGACTATTATGCCAACCGGTGTGGATGGACATAATTAATTGCCCATTTGCTCATAATAATTATATCATGTGAATAAACAGAAGTAATTACTAGCTAGCTACTAAAAATAGCAGTTTCAACCAAAACACATGCATTTTGTCATATTTTGAATTCTCTACAAACGGCTAGTTACACCTAACCAGTCAACGCCTAAACCAGTGTCCAATTGCATGACAACACTCAAACCCTTGTCCCATATATCATTAACTTGTGGAATTCAACTTCCTCATTTTAATTTTGATTGACTGTTATATATACACAGAGATAGATATGGTGAGTTGGGATTAAGAATCTTGTTTTACTTTACGTTTGTATTTATGTTTTAAAAAATCAAATAGTCGATCCGAATCGCTCAACAAGATATTTATATTGAAATGTGCTTGGAGACTAAATTTTATATTTTTTGAAAAAAAAATTACTATTTTTTAAGATGGGTAGAAAACTGTTGTTTTTGAATGGTTTAGAACCATTAAAAACAGTGATTTTGAAATATTTAGAAAAAATAATAAAAAAATTTCAAAAAATATAAAATTTGGTTTCCATGCACATTTCAATATAAATATCTTGTTAACCATCTTGAATTGACTATTTGGTCTTTAAAAAAGGAGATATGAGTATGAAGTAAAACAAGATCCTTACTTCGCAACTCACCATAACTCATATATATATATATGAAAAAAATTGTGCCCAAATACGAAAAAAAAGGTAGTATGTTTGTATAGAGTTGTGAGGCAAAAATATCAAGAATAAATGGGGTAAGAAAGAAACAAAGAGTAAGAAGTAGAAAAACAGGTTAAAAAAGAACTGACCAAAGCTCTGAGGGGACTGAACCATCTGCAGGACCTGATTGTAGAAATCGGCGTACATGATCCGTGCACCGGGGTACTTGGTGCGGAGTGTTGATATCTTTTGTGTGAGCAACGAGTTGTGGTATGCGGAGAGGCTGTTGAAATTCTTCAGGCAGCCATTCTGATCGTAGTTGCCCGTATTTGAGCTCTGGAACAGGGTAAGGTACAGAGGAAAGCACCCGATTGGTAGCACGCCCGGCACTACTATGTCGACCGCGCCCAATGCTATCAATTTCTGTTAAATCAAAAATAGAGACAAATTTATATATATAACCAGTTTCTTATATTATTATTATTGTTTCTATGATATCACTTATTTTTGTAATTATTAATCCTGTTTACTTTATTTTATTATTCTAACAATCACCTTTTTTGTTTGATAAAGCAAAGGCAATTACAAGCTCACCTTTTTTGATTGGTAATAGGCCAGTAGTATTATTAGAGCTACTTTTGTAATGGATTTGTTCTTATCAGTTGTCATACTATTTTAATTGGCAAGAAATTACTTTATAGAGAAACAGAGAATTTGAATAGCTGAGTGCACAAATTATTACTACATTAAACAGAGCTATGTAAAACCAAGCATGTACTTCTGCCAGTGGGTCCCATACCCCAAAAGGGAACTAACTCCTTACAGGCCAGGAAATGACTACAGTAATAAATAGTTACTGTCAGATTCACTGATGGTGATAGATCTATGTAATGTAGGATTCGAATTAGATCAAATCCAAATCAGATCTTGATACATACCTCAATACCGTCAGATATTGTCTGGATAACTTTGGGCACATAAGTGCTCACAGTATCTGTGCTGGAGCCAGAGAACAAAGGGGCATTATAGTCATTTCCTCCAAACTCTCCCATGATGAAGAGTGACTTGCTAATGTAAGACTTGCAATCTGTGCATATATATATATAACAACAACCCAAATTAATTTCGTCACATGAAAGTAATAAAATTTAAAATATAAATTTTCCATTAGTTGATTTTTTTTTTTATAAACAGAGGATCTTAGTAAGATACTGCTTTGCTGTTTCTCTACTTAATAAATATATATGTTTCCATTAGATATATCTTTGAGGCAAGTTATCATGTATGTACCAACCTCAAAATTTCCAACCAATAACAAACAAAGACAAGGAGAGAAAAAAAATAAACATATATATATTGCACTGCATATATACCACTGGCACAAACCGAAGGCAGGAGCTGCTGGAACCACTGAATTTGTGTGTCCAAGGGGCCGTTGTTCCATATCTTGTCGCTCAAACCTATTGATTGGAAGAAATCGGCATTGAGAGTGGTGGCACCGATAATCGCCATGTTAGCTCCTTTCTGGAAGCTGGTGCCGCTCGACTTTGACGGTGGAAGCAGTGGCAAGCCAAAATATTCAGCTGCATGAAATTCGTCATAAATTAAGTTCATTATGGACATATATAAGTGAAATGATAATTTATTTATCCAAGTAAATTGTTACCGTACATGAACAAAAATATATATTTTGTGATATGTGTTTAATTAATTAATAACACATGACAACTTGTATATATCTAATAAAAGAATTGAAATGCCAGAGGTACAAGTGCATTCATGTCTCACCAACACAAAACTACATATTGATTATATGTAGCAGTATAATATGCTATACTAACTTACTAAGGTCCCACAGAACAGAAACCCGTGAAAAAAAGAAAAGGTACACCTACACCTACACCACCATGTAAATTTTAAATGCACCAAAAATTTATGGTAGTTTAGAATTTAAGTACAACCTAAACAAGTTAAACTACAAAGCATTAATTTATGTGGTAATTAATTAATTATATATGTAAGCAAATTAGAAGATGATTAATTTATGTGATGACAAGTTTATACCCAAGAAGTCAATGATGACCCGGCCGTCAGAGCACCTTCCAGTCGGCTTGCCAAAGAAGGTTTCACCATAAGGCGGCTGGCCGGTAGTTAGCCAGGAGGGGCACGACCCGCCGGTGCACATGTTACCAGTGTCAGATATCGAGTCACCAAAGCTATATATCGCATTGTAAGATTTCTGTGAGTGAGACAGAGAGAAAAGAGAGCAAATAAGCAAAATCAAGAAAGAGAGCTCCATTTCAGAAAGAGACTGAAAGGGAGAGTTGGAGGGATGGAGAGAGAAGCAGGGCAAATGCTGTGGATTTATAGTGTCAGTGCACGGCTTGTTAAGGGGTCATTTGTTTTTTTTTTTTCTCTCTCTTTTGATTCTCTGCTCTTTTGTCACCTTCATCTTTATTCACATTCCTCTACTTTTTCTTTAGAGGGATACAAAATGAGACATCATATTTTTATAAGTTATTTTTGTAATTTTAAAATTTAAACAGTTGATCCGAACCGTTCAATATGATCTCCATATTAAAATGCACTTGAGACAAAATTTTACATTTTTTAGATTTTTTTAGTATTTATTAAGATTGTACAAAATTATTGTTTACTGATAATTCTAGATCATTGAAAAATAACAATTTTAAAAAATTCTAAATAAATAGTAAAAAAAAGTTCCAAAATAATGTAAATCTCTAAGCACATTTTATTATGGAGGTCATGTTGAACGGTTCAGACGATTGTTTGAATTTTAAAATCACAAAATTAATAACTTACAAATATATGTGTCAAGATATGTCACCATAATATGGCGTAATTGTATCCCTCCTCTTTTCTTTATTAATCATTTATACATTTTTCTTCTTCTAATTTGTGTATGTTACATGCATGTCTTAAACATTAATTGATAAAGATATATATCTTACGCGTAGATGGCTTGAATTGTTTAATTTGTGCTTCTATCATTGAAGATTGATTCCTGATTTCTTTTGGGATTTTTTTACATGCATTCCCTTTAGCCTTTTTTATTTGAATATGTTTGTACTTTAAGATATTATATTTGTACTTCGATTCCCAAAGGAATAGGGTTGCGTTAGCTAAGACTTTATATATTTATACATATGTAACATGGGTTTATCACTTTATCATAAAATTTAATTAACCATCATGATATCTAGATGCTGAGTTAGTTAGTTACACATAATTTCAGATATTTCTAGTTTTTTAGGTCATGACTCACACATATTTCCAAAGGCCTAGATTCTTTAATTATGACAATATATACATTTATATGGTTCACACATGGTAGCATTATATAATTTACAATAAACATTGGTTCAACCAAGATTATCACATCTTTCTTAATTAAAGAACCTCTCCATCAGTAAAATCATAGCATATAAAAGATGAAGAAATTACGGGGGCCTAGATGCAAAAAATAGAAATAAATGAATATGAATATATATTTGGTTCGTTATTGTATCGTAATCACATGAACAACAACTAAAGCCCAAGAGAGAGGCGACTGGAAAGACCCGTCACGTTCCTTTTCTCCTCCTTTTTCAAACTGAGATTTTCTTTACTTTTTGAAAAATTGAAATGCACAGCTAGAGTATAGCAGAGCATTGTCATGGCAATTCAAGGAGTTGTTGGTTGATTAATTGAGTAATTTTGTCAATGACTACATTATTTTCAAACAAATATATGTGTGTGTGTGTGTACATATATATATGTATAGACATATATATATATATATATATATATATATATATACACACACACATATATTGTGTATACACATATGTGTATATGTGTGTGTGTGTGTGTGTACATATATATATATGTGTGTGTGTGTGTGTGTGTATATATATGTATACACACATATATGTATACACATATATATGTATACATACACATGTGTGTGTGTGTGTGGCCTAGTATAGGTCCAGATGTTGTGGGCCCAGTGGGCTTTATCTTGTACGTATTTCAATACTAGGTGTAAAAAAAAAAAGGTCGTACACGCAATTCTTGTTCATTGACTTGAGTCTTGAATTTTTCTACCCAGGTTTAGTTTCTTTCAATACCAGTAGCTTTCTCTCTTAATTTTTAAAATTAAAGGAGCAAACTGTCAAATATTCTTTCACTCGATTTTCTATAGAAATTAAAAAAAAAATTGATTGTTTTTTTTCTTTGAAAAATAAGTGGAACCACACTAATGATAAGATTGGGGTCAAATGTCTGAAAAATGATGGAACTGTATCATTAGTGTTGTTCCATCTATTATTAAAAATAATAAGTAATCATTCCTTTTCCTGAAGAATTAAATTTTAATTTCTAAAAAAATCCATTCACTCTGTTACCTAACATATATATGCACAGAAAAACTGACTTTTTATTATTTGTTTTTAGTTTTCTGAATTATTTGAAACTTTTAGTGGAAAAATACGGATTCGGTATCACTTTATCTCTCCATGAAAATTATTTTGCCGCTTTCTGAAACTGAAAAGTTCGTCGGACCAGTTCAAAAGCACTGTTAATGAGAAATTGTGTTGCTTTTTATAGAAATTTTGTTAGAAATTTACGGATCCGGGCCAAGTTTGTTATTTGTTAATATATAAAATAATATTATTTTGTTGTTTTTATTATATAAGAATATGGCAGAAATTATGCGTCGGTGATTGATTATAGTGTGTCGACTCCTGATTATAGGTAAGAGAAAATGTACTGTTCAATATTTAATTATTTATACATCCAGAAAACTGTGATTATATACTGAAAATTTATGTTGCCTCTTTGTCTCCCAATAAATGATGAACGAAAGAAAAGGTGCCACATCAATATACCAATCCTCTGTTTCTTACATTGGAATGATTTGCACCTCGCTTTTATTAAAGAAAAGACAAGGTGGTTTATTCCAAATCCCACCCTTGGTTCTTCATGTATTATTCAAAGACAACTTTAATACCAACTCCAAAGCTCCTTTGCACTCTGACACTCAATGAATAAATGCTTCTTCTCATCCTTTCTTGCCATACAAAAAACCAGACCAGAGATGGCAAAAGTTTAAAGAGTTTGTTTGTTGTCTTTTTGTGTTTAGACCAAATTCTAGTATGGGAATTATCTGAGTTAATTAGGTCATTCTTTGAGTTCAAGTTAAATATTAATGTGGTGTGTTAACTGTTAATATGGTCATTATCATATGAAAGATAGCTATGAAAGGGAGCATTATTATTCCTTTTAATTTCATTCGACAAGACTCGATACTATATTATGTCTAATTGTGTTAGTTGCGCCTTCACATCGCTATCTTCGGAACAAATCGATTGGTGCAATTTTTAAAAGATATATCAAGAGATAAAAGAAAAAATAAGACTCATTCTTTGAAAAAGATAGCCACTTTTTTTGGCATCTTAATCATGCCTCGGTCAAAAACAATTCAATTATAGATAAATTAATTTCATTTTTTTTATTTTTACCAGTCAAACAGTATCATTTGTATTTACTTGTTCATTTTCATTATATGTATCTCACAAAAAAGTTTTTTTTTTTCTAATTCTATTCAAAACTTCAATTAATGGATTTACATTGCTTTATATATGCCTATTGATATTTTAATCAATTTGATATTGGTCATGTATCCCTTTTTTTTTATTATTATTATTATTCGAACAAGTAGGATTTCCCGTACTATATGAAATTAAATAAATTGAAAAAGAGTATAGCCATAGAGGCAGAAGAGAGAGAAAAGAAGACATGGAAAAAGGTAATTTGATTCTGTTAAGCAATTAACGTAACAAGCACTTCCAAAAATTTAATAGTACGAGAGTTCATGTCATTTCATGGTTTAATATATATGTAAATTGTAAGTGGTTTGATGTCCACTCGTTGGGTAGCAAAGGTGGCTTTCAATCTATAGTTTCCAGTTGTTTTTCTTTAATTTCTCTCCACTATGTTGCAATTGGTGCCTCTACATAATGATTTGCTGGTATATGCTTTTATAGGCTTACTATTTTTCTCTCCTTCAACAGGTTCTATGTAAAAAATGAACCATCCCAATCCTAGTTATTTAGCTCTTAATTTATACAGCAATAATTAATGTCATATTTGTTCCTTAATTATATCCACAGTAATATATATTATGGATAATTAATTCCTTTGCACATTAAATTGTATTAATTGTTATTTTTTAGAATTCAGAGTAGGTCTGATACCCATCGGACCTACTTTGGTTCGATGGGTGTAATGACCATCCGATCTATATCAAGATTTGTGCGAGCTACATTAAAATTCATGCAGATTTGTTTTGTTTTCCGTGCGCATAGATCTTGATGATAATTATACGGTGATAGAGCTAATTGGACATAAAAGTAGTACTTCTATCTCCTTTTTTTTTATTACGTCCACATTTTTTATTGATTTCTCCATCATTTGGCTAGCAACTTGTACTTTTGGAGCAACTTGTACTTTTGGAGGTGAATCACTAAAAGGTTTCAAAATTAATTCGTTAGGATGAACAGTTTTATTAATTTTAAATCAATACAATATGAAATCCACGCAAGCCCACTATAAAACAATCATGTATTTGGAAGAACCTTTTATTAGATATAATTGGTTCTGTAATAATACACCAATTCTTTATATGATCATCATACTTTCAAATTTACTATATTGACCGCATCAAATTTAAATTTTCAACATATGAATCTAGTTATTAAAAAAAAATTATGTCCTTAGTGGCTTAGTCATATCAAAATATTGTTTAACTAAAGTGTGGTTTCAAGTACAAATGCGGTTTTGTTCATGCATGTGGAAGGCCACTGCATACCGCATATGCAGTATGCGGCTGCATATGCAGAATTTCATGCGGACTCATATATACGGATTTTAAACTATATATTAATTTATTTTCACTCAAAACATGCAATATATTCCCATTAAAATCATTCAAACAATAAATTCGCACATATGCGGACCAATATGCGGACATATGCGGCTCAATCGCACATATGCAGACCAATATGCGGAAATATACAGAAATATGCGGCCCAATATGCGGCCGCATATGCAAAACTGCATATTTGAGACCGCATGGAAATTTTTATGCGGAATCGGACTGCATACGCATATGCGGCCGCATGGACCGCATTTTACAACACTGGTCAGGGGAGGACCCAGAGTGTACCAGGGGGGCAGCCACCTCTGGATTTTGTGTTTTAGTGGAGATCTATCGGTTTCGACCGGCTTTACTCCCTTTGAAATTTTTTTTGCCCCTCTGGATGTTTAATTGGTAATTCAGATTAAAATTAAAATAAATTTCTTGAATTATGATTGGTAATTAGAATTTTTTTTTTTTTTTTTTTAAATCATGGGTTAGGAGTCAAGCCACCCAACACACTTTCAAACTCCTATGTATATTATAGAATATTTTTCCACTTTGTGGGTTTTGAACCCATGATGAGAATGTATAAGTTAGAATTATAAGTCAAAACATTAGAAATTACAAGTTAGAGCATTATAATGTATAAGTTAAAGTATTGTTTTTTATCGAATATCAAATTAATTAATGGGTTTAAATCCAGTTAGCTATTTAAATCTGATTCAATATTTTTTGTCCCCCTGATGAGAATTCTGAATCCGTCCCTAGGTATTATAAGGCTGGAAAGCAGGAAACCAGTCACAAAAGAAAAGAAAATCTTACTCCATTATTACAAGGCTGGAAACCAGGAAACAGACGTGAAAAAAAAAATCAGAATGCATTATTTCTCGCTATGATAAATTAGCAACTCCTGTTTTATTCCAATATATGTCAACTTCCATAGAAAGTTAGCTTAATGATTTGCAAACTTACTGGTTTTAGGCTTTTAGCTTTTCATTTATCTGTCCAGATTTCATGTATATGTTATGAGAGCTGAACTGGTATTAAGTGGTACAGCTTTCAGAGTCACCTACCCTATTACATGTAATATAGGTATTATTGGTACCCTTTAAATTAGACACAGTAGTGGTTTCTTTTCCTTTGAAAATAAATATTTATATGAAGAAAGAAAAAGGCTATTATTCTTGGTACCTAAGAATTGGAACCTTCCAAGGGAGCTCATACAAAGATGCCACCTAGAAGGCAAGATTGGTTCATTTATTTTCCAAACATATTTCCAATTACAAGGCAAAGTTCAACAAAATCTTAGTTTAATAATCTCCTTTAGCGATGTACAGTCAAACACGCTACCTTCATTCTTTTGATATTTCTTTCTGAGATGCTATGCGACAGGAATTTTTCTAAATGCCAAATGAAAATAGTCTCAAGTAATGCAAAACAGCTGTGCATTCATTATTGGTACTTCTTCTTAAACTGATTAGTTTATATTTGCCAAAATATTATAGTTTTTTAGCGTCTCATCCCTCATATGTTTTTCTCACGGTTTATTTCAACATCAGAAGGAAAAAAAAAAATTAAAAATTAATACTAATTTAAGTTCAAACAAGGCTGCATTTTAAGCTAAAATAAATGTTCATTCTAAGCTGAAATAAATATGCATTTTAGATGGTTCAAATAGTAAGTCCAAAAATTTAATACGGCTGTTGACAAATTAGTTCTTTTGAAGTGAAACAGGACAGTCTAAACTCTAGAGGATTAAATAATTTCTTATTGCAATGCAAATAAATGTGCATTTTAGCATATAGTCGAATATCTATTAATTCCAGCTAAAATAAACATACACTCCGTAATGACAGAAGGATGTCTGAAGGTTAAGATTTCGCAGGATAAATATATGGTAAAAATACATATTATTCATTACTTGCGATTACTGGATTAAAAATGCTCATTTGGGAGTATAACCTTCCTTGAATTTGACTCTTAATTTGGAAATAAATAATCAATCATTTTCAGTTTGTTGTTGAAACATGATCCAATATCCATTACAGCTCATTATTTCGATTTACTGGTAAAATAGACAAGTACAAGCACCAGTCTCAAAAGAACACTTTTTCAAAATTAAGCTAGCATTAATTTGCTACCAATAATTCAAAAAGATTTCTCAAAGTTGTTTGCCTCATGTAGAAGAATTACCTAATAAAGTGATGCGACTAACAATCTTCATCCACTCAAACCAAAAAAGCAATTTTCAGAACCAGCACAGTTGAGCTAACTAACGTTATTAGGTAGAAGATAACCAAAAATGTTATAGCAAACCAACAGATGACTTTCAATTCCTTCTTATCTACTTTTCCAAATTGTTTACACCACCTTAGATTGATGTTTCCAGAAACAAAAAACAAGAAAGGAGGTACAATGGTAAATGAACATATTTACTCTGATGGTAAAAGGTACATTGAGGTTAAGTTTTGTTAAAATAAATTACTTTAAAAAAAATATTTCAAAGTGGTCCTACACGCACATTCTCAAATCTGACAAGTCAAAAGTACTATGCTAAAATACGTTGTAACTAATCCACTGGAAACAATCAACAATGGCTCATTTTAAAATACCTCCGGTAACAACTCATAGAAAAACATAACAATAAATTGACATAAATGAAAGAGATTATTTGACTATTGATTTATAGCCAGTGTAGTACTGCACTTTTCATCAACCCTAAGTTTTATCAAGTTTTGGTTGAAAATTTTGCAAATAGCATTATGACTCTATAAAAAGAACCATTTCGACCTGTTTACAATTTTAGTTCTCCATAATAAAGAATACTTTACTGGTGCTAATGTCCCATTTCAATCAGTGCATACTTGTTATATGCATCCCCTTGAAAGATACTGTATTATTATGCCTTTTACATTTGTGTGCTACCTTTCTTTTACTGGTACTTTAGACAAAAATGTCCTTGGACAGTCAAGATAGTGAAATGGTGATTTCCCAATTGGTGTCTGTTAGCAACGCTGTTCTTGATGACAGATGAGATATCACAGTCACTTGTTAAATTATTGCCTAGCTTTTTCAAAAGGCAATGCATACTTTGTAATGATATCCATTTCTTCAACATCTAGAACGAGTGCCTTTGAAATTACTTTGTTTGAACAATACTTGGGCCAAGATTGAACTTGAGACAAAAGTGAGGATCCAGTTATTTTTCATTTTATTTATCAAGGCAGCAAGGCCCATAGACAAACCATCCAAACTCATTATTTATTTATTTTGAAAACCTTAGTTGGAGACTCCCCAGATAGATCTATACCATCCATTTGGATCAGATTGTCCATACCGTGCCTAAGCTGTCTGATCTATAAGAGAAGGCCAACATGTATTCTGGACTCTTCAATTTTATGGGTACAATGGGATAGGATTTCAATGCAAAAACATTTGAACATAACAATAGTTGGAAGATGATATTTCACAAAACATGTAAGAACTAATTTGCAGAGAAGTGTTTGCACCCGTAAAATATAAACAGACTGAATTACTTGTGTGTTGTTGCTCCTAGTATACCAGCCAATATGCGAAGGAACTTCAAAAGAACTAAAAAAAGGTTCTTGAGTAGATATTTGATTTGTTGTGACTAGGCAGAATTTTCTTTTTCCATCGCAACAATGCAAGCCAGCCTGTCATGAACCTGGCGAACCAGTGTATAGACTATGTTAGCTGACTGGAAGCAAATTGATTATTGGTATTTCAATATCTGTTTGGTTTGAAGAACTAGGATTTAATAATAGAAATCAGGAAAGTTGAGGGATCCACCTTGGAAAAGTCATTTGTTGCATCCTGAATTGTGTTGTCATACCTGGTTAGGTTTTAAGCAATTTTCAGAAACCAAATCGCAATGACTACAAAAGATAGGTGATAGTGCCCCAAAAGTATATTAAAGTACACATAACATGGTTAGCATTTGATCTATGGCCAATGATCATTTCTTTTATTACAACTAAGACTGATACTGCTTCCCATCATTGTGACCTTGTAGGCCGAAATGGGTGTAATTTTTTAGCTGTTAAGTCGATGGAGTTTATATTTTATTCTCTGAAACCCTTGCCTTGACCACTAAGGGGAGTTTGTGATATTTTGGTGGGTTTGATTCAAAATGCAGCACCTGTTTGTTGGTTGTTTAATTCTGGTTCTGTAATAAAAAGAGATACTGTAATCAGGGTTGACTTCGTTTATGAAACCAGTGAGAAAAGTATCATTTTTTTTAAAATAAAAAATAAAAAACAATTACAGTAGGAGAAATGACACACAAAAAAAAAACACTTTCCTCATTTATTTATTTTGTTCTTTAGGGTAAGGGTCACACCTTTCCATTTGGGCATATTTTTAGTTTTCAGAAAAGAAAAAGGTTTTCACGAAACAAACAGTGTTTCCTCCGACTATGTCACTAGTAGCACCATGAAGGAAATACAAAAATATATTCCATATAAAAGTGAAGTCCTGTTATTATACCACCGCATGTAATAGGACTTCGTTGGGCATTTACTATGCACTCTTAATAGTGCTTCTTATGTAGCTTACTTACCAGTGACGTGGTATACCAGCCTCATCGCGAGCTGAATAATTGAACGGCCCCTTTAGTTCAACTCCATACTCCTCCAGCAAGTCTAACAAAATAAAAATGAAAATAGAATGGAAAAAAATATTAAATCAAAAGCAAACAGAAAAGGAACAACAATAACATTTCTTTACCTTTGAAAGTCGAACAAGAAGTACGTCCTAATTTTTGACAGACATTTGCAAACCAGTACACGCCAACTGCTACATGAGCAACTTCTTCTTCAGCTATCTTTGCAACAATTTGTGAAGATCTGTGATCCGCACAACCAACAAGCTTCTGTACTAGTCTGGGCCCTGCATCAAGACCTCTTGCCTCCTAATTTATGGTTCTGATTATCATTAATCAACACAGCATCAATGTACTCATTCAAATAACTGAAGTCCTCCAACTCACTGAAGAGATACTAAAGACTGCACTTCCTTGTTCAAACTAGATATAAGATGTTTCCAAACTATGATGTATATATAGTTAAATCTGAGTGTGAATTTGGGTATAACCTTAACAACTGTCAGATATCACGTTTAACCTGCACAGGAGATCTATCTCGAGTATCCTTATGTGCATAGAAATATCATGCATA
Source organism: Carex cristatella (assembly GCA_024447775.1). Classification (NCBI taxonomy): domain Eukaryota; kingdom Viridiplantae; phylum Streptophyta; class Magnoliopsida; order Poales; family Cyperaceae; genus Carex; species Carex cristatella. Next base: position 7,958,047 of record JAJHPF010000016.1, read on the forward strand.
CCCTTCAAAACAAGAAAAAGTCTTGTGTATTTTTAGCTCAGCTTAAAAGATGCCCACATTACTCATTCTCCATGTTTTATATCAATATTAGAGTGGTGATTATTAAAAAAAAATATGAATAAAGAGGCTTTATGAGATATATCTCTTTTTCAGGATATTCATGAAATTTTCATCCTTACAGAATACATAATATATATTATCAATTTCTTTAATCTAAATTAGAAATATAAACTAGAAGAAAACCTGAACTAGAGGAATTGCAGCCAGGCGCGCAGAAACATCCCCAGCTGTTTTAGCACATTCCCTCCACAGTAAGTTGTGAGCCGGCATGTCTCCGTACCTGTTTATAACATACCAGCGATACCCTAAATTCATAACAACTTTACACTTGCATGACTTCCTCAACAAAGTAGTCTAATACTTACTTGAATCCAAGTTCAATGAGCCTCTGGGAGCACCATCCAAAATGGCGGCTTTCATCATCGGCCACACGAGCAAAGTCATGAAAAAACCCATCACCAAGGACATCATGCAACGGGGAAAACCGCACCACCGTGTCCCATGCAAGATCAATTGCATTCAGCTCAACATGTGCTAAATTATGGAGCATGTAGGCATTCAGAGGCAAACCTGAGTTCTTAGGAGAAGGGACCTCTTTTGTTGGTACCTGTAAATTTTCACACAACTATCAACATTTGATAAAAGACCGCCACTAGGAAAAACAAGAGAAATAAAAACTATCATAACAGGAAATATGCATAACTCAAAACAAATAAACGCTGATTAAACAAAGAAAGCCAAACAAAACTATTCTATTATGACAGTAAACCAACACAAGGGATAGTACAGGAATAATACTGGAATAAGTAAATGCTGCACATTTATCAAAATCAAACCAACACAAGGGATAGTGCTCCCCATGCCAACTATTCTAGTTGCTTATAATCTATCAGTAATTAGATTATCCACAGATATAACCTACAAAATCATTATAACTTAACAATTAATTTGCCAAGAGCAAAGTTGAAGGAAAGCTGAAGAGAATACCAGCACGGGCTTATCAGGCCTTGCAGGCTGGTCAGGCGCAGCCGCATGCCCTACAGGAAGCTTTAGCCGACGCCACTTAGAGAAAGAGAGATGAGATAGCTGCGACTTGGCGATAGGGTTGGCGGTAGAGAGCACCAATGCACCGAGTTCAGCCAAGGATGAAGCAGATCCAATCGCTTTGACTTCATGTACAGGGAAATCTTGAGGGATGGGCCCGCTGGGTCCCCACTTGCGGAGCTCGCTAGGTGGGGCCCGGCGCCAGGTGTCGAGACCGCTCCAGGGGCGAGGGGAAGAGCAAGGGTTTGATGGGGTGGAGAAGGAAAGGGAAGGGAGGGAGTGGCGAAGCGGGTGCACTGGCCTGGCGGAGGCACAGCGTACCGCGAGCATGACCGTTACTCGTGAGTCGTGACTCGTGAGTGTTGTTGCCTTGTTGGACTTGGTTAGGCTAGTACGGGCGTGACCGCGTGAGTTGTTTGGCTGAGGACGGAAACCCGCTTCAAGGATTCATTACCTAAGGTAACAGAATATTTCCTTTTAGATCTAGACTGTTCGATCAGAATCCACACTATATTAAAGGGTTCCGTGCATTCCACCTCTGGCCGAATTGACCTGGATTCTGATCGGACAGTTCGAATCTAAACACAGATATTATGTTACCTGAGAGATATGGACTCAACCTGCGCTGCTGGATGGTTCTGATATGAGATCTGATCCGTTCGATTAATATCGGAAGGTATTGATCTTGTATGATTTTATAGTATTAAAAAATGTCAGACTAGACATGTACTAAACATGTACGCATTTGAATCTAATTGACAGTGATCGGCATGCATATCAAATAAAAATTCAATGGAAGAAAATTAAATAAAATTAATTACCATTGAACTTTGTTGAGATTGGAATAAATATGTAACTTGAAAAAATTCGCTTCATACTTTTACCAAAAAAGAAACGAAAAAAAATTCACTTCATACTTGGAAGATTAGTAGCCCCTCGATCAACACCTTACGATTTGTGCAATTTAAGGGCCTGGTCGGCTGTATGTGGGGAACGGAAATGAGTTTGGGTTTGAGTCCAATTTGAATAGACGAAATATTGTGTGCGTGGGGAAAAAAAAATTCACTTGAGTGAATTTTTTTCTTCCCACATCAACAATGCTGAGTCGTACTGGCGCTAACTATTTTAAGTGATGGTGGATTTGGCTACCTGAGAGGATACAAACGCACACACGTATAAGAGGAGGGATCCAATACCATTTTATGGTGACACATATTGACAACATATGCTTACAAGTCATTTTTGTTTTTTTAAATTTCAAACAGTTAATCCGAACTGTTCAACATGATCTCTATATTAAAATTTGTTTGGAGACCAAATTTTATATTATTTGGAAATTTTTAGTATTTATTAAGATGTGTATAAAAATTCAGACATTTATCAGTTTAATACGGAGATCATGTTCAATGATTCAAATTGATTGTTTAAATTTTTAAATCGTAAAAATAACTTATAAATTGTCACCATAAATTAGTGTAATTTTAGAATAAATGTACGCATATCAGCTCGGTGCAATTATTGTCATGTCACGAAATGGGTATTTGTGATTTGTACTCCACCACGTGTTCCCAAGTTCCCAACTAGTGGGCTAGTGGACGATTTAAAAATTGAAAATTCTAAGAAACAGAAAGTGGGGAGATGGTGCCATGTTGCCATGTTGGTAAACACATTTCTGTGACAAAGCAGAATTACACAGATGTAACATAATGTCGGATACACATGGTGCAAACGAATTGCATAGTGGTAAAATTATATATATATATTTATTTTTATTTTTCGAATGCAGATATAAGTTGAATATTAGATGGATATGTACGGATATAGATTAGATATCGGATATCCATAAATATATACATAAATATTTTCATAATATATATTAAAACTAGAGGAGGGCTCCACTGCACCCAAATATCCCTACTCCCAAATGCTTTCAAAATTTGAACAATCCGATCTCCGTCAAAAATCGTGCATATTAAAAGAAAATTTCAGCAAAAAAATAGTTGTCCAGTACTGGACGACTCCAGTTCACCCTTTATCTCTCAAGAATGAGCTCCTTCCTGACTCCTTTGCGAAAGAAGAAAATAAGCCCTCAAACCTAACCCTCGCCTCTCATATCACCACTTTGATCAGAGGTTTAAAGTTTGTTTTTTCTTTTTCTCAACGAAACCTTAAACCTCCGATTAGAGCACTGCCATCTCTTTGTTACTATACCAGGTATGGAAAGGGTTACTTTATGGTGATCTTCCGAAGTTTAGATTCTGAAAGTTATAAAAACTGTTACTATACCAGGCTGGTACTTAAGACTATCAAGATTTTAACTAAGTTAGAGAAACCAGAAAGTCATGAAATAAATTCTAGTTGTAGATTAAGTTTTATTGAAGATTTAGAAACCAAAAATGCCTCATTTGAAATTATGGTTTTGTTCTATAAGAAAAAGACAAATCAGCTTGTCATAATACTTTATTATTGTAATTGAGTCAATCTAAGCAAGTCATTAATTAAAATATGTTGTTACAATAACAAGCAAAGATGCGTTGCAACAAGTAAATAAATTCACCCACTCATTTTATTTGTTCTCTGTCAATATCATCTTAGTTAAAAGACCCAAAATATGCATATATATGCTCTGACAATTCAAAATATGGTATCAGAAAATGGTAAATTAAAACACCCAATTTCACATCAATGCCATAAAAAAAACAGCACAACCTCAATGACATAATAAAAAGAGATTGTTTGATTTCAAGCTCTTTAATAAAAATAGAATTGAATAATGACGCTTCCAGGGCTTCAATTGATACGTTCGATTGAATAAGAAGAGAAAAAGACTGGAAAGAGAATATCTAGAAAAAAGAAAATTGCGATGTCAAAAGTTATTCAGCTTCAAACGGATCACATACGCGCGAAAGCTTCAATTCCCAAACAGATTGGGCCTGCTCGTCCGCCATTAATGGCGATCCATCCTGGACCTCGAAGCTACAAAGAAATAGTAACACAACCTACTAAAGCATGGAGAGCAAAGCCTAATCCACAAGCGCCAGTGGCCAGAGATGAATCAGAGTGGTGACATGAGAGGCGAGAGTTAGGTTTGAGGGCTTTTTTTTTTCTTTCTCAAGGGAGTTAGGAAGGCAGAGGCTCATTGCTGAGAGAGAGGGAGAATTGGAGTCGTCCAGTACTGGACAACTATGTTTTGCGCTGAATTTTTCTTTTGATATGCACGTTTTTTGACGGGGATCAGATCGTTCCAATTTTGGGAGCATTTGGGAGTAGGAATATTTGGGTGCAGTGAAACCCTCCTCTTAAAACTATATAGTATATATTAACTATTCAAATATGAATAATTAAAATTCAAAATCATATTCATATACGTATCCGTATAAATATTTAGATATCGAATATCTGTATCTAATTTTTGAATACAGATTCAGAACGGTTGAATATCATCGATCCGTTTGCACCCTACATAATGCGCTATCTTTCTAATTTAATTATATTCGCAAAGTTTTTGATAAATATTTTAGAATTCAAGCCCTTCGATGTTAGAAATGTACTCCAAGCGGGGGGAGGGGCCCAAGACTCCAAATATTGCCGTTAATATAATTATTTTTTAATTTTCAAAGTGATACTGTATGTAATTTTTTAAAATTTAGTCAATAATAACTATTAAAAAAATTTGAGTAGAAATATTTTATTTACGTGGTTGCCATAAAATACATGTAACTTGTAGTTATCATTAATTAGTCTATAAAGCTGATATGATGATCATATTTAATTAGTCTATAAATAATTATAAGAATGAACCGACAAAATCGTTACGTTTTCTATAACTATTTTTTTTAGTTTAACTACTATAATCATAACTGCTTTATGTTTGAAAAGTTGTGTTGAAAATATATAATTAAGAATTGGAGGAATATCACATATATCACTCAAATACTAAAAAATTACGTATTTCCTCCTCCAAATTATGTAATTATATATTTACAATTCTAAATTATAATAACTCACATATTTCTTCAATTAATAAAAAACTGAGATTAATTATATCTAATATCATATAAAATATAACTAATTACTTAATTACTTCTCTTTCACTCTCTTTTTACGTTCCTGCTTTTCTTTAGCACCGATACTACGACTCTATGCCTTCAACTGTGCTAAAACCTCCTAATATCTCCTGCCTTCTTTAACACCAAAATATTGTTTGTGCTTTCCATTTTTCCAATGCCATTCTAATTATTTGTCGATTTGTAAAGATGGTATACAAGAAGGAAGAAAGACCTAGATGGGAGGTCAGAGTAAAGTCACCGAGAATCAAGTTCCTTAATCTTGATTTTGCGAGCCTACACTGGAATCTTGCATGCTATGCATACCACCGTAGAAAAGAGACGAGTTTTTGCTGAGACATAGCGACAGATGTTCTTTTTAATTGTTTGTTTTACTTTTAGAATTTTTTTTAAGTGGTTATAATCGAACATTCTTTATTTTTCTAATTTGAATAATAGTACACCTCTAAGGAGAGAGAGGATGCTAAGTTTATTCTCAATTAATTAAATTTATTAAAATATTAAACATAATTAAGTTGAGTTTTGAGTATATTTGATATATACTAAAATTATATTGAATAATATGCGAATTATTATAATTTTGGATGGTAAATAAGTAATTTCTTAATTTTTGATTGGTATATATGAAATACCCTCTTAGAAATTTTATTCTAAAAAAAATACTTCAGCAGTAGAGTTGCAACTGAAAAAAAAAACATTAATTTATTCTCGCGTATAATATCTGTCGTTTATTTGAAAAACCGAAATAGACAAAAAATATATATATATATATATATATATATATATATATATATATATATATATATGGCAAATTCTTTGGTGCATACAAGGACCTATTTGTAAAATAAACATATTTTTATTTTCAAAGTTCAAATAGTCGATCCGAACCGTTCATCTTGTTCTCCATATTAATATGTGCTTGGATACCAAATTTTATATTTTTCTGAATTTTTTTACTATTTATTAAGATGGGTACAAAAAATATCAAATTCAGACCATTGAATTTTGTACCCATCTTAATAAATAGTAAAAATATTCAGAAAAATGTAAAATTTGGTCTCTAAGCACATATTAATATGGAGAACAAGATGAACGGTTCGGATCGACTGTTTGAACTTTGAAAATAAAAATATGTTTATTTTACAAATAGGTCCTTGTATGCACCGAAGCATCACTCTATATATATATATATATGGCAAAGTCTTCTATGGACATAAGGACCTATTTGTAAAATGAACATATTTTTATTTTCAAAGTTCAAACAGTCGATCCGAACCGTTCATCTTGTTTTCCATATTAATATGTGCTTGGAGACCAAATTTTACATTTTTCTGAATTTTTTTACTATTTATTAAGATGGGTACAAAATTCAATTGTCTGAATTTGATATTTTTTGTACCCATCTTAATAAATAGTAAAAAAAATCATAAAAATGTAAAATTTGATCTCCAAGCACATATTAATATGAAGAACAAGATGAACAGTTCGGATCGACTGTTTGAACTTTGAAAATAAAAATATGTTCATTTTACAAATAGGTCCTTATGTCCATAGAAGACACTCTCTCTATATATATATAGAGAGAGAGAGAGTGTCTTCTATGGACATAAGGACCTATTTGTAAAATGAACATATTTTTATTTTCAAAGTTCAAACAGTCGATCCGAACTGTTCATCTTGTTCTCCATAATAATATGTGCTTGGAGACCCAATTTTACATTTTTTTGAATTTTTTTACTATTTATTAAGATGGGTACAAAATTCAATGGTCTGAATTTGATATTTTTTGTACCCATCTTAATAAATAGTAAAAAAATTCAGAAAAATGTAAAATTTGGTCTCCAAGCACATATTAATATGGATAACAAGATGAACGGTTCGGATCGACTGTTTGAACTTTGAAAAAAAAAATACGTTTATTTTACAAATAGGTCCTTATGTCCATAGAAGTCGTTGCCATATATATATATATATTTTTCTATGCTGCTTTAGGATGGCCACACAGATAAGGAAGCAGAAATACCAGATCCTTGTCAAGTTTTGTTTTGCTTTCCCAAGTCAAATAGTCAATTACTTATCTAGAAATCATTTATAATGTGAAAACGGAGTAGGTCCGTTGCCCATCGGACCTAATTTTAGGTTCAACGAGCCCTTGACTGTCCGATATATTCCAAGACAGGCGCACACGAATATCAAAGCAAATGCACACGAAATATGAAGCCTTGACACGAATCTTATAAAGTATTGAACGATGATTAAAGCCATCGAACCAAAGTAGGTCCGAGGGGCATCGGACGTAAGCTCAAGTTTTATAATATTTTATCCCCTTCCTACAGAATGCGTATCCTCTGAGATATCTTATATTTTGCGTGACCGACGTGTCCGGTGCCTATTCGGAGAACCGTAGGGGGCCAGTATTATTGGAGCTTTGAGATTCGCGTAGAATGTATTTTGAACGATTGAGATATTCCAAAAAGTCACGCAAAGTTTGAGATATCTCAGAGGATGCGAATTCCTTCCTAGATCCCAATAAACTCCTTTTAACCTCCGGATCTCTCTCTCTCTCTCTCTCTCTCTCTCAATCGACAAACATTTCGAAAATGAGACCCAAGCTGGTGCTCTTCGGCGACTCTATCACTGAAGCATCCTTCAGTGATGGTGGATGGGGCGCTTCTCTCGCTCACCTCTTCGCTCGAAAGGTAAACCAAATCAACTCGCACAATCAATTAAGTCCCATTTCTCATCTCATCTCAATCTGATTTTGATATTGATTGATCAGGTGGATGTGATTCTGAGAGGGTACAGCGGTTACAACACGCGATGGGCTGTGAAGATCCTGGACAAAGCAATGGCTGGAATTGGAGGAGATGCTGAGTCGCCAGCGGCTGTGACGGTGTTTTTCGGAGCCAATGATGCATCGCTGCCAGATCAGAGATCCGGATTCCAGCATGTGCCGTTGGAGGAGTACGAGGAGAATCTCCGATCCATTCACGCCTACTTCAAGGTTAATTTATTGTGTTTTTAATTCAACTAACTTTATCTATGTTCTTGTTTTCGTGCGGTTTATTTACAGTGACACGTGGCAGTCCATAACCTGGACCTGAATTAACTCTACCGGCCCAGAAATAGAATGGGTCCAGCCCAAGAAAATAAAGAAAAAGAGATACCGGCTGAATTGATATGATAAAAAAAAAAAAAAAAATTAACCGGACCTGTTTTTAACTCGTGAGTATATATATGTTAACATTTAATTTATCGTTTATGTGGATATCAGAAGAAGTGGCCATCAGCAGTTGTCATCTTCATTGCACCACCACCAATTGATGAGGAAGGGAGAATCAAGTACGTCTGCTTTATAATTTCTCATAATACTTACTCATCCTCATACAGCAAAATTAAACCAAAGATATTCTATTGAAATGAAGTTAGTTCCATCTTGTTTAAGCATGGATTGAATTTCTCACTTAGAAAATGATAGTACCTCGTTTAGTGCATCAGTTTGGAGTGAAAACTATAAGGGTTGTCATTCTGGGAACCGAATCTCTTGATTCCCTGTGGGCAGAAAATTCCTCCCCCTAAAGTCGCTGACACGTGAGTCTGGGGTAGGTTTTGACATTTAAATGTCAGATGAGTGCTGTTAAAATGCACCATTGGTTTTGTGCCCCAACCATATCCCATGTTTTTATCTTTATTCTCAAAGTTCAAACGGCCAGAAGCAGTGATTTTGTAACTATCTAAATAAATAGTAAAAAATTTCCAAAAAATATGAAATTTGGTCTCTAAGCACATTTTAATATGGAGATCATGTTGAGCGGTTCGGATCGACTGTTTAAACTTCGAGAAAAAAGATAAAGACATGGAATATGGTTGGGGCACAAAACCAATTGTGCATTTTAACCCCATATGAGAGCAGGTGATTCTGCCTTGCCTTTTTCCTTCTTTTTTAAATAATAGAAGCACTCTTTATGTAGTGCAACAATTATAATACATGCATTTATCAATTATTAAGTTTGTGTTTATAAATGATAGGGATCTTTGTGGTGATGATCCTTCGGGACAAGCTGAGAGGACAAATGAAGCTGCCGGGAAATATGCAAAAGCTTGCATAGCTGTTGCCAAGGAACTGAGCACCCCTGTTATCGACACATGGTCAAAGATGCAGCAAATCCCAAACTGGCGCAAGTCGACCTTAAGGTATTCACTTAATACTTTTTGTTAAATTTATCTCTGCATTCACTGAAAAAATCAACATGTAATGTTTATTTTTTTCATTTTAAGCGATGGATTGCACTTCACCAAACTGGGAAACAAAGTTCTATTTGATCAAGTTGTGAACACACTCAGAGATTTAGGGCTGAGTGACGATAAACTCCCTGCTGATCTGCCTTACTTTTACGAAGTCGACCCGAATGATCCGTCTAAAACTTTCGGCAATTGAAGCGTACTTCTTTCAATTAATTTAATTTTCTATACAATATTAGACATTTGGTTTTGATTATGTTCAGGTTAGAGAAACGCCAGAATAAGATGATCAATTGCACAGACATCTCTCTTCACACTTTCTCTGTTCTGGTAATATTCATTTGGTTACATCACATATTGAAAAACTTTGTGATATAATTTGAGATCCGCTTTAGAGTTCTAAAATCTCCATTTTGAGATACGCTTTAGAGTTCATACAAACGATTAATTTTAAAATCAAGTCCATGAATATAAACATGTTCTGAAATCTTAGTGGATCAAATGGTTGTGGTGGGGCATCTGAACCCCCCCCCAAATTAGGAAGGCTTCGCGAGCCAATTAATTTCAAAATGCTATTTTAAGTTTCACAAATATGACAAGGGCGCAGGCATGGAGTAACTTTTAAATTATAGAAGTCATGTGGAGTCAATTATGTAAATTTTTTTATGCCCCCCCCCCCAAAATTAGGAAGGCTTCGCGAGCCAATTAATTTCAAAATGCTATTTTAAGTTTCACAAATATGACAGGGTCGCAGGCATGGAGTAACTTTTAAATTATAGAAGTCAAACACAAATTGTGGAGTCAATTATGTAAATTTTTTTATGCTGAATGGAAATTTATTTTACACATAGCATTTTAGTCTAAACTATATAGAACATTATATATAAAAAAATTTGAAAATAAATCAGGGTTAATTGACTCCCATTCAATAGATCCACCCCTGAGTATGGCAATGTTAAATTTGAAAATAAAAATCCCGAACTTAAGGGGTTTGCGCTTAATGATCTTTCGATCCAATGGTAAATAGAATATTAATTGATGGGTTAAAGGGAATCAAAACGCTTAAAACTTTAAAATCAGAAGTACATAATTTGACTGATTTGTATTGTACAGTAGCCAGTAAATAGAATGTGATTAACGTGAAGTATATTGGTCGTACGTTATGGCTACCCAAATGGCTTGTTTGGCTGTTAAAAAGAAAATGAGATATGAATGAACGTATGACAGATTGGTAAATATAATATGTGTGAGTTCCGCTGTAAAAAAATGAATATGCGTAACACAAACTCTATATTCAAAAAATGCGGTCCTACTTTCCGGGATTTTTATTAATCGAAATTAAATTAAATAAATATCGAAATCGGTTTTCTTTCGAAATCTAATAAGGACGGGGTGTTTAATAACGTCCCTAGGGACGGAGGAAAACAACACGTCCCTCATAATCATAATCAAGCAGCGCGCCTTAATCAAAACAATTGGATTATAACGGTAAGCGTTCTTCATGGACGGAGTGGAAATAAACGTCCCTCAGGGACGCTTTCGTCTTCAACGTCCCTGACTAATAATCAAACAAACCTAATATTTACAAATTAGAATTTGTGTCAATCAGCATTGCTAATGAACATATGATATAGGATTTTTTGATGTATTCCAATTTTGTTTTAAGAACAGATTTGTTAAGTTTCAGTCAACATATTTAGGAAACCATATCATGTAGGGCTGCAAACGAATCGAACTTACGCTAGTTTGTATTTGGTTTGAATTAATTTCGAACTAGGTTTGGTTTGAATAATTTCGAATCAAATTTTTTACGAACTCAATTTCAAATCTTTCACGAATTTTTTTACGACAAGAAAGAATGATCGTAGTTGTTCAGGGCGAGAGGTGAAAGTTATCTAGAGTTTCAGAACTGAGACCTAATTCGACAAGAAAGATTTTTTTTTGAAACTACGATCATTCTTTCTTGTCGTAAAAAAATTCGTGAAAGATTTGAAATTGAGTTCGTAAAAAATTCGATTCGAAATTATTCAAACCAAACCTAGTTCGAAATTAATTCAAACCAAATTCAAACTAGCGTAAGTTCGATTCGATTCGATTCGTTTGCAGCCCTACATGATATGGTTTCCTAAATATGTTGATTGAAACTTAACAAATCTATTCTTAAAACAAAATTGGAATACATCAAAAAATCCTATATCATATGTTCATTAGCAATGCTGATTGACACAAATTCTAATTTGTAAATATTAGGTATGTTTGATTATTATTGGAGGACGGAGTAATTATTGGAGTTGGGGTCAGGGACGTTGAAGACGAAAGCGTCCCTAAGGGACGTTTATTTCCACTCCGTCCGTGAAGGACGCTTAAACCAACACCGTCCGTTATAATCCAACTGTTTTGATTAAGGCGTGCTGCTTGATTATGATTATGAGGGACGTGTTGTTTTCCTCCGTCCCTAGAGACGTTAATAAACATCCCGTCCTTATTAGATTTCGAAAAAAAACCGATTTTGTTCCTCCTTTTCGATATTTATTTAATTTAATTTCTATTAATAAAAATCCCGGTCCTACTTTTCTTGCATAGGTACCATTTGTTGCTATTTTAACAAAAAGAAAAAAAATCAAGCTAATGGAGAAATTTTCAAGTATTCAACAGTATGTAATGTCTTAGAAGTTTAGTAGTATTGAAATAATTAATTTGGAGATAAATAGATAGTTAATTTAGTTGTTTAGGATAAATAGAATGAAAAATAAAAGAAATTTATCATATATACTATATAGGTGTGGAGGCTGTAACGTCTGCTCTCTTCTTTTATCTACCCCTCCTACTTTCTATTGTTGGTATTTGGTTGTGGACTAAAACTAATGAGATAACTTGATTATTCCAATTTTGTCTGATCTAAATTATTTATGTTTGGTTGATGCCTAAAGTTATATTTTGGCTCAAGTTATTCCTAGTTTGATAAGAATTTGATAATTTAAAGCATAATTTGATATTACAAATTATTTTGTCTTACCAAATTTATAATATCAATAATAAAACTATTATTAGTATTTTTTTTATTTTGATTGAAAAAAATTGTACAAGAAAATGAGTTACATACAAATTAAAAATATATTGGGTTGTTGAATAAAAAAATTAATTTAAATGTAGTACAATTTCAAAATAATATTTTATTTAACTATTTTTTAGATTGCGTATTTTGTTAATTTAAAAAATTAAGTTATTTTAAAAAAAGTGTTGATCTTATAACTGAAAACAAAATTAATTATTTATTTTACATTTCTGCAAAAGTAATTGACAATAATAAAAATAATGAAAAATTAGACTTCATACCCAATAAAATTAAACAATTGGGTTAATTTAAGTCAAGTTAGGCTAGCATAAAAATCTGCCTATTCCATCTTAGTCCGACTGAATTAAATCTTATTTTACGTAATAAATGAGGTCTAAAGCTCTTATTTCACTATTTAATCCACAACCATGACCATTGTCTTTATCTTTATTCTCTCTGTACTATCTCTTGCTTCAATAACAACAACAATAATCGGGGGCGGTGGCGGATTGAGACCGAGAGGCACCCAACCCCATAGCCCATCACCTTAGAATTTACACACAACATAACTTTCAACTCCTGCATAACAAAGGTAAATTTAAAAAAATGTTTACATATGCGCATAATGAGACTTCAAATTAGTTGGTCAATCTCCACAGCTGCTCGAGGCCCAACCCTGCCGCCCATGTGATATATATATATATTTTTTGAATAACAAAGTTAAACAATTGCTGTCACAAATCACAATAAAACTCTTGTAGAAAACACTGGACAACAAAATCCTTAACTTCGACAATTGAATTGCAATTCATCTCCTTTAGGGATATGGGAATTTAAATTCTGGGGATTGCTCGGTAAAAGAAGGTGGTCTCTGGTAAACAACAGATGCGGCACGGATTAGTACACTTGCAGTTAGTCCCCAAATCAAAAACATTTTATTCTCTGTCTTATAATCAAAGAAATGCACAAGGTATTTAACACCCATCCATTCTCGCTCCTCTGTTCTCTTGTTCTCGTCCTAAAAAGAACGCAAATGAAACAGTTCTTAGTGCACTTGAAATTTAAACGAAAATATTTCAAAAGACTTCAAAAGAATTGCTTACAGAAGTTACCTTTAGGAACATTTCTAGAGGTGCATCAAACAATTCTTCGACTTCAGCAGGGTTCAAAACTGGCTTGAATGCATCTCTATCATCGAGAATAGCAATTATGGGTGTCACTCTGAGAAGATGCTGCAAAAACAAACGTACATTTTATTTGCAAATTGTTCAACAGTTTACTTTGGACTATGCACTTGTTAAAATCAGACACAATCTGAAATAAGATTGAACTAGGCTAACCAGCAACCAAGCAAACTCTACTTGAATATCTCAATTCATATTGATTACGCAAATAGAAGTTCAGATAGATCCATGATACTACATAATTAAAATATCATCACAAGAAACAAATGAAAACCACGAGGGGATCATTTCCAAACCAATCTAGCCAATCAAATTTAGAACATAACAGTAACATAGACAAATCGAGATGGCACTCAGATAGCACAATGTTTTTTTTGTATAGCATTAGAAAAAAAAATGCTTAGTATTGTATGTCTCAAATCATACTTGAACCCAAATATTTTAGCTCTTTATAAAAAGAAAAGCCAAATATCAGTTTCGTTGAATACTGGTAAATAGATCAGAGTTGCACCTTAGATAAAAAGGGTTGAAGAACAGTAACAACAGAAACCAAATTAGGTTCAAGCCCAATTTCTTCCTTGGCCTCTCTCAGCGCCGTTTCTCTTTCATCCCGATCCCCTTCCTCTGTCTTTCCTCCTGGCAACGACACCTCACCTAATTTCAACTACACCATCAGTAAAAAAAATTAAAGGAAAGACCAAAAAATCGAAAATTTTCGTCAGAAAACGAACCTGAGTGGGAAGAGAGATTGGAAGAGCGCTTGGTGAGAATCACGCGCAGATCACCCCTCGAATCTTCGAAAAGACAAATGAGAACAGAAGCTGTCTTGGGAAGAAATTGATCGGGGCGGGAGAGAGTAGCCGGTGCCGTCGACTCCGCCACGGCCATGGGAGAGAACACCTTGCCCCGAGCATCCACGACAGGAGCATCGTCGTCAGAGGTAGAGGCGTCAAGGGACGAGGGAGGGGGTTTGTAGAGGCGGAGTTGCGAGGCGAGGTTGGCGAGGCGAAGCGATTTGATCTGATTTGGGTTGGGAGGAGATGTCGCCATGGCTGCGAGTCGGAGAAATGCTCTCATCTCGTCATATCGTAGCGTTACTTTGTTTTGTTTTGCGAAGGTGCGCGAGTTGTTAGTAATTAATTACGTGATAAATCGGACCTACTTTAGGTTCGCTCTAACACCGTACGATTGGCATCGAGATTGGTGTGCACGGAAATTGAAACAGACCTGCACGGATTTTAATGTATTTTGCACAGATATTGATGCATTCGAATGGTGATTTCAGCCATCGACCAAAGTAGGTCCGATGCCCTACTCTGAATTCATTAGTTGCGAAAAATATTCAAATACCGTTTATGTTTTTATATAACTTTTTTTTTCAAAAATTTATAGGTAAAAATAAAATATCAGATGTGATATATATTTTATTTTCTAAATACACACAAAATTATTATTTTAATTATTTATATAAATTAATAGATTAAAATTAACATCAGTGTAGTTTTTTACAAACTCTCTTGATACTAAAGAAAATAAAGTAAAAATGTTTTCATATTATGTGTGTATAAAAATGGTATTTTATTATAATATACAAGTTGTAAAAAAAAATACACAATAAAAATACAAAAAATAGAAACATTTAGATCCTCCCAAATAACCATTTTTCTTAAATACCAGCCACCAAGCCTAAAAGACAGTCAACAGAGCCATTAACCTTAAAACATTTCAATCTTCACAATTGTTAATTAATCATAATAAGTGGGCCTTCCGCTCCTACTGATTTTTTTTTTTTAAAATAGAACATATTTTAAAAATATTAACCAAACCAGCACCTTAGATGAAGAAGTTATAAAAATAGACTCCACTAATTCTGTGGATCAGTGTAGCTTGAGAGGCCCTTACTCCACCGATCCACATGATCGATGGAGCTATTTTTCAACCCGAATGTAACAGCACCACAAAAAATCCCACACATAAGCCTCCACCGGTCCACTGAACCTGTGGACCGGTTGAGCTGGGCTTTAAAAAAAATCCCTCCAAACCAATTAAAAAACTATCCATTATAGAAAAATTGCGGCATGTACAAAAAAAAATGCGGTGGTATGTACATATTTTTTTAACGTTGATTGCACTGACAGAAATATTTCAATAGTTTTTAATTGCACTGGTAATAGTTTTTTAATTGGTTCGAGTTGATTTTTTTTAAAGCCCAGCTCCACCGTTGGAGGCTTATGTGTGGAATTTTATGTGGCGTTGTTACAATCGGGTTGAAAAATAGCTCTACCGATTCTGTGGATCAGTGGAGTAAAGGCCTTTCAAGCTACACCGATCATGTGAATCGGTGGAGGTTATTTTCATAATTTCTTCGTCTAAGGTGCTGGTTTGGTTAATTTTTTTTAAAATCTATTCTATTTAAAATAAAATTCCCCTGTTCACTCACTCCTACTCCGTGTTTACTTCCTCAGTGGTTTTTATTAATATCTAACATTTAATAGAAATTTCCAAATATTTCCAGAGGAGTTGGAAAGTTAAAAACCGGTAAATTATTAAGCTCCGTCTTTTGGAATTTGGACCGTGTCGAAAATCGACAATAAATAAGTATGTATGGCCGTACGAATCAAGTAATTCATAAAATTTGACGACAATATGCAAAGTATACAAATACAAATATAGGCAACCTAGTTGTTCTATGATATATCTAATATTATATTTTTTTTTTTTGGGCCCCCAACAAGAACATTCGATCCGACGTATAATTTTTTTGCCTAAAACACCATGGACTCATTTCATACAATTTATGTATAGCTTTTTCCAAAATATTATTTGGGTTCGGCTGTTTGGGCCTTTATAACTCTGTTTGAAAATGCTCTGTTACAATTTATGGATAGCTTTTTTTCTAATGTTATTCGGTTCGGCTATTTGGGCCTGTATTACTCTCTTTGAAAGTGCTCTCTTACAAGGCTGTTTTCCAACTACAGCATGGTTTAACAGCAAAAATTCATCCTTAAGTTTAAAAAATTACTTATTGATTTAACAGCATGGTTTAACGAGTTTTCTTATTTCTTGGAAGATGGAGTTCCAATAGTTTGGATGTTGCTCTGTAAAGGAAGGCGGCCTTTGATAAACAACCGATGCAGCACGGATCAAGATAGCAGCAGTTAACCCCCATATCGAGTACTTTGTATCGTCTTTTGTGTAGTCGAAGAAATGCATGAGATACTTAATTCCCTGCCATTCCCGGTCTTCAGCTCTCCTGTTCTCATCCTAAAATTAATAATGATAATCAAAACCACAATTTCATGCAAAATGCCAGAAGCAGGGTTCAAAACAGGCATGTACCTTTAGGAACATCTTCAGAGGCACATCAAATAATTCTTCTACTTCAGCTGGGTTCAAAGCAGGCTTGAATGCATCTTTATCTTTTAAAATGCAAACTACTGGTACTACTCTGAGAAGGCGCTATGAAAAGAAAATTATACTTAAAGAGTTAATATCCTCTCTAATATAACTTTCAAAAATAATATCCTCTCTATATACTGAATCATAGTTTTACATGAATAGCAAAATTGAAATAAAAAATTCAATCAGCACCAGAAAGTATAGATTATTGGAACTTAATTAAGCATCTTAACAAAATTCCAGAACCATCCTCGGCTCTGTGCCAAATCTATTCAATTAATAAATCTCAGGAGGTGGTACTGGAAGCAAGATGCCTCAAAAAAAAAAAAAAACTTTTAAAAATAGTTAACTGTGAAACTGCACAAATTAAGAACAAGAGTACCGACGAATTGTACCTTTGTAAAGAGGGGTTCAAGAACTGCCACGACAGAAACTAGATCCGGCTGAAGCCCTATCTCCTCCTTTGCCTCTCTAATTGCCGTTTCCTTCTCATCCTTATCCCCTTCATCTGCCTTTCCACCCGGCAAAGAAACCTCGCCTGATTTTAACAATCCCACCATTAGAAAATAGAAATATAAGCAATATCATACTGCACTGTTAGGAAAAGAAAAATCATAAAAACACCCCTGTTATCAATAATTACAAAAGCAGATAAAGGAAACTAAAGATCATCCCTGGATTGGCCAATCCTCATACTTTGGCACCATCAGTATTTGTATCACACAATGTGATTTATATCAAGATTATAACAAAACCAACTATTTCAAGAATTCCTTAATAAACTTTCTAAATTATACTCTTAAGTGCTCATCACTAATGATAACATTTTCAAATTTTTTATTCTCTGTCTTCTGCTATCTTCTGCTATCTTTAATTAAAGCATGACACCAACAGCAACAGGGGCAATTAACTGGTTAAACATTTATAGATCTCAATTTAATACAAGGGACTTTCTACTACTTATGGATCGCTCATTAGCTTTCCTGCAACGCATTTATGTTTTCTTTTTTTGTATTTTACCTGGGGAAGTGTTGAGGTTTGAAGAACGCTTGGTAAGAATGACGCGCAGATCACCGTTAGAATCCTCAAAAAGACAGATGAGAACAGCTGCGGTCTTGAAACGAAACCGAGCGGAGCGGGAGAGAGAAGTCGGTGCCACAACCGAATCGGCCACGGCCATGGGAGAAAACACCGCGCCACGATCATCTACCTCTGATTCTTCCCCTTCGGAGTCGAGAGGGCAAAGAGGGGTTTTGTAGAGGAGGAGCTGCTTCTCAAGCTCAGCAAGGCTGTGCGATTTGATCGGATCGGTGCTCCTGATTGGACAGGTCTCCATAGCTACAAATCAAAGAAACGCTATGAAGCCACACCGTTGCGACTCGCAAGTCGCAATTAATGGCGCACAAACTCCTCTCTCTCTCCAATTCAAAGCGGAGTTGGTGGAATTCAAATCGCGCATTGGAAATTAGTTGCGTACCAACCACACTCCTTCCAGAAGAAGAAGAAGAAGAGTGGCAGCATTAGCTCGTCTTTCCAATTGTATGAATTTCATTGGATGATTTCTTGTACATCTGAACTGTTTATTAGATATCAGACGATATAGAAGCTTCCAACAACTGGACTTCATAATTTCAGATCTAAACCGTTAGCCATAAAATGGACGGTCTAGATTCATAAAACATTAGATGTTCATTAGTGTAAGATTTAGAGGACCGAGGAGCTGAACCGGTCGGAGTTGTTAGGACAGCTGTATCAATGGGACTGACGATCAAGGAATACATACCGTCCGATCAGGATCTGCACTAATATTATAGGGACGCCGTTAATCTAATTCTGATCGGACGGTCCAGATCCAAAATAATTTTAGTTCGCATAGAGGATCTGGAGTTCTGGACACGAGGAGCCAGACTATTGTACAATTAGGCTGGGCTCCAGTTGAGGCTGTATGAATCAATGATGGTCCATTGATAGAAACCAACTGGGATAACATGGTCCGTTATATGGGCCATGTTTCAATTTTACTTTCCTGCAGGAGCGGACGATTGATGTTACTTATCAAACTCGCAAAATGGATCCTTAATGGACCCAATACTATCAAATCAATAGAAGCGTGATTCTTTTTTTTTTTTTGAGTGAAAGGCCCTTAGGCATTAGAAGCGTGATTCTGAGCGTGAAAGGAAGTACTAACATTACACTTACTCATTAAATGATAATTATTTTTGATACGAAATATCGACAGAACTCGGAACACTTGTCCCCAGGTGCATGATTTTCCTGCTCCCACTGTTGCTGACAAGTGAATTTGAATGGGTTTAAAAATTTAAATACTAAATTTAGTTTTGCTGCGGGTCCACGTGTTAGTGATACTGGGACAGAAAATGAGGATTCGGTCCAGCTTTGATGCTTGAAGCAGCTTAAATATTTGTTCTAAATTTATCTCTAATTATAGTCTAATTCATGGACCAACTTGATAATTACTCATTTTTAGTGAACTAAGATGTTGGATCCGACTTCGCTGCTTGCCAAATAGACAAACAAGATCCTGTTTTTCTAAATCAAACCATTAATTTGTATTGAGATTCGTGCATGAAAAAAATTTAACGGTTTGATTTGAAAAGGCAGGATCTTGCTTGCCTATTTGGCAAGCAACGGAGTCGGATACCTAAGATGTTACTTTTGGTATGAAATATGTGGATTCAAAAAATTGAGTTAATGGAAAAATATGAGAATTTTAATTCTCATTAATTTTGTAAAAATAATTATTCCTGTCGTAAAATGCCCGAATAATTATTATTGGAAAATATTATTTGAAGAATTACAGAAGACGACATCTTTGCCTGTTGGACCACTTATTGATGATTATATTTTTAAAAAAATGACAGTTTGTCTTCTCCAATCACCATCTTCAAGTTGAAATTCAAAAAAGGATACACTTGAAGAAATCCATTTATCATTTAACTTTGATTCATACTATTAAAAACTACATTTATTAAAAATTAATTTATTATATATGTCCATATAGTATTAATTACGCAAAACCTATGAAACTATATTTATAAGTGATTACTCCCTAAAGGCCTAAATAAACCCTTACATACGAATAGTTTTTAACATTTTTTTTTTTGTATTTTGAAAGTATATGGTATTAATTTGTAAGAAACTCTTTTTTTTTTTTAACGAGGGGTCTTCATATATATTTTTTTAACTTGCAACATTCTACAAAAAAGTACTGCCTTTAACAACTAGATCAAATATTAATTTTTAATTTGTAAGGAACTTTTAGGTTCGTACAATTGCACCAACAAATTAATTTCTTGAATCATCATGCAAAAGTAATTTGTTTGAATGTTGTAGTAACATTCAATAGTTTAAAATAGTAAAGAAACAGTCTTTGATCTATTATCAAAGACACATGACTCTCATGTAAAAAGTTATGTGTTTGAAATCAACAAAGTGAGAAATCCTTTGTAATATAAACATGGGTTTCAAGAAAGCTGGTAAGCTAGACCTTCACCTTTTATTTCAAAAAAAAATAATAGTTTAAAATAGTTAGATAGTAAATTGTTTGTTATTTCAATCTAAAATGAACACAATAAATCAATTTATATAAAATTGGGAACTAAGTACTGCAGTTAACAAAGCTGAGTGAAAAAAAGAAACATAATTTGAAGTCAAGTGAAAAAAATTGAATATATTTTAAAGTTGCTAAAAAAATAGATTACGCAATATTCAGACTATTTGTTGTAAATTTTTAGAGATGTTGGCCATCTAAAATTTATTGTACACAAATTAATTAAATGATTTGGATGGCACAACTAAAATAAGTTATTTTAGGTCTTATGGAAACTGTGACTGTCAATATTCAGACTATTTATATATTTTTAAAGGTGTTGGCTATCTAAATATTATTATTCACAAATTAATTAAATGATATGGATCGCACAACTACTTATTTCAAGCTTTATGAAAACTGTGACTATGCTCCAGACAGAGGGATGCAGAGGAAAGAAAAGGGAGAATCATTGTGTGGGAGTGAGCCTCACTTCAGACCATCCCTGCCCGATGGTTTTACCTGCTTCAGAAGAGAAGAACCGAAAAGAGAGCAAATGTGAATGAGCACTGTTTGAAAGGAAGAAAAACTCACTGTTGTGTTGATTTTTTACGACAATTGTCACTCTCAAATCGGAGTATAAAATCACTATGCGGAAGTGAACCTCACCTCCAATCTCTCCACTTTCTTTCTTTATCATGGAATTGAAGCACAGCCTGAGAGATATGAACTCTGTATTAGACATTTTGTTTTTCAATTTATGATATATCTTTCATATATATACACTTTTGATCTCTGATATGAAACCCACCCACCGCTATTTAATTCAAATGGTCATTCTCGTGCCAACTTGTGCCATTGATTGACATTGATTGTCGGCATGGAAATTAATTGAGATAATACAACACAAATTGCAAAAGCCCATCCGAATGAAGAGAAAAACATTTCGTACTTCCAATAATATACAAATTACATACATTAAAGCATTACTACTCATCACATTAATATAAATAACATTTTAAAGGCTTTGTGGCGAGAGAGAAATAGGAGGGTCTTTTCGGACAAGAGCCCACCAGTGCAACTACTTATTAATGATACAACAACCGAAATTATTTTCTGAGCCCCGTACTAAAAAAAACAGTGGTGTTGGGCCAGCATGGGAGCAACTTTGTCAAATTGCTCGTTACAATTGGGACAAGCGAGTTTTAGGAGGCATTTTAATTCCAGAGAATTATCTTTATATATATAATAAGCTATCTAATTTTACCTGTTGTACATAAACTTATTTTATCAATATATTTGTCGGCAATAAGATTTAAAAAAAACACAGTCAGAATTTTTTTTTTTTCACCGAATCCAATCCTACTTCTCTTTGAGAATTTTATTCTACAAAAGTAAACACTACTTTCTCTTGTTTTCTTCTTAAATACACTTCTCGGGACTGTAGTTGATGATGGCTCTGATTGAGAAATTTATTCTACACTTTGAGAAGAGCTTAATACTTCCAATGAACACTAAATCCTACTTTGTTTGCTTTCTTAATTACACTCGTCGAAACCGCAGTTGATGGCGACCTTGATTGAGAATTTTATTCTACACTTTCACAAGTATTGAATTCTTCCATCAATATATAGTAAACCCTACTTGTCTCTTTTTTCTAAAGTACACTTGTCAAAATCGTAGTTGATGGTGGCCCGTAATTGAAAAATATCTAATAGAATGACAGACTTAGTCTCTTTTAAAAACAAAAGAACTAATTTTGTGCCACTTTTTAAAGCCGAGGACATGCAAGAAATTTAAGTATCGACTTAGTTCCTTTAAAAAAGTTTGATGACTAAAATCTGATATATTTTTTTCTACGTGTATTAGTTCTTAAATCAATAGATTTGCTTAAGTTTTTTTTTTGTTCTTATTACAATAAATGTCAAATAAGTTTTTTTATACGTGTATTAACCCCTATTTAAATTTAAAAAAAATATATATTTGTATTTTATTTTAATTTAAAGTACAATGTTACGGACAAGGTTTTAAATGGCAATTATCGCGTCATCAAGGAAAGGCTAAATAAAAAACTATTGTGATTAGCGTAGCTATAGCGAAAGCTATACATAACATTTTTTTGTTAAAAAAATTATATTTTATATTTCTATTGATTATCAATATTATCTAAATTCTCATATAGCGATAAGTAATGCAAAATTGATTAATAAATTAGAATATTCATATTGAACCAATACAAAGTCCGAATTGCTATTCAAAATATCCCTAATAATATCATAAATTATCTATCTTTTTCCATTCAAAATAACTTAGGCATCATGACATATACTATATATCTTTTTCTATTAAAAAAAAAACTAAGCATCATGGCATAAACTATCTAACTTTTTCTATTTAAAATAAAAAACAATCTGAACCTTTAAAAAGATTGATCATTAAAAATAAAAATTCAGTTTAGATATTTAAACAAAAGCCTATGTAGCATAGCGTGCGCTATTTGCGCTATGCTACAGCGTGTAGCGCTAATAGCAGACCGCTATTACCGCTATAGCGGTCGTAGCTGACATAGCGCATTTTATCTCATAATTTAGCGTTTAAGGTCCGAAAATACTATAGCATCACTATTGCATTGCTATAGCGCACTGTTTAGAACACTAGTTACGGATAATATAAAATTGATTTTCATTTACATCATGGAAAACTTTTTTGATTGGCCTCTATTTTTATTTCATCCTCATAGAAAATCTGACTCCGTCTTTTGATTGGAAATGTTTAGATTGCACAAGTTTCTGAAAAGAAACAAAAAGAAGAAGAAGCTTGAAGTATGATCTTTGCATTGAAGGCGATGCTTGGACTAATTTTCCTGTCCTGTTTTAGGAAACAGCATATCAACTATTAGAGATAAGTGTTTTACAAAAAAAACTGTTAGAGATAAGTGGATCTCGTTGAAAAAATTTCTAGTGTTCTTCGGTGTTGTTTGATATTTAAAATTTAAGTGAGGCTATGGAAATATGTATATTAAGAATGGACTCGTATAATGAATTTTTATTTTTAATTTTAAAATTCAAATAGTCAATTGAAACTGTTAAATATAATAATTACTTGAAAATGTACTTGAATATTGAATTTTATATTTTTAAATATTTTATAATAATTAAAAATTCACTTGATTTAAAAAAAATTGAAAAAGAAAATTTCTACCTATGTAAAATATAATATATTTTTTAACGATATTATATGCAAGTTCGTTAAAAAAAATTAAATATTTAAAATTTAAAAATAAAAATATAGGTCTAAGTCAATTTCAATATACATATTACGGCCATAACTTCAATCTTTAAATCTTAATTGATACAATTAAAAAATTACAAATTATTTTCATCATTTAAAAGTAGAAATAATTTATTCGAATTGTACTGTTAAAGGAAATTATTAGGGTTGTAACCGGATTGTATATTATCCGATTTCGTCCGGATCCGAATCCGGAAAATTATCTAAATTATACGATCCGTATCCGTATTCAAGACTATCGATATCCGTATCCGTATTCGAAAAATTATAACGGATAAGAATACGGTAAGATTTTAACTATCCGTATCCGACTATTTACATCCCTAAACCACAATTGTACTCATGTTTTTAAATTGATTTATTAAGTTGCATATACATACTAATAATTTATTAAACTACATATAAATATATATTATGATGAACAATATAACATTATGATATGATTATTGACTAATGTTTTGATAATATGATATATGTTTTGTAACCAACAAACTTGTTATGAAAACATTAGATCTAATTTATAATAAAAAAATTATATTTAGATGTTATTATTTACTAAAATGTGTATTACTAATTTATTTTTAATTATCTAAATTATATTCATATCCATATTCGTATTCGTCCAATATCTGATCCGTATAGATATCCGAAACTATCCGTATTCGAATCCGTATCCAAAACTATCCGTATTCAAATCCGTATCCGACAAATTATAACAGATAAGGATATAATTTGACCACTATCCAATCCGTATCCTATAGTTTACTGTTTACACCCCTAGATATTATAAATCCTAAAAGTTCAATGGGGTGTCACTGTAGCAAGGAACAGTGACACTCCCCTTGTTATCCGTCTGATTCTGGATGAGAAGTTCAGCTATTTCCTCCTGACGTCAGCTCTCATCATCCTACTAAAATTAATATCTTTAACGTATCTCGATGATCATCCGACGGTTCAGCTTTTTACCTTTCCTGGAAGGACCTCGTTATCATATCAATCTACAAAATATCCTTTTTGTAAGCCGAAAAGACGGCGTACGCATCAAAGCACAAACCGGACTACGCCAAAATGCAAAATACCATCGCTTTCTCCTCAAGGATTGAAATTTGACTAATAGCTTCATTTTATCAAATCTGTTAAATTTAAATGATGGAAAAGCTGATGGGATCCAAAATCTACTTCTAATTTGGTTTTCTCTTTTTCTCTTTTTGTTTATTAAAGGAGATCTAAGGGTACTTTAATATTTTATTAACTCAAACAAGTGTCTTTATTTTTTGTTTCTTTTTTATGCCTTCAATTTTTAAATGCTAATAAATTAAAATATTTCTTTTTCAATATAATCGATAATAAAATTTTATCAAAATATTTCACTAACTTTTCTCTATTTTGAATCAGCAAGGAGAGAGAGAGAGTTAGGGCGTGCTCCTGAGAAGGAGAGAAGGCCTTCATTAAAGAAAAGGAAGGGAAAAGTCGCTCAATGACGGACTGCCCACGTCATTCACCTGCTCCACAAGAGAATAAATAGAGAGGGAGCGGAGGGAAATGACTACTGTTCGAAGGTGAGGAAAGAGAGGTGATGCATTGATTTTCTCTTTCTCTCTGTCCCTTCCCCTTCCTCTACAGACGTCGATTCTGAAGCACAATTTTAAAAGTCTAATAGGGGGAAGACAACCTAAATCAGCCGCGTGGCATAATAAGTGCCACGTTGGCCTCTTTTTCTTTTTTATTTCATTTAAGTTTGAATTTGTACTTATAAACCTTTTAATTTTCTAATATTACAAATAAGTTCAAAATATATTTAAGAATAAAAATTACAGAGGTGTTACACTATAAAATATATATTTACTAGAGGAGGGATCCACTTACAACATTTTGGATCTTACAATATGTTACAACATTTGATTTTGTTACTTTCAAAGTCCAAACAGTCGATCCAAACCGTTCAACATGATTTATACATTAAAATGTGCTTTGAGATCAAATTTTACATTTTTTTTTTCATTTTTTTACTATTTATTAAGTATTTTACAAAACTGTTGTTTTTCAGTAGTCCAGAATTGTCTTAAAACATCAATTTTGTAAAATACTTAATAAATAGTAAAAAAAAAATGAAAAAAAAATGTAAAATTTGGACTCAAAGTACATTTTAATATATAGATCATGTTGAATGGTTTGGATCGATAGTTTGGACTTTGAAAATCACAAAACTGAATGTTGTAACATATTGTAACTTTTAAATGTTGTAAGTGGATCCCTCCTCTATTTACTATTCAAATACAAATAATTAAATTTAAATTCATATCTATATTTGTATCTTTACGGATATCGAATATTGATATCTAATTTTTGAATACGGATCATATATTATCTGCTTCATTTCATCTCTATTATTAGAGGGTCTAAATTCCCTAAAACAATACATTTTTTAAGTTTTGATCCGGACCGTTCGATTCGAATCGGTGCCCACCCAGTCCTAGGTGGAGCGCACGGAGCCACTTTAATATGATGGTCCGGATCTAAATTTAAAATTTGAGTTACTTTAAAGATCCGAACTCATCGGAGAGACGGTGATTAAAAAAAGAATAAAGAAGTGTTAACTAAGTGAAAGATGACTTTCAACGACAATGGAATCACTTTTAAGAAAAATAAATTCTCTGACAAAGCCACATTCTTTTCCGCTTTACAAAGTCACGCGTAAGCTGCAAACGATCCGAACCAAATCCAACTTGCTTCAGTTTGAGTTTGATTTGAATTAATTTTAAATCGAATTTTTTATGAACTCAATTTTAAAGTTTTTAAAAAAAATTTTACGACAAAAAAGAGTAATCGTAGTCGCAGAGAGTGAGAGGTAAAAGTCGTCTATGATTTCAAAACTAAAAATGAGAATTACAACTAATTACGAGTTATGATTTATGACTATGTGGTCTTATATTTTAACTTTTAAATTATCAACGAGCACAAAGTAATCAGCAGAAATTAAAATTAAAGATTCACGTTACTTTTTGTGCAGCCCTACACGTAACACCTGTATAACTGTATTTGTATTTTATTTTTTATAAAATAACAAATCCGCCGTATGTATTTAATATTCTCGTATTATGTGACGTCGGTAACTGCATCGTACAACGTAAAGTACGCAACAACAACAAAAATATCTCTCAAAAATATAAAAATGTATGTCAGCAATATTTATGACTTAACACGTCATTTAAATTGACCGACAGAATCTACAAACAACATTTTAACGCACACAGCAAGTGTGGGAAATATTTATTGTATTTCCATGCTCGTCTCATTTTACTAAATCTATTGCTGTAAATGTCGTCAGAAATGATTAATTATTTGATATTCTAGTCGTCAGCTCATATTGTATATAATAATATATTAATAATAGAGGATCTTAATAAGCCAAAATAACCATTAATTTCTGTTAGAAATGCTAAGTATTTTCTATTTTTTTTTTGTGAAATCTCAAATATTTTACAAAAGTAGACCTACTAATAGCAGTAGAGAACGGAGTGGGTCTGATGTCTATTGGACCTACTTTTAGGTTCAACGAGCTCTATGACCGTCCAATCTACCTTAAGGTCTGTACGCATGAAAATTAAAGAGGACATACACGACAATTAAAACATTGCACATGAATCTTAAAACATATTGAACGGTGATTAAACCCATCGAACCGAAGTAGGTCCGGTGCCCATCGCACCTACTCTCAAGTCATAGCAGTAACTGAATCTCCTGCCCACTTGATCTCGAATCCATATCCTCCTAGGTTTCTTAGAAGATTTACCTCAATTTATGGTTTGAGATTAACTCTCAGCTGCTTTGATATTCGGAGTAATGCAGGGGTAGTATTATTGGGCTTTGAAATTTGTGCAAAGTTAAAATCAACGATCCAGATCCACTAATTGTAAAAGATTTCCTTGTCAAGTACCTTAGAGAATGTGAATTGCTTGATCTCTTGCACATAATTAAACAAGAAAATCCTACAAACATGGTCTATCTGTCCATTCATTCATGAGATGGATATATATGATTGAAATCCAAGTTGTCTTCTCAAAACTCAAATACTCTTTATCATAACAATTTAAATTATGGATAGACAGATTGATGAACTATGTTGGCAGAATTTTTCAGCTTACCTGTGAACAAGAGAACTTAATTATCAATCACAAAACTTAGTAGGGTGAATGTGAATTCATATCACCTAAGGTTATAGAATATTTTTGTTTAGATATCAACCGTCCAATCAGAATCAACAAAAACATTAAAGGAACTCGTGCATTATTCCACCATAGACCGATTGGATGGTTAGAATTTAAACAAAAATATTTGGTTACTTCAGAGGAAATGAATTTGGGTGAACGCTGCATGGTTAATACATAATAAAAAAAAATGAAGAGGGCTCAAATGCTCCATTACTTCATGCTCCAATAATTGTACCCTAACATTTTTATCGTCAATTTTAAAGTTCAAACAGACAATCAGAACCGCTCAACATGATATTCACGTTAAAATATGATTGGAGACCAAATTATATATATATATATTTATTATTTTTAAGATAGGTAAAAAAAATATTGTTTTTAGATGGTCCACAATTTTCTTAAAAATAGTGATTTTGTACTTATTTTAAAATAGTAAAATAAATCCAAAAAATTATAAAATTTGATCACCAATCATATTTTAATATTGATATCATGTTGAGCGGTTTAGATCGTCTAATTGAACTTTAAAATTGAAAATAAAGATATTAGGGTAAGATTAGGGCATGAAGCAATTGGAATAATTGCTGGAGACACCAATGATGGATATGCAAGCATGATAACTTATATACTGCTCTATATTGCCATGAATCTAGAAACTTTTGCTTCCATTGTATTATTTGGTCTACGTATCGAAACTGATAACATTCGAGATTATGCAGGATCATATACGAAAGATCCTTTTTGGCTCTCTTTTCAGCCCTATGTCTCTTATCCCTAGGAGGTCTTCCTCCTTTAGCAGGTTTTTTCGAAAAACACTATCTATTTTGGTGTGGATGGCAAGCAGGCCTATATCTCTTGGTTTCAATAGGACTCCTTACGAGCCTTGTTTCTATCTACTATTATCTAAAAATAATCAAGTTATTAATGACTGGACGAAACCAAGAAATAACTCCGTACGTGTGAAATTATGGAAGATCTCCTTTCAGGTCAAACAATTTCATCGAATTGAGTATGACTGTATGTGTGATAGCATCTACTATATCAGGAATAGCAATGAATCCAATTCTTGGAATGGCTCAGGAATAGCATCCACTATATGCAGAGGAATAACAATTTCATCTCTTTTAGCTTTTAGGTCTATTTCTTAGTTCAACATTCCTCTTACTAACTGAAATAAAAGAAAAAAATATATCAAATTTGCACCTAACAAACATCAATATATTCAAATCAGTTTTTTCAAGTACAAACTTTATATTTCACAACTAAATAGAAAACAAGGCTCACATCTAACAATGTAAAATCACATGCAAATCAAATTTGACAAGAACAAATATGTATAAATTTGAATTTTATTAGATTAATACTTAACATAGGAGAATGTGTAAAATTTTATTTAATGGGGTGAATCATTTATAATTGAGAATCATATAGTAATTAGTTTAACAAAGTTTATCGCTTTATAATTTTTGGGAGTAAAAGTGGATGTATTTAACAATTTTTCTAAAAGGTTAAACAATCAATATTTTTTTTAATTTTGAAAAATAAATGAAGGTCAAGGATCTTAATTCCTCTGCATGTATCCGTCCATAATACATAAAAAATGTCAAAATATGTATAAAACATATTTATGTCAAGCATCAATAATGTATAAAATATATTATATGTCAAGCATCAATTATGTATAAAATATATTATGTCAAGCATCAAGTTGTGTAACATCAGATATCGTAACAAAAGCCTATTCTTCTAAGGTGTCCCAATCGACAGAGTCATCATCCTGCTCAGTTAAGCCTGGGTCGTTTCGAGACATTGGATCTATAGGATCTACCACACTGGTGGGGGCCATAGTAACAGCAGCAACCTCATGGACATCCTCCTCCCATTGTGACAACTCTAAAAGAAGGGAGACTGCCTCCTCTTCCTCGGCCAACATCTAATCTGGGAGTCCTTAACATCAGAAGGGAGAATAAGGAACATTTTTAAATACATTTTTACATGATTGGCACCAAAAATTGGTTAGAGACAATATTTTGGTACCTAATGCCTTAACCGTAATTGGTCTGGTTTCTTAGATGTATATTTATATTTACAATATTTTTTTATTAGAGTTTCAAACTTGTGATCTTTTGTATGAAAAAAAAAAATGCCGTAGCTACTAGATTAAAGATTGTCATTTATGATTTATGTATTGTTTGATATCATTCTAACCTATTTTTATTTTCAATTTATTTAATTTAGGTCAACTAATAGTTTGAACAATGTTTTTCTTTTCTAAATAGAACTAAAAAAGTTTTGAGTAGTTTGAGTGGGTGATTGTATAGTTTGAGTAGGTGATTGTTAAAATTAAATGTTTGAAAGTACTTGCCACAAATCAAAGTTTGAAGGCCTTCAATAATATTACCTCTCATTTTTTTTTCCATGTGAGAATAAGATTATAAAATAAACGCATTTAGTTAATACAATAATCTTGATGTATTTTACTTTTTTTACCTATTGATAAAAAAAAAAATCCGATAATCATTATCTTTCATGAACATATATTCCCTATAATTGTACAACATTAACAATTCAAAAAAAATTAATGGTATCATAACTCTCCTGGCTTTTTATTATCAAACAAATATAAAATTAAAAAATGTAAATTATGACACATTCCAGAAAGTTCAAGAGCAATTTAAAAGAAGAAAATAAAAGGAAGGAAGGAATATTCTTTTCCTTGCATGGTATGGAGTAAATGCCATTAATTGCAATTTACAAGCAGAAAGGCACTGAAACTTCCATTAAAAGCAGTATATTTACTGCCGCAATAAAATAGTAAAAAGGAACGGACAGTAAATAAAGGTGTTTGTTTTTTTTACTAATTCTAGAAAGGTGTTTCTTTCCCTTTCTTACTTTAATATGTAATTTTTTTAAGGTAAGTAGGTAAATGAGACAAAATATGCTGTTTTTTTTTCATAGTAATTCGGTAAATTTAAATTAAAATATAAATAAAATTGCGGTCACGGGTTGTAAACTTGGAATAAGATTTGGTCCAAATGGCTTTGGACAGGACACCGTCCAAAGTCTCTAAAAATCGAACAATTAAAGTCCGAACAGTTGATCCAAACCGCTCAACATGATTTCCATATTAAAATGTGCTCAGAGACCAAATTTTATATTTTTTGGAAATTGTTTACTATTTTTTTTAAATACGTACAACATCACTGTTTCTGAACAGTTCAAAAACAGTGATTTTGTACGCATCTAAATAAATAGTAAAAAAAATTCCAAAAAAATATATAATTTGGTCTCTCAACACATTTTAATATGAAAATCATGTTGAGCAGTTCGTATCTACTGTTCCGACTTTAATCGTATGATTTTTAGAGGCTTTAGACGGTGTCCGGTCCAAAGCCATTTGGACTAAACTTATTAGTAGCAGAATATTTTTACTGGTATGATTTATTTATTTTCTTTTCAGAACCCTTGAATACCCATTTTTAAATTCCAGATGGAAATTTTACTTGAGGTGAAGATATTTGCAATTAACATTATAAAATAAATTTTAATCAAAGACCTAATATATTAGGCTAATAAAATATTATAAATTATGTTTAAACTTTAGTTTTTTCTTTATTTTTTTTCCAGTGCCTTGAATATTTCTGCCAAGATATAATTTATTTCAAACTACATTACAAATTCACAAGTATGCAAATAAGTACATGCAACCATATAGCTACATGGGAATTCTAACAAGTGTAGATATATGTATTTGCAATTTAAAGGGGAGGTAGCACAGTTGACTAGAAAAAAATCCTAGGACTGTTATATCCAAAGATCAAGAGTTCGATTTCCCCTCACAACTTCACAGATTCTGTGAAGATTTTCAAAAAAAAAAATATTTGCAATTTATTAAGCCAGGCAAACATCCTCTTTCTCAGGAACACAATAATATCTTCCAAGATATTTGCAATTAATACATTTCTTTTTCATTTTTTTTTGTCCCTACGTCCCTCAGATATTTACAAAAAAAATAAAAATAAAGAAACTTTGTAGAAGATAAGTATTTTAAATAAGTATATGAATTAAAAAAAAAACAAGGGGCAGATGTAACTATCCAAGTGCACAAGTGGCCTGATGGAACTAAGACTGAACTTGTACCAGTTGTTTACTTCCTCATATACAAATTAGTAAGACTGAGACTGAATTAAGACTGAACTTGTACCAGTTGTTTACTTCCTCATATACAAATGAGGTCTACTTTATTTATTCATATACAGATTAGTCTAAATAAAGGTGTCATTGTGAATAAATAGATGATATAAAAAATAGTTGAGATAGTTTGATAACATTAGTAAATTCCTACAGAGAAAAACCCCGAAATTTTTATTAATACCACGGTAAAAAAAAAAACCCCACAAATTATGGAATATTTGGAAAATACCATAACCTTTAATTCAATTTGTGACTCCATTCTTAGAGTGCCGCAGATTGAATTAGAGGCTCCAAAATAAATAAAAAATGCATTGTAATATACTGATATTTAAGTATTTTTGGAGCTCCAATTCATTCTGCGACCCTCAATAATGGAACCGCAGTTTGAATTAGAGGACTTGATATTTTTCAAATTCTTCACCTTGGTGTTTTGATTTTTTTTTTATTTGAAATGGTATTAATAAAAATTTCGGAGAAAAACCACTCTTTGAAAAATCTAGCATTGCAAATTTGCAATTTATGGTTGAATAAATCTCAGAAAAATCTAGAATATAGATCTGATTTTTGTTCTTTTGCATTTGCCAATGCAAATACTTGCTCTGAGGTTCAGCAGCTCAATTTCCAAATCAATTAAATTAAATAAAAATTATAAGAACATAATTTTTCTAATTTAACCCAATTAATATGATAACTAATAGTTTTAACATATAATCAACCTCCATTTCATCCCCTTTCCATAAATTTACAAATCAAACCAACCTCCCAACCCTCGCACACAAAACTGCAAAACTACTAAAAAAAATAAAAACTAAAATCAAATTTTATACTAACTCAAAAAAGAAAAAGAAAAAGAAAAAGAAAAAGAAAAATAAATTGGGGAACACCAATTGCTAACCTAAACCGGCGGCAATACTGCATGCGGCACCGACGATGGCACCGGTTCCACCACAAGAGGGATTGCGGCAACCCTACTTGTCTCTGACTTCTTACCGGCATCTTTCTCCCCGACTTCGCAACGGCAAATCGGGCAAGTCGAATGCGAGTACAGCCACATATCTACACAATCCACATGAAACAAGTGTTTGCATTTCGGCAGTTGCCGCACCTTGTCGCCTTTTTGTACCTGACTGATACAAACAGCACAATCGAAGCTTGTACCGGCATCTTTGTCAGCTCCGGAATAAGTAGTAATGGGTATAGCAGCTAATGCCGACTTGCTAAGGCCCCCGCTGTCAGTTAACGGATGTGAACCCGGGTGCCGGTTACGGTGTCGTCGGTTCCTGGTGCAGAGGTACCAAATGAAGATGTAAACAAGAAAAGTTACAAGGCCAATGGTGAATGAGAGACCCATGTAAACATACTTAGTGGCTTTGCTCTGAGAAACTGGGTCTTGATCTGACATCAGCCATGGGTTGAAGGTCATGCTCTGCTTTGTAGGTTGGTCGAGACAACTGCTTTATATTTGCTTTGAAATGGTGTGCTCTGTCTGACAGTGAGATCAGAATTAAATAAAACCCTTATTCAAAAAAAAGAAAAGGAAAACATAGAGAGAGAATTGAATACGAGCAGAAGAGAAATCAATGAGACAAAACTGTGGGCGCGGGGAGAAAGGATCAAGGAGAATTTGTCGTCTTATTATAGCTATTTTTAAAAAGAGGAAAAAGGAGATAAAAAAGAATAGAAAAAAGAAAAAGCGGGGCCGTGGAGCCGTGTAGCTAGGGAGAGGGATTAATTAGTAAAATAGAAAAGGGAGAATGGGATTAGTTTGTTTATTTGTTTAATCTTAATATTAGTTTCTAGGGTTGCTATCAAGGGGTAAAGACTAAAGAGATTAGATCAGGATTGGAAGGAGATGAGGCCAAGTGCTTTTCAACCAAATTTCAATGGCCCTTTTTTTAGCAATTCTCACCTTGAGTATTATTTTATTTATGTGAATCATTTTATATGGCGAGGGTTTTGAACTGCTCAGCAAAATCACACGTAATTTACGCGGTAATAATTAATATCATTAGTAAAGATACAGTCGTTTTGCTATCATGTAAGTGAAAGTTTAAATTGTTTGATTGTATTTTTCATTATTTACAGCTGGATTAAAAAATATACTAAAAATATATGTGGCATGACACGTGGGCTGCAAACGAATCAAATTGAACTTAATCAATTTCGAACCGAATTTATTCGAAATTGAAGTAGGGTTTCGAACTGAGAAGAAGAGTTCGAATTTGATTCGGTGCGACTCGAACCAGTTTTGAATCGAACTGGTTCAAAATTGAAGCTGGATTTAGAATAAAAAGAATAGTTTTGAACCGAGACAGATTCAGTTCGAGTTTGATTCGAACCAATTTCGAACCAAACTTTGATTTGTTTTAGAACCGAGCTGATTTGATTCGTTTCGAACCGAATTTTTTTAAAAATCAAACTCAATCGAATCACGAGTCACGAGCTTTTTTACACCCCTACATGTCATCATTAGCCGATAAATTTTAAACTAGTATGAACAAACTATTTGTTGTCATATAAACAATAAATACATCCTAGATAGTTTGAGAAATAACTTGATTTCAAGTGAGTTTCTAATTATCACCAAATAAAATTTACACCTCACAAGCATAATTATTATTTTTTACTTTTAATTCATTAATATATTTATCAAAGTACCAATTTTTAGTAACAATTTCTTTTACATCAATATTGTCATATTTTCAAACATTAATCTAAATCACAATGTGAATTCTATGTTTGTTGATATCTAAAATAAATTTCAAAAGATGGATCTCCTAGGGATTAATATGTAATAAATTACAATAGTATGTACTCCTTTATAAAAACATAAATATCTACCATGGACCTAGTTGTACTTTAGTTGACTTCGTCAAACAGAAGCCTGACATTCACACGGGTAAAATTATTAACAGATAAGTTTTATCTTCATTCAGCGTAAAAACGATATAAAGTGCTGCTTTAATTTTATAGTCGGTGCACTGTATAAAGCTGAAATTACTCTGTTAATATATTTACCCCTTTCACACTGCAAGAGTGCAAGGTAAAGCAAGCCCAAGGAGAGAGGCTGGATGAACAGCTGTTGCGTGTTGGTGCTGAGATGGGCCAAGCCAAGCAGGTATTAAACACTGAAGAAATTTTAGAAAAAACATTAAGAAGTGGTCTGGTCTGCTTTACTTGACTAGCTTGGGTGCGATGCCTATCGGACTCAAAGTAGGTCCAATGGGTTACATCACCAATTTGCTTTAAAATCTGTACGCGCGTATATTAAAACGAATGTGTACGGATATTAAAGTAGAACGCACGGATCTTAAAGCGAATCGGACAGTGATAGAACTCATCTGTAACACCATGCAAAAAAAATATGTATATGAAATTGATAACTGAAAATAATATACGAGCTGTCTGAATTTATTTTTCAGTGAGTAAGTAATATTTAAAGAATAAATATTATTTTTCTGACTTAATTAGCAATAATAAATAAGTTACTTGGGTGTGATTTATTATCAAATCGATAATTTAAAATTTTGTTTGATTGATATCAATATAAGTTGTTAACACAAATGTCTAAAATATTTTGGAGTGAATATTTGAAAATTAGAAATAAAAATTGTATGACATATAACATATACAGAAATATAGGATTGAATGCTTGATGTTTGTAATATATATAGATAGCATTCTTTAATTTACTTTTGGACTAATTTGCAAAGATTGAAAATATGAAGGTCACGTATATAAAATGGCAAACTTAAAAATCAAGAAAAAAAATAGCCAAATGGCTAATGCCACGCGGCATGTGCCTGGTGCAACACCACCTACTTGAGATCATTAATTAAGGAGATTTCTTCTTCTTCTCTCCCGTAAAAGGAAGAAAAATAAAAATAAGAAGAAACCAGATAAGAAATGAAAAGAAAAGAAAAAGGGGAAAGAGAAGTGAAAAATAAGAAAAAAATAAAAGAAAGAAAAACAAATAAGAGTTCTCTCTCTATTATTGGTCATGCTCTTGAGATATGAATAACTAGCCATGGTCCTTTCCCTCATGGAACTTTATAGGTTCTTGCCTTATATATTGGGTAATCTCCTCAATTTCTCTTGATTGTGCTTTTCTCTCTCATGATTAGAGTTCTAATAACCTTTGAGAAATGAAGCACGTAAGTGCTATCTTGCTGTACATTGAATTCAACAAATGATTGATTGAAATTCTTATTCCTTTTGACTTTGTCTTGTTTGTTGGTCGTTTAAACCTAAGCTTAGTTGGTACCGATGCCTTTTGGTATCGATTTCTAATGCAACCAAAGAGTTGAGATTGGTCAGTTGATGATTTCGCATATCTTAACATTAGTATGCATATCTTAACATTAGTATTATTCAGTACCATGTTTATTAATTTTTCTGTTATGGTACAGTTCACTATTCAGTGGGCTAAAGGGTAAAGTTTGCTAAGTTGGTGAATTAATCATGTTAGAGGGACTAAAGTGCATAATATAAAATATGAAGTCATGACTGACCTTAGGATTTGAATTGAAGTGGTGAATTGGAATTCGGACTTGGACTTTGATTGGATTCAATTAAAAGAAATGATTAAGGGATAAGCAAATGATTAATAAAAAAAAACAATACCATTAATTGGTATAGGTACTCTTGTTAATTAAATAGTAAATACTGATTGTGAATAACTCAAACTTCAAATAAAGTGTAAACTGTTTTGTTATACTAAATGATTATAAATATTGATCATTATATATTATAATGATATAGGCATACTTAAGAAAAAGATTGATGAGATAGAATGTTCAAGAAGAACAGACTACTAGTGACCTCACCTACTGCCGTACGATATCAGGTGCGAGTTTATTGGATTAGTCTGAGATTCATACTAGGAATTAAATCGTAACTCGCTATGCATTTTGAATATTTGATTGACTGCATTGATTGAACTGTTGCATCATATGCATACCCAATACAATTAAAACTGAATTACAGGTAAGTATGTTGACTGTCATGTTGATATTGTTTATCGATTGATTTATTCTTATTTCAAATGATTGATTGAGACCACAGTGACTGAATTGATTGAATATTAAATATTGTAATCCTTGAACCTCCATATAGTGGAGAAAAAAAGATTAATATATCGTAAAGTCTAGTTAGTAACTAGACTTTACTCAAGGACTCTTATGCGCATATAGTGAATGGCCCCAACTGAATCCAGTACCGGTTGGGTAGGGGATATTGAATAAATATAAACTGTGACTGTAAAATTAATGAATTGTGGTAACTGTCTTATCAATGATTTTCTTTCCGATAATGACAGTACTGTGATATTGATTTCATATTGTTTCTGCTAACCGATTGTCAGTATAGTTAGAACTGTCTTATTATAGATTTTCTTTCTTGATACTGACAGTATTTAGATATTGATTCTATAATGTTTCCATTACCAATTGTCAGGATAGAGGAACAGTATAAGCCTAACACGATGGATACTTGTTATGGTATCTGTCAGTGTTACCAGACTAGAAATTTATAAATGTAAGAAACCAAACGTTACTATACTTTATGGTTTAAAAGATTTAGACCCAAACCATTTATTTTGATAAAATTCATTGAGTTCTGATTTATCTATGTAATTTGTGTTGTTCAATTGGATACTCTTACTGAGCATTTGCATTCGTCATTTGAAAATGAACTGTTAATTTCTCGTGCGGTGATTTCATTCTGAATATGGATTTCCTTCGAATCCAATAATCTGAGTGGCAATCAGCAC
The DNA here is from genome assembly GCA_024447775.1 of Carex cristatella. Taxonomy (NCBI): domain Eukaryota; kingdom Viridiplantae; phylum Streptophyta; class Magnoliopsida; order Poales; family Cyperaceae; genus Carex; species Carex cristatella. The sequence continues at coordinate 7,996,114 of JAJHPF010000016.1, forward strand.
TGAGAAATAATTTATTATTTCTCACTTGTTTCCCCTTGTGTGTTACAGGTTTATTAGACGAAGATTGAGAAATGCTTTTGAAATTGTAATTGACAGCAGAGCCACCTAAAGGATTGAGATTTGTGATTATTTTTATCTGACATGGTGCAAAAAATTCATCTAGCATCATCCACTATAAATGGTCAGATAATTATTGTAAATTAATTGGGATGGGGTAAAAATAATGGATGCTATTGGCAATGCATAAAAAGATCCATGCCTTGTGTTACGTAAATTGTTATGGAAAAATAGAACGCGGTAGTCCATCGCACCTCCGTAATCGAGGGTGTGACATCATCGGACCCAGTTTGAGGCCGATGGGCATCGGACCCAGTTTGAGGCCGATGGGCATCGGACCCAAGCTGCTCTCCTGGTTTACACGATTCGCTATGTGCGTCTATGCATTGGAGGTTTGGAGGTTGGAGCCAAGGACAGATTTGTGGCCTAGGGGTGTTCATCGGTTCGGCTCAATTGAAACCGATCAGAATTAGATAAACTAAAGTTATTATTTGGTTCAAAAAATAGAATCGAACCGAATTGATTTAGCATTGCAACCGAACTGAACTGAGCCAAAGTTTTGTTTCGGTTAATTTGCTCAGTTCAAACCGAAATATATTAATTTTTTTTTATTTAAAGCAATTGTTTTATAATAAACTGAAGTATATTAAGAAATAAACTGGGGTATTAAGAAATGAACCTGAATATTAAGAAATAATTCTAAGTATTTAAAACAATTGATTAAGAAATAAACCGGGTCGGTCGGACCAAATTCATAATATATAATAGTTCTGTTGGTTCGGTTATTTCGATTTTGAAAATTTCCAAACCGAATCAAACTAATTTATAATTCGGGTTTAAAAATCAAAACGAATTGAACCATTAAACCGAAAAAACCGAACCGTTTGATTCAAACTAGTTCGGTTCGATTCAAAACCAACTAAACCGGATTCAATGATCCCCCTATTTTTGGGGGTGGGATGGAGTTAATTTGCCCCTTTTCATCCTAAAAATTTATTTGATGTATTGGTTCTTTTATTATTTAAAAATAGTTTAAATATATATTTAATTAAACCTTATATTTTGACAGTCCTAAGCTTAACAATCAAATATCATGTAATTAATATTATTTGATGATACATTAAGAATTTTAACTTGAGGATGTTGAAATTTTCCAATTAATTGTTTGAATCTTATTGTCTAACACAAACATCAAACTCGTCGGTTTTAGATCATATCAGATATCTTTTAGTTAAATCAATATTATTTTATTATTGCTAATATGGGTTAAAAGTTGATCTAATATATCCAAATGGAATCAAGAATGTTCTACCCTAACTTATTTAAAATTAAGATACAATCTAAATAAATATATTTGTTACCGTTCATCATTAAATAAGAGAGCATAGTTTGTGGAGTTCGATTTCACACATAAGGTATTATTATGATAGATAATACCTACGAGATAAATTATTTTATCATTTTAAATAGTCTCATTTATCAATAGTTGTGAATTAATTTTTTATATAATTTAATTTTCAAAAGTTTTAGCCATAGAATATATGTTGATAAATTTTGCCTCTCTATAAAGGGCATCCAAGATCAAATCCTATAGAAAATGACATCTAAAAAGGAATGAAATTTAAAAAGAAAATATTTTTGCAAAATGGGAGCTTCTAGTTATTCGTTTCAATATTCCTGTCGGTTATTATTCTTAAACATAATTGAAAATTTGAAATATAAAAAGAATTCAGGGCACATGGTATAAGAGGTACGCAGATATTACATTATTTTGTATACATTATTTTGTATAGTAACATAATTTGTGAATAATTCGAGTATAATTTTTTTTTTTAATGTTTTCGAATCAAACACCGAATAAAACACAAAAATACATATTATATGTTTTATTTGCGAATAAAACGCAAATCACAGATTATTTGCAAATAAAACAATTTTTTTTTTCACTTCTTTGTGGTATTGAATAAATTTCCGAATTATATCTGAATTATTTTTGAATTATGATTTTTTTATCCTATCGAACCAATCCAGACTATTCATTTGTCACTATGTTACTTTGACAATTCTCATGCACTGCATAGTGCACATTACAAAATGACTCACCCAGAGACTGTCATACAATTGGCACCACAAAAGACCAAACAATTATTCTTAATAGCGTCTTCTGCCGCTCTGCTAATGGGAACCGAATACTCCGCTCTTCAGGAGTATGATTTTTCTACTCCTGTATCACTGACACGTGAATCCACAACAAAACTAAAAATTAATATTTAAATATTTAACGCACTGGAGCAGAGTGGAGCAGGTTATCTCTTTCCCTGCTAATGTTCATAATGCCAAGTTGTTGGAACTTCATGGTGTCAGAGAGCCAAATTAAGTAAAATATTGCTGCGGCTGCGGCTCATACGTGAGGAATGAGTTAGTTAATTGGTACTATAATTAATTCAGTCAATAATGGAAATGCATGTGACAAATTGTATCTTCTTCAGTTGACTTTTCAAATTGGACCAACAATCCAAGTCTACCAAGCATACTTTTATTATTAGATATTTTTAAAGTATTATCACAAGTCAAAGAAAAAAAAAATCTTTCAAGTTCCAAGTGTGCTAGAAAACAGAGGAGGGATTAACAGGCTGGAAACAGTCCTGGTATTGGTTTCAATGCAAGGAGCAATAGGGGGCCAACATTTATTTATTGCACAATACATTTGCCTTGTTCATGCATGTTCAATGTTGTTTCATATCATACTTGAAATGATTTCAGTTCTCAGTTCTCACTTCATTGTCAAGTTTTCCTAAAATTAAAATTCAAAATTAATTTTTAAATTTGATTTGAGAATTGAGGGAGTGAATGAGCGAGGTGTATATCTTAATGTATCTGCATGTAGGAAAAAAGGAAAATAAAATAATTAAGCAGAAATACTTTGGGAAATAATATAAGGAAATGGTTAAATATTATGAATTTTATTGATTTCCAAGTGTGCTATAAAATATTTCTTTTTTGACACTTTTAAATTATTAACACGAGTCAAAGAAAGAAAACAAAATCTTTGAATTTCCAAGTGTGGTAGAAAACCGAGGAGGGATTAACAGGCTGGAAACAAAACTGGTATTGGTTTCAAACTTTCAATGCAAGGAGGCAGGAGCAAGAGGGGGCCGACATTTATTGCACAATAAATTTGCCTTGTTCATGCATGTTGTTGTTTCATACTTGGAAATGATTTTAGTTCTCACTTCATTGTCAATTTTTTATAAAATTAAAATTCAAAATTAATTTTTAACGAACATGGGATGGGAGTGAATCAGCAAGGTGCATGTCTTTATGTATCATTGTATCTGTACTAAGAAAATAAAGACAAATAATTAAGCAGAAATACTTTGGGAAATAATATAAGGAAATGGTTAAATATTATGAATTTTATTATGTAGAAATATCAAGTGTTGTTCTTTCTGTGAAAAAAGTTTGGTTTCTGTAACTTATTCGGAAATAAATTTTGAAAATAAATTTAAAGCATAGAAACATGACGTCAACACAAACAAATTGTAGCACAGAAAGAATGGGAGACCTGACATTCAAAGATAGATCAATTATTAGTTATTTAAGGACTCTACATTAATGATAATGAATATACAATACTTAATTTGAGAAGTATTGATTTAAAATTATTTTTAATAATTTTACTAATAAATTATTTTAAGATGTAAACTTATATATAATAATATATGTCATATAATAAATAATAATATTGATTTAAATAAAAATATTTTTTATTTTTACTCGATAAACTAATAAAAAAAATTATAATTCTTACTAATCAACTAGTAAATTGAAAATGATACTTTGTCAGAATAATATCATAACACACATAAATCTCTATCTGATGTGACCAACATAATACGTGACATGACAATTCGTCTTGGTCATTAACTTTTCTTTTTTTGCATGGTTAATAGTTGCATACTTTTTCATTTATTTATTTTTATTTTCCTGTCTGATAATTTATATTCTATAATATTAACATTTTTTTTTTTATGACTAGAGAGATTTTCTACTGCCTTAATTGTGAGATCCAAACAAAGAAATTACAACTATAAAAGATAGCTTAATTAGTATGAGCCTCAGGGTTGCTATAATAATGTATGTTATCATGTTTTGCAAGCTAAGCTTTTACTAGTTACATAAAATATCACTGTCAAAGCGAGAAGGTTATCCTTATCATCATCATCATACATTGAGGAATCTTTTGCAAGTGGATTGCTAAATTCCCAATTCAGAAAATACAATAACATATTTGGTGTGATCCAGAAATAAATTTAGATTTGAGTTTGGATAAATCTACTCACGTTGCTTTTAGGAATCATATAATAAAAAGTGCCTTTGATGCATGAACTTACCAGTCAATATTAGTACATAGAGAATGATATTACAGACACAAACTTTTGTTTTAAGTGTCAATTTTAGCATCTTTCTTTCTCTTTTCTTGTTGGATTTATATTATACTATATCCAATATAGTAAATAAATTGAATCTAAAATTAAATATATGTACTAGAAAGGGACAGTAGTGGCTAGCTAAACTAGTAAACCACCCCTATCTATATCCTTTCAAAAATTAACAATTGGTAATTTAATTGGCATCATTATTATGATATCTTGTAATATAATAGTCACTTCTAAAATACAGTTTTTACCAGAAAAATGGATAACTGAGAACAAGAATCAGTTTATACATTATTAAATGAGCATTGATAAACCTCCCCCTCTGCCTTAAGTATCCCCAAATCATATGCTAATATTCATTATTAACAATGTTGTATTACAATTAATCGATCATCAATTAGCTCTGATTTTATATAAGCTGTAAAAATTGAGAATTAATTATAATTTTCTCTATTAGAATAAGTTCGTCATATTCCTATCATAAGTGAGATTTTTTTTACAAAACAACCTAATTATTTGATGTATTAAAACTAATATTGATTTATTATTAATTAATTAAATTTATATTTTTTGTTAATAAGCTTGTTAATTAAATTTCAAGTAGAAATGAGCCCAATAATCCAACCAAGAGCCTCATTTCCGAATCGAGTGAATATCCCCTCAGGTATTGGAGGGGTGCAATAAGAGACCAACGTTCCGAATTAATTCCATTCAAGTCAAACTCAATCCGGTACATATGAAAACCATTAGGGTTTTGTTTTGAGATTTGTGCCAGGTTAAAAGAATGGTCTGGATCTATTTATTGCAGTGGATGTGAATTCTTTTGAATCTGTGTCAACGCGTCCGGACCGGACACGTCTAGTGTTTAGTTTCTCTGTTTTTAATTTTTTTTAGAAGATTTTACACGTTATTTGACGTGGATTTTTAGTTTGTATCAGAACCTTTATGCAAGGACGGAAGGTAATAGAATCAAAAGGGGCTAAGCCACCTCTATGCATTGAAAATTTGTAATTTTGTCCATTTAATTTTATAATTTTTACATGTATTAATCCTTTTAGTCCCCTCTATAATAAAATTACACTACACTTTGTTTTCTAACTCTTCTAACTCCTTATCTCAATTTTCTAATTTCACCCCTACTTTTATGATCAATTGATTGAGGCTAATCCTGTAGGTCATGTTTGATTGTAAAGTACGTAGTGGAGTAAACTCTCTACTCCATATTTAAATAACCAAATGAGGAGTAAATTTAAAAGAGTAAGATTGAGTAATATTTGAGTTAATCCTGATTAAGTTACTCCACTTAGAGAAATAGAGTAACTTACTCCGTTTGTGGATCTTGCGGTTAAAGTAACACTAATGTTACAATTTTCTCTCTCTTTATGAGTTTACTTCACCAAACTCAAATCAAACAAAATTATTTTAATCTACATTAGTTCACCAAACTCAAATCAAACAAAATTATTTTAATCTACATTAGTTCAGAATAAGAAATTTAATTCAAAATAATTTTACTCGACAATCAAACATGACTGTAGCGAGCTAGCTCCTCTGTTTTATAGGACTTATTGACGTACTGCAACATAACAGTTGGAGAGGCATTCCACGTGGTGGGCCCCTTTCGACAGATAGACAATATCCGACTCCGAGAGGTTATTCTGCCTCTGCCTCTGCCTCTGGGTCGCATTCCACTCAATTACTTGATAATTTTGCCACTAGCTCAGCCCTTACGAATCATGTTTGTTTGACAGATGACAATATATATAATGATATTTATTCTTTCCTGATATTTTTGTTAGATTAAGAGGTCAAGATCGTTCGGACAAAAAGCTTCATATCAATCATGAACATCGTACTAGATTACTACGTCTAATCAAAATCAATGAATGATTGCATCTGCTTTTATTACATATTTTAGAATAAAATGTAAATTTATCTCCATGCAGCACTGCATGGAAGGATTGTTGAAAATTTATATAACTTATTGTCCAAAAGAATACAATTTAAAATCTCATTGTATTTTAAATTATTTAGATAATGAAAACAAAAAATGGTCAATTCTATTTCCGCTCTTTGTATGGTTAAAGTTCATACAACGGATCAGTGATAGTGAGGCCCCTTACAATTGATGAAATGACAGCGTGTGAAACTCGTGCAGATGTAGCCCAAGAGAGTGAGTGAGCACTTAGCACCAACGAAAGATACTTGTGACAAAGAGAAGAAAGCAAAAAAGATTGTTTTCTTTGGGTTCAAAACAGGCCTTTTCAAGATTTGTTTAACACAAAGCAGTGAACTGGGATTTAGGAACCCCACCACAAGTGTTTGTGTTTCTTCTAACATTTTTAAATTCCTTTCACGGGCCTTTCGGACAACCTGCCGCGCACGTCAATCACATACTGAAAGTTGTTTCAAGATTTTTTTTTTTTTTTTTTTTATGTTTTAGAAAAAATATGGATCTAGTCCGTATTTGATTGATAACCGCGGTTACAAGAATTTTGTAGCTGCATGTCGAAAATAAACACAAAGCACTCAAGAATGCTTGAGCTGAAAGTAAAAATAGAAAATAAATAAATCCAAAAAATTAAAATAAAATTTATTGGGTAGTTAATCTTCTCCTGCTAGTTCTGCGCGGCTTTGAAGGACTTGTGCCACTTTCTCTGACAGTTTCTACGGTGTCTTCTTAGAATCTCTGAAAATCCGTGCACATCTTTCTCTCCATATGACAAACATCCCAATCAGCATGTTTCCCCTTGCTTTTTTGTTGTTGTTTGTCAGTCGGGTAAGTGACTCAATTGGCTGCAGCTTCATGTGTGGTACGATATCCATGTACTGATACATCTCATTTGCAAAGGTGCACTCTTCCAACATATGATGTGCTGATTCTGCATCCCTACAGCACATGATGCACATATTTAATTTGTGCTGGTCCATCCTTTTTTTCTCAAGTTGTTTCAAGATTCGTGCAATTATTGTTAAGATTTGCCAAATCTCCTCACTCACCAATAGTTAAGTATCCGATGACATGCAAGTCGTGATCATATATGTCACGACATGACACGCGTACTAAGAACATGCTGTGATTCGTCTGTTACATGCCGAATCTATCAAAATGTCATGACATGTCATGTGAACTGATTTAATCAAAACATGACCTTATATATATCAAGCATGACATGTGCCAAACGTGGCTAGTATACCCAAAAAAAATATAAAATTCATGTCAATATTTATTGTAAACTACGTACAATTTAAAAATTCGGACAGTAATTATTTATTTTTTATTTTAAAATATTGAACGATTATTAATTCACATTTTTCACATGCATCGGCGGACCCAGGATTTTCGTCGGGTGGACAAAAAATATCGAATCAGGTTCAAATCCATAAACTAATTAAGTACTTAATAAAAATAACGCTTTAATTTATATTTTTCAACTTTAACTTGTAATTTCTGATATTTTAATTTATAATTCTAATTATTAATCATAATTGAAGAAATTTATTTTAATTTTACCTCTAAATTTAATCCGAACTACAAATTAAACATCCAGCGGAAGACAAATAATTTTTCAAAAAGAAGCAGAGTCGATCGAAATGTCTCAATTTTCACTAAAATGCAAAATTTAGGAGGGCATGGCTGCCCCCTGCCTCCTTGGATGGACCCATGCCCTGTCTCTCCGGATGCACATGGGTCCGCCCCTGTTCAGAGACCTTGCAACGAGAAGACATCCATAGAATAAATCCTATGTATTGCTTAGAATCAATGCATATGCATATGCATATGCTTTCGGAAATGGATGGAAGAGTCACCTGCATATGCATATGCTTTCGGAAATGTTTGCTGTGGAGTGTGGAGTGTGGAGCATCTTCCTACTTTCCGAAAGCAAACAGAAGACTCATACACTCACGAGTCACCCCTGCTTCAAAGTTCAAAGAGCATCATCCCTGCTGCATGAACCTTCCTTTCCCCAAAAGATCGATGCTACGACGTATGTACCTGAGCTATAAGTGTTAATGGGTTTCCAACTGTCCTCAGGTGCCTCTAATTAATTCCTTGTGCCGACCAGGAAAAACATAAATCTGTTAAAAATGAAAACTAACCTTAATTTTTACTGATTTCACGGCAATGATTCCATATATATATATGATTTGATTTTTACTGATTTTTAACGAAACCGAATCTCCTGTTGGACAAGAAATTATACGAACCAAAGTTATCAGTATGGGACCGGACATCGATCTGTTAAAATTTCGAGTTAACATATAGATGGTGTTAGTAGGAAAATTTTCTGCCCAGACTGAAGATTCGGTTCCATTTTTAAAAGCTAGGTGCTGGTTAATTAGGTATTCAAGATGGGAGAGGGGGGTGTCCGATGCCCATGGACCAAATTCAGTTCGATGGGTGGTTTATACCGTCCGATCCACTTCAAAATCTGTGCACACGGATATTAAAGCAAACAACAAGGATATTAAAGTGATGTGCACAGATCTTGAAGTAGATCGGACGGTATAAATCACCCATCGAACCGAGTTTGATCTGATGGGCATCGGACACCCCTCCCTTCCATTCAAGATTGCATGCGCAGTCTATATGCATTCGAAGAGGGAAAAGCAAGTTAATGAATTTTCCATCAATCATTTGTCATTCTACGGAGGCAGTGGCGAGGCCACATTGTCACAGGAGATGCCTGAATTTTTTTTTTATTAGAACCGAGTATTTTTTTTAGCTTTGTCTACCCCTAAAATATGGGCTTGCCTACCCTAGAGTCCAAATTGAAATACATGGAAATAAAAAAAATTAAAACTTTGAACTATAGAATCGTGAGTTCGTGACTGAAGTCTGTACACGAGTGAGAGGATTACGCGCGACGCCAGAGGCAGAGCCGCAGAGGGGATTACGTGCCGACGCCAGAGGCCAGCAAGGAGACGCTAGTCACCACTCAGAGTGTTGTAAAATGCGGTTCATGCGACCATATATGCTTATGCAGTTCGATTCCGCATGAAAATATTCATGCAATCTCATATATGCGGTTTCGCATGAAAATCACATATTTCCAGTTTAAAGATGCATGTTGATTTTTAATCATGTAATTATTTGCATATGGCATCATGCAATTCTATCACTGAGTGTCAAAAAATTATTTGCATCTAGTGAGTTACTTTAGGATCAATGCCCCTGCTTAGACCCAATTCTGATATGCTTAGACCCAATTCACCAAATGATTTTAATATGCTGGAATTCGATGTGATTATTTCCTCTGACATGTGACACAAGTTATTTTTAATGAGAATATATTGCATGTTTTGAGTGAAAATAAATTAATATGTAGTTTAAAATCCGCATATATAAGTTTGCATTAAAATCTGCATATACTGCTGCAGTATGCAGTAACCTTCCGCATGTATGAATAAAACCGCATTTTACAACATTGCCACTCAAGCACTCACTAGAGCTAGCCACCCAGCTCATCACTGTACTGCCCCACCTCTGTAGCCTCGCGCCCTCACTCTGCGCCTTCGGTAAATTGATTGAAACTTAAGAAATTTGGGTAAATTTCGGTAAATTCGATACTTAGAAAATTGATTGAAACCTTTAATATATTTCTTGTTATTTTTTTGAATTGTGTCTTGAATCCGAACCCGAACTCGAACCCGTTAATTTATTCGAACCCGAATTCGATTTTTGCCTACTCCTATCTCAAATCCTAGCCTCGCCACTGTGTGGAGGAAGGATAACAATATTTAGTTTCACAATCTTAATACTGGATTTAAATATAATTGGATTTTTTAGTAGAAGTTGAATTAAAAGTGAAGCCACCAAACTATTTAATATTTATATAGAATTTCGGCTCACAAAACTGAAAAAAGCGAATTAATTAATATATGCATAGACATTTCATATCATATCAATTTTAACATTGCCATGCATGCCATCAAGTCCGATTTTCTGCATTTATGTTGCAAATATTATGTAGCCTTTATAAGGTTACAGTACTAATACATATATTAATTGATTGTTATTATGAATCAATATCTCAAATTTGAAGTTTAAATAATTGATCTAGACTGAGCAATATGATTTTCATATAAAAATGTATTCGTAGATCAAATTTATATTTTTTAAATTTTTTTAATATTTTCTTATAGTTAGAAAATTACTCGATCTAAAGATTCTACACCACTAAAATGTAGTGATTTTCTTACTAAAAACTAGTAAAATAATTCTAAATGATGTAAATTTTAGTGAGCAAGTAGATTTTCATATGTACATAATCATGTTTAACAGTTCAAATTAACTATTCAGATTTTGCAAGAAAAAAATATTGATCCATAAAACATATATCAATCCGTGCTATGCATAATATTTTACTACAATAATTACTACATCAAACCCTAGGTTTAACATATAATTATTATAATGAAGAACTAATTGTTATTTCCCATGGTAAGTAAATTAACAATCTTTGATTCCATATGTTGTGATATTGAGCTCTTTATCATTCATTATTTGGTCATTGACTTTGAACACCTTTAATTTGCTGATATTGGGTGTACCAAGTCAACTAGTATTCTCCAATGTGAAAGTTTGGAACTGAGAAGTTGAATTCTGTGGCTTGATTCTGATCTGCATTTTTCACAATTTAATTGGGGGTTAAATTTGATTGCAAAGGAAAATGTCGAAGTTGTCGTTTGCCAATTACGTTATACATTGTTTAAATATTTACTCTCTGATCGGAACAACGATGAACAAATATGGAGTTCAATTCAAAAGAAATGAGATGAAAAGAAAAAATTGTTAATTGAAGTTTGTTGATTGATTTACTCAAAAAAAAAGTTTGTTGATTGAAAACTTTAAAGTGGAGAAGAGAATTCAGTGTTGGTCTTCTTAAAACTAACCTTCAAATTCATTTAATTTATTGATTATGCCATTATATTGTAAAAGTTAGGGTTGGAAAAAATAACGGAGAATAAGAAAATTAGTATATCTATTGGATAAACTCAACTCTCGCTAAGAAAACGAAGAAGAAGATGACTTGATTAGCAATTTGATCGATTGTTGAATTTATTGGCTCACAATCTCGATATTTGACAGCCACACAAAGGAAGAAGGGGGGCAGAGAGGAGGTTTCACCGGTGACAATCCATTTCTCGCTAAATCTCTAGCTTTGGAGTTGGATTTCAGCGTGCGATTTTGACCCTCTCAAATCGCGTAGAATGAACTCAAGTCTCATTCATTGCTCTCTTCCGATAAGCGAATTTCTTTCAAATCCAATTCCGAATCGCATTTGGTGAAAGAGAACAGCTTTCCGATCAGAGTGTTAAAGTGGTCTTTGTTTTTTATATCAAGTAACTACGAATTTAAAGAAGTTTCATTTTATTAATATTTGATAGCCATTTACTTTTCGCTCTCCCAGAGAAGCGAACTTTGGCGATTCAATTGGCGACTCAAAACTAGAATTTCGACAGTCGCCATCCAACTCCTCCTCTCTTCTTTTTCCATTCAACTCCATTTTTTTTCCTAGTTTTTATCTTTGATACATCATCCCCCTTTCCTCTCAGTTTTATCTTCTCAAATGGAGAGGAGAATGAGGGAGGAGAGGAACCGAGACCGATCGGAGCTGAGAGTGCTGAATTATCGGAGCTCATATCGTAATCTCCATCTCGATTAGAGTGAAACACTGAGTAGACTAGATCGCTGTCGAAGCGCGACGGCGGTTGAATAAGCGGATCCGGTCATGGAGCAAGATGGCGTTAGGATTATCAACATCTCAATTCGAGCGTGATGGTGAGTAGATCCGATTGTTGCTGGAGCGTGGCAGCGGTCGAAGAAGCGGATCCGATCGTAGAGCGAGATGGCGTTAGGGTGATGAACATTTCAATTGGAGCACGGCAATGAGTAGATCCAGTCGTTGTCAGAGTGTGGCGGCAATCAAAGAAGCAGATCTGATCGTACGGCGAGATGAGGATTAAGATATTAAGATAATTAAAATAGATTAGAATATTAGAGTAGTTTAAAGATTTTTATGAAAATAAAAGAGTAGATTTAGAAATTACGGTCATTTGACCGATTATAAATACGTGTTTTATCTATAAAATTATTAATAGACATTTAAATCCACTGACCTTAAAAAAAAACTACGAATTTAAAAACAAAATAAAGAAAGACGGATCAGCCGGAAAAAAACTAACAGAAGAATATTAACCAGATACTTTATTGTTTTAACTATCCATTGCATTTGGAAAAAAAAAATATAAGAAAGTATAATCAAGAAATAAAATAACATACAAAACTGTTTATAACATACAATCTGAGCTGTCTGATACGATGTGACTTTTTGAGGGGAAACTTGAAATTCATACAAAATTTGAAGATGGACGGCTCAACCTATGTGCAACTGCTGCATGTGAGTAGGGGTGGCAAAAAAACTCGTAGCTCGTGGCTCGATCGTAACTTTCATTTGGCTTGCTCGTTACTGGACTGAGCTGTTAACGAGTCAGCTCGTTACTAGCTCAGTTCAGAATTAACGAGTTTGAACTGCAGTCTAGCTTGCTCACCAGCTCACGAGCTAGCTCGGCAAGACATAAATTTGTGAATTTGTATGCATTTTAGTTTTGTCAAAAAAGGTTTGTATTTTTTTTTTCTTAAAATAAGGTCCAGCCAGATCCAGTGAACCAGCTCGTTAGCTCGCGAGCTAGCTCAGACTAACTCGTCACGAGTTTGAGCTGAGATTTTAGCTCGGAAGTCTTATTTCCAGCTCGCTCGGTCCAGACTCAGTCCATAATTAATGAGCTGAGCTAAAGCCCATCTCGACCCGAGCCAACTCATTTACAACCCTACATGTGAGTGAATTCCGATCCAGTACAATACTGATTTTAATCTGACAAAAGGGGCCCATCCCGTGATTCCATGAATTCCAAATAGATTCGAAAAACAATTGCTCGATTGGAATTATCTTATCCCCTGCAGACTGCAGTACAGTAGTAGATACTCTGTCAGTTCCCTTCCTTAATTTGGAATTCAGATGAAGTGAAGTAACTCAATTTTTGGGTTTTAAATCGGGACCGTCTGATTCGAATTCGAGATAATCCATCTGGATCTGGAGCGTACACATCTCGAGAACAAATTCGAATCCCGAGACGATTCTGAGCAATGAATTCGAATCGGACCGTCTCGATCCAAAACTCAAAGATTGAGTTACTTTAGGAGATCCGGACCCTTTCCTTTGGGCCTTGGCACGTTCAGAAAAACAAGAGTGTGTGTGGAACCTACGAGCTTATAATCAATAGTCACTGCTGTTTAGTGCAGATGGGTAAGACATCCTACTCTCTCAAGAGAAATGGATTAAAAAAAAAAAAAAAAGTGTGTGCGTGGACCAACGGACTTGTAATAATAAAAAAAAGATATTGTTTATGACTTCTTCTTTTTTATTAAAGGACATGTATATAATTATTTCATTATTTTTTAGATACTATTTTGAAAATTATACTAGCGTCTTTAAAGAGACATAATTCTCTCTCTTTATGATGTATTACTCGTATAGTACATGATAGTTGATAGCACATTTTTTTTGAATTGATAATGCCCGAATCTTTCAGGTTAATGTATCTGGACCATCCAATTCATTTTAAGATCTGTATAGACTAAATCCACATTAATATTAAGAATCCTCTGAAATAATAACTGTGGCCGGATTGACTCCGTTTAAAATTGGATGGCTGAGATGCGTCTCTTTTGGGTTCATGCAGACTCACACAAAAAACAAAACTTTTTTTTTGCAACTAAAAAAATAAAAAAACTAATTTAGGCTCGTACGGAATCGACTATGGAAAAAGATAATTTTTCTTAAAGTGTCTTTCTAAAGTAAAAAGAGAATCACAGACGGAGCCAAGAAAGTTTCCTACGGGGAATAATTAAAGAAGCTCCTTCGAAAGCAATCAGGATAACACCGACTCCAATTTCACATCGGTCCCGAATTATTGAACTAAAGAAAAGTTCAAATAAGCCCCTCTTAATTAGAATTCACATCCTCCCTCTTACTGCACAAAGGAATCTTTTACAATTATTTAATCCGGACCATTCATTTTAACTTGACACAAATCTCAAAGTTAAATAATACTGTCTCATATTTCCTCCTAAATCTCAAACGGCTAAGATTTAATCTCAAACAGTAAAGTGATGCTCATCCTATGTAGTAATACAGAGGATACGGATCCTCTTAATTACCTAGCATAGGAAGCAGCTTGGGTCTGATGGCCATAGAACTCAAACTGAGTCCGATAGTTCCATAATTGTTCGATCCCTTTTAAGATCCGTGCACACGGATATTACAATAACACGCACATATCTTAAAGCGGATCGGACGATTATGGAACCTATCGAATTCAGTTTGAGTCCGATGGGCATGGGACCCAAACTGCTCCCTCTAGCATAAACCCCGTGGGCTAAAATTGTCATTTCATAAACTAGCTGACATGGACATTTAGTAGGTGATAGTTTTCTTATTTCGGAATATTATGTAGATTGGTGAAGTTTGAGGAGAATTTCTTTTTGTTATCTTCTTCTTAACTTCATCAATCCTGTTTGATAGAGTTAGTGTAGAATTAACTCAAAAGAAAAAAAAAAGATTCAAATTGTTGATGCTTTATATACACGGAAACATGGGTTATCTTATCTGCCAAAAAAAGTTTTAGCCATCTTTCTGTCCTCAGCAATAATAAGATTAAGAATGAAAGATTAATTGTTTAAAAAGCGCTAAAGAACTAATGTGTAATTATCTTAATCCGTAAATAGAAACTAAGGAAGTTAAAGAAAGAGGTAGAATAGTCTTAAGGTACGTTCAAGCTAGAGATTAATATCTAGACAAAAAGATGCTGAAGGAAATTATCTTAATTCACACTAAGATTAAGAGTTAAAAGCTAAGAAAGTTAAATAAAGAGGTAGATATACCTTAAAGTTCGGACCGATAGTTAAAATCCGGACACAAAAGAACTAACGGAGATTATCTTAATCTGCGTTAAGAAACTAATATTCAGTGTAATTAAACAGCTAATTAAGAAAGCTAAAAGAAACATATTAGATTAGGCCTTTAATATCTATCTTGTTTGCCGACAGCCCCATTAAGATTTAGCGCTGGAACATTTTTACTTGCGCGCTGGCTCCACCTCAGATATGATGTGCTATGTATGCAAATGCTAATTGAGGAGGTACATTTGAATTAAGATAAAGGAGCAAGTCAGCAAGTGCCATTAATTATTAATTCTCTCTCTTTGGAAAAAAAATATTAAGTAATTAAATTATGTACTGGGCAACAGTCTAATGCTAAAATTTCATTCTATATCACTTAATTTACATAATTTCAGGTACAAAACTAATACCTAAACTGGCGGTAGTGCGTTGGCCGACTCCTCTGCTGCTACCTTTCTTCTTCCTTCTGCTAAACCGATAACCGATCGGCACAACGGGCACGTTATGTGAGAGTACAACCACATATCAATGCAATCAATGTGAAACAAATGCCGACATCTCGTTAGCTCTCTCACCATCTCCCCTTCTCTGAATGACTCGAGACACACAGAACACACCTCGTCATCACTTGCGGCACCATTTGCTCGGTTTTTGTTGTACTTGATTGTAGGAAGAGAAGAGATTACAATCTTACTGAGCCCATGGATGCAATTGAGCTGATGATGAAGAACGACTCGGGTTTGTGTACTTGTGGAATCGATTCGGTTGAAGATGAATTGAAAGAAGATCACAATGGCTACGAAGGCGATCCCGGAACCACATGCGAACGCAATTGGGATTATAGAAGGACTTGGAGAGAAATAATTGGATTTGTCATCTGGCTGAAATGGTGATGATGAATCATTCATGGACATTGGTAATAATATTGGATTTGATTAACTGAGAGCTTGTTTATTTCCCCTGGTGCAATAATAGAGATGGAGTTATTTATATGATTTTTATAGTTCAATAATATAACTTGACATCTTTTTATGTCTTTACAAGTTATACATGACAGTGATGTTTTGAGAATATATGATTATTATATACATGAAGTATGATATTGGGTAAGGTGGACTTGCGGTCATAAAACCTAGGCAGGATTTAAGATTTTGGCATGGGATAGGAATAGGATGATGTTGCCGTGATTTTTATTAATAACAAAAAAATATATATATATTATTAATAATCAGATTCCCTAAATGAAATAAAATGTACATACAAGTACCACTTGTTTTATCTAAAGCATTAATTATAGTCAACTAATTAAAGCGATTTTAACCGATGAATGAAATTCACAAAGACAATTTATAATTTGTAATTAACAAATGATATATACAAATTCTAGGTACTTACATAGAGTATTTAACTAATTAAATATAATAAAAAATATGCGTCAAATTTAAAATTTTCAATACTACTTTTCAATGAACCTGATATATATTTAATGTATGATATACATTAGTTCTTGAATTTTATCTGCGCTGTGATGTAATATATGAAATAAAGATTTAGAAAAATCCTTGTTTTTTTTATTCTATTTGATTAGAAAGAAAAACTAGAATTTTATTAGGAAATCTACTTTCCTATACTATATACTTGAATATAATTAGTTCTTAATTTATTTCAGTAGAGATTGGAGCAAAAGTTGGGGAAACTAGGAGGATTCTATCACTATGCAATTGAGAATGACAAGACCAAAGTAAAAATAAAAAATAAAAAAAAATGAAACGTGCCACTTCAATTGGATGGCTGAACAAGATTGGACTTTATCTGATTGGCTTTAATTTATTTCCTTTGGTAATGGGTCGTTATCGTCTGGAAAATTATAGCTTGGCAATTTCTCCATCAATAGCATTTTATTTTAATTCCTGATAGTTAACACTTGGCAGTTCAAATTGTTGTTGTATATTGTTCCAAGATTATACAAAGAAGAGGTTAATTTCCAACTACATGCATCAATCAATTGTGATGACATCATATGTGCTGTAGTACATGGCAACCGTGGGCTGTTTACTGAGGCAGCCGCCGCAGCTCTGGATGTATATGTATGTCTGATAAGTGGTTTACATGAGATTCTGATTGATTCTACAGAGGAATAAGATTTGGTACAAATGGCTTTGGACCGGACACCGTTCAAAGCCTCTAAAAATTGTACGATTAAAGTCTGAACAGTCAATCTGAACCACTTAACATGATTTCAATATTAAAATGTGTTCAGAGATCAAATTTTAGATTTTTTTTGGAAATTGTTTACTATTTTTGTAGATACGTACAACATCACTTTTTCTGAACGGTAAAAAAAATCATGATTTTGCACGTATCTAAACAATAGTAAAAAATTTTTTTAAAAAATATAAAATTTGGTCTCTAAGCACATTTTAATATGAAAATCATGTTGAACAGTTCAGATCGACTGTTCGGACTTTAATCGTAAGATTTTTAGAGACTTTGGACAGTGTCCAGTCCAAAGACATTTGGACCAAACCTTATTCCTTCTATAGAAAACCTCATACTAGGGTCTGGATGCTCTAAAGTAACCTAATTTTTGGGTTTTGGATCAGGACTGTCCGATTTGAATCCGTCGCTCGAAATCGTCTCGGGTTTCGAATTTGTTCCTTGGTTTGTGTGCGCTCCAAATTGGATGGATTGTCACGGATTCGAATTGGATAGTTCCGATCTAAAATCCAAAAATTTAGTTATTTCTCTGGATTAGTCTTATGGAATTAGCTAGAGAAAATTGAAATTTTGGTCTTTGAATCCTTTTTTTTTTTTTAACTTTTATCTGTCTTCAATTTTTTTTTTGTTTACATCAAGTTAGTTTGTAGATTACTCTGGAAAAAAACTAAAATACTCTCTAAGTTTTTGTTTGTACTAAAAACGGTCTCTGAAAATCTGAAGAAAAAAAAAATTAAATAGTCTTACAAATTTTAACAACAATATCAAATTAGAAGTTCAAGACCAATATCAAATTTCTATTTGAAAGTTCCAACCGTCGATCTGAACCGTTCAATATGGTCTCCATATGAATATGTACTTGTAAAATAAATGTTATATTTTTTATAATATTTTTTACTATTTTTTAGATGAACAGAAAATCACTGTTTTTGCAAGGTCCTAAATTTTTAGATCAAGTGATTTCTACCCTTCCAAAAAAAGAGTAAAAAAATTAGAAAAATGTAAAATTTATTTTACAAGTACGTTGTCATATACTATATTGAACGGTTCGGATCAATCATTAGAATTTTGAAAATAAAAATATTGATCTATAGTACAAATTAATCCGCGCTATGCATAGTATCATAGCCTCACTAAATTAAAATTCAGGAATCAATTTTTTCTTTTCCTAAATTTTAGGACCAAGATTTTTTTCTTTTTTTTTAAATAACTGAATGCTTGTACCGATCACCTATTTCATTCTCTGAAACGAATGTTTTTCTTTATACAAACTTAATAACCAATTTGGTGGAAATAAAAACTTAGATACGAAGGTGATTCTTTTAAACTGAATTGATACGTATCTACTTACCGAGGTTGAAAATTGAATGATAATTTTACAAAAGACTCATAGTTGCTTAACTTTAGGCAGGGATGAGATTTTGCAAATCTTACAATATGTGTACGAATCTTGAAACAACTCTCAGCATGTGATTCACGTGAATCCCGGAGGCCCGTATAAGGAATTGAAAATGATAGACTGAAACACAAACACCTGTGGGCCCTTTAGGCCTTTATGGACCCAAAGAAAATAATGTTTTTTTTTCCTTCTCTTTGATTTGTGCTAACTCACGACCTGTCCTTTCATCAATTGTAAGGGGCCTCACTGATCCGTTTGGGTGAATTATAACCGTAGAAAGAGGGATATAAAATTGACAAATTTTCATTTTCATAATCTTAATGTCTTTTTAAATAAACTTTGAATTTGAAATTTAAAGATTCCTCTTAAAGATCAATATCCATATCTGTTTCAAATTGTGCTTAATGAGATTGTGTTGGTATCACTAATTAGTAGGGCTGCACAAAAAATTCATAGTTCGTGATTCGATTCGAGTTTGATTCGAAAAAGTTCTTAAAAAACTCGATTTGAAATAGTTCGAAATTAATTCAAATCAAACTCAAACTGAACTTGGTTCGTTTGAAATAGGTTTACGAACTATTCTAGTTCAAATCTCAAAGTAACGTGAACCTTGATTTTCGCTGATGACTTATTTTCGTTGATGACTTAAAAATTAAAACATAAGGCTGTCCAGCCATAAGTCATAACTCGTAAGTCGTAACCCTCACTATCAATTCTGAAACCCTAGACGACTTTCACCTCTCGCTCTCGGAGACTACAATCACTCTTCCTTGTCGTAAAAAAGTTCGTAAAAAATTCAAAATTGAGTTCGTAAAAAGTTTGATTCGAAATTAATTCAAACCAAACTCAATTTGAAATTAATTCAAACCAAACTCAATTCGATTCAGTTCGATTCGATTGCAGCCCTACTCATCAGAGGTGTTTTCTGGCAATTCAGTAACTATAATATTTTGTAGACACATAGTAGGAATTTATTTAGAAGAATGGAAGGCATTGGTTAAACAATTTGAGAATCAAGTGATCAGGTGCTATGGAGATAGGATTCTAAAGCTCAGTATTCTTTCTGTGAAATCCTTTTATAATGGTTAGAAAAAGAAAGAATAAAAAATGGGGAATTTAGATAGAAAACAGTGTGTGCATTTTCTTTGGTACATTATAAGTTTGTATGGGTTCCAGATGGGTGGTACCAGCTAATATTATATGGTTTTCTGTTTAGCAAAACAGTGAGAATTATTCTACTTCTCTTAAAAAAAAGTAAGGTAAAATTTCCAACCATTTAATATTAACAATTCTTGTTGCATTTATGAAATGTTTACAATGCATGATATTAATTATTACACTATCTACATCTATATATTTGAAAACATGCATATAAATCGAATTACTTTTCAATAGTTAATTATTTTGATTTTTATTAAATTCAATATTAACACTGAACATAAATATTGTTATCCTTCCTAGATAGAATTGAATTCGTATCCTCCGCATTAACTCAAAAAGGAATCTTTTGAGTTAATATATCTGGACCATCCAATTTGCTTTAAGATCCGTGCAGACAATATCTGCAGTAATGTTAATGGGCTTGTGTTAAAATTAGAAGGCTGATTTGACTCCGTTTAAAATCAAACGGCGGCGAAGATGCTTTGATTAAAAGGATTCTCTTTTGAGTTAATGCAGAGGATACGTGTTCGATAGAATTACCAATGATTGATGGAAAATCCTTTGACTTGCTTTTCCCTGAATTGAAATCAAGCAGAATCAATCAAAATGAAGCAGCATCAATGATGATTTTGTTCCAAACCGTCCATTTGTATTCCGCTCCATTTGTATTCCTCATTGTCCTCTCATCAAGCTTTCAAATGGAATCTTTACCCATCATCTCTGCTCACCTTAGGTGCCTCATCCTCATTTACCGACACCTTTTCTTTCGATCATTGCACTTACTTAATTAAGACCCCATTTCTGATGCTTCTTTCCAGTTCTTAATTAATTACTGAATTGCCTCTGGCTTGTGGCCGGCTCATGTGCCTTTTTATTGTACAGTATTTATATTTTCTAGATTTATTCTAATCCAGAAATTAATGTCGATCGTCTTCAATCTCTTTCTAATCCATAATTTCACACGCTATAGTCTTTTCGGTGTTAGAGAGAGAGATAGAGAGAGAGAGGAGTTTAGATTACAATGAAAGTGTTTCGTATATGAAGAAATTGTTTGTCATAAATCTTTGTATTTTTCATTTTAATTTTTCTCTGCTGCTGCTGCTGTTCCTAAACCAGCATAGTGTTTGTACAAGATGGATCCACAGTAGAGTAAAAGATATATATATATATGAAATTGAGGCGATTGAAAGACAAACTTCAAGTAGATATATATATTTATTTGATATAATACATTCATATCATTGTGCAAATGTGAAGTCATATTTATATAGGATACAATGGTTTAAAACTGTTTTATTTTTTGAGAAAAAAATTAGTTGAAGAATCATTGGGAAAATAATAAAAAAACATAAAGTATAACAAAGAAAAAAAGAAGATAAGATGGTATAATTCGTAAAATTTTCATGTTTGACTTTTTCTTGGTGTATCCCAAGGATTTGTGTATTTCAACAATTACCTATTTACTTCATGTTTGAATAATATTTTCTATTATTAAAAAGGTAAGGGCTTGACCCTAAGTTTTTTTTACTAAAAAACCCTTCATTAATGTTTATTGCGTGTCTTGTTTCAATAGTTATCCATAACTTTTGTAAAACAAAAATGTTTCCTAATTGAGTTTTTCTACGAACTGGATAAAATATTTGGAAATAGGACCGTATATTAAATGGGCCGTCACCAAAAATCAGAATCAGGCCTGTAGATGTCAAAAGTTAGTATTCCCCAGGTATCTAAGGTGCAATATATTCAAAACGGACGGTTCAGATTAATTAATCCGATGCCTATGAAAATGATAGGAGATTCATTTTGAAATTCGTACCAGGTTATTAGAACGGTTCAAACTTACTAGTTGCGCCTCAGGTATTTGGGAGGATCTCAATTCTAGATGTCATAAGCAGGGCCAGCCTTGGTGCAGAGCAACCTCCCCAGACCCCAAGATCTAAGGAGCCCAAAAATTTTTAGTTTGTACATATAAAATAATAATTAATTTGTATATATTAAAAATAAATAAAATATTAAAGCTCAAATTTTGTATATATAAAGTTACAAACTTTTATATAAATAGGTATGATTTATTGTCACATTACTAAAAAAATAAGACTGGTTAATACGCTTTCATAATTAATTCAACATCATATGTTTATATGACTTTTTTGCATTTTAAAAATCCAAATAGTCAATCGAAATCGTTCAACATGATATCCATATTAAAACATACTTCAAGATCAAATTTTATATTTTTTTTTTAATTTTTTGCTATATTTTCAAGTAGGTAGAAAATCATTGTTTTTTATGATCTAGAATCATCTGAATCAATGTATTTTCTTCCTATCTTAAATAATAGTAAAAAAAAAATGTAAAATTTACTCTCCAAGCATATTTTAATATGGATATCATGTTGAATTGTTTGGATAGACTGTTTGGACTTTAAAAATACAAAAATGACTTAAGCATATATTTTAAAGTGCATTGGCCGGTCTGATTAAAATATATATATATATATATATATATATATATAAAGTGCCCAAATTTTTCTCCCGCTTCAGGTCCCAAAATTTTCAGGACCGGCTCTGGTCATAAGGCATCAATTTTGAGCTGGATGAGATGTATGTTTTTATTACCAGTAATAATATGGACCCGTTCATATGTTCACTAAGCTCTTTCGTAAACTCAACTCTAAAACTTATTTGATTGGCATCAAACGACAAATCCAACCTGTTGAAATCCTTCTACCTTACGAGTGATGCGTCTATATGTAAAAATTTTAAACTTTCAAATTAATTTAGCATAAAGTCTATTGATCAAAATTAGAAGGTTTATAAATTAATTTTAAGACATTTAATTTTTGGACGCCTTTTTCCGTTTGGCTCTACACAAAATTAATTTCAAAATTTAAAATTTTCACATGTAGGCACATCACTTGTTAAATAGAATAATTTCAATTATTTAGTTTTGTCATTTAAAGCCAATCCGGTAAATTTTAGAATTGAGTTTAGGAAGAAATTTAGTCTACTTGGAAACACCCTATTCTACTCTTATATTTAATATATATTGAACTTCTTTATTCAACTCTCTCTCTCTCTCTCTCTCTCTTCCCTTTCGAGGAAATTCTCTTCATCTTAATTGATTTCTGAGCAAGTACTTGCAATCACGATGAAACAAAGAAACTGTTCCCATGTGTTACGACAGGGGAATAAATTAAAAATCAGAGAGTTTGGGGTCAATTGTAAATATGTAAACACTGTTTTTGTTCACAGAGCATAGCTCATGGTATTTTGCTATTTGCCAAGTTGACTTGTAATTATTTCTGGAACTATACAATCAAAAGTATACATGCAACTAAAATCAATTATGCCTTTTCTTCCAAAAATAAAATAAAAACAACAACAAATAATTCCTATCTACACTTGATGTAGATTCTTCCCAATCTTCATGCTTTCAAGGAAGCACTAATCTCCCCTGTTTCAAACTACCATTAACCGCTTTTATTGTTCTCTCAATGCACAAGTACTAAATCCTTAAAAAGGTAATATAAAACATTGAAAATTATGATACCATCACAAAGAGATTGATACAAGTGGTGTCAGAGCAGTGCGACACAGGGGACACGTCGAGCGCAATCCAAACCACTGATCAATGCATTCAACATGAAATGTGTGTTTGCATTTCGGTAAAATGCGCACCTTCTCGCCTTCTTCTATCACCCGTAGACATATAACACACTCCAATAATCTCATCTTTTCTCCTTGCCATGTACCTTTGTACGGTAACATTGGCACATTCGTGGTGCCAGCTTTACCGACGCACCATTTACACCCGACGGAGATCAGACGCATTGTGTAATGGATGATGATGTAATGCAGCAAGCATAGCAAGAAACAGAGAAACAAAATATACAATGGGTTCTGGTAGGTTTCCATAGGATCCATTGCAAAACTAAATCAGAGAGGATTTTTTGAAATTGGAGGCTTTATTTTTTTCATGGGATGTTTTGAACATAAGATTAATTTAGCAATGTCAACATTGACCAGAGAAGAAGTCTAGAAATGCCTTCTAATTTTCCATTGTATTAATTTAAAATTATAAAACCGGGTACTGATATAACCCATAAACCCAATAGCAACCACCACCACATGATTATATATTAAAATGATATAAATGAGTCATTTTTTACATTGAGATTATCGAAATAACTGAATCTGAAAAACTTATAACTATGACAACATCTGGTTATCTAAATATATTTTAAGAAAAGGAGATATTAATTGCTCAGTGCAATCTGAATACAAGGTTTTTGTATGGCATGGATTAAAGTAATTTTGAGATTTTATATATTTATATGATTTTAAAACTTATCTAAATACGATGTTTATGATCTCTGATTTCTACTTGCGTAATTTTTTTTTCTCACTTCTTATAAAGCTATAATGTTTTATGCCTGGACTTTTGATATTGTGTACATAATTTTTTTTTCAGTAGATTATGTTGGTTCATTTTGATTTTATCTCATTGAAAATTAAAATAAAGGAATAACTCTGTTCGTAAGAACAAAGAGAAGCAGATATGTTATATACCCAGTAAGTACCAATACGCAAAAGAAAGATTGCATTAATGTTCTATCATAAAATATATATAAATCAATACAAAGAAAATATGAACAAGATATGGGGATTTTTCTGTGAAATTGATTTTGACTTGTATGCTTTGGACTCCCCTGTTATTTTACAACATTAATAAAGATAACTAATGACACATCACACTTCAAACTTTCTAACAGTTTATGTAAATTTTCTTATGATTGCTATAACATAACTATTTTTTTTATTACTTTCAAAATTAATATTATATATTGTCAAAATTAATCTCTTTATAACATTGTTACTTTTGGATGGACATAAAGTTCCAGCGCATATATACTATTGGTAATACTTATAGTTTGGATCCGAATTTGCTGTGATTTTTTACCCATGAATAGTACCCTACAATTTCCGCTTTTTTAAATTCAATTGTTGAATTGTTTCGAGATTCGTGCACAGAAAAATCAGCTATTTTGAGATATGTGCATAGAAATTATTGAACGACTGAATTTGAAAAAGACATGGATATTAGAATTACTGTTTATAACATTCGGATCGCAGCAGATTAAATTCCTTATAATCTAGGTCCTTTTCTGGAAGAGAAAATTCATTTGAAATTGTTTCAATCTCTATTGAAAGCTTGGCAATATATTTCTCAAATAATTAAGCAACTGAGGCTTACGCAGTTTACGTGCCTCTCTTTAATTTCTATTTTCTTTTCACAGTCAACTTGAATATGCAATATCAAGATAAATTGTAATGGAGACAAAAGTGAAGCTATCATTGATTTACAATAAAATTATGAACCGAAAACCTACTTTTCAAGAGAAAAAACCCACCTGACGTTGAATTCGCATCCTCTGAGATATCTCAAACTTTGCGTGACTTTTTGGGATATCTCAATCGTTCAAATATGTTCTGCACGAATCTCAAAGCTCAAATAAAACTAGACCCCTGCGCTTACCCGAATAGGCACCGGACACGTAGGTCACGCAAAAATTGAGATATCTCAGGGGACACGGACTCCCTGACGTTCCCTAGATTCTACTTCAAAAAAGAAAAAAGAAAAAAAAAACATTTCTAGTGGATTATAAAATAATGCAGTATCAATATATATCTTTTTTTTGCATTAATTTTGTCACTGATTTCTCCGCAAAGGAAGGCTATGAAAGGTACAAGAAATCCAACAACTAAAATATCAAAAAGCAAAAATAAAGGAAAAATAAATAGTAATCTGTACAATATAATTACAGTACGTCAATCTTTACAACCAAAATTATTGTGGCAAAAATTTTCATCCCAAACAATCAGGGCCGTCCCTCTAGGTCGGCCACCGGCACTGCCACCGTACCATTCTGACTCAGCTGATGAACCGCACTTGTGGAACCGAGAACCTCAATTCGACAAACTGGACATGTTGTATGACCACTTAACCACATATCCACGCAATCGGCATGAAATGTATGCAAACATTGAGGCAGAAGCTTCACCATCTCCCCTTCCTCAACAGCGCTGAGACATATCGAACACTCCATCAATGTCGACCCATTATTCTCTTCGTCGTCATTTTTAGTTCCACCATATTTTTTGTAAGGGAATGTCGGCAGAGCTGCTATGGCAGCGGAGTAGTCAAGGCCACCTGCTGTGTTGCGGGTCACAAGCGATGAGATGAGCCTCGCGGTTGTTCGTAAGAGAAACCACCGAAGAAGACAGAGGGCAATTAATAAGGCACTCAAGGCCATGATGGAGATGAAGATTTGTTGGAAGACGGTGCTGCCGTTGTCGGAGTTTGGGTCTCCTGATAGGAAGCTGCCTGAGTTGTTTCCTGACATAGCTACAGCTACTGTTTTTTTTTTAGGATATTTGATTCGGAGAGAGAGATAATAAAATGGTTTGACTTGATTTGGTTTTGTGAACAAGTTCTCTATCTTGGCATCTTGCACTTGACAGAGTCCCACAAATTTCAGTTGACTTATTGTGCTTTCATAGAGTTTCATTGATTGCTATTGAGATTCGTGCGTTGATGGAATCCAATGGCTGAACTGTTTGGACCGATGCGGAGGAATGATATTATAAAGTCAACTAGCAAGGTTGGAGTAAGGAATATCGTATGTGGGGGAGTTTCTATCGTCAAAGTAATTAAGCTTTTTGGAGCAATAATTTAACGACTATAATAATAATAAGAGGAGGGCTCAAATGTTCCAATATTTCATATTTCATGTTTTTCATGTTTCAATCGTACTTCAACATCTTTATTTTCGATTTTAAAGTTTAAAGTTCAAACAAACGATCTGAACCACTCAACATGATATCCACGTTAAATATGATTAGAGACCAAATTATATATTTTTTGAAATTTTTTTACTATTTTTTAAAATATATACAAAATTATTGTTTTTTAAGAAATTGTGGACCATCTAAAAATAATGATTTTGTATTTATCTTAAAAAATAGTTAAAAATATTTTAAAAAATATAAAATTTAGTATCCAATCATATTTTAATATGAATATTATGTTGAGCAGATCGGATCGTCAGTTTGAACTTTGAAATTAAAGATAAAGATGTTGGGATACAATTGGAGCATGAAGCAATAGAACATTTGAGCTCTCCTCTACTAATAATTATATATAGAGAGAGATAAGTTGGCGCTCATTTCAATTTTTATGTGTATATGGTTTTAATATATATTTTATAGTAAAAAAAAAATATTTGACGAGTTTAAAAATGTCTCTTTTTATTTGATGATGAGTATTTTCACTAAAGAATTGAGAAAGAAACTATGTATAGATAGTTAACCTTAATTATACCTTAGAGTGTGGAATAAATAAGAATTATTGAAACTTGTGGTATCGGGTCTTATCCTTTCCTCTAGAACAAGGGGCATTTTCAGAGAAGTAATTAATATTGAAGGTGACTAATTAGTACTTTATTTTGAGTACAGTTAAAATGCTATTGGTTTTGTGTTCTATTTTTAAAGTTTAAATAGTCAATCTGAACTGCTTACTATGATTTTCATATTAAAATGTGTTTAGAAACAAAATATTATATATTTTTTAAATTATTTACTATTTTTTAAAATAGATACAATAATATTGTGCAGATGATTATAGACCATCCAAAAACACGAAAATAATTGAACATGTGACTTTCTACATGAAAATAATTGTTTTTGCTACTAGATCAAAAACTGATTCTTAACAATTTGAACTGTTAGAATTAATAACTTTTTTTTATGAGGGTTAAGAAAGATAACTGAGTTTTTTGCTTTTGTAACCTTTAATTAATTACTTTTGAACCTTTCATTGGTACTCGATCAAATAGATTAACTCAACACGGGCATCCTTACTATACGCCGGCTCCTTGAATTTAATAAGGAAAAAATTAATGTGCCTAAATATTAAATTCTGTCACTATCGAAATTGGTCCTTTTTTTTTTAATTAATTAATTAGTTTGACCACGAAGATATGGTTAAGGATAACCATGTGCCCAATATAAACTTTTTGCAGCCATTGTTTAGATAATAACTTATCCATTCCAAAATAAAAGATATTTTTCATTAAACAATATTTTTTTTCTTTGGATAATTTGATGCATAATTTTTTTATTCGAATGTATGGCCCCGTCAACATCAAGGTTGTCTAACTGATTTAAAATTTAAATGTCCACTAATCTGGTTATTAATAATTTAGGTGATCAAGTTCAAATGTCTCTATTTTCTATGCCTCTATTATGTTTTTTAATTTTTAAACATTCACAACTTAAAATTTAAATATAAAAATAAAATCGTTAGATATATATAATGTTTTTTATACACATCTAAAAAATTATGAAATTTTAATTTTATTAAAAGACACCATTAAAATGAACCCTCATTAAAATAATAAAATATAATGTCTACTGAAAGATACCAGCTAATACCGGATCCTCTACGACTACAAGCATGTAACAAGAGTAAATAAAAACTCGAATTAAAGTCTGGTTAGAAGAATTTGTATACAATTTTTTGAAGCCCAGCCCATAATGAAAAAGTAAAGAGCAAACTTTATAGCAGGCTTTATTTACCGATACGTAAACCCCTACTTGTGGTTCTTA
Source organism: Carex cristatella (assembly GCA_024447775.1). Lineage (NCBI taxonomy): Eukaryota > Viridiplantae > Streptophyta > Magnoliopsida > Poales > Cyperaceae > Carex > Carex cristatella. Next base: position 8,025,022 of record JAJHPF010000016.1, read on the forward strand.
AACGGATAAATATAAGCCTGATATAAGGTTTGCTCTTTACTTGAGTAAATTATGGGCTGGGCTTTAAAAAAATTGTAAACAAAGAGAGTGTCTTCTATGGACCTAAGGACCTATTTGTAAAATGAACATATTTTTATTTTCAAAGTTCAAACAGTCGATCCGAACCGTTCATCTTGTTCTCCATATTAATATGTGCTTGGAGACCAAATTTTACATTTTTCTGAATTTTTTTACTATTTATTAAGATGGGTACAAAAAATATCAAATTCAGACCATTGAATTTTGTACCCATCTTAATAAATAGTAAAAAAATTTAGAAAAATGTAAAATTTGGTCTCCAAGCACATATTAATATGAAGAACAAGATGAACGGTTTGGATCGACTATTTGAACTTTGAAAATAAAAATATGTTCATTTTTACAAATAGGTCCTTATGTCCATAGAAGTTGTTGCCTTCAAAAAATTATAACAGATAAGAATAAGATAAGACTTTTAACCATCTATATCTGACCATTTATGCTTCTAAACTACAACAAATTTACTCTATATTTTTGAATTAATTTATTAAATTGAATGCATATAGTTAACTCAGGCAATTGAATGGTTAAATATTATTTTAATTTTTCAGTGAGACTGTATTTTTTATAATTCAATGGCCAACATTAATTGTTTCGATTGTATTCTGCAATAGTCATTCATAGAAAGCTGATTGCTTACTACCTTATAAAAATTATATCCTCCAACAATCAAGTAACGATGTGAATTCACAGAAACTTAGTATACAATCAAAGTGTTCTTCCTTTTTCTAATTTATAAAAGTTATAAGTAATTTTACGTTAAATACCATTTATCTAATCAATAAATAAATACAACTTTGAAAACTTTTATTTTTACTAGTATAAGGTATATAAATAATTCTATCATCAAATACCAACCCTTTTAAAACATATAAACAAACACCGTTGTTACACACTTTTCTAAATAGAACTTTAAAGTATTAAACACTATTAGTTTCATGAAAAGGATTCCAATACCTCATGCCTTTCATATCTCATCATACTTCTTATTTTATATTTTCATTTTCAAAATCTAAACTATTGATCCGAACTGCTCAACATGATTTTTATACTAAAATATGGTTGGGATAAATTTTTTTTTACTATTTTTTAAGATGAGTAGAAAATCATTGTTTTTTAACGGTCTAGAAACGGTGATTTTGTATCTATCTTAAAAAATAGTAAATAAATTTCAAAAATTATAAAATTTTATCCCTACATATATTTTAGTATAATATCATGTTGAGCGGTTCAGATCGATAGTTTGAATTTTATAAACAAAATATAAAATTTGAGATATGATGAGGTATAAAAAATATGAAATATTGGAACCCTCATTTAGTTTCATATAGGTCAGCCGTCTTGTTCACTAAGAGGAAATTCACATCTATATCTTTTTTTTGAAAATCTTCGCAGAAGCTGCGAAGTCGTGAGGGGGAATCGAACTCTCGACCTTTGGGTAACCAACAATCCTAGAACTTCTCTCCTAGCCAATTGTACTACCTCTCCTTTCTCAATTCACATCTATATCAGTCCTATATTTACATTAATTAAAAGTTAATTATAAGGTTGTTGAAAGATTTATGTCCATTAATTGAACCATATATTATATCCCCACGGATGTCTAACGAAAGCATTTGATATAATCTCATTTTCTAGAGATTCATGTGTATTTGAGTATATGCATGCAATATCCATATTTGATTTCTGTCTCTCTCTTTCTCTCTTTTTTTTGTTACTATCCGGGTAACAATCACATGCACTATCTGACACGCCTACGGGTCTGATTAGAAACCATCAAATAAATTCCCGTGTACAAATGAAAATTGCACCTCAACAATAAAATTTAGATTGCAACTATTCTATTGGCATTATTTTTTTGTTTTGTTCCCGGTTGATAAAAAAATAAAATATTTTGATTTGCGATTGATAAGAATTTCGTGCAGCATTGCTCTTTTATTTTTCCTATAAATACCATCTCTTATATGGTTAATTATACCCAACTCAAATTTGAAGGAAAAATTTATACATAGAGATGAAAATAGTTAGCATGAAGGGTTTCTTTGTGGCGGCTTTCGCACTCGTTACGATGATACTTGCGACAGAGGCGGCACGTCGCCCAGCACCACTTCCGACTCCATTACACAAGGCTGATGCAGCCACCACCGTACCGGCATTTGCTGTTGCTGTTTGTTTGGCCATGATTCTCTTTGATTATTTGAGCTGAGATGTTTGAGCTTGATCATATATATATTCTACATGCACAATTTTACATGCATAGTATATTATATATTGCAACACATTGTTTGTATGTATGAAATTATATTAATTTGGTATGTTTTGAATTGAAATAAGTGTAATAATGTTTTATGCAACACATTTTTCTTGGCTGCCTTATGTTTCATTGGAAATATATCATGTCGGCATCATTTTTTTTTTTGCTTATTCGACATACGATTTTATCAAATTTGTATCATTATAAATTCATATCTGCAAATTTTATTTGTACTGAAGCTGTAGAAATTAGGCTCCGGTAGATCCGAACACCCGTGATACACCATGTCCATGTGGGCTCACCTCTGAGCGGTCTGGATACTTTTGCAATCTAACCTTGCATTTTCACTATATAAAGTAAAAGCTTGGTTGAAGTTTTAACAACGCCCTCAATGTTATTAAATTTGCACCGGAGCAACCTTGTATATGTAATTGGTTGGGGGCTTGACCCCAATCTTCTTCTTGTTTATTTTTGTAAAAAAAAGAACACAACAACAAACAAATGAAAGTATTTTATTGGGTTAGTTTGGTATTAAATATGTTTAAATTGATTAACCTTAAAAGAAACTATGTTTATATTGACTACAATAGAGTAAGAATAATCACTGTCATTGCCAATTGAAACAATATATTGCTTTTTTTTAAGAGTTGGAGATCGAGCCACCTAAGTATTTAATATCCATAAAGGATTGTTATTGGCATGTGCTGCAGAGGATCGTGCCCTGGATCTGATGCAACAGCACTGATCAATTTGGGTAACTTCGGACCTGTACCAGAAATATAGCAAGAGAAGGAAAAAAAATCTAGCAATAATCTGGTGGTAATTAGGCAAGTGGCCTGGAGAGGAGCAATTGCTCTGTAACGCTGTTTCGCTGTTTCCTTTAATAGAAATGAAATCAGGAAGGATATCTTGTAGTAGGATTCTATTAACTTCTATTTAATCTCAATAGTCTCCTGTAACAAAGATATACAAAAAGTGTAACAAGTTTCTTGATTTAATAAAAAGGAAGAAGAGGGTCTGAGTTTGAGGATGTAGGTACTAAACTGGTACCGAACCTCGTTAAATTCCTGTGTTGTTGGTTTGATTTCTGTGATTGCTATTAGTATTTAGAATTGTTTCTTCCGGATTTCTTATTTATTCAAGTAAACGTAGTTCGACATGTCAGAACCTAACCCAAGATTTGAATTCATTATGATTATCTTTTGCTTAATCTATACTACCAAATCATGAAGAATTACATGTCAACTGGGAAAAAGAGGAAGAAGATAGAATCTGGAATGCCAGAAATGTGAAGGAACAAATAATTCTTCAACACAGAATTTAATTTGCTCAATAAGATAATAATTTAGAACTCATTTGACCTATAAACAATTGCTCAATACAAAAGAAAAGGCAAACATACAACATAAATGAAATAATTAATTTAAAAAACCTACATACTAATGAAAGAATCACAAGAAAAATTGTTAGCAAAATCTGCATTTTAGTTCTCTGTTCTCTCGGCTCAAACCGAACCACGACAGAGGGGACATGTTGAATGCAGTCTCAACCACATATCAATGCACGCGACATGGAACGAGTGTTTACAATTTGGTAGCACTTTTACTCGTTCACCCTCCTCTACTGTACTGAAACACACAACACAATCAATTGTAACACCTAAATCTCTTTCACCGATAACACCGTGCGTGAAAACAGGTAAGCTTGCAATCGCCGATGAGTCAAGTCCAGTAGTCTTCCAGAGTTGATGGGTATGGTCCCTGTGGCTGTGATGATCATTCCATGCTGACATGAGGCGGTTTGCATAGAACATGACGATGTACCGAAAGACAAACATTGCAAAAAAGACGAATGTGAGCTCAAATGTTGATCTGGGGCTGAAGTTCCCTAACCCTTCATCTTGAATCTGGTACTTGTAACCATGATAATGATGATAATGATGATGATGATGATGATGAAGATACATGGTAATTTGGTCGGAGATGCTATGTGAGAGGTGAGCAAGGCATGGTGAACTTAATTGGTATGGAATAAGAGAGGGTTTTGTGTTCAGGGTACATATTAAAACTAGCCAGTGTTTTTGGATATTGCTCATAGGTTTTTGGTAAAATATCCTGGTTTCTGAACTGGTATTAGTTCTGTATTTTAGTGGGTTGGAGCATTTCAATATATATATATATATATTTCTTTCTTTCTGTAGATGGAGAGATGGGTTTCGTTTTCATTTTGTGGGCTGACCCCTGTTTTCATCAGTTGATACAGTTTTTTTCATTGCTTTTATTCTGGTATTTGACTTCTAATTAATGCCTTTGACTTCCGGTGCCTCTACAATTGTACAGATACAATTGAAGAGGTCAATGCAAGCATTAACAACTAACTTTATATCAAGGTTTTTCTGTTGGATTCGCTTCATAATTAATTTGTGCATATTGTTTTAGTTTTTATGCACGGTGCTTCAATATTCGTGCATATCAACTGTGCATGAATTGTAAAGCAAATTGGATAGTTCTGAGCGGACATCGAACCGATTTGGAATCGATTTGATGGTCCAAATTCATTCTGTATTCATGGCAATTCAGATCAGACGGTTCGAATTCATTCTGTATTGACTCAAAGTTTGAGTTAATGCAGAGGATACGAATTCTAACAATGGTGCTCAGATAATTGTGGTAGGATCAGCCTATGTTAGATAGTAGATGAAAGAAATTGGTTAGCCTAAATTCTTTACAAACTTTATATATAAATACACCACTCGTGCCATATATTATTTTAGATTGTTTTAATTTACCATCTGAAGACCGGAAAAAAAAATCTAATACGATTCTTTGGAATTGCAGGGTATGCCTTTTCATATCTAATCATTCATTTTTTAAATGCACGAATCTCAATGTTAATTAGTTGATTTTTATACACAAATTTTAGAACAAATTAATGGTTGGATATAGAAAAGCAGGGAGCCTGCGATTTTTATACTCGTGGCTTCTGTTTTTACTGTTTGGTTAAGTTACCGTTGGATCGGCGATTTTCAAAGTGGCTTAATAAATAGTAAAAAAATCCAAAAAATATAAAATTTGGTCTCCAAGTGCATTTTAATATAGAGATCACATCTAACGGTTTAGATCGGCTGTTTGGACTTTGAAAATGAGAAAACGATTTGGTTGTACGGGAGCTCAGGAACAATTGATTGTATATTAGGCGATTAATAAATTGGGGTTGAAATATTTTATTAAGATTTGTATCCAACAGAATTGCAAATTCAATCATTTGACATTTTCATATTATTCCATTTAATATTTCTTGGAAAGAACCTCTTGCATCTATTTAACATTTTAATTAGCTGGATCAGATTTTGACGGGGGTTACAAGGGCGTCTTTTCAATTAATTAATAGCAGTGCTCCAGATCAATATATAATTTAATAAAGAAATATTAAACAATATAATTTAATAATCGGATCAAGAATGGAAAAAATAAAATAAAAACTTGACCATTTTGGTACATTCTATTTTAGAGAGGTTCCAATCTAAATTATTTGAAGAAAAATCTCTTGAAGAAAGGTCCTTTTGACAGTCTGTATACTCATTCGTGTGTATCACAAAGTATAGCAAAATAAAATTCATGAAAAGAAAAAAAAAAAATTGGGTCCAATTTGTAATGGAAATGAACCAGCATAATGTATTTGCTTCCTCGTATACAGATCTAAATAAAAAAGAAATATGACCACATTTCATATCCAAACCCAATATTTGCGAGCAAAAGAATCCTCATTATATTTGAAGCAAGCAGTCTAAATATTTACTCAAAAAATAAATTTACAGATCTTGCAATGATGATAAAACATGCTCAATATTGTCAAAAGAATCCTCATTATCCATCAACAAGGATGTAGTGTAAAATTTAGAGAGTAACAAGAAAAAACAAAAGAGAGCTCACCATCTAACTACAAAATTAAATTAATCACAGCTGCCTCTCTAAATCCTGCACCGCATGATCCTCATGCGAATGCCGCCACTCCGATCTCGTGTTGTCGACTCTCTCAATCTCCCCTGATGATCTCTCCTTCATTGATTCTGGCGATGAAACCCCCTCTTCAACTTCAAACAAATCCATCCGCACCCGATAAACGGGACAAGTAAAAAACTCGTCATGTTCAGAGTGTCTCGGTGCAGGGTCTCCCCGACAAACGGGACAAGAAGCATTTGTGCTCAACCACACATCAACGCACTCCTGATGGAAAAGATGCTGGCAGTTTGGGAGTAGCCGCACCTGTTCCCCGTCCTCAATCGAGCTGAGGCAAATGGGGCACTCATGTGATGTTGATTCTGACTCTGCGCTGGGACCTACGCTGTTGTTCTCACCCGATGTAGTTTTTTGGTATGTGAAGGAAGGGAGTTGCGCTATGACCGTCGGGTCGAGACCTTGCTTTGGCTCTTCATGTGGCATGGTAGCAAGCATACGTCTTCGTCTCTGTATTATCAGATAGCGTGCATATAGGAATAGTACCATGAGAACGAAGCAGAAGGCGAATGAGGTTGCAACTGCACCGAGCATGGTCGAGGCGGTGCAGCATCCCGGAGATGTTTGGAATTTTGGTAAATTATCTGACATTTTCTTTTATTTTATTTTTTCTTTTGTTGTAGAGGGAAGGGAAGGAGGGGGGAAGGCATATAGGTGGAATTTATGGGATAAAAGATGTGAGAATTTGTGCTAATAAAAATGCATTTGTGTTTGATTGATTCTATGAAGAGAAGAATATGGAATATACATATCTATTTTAAATCCTTGCAAGCTGTTTGACAAATCCAAAATGTAGTTTAGAAATACAATTCCGATTTTTTTTATATTTTTTATGACAGTACCTAACCTGACGTCAATTCAGCAAGAGCAATAGTATGTTGACCTATAAGTTATGGAGTTCCATTTTTTTAGATAGTGGAGGCACGAAACAGTTATATTGGAATCTAAATTACTGTAAACTGGTGACAGTGGTGAGTTTCAACTAAACACATTAAAATAAAAAGTGATATTGGATGAAGTCTCAAAATTAAATGACCAAAAAAAAAAAAATTGGGACAATATAATCAATCATTAAGGCCCAAGATGATAAGAGAAGTAAGGCCCAATAATGTCAATTGCATGTTCCTCAAACTTAAGGCCCAAATACAAACAACTTGTGCTTATTTCTCATGTAGTTCTGTCTAAAGATATTTGCTCATAGATGATTTGGATTACAAAAATGTGGCTGATTTTATTAAAAACAAAACTTAAAAATTGAGAGCATATATACGAAAGAAAACAGAAATGATATGATATAATTTATCACAGGCCTCGGTTGATTTACTGGTAAGAGAATGGCCAAGAGAGATAAAGTACAGCCAACTATTAGCTGCAAAGCTTGAAAATTGCTGACAATTTAATGCCTAATCCTATTTTTGAATTATATATCGCTTTCCAATTTTATGTTACAAATGATATTTATGAATGTTTCTTGGCAGTGATTCTCCAAAGGACAAAGCCATGTATCAGAAAGATCATTATGTTGGAAATGTAAAAAAGAAAATAACAAATTCATATGGGAAATCTAATTGCTTCATCAAAAAAAAAGAAAAAACAAGAGAGAGAGAGAGAGAGAGAAATCTAATTGAAAAGTTTTTTCAAGGCTAAACTCCATCACTGATTCTTCAAAACTGTTACATATATATCAGGAAGAAATTTATGTTTGAACGTATAAAAGAAGTACCAAAAAGATATATAAAAATGTAAATGCAAAGTTTTCAATTAGTGGCAGATCCCATATATCATTGGAAGAATCAATATACATAAAAATGTAAATGCAAAGTTTTCAATTAGAAGTTAAAAATTAATGAGTAACATATTTAAAACTCGGTCAGATAGCTAATTCAAAAGCTGTCTGATCTTCTAGACTGGGCAATTGACATTTCTTTTACCAGAAACTAAACATGGGAAATATTTATTTTTATCATTTGACGTTTTCTATTTTATCGTTTCATTTTTTAATTTTAGGCATTAAGAAAATCTAAATTTGTCACTTCAGATTTTCATATGTAAATCTCTTCTACTCGTGCTAACGCATTAACATGCTGTGGGGACTTAAAGATGAATTATAAATTTACTTAAATGAATAATTTGAGCTAGCTAGTCTTATTTTGGGAGGCCAGAAACAACTAACAATTTATTCAAAGACCTGTTGTTCAGTAATAACAAAAACAAAAAAAATTACTGTACATGTGTAGTACCAGTTAAATACCAACCAATGCTACTGTCTTTCCAAATCTTGAACGGCCTCAATGGATGGATGTGCAACTGACAAATCCCTATTCACAGCAAGAGGCTTAGCTGATCCAAGAGGATCAGGTGGCTCTGCATTCGCTCGGCAAACTGGGCAAGTTGAGTGAGAAAACAACCACATATCGATGCAATCGACATGGAACAGGTGCTGGCATCCGAGCAGCACCCGCACCTTATCTCCTTCCTCCAGTTGTCCCAGACAAACCACACACTCAACCGATCCATCTCCATTATCTGTGTCTTTCCTTCCTTTCTGATATGTCATGATAGGTATCGCTGCTACTACTGACAGATGGAGCCCAGAAGAGGATCTTGTCGATTGAGAATGGAAATTTGTTGTAGGAACAGAACTCGAATGATATAATATATCACTGCTCATGACATGTCCGGTCACAAGGTAGCGGTTCAAGCACTGCAACATGTTGTATGCCGTCAAGACGAAGACAATGATAACTAGTGAGGTAAGTAAAATATTGCCATTCAAATGGTGGTTTCCCGATAGATAGCTGTCGGGCTCTGTATTATTAGTCGACATGATGATGCCAGTTGATCCTATAATTAGGCTATAACTTATTTCTTATTGATCTTCTTTCTTCTCGTCTTCCTGTTCTTGTCTTCTTTTTTCTTTGTTGATATTGCTCTCTAGCTATTTCTGTATATCGTGTTCGTGTAATACAACCTTCAATCCTTCAAGGTTCAAACATGTAATGTGTGACTAAAAATACAAGCGATTCTCTCGGGGAATAAGTACTCTAAAGATGTCGTTGGTAAAAAAAAAAAAACAAGGTCTTCATTCATTGACACTCCAGAGATATTATTAATAGCAATTAATTAAAGCTAATTAATTTAAGGGATGCGACCATTTTATTTTCTAATTTAACAATCTTAGGGATGGAGATACATACTCTAGATAACCAATCTAAATTTGAAATTATACTAATTATTTTTTTTATCATATTAGTTAAATAAAGATTTAGGCCTTCAATTTTCGGTATTAATGAATATATTGCCAGTGAAATTATTTAATTTCATAGCGCTTTTGTTTCGTGATTTTGGAATAGTGCAATCGTCATGAACTCTTAAGCGTACAAATTGCATTATAACTTGATCAGTGAAGTATAAAATTTCTAGTTTCTTGATATAATATGTTAATTGTTTATTCATTATTTTTGGATCTCTAAGCCTTAGTTTAAATTCATTATGTTTATTCATTAGAAAAGAGATGCATATAAACCACAAAACCCTTGAAAACAAAGATCATGTCCCTTTAATTTCATCAAATCGTTTGCCACGTGCAGCACACAAAATATAATGGTAGAAATTATTTTAAAATATGGGCAATTTGTTTCAAAGCATTTGGACACAATTTTTTTTTTTTTTTTTTTTTTGTAAAAAGGCAAAAGCCCCTTTCATATATTGATAGAAGATTTCAATCCATCTTAACAGATGGCATTTGGACACAATTGGAGACCAAGTTCATTTAACAAGTAAGAACAGGAGAAATAAAAAAAAAAAAATGAAGCCCATAATAAGGCCTGTAAATAATATTAAAAGGCCCATGGAAATACAAACATACTTAGGGAAGGCCTTTTTTGTAAAATATTAAATATTGGTTTGCTATATCTATTTCCTGATCAAGATTTTAAACGGACTCTCTTTTGAAATGGCTTTATATAATACAAATACAATGAAGGGTTATACAATATACAGAGGTTTCCATCTAGCATTAATTAATTCCAGCAGTTTCAACTTTCAACTGTCACATAACTAATTCCAGGTTCAAAATGTTGATTGAGCTGGTTATTTTGATTTTCTTTTTCTTTTTTTTATGGAAGAGCTTGAGGAAGTGATAGCTGTTGCTACTATGCACTGACAACCATTACTATGCATGCATGCATCCACCATAGCCAATAATTTATTCTCTAGATTATTTATTAATTGTTTCAGAAAAAAAAAAATCATCTGCCAAATTTGATAGATTGATCCCCGTTTTCAGTATGAATAAATTAAGAAACAAAAATGAGGACTTTTTTTTTATTTAATATATAGGACTATATTCATTCTAACTAGTAAAAAATGCTTGATATATTAACAAAAAGAAAAGAAAGTATGTGACTGTGTTTAATTAAGTTTACTATTACTATTGCAGTTCTGTGCTAGTACTAATGAGAAGTACAATGCCTTGATGGTTCATAATGGATAGGAGTTTCATGCTTTCATTATTAGTTTTGTTTACTGTGCGCCAGCTTTTATATATATTTCCATTTTATGTATTGGTTCTTGTTTTCTAAAATTATTAATAAACAGTGAGCATAGATCATTATACTTTTTTGTTTCCTCTCTGGTACAAATTTTGATTATGACATTCAAGTGCATCAATAATTTGACGTGACTAATCATCAGAACTTGCTTATTTTTCTCCCTCTCTGTTTTTTTTCTTTTTTTCTCTGATGCAAGGAGATAAGCCTCAAGTCCTGTAACAGCTCCAGTAGATATTTTCTTTGGTTAGCTTGAGATGCAAAATTTGAGATTCAATTTCTTAATTACTAAATTATGCATTTGTAAAATATATATCACCTTGTACTTTCTCCATCTTTTACTGCCAATCTCAGTAAAAACAAAGTTTACAGTACTGAGAGGAGGATGCATGCATGTTACATGTAAATTGATATATGATATGATTCCAGTAGTAGGGTACAATTTCAATGTAGATGCATGTTCTTGTAATTATACTTGTATCAACCTTCCTGGCTGATTGAGACCCTGCACAACATTTGTCTTGGCTTGTACCAGCATCTTGCTTGTACAGTGTACACTTGCATACTATCTCATGTGATTTCTCTCTGTTCTTGTCTCAATTTAACATATAGGAGTTAGCTTATATTTTTTTGGTTTTTTTGTCATTAAATGATAAGTGCTAGGAGAAATCATGTTTGTGTGATAGATTGCTTTGTCCTGCCAGAGCTGATAGCATTCAGTTTGTTGGTGAAAGATTAAGTTTGTTTTTGTTATTTTCTTAAGCTCTATGTAAACTTTCATCTTTTTGTTGTTTTTAGGTTAAGGCTTCTATAACAATGATCTGATTTTTTAGGAATAGAACATCTACAACCAGACAAGAATTCAAATTCAACCCATACCAAAGTGATATTTTATTGCAGATGGATCCAAATAAAAGCTATACTTCACATATGAGTGTGGATTCATTAATTTTAAACAACTTGATTATTACTAAATTAAGCAATTCAAGAGGAAGCTCAGTTATAAAGCTGAGAAAATATTAAAGCTCCAATCTGACTTGATCAAAAATCAAACTCAAAACTCAAACCAGCTCTAGTCATTCACTACCAAAAAACTTCCCTTCAAGCATATCAATACTATAAAAGTAAAACATAAAATTATGTGTGTGTGTGTGTGTATTTTTACTTTGTCAAATTGATGTTATAATTTTATACTTAAAGAGAATAAAATATAGTGTGTGTGTGTGTGTGTTTATTTTTACGTTGGATTGAGAGAATCCGAATAGAGGTTGTTTTAGGTTGATCTAAATTACTCAATAATTACCTCATGATCCGCTAGGTAGCTAATCTGATCAAGCTTGAGCTAGAGCTCAGTTGTAGCCGATAACCTATATTATAACAAACCAAGTTCTAATCTATTTTATTTCTAAAGAAGCTCATAACCAAATACCTAAATAGATTATCAAGAATATATAGTTACTTGCGCGTAATTCTTCAACTTAATTAAATGCACACAAGAAGTATTATACTCATCACCATATCTCAGAAGTACGCATGCACTTGATAAGTCGCATAGAAATATCCCTATATCTAATTTTGAATTATGTCATATGTCATTTGCTGTCATTTAAAAAAGAAATAATTAAACATATATGTCTGGTTCAAAACATATTAGAAGTTAGAACCCTATATATATATATATATATATACATGCTTGGTCTTCTGATTGGCTAATCGCATACAGTTACACAGGTTGTATCCACATGGGATCTAAATTTCATATACGTCTTGTGAATTTTATTTTAACTTGATAAAGTTGGTTAAATTTTTGAAAAAGCTAACAAGTTGACAAAAGATGGATGCCTTTTCTTTTTTACCTTCAGCATACCAGCACAGCCAACTGGTAATCCCTGTTTCTACTAAACAGGAGATACAGATCACATTTAATACACATGTCAGTAGAAAGAAAGCAACCAAGAAAGCAGAGAAAAAGGCATTAAAGTTAAGTTGTCAGTTTTCCTCTCAGCCATGCCAGGAGGAGCATCCAAATCTAGAACGCATGATCCGACAATAAATTTGTTTGCATGTAGTTTGTAACTTATGTGCACAACTTACACAGAACAGCGCTGTGCCTGTGAGTGTGTGAGTGAGTGTGTGTTTGTGTGCGCTGGCATGTATTAAAACTGATGCACTTTCAAGGGAAGAAAGAAGTTGTTTGTTTGGCTTTTTTTAAGAGGCTGAATTAATGGCTTGGATTCGTTCAGAAAGGATGTAACAGAGACGTCTCAAAACCATTTCTTTATTTGATTTTCATAGCTTTCTCTTGCATTTAATTATCAACCCAAGGAATCTTGGTCTGAAATGCTCAAAAAAGAAGAAAAGATATGGAGCTACTTGTTTGCACGTATTAATTATATATATGATGTTTTGTCTGCCTCAGTTTGTGATATTTTCTTCTTTTCTCTCTTTATTTGCAAAGAACGTGCGTTTCTCACTATTGGACAGAAGTTTGTACATTTATTAAAATGGTTAACAATATTCTTGAGAGTTTTCTAATAAAAAAAATGTACTTCTTTGCAATCAATTTACAATTTTTTTAAGAAAAAAAAAATGTAAAGGAAACAAGTTTTGAATATTGCTTCTTATTCAAATTTCAATTATTGTCTTTATGTAATTTAAATAATTCCAGGTTTGCTATATATTAAAATATGCTTCAAGATCTTATGAGCTCAAATTTCTTTTTTGGGCGTTTTTAGTTATCATAAAAAAGAATTTACCTTCAGAAAAGCACAGGAGCAGCGTGGCAATTACACAGAGTTTGTACCAGTTTTCCCCAATCCACACCATGCCCAGAGCATTATAATCTCATTTTATCAAATCCGATATGGTAATTGAGATCAAATTTTGCTTCTGTATGTACCAGTTTGTATTAGACTGGAAACAATACCAGTAAACAACCTCTGCCTGGACCAGGTGTCGACATGTTGAAAGTGGTACCATATCATTAATTAGGTCAAAGGAACAATGCTTAAAGATTAGACAACTTGAAACTCCCCTCCTACTATTTGGTTATTTTTATATAGTGTTACATAAAGGTGCAATTTGTAAATATTGAATGAAATATAATTCAAGATTAGAGTATCAGAACATACAGTTAAAAGTAGTAGTGAGTAGTAATATATAGATGACTAAGTTTAGAGAGAAGTATTTCTTAAAGAAAAAGAAGGGTCCAAATTAAGCTTCCTTCAACCACTAAAAACCAAAGAGGCATGATACAGTACAGACATAAGCAACCCAACCCAAGTGGATGCCATTCACATTCAGTGATCATGCATGCAATAGCAATACATGATTATTATGGCATCTACCAACTGGCACCATTTGCCTACCAAAATCACTTGCAATAAAGTGTATCTCCTAAAAGCATTTTCTAATCTAGTACCTAAATTCAGTATCTTCCCATTTCAGGAATTAATATCGGTCATGTCAAAATAATTAATTTTCAAGTGATGCCGCCATTAATTGCTTTCTTACTTTTTTTTTTTTAATCTGTTTATGCATTTATTGGTTGGATGAGAAAATGCTGCTGCATATCCAGCATTACAACTTGGCTTAGTGTATTATCTTTATGTACCAACAGAAATTCAATTTTCCAATATACTGGTTGACTTTTTTTTTTTATGGGACACTCATGAGTAATAGTATATATACATATATTTTTTTATAATATCAGATACATTGATCGCCTTATCACTGTTTTTGCCATTTTAAGCACAATTTAATTAATTAAAGACCAAGTGGAGGAATGCTGTACTTAATAGTCCACTCTTAATCTTATAGTGTGGATAAAAGTACAAATTGAAATGCCTAATTATTAGATCATGAAAATTTAAAATTTCAGAGTTGGTTTGTATATTTCCAAGAAATTTTCTTTTGCAAATCTTTACTATATGATAATATGTGCTTGTGTGATGAAAAACAAGAGTTATTAATTTATTAATTATTATGATGATAGGGGATAGCCTAAGAGAAGATTCCAAAATAAGATGAGCTCCAACTAGAAAACAGCCTAAAAAAGAAAGCAGAGCAGTACAGAGTACAGACTACAGACACAGCAGCAAGTGGAAGCCAATCATAAAAAAGGAAATTTTTTACCATATATTATGGCATCTACCCATCTGTCAAGATCGCCCATTTTTACGGCCGCATCTTGTTAAAAGTTCTGGTTAAAAAACAATAATCAGAAAGCAAGTACTCTTTTTCTTTCCCTCTGATGAGTTCTGACTTTCTTCTCTTTTTCTTTCTTTATTTCTTTCTTTCTTTTTATTTTTTTGGGGGGGGTTTGTTTATATCACACTTTGTTCTGGAGCTTAACATGGAAGCTACAGTAGGTAGTGAGAGAAATAATTAAAGGCGGCTGGGAATTGAAAACTTCTTTCTCTACAGAGCTACCACTGTTCATGGAAAGAGACGCAACCTTAGCCTTTGCAAATAGCATTAGTGGATATGAAATATTATATATCTCATTTGATTTGATTAGCATTGCTTGAGGAAAGTTGATGCATGTAATATTGTATCAACATTCGTTATGGCAAACACCCTTTTCACAACACAGAAACATTGTCTAACAATGGGAACATAACTTTGAATAGGAATAGAGAAAGAGACCATGTATGCATGTATTCCCCATCAATTTTCAAGCTCTCCTTGTTTTTATCTTTGCATGACAGTTCTAAATCAGTTCTTTTCAAATAACCCAAACTGGAAAATCCATAACAACACTACTACATTAAAGAAAATTGGAAACAAAACAAAAAATAAAAATATAAAAAAAAAAAGAGGCAATCTTAACCTACTGCTCCAACAACAACTCCAACTGACACTAACCAAAGCAACACAACAAAACAAAAGGGCTTCTAAAAACCCTATTGGAAACAAAAAGCCATGGATGGAGAGAAAAAAACAGAGAAATTGGCCACTGAAATAACCTACAATGTGCTCCAATGATATTATGCTCCTTGTCAAACCAAATCAAGCCATCCTACAAAGAGAAAGAAATCAACCCGATTTTGATCAGACAACATACCAAATTACAAAAGCAAATATAAAATAACATTCAAAATGAACAACTAGTGAATTTACCAATCAATGTAGGATTCACAATCGGTCAATTCTCTGATCCAACTCCATCAATGGCGAGAAGTAGAGGGCGGCTTTTCTGACAAACCACCATGCTCCTCTTCCTCGCCGTGTATCCGTGCCGGGATTCGGAAGCCTGAGAAACTGGATCCAGCCGACCTGAACCCAATTGACTGCACCGAGTGGTACATTCCTGGGTGCATCTGATGGTCGGTCTCTGACGAAATGGGCTCCACCCATGAACGAACACTAGGTGAGTTACTGGACTGAAGGGGTCCCCTCTGTAGGAAAAACTGGCTCTGGCCGAGAACTTGCATCGACACTGCCTGCTCTGATGCCTGTTGCGGCATGCTAAATGCGTATCCACCACCACCCGCACCGCCACTGCCGCTAGCACCGTCTGCCATGCTCCATTGCATGACCCGGTTTGGTTCGGGCCATAACGCCGAGCCCGAACCTGATCCGAAACCCAAATTGGCACCTGAGCCAGCAAAGGTGGCACTATGGTGCTGTTGGGTGCTGTGATAGATTGAGTCCTGAAATGACTGGAGCGAAAGTCGAAGATCTTGAGTCTGGCTGCTTGTGGTACGTTGCAACGGCTCTTGCGTGTATGTTTGGAATCCAATTGTCTGAGCTGATGACGGGGCTTGGTTCGTTCCGGAGGCAGAGGCAGCACCAAGGGGGAAGAACGACTTGATGGTATCGGCAATTGCATCTGAATCCAGCGAAGGCGGGAGAAATCCTCCGCTGGGATTATTGCTGCTACCGCCACCACCACCGCCGCTGAAATCAAAAGAAGGATTCATCCCGGAGATTAGTTGGCTCTCATGGGTAATGGACACGGAGGCGGCAGTGACGCTTGCAGTAGTAATTGGGGTAGTGGAGGGGGTCCAAGCAGGAAGCTCCGCTAATTTATCAATAGCATCCTTTGCATTTTTAATGAGCCAGTCGACAGCTTTGCTGGGGCGGTCGTACCCAAGCCGGTCTTGCACATCGTAGAATTGTATAGCAGTATGTGCAGAGAGCCGCACGCGCCGGTCCCGCGGCCCCTTTGCAGTGCATACTTTGCTGTGACGGTCTTTCCGGCCGGTTGAGCGAACAATGTGGCCACCCTGTACTGCGACAATCTCACCGCCTCCACCGCCTCTCATGCGAGTGGTATGCGGAGTCTGAGTAACCTGGCTCACTGTCTGCTGCTGGGGAATCTGCTGTGGGTGCGCAAAAGAGTAGCCCATGGCATGACCATGGGAGTGGCTGTGGGTCTCGGCCATGCGCTCAGAGAAAAGCGCATATTCGGCTGAGGAAGCCGTGGCTGAAGGGGAAGAAGTAGAGGTGGAGGAGGAGTTGAAGTGCGGGTCCAGCCGAGTTGCGGATACGTGTTCGGTTTCAGCTTCTTCACCTCCTCTTGCGCCTTCGCTTGGGTTTTGGTTTGGATTGGGGTGATAAAAGCTCCTCCTGGGATCCAGCTGAGCCTTGCTTCTCTCCTTTTCCTGTCTTGGAGTTGCTGCTACTGGACTTGCTTTCTCTCGACCTGCTGTGGCTTGTTTTGCGGTAAGTAAAACTGGTGTTTGTTTTGGTGCTTCTGTTTTCTCTTCCAAATGGTTTGGCCATCCAACTCAGAGAATTCCATTACCAAAACCACCGCCAGCGCAATCACCACCACCACCAACCTAAAAGAGAAAAAAAAAAAACCACTGTTTCAGTCTGAACCATAGGTGAATAAGATGATGAGTACGAGAGAACAAGGAAAAAAGATATAAATTTGGTGGAAGCAACGAGACAAAAAAAAAATAGAAAGAGAGAGGTAGAGAGGTCCAAAGGCGTGACGGGGCTGTCGTTCTCCTTACCTATCCCTCTCAATTGGGGGTGGAAGAGAAGGAGAAGCAAATTGGGGTTTGTCTCTCTGTTTCCCTTTAATTCCAAGTGTGTGTACTCCTTGCCATCACATTTTGGCACCAAGCAGCAGCATCAAGTAAATCATAATTGATACAAATGGAGAAGAACTTATAGAGGGTGCCTTTTTTTTTTTCCTCTCCTTTGAATTTTATTTATTTGTGTGCTTTGGGAAGAAGAGTGAGCCTGATTTGAGGCTCACCTCAGCTCAAGAGAAGAGAGGAGAAGAAGAGAGAGAAGAGAGAAGGGGGGGTGGGACAGAGAGGTGTCAGAGATTAAAATCTGGTGAGATCAGCGGCCCACTCCATATCGCAAAACAAGGCTCAAGGCCCAACAAACAGAACTCCTCATCTCTATGTCTATGATCAGAGATTATGAACAGCAAATCTGATCTCTCTCAAACTCAAACCTCTCTCTTTCTTTCTCTTTTTTCTCTCAATGGAGAGACAGAGACTAGCAGCTTTTGGAGGTTGGTTTTTAGTTTACTAGGCGGGGGGCTTTAATGCTTTGCCAAAAGAGAGAATGCCTTTTTTACTACACATGGTATGGGGTTGTCAAATTACTGCTAGGAGGAGGAGGAGGCTTTATTTTATTCTAAGCCAAGAGAAGAGGTAACTAAAGGAAAGAGATTGGATTGATTACTAAATACTAATTACTCTCTCTCTCTCTCTCTCTCTTCTTCTCCTTTATTACTATTAATAAGTTTATTATTTTCTTTTTGTTGTTGCTGTTTATCCAACCAGACAGGGACATTCCGGTGGGAATAAACTGACATTAGTTTCCCAGCATCATGCTCATGCTCATGCTCCCCCCACTTGAAAATTTTAACTCTATTATTTTATTTGAGTAGCGCGAGCGCCTCCATTTACCTCTATAACTAATAACTATAATAACTAGCTTTTGGTGCTTTTTATTGCCTGTTTTGGGGGACTGAAAAATGAACCTAAAAATTGGGAGGGACAGATTGGTAAATCCCATCTCCATTCTGTACGGATAATTTTACCTTCTTCAATTTTCTGTGACGGGTACGGACCGTTATCGTGTGTTGGGTGTGTGGGTGTGTTGCTACGTATTAACGGACATAATTTTATTTTTGTTGGGCACGCTATACGTGACGTGTCTATACGCGTAACAAGAGTTTTGTCAGTTCATATTATATTATTTTTTTTATATTGTGTTAACAATTGTTAGTTCGTACGAGATTAAATGTTTTATATTATGTTAACAGTTACTGAGGTCGTTATCTTTTTAGTTGATCTAGATTAGTTAATTATAATATATTTTTATATGTGTAATATTAATATAAATTGACTTTTAAAGATAAGAATTTTATGTGCACTAGTATTTTCATCTAGATGAGATAGGAGTTGGGAGTAGGTCCAATTAATTCTAACACCGTACGATTAGCATTAAGATCTGCACATACGGAAATTGAAACAGACCTGTACATATATTAATATAGTTTGCACGAATCTTGATGCAGATCGGATGGTCATTACACCCATCGAACCAAAATAGGTCTGATGGATATGGGACCTACTCTGAATTCCATCTAAATCCATCAACATGAGTTTGAAGTTCAATTAATAAATAACTTATGCTTATACTATGGCCCTCCAAAGGTGGCAAATTATTTGCATAGTACGTGTAAGTTGATTACATCATTGTTGATTTTAGGTGGTGAGGATTTTTCACACCCCTTCCCACATATGCTTAATTACGATGGCTGATTACATCATTGTTGCCACCATTTTTCTTTTGTAAAATTTTTAAAAAAGTAAAAAAGAAAAGGCATTACAATAATGTCTTGAACATGCAAGAACAGAGAGTAGCCTTTTACTCAATACAATTTAAAAGAAAACAAAATGATCAACAGATAAGAAGGAAAAGAAACCAATAAAAAGGTGCATTGTTAGCATATATTCCATAATCCATAGTATATTTGATGAAGCAACAACCGACAAATTTTCAACATAAAAATTAAGTATCACAAAAAGAAGTACATAATTATTGCAATAAGAAGGCTAGTTCTTTGTAATCATCAAAAGCATTTATTAATATGCCATTAAAACTATCTTTATTGTAATTAGTTCAATGTCTCTGTAGCACTTCATCATTCGTTACTTTTGCAGCCTTTGAATCTCACACTTAGAAATCTACTGATTGCAATTACCACTTTCGGATATAAAATATTTTAAGAATCTAAATAATCATATAGTAAAATTAAATATTTTAAATTCATATATTATTAAAAAGCTCTAAAACAAATCAGTATATGTGATCTTATACAGAGGCGGAGCCAGACTTTCAAACATGAATGAGAGTCAAGTATATAAAAAATTTCTACTACGAATGAGGTCAACTTTACCTTATTCATAATATTTTAGTTTAAATTATATTAAAAATAGGGTATAAATAAATAAAAATTGCAAATGAATGGGAGTCAATTGACCACATTCATTGTATGTAGCTCCGCCTCTGATCTTATATGATGCTTATGATCATAGTCATTTTTAACATCATACAAAAAAAAAATTACGAAGAGAATGGCATGAGGATCCATAAATGACACAAAAATATAGCACCATGACATGCAACAGAGGATCAGGATCTGATACTGTTATTTTCCCTCACGAGTACAAATTATCACCGGTGTAACAAGTCATTACTAAGTTGGACCCACTGACTTTAATTCTTTTGGAACCATTATTATGAGGGTGTTTATTATGGGACCCGCTGTCAGTAGAAACATGGTGTCGTGTGATTTGTCCCTTTCTGTCCACAGAATCAGATTTCCATCTGGATTTAAGCATGTCGGCTCTGTCAAAAGAAATAGAAAATCTAGATATTCCATTAAAAAAGATTGATAATATCATAATACCACCCATGAGGCCATGAATCACACACATTCTTCCAAGTTCCAACATGCTACTTTGTAGCTATCACCTCTTTTAGTTTTTCTTTCGGCGATCCTCATGTAACATTCAATGTATAATAACAATATATACTACTTCCAATTAAATGAATTTGATTTAATAATTCTACATTTAAAGTGATAAAAAAAATTAAAACATAAATGATTGTATTATTATTATTTTATTATTATTATATGTGAAGTTTATACTTTTATTATTTTGGAGAAAGTAGACTAATTTTACATTTAAAAGTTCAAAATAAAAGAATGCGTTCAAAAAATATGAAAATGGTAAACGCTGTTATGTATCAATATAATTTAACAATTTTTTAATGATGTTAACTGAAATTTAATTGCTGGAGACTGATGCGCAAATTGGGGTTTGTCTCTCTGTTTCCCTTTAATGACAAGTGTGTGTACTCCCTTTATTCTACCGCACATACATGAGCATATCGTTATTATTATATATTCTATATATGAGCATATCCTTGAGCATCTACATATCTCTAAAACTCTGAGAGTTTCTAATCTGACGTGACAATTTCTAAACCGGTTTAAGGGATGTAGATGGATTTCTTATTTAGCAACTTTACTCAATAATTTCTTAATAAGAAATTATTTATAAACCCTGACATGGCGAAATGATCAGTCTGTATTCTCTCAATTAAGAAACTCTAATTTTAATTAAACGCTAATGTGGAAATTAAGAAACTATAATTTTAATTTCAGGGATGTGCATGTTTAGAAATTCATAGGGACTAAAATTTCTAAAAAGTAGTTAACAGTTATTTGAAACTTTAAGAGTTTGAGGGATGTCATGCTAATGTTTTGTAACAGTGTTATTACATAGAGATTTTACCACATAATGCTAGAAAATCTTATGATACGTAGCGATAAATTGTGTAATAATATCAGTGTTTTTAAATGCGGATACATATTTTTATGTAGTCAGCAGTCGTACTCATAATATCACTCAGTGCTTTATGCGGCTTTGAATATGCAGTCACATATACGGATATGTGGGTGCAAAATTTAATATGTAGCGTATGGAACCAAAATTTAATATGCATTATGCAAATCCAATCCCAAATTTAATGTGTTATGCAAATTTATAAATGTTGCATACATAATTTGTTGTTTATGCAGAAAACAAGTTTAATTATAATTGTGAAGCAGCAAGCAAGTTTGATTATTATGCAAAAATTTATTGTATTTTCACATATAATAAGACAAATTTCATGTTGTTTATGCGAAAATAAAGTCAAATACACATATGAATATGTATATATATAAATTTTTATTTTAAAATCTGTATATAAAAATTCACATTAAAATTCACATATACGAGTGCATATCACTATATCAGTATCTAGTAACCTTATGTATTTCTGCATGCTTGAAAAAATGCCGCATTTTAAAATATACAGCTTGTACTGTTGTACAGCAATTAATAAGGCGCGAATAGTAAAATTCTACGTCAGAAACAATAATTTTGTTTAGATTGACATATGAATATGATACATCTGGAAAGAGGAGAAACTATTTTTGTAATTGGCAGGAGCTTTTTCCTTCACGCTCTTCCACCATTTAGAAAGACACGTGTAAATTTTCTTTTGCCAAGTACGAGTACAAATATAAAGTTATCTCTCATTCACATTTATCAAGACAACACTTATCAATACAAATGTAAGATTGACATTTGGCACACTGTAATTAGCGGACAAGCTGAAGACATAGCGTACGCTCGACAACTGTTACTACCGTCACCATGTTAATGTTTAAATATTGATTTTAATATACACATCCTTGAACCTTGATCATTGCATAGAGTATATAATAATAACGATATGCTGATGTATGCGCGGTAGCATATATATACATCAGCAAGAATTAAGTTATAATAATTTTGAGTTACAATAAAGTTATAATAACGGTTTTTTTATTTTTAAAGTCCAAATTGTCGATCCAAATCGTTCAACATAATTATCTAAACAAAATGTGCTTCCAGATCAAATTTTATATTTTTTTTGAATTTTTTTACTATTTATTAAGATGGGTAAAAAATTCACTGGTCTAAATTTACTATATATATATTTATATATAGTATGGCTAATATGCGTTGTATTTTGGCCGAAATACAACCGATTTATTTTTCAATGTTCGAAGTTTAAAAAGTCAATCCAAACCGTTAGATATGTTCTCCATATTGAAATGTACTTGGAGACCAAATTTTACATTTTTTTTTTAAATTTGTTTACTATTTATTAAGCCACTTTGAAAATAGCTAATCCAACGGTGGCTTAACCAAACAGTGAAACCGTTGGATTAGCGATTTTCAAGGTGGCTTAATAAATAGTAAACAAATTCCAAAAAAATGAAAAATTTCCAAAACCCTAAACCATATATATATATATATAATAGAACTAGGGTGCTTCTAGGAGTATCAAGCATCTTTGTACTCTTAACTCTAAAATCTATCAAATTAACTTCGAACAACGAATATAAACCATTGAAATCCTTCTACCTTACGAGTGATGTGTCTACATGTGAAAATTTTAAAGTTTCGAATTAATTTAGTATAAAGTTACGTGGTCAAAATTAGAAGGTTTCTAAATTAATTTTAATGCATTCATTTTTTGGAAGCCTTTTGACCAATTGACTTTATTCTAAATTAATCCGAAACATAAAATTCTCACATGTAGACGCATCACTTGTAAGGCAGAAGGATTTCAACGGTTTGGATTCGTTGTTCGAAATTAATCCAATAGGTTTTAGAGTTAAGAGTACAAAAAGGCTTGGTACTCCTAGGAGCACCCTAGTTCTACTCTCTCTCTCTCTCTATATATATATAGAGGTGGGCTAACTTGCTTTGGAAAATAAAGAAGGTGTTTTACTTCCCGCTCGTATTTTCATTTTCAAAGTTCAAATAGTCGATTCAAACCTTCCAATGTGTTATTCATATTGAAATGTGCTTTGAGACCAAATTTTACATTTTTTTTTTAAAAAAAATTACTATTTTTTCATAATTTTTGAAAATCTCAACTTTTCATTAAATAAAAAAATAATAAAAAATTCAGCAAACCAATGATTTTTAAAAATTCTAAAAAAATAGTAAATTTAAAAAAAAATGTAAATTTTGGTCTCCAAGCACATTTTAATATAGAGATCACATCTAACAGTTTGGATTGACTTTGTGCACTTTGAAAATTAAAAAACGACTAAGTTTCACGGAACCTCAGGAACAATTGATTTGACATTAGCCAACCTCTATCTAAATAAAATATGCTTTCAGATCAAATTTTATATTTTTTTGAATTTTTTTTTACTATTTATTAAGATGGGTACAAAATTCAATGGTCTGAATTTGACTAGTTTTTATAAAATACTTAATAAATAGTAAAAAAAATTCAAAAAAATATAAAATTTGATCTGGAAGCACATTTTATTTAGATAATCATGTTGAACGGTTTGGATCGACGATTTGGACTTTGAAAATGAAAAATACCATTGTTGTAACTTGATCCCTCCTCAAATATATATATATATATATATATATAGAGAGAGAGAGAGAGAGAGAGAGATGTGCTAACTTGTTTTGGGAAGTAAAGGGGGTGTTTTACTTCCCGCTCGTATCTCTATTTTCAAAGTTCAAATAGTCAATCCGAACCGTTAGATGTGATCTCCATATTGAAATGTGCTCGGAGACCAAATTTTACATTTTTTGGATTTTTTTTTTACTATTTATTAAGCCACTTTGAAAATTGTTGATCCGGTGGTCCAGAAAATTTTACTGTTCATCCGAATTTTCAGATTTTCAAAGTGGCTTAATAAATAGTAAAAAAATTCTAAAAAATGAAAAATTTGGTCTCCAAGCACATTTCAATATGGAGAACATGTTGGAAGTTTCTAATCGACTATTTAAACTTTGAAAATAGAGATACGAGTGAGAAGTAAAACACCCCCTTTACTTCCCAAAGCAAGTTAGCCCATCTATCTCTCTCTCTCTTGTAGGTTTTTATATGAGTTCGCAGCGGAAGCAATTTTTTTTTTTTTAACATCAATACAACAAGATCGTTCTTGTGACAAATATAAAACATCAAATACTTGTGCATATACATATTTAACATATATTATCTCTAACTATGAGTTTATAGGATTCATACTTAGAGATTGTCAAATCTCTAATATCTTCTCTTTGAGTCTTTGTCGGTTGTGCTAAGCATGTCATAAAATGACATTTTATTTTGATATCTCCATGTGTATTATAACATACATACTATATCAAAATACTTATTGTTTCCCGTTCAGTTGGTGTGACCTTTATGAGGATCTATATTATCTTGGCTTTCTTATGATATGAATTTTCATATCATAGACTGTAAGAGATTCTATCACTATATTACAATCACCAAATGACAATAGATGAGTACATCGATCCACGATAACTGTGTCTGTCCTTGTCTCATGATATTAAGAATATTATGAGAAATATGATCGTGTCATTTTCACAATATATTCGTTTCTTGGTGTTCTCAAGTGAATTATATATATAACTGTATCAGTTATATTGCTAGCCATATAATCTCACCTTACCAAAGGGCCCAGTAATATCATAACTCATTCGAGGAACAATGATACTATTAATATATAAATTTCTCCCGCATAAGTCATACACATGAATTACCACCTATTCACTAAATTAATAGCTTAAGATGATAATCACAATATGTAATTCTCATGTGAGAAATTGGACATATCTCATATCATAGATTATAAAGACACAATGAAACATTAATAACACAAAACACAATCCATATAATGTCTCATTCTGTTAGATCATTGTTCAATATGCAGAAACCCGTTTCTACATATTCATGTTATTAAATGATATCATTTTCTAACACTTATAGAACTTCAGTATACTTTTAATAACATGACAATCTCAACTTGGTGATTAGCGTTCCCTATAATCACTTCGATTGTGAACATATTTAGAATTATATGTCGTCATCTTATGAGTTCTAAGATTCAAGACCAAGAGCATCTTCTTGAATATTTCACAAGATATAACATTTAACTCAAGGAACAAGGATGCATATAAATAAAATAATAGCATTCAAACTTATGAACAAAATATATGAAATATATTAACTTTCAAAACACACAATCCTTTCATCTCTCTCTCTCTCTCTATATATATATATAGAGGTTGGCTAATATCAAATCAGTTGTTCCTGAGATCCCGTGCAACCAAGTGGTTTTTCAATTTTTTGAAGTCCAAAATGTTGATCCAAACCGTTAGATGTGCTCTCTATATTAAAATATGCTTGGAGACCAAATTTATATTTTTTGGAATTTTTTTACTATTTATTAAGGCACTTTGAAAATCGTTGATCCAATAGTGGCTTAACCAAATAGTAAAATTAGAAGCCACCGTTGGATCAGCAATTTTCAAAGTGGTTTAATAAATAGTAAAAAAATTCTAAAAAATGTAAAATTTGGTCTCCAAGCACATTTTAATATAGAGAACACATCTAACGTTTGGATCGACGTTTTCGACTTCGAAAATTAAAAAACAACTTGGTTGCATGGGACCTCAGGAACAACTGATTTGATATTAGCCAACCTCTATATATCTCTCTCTCTCTCTCTCTCTCTCTCTCTATATATATATATATATATATATATATATATATATATATATATATCTCTCTCTCTCTCTCTCTCTCTATATATATATATATATATGGGATGGGCTATGGTGAGTTGCGAAGTAAGATGTCATTTTTACTTCACACTCATATTTTTATTTTGAAAATCCAATCAACTGATTCGAACCGTTCAACATATTCTCCATATTGAAATGTGCTTGGAGACCAAATTTTACATTTTTTTTTAATTTTTTTACTGTTTGTTAAGCCACTTTGAAAATCACTGATCCAATGGTCCAGAAAAATTTACTGTTTTTTACTGTTCACCCGGATCTGAGATTTTCAAAGTGGCTTAATAAATTAATTTAGTATAAAGTCAAGTAGTCAAAATTAGAAGGTTTCTAAATTAATTTTAATGCATTTATTTTTTGGAAGACTTTTGAGCACTTGACTTTATACTAAATTAATTCGAAACTTTAAAATTTTCACATGTAGACGCATCACTCGTAAGGTAGAAGGATTTCAATTGTTTTGATTCGTCGTTCGAAGTTAATCCGATAGGTTTTAGAGTTAAGAGTACAAAGGAGCTTGGTACTCCTAGGAGTACCCTAGTTCTACACAAATAATTATACAAAGATTTCAAAATATGAAGACACCATGCTCAGTCTAGCTAGGTATTACTATATTTATTATTTTATATATAAAAGAATTCTTACAACTTTTAATATTTTGGACAAAAATTGTACTATTATCAGTATTTTGTGTCGACTAAAATTCTGAATCCATTCCAACATAGATTGAAAAGAGATATCAGAAAAAGTGATTGTGTAAAAAAAATCACCAAACAAACAAAAAGGAGAAAAAAGATCTTAATCATTTTGATAGTGATATTACTTACGGTATCCGCATGACATTTCTGATCTTATTTAAAAATCTTAATATATATATATTTATATGCTCTCTATAACTTTATAACCGCACGAAACAAAATACCCTCGTTTGTCACATGCGCTTAAAGTTATATATACAACTGTGAACCACTGAATAAGTAAGATGACAATTGTCATATCTAATTTGTTTTCCAAAATAGTTAATATATACTAGCCAAAAGTTCCCTATCCATTCGATCTAAATTGGAACAGCAGCAGCCCTGTTATCTCCATTTTTACTGGCTACAAGAAAATATCAAAAGACAAAAAAGATACCAATTAAGCACCATGACAGTACAATGAGGAAGGGGCCAGTTCCAGACCAGAGCAATGATACTGGTAACGCTACCTGTAGCATGGCCTCTTAATGAATTGCATCAGTAAATGCTACGACAGAGACAGTACACTACGCCCCCCTTGGCACAGCCGCACAGTATAGTGATGGCCGTATCTCCAAATCACCATTTTGCCCCTGATCCTGATTGGTTTTTACTAGAAATTAATAAATTAAATCTTCAGAAAAGAAAAATCAACATTTGTTAGTGATAAGGCAATATTTTTTGTACAGGAGATTGAAAGTTTGAAATACAAAAGAGAATAATTATTTGTGAAATTAAATAGTTGGATGGCTCGAGCTCTAATATTTATTAAAAAAAAAACTCTTTAAAAAAACAAATTAATCATTTTTTCTTCACAAAATATATACAACTGCACCAATAGTACAGTCTTATCAGTTTTCGAGCAAATGTGTGATTAAAATGAGCTTTAATATCTGAAAAAACACTGAAACTGCACGAAGATCACAGTTTTCGAGCAAATATATGATCAAGATAGAGATTTAACGTTGGAAAATTATTGGAGTATCATCTAGAAACCCACAAATAATGGAAATGATGTGGTTCCAGAAAACTACACCGTGTGAAATTGTACCATTGGTGTAGCTCCATCTATTTTTTTAAGTACTAATAATTATTTTCTTTTCTGAAAAATTATATGTTTAATTTCCAATAAATTTCGTCGGAAGTCACCAAATTTTATCTTTTGTTACGAATTAGTCACTCAAGTTTGATTTGTCATAATTAATTAAGTCACTATATAACTTTTTTGTCCAAAATATTAACATGATGTTATTATTCTGTTAATATTTTGAACTGAATATACTAATTCCATTAGTATTTTGAATGTAATGATCATATTCTGTTGGTATTTTGAATGAAAAATTATAAAGTAATTTAATTGAGACAAATAAAAAATTCAGTAACTTAATTAAAACAAATCAAACTTGAGTATAAAAATCAAAATTTAACGACGTCCAACAAAAATTTACCCTTTAATTTATAAAAGAAAAAAGATCTCACATTTGCATTCCATCCCCATCATCCCTTTCCTCGTTGAATTAAAAAATCGAATTAAATCTGGGTCTTGAAATCTAGCAATGATCTCTCTGATCCTGAGAGAGAGAGAGAGAGAGAGAGAGAAATGGAATCGAAGAAAGGATGAAAGGTGACCGAACTCTTTTTAAGGTGCGTGTCATCTCACGCGTCACTTTGATTTGATGCATTCGGATTCGATTCTTAAATACTGCGATCGGTGCCATTCCGCGCAGTCACGCACACAAGGATTCCAGATTCCTTAATTGCCATTATTTTATAATTGTTTCTTATTCGTACGGCAGTTGGCTTGTAATTTTTAATTTTGAGCTGAGAGCCTGAGACTGAGAGTACATTGTGCCAAAGAAAGAAAACACCAAGCGTCCGTGAACAGTATGTATAATTTCCTTTGACTAAATGATGATAATTGATGCTGGTCTTGTAAGAGAATCCAAAAGAATTAATATGTATGATATAAGAAAGGATAATTGATTTAACTCAGTTTGATGATATCATGGCTGTTTTGTTCCTCTTTTTTTTTTTTTTGGGGGAATTTAATGTATACCCCCTAAAAATATTGAAATAACATTTTTTTCTTCTTCTAAAAACTCATAATATTATATTTACCCTTCTAAATTTTAAAAATTCACAACCCAATTTATTGTTTCTCTATTACAACTCAATTTAAATTCATGAAATTACCGTGTTATCCATTATTAAAAAATTAAAAATATCTAGCATATGTAAAAAATTTACTTGGCCAATTTGTGAGGGAAGACAGTTCATTTATATACTTTTGATGCATATATAGTGACATTTAGGTGTATTTTTGTGTGTGTCACAAGTAGAACAATAAATCAGTTGTCATCACAAATGGTCAATTTAGAAGACTGAACTTTTCTTACACATACTAAATATTTTTTAATTTTTAATAAATGGGAAAATTATAAATTTATAACGAGATTTAATAGAAAAGACAATAAACTGGATAGTGAGTTTTGAAATATAGAAGGATATTTATATGATATTGTGAATTTTATAAGGGAAATTACATAATTTCAAGATTTTTGAGGAATATACATGAAACCTGTTTAATTATTATAGTGGTTACTCATGCTATGTTCATTTTAATATATTAAAATATATTTGCAGATCAAATTTTATATTTTTTGAATTTTTTTACTATTTATTAAGATGAGTACAAAAATTCAATAGTCTGAAAACAACGATTTTGTAAAACATTTAATAAATAGTAAAAAAAGTTCAAAAAAAATGTAAAATTTGGTCTCCAATCACATTTAAATATGGAGAACACATCTAACGTTCAGATCGACTTTTTGGATTTTGAAATTTCAAATTTGGACCATAAGCACTTCGGCCCATATGCTACTGAAATCATATTAGTCATTATATATATATAGAGAGAGAGAGAGAGTAGAACTAGGGTGCTCCTAAGTTCACCAAATTTCTTGTGAACTTGATCCTAAAATATATCGAATTGACTTTAAATGATGAATCCAAATCGTTGAAACCCTTATACCTAATGAGTGATGCGTCTACATGTGAAAAATTTTAAGTTTTGAATTAATTTAATATAGAGTCAAGTGGTCAAAAGTTTAAGTTATAAATTAATTTTAATGCATTCATTTTTGGACTCCTTTGACCACTTGACTCGATATTAAATTAATTCGAAACTTTAGAATTTTTACGTGTAGACGCATCAATTATTAGGTAGAAGGATTTCAACGGTTTGGATTCATCGTTTAAAGTCGATTCGATATATTTTAGAATCAAGTTCACAAGAGGTTGGGTGAACTTAGGAGCACCCTAGTTCTACTCTATATATATATTATATATATATATATATATATATATATATATATATATATATCGAGAGAGAGAGAGAGAGAGAGAGGTTGGCTAATATCAAATCAGTTGTTCCTGAGATCTCGTGCAACCAAGTGGTTTTTTCAATTTTTAAAGTCCAAAACGTCGATCCAAATCGTTAGATGTGTTCTCTATATTAAAATATGCTTGGAGACCAAATTTTATATTTTTTGAATTTTTTTTTACTATTTATTAAGTCACTTTGTAAATTGCTGATCCAACGGTGGCTTAACCAAATAGTAAAAAAAGAAGCCACCGTTGGATCAACGATTTTCAAAGTGGCTTAATAAATAGTAAAAAAATTCCAAAAAATGTAAAATTTGGTCTCCAAGCACATTTTAATATAGGAAACACATCTAATGGTTTGGATCGACGTTTTGGACTTCGAAAATTAAAAAACCACTTGGTTGCACGAGATCTTAGGAACAACTGATTTGATATTAGCCAACCTCTATATATATATATATATATATATATATATATATATATATATGAAAAATATGTATATATCTACGGATATTTAATTGGTATCCGTTTAATATCCGATATGTATTCGTATTCATATTTGTCTAATATCTGATTCATATTCGAAAAAGAAAGACAAACACGAATGTGGTTTTACCGCTATCCGATCCGTATCCGATATGTTTGCACCCCAATGCCCAATCTCAATCTCTCTCTGATACGAAATCGGTAAATTTAAATAAATGATAAAATTGAATTAAATAAATGATGAAATTTCTTGTGGATTTATATTAAACAACTGAACGGTTTGTTCTTCAACTTTCTTAAAAAGAAAAATAAAATATTCATTAAATTTGAAAATTAGATCTGTTTTAGTTTGCCGAGCATAGTTGAAACAAAATGATAAGTTTTTGGGTTCCACAAGTATTCTAAAAAAAATGAAAAATTGTCCTGATAATTATAAACAATGAAAAGTTTGTTATGGACTTTGTACATTGCTTTCCTCCAATAGAAAAAAGGCGTGCACTAACTTTTAATTTGGTCAGAATGACTTTTCTTGACAAGATATTTTTGGGTCCTTTGTTAGGCTATTACAAGTAACATATATAACTGTGAAAAGGTAATATGAGAATCATATTATGTGAACATGATGGATGCCCTCTAGAACAAACCCAAAAGTTGTGTACATCACTGGTCATGTTCAAAAGAAATATTCCAATCAACCATCTTTTTCTCTGAATTATTCCACCATTGTAAATTCATTCCCTAGCTATCTCCTTAATTACATGTTATTGCAAAACTATTGCTTTTGATAATTATTTATTTTAACAATTTTAATATATATATATTTTTACAATATTCCAGCATTGTAGAAAAGATCTACATGTTGTACATATTATGTTCATAAAAAATTGATGAAATTCAATATATTTTTAGACATATATTAAGAGGCTTAAAATTTCAAAATCCAAGATTAAAGTTTCTTGATGTATCGTCAAACTGTACTCAGACTGCATGAAATTTGATTATTATTCTATTTATATGTTCAATATCATATTTATAAATTTATTTAAAATTTTCACTTTATTTTAATTAATTTTAAAAATATTTTATAATTGTCAAAACAATTTTACCAAGTAAATTAATCCTGCTCATTATTAATATACTAACCAGGTTAATTACTAAGTCGTTGTAACTAATTATGTATTATGACATTTTTATGGAAGTTGGAGGTACTCTGAATGTCAAAATCACGTTAGATGATAAAATTTGACATTGTCCCATAAACTTTTGTAGTAACAAATTAAAGTACCATTCTTACCATTTCTTGAATTAAATACAAAAATTGGACTCACTTAATGGTCCTATTTTGTAGCGAATTAAGTTGGAGATAATGTACGAGGAAATTAGAGAGGTCCCTATTCTAACTTGCTGTATGAAGTTTGTATTAATTGAACAATCCAAATTAATGGCCAATGAATAACATCCGGTACAAAGTGTTAATTACTTTTTTTTTTTTATTATTAGACTTAGTATATAGACATCACAAGATCAAATTATTACAAAACCTTCTGATTTTAAAACAAAGTTGAAAGGGGTTTTTATTATTTAGTTTTTTAGTAAGGAAGTGCTTCAAGGAAATAGATGGGAGAAGTTAGGGGTTAAACTAGAAAATTGAGATTGATGATGAATAAGTTACTGTAGTGTGATTTTATTTTATAAAATAGCTAATGGGTATAAATCGTTATAATAAATATAAATTCTAAAGACAAAACTGTCAACTTTTTATTTTACAGCCCTATTTAATACATTAATATGTCCTCAGAAGGGGAGAAGAATGTGAACATGATCACCAGCTCTGATTGAGGTCCGTTACATGATCCGGATAAAAAAAATTACAGGGTGCGTTTAGATGAAGCAAGAATAGCACTATTTGTTTGAACCATTCAGTGTTTGAATGAAGAGCTACCCATTTTTTTTGTTTTGTTTGCCTTAATTTATAGTTAGCTTACTATTTTACTAAATCAAAAATTGAATTAGCAACTATTCTCAGTAATTCACGTGCCCCTCCATCAAATTAAAACACACTCTTTTCGGAATCTAAATATAGAGAAGATGAATTCTCTTGTGTTTCATCTCATTACACAATTTGATGAACATAATTTTGGACCAATTTGATGAGAAGTGAATTGGGGAAGGAAGAAGTCGCTTTCCATCCGTAGCTAGCTGCATGCCCCCAGACCAATAGACCATGATCCATCTCTATCTCCAACTTTTTCTTTTTCCTTTATGAGCACCCCTTCTCAGTTCTCACCCTTACATTATTAAATCAAATCTTGTTACCATGTCAATGATCCATCCAACAAAGCTACAAGGCTACAAGGCTTCCAATGCACAAATGTCAACTAACACCAGATAAGAGTCATAGAGCAGCAGCTGCTGGCGCTGCTGCTGCTGCTGTTGGAAGTAGGAACCAAGTCGGTGCTTCAATTGCAGCTACTGCATTCTACCAGCAATTGCAGCTACATGCAGCAGCTGCTCCCTGCACTGCACCTCTGCCATATATCCTCTGCAATGAAACAGTAATCAATCACATGCATCATGCATGCTATATAATTATTTATTTATTTTGTTATCCAAAATTTAGTACTTACAATACCAACATGCTGTTATTATTTTTATTTTTTTGAAGCATAGGAATAGGATAGCTCACCAACAATTTTCATTAATAAAAGAAAAGGTATTTACGTAATTTTTACAATAATTTGGGTTGTATTTTAATTGACACGCATGAACGAACAAGCATGGAGTCACACACAAAAACCCCAATCCTTTTATGTATTGTCTTTCATCAAAATAAACATAAAATGTTGTCATTTTTGTGTACCAATAATAATATAGATCACATTCACATTCACGGTTAATAACAGATTCCAAAAATGAAGATTTGATAGATGTTAGAATTCTTCTAAAATTCTTAAACATACATATTTTAAGACAATCAATGCTCAACAACAAATAAGGCTTTAAAATTAATATTAGTTGCCTTTTAGAAAATCATTATATAGTGCAAAATAAAAGATAAAAAAGAATCTTAGAATATCACTTAAAAAAAATATATATATATATATATATATATATATATAATTTGTCAGACGGCTGTTTGGAGAGGTTAATTGTAGAGCAGACTGACAGCTTTGTGACTGTTGAAAATAAATAATTTGGGTACTGAGCCAATCGTTTGGTTGTTTCCTTCTTTACAGTTTACAGTGGGGAGGGCTGTTGCTCTACTGCTCTACTAGCCAGCCAAGAGGCATAGCGTCATCCCCACAGCTAGCGCAATTGAAATCCATCCCATGCATGCCATCATCATCTCTCTCTCTCTCTCTCTTTCTGTCTTGTGCGGGCGTATACACAGCGTACAAGGAAGGAACCCGTATCATTAGGTGTCACGCTGTCGCATGGGCAATGAGTGTGCACCTAAGCCTAATCAACCTTATATTGTTTTAGCTCTCTAAACTACTATGCACCGCTATTCCAATTCCACGATGGAATTTGCACCCAAAAAAAAAAATAATGGGTGCATTTGGACTTTGGATGGATGGAAAATAGTCACTAATTCGCATTAGTACTATTTTGAGTTACTATTTTTCGTTTGAGTGTTTAGATTATTCTTTGTTTGTCTTTTATGGATTTTCTTACTATTTTACTAACCCAACAAAATATTGAATTAGTTATTATTCTCAAATTTGAGATTAGCTCTATTCTTATTCTATTTCTTGTTTCATTAAAGCGTTCCCATTGGAATTTGCAGTCCTTATTTTATATTTACTTATCTATATCAAATGCACCATGGTTTACTACTTCAATTATCTTCTCCATTCTTGATTTCCAATTTCAAAATCTGAAAGTTGATCTAAACCGCTCAATATGATTTTCATAATAAAATACTTGGAGATCAAATTTTATATTTTTTGTAATTCTTTTACTATTTTTTTAGATAGGTACAAAATCATTATTTGTAGGAGATTCTAGACTATCTAGAAAAGTGATATTGTAAATATTTAAAAAAAAATTCCAAAAAATATAAAAATTAGCCTCCAAGGCTCCAAGCATATTTTATTATGAAGATCATATTGAGTAGTACAAATTGACTGTTCGGACTTTAAAAATAGAGATAAGGATGTGAAACATAATTGGAAAACAAAACCATGGTGCATTTGATCCCTCTTAAAATACTTATATTTAATGCAAAAGTTATTTATATGTATATTTTATACGATGAGGGTTCAAATGCACCATAGTTTTGTGCTCCAATTATGCTCCACATCTTTATCTCCATTTTCAAAATCCGAACAATCGATCTGAACCGCTTAAAATAATTATTACAATAAAATATGCTTGGAGACCAAATTTTACATTTTTTAGAATTTGTTTACAATTTTTTAAGTAGGTACAAAATCTCAGTTTTCAGGAGATCTTGGACCATCCAAAAAAGCGATATTGTACCTACAAAAAAAAATAGTAAACAAATTCTAAAAAATATAAAATTTGGTCTCCAAACATATTTTATTGTAATAATTATTTTTGAGTGGTTCGAATCGATTGTTCGGATTTTGAAAACAGAGATGAAAACGTGGAGCATAATTGGAGCACAAAACTATGGTGCATTTGAACCCTCCTCATTTTATATATATTAAGAGTGAGACTACAGTACTGTGTACAGTGCATATTGATCCGTACTATGATTGATCCATACTATGGATCAATATATTTATTTTTAAAGTCCAAACAAGCATCTAAACCGTTCAACATGAATTTTATATGAAAATGTAATTGTAGATCAAATTTTCTATTTTTAAATTTTTTTTACGAGATAGGTAAAAAACACTTGATTAAACAAATTTAGACTATTCAATATAATGAAAGTTTTGTTTATCTTAAAAAAAAAAAATTAATGTAAAATTTTAGTCTTCAAGTAGATATGTTTCATATGAAGATCATATTGAATTGTTCAGAATGATTATTTGAATTTTGAAAATGAAAATATTGATCCATAGTATCGAATGATATGCGGTATGGATAGTATCATAGCCTCACTCACATATAGCAATAAAGTATACAAAACTTTATCATTTTTTTTTCTTTTAATCATGATAACGTGAGGTATAAATATATTTTCATTCAGTGTTAAATACTTTTCAAAAATAAAATGAATATATATCAATTACAGCCTTACAGGTAAGGACATGCATGCAGTTATGACTCCTATAAAAAAATCATGCCATAGGCCTACATGGTAACAAACGTGACATCCTTGTTTTTCTTATCATGGTTGTATAGTTTTCTTTTTATATGATGAAAATAAATAGATGTTGTTCAATATATTTTTAAAGGTGCAAATATTTTTATATAAAATTGAATAAAAGCATATATATCACATCACCAAATCTAACTAGTTGAGATGTCATGCAAAAGAAAATTTATTCTGAGTTTTAATTTAATGTAAAAAATAAATTATGCTGTCATAATATGAAGAAGTATATGAGAACCTTTCAGATTGAATTTAAATGTCACAATTAACTGATATAATACCGAAATTCAGACAAATTTTTATTTAGTAATGTAAAAGGTAAAAGTATTATCCAACTTCCAATCAAGATACCATATCCATCTGCAAACTAAACATGAAGTGAATTAACATATTATATACAATTTTACTATTTCTAAAAAAAAAATTACTTCGAAGATTTGATTGTTGCATTTTTATCAAATAATCTTCATATCTGAGTACATTACACATGCACTTAGTGCTGCCTATACAAAAATCATACAGTTCGAGTCGAGTCAATATCTATAGGTAATCCGCCGATTTGAGACCGAGTCGGAAGATCAAAATTTATATCAAATTCATTTAAGGTCCTTCATGTGGATGTTGTATGTTTGAAACTCAGATGGAGAATATCTTTTATGATTTTTTAGTTGGAAGATTTTATCCCATTTTATCTCAAATAAAAGAAGTTACAGTTTATATTTGAAATCCAACATTATTTGCCTGATTAATAAGATGCACATTTTATGTTTATAAAAAATCATAATATTTAATGAATGTTTTACCATACTAATGGTGATTTAAAGTTTCAACGATTTGAAATTAATTGTCCTTAATACATAATCAAACAATATTCAAATTGTATTCAACTTTATTTTTGGACGATTTATATATCTATTTTTTTTTTTTTTTTATCGAATTATCTTAAAGAAATTATCGAGTTTGTGATGAAGTGATCTATCAGGTTATATAAATTATTCTGATCCAACTAATATATCAGGTTATATAAATTTCTAATTTACGGATTGAAACTGCATTTGTATAAAACTAAAGCGATATTATTAGTAAGTAATTCAGCCAGGAGCAAAGCCATGCTTTCACGCTATAGAGATCAAATATGAATGAAAATCAATCATATAAAATATTATTATTACAAATAGAAATTAATTTTACACTACGTATAGCATTTTACTATAAACTATATAGAGAATTAAATAAAAATACAAAAAAAAAAATTGAAAATCTATTGATCCTATTTCTTTACTGTGGCTCTGCCACTGAACTCAATTGATTTAATCCATCAGGTTATGTAAACAACTATATAAATTTAAATTTAAGTTCTATTGTACGGATTGAAAAAACTAAATTGCATAAACCTAACACAATATTCCTAATTTGTAAGCAATTCGATTTAATCTATCAGGTTATATATATAAACATCTAAAATAAAATTTTATTGTACGGATTGAAAAGTAAATTGAATAAACCTAACGCGAAATTACTAGTGAGCAATTCAATTAATTGAATCTATGAGGTTACATAAGCACCTAAATAAAGTTCTATTGTAATTGTTAAATAAATTGCATAAATCTAACACAATATAACTAGTAAGTTATTTAGGTGATTTAATCTGCGTTCATTTATATATGTCAACCTAAAAGACAATTATAAAGGCTAGAGCTTTTATGAAATATATGTAGCTTTGAGACAAGGATGGCCCGATCAAACATAACCTATTAATTTAATAGTGGCTCTACCTTAGATTGAGCCTATAGATAGAGTGAGAAAAATGACACAATAGAGCCGATACTGTCACGGAACGGTACGATTACGGTACGAAACAGTGCGTCACATGTGACGATTATGTGTCGTGATTATTCGTGTGTCATGGCCATCTTTTAAAAATTTGACATGGCACATCATGTCACACAAAAGATCTGGTCACAGTATGTGGTCACGAGTCACATATAATTAGAACCGTTAGATCTTAATCAAATAATGAATTTTGAATAAATTAACCTAAATTATGAAAAAAAAATAGTCAAACGTGACCAGTCACGTTTGGACATGGCAGGTTTGGGTATAGCATGACTCGCGTGCCGTGACCACCTTTGATATTTTGATCACGGCACGACACATATGACTATTCACTTAATCACAACACGACATGGTACGAGACTAAAGTCACGGCACATTTTTACCATTACCGATAGAACAGAACGAACAATTTAGTAAATTATTTTAATTTTTCCATCTGTCAACATTAAATGCAATCAGATCCCTAATTATGAGAATGATATGACACATTAATAATAGATGGGATCTGGATAAAAATATCTAGGTTTATTTGCAAAACAGATTGGGTATGATCCGAATATTGTTTAGGAGGCTCCAATTAGTTCTAATAATCGTCTCAGATATTTTTGCCATGCCCTCACTATCTTGAATTCTGAGGCATTAATTTCATTTTTCATATGCCATCACGGGTTTTGAAGCACAAAATGGTCAGAACTCAGAAATGTGGACTCTACTCAAATTAAAGTATATATTTCAATAAAAGAAAGGGACAATTTCATGTGCTCCCTCGAAAATTTCAAAGTTATGTATTCCCCCCTTATAATTCATAATTTCCTATTTACCTTTTTAAGTTTAAAAAACTCACAAATTTATCTAATTAATTGTCTTATTCATTAAAACTCATTTTAAATTATAAAGTAGCCATTTTAACCATAAAAAAAATAAAAATATGTAGCATGTCCGGTTGTTGAGGACAATTAATTTATTTTCTTACTTATAACATGCATACAAATTTATACTTTAATATTACTATGTATACATCAAAAATAAATAAATGAATCATTTGCTATTAGAAACCGACCAACATATATAAGTAGATACTCTATTACATAGTAAGCAAGAAAGAACATGTTGAGTGAGCCAACAATTGTCATTGCCCTCAACAAAAACATGTTGAGTGAAAAATAATGTGCTTGGGGTGTCATGAAGCAATACAACACATTCCTTGTATTATTAGAGAAAGATGAGGAGAGCAGAAGCAAAGAAAGAGAGAGAAGAAAAAGAAGTAGATAGAAAGAGAAGAGAGAAAGACTTGGGAAATGAATTTTGGTTGAGAGCTAGAATAGTTAGAATAGCGTAATTTGGAATTAGTAATTGAGAATAGAGAAAAATAGTGAATTTTCATATTAGTATGAAAATAGTGTTATTCAGATTAGTAAATTTGTTGTTTGGATTGTATATTTTGAATAGTGAATAGTTGTAATCGAGAAAGAATATTGTTAACAAGGTACTAATTAAGAGAAAATATAGATAAGTGGAGTCTCGAACGAATTGTCATGACTTGGAGATAATGTAAGTAGCATAAATAGTAGTGATTCCAACATTTATAAGGTATAAAAATAACATCTATTCTAACTATTCTGAATAGCAAAAATCTTTTTTGGATGCAATTGTTATTCCGAAAAGCTCTTATTCTAGAATAGTATTTATTCTTGACACGTTCAAATATACCTACAACTTGTTCCACTCACTTTTCTATTGCCAAAAAGAAGAAGAAGAGCAGGAGAAGAAAATAAAAAATGCACCGCTTGTCTTGGAGATTAAGAACCCTCAAAATAGTAAGACGGACAGTGACGAGAGTAGCGACCACATCTGATTCAAGACAAAATATGAAATCGGAAGCACCTACTCAAGACAACAACAAGAAGCTACAGAAGTAGATCGTCAAATACATAAGCAGAGGAGAAGAGATGGGGAAACAGGTGGAGGAGGTGTGACATCACCTTAGGCGATTTAGAAATCGTATTTAGAGGCAGAAGCGGTGACCTTTATACCAAAGGTAGACTTAGGTCAAAAGAATGGGGTCAACCAACTCCATATTTAAAAAAAAAATTGTATTACGTATGATTTTTAATATAATTTAGAGTAAAATATCATGTTATTATAAAATTGATCTTCATTTTTCATAGAATATTTTTATATATATGATTAATTTTCATTGTGTGTTTGATCTCCGTAGTTCTAAAGTCCATGATATTTTTTCAATTCAAACCCAATAAAAATATACAACTGCGAAACCATTTTACCGAGATATTATATTCATTTTTGTTATTTTGTTATCCCAAAACTGAAAAGTTCTGGAGCTTTTTCTGATTGCAAGGATTCTATAGCTCCCAACTCAATTTCAACACAGAAGAAGATAATATTTACAAAATAATAATATATAGATTCTTATCTACACAGCTAGCTTAGATAAACCGGTGTAGAGATACATGAAAGAAAGAAAAATAAATTAGTTATGATAAATGTAATTTACGGAGCGGGGAGGTTTTCTGACGGTTATCGAACCAAAATCCGTTAATTAATAAAGTTTTTCGATATGCTTGGAGATTCGTTCGAACATATTAATAATATGAGAACGGAGTGGGTTGGATTCCCATCGGATCTACTTTAAGGTTCAACGAGCTTTACGATTGTCCGATTCATCTTAAAATTTGTACGCACAAAAATTGAAACAAAACCGCACTAAATTTTAAGCATTGCACACGAATCTTAAAGCAAATTAAACAGTGATTGAACCCGTCGAACCAAAGTAGGTCTGATGGGCATCAGACATACTCTCAAGTCTATTTAAATCTATATTAATTTTATAATTGCTCTGCGAATTTAAAATGTCCATCTAAATTTTAATGCAAATCAAACAATTTAGATTGAATATCGGAACAATTTTAATCCGATGTTGAAAGGGTAATTAGAGAAGAGAGAATTTCATAAATGCAAGAATTTTATTTATTTCTTGATTAATCTATGATTACAACTATGTTCTATATATAAAGTCATGTTTAATTAAAATTCTGCCACTAACAAACTCTCTAACAACATTTGCCTATATTGGTTTTGTGTCCTCAATTGACGTTGTTTGTGTTCTTAACAACCTATTTTGCCATTGATCTTGGGCTTATGAACCTCATTTGCATTTGTTCTTGTGCATAGAAACCTTATTTGTCCTTGTTCGTGTGCTTAACAACATCAATTGTCGTTGTTCATTTGATTTTTAAGCTCTTTTGCCCTTGTTCTTGTGCTTAGCAACATCATTTACAAATGTTTTTGTGCTTAACAACCTGATTTGTCGTTGTTCTTGCGCTTTGCAACATAATTTACCCTTAATCTTGTACTTATGAACCTCATTTGCATTTGTTCTTGTGCTTGGGAACCTCATTTTCCCTTGTTTCTGTGCTTAACAGTCTCAATTGGCGTTGTTTGTGTACTTAACAACCAACATGATTTTTAAGTCTAAATAATCGATCCGAACATTCAACATGATTTTCATACAAAAATATGCTTGGATTACAAATTTTATAATTTTTAGATTTTTATACTAATTGTTTAAAGAGGTATAAACTTACCATTTTGAATGGTTTAGAATTTTCTAAAAACAGTGATTTTGTTCATATCTTAAAAATATTAAAAAAATATATAAAATATTATATCCAAGCACATTTTAATATGAAGATTATATTGAATCGTTCGAGTCGCCTATTCAAACTTTAAAAATAGAGATAACAATGTTGGAATAGAATATGGCACAAAACCAATAGTGAATTTTAACCCTATTCCTTGTTCGGTTTTGTTTGCTGCTATATCCTCTGTGATTGAGACTGAACTGGAGATGTCCATCCGAACCCCTCCTCTTATTCAGCTAAACAAAGTGTAAAACAATACTAAAAATAAAATATAGTCAACGGCACTCGTGCAGTATATCTGTTGTCCTCGATCATTTTTACATCGAATTGTGATCGAATCTTAAAGAAATTATAATTCTACCATGCATGAATGCATGCATGCACGAACAGAACATTAATTTGGGACCCCAAAAGAAATTAAATATAATTGTATGTAATTTAAAATGATAAATGGGGACCTCGTAATTGTTTGCATTAGGTTGACTGGTCGATCGAGTTACTTTGGCTTAAAAAAACACTTACTAATTAATTCCTTAATTATACATTGTTTTCTTGTAAAAAATAACATTAATTATTATAATGTTACACGAGCAAAATAATGTCCTCCGTACACATATATATAACGCCACTTGCCAGTTGTTATGATTATTAAATGCACTCGGTTTGCTAATTAATTTAAAAAGATTACCAATAAGATGTTGCCATGTATTGAGCATAATTAATTTCATTAATTGATGAGTCAACAATTTCTGTCCTGGTTTCGTTTACATCTGTTTTTCTGATCTCTTCATTCTGATAGACAAAAGTTATACAGTTTTTGGATCCAAATAATAATTTATTGTAGAAATTTTAATTTTAGTTTTGACGAAAAACCATGAAGTACGTTGTAGCACAATAAACAAAAAAGATTCAATTGACATAAATTTTCATTTTCAATGATCCGTAATTACTTAAATAGTATAGTATAGTATAACTATATATTTAGTTTTGGACTAAATTAAATAACAAAAAAAAATGTTTGATAAGCGTATTTTATTATTTTATTTGATAACTTATCACTGTTGTAGTATAATTATCACTTTAGTTAGTTCAACATCACTAACAAGGAAACATTCTAAAAACAAACAAAAAATAAAAATAAAAATATTATTGACTATTGAGAGAGTACATGTGATTAGAATAGCATGATAGATTCTTGCTTGATCCGTGATGGGTGTAAAATATGAATTAGGATTTAAAAGGAACCCCTTCTTTCCTTTCTTACATGCACAAAAAGAAATAAACAAAATGACAGAAGAGATGGCAATCATTGATAGTGCAGTAGTGTTTCTTTTACGCTTGTGAGGAAAGATTCGGTTGGTTTAATTTGTGGGCGGGATTGATCACGCGCTTGTCAATAAATTAGCATATGCCAATGCCATGCTAGAGAAAGGAGAAAGGAGAAAGGAGAGAAAAAAATCAAATTGAGATCTCTGTCATGATATTTTCATTGTCACACACACATATATATATGCACTATAACAAATAGTTCTCAATGGACCCATTTAGACATGGATGGATGGATGGATGGTGATGGTGAGAGGAGAGGAGAGAAACCCAAAATGCTCCAGTATCTTCTCCC
Source organism: Carex cristatella (assembly GCA_024447775.1). Taxonomy (NCBI): domain Eukaryota; kingdom Viridiplantae; phylum Streptophyta; class Magnoliopsida; order Poales; family Cyperaceae; genus Carex; species Carex cristatella. Next base: position 8,068,580 of record JAJHPF010000016.1, read on the forward strand.
CCCTATGGCCCTATCTACTCCGATTGTGACTTGTCAACATTATTAATTTGGAAACAATTCTACCATTCCATCTGTCTTTCATTTTATATATATATATATATCTGTGTGTGTATAACTCCATTAATTAATTGGTTATTTGATGAAAAATAATGTTTTAATTTATACAATGCTCTGATTTGTAATTTATGATATTCTGACTTATAACTATAATTACTAATTAAATTTTAAGAAATTTATTTAAATTTTAACTATAAATTTAATCCGAATTACCAATTAAACATTCAGAGAGGAGACAAAAAAAAATTCAGAAAAGAGCAAAACCAGTTGGAACCGATAAATCTCCACTAAAACTCAAAATCCAGAAGGTAGCTGCCGCCCTGTCTACACTGGGTACGCCGTTGCATACAATAATGCCATAGTCGATCTTAATTAATTTTCAATTGATAAGAGTATATATGTGGGCTAGACACGTGTTTTCTAGCTAGTTTAATAAATTACTAACATATAGGAATTAATGAATGGCACTTTGGTTGGAGTTATTATAAATTAAAATATGGCCAGCTAACAAATTTTAGCGAAAGCGATGGCGAAATCAGCGCCCTGAAAAAAATTTAAAAAATTCTAAAAGTAGAAACTTGCACGCATTATAATTTTTTTTTTTTGTTGTTGTAAACCCAATAAAATCATGAATACGATTATACGTATGTTAAGTTTTTTAAAGTGTAAATCTAGACACGTGTGTTTAAACTTTTTTGTGAAAAAAAAAATTTACAATTCGGATCTGTGGGTGCAAAAGGATTTGAAACCCTTCCTGGCCTTCTTTTCAGATTTTGGACTTAGACAGATAATTACCCATTCTAATCATTTAACAAAAAATCACAAATTTTGTTGCATAATGAAAGAAGTTGTAACTAAGAACTAATTTTTGGTCTAATGAAAAAAATAATATTTTATGTGCAAATTAAAGGATGCATTTTAAAAATCTGAATAGAAAAACATTTATGAACATGAAAATTCTGAAGATTAGATCTCCATTTTCTTCTCTAAAAAAATGTAACTAACTCGTTGAGCCGACACCTACTTCTATAAAAAAAATTACACATTATAAAAAAAAAGTAATATCTGCTAAAAATTATATATCAATAATTTTATGAAACTAATCCATTAATAGTTTGTTGGGGGCAATATTACCTTAATTTTTTTAATTAATAATTAGCCGATGGAGTCAATCTCAAAGTTGCATCTCAATTTTGGTCGCATAACTTTCAAATAAAAATAAAATTAAAAATTAAAAATGCATATATATATATAAGATGAGGATGGTTCAGATATCTCTATATTCTGTGCTGTATCTCTATTCTTTAAAACCGTATCATATATATATATATATATTATTTTCTCTACATATACATACAAAAATTATTACATTTCAGTTTTGTCTTTTAGAAGTTGACAAATTAAAGTTTAGAATTTATCCATATCAATGTAATTTTTTTATAAGCTATTGATGTCAATCAAAACAAAGTTGAAATGTCGTAAATTTTTATATGTGCATAAATAAAATAATAAAAATCAAATCTAACAATTTTACTTCATATTTGAGTTTTTAAATATAAGTTATTAACGTTTTAAAAAATAAAATGATGATGAAAACACATAAAATAAAGACAAATAAGATATAATCGTCAAATAAATAAACAAAAAACAAAAAGTTAATGTCACAAGGCTCTACCTTTTGACACACAGTACACTAGCACAAGCAGCCAATCAAGTCAATTATTTGCTAGATTTGCATGTAAAGAATAAAGAGATACCATTCATATATGATTCACTCGGTAAGAAAGAGACGTATATCTCTCCTTTCAAAAAAAAAATTAAAATGCCATTTTTTTATTGTGATCAGTTACCAATTTTTGAGTCGGTAACCGCAGTTTTCCCTCTTACCCGAGAGTCAAGATTCGTGAAGATCAATGCCTTTCCACCTACTCCAGAGTCCAGAGTGTCGAGCTGTCCGGTATGTCTCAAAATTCGTGCACATTGATTCGCACGAATCTTAATATTATCCGTACTAGTTAAGTCTGATCACTCCTCTCTCCCTCCCCTCCCCCTTCTCCTCTCCTCTCCTCTCCTACTTTATTCTAAAGCACACCTGGGTTGTTCGGCAAGAGCGAATTAATAGTGAAGGATTAAGAGTCTAAGGAGCGCTAAGAAACTAATGTTCGGTTGTCATAATCTGTAGGTGAAAACTAAGAAATCTAAAGTAAGGAGTAGAGATGTCTTAAGGTCTGGGCAGACGATTAAGATCCGGACAAAATGAGACGATCTTAATCCACGCTAAAGAACTGATGTTCGGCATGATTAAACGGCTAAGGAAGCTAAAAGAAGTAAATTAAACCTTAAGGAAACTTAATCCCTTGTTGCCGAACAACCAAGTATAAAAATTATTGTACTTCTTGGGTTGGCATAGCCTCCTCTCCATTATTATTTAGATTTTACTTGTAACTTGTTTAGATGTAGGCTTTACTTTGTAGGTTGAGTAATTATGGTGCTATGCATATTACATATTGATATATGTTATGAATTTGTATATTTGTTTTCAAAATTTAAATAGTTGACTTGAAATATTCATCATGATCTTTGTATTAAATATAATATTAAAATATATTTAGAGAACAAATTTTACAATTTTTTAATTATGATTTTCAACAGAAAAAAAATCACTAACAAAATCATTAAATCATGTAATTTTTTACATATTAATTTTTTTTTAAAAACTATAAAGTCTGGTCTCCAAAAATATGTTCATGAAAAAATTATATTGAAAGATTTGAATTAACTGTTTAAATTTTAAAAATAAAAAAATATATTTATAACACAGTTCGTTATATAATACTAATATCCATATCGCCGTAATCTCAATTTTATTTTTTCAATAGTTCATTTTGCTTTGTATTGCTCAACATTTTTAGAAACTGAACAATTACGGACCGGGCCGGGCCTTTCCTCTACAAAAGAATGTGCATTTGCTCTTTTGAAGATAAAAGGGACCACAAAAAGGCCTTCTATTCTTTTCTCTTTTTTTTTTAAATAGGAAAAGTTTGACACTTGCACTGAAAATAAATTTGCTTCTAAACTTGTAATTTATTTTATTTATTTATAAAAAGTTGCTGTTTCCGTTAAACTTGGAGCTAAACAAAAAGCAGGTTTCAATAATATAAAACCACATGCTCCTATGTCAATGACAATAATTCACAAGATGTTTAATTATAAAATATATATATATATATATATATATATATATATATATATATATATATATAATTTCCTATATCTCTAAAACCTATGTCTGATCAAGTTGGCTGTGCTGACACATATACTTTATTCAACTTCAAGAGATATATTTAGTAGTGCTAACTGCTAAGTAAAGTTATTCATATATGATTTTTTTTCTTGCTGCTTTTTATGCCTAGATATTTATTCCCCTGTATTTTTAAATCAGACGGTTAGAATTGAATAGCAAAGGCCTACTTTGTAGGCATGAATAGCAGCACTTGCAACCTATATTAGGATATAATTTTGTTCTTGGGACCTGAAACAAGTAGGAATTAGATTGGGAATAAGAGTTATTCTAGTAACAACACTTGTTTCCTATTTTAACAATTGCAGTAGGCAGTAGGAAGGTATGGATCTAGTTATTGCTATAAATTCCATGAAATGCCAGAAAGTATGACAAATGTAATGCAATATGTTACATAACAAATTTACTTAAATGGTCCCTAAATTATCATCCCCTCTCATTGTGGTCCCTAAATTATCAATGTTTTCTGGTCTCTTACTGTTTGCACATGTTCTTTTCTGTTGATTTGGTACATAGAAAATATTTTGGAAGTAATAATAATTTAGTAAATAACATTATAGTCAAAATATTGTTCCCTTTTTTGCAACAATGTCCAAATATTGTAGTGATATGAAATATATATATATATTCATATAGACAAAGTCTTCTATGGACATAAGGACCTATTTGTAAAATGAACATATTTTTATTTTCAAAGTTCAAACAGTCGATCCGAACCGTTCATCTTGTTCTTCATATTAATTTGTGCTTGGAGACCAAATTTTACATTTTTCTGAATTTTTTTACTATTTATTAAGATGGGTACAAAATTCAATGGTCTGAATTTGATATTTTTTTTTACCCATCTTAATAAATAGTAAAAAAATTCAGAAAAATGTAAAATTTGGTCTCCAAGCACATATTAATATGAAGAACAAGATGAACGGTTCGGATCGACTGTTTGAACTTTGAAAATAAAAATATGTTCATTTTACAAATAGGTCCTTATGTCCATAGAAGACAAAAAAAAATATATATATATATATATATATATATATATATATATATATATATATATATTTAAAGAGTATATATCAGTTTACAATTGTTACTTTGAATATATAGATAATGAATTTTCAAATCAAATTAAATAAATGGAAATTAAAAGTAAATTGATAGGTATGTAATTGGACTTATAAATAAGCTAACAATTAAATTTCAAGCAATTCAAGAATTGTTTGATGAAATTGAAATTTCAAATCACTTGAAACATATTTGAAATCTTCTCATTATAGACATGATATGTGGATAATATAAATCATTCCTATAATATTAGGTTTCAAATTTAAACTTTATTTTTCACAATTGTCAAAATAAATAATTGTTATGTGATTCTTCCTCATATATAAATCATATTTTGAATTGATGAACGATATCTCATTGATATTCTTACTTCCATTAAGTATCACCAATATAACAGTTTGCTCAGCTTGGTGAATTTAAAATAGTAAGATATGTATATTCCAAGAAGATGCAAAAAAAAAAAGGTTATTTGAACTAAAATGTCAACACAAGAATTTAAGGAATAAAATTGATGCTTTAACAAAGCACACATATGACTGAATATGATTTATGTCATGACAATAAATATCCATATATTCGCCCAAATATACTCAAAATATTATACAACTGACCACTATTTGAAAATGAAAAGAAAATCAGGATGCTGATGCCTGGAACTGGAATGCATAATTCTGAAAGTTTATTTCCCAGAAAAAGTGTCTTATTTTATTTTAATGCGATTTACGTATCTAATTTTGACTGGCCAATTGTAGCAGCTCAGTGACAGAAAGTAGTGTATTAACAACTTCAGAAGTCAGAACAGATTAAATTAAGCACTTTGCATTGGGGCCACTAATATGATTTAATTATATATATTGTCAAGCTTATTATAAAAACACCCACACCTAAACCAGTTTGCACAAGTACTGAATAATTAAATTAGCTGCTATTCCAACTGTTCGGAATAGTCACTAACTCAATATTTAATTAAAACATCGAAACAACGGTTATTTTAAATAGCTCGCTAACCGAAGTTATCGTAATTTTGAATCCATCGAAACACACCGAAAATTTCATTATATGGATTTTGAATCCCTGTCATTGGTATCAATGTAGACTACAAAAATTGAAGATAAAGTTATATGCACTTTCCAAAATCAAGAAGAAATTAGCCTATATTTGTTTTGCAAAGCACAAAGTGTACTGGCAATGGCAATGGCAATGGCATGCTCAAAATTATTCGCCTTTTAGCTCCCTATTCGACCCACTATTGATATTGAAAATTGATATTGATATATATTCCCAAGTTTTCTTGTAAGCTTCAAGTTTAACCAGAACAACTATATCATTTGTGGCATATATATGTTTGCACTTGTGTTGCGAATCATTTGTTGGTCTCTTCAACTCGATCGCTGTATATTTGACTATACATATACAACAAGAGCAATTAAGTAGAACACTTTTAGGGAAACTAAAAGTGCTTCACATATCACCGATTCTAGCATTATCCGTACGCCTATACTTAGTTAGGGGCATCAGCTCCAAAGTGTAAAAGAATCGTGCCTACACCTCTTTCTTTCTTTCTTTAATGAGATACTTTTTTTTATTTTTTTTATAAACCATAATTTAAAAAAAAAAATTATGAAACCAATATAATTATTTTTTTTGGGATCGAAATGGTGTTTTGGTCCAATGTAGTTTTACACCGAAGGCTACACATGTTCTTCTGAAAAACTGTAAAATCACATCAGACCGAAATGGCATTTCGGTTTTTATGATTTTTATAAAAAAAAAAATAATCATGTTGGTTTCATAAAATTATTTCTTTTAATTATGGTTTATAAAAAAAAATTAATGAAATAAGGAAATCGGATTACCTACTAATACACTTCTTTAAGAGAAATAAATTATTTCAGAAAATATTTTTAAATGAAACGCCATTAGTTCAAAAAGAGGAGGGCACAAATGACCTATTACTTCACGCCCCAATCGTATACCAACATCTTTATCTTCAATTTCAAAGTTCAAACAGAGCATCCGAACCGTTCAACATGATATCCATGTTAAAATATAATTTGAGACTAAATTTTATTTATTTTGGAACTTTTCTACTATTTTTTAAAATAGGTACAAAATCATTGTTTTAGATGGTCCACAATTTTTTGAAACACAGTGATTTTGTATCTATCTTAACAAAATAGTAAAGAAAAATTCAAAAAATAAAAATTTAATCTCTAATCATATTTTAACATGGATATCATGTTAAGTGATTCAGATATTTTGTTTGAATATTAAAATTGAAGACAAAGTTGTGGGGTGCGATTGGAGCATGAAACAATTGGACATTTAAGACCTCTTCAAAAATTAATCTAAAATAGTTTTGTACGAATAAAAATATTTTTTTCTCACGCACAAAACTAGAGAAAAAGTAAACATTCCTTAGATAAGAAGTAGTACAATTATACTAAAGCTTATTTTCTCTAAAAGCATTAGATGCATGCATGCACCCACCTGCTTTATACTTATTTATAATCATATTATATCTTATTTCTAAACGTGTCTGAGTGAGACGTGTCCAAACATCTCTTTCGAATTTTCTCAGATTTTTTATACGAATTTAGATGCAATTTTCGTTGGGACAGAAACTTGTTGTGAAGTTTGCTTTATTTCCTTCTGTGTAGCAGGTTGAATACATTGAATATTTCTTTCTTTAAAATAAGTTTTATATTGAATTTATTCTGTGCCATGTTACTGTTAGTTTCGTTTTTTGTTTTTGTTTTTGGACCTAATAAATGATAAAATCGTAATATTTCAAAATGTTCGATTGTTGGTAACCTATAAAAATCATAATGTTCATTAAAATAGAACATGTGTTTAGTTGATCATAATGTTTGATTAAATTACTAATTTTTTTGTTACTTTGAAGCATGTGCATTATCGTTCTTGTTAAAAATCCGTTATTATATAATGAACTTTTACCTATTTTTCTAGTATCAATAAATTTTCTTTTATTTGAAAAAATCAATAACAAATTTGGTTTTGTTTAAATTGTTCAACAGATTACTAACTCCTGGGGCCGAAGCATCAAATCGTAGTTTCTGGGCTTATTTATGAAGGCACAAAAGGCTCAAATTTTAAATTTGCAACATCAAACACTAGAGCAAAATTGGATGGGTCAATTCCTAACAAGGCCCAAATTTGACGGGCCCTATATTTGACGATCCTAAGCTGTAATTCTAAATTCGTTGTTTCAATCATTGTTTTTATACAGCATTAGTTTTTAGTTGTAAAGTGGGGATAGGAATGTTAAAAGCTTATTGCAATTAGGATTAAACCTTGTAAACAAAGAATCTATGAAGCCTATACTTTAAGCCATCTATATGATTGATTATTCAAATAAATTATACACGACTTGGATTGAATGCTTAAAAAGATTAATGAAGCAATAAAATCAAAATGGCCATTAAAACATTGAGAGGAGAAGACAAAGGGATTCTAGAGTTCTTTGGCTTTACCTTCCCTCCTGACAAGCTTTGTCCAGCTTAATTGGCCCTGCACATTTATCTATGATATCTTTTTTTTTATGGTCAGTGGCAGGTGCACATCTGACAGATATATTGATATTTCTCTATGATATCATGCAAGAGAAAGCTATTTTTTTTGTTTAAGGGAGGGTTTATATTGACAATCAAACCTATTTGACAACTGTGACAACCAACAAAATGGTTACAAAATCAATAATAAAATTGTAGATAAGCTTCGATAGATGAACAGTCAGATTAGAATTGCACCATAGTTGATACACAACCATTTTGTCAGTTGTTATGCTTGTGAAATTAAGTTTGTTGTCAGTACAATCTATAGAATTATTTGAATAAAACTCATTGGCCCCACCACCACCCCAAACCAACATGGCTTATCCAGTTTATCAATGGAGGAATGTTAACTCTTCCAAACATGCTAAAGAAATCTTTTACATAAAATATAGATGAATGCATACCAACTCATGCGACTTGATGTCACTAACTGCAGTTGCACAGAATCCTGACATAGAAGAACATACATTCCAAATTAAAAGTTAAGATCAAACAGATATAATCATTTGGATAGTATTGCTAAGTCGGTAAAATATATGATGCCAGTAGTCAGTGGTAATGTACATATGGATAACTACCTAATGCAATCAAACTCAATTAAACAAACATGGCATTAAGCTTCAAGTAACTAATTTTGAAGCTCAATTAAACAACCTTTTTCAGCTTTGCGCAGGTATAGCCCTTTAAAGTTATCAAGACAAACAGGTATTATGTCATGTAATTCCACTTTCAAATTTTCTCTCTCCCACCTGCTCTCAAAAGAGAAATAAGAAAAGAAAAGGGGAATGCTATGAAATAAATACAAGAATTAGTAATCTATCAAAATAAAGAAAAAATTACAATTTTAATAAGTGAATCAGATAAAAGCGCCAACCTAGTTTTATCAATAGAACTAGGGGTTACTGAAGCATCCTTTATCTTGCTTTTTCTGATGCATACGGGACAGAAGTATTTAATGACTTTTAGTTCCTTAAAAGAAGAAGAAGAAATAATAGTAAATTAATCCAACAACAAAACTAAAATAGAGGATTTCAGTCTCAAATCAATACCAAACTACCAATATCCTTCTGCTATGCCCATACATGAGTTGTATATTACATAACTTGATTAAACAGGCATGTATAATACCATTACACCCGTACAATTCATGCCTAGTAGCCTGGTGCAATAAAGGTATCCAGAATATTTAAAATACACATAATAAGTGGAAGAAGAGAGGATGGTGAACCTCTTATGTGTGAATTTTGATGCACTCTGTGTGAACCCAGATCTCACACTCGTCACATTGAGTCTAATGAAAATTGCACAAGAAACAGAAAGATGAGTAAAAGAAAAAGACATAAACATAGACAAGCTAAAAATGAATTTTAAATTTGTCCTTTTGGGGGTTTTAAGTTTTGTTTGTTTCATGTTTTCTGGAGAACATGCACCAATTATGAAGTCAATTTGACAAATATATATATTTCTAATGAAAAGATGATTCTATAAGATTTTAGAAAGAACAATAAGGGTAAAGCAGTAAAAAGTGCAACAGAACTTGCTACATGTTATACAGAGGTGCTGTCGTGCTGATCAAACTCAAGACTTTTTATTCTTTGTCTGAGCAATGATTCTTCCACAGCCTTTGCATGTTCCATTACCACCCTGAAGACAAACAAACAAAATTACCAACTCAGCAAAACCCATTACAGAATTAAATGGTTTGGAGAAGTTATAGCATTAAAGATGAAAGTCATATCCATTTAAAAGTTTAAAATAGAAACTTAAGTATTTCTTACCTTGGAAGAACCTTCTTGGCCATGAGGCTTGATCCAGGGACAACATCAGCTGGCTCACTATCTACTGGCCCCTGGGCAAGATATCCTCAGCCAAAATTGCTTCCTCTATAGCATCTAAAACCTGGCTCTGTACTTACCCAGTTTCTGGGGTTTTTGTGTGTGTGGGTGTGTGTGCGAGAGAGAGAGGAGAGATGTTGTATCCTTGAGGTTACAACTTACAACAATGCAATTCTACCAGTTTTGGTCAATTGCTGAGAATTGGTGGGAGGGGTTAATCTGGAAAATTGTAAATAAAATGGAAAGAAAACAGTTTTAAGCTTTCATTTATCAAATCATATCTTTTACAGAGTTTGTTTCCCTATTTATAGCCAACAACTAGCTTTAACAACCTAATTCTAACTAACTCAGTCGTTATGTTACAGTGGATGTAGATTTCTTTATTTTACAATCTTCTCCGTTAGTTTCTCTAATGGAGAGCATCGCTGGCCCTTCAGGCCGTTTAGGTCACTATCCTCTCTTAGTCTGGTGATGGGTCCCGCTTGCCTGTCTTCACTCTCTCCTCTTTAAATTCCTCCTGCACTGCTTTTGGCCCAACTAACGGCCCATTATCGCCTTTCCCCTCTTCTTTGGATCTGTTGACCAATTCAAACTTTCCTTCAACGGTCGCTCCCAATTCAAATTGCGCCATAGCTGACGAGAGAGAGAGAGAGAGATCACTCATTTTTTATGTTATATTGAATTAAGCAATACCAGACACCTTACTAATGTAATGCCAACATAAGTATGACAAAATTAAATTTAACTAATAAAGTATACTGCATACCAGTACAAGTAGCTTTCTCTCCTGGTCAAAAGTGCTAAATATTGGAAACTCATCATAAGATGTCGACAGTTGAGAAAGCTCATATGTTTTGCGCCGGTTTTCATCTGACACTCCCTGCATTTTGCCACTGCCACATTTTGCCGAAAGGACTTTCAACACAGAACCTGCCAACAATGCGCAATTAGGTTTTCTTTGGGATATAACACAAAATTCAACACAAAAAAATAGAAAAAGAAAATCCACACCTACCGGATGATTCTGCGTCGCCTTCTGTTCTTTGCTCGTTGATCCAACAGATATTATCAATAATTGCCGGTTTCTCTAGTACTGTGGCCAACTTTTTCATGTCACAGGTCAAAGACCGAGAATTATTCTCGTCTACACTATTGTTGGTAGGCTTTGGTGCATAGAAGGTCACATCAGGAGCAGTATTTTGAGAGGTTGGCGTAACAGTTGGTTTTTTGTGTTTATTTGGCGGCCGGCCTCTTCTTGCAGGTGGCTTCGGTACCTGTTGCACAGTGCCATAACCGCCTTGTCTTAAATTTTCAATGTTTTTCTTTGCTAATTCCTAAACTACCCTAATTCATATAATAAATTTACACATACCACAAGATGTGACAATTAGCTGCATACCTGTCTGCATTGTCTAGAAAAGGAAAGATCATTCCTGCCTGCACCCATCCATAGCCCTATGCAAAAGAAAAATAATAAATAAATAAATTAAAAGTATTAGCTACAGAATTAATTAATCAGATAGTGCACCTCGATTGTTGTTATTTTTGTTTTGGTAACCTGTTTTCTAACTTCAGAAATTAATAATCACATGTGGAAAAGAAAAGGAAAAAAACAGAGAAACCTTCACTTACCCTGTTTCCATTTGCTGAATGGCTGAAGTACACCACCACCTCTGGTGCATGTTCTCTCGGGTCTATGACAATGGCTGGCCAAGGGGGACTTGTCTTGCTCGACTTGATCCATACCACCTCCCCTACCTCTAATTTCTCTAGCAAACATAGGAAGCCAAAAATCAATATCAAGGAAGTTTTCAGGATGTGTTGTTTTGGATTGTATGGGCATCGGTTGGTGTCATATTTAGTCACACCTTTATTTGAACTCTTTCAACATGAATCAAAGTTGGTGGGATAACTCATGGATTCCATTTCAGATTAGAAGAAGGACAAAAATAATCTCAGGTCTTAATTTACAACTATCTTGTACCCGCTGGCATACACAAGCAAAAAAAGCACTGCATCATGACTCAAGGAAGACCAGGTACTAATATCTCTTTCAATCTAAAAATCCTAAGAAAATAATAGTGATGGACAATAAGAGAGGTAATTTGATTGCTTTTGTGCACATTCAATATGCACCAAAAATAACCTCTTTACATCAATTTAGTCACAATCTAATTTTGCGGTAGTACCGTAAATGCCACAATTTTTGTATTTTACCCTCAAACAATTCCTTTGCGTTTTAAAGAAATAAATATGTTCACCTCTGAAAGACAAGTCATTATTAGAATTTGTGAGAGCAGCTGTACTATGAGTAATCTGGTTAGAAAGAAATGTTCGGGAATGGAAGAGGAGGAAGATTTGGAGAAGGGGGCTTGCTTGGGTGTGGACAATAACAGAGGTATTTGATCGCTTGTGTGCGCATTCAATATGCACCCAAATTAACCTATGTCCATGATATCGCAATCAAAATTTGCGGCAGTAATTTTTTTTTTTTTTTAGTAATAGTGGGTATACCCCACCATTTTTTATTAAGAAACCGTATGTTTTTGCAAGAATGGTATCAAAAACAGGTACCAAACTCACAATTACTCCCAAACAGAGATAAACAAATTTCTACCTAAATCATACAAAACATCTAGCAAATACTCAAAATACGGCATTCATCAACAAAGTTTAAAATTGAATCAGATAATTTGAAATGCCACAATTATTTTGCAGTAGTACCCTAAGTGCCAAAACTTGTTTATAGAACACGCAAGGAAATTTTTATTCCTCTCTCAATTTTTTTTCCAAAATTGTTTATATGGAGAGGATGAGCCAAAAGACAGCTACAATTATGACCTATATATACAAAGCCTAAGAGACTATCGTGAACTCCTAATTTTGATGGCAGAAAGTAACCTATCCTAAAAAAAATGATAAAAACACCCTTACAAGGACCTGAATTTGACGGCTAAGATTAAACAAACTACTTTTGCAGTAGTACCCTAAGTGCTAAAAAAAAATTCTTTTTACCCACAAATAATTCCGTTGGCTTTAACAAATAAATATGTAAAGAACTCACCTCAGTCTCAGATTCCAATACCACAATAGCCAGATCTAGTTTGAGCACATACAATTGCATCCATTTCTAGTGGTCATAAGGCACAAAAGGAAATTCTCTCTCAATTTTTTTCCAAACTTTTTATATGGAGAGGATGAGTCAGAAGAAGGCTACAAGTATGAACTTTATATACAAGAATGCCACTGCCTAATAGAGTAGCATGAAAACCCTAATTTTGACGGCAAAAAGTTGTAGCATGAACTATATATACAAGAATGCCACTGCCTAATAGAGTAGCGTGAAAACCCTAATTTTGATGGCGAAAAGTATCCTATCCTAAAAAAATGACAAAAGCGCCCTAATTTTGATGGCTTAGATTAAACAAACTTGATCTCAGATGTATGTATGCAAAACAGCTGGAGGACCTATACAAAACCCTAATTTGGATGGTTCAGATTAACTATTTCCACTATGCGGCTTAAAGAAAATGTATATTTAAATAATAAAGACTTAATTATTTTGACAGCAGAAAGTTACCTGTCCCTAAAAAAATGACAAAAAACCCTAATTTTGACGGCTTAGATTAAACAAATATGATCCGGGATGGATGCATGTATGCAAAACAGCTGGAGGGCCTATCCAAAACCCTAATTTGGATGGTTCAGATTTAACTACTACTACTATGCGGCTAAAAAAGAAAATGTATATATCCAAGATTTTATTATTTTGACGGCGGAAAGTAACCTATCCTAAAAAAAATGACAAAAACACCCTAATTTTGACGGCTTAGATTAAACAAACTTGATCTGGGATGCATGTATTCAAAACAGCCGGAGGACCTATCCAAAACCCTAACTTGGACGGTTCAGATTTAACTATTTCCACTATGCAACTAAAAAGAAAATGTATATTTCCAAAATAATAAGGACTTTATTATTTTGACGGCGGAAAGTAACCTATCCTATTAAAATGATAAAAACACCCTTTATTCCATAGTTTAGGCATCAACCAAACATGACCTTAGGCAAGTGACATACTTGTATATATAGGTCATAATTGTAGCGTCTTTTGGCTCATCCTCCCCATATAAACAAATTTGGAAAAAGAAAATGTATATTTCCAAAATAATAAAGACTTTCTATATTAATATTGAGAACCAGAGTTTATATGAACAATTCCTAAGTTGAATATTCTTAGTTAGTAAGTGGTAAATCGCTATCATCCCCCTTTTTTTGGGCACATGGAATTTGCAATTGGCAGCTAATTTGAAACAAAATTTCCTATTTAGGACTATAACTAGGCTCTAGACCATACCGATCTCTATTTCCTGCTTTGCTCTGGCTGCCTTCTTACACCTTTCATCTTCACTTTGCATGGACATCGAATCTGTTGTATTGCTTTCATTTGTTTTACGGGCTGGTCCATTCCAATTAACTGTACAGTTATTTCGTATAACCCAAACAATGTTTGAATGTTTAAACTTTAAACTAAACTAAAAAAACAAACACAAAAAGAGGGGTCACTTAACAATTATTTAACTTGTAAGCAAACCCTTTTGGTGTAGATATTGAAATGAATAGAGAATTTAACTCCAGATGTGTAGAGAATTAAACCTTAATATGCTTTCCCCTTCAAGTCCACCAGCATTTTCCATCAGTGCAATCAGAGAGAAACAAAATTCATGAGCCAGGGAACCTCCAATTAAATCCTTTTAGCCTAGCCTAGGTACAAAACACTCAGGAAGGAGAAGGACCCATGTAATCACTTATCACTCTAAGCGCCAAATTGAAGGAGATGGCATGCGGAGAAGAAGAAAGAGATTGTAAGTGTGAGTGGGGACTGGGGACTGGGGACTGTCATTTGCTTTGGTGGCTGATTAGTGAACAAAGGGCATGACATTGACATGACATGGGCGATTTTGATTTTGACGGGTTGAAATTGAATAGGTAAGAGGCGATTTGGGTAAATATTTTATTAACATGTTAGTTTTCACTACATGCAGTGCACGTACTATAGACCAAAACTATTATGTTAAAATATTTACCCGGCGATTTATCGGGGTTTATCGGGTTGTATAGAGGAAGTAGAAAGTAGTTGCTGAATGGGCCCATGAGTTGGGCTTGGTGCTTTGGCATCTCTTTGTTTCGACGGGCTTGTTTCTTAAAAAATTCAATCACAACACCACCTCTTTGTGCTGTTCTTAGTTATATATGATCAACATTTATTTTAAACTTTACCTGTTGTTATACACTTGTACTACTTGTACATCAAAACTTTACTGTTTAAACTTTTAACAATAACGCATCATCTCTGTACCATGTACCAACCCTTGTTACCTTGTCAGTAGTCAGTACATGATGACAAAGAGGCGATGAAGAGGGGATAAACATGAGTAGGAAAAGCAATAATTATGATGTCTCAGTCTGGAGAAACTTTTATCTGTGGAAAATATAAAAAAATATATATATTGAGGAAAACAGAAAGAGTACAGATGAATTTTTATGAATAGAAGAATCAGTATTGATTTTTACCAATCCAAACCACATAAATACATAATATTGTTTTCATACTCGACCCATCACCCTTGCCAGCATTATTTTTTTAAATTAAATGTTGCTATGTCATACATTTAATTAAAATAATCAATATATATATATATATATATATATATATATATATATATAGATAGATAGATAGAGAGAGAGAGAGGAGAGATTCACTTATTGTGACACCAAATTACACAATTCATATTTAAAGTTTTCAAAGTTCAAACAATCTATCCAAACCATTCAACATGATCTCCATATTAAAATGTGCTTAGGGGCCAAATTTTATATTTTTTTGAATTTTTTTACTATTTATTAAGTATTTTACAAAATTGTTGTTTTCAGACCATTGAATTTTTGTACTCATCTTAATAAATAATAAAAAGATTCAAAAAAAATATATAAAAAATTTGATCTGCAAGCACATTTTAATATATCCAACATGCTGAACGATTTGGATTAACTGTTTGAACTTTAAAAATATAGAATATAATTCGGTATTACCAAAAAATAATGTCAGTGGATCCCTCCTCATATATACACACACCACGTTAGTGTTAACCAAACGGTCCAGTTCGGTCCAAATCCGTCCGGTTCACGGTTCCGTACGGGTCACGGTTCCCACGGTCCATGGTTCTACACGGGTCGGTTCCGGCGGTTCTAACTTGAAATAGTTGGCTCAAAACCTTGCTAGAACTATGGTCCAAATTCACACAGTCCGGTTCGGTCCGGTCCATGCGGGTCTACAGTTTGGTTTTTTTTTTTAATATAATACTCTGGTAAGATTTTTTTTTTTTCAAAGTAATGCAAGAAAGTCAATTCCAATAGAAATCCAGGACAATGCAATATGGTTTAATAATCTGATTGATAGAAGTGTTTTAATAATCTGATTTATGGTTTTTGACTTAGAAGTGTTTAATAATCTGATTCATAACCTTTTGACCATTAAGTTATGAAATCCGGGACAATGGTTTTTAATAATCTGATTTTCGTGTAAAATCTGATTCTGCATCCATGGCATATTTTCGTGTAAAATATGAATTTAGAAGTGTTTTGAAAAAAATAAAAAAATGTTTATATATATTTTTATTATTTCAAAGTTACCCTCCTCCTTTAAAAAAATAAATATAATTTATTCAAAATAAATCTAACTTATTCAAAAATAAATTTTTCTTATTTAAAAATAAATCTAACTTATTCAAAAATAAATCTAACTTATCTAAAAATAAATCTAACTTATCTAAAAATAAATATAACTTACTTAAAAATAAATCTAACTTATTTAACATGCTTGAAACAGAAGCTATATATCAAAATTATAGTCAAAGCTATATATTTAAATGTTATAAAAAAAGTACAAAATTTTAAAACTGGGACATAGAGACATGAATTGACATTTTATCAAAGCTATATACTTGCATTATATAGTAATTCGGTAGGCCACTGGGAGATTTCATGCTATTCAATTTGTAATGAATTCATCTAAATTTTTTTTATACTTGCATTAAGTCCGGTTCTACATGGATAGGTCCGGTCCGGTCCGGTCCGGTTTTGTCATGGTTCCGGTTCTCATGGTTCACGGTTCTTGTCGAGTCTGATCTAGTTCGGTTTTAGTCCAAAATAGTAACTAAAAATCTTTCTAAAACCTTAAATTAAATCGGTCCGATCCGGTACAGTTTTGAACCTCGGTACGGATGAGATCCACAGTTCTCACGGTCCGGTTCTTGAGCCTCATTTTTTTTCAAAACACTACACCACGTATCAATTTATTTGTCAAACCAAGCTTTTTTTCTTAAGATTCACTCTACTTAAAAATGTCTTTGGATAAACGTATGGAATAGTCCATGCTATGTACTATACTATATTTTATATCAAGTACAAGTACAGCAGGCTATCACTATGTACTATATTTTATATCAAATAGACAAAAGACCAAAATATTTGATTTAATTAAACAACAACAAAAAGATATACTGCCAATTAACTGCTTCCTCTTTTTTTCTTTTTTAACAATCAACAATTATTTAGTACGTACGCTATTAATTTTTTGTGCCAAATACATGCGCCAATCATATCATATAATCGAACAAACCAAATTAATTTAAATTGGTTGTAAAATTTCAAATTGGAATTTACGTGATTTGAGGGAATTTCATGTCTACCCCTCCAAATCTTTGAAATTACGAATTTTCTCTTCTAAAATTCACAATATCATATTTACTCTTGAAATTTCAAAAACTTACAAATTTATTCATTTTATTGTATTATAACTCATTTTAAATTGATAAAGTATCTATTTTACTTTTCATTAAGAAAAATAAAAAATATGTATCATTTTTTAGAAAAATATCAATCTTTTATATTTGTCAATTTTAAAATAAAAGTGAGTCATTTCTCTACTTCTGCACTTACACTGATATTTAAAGGCCCGACATAAATTTCCATAAAGACTAAAATAATTTGATTTAATTAAACAACAACAAAAAATATACTGACAATCAATTGCACCCTTTTTTTATAATTAACAACCATGTAGTATGTATAGAGTGGAAAAAGCGTACTGTGTCGTACTATGATTAACACACCATGTTTTTGAGCTCGTGATGTTATATTGTGACCAAGTTAATTTTTCACGTGCCGTGACCGTAATGTCAAGGGATGGTCACAGCGTGCGAGTCATGCCGTACCTAAACATGATTAGTGTGACTAGCATGACCATTTAATCATAATGTACGTATGACTCGCGTGACCACATACTATGCCAAGCCGTGACTAGATCTTCGCATGCACGGGACACGCGAATCACGGTACGTAACCAACACACGTGCTATGTTGTTATGTATCGTAACTGTACCATTTCGTGATGAAGCTGGCTCTACAGTGTCATTTTTTATCTCTAAGTATGTAGACATTTAACTTGTTTTCTAAGTATATAGACATTTAATTATGTAGACATTTAACTTTTTTCTCTTTTAAGTATATAGACATTTAACTCTCTAACCAACACATGTATCATGTTACTCCGTACCATTCCATAACAAAACCACCTCTGTTGTGCTATTTTTCTCTCTCTAACTATGTACACATTTAACTTTTCTTGCCAAATACATGCACTCTCTTTCTTTCTGTCCCTATCATATAAACAAACAAACCAAATAATTTTAAATATATTGTAAGAGTTCCCATTGATGTTGAAGTAATTTTATCATCGCAATTTCATCATGATTTTGATGTAATTTCGTCAGAATTGGGTTTGAAGCCCCAATGTAAACTTCCATTAAAGCGAAAAAAGATTGATTTAATTCAATTTGACAAAAAAAAAGTATACACACACACACTAGCACACACGCTATTTTGTACCAAATACATGGGTCCTCTTCATGTCCTATCACATAATCAAACAAATCAAAATAATTTAAATCGGTTGTTAAAAATTCCAATTGACATTGACATAATATTATCATGGCAATTTGACAACAATTTTGTTGCAATTTCATGGGAATTGGGTTTGATTTGAACCCTAATATAAAATCCCATAATTAACCTTTGAGAAGTGCCCAAAACAATAGGCACAGAGAGAGAGAGAGAGAGGTGATGTGAAACTTCCTTATATTATTTTTTAATGGTGGAAAGGATCTAAAAATTCCCAACCACCATCCATCCAAAGTGCACGCCACATTGATAGTTACATGAAAGAGAGATTATCCATCACGGACTTAGTTACCTTCTCTTCTCTTCTTCTCTCTTCTCTCTTCTCTCTTCTCTCTGACTGTAAGCAAGCACTAATTATAAGCACCCTTTTGTTTTGTTTTGTTTATTCCAGTTAGAGAAAATATCTTAATCGCCATTCATTACCAGGCAACATCTATGCTTTTATTTATTTATCACAAACAAACAATTATAATTGCACGGAATCTTCCTTTTAGCTATGGGCTCCAATTCAATCTGTAGTTTCATTTTTAGATTTTTAGGACCTCCAAGGCACCAATTCCACTGTGTGTGGCCCCATTCTTGCAAGCCACCTATTGAATTGGAGGCTCTCCCAAAAATTAAATATCAGTATATTACAATACATTTTTGGCTGCCAATTTAATCTGCGGTCCTTAATAAGAAAATACGTGACGTGATGTGACAACAATAGTGACAGATGATCACTTCACGTGTAGTCACGCCGTGATCATACGCGACGTAATCACATGTGACGTGACGTGATATCAATTTTTTTATATTTTAATTTAAATTGTTGAAAATTTAGAAACAAATATGAATTTTTTTAAAATAAGTAAATAATGTTGCAAAGATTATTTTTTTTAGAAAAGACTGTTGGACATCTGACATTACTTTAAAAATTCAAATTACAAACATTCATTAGACAAAACTAGAGAAAATAAAAATCAGTACAACATAAGTACCAGTATGAATCTACATTAAAAGAAAAATCTGAATACTCAATACATACCAAAAAAGTTGGATACTCTATGTTTCATACTATGACGTGACGTGATATGTAATTTTTACTCGAATGCGGTCATGTCACGCAACACGCGAGTCACATCACGTAATTGACACACGTTCTGTGACGTGACTAGTCACGCCGTGACAAATTTCCTTCTCTAGCGGCCCCAAAAATGAGACCGCAGATTGAATTGGAGGTCTTGCTATTTTTCAAATTCCCCATAATTTATGGTTTTTTTTTATTTTTTTACAGTATTATTAATAAAAATTTCGGAATATTTTATTTGGATTCTAGATTATCTAGGTTTTGAAGTTTTTATTTATTTGTTTATTTATTTTATATATTTGGAGTAAATTAAATAGACTAGATCATTGTATTTTTTTTTTCCTAAGAAAATATCATTTTTAATTATTCGTATTTGAAAAAGCAAAATTCATTTGATGTCTATTAAGAGATGGGGGACAGCTTACATATATGGAATACTAATTAAAAAATAAAATATATTACTGTTAAGAAATGTTATGTTGGCTTAATTAAAAATACATTATATATATAATCATCAATAAACATCTATATAAGAAAATGATTATAATTTTTGTAGAGTTAAACAAGCTAAAAATGACGCGTTATTCCTTAAAAAAATTAGTAATATATTGAGCTTAGTCAATTGAACTTATCCTTTCACAGTTTCAGTACACCAATTTGTTGTTAGGTATAGTTTCTGATGCATTATATTTCAGAAAATTCCAAAAATTTGTCTAATCGTGTTACTCGTGTAGCTAATTTAAAAGCATTTTTTAATCTAACAAGGGAAAAGATTGGTGCGTTTTGAAAATGCGTATGACTGTATTAGGCAATAATACCTAAATGCCCTACATCTGATCCCCACAAATGGATTATTCTTAAAAGAAAAAAAAGCCAAAATTTGTGGGGTCTTAACCATAAATAAATAATTGGATGCCAAACATCATCGCCTAACCCTTAAAATGCCCAACTTTTATTTAATCAGAATTAAATTTCAAATTAGATTTTTTTAATTTCATGAGAAATTTTGAAAAATAAGAATGTTGGGTTAAAAAGTCCATCCTATTATTTTTTTAACACACCAACTGCCGTGATTTTTATTAATATGCAAAAATATCTATAAATTGTCAAATATGTCCACAAAAAGTAAATAATTTTAAAAATATTCAAACTGGCCAATTATCAGTCGGTCCTTATTTTTTATTAGAACGAGTTGTGATTTGTAAATCCGAACCCGCAAACTAATTTTGTTCAAAAATATATATATATGTATGTAAGCATGCTTCGAAAATCACGATTTTAGATTTGAATCTAGACAAATGCTAGATTCTGAAAAGACAGAACTAGAAAATTGAAATCATAAAGGCTAGAAAATCTAATGTAGTGTACAATACAAAATTTAATGAACAACGAATTTTCAATTTATAATTAGACTTGGTCCCTTTTCTTTTAATTAAAATTCCCTAGAATTTTGGACTAAAAAATAAATCCATTTTTTTAATTCCTGTGTCAGAAAAAAAAAAAATAGCTGGGAAAGAGCTTCGCGTACAAGCAGCTTCTCTTTTCTCGAAATTCATAATAAATTTTCTACAAATTTAAATTGAAATGTAATTCTGATTAAATAAAAAAATAAAAAAAATCGTCTTAAACTCTTCAATTTAGAATTTCAAATTTGGACCTAAAGTAAGAATAGACCAAGAAAGCTATAAAAAGTTAAGAAAGAAAAAGACAAAATAAACATGCAATCACAAAAAAAATCATACCATGTCACATTTAGCATAGTCCCCTATTAGCATCAAATTTAATTATGCCCAACATGTCATACCTCATTCTAATCATGTCAATGATACAAGTGAAGCTATCAGAATATGACCCACAAAATGTTTAAGTACCACCAACCCAAATTTAGTACAAAGGTAACACAAATTTCATAAACAATTTAAATTTTTATTACAAGAATGAATGAAGAACAAATCAAGTCCTATGATCTAGTCAACGCTTGTTTATTTCAACATAAAACAAAAGGCCACGGTTGCTCTTTCTTGAACGGATCTCCTTGCTTGGATATATTTTTAAACCATTAAATTATTTTAATCACTTTCTTAGGACTTTTTAACTGATGCGTATCATTTGATTATGTATGTTTAGAATTTTGTATAATTTAAAGAGAGACGCTTGGCCAAAGGAAGAACGATGTATATTTTCAAATTACTCAACATTTAAATATTCCATCATAAATTAACAATTATAATTATATTAAAAGAATAATTATATGAATCCCCACACTCCTGTCCCCCTATATTCCCACAGCTACAATTATGGAAGGTTTTATTATAGTCTCCACTAATTATATAGTCCTCCTGTACTTGGTCCCACATCAACCTTCACAAATATAAATACTTATAAAATATTATATTAATACTTCTATGCGTAACTTGATAATGACCACCTTTTTTTCAGTCACTCAATGGTCCTCGTGTTGACCTTCCTTTAATGAAGTAGTAGGGATCCCGCATCCCGCATCCCGCATCAATTTTCTCTAATCGTCCCCGTGTCAACTTTTTTCTGACAAAAATAGTTGACCATATAGGTATAAATACTTCAGTGCATATGTATAAATACATGTAATACTTGATATTGATACTTTCAGATGTCAGCCAATGTCCTAGGTAAAAAATACTTGCAAGTATAGATATAAATACTTGTACGACGAGATATAAATACTTGTGTGATGGCAAGCCCAAAAGTACATTATCATGGATCTCATTTGAAAGAGAAAATTGTGTAAAAGACGTTGGTGGTTTTAGATTCGCAAAATTCCTCATAGCAAGTCAGAAATGTGGATGAGATTGAACAAATAAAAAAAATCACCTCTAAAAACGTGTATGGTCTCCTATGTAGTTTCAGTAGTCCATGTAATTGGAGATACAATTATTTATGTAAACAATATTCATCTTATAGATATAAATACTTTCGTGTGTATAAGTATAAATACTTCCGTGCATAGGAATTAATATTTTAGAAAAAAAAATCAGTGCTAGAGGTTTTGATGTCGCTAAGGCAGTTATGGTAGTTATGGTGCGGGGATAGTGCGGAGATCAGTGTAGTAAAATTCAGTCTATTCGGCCGAATATTTCTATTCGGTTGCAATCCGAATAGAAAATCTATATTCGGTCCGAATATGAAGTTTAGAGCATATTACCAGTTTAGAGTATATTAATAGTGATAAAATACTGGTTTACAGTATATTAACAGTGATAAAAATATCCGTTTAGAATATATTAACAGTGAGTCATACCACATATTACCGTATGATTGCTTATATATACAAATTCTCATTTAAAATCCGCATATATAAATCCGAATAAAAATCCGTTTATGCTGCTGCATACCGTATATGTGGTATGCGGTGGTCTTTCGCACATTGAATAAGAACCAAATTTCAAAACACTGACGGGGATAGAAGTGGGAGACAGTTATCAGGATCTATATTAAAATATTAGTTATTATAAAGTAATTGTCACTGGATAAATCCTAATTACGTAATCTCCCTTTTATTATTGAGTGTGAATTTTTGTCATGGAAGTACCCAAAAAAATAGTTCCTCCACTTTGACCAAAAAAAATTGACTGGATACAATGGTTCCATTTGCACTTATAGACATAAAAAATTTATCTTATAATTGCTATTTATAAAGTTGGCACTATGACAAGGTAGACTAAATATCATTGAAATCTTTCACAAAAATAGGTTGAAAAATTAGGACTTGTGTAAAATTGGTCATAAATAGTCAATTTTAAATAGAGAAAGGCCTCTTTCAAGGGAACATATGATAAATACCAGAGAATTTTGCCTCCAAAGGAAAAGATTCATGTCACAATATAGTTGTAAAAGCATTCAAATGAAGATATCTTGTTATAACATCATTGTAAAATATCACAATAAATGCGCATTTCGTTTTTATTTTTCCTTGAAATAAATGGGTGTATCTAAGCATACATTGATTTTTTTTTTGTTCTAAAAATTTAATAAAAAAATGTAAGAAATTTTGGACTTGCCAACAACCGTAGTGTTTTTATCGTCTATTTTTTTAGCACAAATTTTGATACTTTAACATCGAATTACTGACAAAAATATATGCTGCGAAAGCATGTTGATTAAAATCATTTATGTAAAAATTATCGAATTACAACACGACTAATTTTAAAAATGAGATAACATAGATGAAGATAGTAATATTTTATATTGCACTTATGTTTGAAATTGAAATAAAGTGAATAATAAAAAATAACCGTCATTCTTCAATTTCTTTCGCTTTATTCGGCTTATTCAGGGTGATAATAAAAAAAAGTGATAAGAAATAATTATTGTTTCTTTTAGACGAAGCAACGATAAGAGTTATCTCTTATCTTAAAACTTTATTCTTTTATTAAATATAATCTAAGAATTAATTTCATATCTTTCACTTTAATTTGCTTCCAAATATAACTCCCATGTAGGGTGGAAGTATTTTCATACCCATACTCATTAAGAATTAATCTTATCCGTTAAGAATTTGTTTTACCTTACCCGTACCCGTTAAAGTTAACGGGTAACGAAATGGTAGCGGGCGAATAACGAATAATACTAATATAGGTTTTATAATTTTACAAATAAACTATCAAAACTTATCATACCATACATATGCAATCACAATTACTAATATAAAAATCAAAATAGAAATATGCAATCAATTCTAACTAATAGTTTTTTTTTTATAAAGCAACAAAAAACCAAAAACACAACTATCTCTTCTAACAAATTCAATTCGTTAACTAAATAACAAAATATTCAAATAAAAAAGTAATATGTTTAATATAATATTCTTCTTACAACAAAAGACATATATTTTCTCACGGATTAGCGTTGATACAGTGATATGAAAAATATGAAATCTAATAAATTGAATATAATATTTATATATCTATATGTAATTTATTTTATATAATTATCCATTATCCAATGGGTACGAAATAACTTTTACCCGTATCCATACCCATTTACTTAATGAGAAAAAATTCTTACCCATGCTCATACCTAATAAGCTAATGAAAAAAACCTTATCCATACTCGTCTTATCGAATACAATACCGGTAGGATAAATGAATAAACAGGTGTTATTGACACCCCTACACATATATCCGATACATATTTTTTCTGACCTGACAACAAAAACAATGTTTGATATTTTCTATAATACATGGTTAGGTTAAAAATGTACATACTACAATTACAGAGGACGAATGTGAATAAACTGCTATCCGGGACGAATGCAAAAAAAAAAAAATGTTTTTTTCGAAATAATCCAATTAGAAGAGAATTACAGGGAAAATTGTGAATTTAGCATAAAATTGGCGTCTTTCATAATTAATAGAAAAGGAGTAGAAAATTGGGCTGCAAACAAGAGGGTGGTTTTGTATCATTGTATGAGATAAAATTGGTAATAAAATATTAATTTAAAATTTGAAAGGGGGTGGAGCGAAGAAGTGTCAACGGACGCGAGTTTCCATTCAAATGCAGCGAAATTCACATCCTCTCTCTCTCTCTCTCAAATAATACTTCCTTGGCACTGTGTATATGTAAACCCACCCAAACCCACTCGACAAAAATACAAAAGAGAGAGAACCCATCAACCCTTTTTCTACTACTACCATGTATCAGTATCACTTCGCAATCGTTCAAAAGCAGTTTTGATTCTCTGATTTCTAATAGACCACCGCGATTCGAGGCCAATTACGAGCTTGATCGACCGTGATTTCTGCGAGCGAGCTTCAGTTTAGTTGCTTCAGGCGAGGTGAAATTCCACTCCAGCACGCAATTTATTTTATTTCCCCTTTGATCTTGTTTTTGTCTTTTTGTGCGGGTATTTTTGCTACTTTTCTTCTGATCAAGTAATTTGTTGCATTGAATTTTCATGATCATTCATTTGAGGTTATGCGATTGCTCTAATAGTCTCCTTGATTGGGATAAATTAAGGATTTGGAACTGAAAATCCACTGGGGAAGTCAGGAGTATAATATTTTTCAATCTATAAATAAAATTCTGCAATTGTTCTTAAATTTGTCCTTTGTTGTTTTCTGAATTGCCAAAGTTAGCTATGAACTTAATATGACATTGGAAATTGTGAACTGGTTAGGTATATATCCTTCTCTTTGTTTTTTAAAGTGTTAATAATACCTTCCTCTACAGAATTCCCCTAATTGTTTCTTTTTTTCAATAGCTCCTACTATTGCAAAAAGTATATTGGGAGCTTTTTATGATTGAAAAGAGCTTGTCAGAGCTTTTCTTTTAATGTGTTCACTTTAATTTTCATTGTCACATTGTTACCAGGGTTAATGCAATGGATAAATCTCCTGACTATCCAATTTCACCGGGTAATTTAAAAGCCAACTAGTTATGTTTGTTTTTCCTTTGCTTTTGTCTCTATCAATTTCAGTTGCTTAATTGTTCTTCTTCTTAATATTGCAGAGGCTTTAGGTATCCCCTTTGTGAAAACAACCCCTACTCCAATGGCTGTGAGCAATGCATGGAAAATCCCATTCACTTCTCGTTTCGAGTCAGCCGATGCCAGCTTCTTCTCCAGTTCCTTACCAGTTCTTCCTCATGAGAGATGTACTTCAATCAATATTTTATTTTTAAATTTTCACATTATGATTTCTCATTTTTCCTACTATTTTATGTTCGAGATAGGAGTAGGTCCGATGGGCATCGGACCTACTTTTAGGTTCAATTAGCTCTAAAACCGTACGATTAACATTAAGAGTGGTGTGCACAGAAATTAAAACAGAACTGCACGGATTTTAATGCACATAGCACGGATCTTGATTCAATCGAATGGTTATTTCACCCATCGGACCTACTCTGAATTCTTTATGTTCTAACTGCATTTTATCCTAATATAATTTCACCATTTCAGTAATTGATTCGAGTCATGGCACACCATCGATAGACGACGGGACCCCTGACATGCAGCATTTGAGAGACGACATGGAGTTAAAAGAACCAGCCGAGGACTTTGCTCTACCAGATGAAGAGGACCTTCTAGCAGGCATACTTGGTGATTTTGACATGCCAGAACCGGCAGAGGAACTGGAGGAGTATGATGTTTTTGGCAGTGGGGGAATGGAGATGGATTCTGACCCGACTGATTCAATTACCATGGGTTTTGCTCGGACTAATCTTTCCGATGGGCTTAAATTGAATGGCGCAGTAGGTCAATTAGGTGGGGTCAGTGGGGCCGTGGCTGGGGAGCATCCCTATGGTGAACATCCTTCCAGAACATTGTTTGTTAGAAACATTAACAGCAATGTGGAGGATTCCGAGCTGAGGGCCATGTTTGAGGTAACTTTTAGCTTTCATTGATCGTGTAAAAACAACAGGTAGAAGAATTCAGAAGTTTGTACTGCCAATTGCTAATTCAACTGTGGACTTTTAAAATTGATGGATATGCAATTTTATTTGAAATGTGATATTTGTTTGTTTGGTCATGTGAGGCCTTCACCATGATCAGTTGTCATGTTTTTTTTTTATTATTATTTTTTAGAACCCTACCATTTTCTTTCCTACATATCCTTTTGTTTTTGTCCAACTGCGCATAATTTACTTCTGAAATTTTTCTGTAGATATATGGGGATATCAGGTCTCTATACACCGCAACAAAGCACAGAGGGTTTGTGATGATATCTTACTATGATATTCGCGATGCACGGCAAGCAATGCGTGGTCTACAAAATAAGCCCCTCCGCAGGAGGAAGCTTGATATTCATTTCTCAATCCCAAAGGTACATTTTTTTCATTTGTCTATTCAACAGATTATTTTGTCTAGTTTTATTCTGGAACTTTTCTTTACGATGTGTCGGTTTCTCATGTTACTGAACCTAACAGTTAGCTTGGTTTCAATCATGTTATGACAGTCATTTACTTCATGGATTTCACAGGACAACCCATCTGAGAAAGATTTGAACCAGGGAACTTTGGTTATTTTTAATTTAGAACCCTCTGTTTCTAACGAGGAGCTTCGGCAAATCTTTGGAGCTTATGGTGAAGTAAAGGAGGTTAGCAGTTTTTTTATTATCTTTGCTTACCTCCTCATTGTTAATCTCTGTCCAAGCAACTTGTCAAAGTTCATGGGGATCCTTCTTTGTTAATGAATTTGAATTAAAATTACATATTGTCATTGTAGATAAGAGAAACACCGCATAAACGACACCACAAGTTCATAGAGTTTTACGATGTGAGAGCGGCCGATGCAGCTCTCAGAGGACTGAACAAGAGTGAAATAGCTGGAAAAAGAATCAAGTTGGAGCCAAGTCGACCTGGTGGCGCTCGTCGCAAGTATTGTCTTCCTCCACACCCCTTTCTTTTATTCATTATGATGCTTATTACATTATGTTTAGTGTCTGATACTCTGTAATCTTACTGTTTTGAACCTTTTTAATTCAGCTTGATGCAACAACTAGGCCATGATTTTGAAGATGAATCAAGACTTTACAGGCAGCATGTTGGTTCCCCTATTGGCAACTCTCCTCCAGGTAATAGTTGCCCCAAATCTTTCTCCTTGTTTTGTGAAGTATCATCTTTCCAGATTTTTTTTTTTGGTCTGTGCAACATTATCTGCTTGTGTTTGCTTTTCAGTTTTGTAAATAACAATACCCACAATCAGCACTTCAATTGTTCGATTAATTTGATTTTCTTTTTGAATAGGAACATGGACATTTAGTCCAACAGACCATAGCCTGATTCAGGGTATGAGCAAGTCACCAAGTGGGGGCCGGGTCATCAGTCCAATTGGCAGCAACGGGTTTTCTGGCTTGTCTTCCCTCCCTGCAACAACATTCATGCCAAGCAACTCAGTGAAAATTGGCCCAATTGGCAAAGACCCAAACCGCACTTCTATTTCCTCTGACCATCCTTTCTCCCACTCTTTTCCCGACCATAGTACCAGTGATGCCATGAACTCGAGTCCAGGGACCTTAACTGGACCCCAATTTCTCTGGGGCAGTCCCAAACCTTACTCTGAGCACTCACAATCTTCATCATGGCAGTCTCCTCCACCATCGAGACCGTCTTATTTGCCAATTAATACCAGCCATCATGTGCAAGGGGGTCAAGGGATCTTATATGGGGCCCAGCACAACCACCACCATGTGGGATCTGCTCCACCAGGCATGCCCTTTGAGACTCACATTGGCTTCCTTCCAGAGTCCCCTGATACATCCTATTTGCCACCAAAATTTGGAAGCATTGGGCCAGGCCGTAACAATGGGATGATGATGAATCTGGGCTCACCATATGATGGTAGCTCTCCCAAGTTCAGGATAGTGCCACAAGTGCCGTCACAACAGAGGCTGGGGCCCACATTGTTTGGAAGTTCTCCTTTTGGTGCGCCCATGATGCCTGTTGGTTTGGAGGCTTTGATCGACCGAGCTGCCCGTATGAGAAGAATTGAAAGCCCAAGCCAGGTAGAAAGTAGGAAACAGTACCAGCTTGATTTGGAGAAGATTATTAGTGGAGATGATCCACGCACCACTCTGATGATTAAAAACATCCCCAACAAGTACTTCTCTTTTCTTATTTTTTGTTTGGAGTCCATTAGAAGTCGATTGAAATGGATGAAGTATGATACAAAAATTATGTTGACTTTATTAATCAAAAGAACCATATGGTGCAGTGCTATTGATAGGTGTAGGAGAGCAATAAATACTATTTTTTTTTACTTGTTGCTTTTATTTTTGAAATTTAACATTTTTGGTATCATTTGATAGGTATACCTCCAAGATGCTTTTGGCTGCTATCGATGAGAAACACAAGGGCACATACGATTTCTTTTACTTGCCAATTGATTTTAAGGTAACACTTTTTACAAGTGCTAAGCAACTTTCTTTTGGTCTTATGATTGGTATTATGAGAGGTTCGAGTTTGTTCCTTGCACTGAAAGGCTTAAATAATATTTGGTGTTTGAAATATATCTGCCTTCTTTAAAATAGAGTAAAATGTTGAATTATTGCTGTGGTGTTTTATACATTGAGGGTGCAAATCTACAATAATATTTGTGTCAGATATGTTTTACAGAGAATTGATTGAACTCATCTTTTACTTAAACTTAATTCTGTTACTTTTGCAGAATAAGTGCAATGTTGGGTATGCATTTATCAACATGTCATCCCCTTCCCACATTGCGTCCTTCTATGAGGTAACTTTCCAAATAATAGTCTCTATTTTGTTTTTCTTTCATTCATTTGGGACATGGCTAATGTCTTTAACTGTATAGCCAAAGTCAACCTGAATTTCCTTGTGTCAGCTTTGCACTGATACAATGGCACAATGCTACAATTGGATAATTGTTTTTGGCAAATTAGCTTCTTTGTTTATACAACATGAAGTGTAAGCAATAGCTTGGATATTTTCCTTCAAATATGTTTATTTTTTGTTGTTTTGGTCTATTTTCATGACAGTCATTCAATGGGAAAAAATGGGAGAAGTTCAACAGCGAGAAGGTGGCATCCTTGGCATATGCAAGGATACAAGGAAGAGTCGCTCTAATTTCCCACTTCCAGAATTCAAGCCTGATGAATGAGGACAAGCGATGCCGACCCATTCTTTTCCATTGTGAAGGTCCGGCGGCTGGCATTCAGGTACTTTTTTATTTATTTTTTTTCTATTTTTTTTTCAAAATTCTATACATGTTTTTTCAGCTGGTTTGACTTGTTCTGGATCTGAAGCACCTATCGGCCATGAATATGAGCCATTCATAGTTGAAAGGGGTCAAAATATCCAATTATCTGAAATGCACGATCTTACTGGATAAAAAATTGTCAAAAGATCTTGCTGGTCAAAATATCCAATTCATAGTTTGAAGCTGGATAAAAAAATGTCAAAAGATTCACTGCTGAATAATGATAGAAAACATTATTAACAAGGACAATAAATGAGAAAAGGCACATACTATGTCATTATGGTAAAGCTTGGTAAAAATAAGCTGTGGTACACTGTACAAAATGGAGTATCATATGGAAGAGAGGCACTAGAGAAAAAGGTTACAAGGTATTTTACGTGTTTCAGTGGTGCTTTGTCATAATCACTTATCCTGACCCAAAGTGTTACGCTTTATTGCAGGAACCATTTCCTTTGGATGGAATAATTAGGCGTGGATCGCCTCAAGAAGATTTTGGAGCACTAGAAGATTATTGGGCTGAGAGCTCAACTAAGGGAAGCCCCACTGATGGAGCTGGAGACATGTTTTGACGAGTGAGAGGGCCCGGGAATCGAGTCAATAAGTGCCGATACCTGGCCGGTGTTTGTGTGCAGTGACTGTGCGAAGATAAAATGAAGTGTAACAAAAAGTTGAGGAAAAGTAAGTTGTTATTGTTGTGTATTTTGGTGATGAGCGGGGTGCGTCCACTTTTTGGTTAACGGACGCTTGATTATGTTCTCTAAGTGTAAATTGACTTGCGAGGAAAATCCATGCTCTCGACCTTTTTGTATAGATATAAGGTTGAGTATTTGGAGCTTTTATTTTGTGTATTTTGTAAAGAAATGGCCGGTTAAATGTACAGTTCAACTCTGATGCCTGCTTTGCTTAAACCTGTCAAGTGGCTGTAAATATATCTGTTTCTATGAAAATCAGCGAAATTCTTCTCGTGCCTTTTGAGTTTTAACATTTATGTTCAGGCTTTGCTCTTAGTTTGCTAAATAATGTCAAATACGAAATAGAAAAAAGGTTAAAATTTTTACACAAAATTGAAAACAAAGAACAAACAAATTGGTTACTGTGTCTGTGAGCTGTGCCTAAATTTGCAGTGAAGTGGTAATATTTGCTAGCCAACGGTGCAAATGGGACTGTTAATGAGCGTGCATGGGAGCCTATCCTCTACATGCCTACTTATTATCTGTTACAAGGTGGACTATATTAATTAATAATTAAATATAATGTCAAAAGGTTGACTATAAATGTTTATGTTTCATCTTCAGGTCAATCCACAACTCTATACTAGAATCTATGCTATGTTCTAATATTTCATAATCATGCACAGGGTTTCTTTTCTAAAACATATATATGTGCCACTTGTGCTTATGGTGGTCGGATTTGTCTTTTAACTGAAAATTTCGGACTACTAATTTATCTTTGGTCAGCTTAATAGGAAAAACTTTCAACTTTTAAACCACAAATTCCAACTTTTGAAACAAAATTGTTTCTCGACTGATTCTTTTATATGTAAAATTTATAATTGTAAATAATTTAGTGTAAAGTCACACGGTAAAAAAAAAGATTTATAAATTATTTTGATGCATTAATTTTTTTTTATCATCTGTAAAATAAATTAAATTTAATAATTTGAATTCATTGTAAACTTAATCCATGAGTTTTAGAATAAATTTACCAACATCTCGTGAACTTAAGATCACGTATTAGCATTGCAAATCAATCAAAACTGTCCGTAGACCGTAGTCCAAGCGCTGCTTTCCAATAATCTATTACAAATTTCCACCTGGACCGTCGGATCATACTCCAAATCCGACGATGCACCAAAGTTCGGATTGGAGTTTAAAAGTGGCCTAGTGGGTTAGATCCGAACCGTCCGATCAGAATCCACACAAATATTAAAGATACGCGGTTGCGTTCCACCTTCGCAAAACCTGTCAGAATCATCACCAGTTCCTCATCCCTTCACTCCTGCTTGCCTCCTTGCGGAGAGAATGTGGGCCACCACCACCTGCTTCTCTATTACAAGCGCAACGACGACATCTCCAAGAAGTGACGTGTCTCCACAGCGGCGATTCCTGCCTCGTCCTTGCGCTGCTGCTGCTGCGCGCTCCTCGTCTCTTCGCTCCACTGGTTCGTTTCTCTCTTGCTCACAACTTTTAACGGGTAGTGAATTAGTAGTGCTTTTCTGTGTATATGGTACTAAGGACTGATGTAAGAATAACATGTTGATGTTAGCATCAATTTTCCTGTATAACTTGGTCAAATGCTTTTCCATCCCCCTATATTCCAGTGTTTTCCCAAAATTTGCATGATTTACAGAGAAATATGCTTCTCTTTGTTGGCCTTATTGTAATTCTGTTATCATTAAGTCATAATTCATGAATTTTTTTTATGCGTATTTGACTTCTCATTTAAAAACAAACCGGCTTAGGAATCAATTTGGTCAGGTGCACAATCAAGATATTCAATTGGAGTTCCTTATCATGTGAAAGGCTTACTTGAGGGAAGCCATTCTCCTTCATGGTATTAATTGTACTATTGGGTTTGTGCTAATGATAGATAATTATTAAAATTAAACTAACTTCAGGCTTGTCCAATATTCAGAAAAGAAAAGAAAAAAGGATCTGAAAATTGCTTTCTCTCTGCTACACTACAATTTCAGGCTTGTCCAATATTCATTGCAGATAACTCTTATCTTTCTTATGGGAAGAGAAGTCTTGTACTCTCCACAGTGCTTTCTCTTGTACTTGCACATGTGCCAATAGCAAATGCGTAAGTTCACCTTACATGATTACATCAATTTGTTCTTCTAATAATCATTGCCAATTTCTTGCTTTCTTTCTGTCTCCTTTCGTATTCCTTGCACAATTTAATCAGAAATATGCATCTCCTAACTGAACGACAAAAGCCGTCTTCAGTTGTTCGAAAATAATTTGAATTTCATAAAAGCATAATTATGTGAACAAATTTGGGTTATGTTGTGTAATTTCCAGTTCTGAGCCGAATGAACTATTAGTTATTCAAAAAGGGGTCAGGAGTGTTTTATCCAAGGCCAAGGCTGCTGGAATTCTTCGCCTT
This sequence comes from Carex cristatella, assembly GCA_024447775.1. Classification (NCBI taxonomy): domain Eukaryota; kingdom Viridiplantae; phylum Streptophyta; class Magnoliopsida; order Poales; family Cyperaceae; genus Carex; species Carex cristatella. The sequence continues at coordinate 8,102,301 of JAJHPF010000016.1, forward strand.
GTCTTTCACGATGCTGGCACTTTTGATCTCGATAGCAAATCAGGTTTTTAATTTTAGAGTCCTATTCAATGCTTCATATGCTGGCGCTGCTGATACGTTTAACTTTATGGCATGACAATACATTGCAGGTGGTATGAATGGCTCTATAATTTATGAACTTGACAGACCAGAAAATGCTGGTCTCAGCAAATCGGTGAAGGTTATCTACATATCTTGATTATGTTGTTGTATATGTTTATCTTAACAAAATCATTTGCAACATTAAAGTCTGTTCAATACTCACAGGTTTTGGAGAAGGCAAAGCTTGAAATTGACAACATCCAGAAAGGTATGTTGTACACATTGCAAGCCATATGAAATTTCACAATTTGTTTGAAATTTGGTTTTACTTAAGTTTTATATTTTTAACTTCGTAGTGTCATGGGCCGACTTGATTTCTGTAGCTGGTGCAGAGGCTGTTTCATTGTGTGGTGGCCCCACAATTCCCATCAGGATAGGTCGAGTAGATTCAAGGTAACATGCCATATCATTAGTTGTTTTCTTTCGAAAAATTGTATTTTTTAGATGCTAAGGAAGAAAAGAATGTTTTTGTAGCATACCTGATGCTGCAGGGAAGCTTCCAGAAGAAACACTGGGTGCAAGTGTGCTGAAGAGATGCTTTCAAAATAAAGGATTTTCGTGAGTTTTTCCACCACATTTTCAAAGTACATCTTTTTTATTTTATTTCATTTAATGCAATTTCACTTCTCCATTTATTATTATTTATTTATTCTTGATATTAGTGGTGCTTATACCGCTTCTCACTAAATCACGTCTTTCACTCAATTCTATGCAAAATAAGAGTCTGCTATGTTGGTACCTGAAGTCACCAATTACTGGTACTAGACAAGTACTAGCTCATCAGACCCAAAAGAACATATATACAGAGAAACTAAAGCACCATACAAGATAGTCATCTTCTAGCAAATATTACGAAAGACCCTTCATAATATCACAAAATATAAAACAGGAGAGAAGAGGGGCAATCTTGTGCAAAGCTCAGTGCAGCAGTTTGTTTTCCCCGACTGAACCCCCCCCTCCCAAGACACACTCAAAATCCAAATCACAGCTTCCAAGAAAATGGGATATCTAGCTCCCCATTCTTTACAGAACAAGCATTTTATTTTATTTTTTAAAATCTTGGTAGAGGCTACCAAGTAATTTTATTGAATTTAAAGCACCAGATTACAGAGTATCACTCTTACACACAGCATCTGCTAATTTAATTCATACCTGTTATGAACCCCCATTTATCAGTATAAATAAAAAACCCTCAGCCCCTTCTTACAACATCATCTCTATAGCCCTGTTAGATGCATGACCCTGTTACTCATCTACAGAAATTTAGCCACAGATTAGCCTCCTCCGGGATCTTGTTTACTACAATGATGGGATGAGTTTTTTTGCCATTGTACAGTCTTGCTTTTCTTTTCCAACATCTCTCTTGTCAGAATTTGACTGGCATCTTGATTAATTTACCTATCTTTGTAGGACGCAAGAGCTGGTGGTGTTATCAGGGGCTCATACAATAGGAAATAAGGGCTTTAAAAACCCTTTTGTATTTGATAATTCATACTTCAAGATACTCCTCGAAAAACCATGGACTTCTTCGAGTAATAATTCCTTTGCCTAATTCTTTTGTTGATTTTATGCTGCAAACATAATATATTGACAATTATTTTTTAGTTACAATTATTCAAATTTTCTACCCAATTTTCCTAAATTTGAAATTCATCTGTTCAAAGGTGGAATGTCAAGCATGATAGGCTTGCCATCTGATAGGGCTCTAGTGGAAGATGATGAATGCTTGAGGTTTATTCTCTGCTTCAAATGCTTAATGCAAAAAATAGGCATGTCATTGTCACAATAGTATTCAACTGATTCTGGATTATCTATTTAGATGGATCAACACTTATGCTGGGGATCAACTCATATTCTTTGAGGATTTTAAAAATGCATACATTAAGTTAGTAAACACCGGTGCATCATGGCAGCGTAGCTAGGAAGGTACTGTTTACTTGTTGTTTCTTATTCTATGGATATATTTCATTTTTTTTTTCTTGTGTGCTATTTCTTATTCTTTCTTAATTAAGGATTTTTATGCTGTTTGGGTACTGGGAACCACATCGACCTGATTGTCATGATATCAAGCAGCTACTAACAACTAACACATTAAATTTGTTAATTTCTCTGAATAAAAATTTTCTGATATAATTAACTCTGTGCTTCTATCTGCAGAAATAAGGCAATAGACCTGTGCGGCATAACTTTGTCTACTCGAATACGTAAAGTTCCATGTTTTGGCGCAAACTGGACATAGATTGTCTCAAAAACAGCTATCACAGCAAAGAGAAGCTAACGCTTGTGAATTCTGATCTCAGATTGAACTTATTTTATGGAAGTTCATAGTTTTCACAAGGATAAAGATGAATTGGCAAATTGAGATTGATCACAAATGTAAATTGTTTTATATCTTGGAATCCTTCACTATATTTATGTTCTCTAGGTTTCCAAAGATGTTTCTAACTTCAGTTTCGTTGCCTGAATAAAAGAGGATTTGATCATTGTATTAGACATATTCACCATTTTTACTCTTTTAAGGTCGTATTTGGTTGTGGAGTAATTAGAATAAGGCTCTTCACCTTTAAGTTGGTCAAACTAAGAGTTAAAACAGAAGAGTAATATGAAGTTTATTAGCAAAGTTAATCCATATACTCTGTCCGTAGGATTCATTGTAACAAACATTTTTTGTTTCCAATTTCTCTCTTCTCATTGGTCGATAATTAAACCGTAATTTAAATAACAAGTTCCAACCAAACAAGAATAACTTAAGTTACCTTAGCTTGGAGTAAAGGTTTAATCCTTTTTTAATTTAAGTAGGAATCAAACAAAAACAAAAATGTGAGTAATAACAAAGTACTATGCATTGTAATTGCTCAAGGAAGTATGACAACATATGTATCACATAAAATCTAAAATATGCCACTCAAAATCAACATTTTGTTTGTATCGAATTTTTACTTGAATTTCTTCCTAAAGCGAGGTCCCTTGTTGTTTCTGGAATCATCTGTTCCATCCCAAACACTGGCCCAGAAGAACAATGACATCCAGAAAAGCACCGCAAAGAATATTCGTACTCTATCCTGTATTTTCGATATTTCTTCTTGCAAACCTGTAAATTTTCAATAAATCAATATTTTTCAAAATCTAGCAGCAAGTAATTGCAAACAATAAGGTAGTACTCTGATTTGCTTTTTTTTTTTAATCGATTTAATCTCAATTAAGCTCCACCTTGATACTGAACCATATCTTTTCCAATCACTTCAGCTAGTAAAAAAAAAAAAAAAGTAAGAAGAGTAAAACAGAAAGGTAGAACTAACGAGAGATGTAACCAGAGGAATCGTCGCCTCCAAAATTAGGGGGAGGAGGAGGAGGAGGTCGTGCACTGGTAGCACAGCGCCAGTGAGACGACTCGCCACACAAACCACCTCTCCTCAACGGCCTTAGATTTGGCGGAAAAGCGAAACTTGGGGTAAAATCGAGAGTACGAAAACCTTCATCGCGGGTCGAATGAGGAGAAGTTGATATAGCACAGCACCTACTCAAACTCAACATAGTTCGCTGCTCAATTTCATCTCTCTTGAGTCTCGCCTCAGTCTATCTTTCCAGACTTCCACTCGCCTCTTCGGAGATGATTAGCAATTTCCCTTCCTTGCAACCGTGCTGATGTGTGAATCCTGATACTCTGAATTAACTCAGATTTAAGTTTAGCATATTCACCGTCCGATTAGAATCTTGGCCAATCCAGCCAGAGGAGGATCTTGGCCAATATGGATTACACGGTTCGGATTCATTCTGTATTAACTAAAATTTTGAGTTAATGCAGAGGATACGAATAGGCTGATGTGTTTGGTTTTGTGTGGGTGGGGATGAGCGGATGCGGATTCTTGGCTAGGGACAAGTGGACCCGAAATAGCTCCGTCTTAATTTTGTTCTTCTCGCTTCCTATCCGATTTTCTACCGACACTTTTTACGGCGGCGTCGGCGTCGGCGTGGCAATATGTTATATGTGTTGCGAGCTTAGTTTAGATAGTTACAACTTACAAGCATCACACAAAAATATCTCTACGTGGTCCCACAACCAGATTACGTATGAACTTAATGAAGCAACGATAACAAGTAACAACAATACAATTTTTTTTGGAGGAATTTCATCAATACCTCTCAAAACTTTCAAATTTATGTTTTCTTCTTTTAAAATGCATAATATCATATTTACCTTCTTTTTAATTTTAAGAACTCGCAAATTTATCTAATATATTTTTTGAGTAAAGTTGGAGGTCAAGCTATCCAACTATTTATTACCTTTGTTATTATAACAAAGGATTTTCTCCATCTGAGTTTCGAACTCATGACCTCTCACATAGAGATCATGAATTTATCTAATATATTATCTTTTATACTAAACTCATTTTAAATTTATAAGTTTTCTTTTTATCCTTTATTAAAAAAATTGAAATGTGTAGTTTGTGTAAGAAAAATGCTTAGTTTTCTAATTGATCGGTTTCCAAAATATAAACAATTCATCGTTACTTGTGACGCATACGCAGTGACATTTAGGTATACACGTGTGTTCACACCACAAATAATAAAATGCATAATTTGTTCTTGCAACCGACCAATTAGTAAATTGGACATTTCTCTTAAACATGCTACATATTTATTTTTTAATAAAAGATATAATGGATATTTAATAAATTTAAAATAAGTTTTAATATAAAAACTATAAATTGGACAAATTTGTTAGTTTTAAAATTTTAGAGAGGTAAGCATGATATTATGAATTTTGAAGAAGGAAATATGTAATTTTGAGATTTTTAAAGAGTATACATGATATTTTCCCAATTTTTACCGAAAATTTAGGAGGAGTAAACTGTCAATTTATTTAATATTTGTATTATTTTCATTTGAATTTTGAACATACAATTTCTCGAAAATTTAACACTGAGCATGCGTTCTAACTTCATTAGACCTGACAATTGCGATTGTCATTTCATATCTAAATTTTAATATAATGCACAAAGGAATGCCATTTACAGATAAGCAATTTTTGGCGATCAAACAGATGTACCCATTCCCTTATTCTATTATTCTTTCACATACAATTTAACTGCACTTAATCCTGTAACTAATTTACAGATAAGCATCGTTCTCGTACATCCCTCTTTACCACTGCAACTCATATTTGTTGTTAGAATACGGTAGTTTTGGAGTAGAACTAGGGTACTTTTAAGTTCACCAAGTCTCTTTGTGAACTCAACTCTAAAATCTATCGAATTAACTTCAAATGACAAATTTGAATTGTTGAAGCTCTTCTACCTTATGAGCGATGCATCTACATGTAAAACATTTAAGATTTCGAATTAATTTAGTATTAAATCAAGCGGTCAAAAGTAGAATGTTATAAATTAATTTTCATGCATTCATTTTTTGAATAATTTTTGACCACTTGACTCTATAATTAATTCAAATTTTTTGCATGTAGATGCATTACTCGTAAGATATAAGAGTTTCAATAGTTTAAATTTATTATTTAAAGTCAATCCGATAGATTTTAGAATTAAGTTGCTTGGTGAACTTAAGAGCACCCTAGTTTTACTCGTAACTTTGATATTTAATGAATACCTTTTTTTTGTTTGTTTGTTGGGAAATTGGTAGCTACCAAGGGATACATACAAATTAAAGTAGTATTACAACAAATATAAAAGTAAAACCCAACACATATTGACAATCTAACCACATTATGATTCCTTCAGCCGCCTCTGTACCATGTACTTTATGTGAGTTCTCATTTGGATTTTTGAACTAAATCTTATTTTCAGAAAATGGAGGTACACCTTATGCTATTTGCTTTGTTTTTTCTTTCTTTCTATCATTATCATTAGGTTGGATATAAACTTTTTTTAAGTAATTGTAATTTCTTTTATCTGTGAATTGCTATGTTAAATATTAATAATACATGAATGAATTGAGGATTGAAATTGAAGTATGCAACATTATGGTTGAATTGTTTTTTATCTAGTATCCAATTAGTACATCTCTAGTATAGATTAGTTATACAGCGATTTCATCATTTTTTCTTAAGTATTTGTTGATGATTTTAATCTTATTATTTATTCAAGCCTTCAAGGTAATATATAAATTGAGTTTGACTAATGTCCTATCGATAGTATAAGACTTCCCGTGCTATCGTTTTGAAAATCTATTAGATATGCTTGAAACAACAAATCCAAATAATTAATGTGTTTACATATACAATTTATAAATTTTAAATTTATTTAGTATACTATAATGTCAAGCGGTAAAATGATGATTTATAAATTAATTTTAATATATTCATTTTTCATCACTTTTTGATATCTTGACTTTACACAAAATAAATTAAAAAATTTATAGATTTTATATGTAAATTAAGAATTTTCTACATGCTGTCATTGTCATTGTTACGATGATGCAATGCCCGCGTGCGTTGTTACATTCACGGCCTCTGATGCAACGCGATTAACATATTCTAATAGTTGGCCTTCGTCATAAAACACATTAATAAATATTAAGTTTCTTGTTCAAAACTGTCATAGTATTCCTTTATTAATAGAAAGATACCAATCTAATAAAAGCAGCGTGTGTGACTTGTTGGGTTAGTGCAGAAGGTGATGGCGTGATGCAACGAATGGCAACTTATTACAAAAAAAAAATATCACCTACTTTTGTAATTCAGAAGTTATAATTGTATTTTTTTTATCTGTACTTCTTATTGATATTCCTGATATGTTTATAATTTTTTTATTTATATTTAATAACAAAATTATTTATATTTTACGTAATCGAGAATAAATTTTCTAAAAATTAAAGTTTTACTTGTTCGATAAATATTCAACTTTAACTTCCTCATACTAATTCTGAAAACAAAAATAATGAATATTGTGTATGCTAAATATAAATAATTTGGATTATGATATGAAAATATATATATTATGTAAAAATTATATCTAAAGTAACTGTCAGGTGAGTCCAAAACAAAATTATATATAATATTAAATGTCAAAATCTATTCGAACCCACCCAACTCAATTATGACTTTAGACACAGAAATTTTCTGTCCACACATAGGAATAGATGATCGGGTTCCCAATCCTCCATAATCATATTAACATCCACAAGCTGCTGTTTATTACTTGCAATAGACAATTACATTATCAATGTGAAGTTATATTTTTCAATTTTGTTTTGGAAAGTCCTTATACGAGCAAACCTCCTACAACACAACCCACTATGCGCGGTAATTTTGTTAGTCCAGTGTTATATTCCTGAACCAAAAGAAGAAAAAAAGCGAAAAGAAAATGAATTAAGAGAAACTATTTTCACAAACATGCAATTATGTATTTCTACAGCCACATCACAACAAGGGATTATATAACTACAAAATAGTTGACTACAGGAAAAAAAAAAAAAAAAAGGGACCCGGAAGTATCATTAAAAGATTCATCTATATGGCTAAGGTATTTGCAAGAAGTTTGACATCTGAAATAGATTAGTTGAAAGAGAGAGAGAGAGAGAGAGAGGGAGATGATAATTAGCACCATTAAAAAAAAAAGGGTATGATATTTGGTAGCTAAGATTTTCAAAGTATCCCAAATGTTGTATTCTCATAAAGGCCCTCCTGCTCCCACACATCTACCAGAAAGTCTATCATTTCCTGCCACATAAAATAAAAATAAAATAAATAAAATAAGATTAAAAAATATATCAAAATAACCACGTATTAGATGCTCTTAGAAAAGATGCCAGATCAGTGGATCTTACAGATAGAGGGATAGGTTGATGGAATCTCCTATTGGTCCCCAGTAAATTCTCATATGTTGCATTCCAGCTGCATCAACAGAGTGCTTTTCCAATTAATATTGACTAACAAAATACAAGAGAAGATAAGAAGCATGGACTACATTACAAAAATTTACCAATTAAACAATCCTATTTTTTCATCATTTGGTTCTGATTTGGTTCTTAGTTGCCAACCCTAAGGAGGAGATTTTAAAGCACCTTCTATACCCTTACAATGTTCCATGCCATAACATGATATAAGCAATACCATGTATACCTATACGGTAATAGTATTTCCTCCCTACTTCAAAACAATGCAGGAACTATGCTATGTTTTCCGTTGTTAATCTCTACTTATCTGAGGTGAGTAAAAGGGGCAATATAGTTATTCTTTATGAAACTAGGAGAGGAGGGACATAATGGTATCTAATCTCTATCACAAAGGGGCACCGCACATTTGTTGTTTTGCAGAGGTATATCTGATTTTTTTTTCCTCTTAAAACCTATTCCAAGCTTGGAAAAATGGCAATTTCAGAAATGGTATTACTCCGGACTCCAGAGAGACTGAAGATTAATAGCATCCCAAATAGGAAAAAAAACACTGCTTCACTGTTAGCAAGGATGCAGGTTTCTTAAGTTCTATCAAATCCTTCAATGTTTCTAAGAAACTCATAAGCGACAAAATCATCAAAGTCAGCTAAACCATATTTGTTCCTTGATCCATAATCCCCCCGCCCCCACATTTCTCTGTGTGCATGTATTTTGAACAAAGGCCTAATGTAGCACAAGTACAATAATGCTATACACACCTTATCCTGGGATTGTTAATCTCTTGGGACTTCCTGCGTTGCCTCCTATGACCTAACCATTGCTGTCTAGTTTCATTCCAGTGTAGAAGACCTACAATTCAGATTGGATAGAAGAGACAACATTAGTAAACCACTATAAGATGCATTCCATTGCTTAATTATACCACTTAAATTGGTCCAAAAATCTCGTCAGAACAGCAACGACTTGCAATGAACTTGAGTTCAATCATTTTCAATTGTTTTCAGCTGTATTACACAAGTACTAGCAAGGGAAAGAAGAGTTGGAAGACTGGACAAAAGGGGCAGTTTTGGCAACTTCAGAAATAAAATACTAAAGGTTTGACTTGCATACAGGCAACTTAGAAAAAAATATTAAATCTTCCGACCCAGATATTACATTAATTTTGGGAAAAAATTATGTAATTGCAAGTAAATTGATTTTGGATTCTAAAGGGTACATGTGATATTTTGCAAGTTTACGATGGTAAATTTGATACCGTGAGATCTTACAAGATATCCTCTATGTATGAAATTGTCTCCGCTTTCTATATGGTTTTGTACCCAATTAGTTTTTCTATTTGCAATTTAAAATAACTTATTTGCTAGATAATTACCATGATTTTTAAATTCATGAGAGTCAACACCGCTTCCTTCAGCTTGATGGTTGGCTGAAGAAATGCCCTTTTCCAAAGAGTGCAAACTGCTATTATTTGGGTTGAAGTAACTGTGCTCAAGATCATATGTGCTTGAACTCAAAAAACTATCATACAAAAGAGGCTTTTGAGAAGCTCGATCATCGATTTTTGAGCTGTTATAGTGCTCTTCACCTTCAATTATTGGAGCACACGCCGACTTGTAGAATCCAAAACAACTCCTGCGCTGAATTAGTTCTAGGCAAATTAAAAACTGATTAATTGCGTATCACTCAAATTCCAGATCTCCTAGCCTAATCAGAGGCCAGATCGAACGAAGACAAACAGATATCAAACTAGAAAAATGCAGATAAAACATCTGATAGCAAATCAAGAGTTTGATACTTACCTGAGACAGCCAAGAAAGGAGTCGATCCAGTTGGAGCCCGAGGTTTGAGCCATCTTTACCAGCTTCGTTGAATTGAAATCACCACATCAAGCACGCGAGCGATAAAGATATCAGAGCAAAGAACCTCTTTATTATCTACTATTTTCTTCCTTTATTTTTCTTCTTTAGTTCTTTCGAAAAGAGATACTAAAAACAGACTGTTGCAATCGTAGAAAAATGGATAAAGCGAAATTAGAAGAGAGAGAGAGAGCGAGAGAGGAGTAAAAGATTAGAGAACAAGGCGCGGAGAGCGAGAGCTCCCTTCATCCCGTACGCCCGTTTTGCAACTGTGATTATCCTCTACAGCACTGAAACCATTCAAAGGTACCTGATGGAACCTTGCATGGATTTTGACAAAATCTCAACCTTCCAATGTACGATGGAATATTTTAAGCGCTGTAGAGGATTTTACTCTCATAACGACGTGGAGGACTGATGGGTATCTTAAGTAAATATCAAAAGATTTACTTGCACTTGGAGTTTATGAAAGATGTTGCTGACATGCTGGGTCCATTACACCACTTATCTTGTATTCTTGTGGATAGAATCTTGGGTCCGGGGAAACTAAGTACCAAGTCGGCAAGTCGCGAGTCAAAGCTGCGTAGACAGTGCGCTTACCTCTGAGCCCACATCCTCTGAGGTAACATAATATTTCTATTTAGATACATACCGTCCGACCAAAATCTGAGTTGAGAAGGCCTCTTTAATATTATGCAGAATTTGATCGGACGGTCTAAATCTAAACAGAAATACTCTGTTACCTTAGTGATGTGAATTCCTTACGTTTCTAGTCCGAAAAAACTGGGACATGTTTGATGGAAATTAAAGAAGTCATTGATTGTTTTAGGCTGATTCAATTTATTTTTATTCGACGGAAGTTTAAATTAATAGAAGAGAAAAATATTTAAATTCTTTATTTTATTGACCAATCTTACAAATATAACAAGTCAAGTCACTAATGATTTTGCATTTAACGGCTTAAGTAAAAATTAAGCTCCTCATTTTGACAATTTAATTCTCAATTAAATCTGGACATATAACTTTAATATACAACTCGTTTCTTATTGAGAATTTTATTTATGATGTTTTTGGGTACTCAAGAATGTATTTAGATCAATGAACTAAATTGCTAATAGCTACTAAATATATTTCTTAATTTTGGGAGAAAATATAAGTCCAATATTTTGTTTTCTTTCATCACGAACGTCTTTTAAATTTCATTAATAATTCGAATTCAAATTATAATATTTTGGAGTTTTTTATTCGTAATTATTGCATTAATGTTGAAAATTATAAACTAGAAGTTCATTTCTTACAATAATAAAAGTACAAAAGAATCAAGGCAGCAAATTAATCACAATGAATGAATTATGGATTTTCGATTTTCATCTAGTACAGATAACTCCAAATTTTAGGACTTCAATATGAATGCATTATTCTTGAAAATGAAATAAAATTAATGATTCACAATTTTTAGTTCGACTGTAAATTTCGAATTATTAATGTAAAAATTGTAATTATAACATTATACTAAAACTACGGATTTTGGATCACTATATTTTTAACAGTTAATTTTCTCTCCCATTTGTTACCAAATTTGGTTCAAATTCGCTAAAATTTAACTTGGATCTTTGCTTCAGCTTTCATGGATCCATCTTAGCAACTTGCAATTCGCACTGCACGCCCGATCTGGATCCGTTTAATTCACATCATGATTCGTACAAAAATTTAAATTATGAACCATCTAGTAAATCAAAACCGAGATTCCAGATGAGATATCAAACTAACTAGATTTAATGTACTCATGATAAGATTCTTTGGCTAGCGTTTCATCAATTTAGTGTAACAGCTTACTCCAATGATTAAGTATTGACAGAAATATAATCAATGAGAATAATATCTACATCTAACAAGTTGATTAAGGTCCCCACCACGGAACCTTGCACTAAAAGGGCATGGCATTCTTTTTCTATGATATTGATATCTAAATTTATTATCTGCAAACATACACACAGAAAACGTGAACAAAAATAAATGGTACCATGTGGTATGAGTTGTGTTTACAAGTTCCAAGCACACAGAAAACATGGTGTAGTTTGAAACTTCTGAAAATGAAATATGAATAACTAAGATATATTAAAAAAATACATATAACTGAGTATCAATAGCTTTGAAACAGTGGCAAATGAAAAGCCTTCTCTTCTAAATCTTATTTTCATTACTTAAATAGCTGCCAAAAAAGAATGGGATTTGATACCCACAACTTTGTGTAATGAAGAAAGATACATAACTACCTAGATACAAATGATGGGATGAAATGATGGGACAACTTCATTATTACTCATTGTCATCAATCATCATCATCACATAACTCTATAGTCAGGCAATGTCAAAATCATACTAATAAATTTGGTCGAACATAAATTTAAATCCAATTGGAATTCAATCGAGAGCGAGGCTCTTTTTCATCGACTCGTACACTAGATAGGTGATACTAGCAGCCGGCACAACCTTGAGTAGGTTAGGTACCAGACCTTTGTAAAATCCCCAGAAACCTTCCCTCTGAATAGTTTTCCAGATAACATCTGACATTCCCTTGTAGGCCTTATCGGCTTGCAACCTAGCACAAAAAAAACCAATTTAAAAAGCCCTTTTAAGTAATATTACAATTGCAGTACCCTTCTCTCTTTAATCCTTTATATATTCAATTTAACAGCCATTTTGTTACCTACTTTCCAATACAATAATAATCATATGAACAGCAGAACAGGCATTAAATGGTACAAAAGCACTCAAGTAACATTCACTGGGCAAGTCATAAACCAATATATTTAATCGTGGAGCTGTTTTATCAACATCCTTACCTTGTTCTAATGACTTGCAAGGGATAGACACATGTGGCCCCAAGAGCTCCAGAGACGGTCCCACAGCCCAGCTGAATTAGTGGACCCGGCTCTACACAAAAGAATATCAAACTCGGTTTAAGTCTCATATAAACAACAAGCACCAAAAGAAAGGCGCAATGAAATGAAAACAAAGGAAAAACTCACCAGTGTCTTTGAGAATATACGATCGAGACATATCTTTCAAAGTCTCATAAGCCGCAAGGTCAATACCAGCATAAGGAATCATCCCTAATAGAGAAGGAACAAGACCTCGGTAAAAAGCCCGAGGCCCCTCTTGCACCCATATTTCTCTAGAGAGAGAACCTAAACTCGGCACCTTCCCCCCCGGGCACACATAAGTCTGGAGCCGGGTTTTAACAAGATCCATTGGATAAATTGCCGTTTGTGCAATGGCACCGGCCAAACCTCCAGCTACAAGCCGGCCACCGCCACCTATGTCTTCCTTAGCCTCTCCTTTTGTTTTCACAATGAAATCCTTCAGCAATTCAAAGGTATAGAATTTTATTGCACTTTCTGGTGCAACCTTCACCACATTCAGACCATTTCCTCTGAAAAATGCCAGAATACGGCCATCTCTCCAAATCTCCTTCACAGCATGGGAAATTGTTGTCTTGGTGGTTTGCACTTGCATCATCACCTTTAGACGGTCAAGAGGTGCTGTTGCTGTGCGTGAAGTAGCACCCGCAACTCCACCTGCAGTAAAACGGGTGCCTTAAGTTTTGTTCCATAAAAGAATTAAAGAATAACAACAACAACCAAAAAGAAAATCACCTAAAAAAAAAGCGAATTTCTTAATGAACCCAGCATGCCTAGTTATAGGTATCAAGTAACTATTTTGGATCTCTCTCCTTCAATTTTCCAGATTATAATAAATTAACCTTTTAATTTCTAATATAAGAGCATAAGGGCAACTATAAATCTGGAAACAACCTAACTTACCTAACCAGACCCAACCTGCCCATTGACCTTCCTACCTGCAATTAAATACTTCGTTTTGTGTATATGCTTGCTAATGCCTTCTGGAATGACAGCCTGTTCGCCGATGTCTACGAGGCATACTCTCTCCCAGTACTTGTAAATGTTTTCGAATGTCGCTTCATGAGGATAGAGGAAGAGAAAATCACGCCATTCTTCGAAAGTTATGATGCCATTGTTGTCCTTGTCAACGTGCTCCATGAAATTAGCGAGCTCTTCATCATTGATTTCTATTCCTGGAAACAAAAGAGAGCTGACATATCTTGTTAGATGGGGGCAATTAAACCATTGTTGCTCAAATGAAATGAAAAGAAAAAATGATATATGTGAAAACTCCTATCATTGTAGTAGAATTGTGATATCATCACCCTAAAAAGCAAATTACTTGCACAGGTGTCATAATATGGAAATAATCTAAAAGAACATGAACTCGCTACAAACTTTTTAGGGTATCTCTCTAGTTTGAATATAAACTTTTTATTCAGAAGTTTGGTATTGGAAAGAAACCCAAGCAGCTTGCTTTCAATCTTAATATCAAAAGGAGAGACTAGAGGAGGATGGCAAGCAAAGATGAGGAGTTACAAAAACGCAAAATTTGTACATTTATAACACACACTAACACACACCAACTACAAAACTAGAGCCTAGGCACAAAGTTCTCAAATAACCTTAGAGTTTGGTTTCAATCAATTAAATAGACTAAAAGAAGTGCTAACAAAATAAAAAGGCACCAATGTGCAAATGGTTGCCAGAAAATTTTGTATGGTACGCACCAGTACCTAAGGTACCCAAACATCCCCAAAATCTCGACACATAATCATCTTTTGCTATAATGTGTAATAACTTAAATACAGGTGACAAAGGATGTTTGCATGCACAATATTAATTATAGAACAAGTTGCTAAGAAAACAAAAATTACCTGCCTTGAGAAGGGCATCCAAGAGCTCCTCTGGTAAAATACACCCGTTATGCTCGACATCAATAGCTTGAAAAATCCTATACAATTCCATCTCCTTATCGTTTATATAACTTCTAAACTCATCAAAATCGACTCTTCCGTCCTTGTCAGAATCACAGACCTTCAACAAATCTCTGGCATATTTGTACTCTGCCGGGATGCGCAGAGCTGTCAACCCCGCCTCGATCTGAGCAAAGTCGAGGTAGCCATGACCCGCCACATCGAAGAAGCTAAAGAGGCTTCTGATGCGCATTTCCCGTTCTTCCTCGGTTTCTCTCAAGGCAAGAAGCACGTGGTCAAGGCTAACGGGTCCAGCTTTTTTAACCGGGTTGCAACCCTCTTGAGGCCTTTTTTGATCCTCGTCTTGTGTCCCTCTTCTCTCTTCATCCTCCTTCCCCATTCGTCTCTCTTCTCCTCTATAACTAAATAACTAATCCTAATTTGTCTCCTCTTCAAAATCTCATCCCGCATGACCGACCCATTAGCCCAATCGAGTTCAAACTACACGATCTTGGCTTAATTGCCGAAATTAAATTGCGAAAGTTTAGGATAGAATTTGGGAGATCTGTGAAAAGGGACGGGATCGGATACCGCGTCTAAGTTTTGAGTTAGTTCTGGTAGTTTCTGATATGGAAATTGGAAACGGGCGTGTGTGTGAGTGTGTGTAATTAAATGAGTCGTTTTGGTTGAGCGCACTGCCCACTAATCAGTAATAACATGGTGTAAGAAGCTGATGTTCGGTTGTCTTAATTCGTGAAGAATTAAGCGCTTAAAGAAAGATGAGAGGTGCCTTAAAGTTCGGACAGAGAATTAAGATCCGGACAAAAGGAAGTTAAAGGAGGTAATCTTAATCCGCGCTAAAGAATCGGTGTTCGGCAGAATTAAGTTGTTAAGGAAGCTAAAAGAAGTAGATTAAGTCTTAAAAAGACTTAATCCGCTCCAGCGAAACAGCACCTATGAATGAAGGGTGAATCCCTGTGTGTGCCAGAGAAAAAGAGTGAGGTAGCTGGAACTGGAATGGACGGAGTATACTATACGATATGGTGAGATGAACGGATGAGAGAATTCTCGATAGAGATTGCTCCTTCCGGAAATAAAGAGAGGGAGTTCATTAATATGTTTATTTTTAGTTTTATACACTAATCTATAATGCAACTTTTATTTTATTTTATTTTATTTCACGCTATATATTCCTTAAAAGAGATACGTGTTTATTAATAGAATGATGTTAGTGTTAGTGATTCTGACGAAATTGATTTTTGAGGCATATGACATGATTTTTTTTGTAAACCTGAAACAAGTAATATATCAAATTTAAACGTTTCAATTTTGTCGTTGCAAAACCTAATTTTTGAGTTACAGAACGAGCCTTATTTTGTGCTTACTCAACAATACAAATATTATTTGGAACTATAAATTGTATATTGAAACAATATTGGTGGGATTAATCAATAAACTATAAATTGTATGTTAATACTTTCAGACATCATCCAGTACCTACGAAATTATTCACACTTACATGAATATTTGCAATACTTGATATTAATATTTTCAGACATCATCTAATACTATATGGAAAAAAATTGATATAATTTATTAGATACAAAATACTTGATACATTAACTATTCACACTTGCACGACGAGCTATAAATACTTGCAATACTTCATATCAATACTATCAGACATCATCCGGTGCCATATGGAAAAATAAATTGATAGAATTTGTTAGATACAAATACTTGATACATAGACTATTCATACTTGCATAATGAGGTATAAATACTTGTAATATTTGATATTAATACTTTTAGAAATCATCCAGTGCCGCATGGGAAAAAAATGATAGAATTTGTTAGATACAAAACACTTGATAAAAGAACTATTCACAATTGCACGACAAAGTGTGAATACTTGCTTAATGAGATATGAATATTTGTGTGACAGACAACCAAAAAATATGTCATCATATATTAATAGAAAATTGTGTAGAAGACATCCGTGGTTTTAGATTCGCAAAATTCCTCATAAATCTTTAGAAATATTGTTAGATTGAACGGAGAAAAAAAATCCACCTCTAAAAACGTGTAAAAGATGGATGAGTGATGTGTTCATTTTTTTAAATGCTTGATATCTTAAGTATGAATGCTTGATATATTATATATTGAGTAGAACTAGGGTGCTCCTAAGTTCACCAAACCTCTTGTGAACTTGACTCTAAAATATATCGAATCGACTTTAAACGATAAATCCAAACCGTTGAAACCCTTCTACCTAATGAGTGATGTGTCTACATGTGAAAATTTTAAAGTTTCGAATTAATTTAATATAGAGTCAAGTGGTCAAAAGTTTAAGGTTTATAAATTAATTTTAATGCATTCATTTTTTAGACTCATTTGACCACTTGACTTTATATTAAATTAATTCGAAACTTTAAAATTTTCACATGTAGACGCATCAATCATTAGGTAGAAGGATTTCAACGGTTTGGATTCATTGTTTAAAGTCGATTCGATATATTTTAGAGTCGAGTTCACAAGAAATTAGGTGAACTTAGGAGCACCCTAGTTCTACTCTTATATATTAATATTTGCGTACATATGTATTTATATTTGCACATATCAGTTGTAATTTTTTTCAAATATTAAGCGGTCTCAAGTAGTTAGTGATCCTCCAAGTAGTTAGTAGTTAATAATTGAGAGGCAAAATGAGAATTGTTACATAGAAATAGCTAAGACGAATGATGCATAATCTTAATTTTGTGCTAATTGAATGAAAGTACCACTAACTCGAAATTAAATGCTGTTATTTGAGAATTAAATGACATTATTTTTAACATCCAAACATTTCCCAATGTTAATTATTAGAAGAAAAAAACAAAAGTTACTCTTGGTGTCAACCAATGCATTCTAGTCAACAGATATTTTACGACCTTAATATAGAATTAATAGGGAGACTCTTTCATCATCTCTAAGAGATTTGTTTATATCTTTTGAGAAAACTTTAGAATAATAAAAATGATTTCAATTTGACAATAAGTTAACTTATAAAATAATATCTTAATTGTGAGAATATTATACTATTCCTCAAGATAAGATAAGATCTCAAACACCACCTTACTATTCTTGAACAATTTTGTATAAATAATAAATAACGTAAGCGTGCATTATACAATAACCAAATATATATTTTACTAGTGGTTCCAGCATAAGTGTTGAAGTTACTGAAGTGTGCATTATATATAATATTCTAGAGTTTGATATTTTCAAGTATGTATTGGAAAGTTTGAAAAATGAAACAACTATATGTAACTGTTTAAATGTAATTTATCTTAAACAAAACATATATATAACAATTGTGTCAAAATTAAAATAGCTAGTGTACACTATATAATAATCAAATGTGCATTACACAATATGCAAGTATTAACAGTTTGGATAAATTTCCAAAAGTTATAAAATTTTGTCTCCAATCAAATTTTAATACAGAGATACTGTTGAGCGGTTCTTAAGTCTCATCCATCTTTTTATTTCCTGCGCATGATACAGTATAGATTATATTATAACAAACTGTTTTCCTTGTCATGTTTTTCTGATAGTACTTCTTATAGTCCATACATGATATACTGATAATTTTCAGGGTTGAACCTGAAAATTCACCAACTAGGATATGTTTTCCTTTTGTACCTTTACATCCCGCATATTCGCTCCAAAATTCCGATCTCTCCTCTCCCAATTTGCAAACCCAAATCCCACATTCAGTTTAATAATGGATTTCTAAAAATATTATATATAAAGGAGATTCCATAAGCACGTTAAAAACAGGAAATTTGGAGACAACATCCACCTAAATTTTTTTTTCGTATCCTCAGAATTTTTTTTCCAAAATTGTTTTCGATTTTAAAAAATTCGGAAAATGTCTCAATAGATAGACTTTTCAGCAGTTGTCGTCATAGACGACCGCCGACTTTTGCAACTGTTGTCTTCCTTTTTTTATTGAAAATTCTCAAACACATAACATCTATATAGATGGGAGATTAATTATGGAGTGAAATTTCTTCATCAATTAATTTTTTTTAATGATGAAACATCGATGTACTTGAACTAGAATTAATCCGGATATAAAAAACTGGCGCGTGATCCATGTTTTTACAATAAAATACTAGTACATTGTTCCAAACTTTAAATCTCTTTAAGTTTCGATAGGAAACTCCGATTTGAGTGTTTGATGACAATTTAGAAAGCTTGTGAAGATATAAAACACCGGCGCATCATCCATGTTTTTATAATAAAATACTGGTACATTGTTCCAAACTTTAAATGACCATAAGTTTTGATAGAAAAATCTGATTTGAGTGTTTGATGCCAATTTAGAAAGCTCGCGAAGAGACAAAGGACCTAGAGTTTGAGGCATAAGTGTTGAGTTTTTTTAAGTATAGGGTTTTGGCTATAATTTTGTACTCGTTTCTTTTAAATTTATAATCCTTTATACTCAATGAAGGGGTTGATTGCAAGCGCACAACCTATCAAAGTAGTACTTAGAGTGTCGAACCGCAGAAAGAAATGTAGAATTTAGTTTAAAGCTTTAATGATTAAAATCAGAAATGGTTGTTTCAAAATTCAGTTTGAAGTATATTTACTAATAATCCTAAAGTTGGTGGGTTCAATACCCCAGGAATTGAGAGATTAAACAAAAATAAAGGAATAGTAAAATGAGATTAGGGTTTTAACAAAGATTGGAGAATTTAGGGGTTTTCGGTCTACAATCCCTTGTTTAATCCTATCTATTCGGTTTGTTTAAATTCATGTTTGATATGATGGGGTTTCTAACCTAATATGTTAAAAAGGGTCACTTTCGTGAATTAATAACGTGTCTAAATAATTATATTTATCTAGACCATGAAGTTCTTTATTAGTCTATCATCTCCTTAGATATTGGTACTTAATAGTTTAGCTGGCCAAAGCAACTCATACCAATTTCTAAGTTGATTCAAGATGTCCCGACTTAGGGTTTTGGTTCTACCGGTTGAGTCTCGACCTAAACCCTAACCTTAATTCCTGTAGTTCCGGTTTAGATTAAAAGATTTGTATACTCTTAACCTAAATCATAATGGCTTTGTGACATAATTGATACTATCATATATGATCCATTCTACCTTAAAGTCTAAAAGACCTAAAGCGGGATAACTACAATTCAAGTACAAATTATGAGAACCACAAAGAATAAATCACATAAATTAACAATCAAATCAAACAATCATAATAAAAACAAAGATCCGAATAGAATTGAATCAAACAAGTTCATGCAATTGACCTACACCCCTAGAGAGGAAGTTAGCCTCTCATGGGGATGCAAAACTTACAAAGAAGACTCATTAAAAATTGGCTAAAGCAAAAAGAAATTGAAAGAGAAAATAATTACAACCCTTACAACAATGAAGGTCTCTTGCTAGCTTTCTTTGCCCCGAGAATCCTGCTCCTCCTCTCCAAGTCTAAACTCTAAATCTCACTTTTTACTCTAAAAAGATGTGTAAAAAATGGAATTGTATGATGGTAGATGTGGAGAGATGATGAGATTTTCAGATGAGTAGAATTCTCCCCTTTAAATAGCCTATTCTATGCTCTAGAAACTTGGGGAACAGTGTCCTACACGTTCTCTATTATTGGACCCACTAACTATTGCCAACCGGGCATGATCTGGCCTTCTAAAAATAGCGAAACTGCATTTTTAGTCTGAATGCAGCCCGCACTGCGGTCAATGCGGGTCGCAGGGCCGGTCCTGAAGAATTTGAGGCTCGGGGCGGAAGAAAAATTTGGGCCCTGATATACACAATTTTTTTTATTAATTTGTCAAAAGATCATACAAAATAGGAGGGACATAAAACCAAGACCTCTAAAAATAAAACATATACAATGATTAACATACCCACACCGTGCTTTCTTCTTGCTTCTTGCTTGTTGATAATCCAATTTTCAAGACTTATATGTTGTACCTGCACAAAAAACACATATAAATCACATCTTATCTGAAATGACTCCTTCTTGCATTTTTAGAAGAAAAATCATCAATTATATGTTCAACATCAACAGTTTTCAACATATTTTTTTCAATACTTAATATTGCTAATTCATTCAACCTATCTTGAGTCATAGTTGTCCCTAAATAAGATTCTATCAATTTTAATTTTGAAAAACTCCTTTCTGCAGATGCCACAGTGATAGGTATAGTTAGTAAAACTCTATAGGCAACCAAAATATTTGGAAACATGTCCATCTTTTTTACAAACTCCATAACTTTAATGGAGTTCCATGCATTTTCATATTGACACGCTACATTTGGTAGCATTACCTGCAATATTTGTCATTATGAAAATAAACGTTGTCCATCGATATCACAGTTCTCACCATGTGTCAAAGCATTTTCAAGTTTCAAACAATAATTTTTCATTCCTTCATCATCTAATGAAATTAACCGCGATGCATCAAACAAGAAACCAAATATAGATTCAAAAAGTTCAATTTGTTCAAATCTAATTTTCAATTGAGAAATTGCCATGTCAACTAAAACAAGAAAATAGTCTGTTCTAAAATTTTCTTGAGCAGATTGTTGCTCTCTATCTGTATCAGGATTTTCATCAAAATGTTTCTTTCTTACAGCCCTACGTTTTACCTGAAATACTGGTTCAATTTCCATTTCATCAGCAATCTCTTTAGCATCAATCATAGAAGAAGTAAATCCATTTTCTATATATTTTTCAAAAAAAGAAACTAACCCTTTCAAACTTTCAATAGCTACATCAAGATGCATATCTTCAGATTGTAAATTTTTGCTCACCAAGTTTATTTTGAACAATATTTCATGCCAAATAACCACACTCAAAATAAATTCAAAGTTTGACAATTCACTTGATACTAACTTTTCAGCATCCCAACTTATCTTTGGATCATCGGAAACTTCAGCTAATTTTATTAAAGCATTTTTTATTTTGGGAGCTTGATTTTTTATTGCTTTTACACTTTCTATACGACTTTCCCATCTTGTTACACACAAAGACTTCAAAGTTAAATCATCCACATATTGAAGTAAAATGTTCCATCTTTTTGTTGAATTAGCAAACACATTATACAAACCCTGGCATGCTCCAAAAAAAGATTTTGCTTTCAAACAAGAATTTGCCATATCAGAAAATACTAAATTAAGAGAATGACAACTACATGGCATATAAAAAGCTCTCGGATTTAGATCAAGCAATCTTTTTTGGACACCTTGATGTTTTCCTCTCATATTAGAACCATTATCATACCCTTGTCCCCTTACATCATTTATATCTAAATCAAGAGAATTAAGAGTAGCTTGTAATTCGCCAAAAAGACCCAACCCAGATGTGTTTTCAACATTTAAAAACTCTAAAAAATACTCTTCTATTTTTATTGGGCAGCTTGCAACATTAACACATCTAAATACCAAAGTCATTTGTTTCATGTGACTAGCATCAGGAGTGCAATCAAGAATCACAAAAAAATATTTAGCTTCTTTAATTTTTTTTATTATTGCATTCCTGACCCTTGATGCCAACATGGCAATTAATTCATTTTGTATTTTATGACTAAGATAATGATAATGAATCTCTTTATCTTGAATGAGTCGAAAATGATGTTTCATTGTTTGATCAAACTCAGCAATAGATTCCAGAAAACCTAAAAAATTTTCATTAGAATCCTCATTAATTTTTTCATTTGTTCCACGAAATGCCAAATTATTCATTGCAAGATGCTTAACAACGGAAATTATTCTAATCATAACTTGTTTCCAATGTTCTGTATCTTTTTTGATTTGTTCTTGTAATTCTTTATCAATAGTTTGATTTGTTCCTAATCTAACTCTTAGTTCAACCCAAGCTCTAAGGTTGGTAAAATGTTCACTACTATCTTCATGTAGTTTAATTTTTTCACTTAGATGTTTCCAATCATCAACACCTATAGTTGTTATTTGACTTTTAGAACGAACACGTCTTACAACTTTACAACAAAAACAAAACACTTTATTCAAATCTTTTGAGTAAACCAACCATTTTCTATCAACAAGTTCTCCATTTCTTAATTTTTGATCAAAATAATATGTAGAGAACCCCCGATTGTAATTATCCTTAGGGAAATTAATATTAGAATCTCTAATAGGACCATTCTCAACAAGTAAATCTCTCTGTTTTGAATCGAAACCATCCCATACTCTAGGATCATATATATTTATAGATAACGAAGAATCTAAGCACTCAGACATATGATTAATTTCTTCATTATTTTCACTTGCCTCATTTTCAAGCACATTTGTTATTTCTTCATTTACGTCATTTTCATTTTCAAACACATTTGTTGTTTCTTGATTTACCTCATTTTGGTTTTCAGATACATTTCTTGTTTCTTCATGCACCTCACTTTCAACTTGGTTTTCCAAAGACTCATTTTGCGGTTTAATTTTCTTCCAAAGCTTTTGAATATAACCCTTTTGAGGTTTTAGTTTTTCTTCTCCCTCTCTTTTTCTATTTCTTTTTTCGCTACCTGATGCATATTTTCTAGGAAACATTGTTTTAAATTAAAAATAAAACAAAATAATAGAATGATATAACCTATGTAATGACTAATGAGGCACAGAGGCAGTGTTGAGCCGCTGACTTAGATCCAACTATGAGTTATCCAAATTTGATCTTCGCTTTAAAACAAAAAAATTGGTAGATGCTAAGTTAAAATTACCCTATTTGTACTTCTAATATTTTAATGTTGAAATTTTTGGGGCACTAAAATATTTTTTCTCTTTTCTCGATGGAAGTAGAATATTAATTTTTACTTAAAAAAATAGTAGATGCTAAAATAAAATTACCAGATGGAAAAACAAGATTTTCTACCCTCCGCCTCTCGTTTGAACATTAATTTTGAACTATGAATCTGTGATTTTGTGAAGAATGAAGAGCTAGGTTTTATCCGCCTCTTGTTTCGTGGAGCAAAATATTTTTTTTAATTGGGTCAATCAATGTGAAGAGAGCAAATTTGGGGTACACCGTACATGCCTTTCTATTTTTTAATAACTTTCTACTTTTGAATCTTTCTATCAAAGTCAGAGAGAGAGAGAGGAAAGCCACATAAGTCACAGTTGGAGGCCCGAAATACAAATGTTTTTATTAAGCAATAAGCATAGTATACTATTTTTTTTTGTTTCGGGGCCCGGGGCCATTGCCCTGGGTGCCCTGGGTAAGGGCCGGCCCTGGCGGGTCGCACTCGGGGTTAGTTTCCTTATTTAACTTCCTGCGCCTTCGGAGTGTGGCCCGCACTGGAGCCACTGCGGGTCGCATTATGGTTATTTCTTTTCTACTTCTATTTCCGGATTTTCTGAAATTTTGACTAAGTTCTCAGTGCGGCCCGCACTAAAAGTCAATGCGGGTCGCATTCCCCTCAGTTTGCCTTCTGGTTGAGCACAATCTTGGAAATTTCTCTAAGTATTGAGTGCGGCCCGCACTGACCGCAGTGCGGGTCGCATTGGCATGTTTTCTCCAAAAATTTGTCTAAGTACAGAGTGCGGCCCGCATTGACCTCCAGTGCGGGTCGCATTCCCCTCAGTTTGCTTTCCTTCCTTGCACAGAGCCTCCCAGATTTGACTAAGTGCTGAGTGCGGCCCGCATTGTGTGTTTTTCGCTGTTTTTTGCATTTTAAAGTAAGAAAATGTAATATTTTGATTCGGGATGCAATATAGGTCTTTTATATACCAAAATACAAAATATTTAGAGCATTTACATTGTGAAACCAAGATCGAACATATGTAAATGTATATATATTTCACGCTTATCAATAAGCCATCGGACATCAAAAGAATCAAAATATATTGCAAAAAAAATGTCGTTTAAGGCCTGGAGACTGAATTTTTCCAGCAGTTGGAGGTATTTTTTGAATTTTTTAAAAATGGAGGGCACCTTTAGAATTTTTTTCTGAGGATATAAATAAAATTTGGGTAACATCCATTACTCTTTGGATCTGGTAGCGTCTCATGTTAGTCGATCAAAATCAGTTTGGTCGCACCAAAGTCTGTAATACTGACAACATATATATATATTTTTTCTAGTAATTAATAAGCATAAGCGAGGAAAATGAAATCCGAAATTGAAAATTTTAGAAAATAAAAAGTCTGCAAATATATTTTTTTTTTTGTACTAATTTGCTTTTGTTTTGCAGACTTTGTCCTTTGCTAAAAATCAATGAGAGCTGATTTGGTCATTATTTAGAAGTCTGTTTCTTCTTCTTTTCCATTTAACAATACCTAAGAACAACTACAAGTCTGTGTGTCTGGTTGGGTCACCTAAATTACCTTTTTTTTTTTTTTTGTCAAATTAGCAGTTTTGTAGCTTTATTATTTTACAAGTATTTCTATCTTTTTAATTAGCTACCATATAAAATAAAATTCTATTATAGTATTATTCAGCGTTCTTAAATCTAAAATTTTTAGTTACCCGTCCCCTGGGTGTTTGTGGGTGAAAACTGAGAAGGGGAAGATAAGAGGTTCCTGGTTTCGCATCTATTACTATTTCTGTCCATCCGTTGAGCAAATACGAACACGCTATTCAAATCCATCTCTAATTCACCTTAAAATGGACGGTTTGGATCTAAACCATCCATGACGATCTGATCTGAATGATAGAACTTAAGATGATTCAGGAGTCACCAAGCCTCTTTGTAAACTTAACTCTAAAATATATTTGATTGACTTCAAATAACGAATCCAATCCATTGAAACTCTTATACCTTAAGAGTGATATGTCTACATGCAAAAACTTTAAAATTTCAAATTAATTATGTATAGAATCAAGTTGTAAAAAATTATTTAAAAAATCAATACATTAAAATTAATTTATAAACCTTCTACTTTTGATCGCTTGACTTAATACTAAATTAATTCGAACATTTAAATTTTTTATATGTAGATGTATCACTCATTTGGTATTCAATAATTTGAATTCATTATTTAAAATCAATCCGATAGATTTTAGAGTTGACTTGACAAAAAAACTGGGTGAACTTAAGAGCACCCTAGTTCTACTCCTATCATAGTATCATGAGATGCATATCAATCATGTGCCCAGGATCATCTAAAGCCTTGAACTATATTTATATATAGTCAATTTTTGACTAATTTTTTCAACGAAACTGTTCAAAAAGTTATGGGAAAGCTACACACGTCCGGGAAAGTGTTACTTTTTTTCATTGAAAAAAATGGAATCAACGTTATTTCCAATTCACTTTCAAGAATGGTGTCTCGAGGCCATTAAGACTTGTACAAATTGCTTGACCGCTATCTTACTTGTTTGTTTATTTATTATTATTTAAAAAAAAAGAGTTGTAGAAATCGCCATAAAAAATTATACAAATGCTAATAAAAACACTGAACTACTATCCCAACATACAAGTAGAAAATAAAGAGTAAATTAGAGAAATTTAATATTATAAGCAACATCAAGTAAATATGAGAAATCAACTTGGGGGTAATGTTGAAGGAGTTTCAAGTTTGCAGCAAAATCACCACACAAAAGTTCATGCTTCACACAGAGCAACATGGCGCAGCAAACTCTTAGCAGCCTATCCTGCTCAGATCAATTAACCATGCATTTTCAGAGATTTCTCCAAAATTAATTGTACTTATGATCATTTTCTATACCAGAAGATACAGGAGTCAACCTGACTGGCATATGAAGTAAAAATTGGTATTTACAGCTTATATTGGACTGTGTGAGTAAAAATTCTAAAACGTATTAATTTAATCACATAAAAGAAATTTTTACCAGGATGTCAAGGGGGCTGGTGAGAAGAAAATCCCAAATTGCCATGATCGAATGAAATTCAAATTCTTGAGTAAGCAGCAAAGTGATCCAACGGAAAGCATAAAACTGGGGATTGATCTGCATGTACATTTAAATTAACAAAATAGCAACTCCAAATCCAATTCAAATGCAAGAATAGTGTTTTGACTTGTACATTAGGACAGAAACCAAAAAGAAAGTGTGGCATTTCTAATTCAAATTCTCTAGGTGCTCAGTTTTGGACACCAACCTTTAAATTCTCTAGGTGCTCCCATAGCTCTTTATCATTTGCTTTCAGAAGTTGAGATAAACATGAAAGTGTGGCATGAATGCCAACAGAGCTATTATCTAACTGCGGACAGAAATTATCCACAAAACCGCTAAGTAAATGCACAAAGCAACCGAAGCTGTCGGCTTCTGCATGTAGCTAGTTAACAATGGACAAAGAGGAAATTAAATTAAACAAGGAAAATACAGAAATTTAGGCAATCCACAATAATATACGGTCCATTTATTGTCTGAACTCAAGTTATAGAGTTGCCAACTAAAATCTGGTTGAGGATTGAAATTTTCCAAAAGTAACATAAAGAAAAAGCTAAAAGAATAAAAATAATCATGAATGTTAAACTTTTAAGAGTAACGGTGGTGTTAGAAAACTAATTTTGAAGCAACTTTTGTTTGATAGGAATATAGGATAAGGAAAACCACAGTAAACCTCTCAATTTGTCAATGAGATGATAAGGAAAGAGTATTACCAATAAAAAGCTTCCTTTCCTGTCATATTGAATAAATAAATTAATAGTTTGGTTATATTAAGTAGAGAAGTGGTTCAACTCACTGTATTGTCTTCATTGGTATCTGTCTTGAAAACATAATAGAGTGGGGCCAAGACCTCGTTCATCCCTTGTACATAGCCAATTGCAGGATTCATTTTGGCAAATAGCAGTAGTATGTTTCTCATTGCCTCCTACAACCAACAAAATATACATTCAGTTCTATTATTTATTCTTCTTTCATTCTGTTGTGTTATTTTTTTCCCTCCCTCTTTTCCTCTATCTTTATGAAACTTTTAAAATATGTTACCCATGTCAAATATATTACCTGATTCTTTAAGCTTATTGGTGAATTCACTGAAAAGAGCTCAATATCTGGATGTGTTCTCTCAAGGTCACGATCGATTTGCTCAGCAATTTCAGCATCCTATCAAAGACATGCATGTGGCTTGTAAGTATCTGAGCATAAGTTTTAATAGATGCTATAAAAAATGTACATGCCCTCAAGATTCACCTTAAAATATTGGTTCCAAGTGCTCCCATTACGAAGGCTCAAAGGATGATCTTTATAAGTAACTTCATACCCTCTTAGTAACCCATCAGCATGGTTTTCCTTTTCTTCTTTGTTTCTGCATTCAGACTACCTACACCAAGCTAACAATTAAGTACTGAAGCCAAGGACCAGAAGGAAATAAATAAAACTTTGCATCAGACATTCAGCTAAAGGGACAATAATAATAAAACATTTAAAATCATGTAATAGTTATCTCCTTAAGGGAATATAATTTATAATAATATATTTAGGATAAAATTGAAGGTGCTTACAGGACTTGCAAGAAATTCTTCCTTAAGCTGAGTGTATTTTAGTCGGTGTTGAGTTAGTTCATCTTCCCATAAATCACAATTCACTGATAAATAACCTAGTAGTATCTGCAATTTGAATAAAAAATGCACATTAACTGTTACACAAAATATCCAACCAGTATTTGATGACTTTATGAGAAAACTCGGATTGTTATTGGTTCATGTCAATGGCATTGAATAAATTAAAACAGCAAGAGGAACATGGCAATGAAAAATAAGATTCTTTAATCATTAGAGACAACATTATATTGAAGAAATTAGAACAGGCTGGGGTCTGAGATGAAACTAATGGCATAATCCTCCCAATAAACATAAATTTTCAGAATATGATTTATTCTGGCTAGAGAAATTAAATGCCCCAACAAAATTATTACTCAGTGCAAATTATTTGGGTGATAAACTTGCTTCTTATCCATTCACAAATATTACAAGAAATAAAAAAAAAAAAAGCACCTTCATTCCCATCCTTTTCCTTTTTTTGATGGCAAATTGTAGGTCATTTGCAATTAAAACAATTGAATGTTCTTCATACATGCATTTAATAACATCAGTATAAAATTATGGGTATATTAATTTTGTTAAACCAACCTTCCACAATTTTTTTCCTTTTTGGTGTGTGTGAAAACAATAGCAAGTTTACTAGACAGACCTAATGACTCCTCAAACTAATTAATGGTAAAAGATACTAAAATCTGATTCACAGAACCTTCCACACTAAAGGACGCCTCTCTTTTCCATGTCGAAGACCTTCACAAGCAACTTGTTGCAATGCTTCAATGCATATGACTTTTTGTGAGAGCTGCACAATTAGAAAAATGTCACATCTCTGATCTCTGATCTCTGATTCAAGGCAGTAACAAATGTAAAAAATAAACAAAAAGTCGCACAAATCACCTCAAATTCAAGGTCAGATCTCTGATCTTCAAATCCATCCACAAAATAGCGTTCAGATCTGATTGTACCGAAGGGATAAGTCTCTAGTTCTTGTTCAAGTTGATCCGAAGCATGATTTACCTTCTGACCGGAGAGCTTCTTGAGCATGTCTCTCTGGATTGCATCGCCAAAGCAACTAAACATAATGTGGATGGTGAAATTTAGTTTCATTGAAAAAGGAGTGAAGCTAAATAAAATTGAGGTGGCGGGAGAAAAGCAGAGCGAGAACGAGAATGGTAGGTTTGAACGACTGGCTTAAAGGTTGAACATAGTTCTCCTTTTTTTTCTTTTCTTTATTGATGATCATGATGGACAGTATCGAGTGAATCCATTTCACCTAAGGTAACTCAAATTTTGAGCTTACATCTAGACCGTCCAATCTGCTATGGCACGAATATTAAAGAATTCCTATGACTTCTATCTCGGGCCTGATTGGTCAGATTCGAATCGGACAGTCCAGATATAAACGTAAAATTTAAATTACCTCAGATGATCTAGACTCCTCCAGTATCGAGTGGGGGAGTGGAGTTGATCTAGCAATGGCTTTGGGCCGCCTGTCCAGTCAATCACTACTAAAATATTGGGCCTGAAGGTCCAGCTTTAATTTAACATCCCTGTGGTTAGTATTTTCAAAAATCTCAGCTCACATTCACAGGTGCGTTTGGACTGTGAAGGGAATAATTCTAGAATAATGTAATTTTCGTTAGTGTACTGTGCAAGAATAATATAAAAGTCTTAATTTAAATAGTGTGAGAAAAATGTTTATAGAAAATGCGATATCGGGTCTTGTATTTTTTGCAAGGTATAATAATACTCTAATTGCGCTTAAGTATGGTATTTTAGGACTAATTACTTTTTCATTATTTTTTTGCAGGCGAAAATGATCATTTTCTGCATTTAGCGATCGTATGACCATTGATATGCTTAAATGATGAGCTTTAACCATATTAAATATGAAATTTCAAGAGCATCAAATTCAAACTTTGTGAGATTTGTCATATGTACTACAAAATAGAGACATATTAACTCCAGGTTATTAATATCATAACTTCAGATTATAAATGTCATAACTTCAGGTTATCAATACCATAACTTCAAATTATAAATGTCATAACTTGAGGTTATGATAAATGAAAAGAGAGATAAATAAATATAATAAAAGAATATGTAAATTGAATAATTTGAATAAATAAATAAATAGATTTAAATGTATTAATAACTTCGTGTTAATATATATAACTTTAGGTTATTAAATAGAATATTTATTTAATAATTCTGGTTTTTAAATTACTTGACTACGCAATTGTAAAATTTAATTTGAAATAATTTCGGGTTATATTTTCATCGAGTTACCTATAGTAATTTCTGATTATTATATTGATTTTATATGAAAATTTCTAATAAAACTTCAGGTTTTTAATTGGGAATAACTTCAAATTATTATTCTATTCAGATAATACGAACTTTGGGTTCTTGATAAACATTTAGGTTTGATAATAACTTCTTATTATTATTCCATCATTCACTTCAAGGAATGATTCTTATAAACTAAAACGAATATAATCAAAAATTTAAATGGAATTTAAATAATGAAAGATATATAATAATCAATTATACAAATTACTTACATAATAACTTTGCAACTTCTTCCGAGCAAGTCGTGCTAATAATGTGTTATAAAATTAAATAAATTTGCAACAAAAGTAAAGTAAATAACAAGAGATATAACATAATTTTATTCTCTTCTATTTGTGTGTCTTTTTTTCTGTGTTGTGTATATCATACAAGATTACAAATTTTAAATGAAAAATTCTTAAAATAATAATGAGAGAATGAATGCCAATAGTATTGGAGTAGTGGGGTAATGAATTGAGAATTAATATTGGAAGTTACATAATTAATGAACATCCACATAAATCTTATTTAATTTGATTTATAAAAAAATTATATTAAATTTAATTATTATGCTATCTATATATCTAATAACATGCTTATAAAACATTCTTAAGAAAATTGTCCAATTTTTTTTTCCAAATTTTATGGGAATTGTTGCAGAATATAAATGCACTTTGATTAGCCCTGCTCTTATCTGTTTTTTTTTTTTCCTGATGTCCTTGCTTCTATCTTAATATGTAATTAAACAAATCAACAAAAAATTTGATTAGCCCTCTTTGAGTAGAGGGCTAATCAAAGTTTAGGATATATATCCCTCCTGATGCAGAATAGTTTTCTCCTTGAATATTTACTCTCCAAAATTCTCCAAATTAATTTTATGGGAATCAAATACGACAAACATTCTTAAGAAAATTAACTCAAAACAAAAATCTAAAGATAAATATTAGGACAAAAAATTTGAAAGACATTGATCTCATTTCTTATAAAACATTAAATTCGTGTTCTTCAACCATCCACCATCGGCCCTCCTACAAATCAGACGGTCACTAGTGTAATGAGTGTGAAGCATCTCTTAACAATTAAAGTTAGCACTAACTGGACTAGCCCTGCACTTGATTTTCGTAATTATTATCTCATAAAACATGGGCAAATCATGCATTTTTTTTTTTTTTTAATGAGATAAGCCTCATAATCTTTTCTTACTGAAGGAAAAAGACCGTAATGCAATACCCACTTGGAAAAGTGCATCGCTTAAATCTGCATCTCCCCGGTATACATCTAAGAATATGAATTAGATTGAGAAGTCTATTGCTTAAAATTGGGTATGCACTTTCTTTAAAAAAAAATTTAATATAATATTTGAAATCCTTATAGTGTTGTCCACAAAGAAGTGCTGGGACTGATGAAACCATATATATATATTGTCTCTACCATCATGATTATTGATTAATTATCTGTGTTTCTTTGTGCAAGTGAGCGTCATCGATTAGGTTCTTCGAGAATAACCACGTCATTTAGAGAGTCTTATTTATTTTGTTTTTCTCCAAAGTGTCACACACACTTGTGTAATGGAATAATAAGAGTGAGTTCATAATGCCTATATTTTGGAGATCAAATAAAAAATAAGTCCAATAGTTAATCCTCTTGCCCGTCTAATTTTGATAATGATTCAATTCAATCAATCATTAAAATAAATTAATAGTATACACATTAAATGTTACCTCTTAAATTTTACACATTAAATGTCCACACCCTATGTACATAACATATCAATACTTAATAAAATATAAATGACAATGTTTTTTTTTATTGAGCATAAAATTAACCTATTTTACTATTGAACTACAATTATTTTACATATTGGTTCAAAGTTGAATTAATGATCCAACATGAATATGAAGGCTCTCAAAGTCTTGGTTCATCCTCCTACATATATATGGAGGTAAAAGGGATGCATAATAGCGCATAAACACATATAATATTTTAGGATTATTACAGGCACTAGTTACTGCCACCTTATCAGACAGCATACAAGAAAAAAAGACTTGTTAATTAAATTACATTGGAGGGGCAAAATTTGCAATTAAGTGCATGATACCTCATTCATGACAAAAGAATGCACCTGTATAAATATCCCAATTGCAATTCCATCTTCTTATCATGCATCCACATCTAGTATATTAATTAATCATATATATATAAGAACCATATTTACTTTCTCTAAAAAAATCTGAAGGCTTGATACTTCACCTGCTAATTAAATTTAGTTCTCAACTTCTCATGGCATTTAATATGGCTTTTCTTGTTTACTCTGTAATGACATTTTTATTCATGGCTTATCTAATAGATGGCCAAGCCTTGCAAAAGGGTTTTTACTCTAATGCATGTCCCAAGGCCGAAGACATCGTGACGTCTGCTGTCCAAGAGGCTTTCAACAATGATCCGACCATTGCCCCCGGCCTTTTGAGGTTGCATTTTCACGACTGCTTCGTGCAGGTCATATTCCATACTGAGTATCTAATATGATGTATATTTAAGAGTGATAATTAATTTAGTTAAATTTTAAGTATGTTGGATGGAAATGAATTTAGGGATGTGATGCGTCTGTGTTGATATCGGGATCCTCATCAGAGAGAACTGCGTTTGCAAATGCCGGTCTTAGAGGTTTTGAGGTTATTGACAATGCTAAGTCACAGCTGGAGTCGTCGTGCCCTGGAATCGTCTCCTGTGCTGACATAGTTGCGCTAGCCGCACGAGATTCTGTTGGCCTTGTAAGTACACATGATTATATATAATTTATACTAAAAAATTCAATCTTCTAAGTACACATGCAAATGTATATATGTTGTTTAGACTGGAGGACCAAGTTGGTCTGTGGAACTGGGAAGAAGAGATGGAACCGTCTCCTCTGCATCCGATGTAAGGGCCCTCCCTGCCCCGACAGATTCTGTTGATATTCAGAGGCAAAAGTTCTCTGACAAGGGCTTGTCAGATCACGATCTCGTCACCTTAGTTGGTAATACTCTAAATCTTTTCCCTAAACCAAAGTTAAAAGAAACTTTTCTTAAGAAAATAAGTTAAGCATATACAAACATTTATCAAAATTTAGGTGCACATACCATTGGGACAACAGCTTGCCAATTCGTTAAGTACCGACTATTCAACTTCACCGTCACCGGCAACCCTGACCCGTCTATAAGTCCTTCCTTCCTTAGCAAGTTGCAAACTATGTGTCCCCAGAGTGGAGGCTCATCAGATCGCGTTGCTCTTGACAAAGACACTGAGAGCAAGTTTGATGTCTCATTCTTCAAGAATGTGAGGGATGGCAATGCCGTGTTGGAGTCGGATCAAAGGTTGTGGAGCGATTCGAACACAAAAAGCACAGTGCAAAAATATGCCGGGAATGTAAGGGGGCTTTTGGGGCTGAGGTTCAACTTAGATTTTCCGAAAGCGATGGTGAAGATGGGAGCAATCGGCGTGAAGACTGGTTCGTTTGGTGAGATTAGGTCGGTTTGTTCCCAGTTTAATTAACTACTGACAGATATCTGGCAATATATGCTAAGCTGCTGAGTGAATGTAACTGTAACATGCATATAAGACATGGAAAGAGAAGTGTGCTTTAAGATTTTGGGTTTTTGTTTTACTTTTTTGATCAAAATCAAGTGAACTAAGGTTGTGCATTCCCTCAATCAGTGGGTACTGAATAACTGAAATTTGTCAATTGTACTGGTACTTCTTAAGTTCTGTTAAATAAATTGATATTTTTATCTTTCAATGTCTTTCAAAAATCTTGGAGATTCTTCACACACAAAAAAAAGAAGAATCTCCAATCTGATGAAAAAAAAAAACAAAAAAAGGGAAAACAAATAATCTCAAAGTACCAAAAGCTAGTCTGATCCCTAGTTAGACCTCCAAGGTCAAAGTTTGACCTTTTGAAATCAGCATCCTTGATTCCTTTATTAGCTGCTTGGCTTCACTGAAATTCTGGACCCACACATTATTTTTTGAAGGAATGTGATTTAATGGGAAACAAAGCTGCTGTTATTCCGAGAAATAACAGTATCTGCGATTTCAATCTCATCCGTATACATACATGATACATCATACATGTATGTATGTATGTATGTATGTATGTATGTATGTATGTATGTTTGTATCGGTTTGCACTTTGCATTAACAAATTAACAGTGCATCTAGAGCTTATAATATTCTGCACCTCATGCTCAGTTGCGGATCAATTTTTTTTAATCATAATTAAGATGAACATTACAGACCATCAACTCATTTCGAGAACAATATCTTAAGCATTAATTGAAGTTCATTCTGATTACTGATCAATTTTAGTTAAACTAGTTTTTTTTTTTCAGCAGGAGCGTATCTATGTATAGCTCAGAAGTGCTTAGCCACTTCTATATTTAAAAAAAAAAATTAATCATGCATATTGCAATTGAATTGAATTGAATTTTTCTTTAAAAAATTATAGAGTTAAGCTCTCCTTCTAAATTGTCATATGGGTGTTTGTAAACTAGTAGTTAGACTTTCAATTTGTTATTGTAAAAATTAAGTTCAAATTTCAACCATGCATTATTCATTTTAAATTTTGACTATTTCTATTTAAATTTTCTAGTTTTGTCTCTGTTTTTAAGTTTTCTAACACCTCATTTACGTGTAACCTAAAAATGTATTTTTATGGGATCATCCATCTTTCTAGTTTTCTTTCTTGTAACATAAGATCTAGAAATAAAATGGAATGAACAGCTATCTCGAACAAAAAAACAGAATTTTTCTTCAATACAATATTCCTTTTCAAAATAAAGAGAAATTTAGATATATACCCATCATAAATTTGTCATGCATTTAGATATTTCCCCATCAACGTTTGAAAATTAGTTATTTGCCCATCTAAACTCTCTAATTTTATTAATATCCCCATTCCATAACTAAATCAGTTAAAAATACATATCAGCATTAATTAAAAAGGTAAAATGACAGTTTTACCCTTCACTATTGGCAACCTCGAACTTTCAATTTCATACATTACTGCCAAGACTAGAACTCTCAGTCTGTCATACAAAGTAAGATTACCAGTCCCATGTTAGCTTAACCTCCCTATTATTGATGATACGCTCTATGAGAGAGTAGGACGTATGTAAAAAGTTTTGGACTTGGGCTCATCCTGTTTTGGAAAGATAGGCCGAGTATGGTTTCGGAAATGAAAATGTGATGAGGTATTCGGACTCTAACTTGTATTGATATCTTTGCTTTTTAGGAAAAATGCCAAACCCAACTTAATGGAGTTTTTTTTTGTCTTAAATAGATCGTACCTTAATCGTCATTGCCGTATTGTCAGGTTAGGAAAGATCATATAGGAGCGGTGACACTTGCAAAAATAACGGTAAATAAATCCTTCATAGAGAGAGGTGGCGTGGAAGGAGCATAGTCTCAATTCTCCATTTACAGCTTCGTCTAATTGCTCGAGTAATGAGTTAACAAAGAAATAATTTGACTTGGGATCAATAATGGGTAGAATTTATATTTTGAAGATAAGGGTAGAACCGTAGAATTGATATTTTACTTTTTTTTTTTTTTATTACTATTAATATGTATTTTTAACTAATTTAGTTAAGAAATGGGGATATTAATAAAATTGGTGAGTTTATATGGGGAAAAAACTAATTTTTTGATTTAATGCAGAAATATCTAATTGACAAAGTTATGATAGATATATATCTACTGTGAAAACCCATTAGATAAACCATTTAAAGAAGAAAACTAATTTTTAAATTTAATGGAGAAATATCAAATTTTTATATATTTTTCGTTAACAAATTTTATATTTAGAATGTGATAAGTGAAATTGATAATTGATAACTCAAAAGACTTTTCGAATCTTTATTTGAGTATTAAAATAGATTAAGAAAATGAAATATTAATTTTATGTTTAGCTATTATTTATTGAGGAATTCAATTACACTATTTTATGGTGACACATCTTGACACCGTATATTTATAAGTTATTTTTGAGATTTTCAAAGTCCAAATAGTTAATCCGAACCGTTCAACACGATCTCCGTATTAAAATATGCTTTGAGACTAAAATCTACATTTTTTTAGAATTTTTTAAAATTGCAGTTTTTCAATAATCTAGAATTGTTTGAAAACAACAATTTTGTACACATCTTAATAAAAACTAAAAAAATTCTGAAAAAATGTAAAACTTGGTCTCCAAGCACATTTTAATATGGAGATCATGTTGAACAGTTCAGATCGACTGTTTGAACTTTAAAATCACAATAATGACTTATAAACATTTGGTGTCAAGATGTGTCACCATAAAGAGAACGGAGTGGGTCCGATGCCCATCAAACCTACTTTTAAGTTCAACGAGTTCCTCGACCGTCCAATCCATCTTAAGATAAGTGCGCACAAAACCAAGCATTTTGTACAAATTTTGAAGTATATTGAACGGTGATTGCACCTGTTGAACTAAAGTAGATCTGATGCACATTGGACCTACTCTCAAGTCCACCATTTTATAAAATGGTGTAATTAGACCTCATCATATTTGTTTCTCACCAGAGAACATGATAGATATATAATTATAATAATATATTTATTATAAAACTGTCATGAAGTAATAACCATCTGATTAAATAATATGATTGTTCGTATTATTATTTTTATATATTGGAGCCTCAATCAAAAGAAAAATACTAAATTATTATCTTCAATCGAAAGTTTAAAACTCACTATTTACATTTCTAATATTTTACACAAAAATGGTTTGAGAGTTTTTACTCTCAAACAAAAATTATTCTATGATTCTATATGTTACTTTCTTTTTAGTTGTGTTTTTCTGAATAATTAATTTTATAATAGAGGAGATATCCACATTTGAAAGTTATAACATCTTACAACAATTCAGTTTTACAATTTTAAAAGTTCAAATAGTCTATTCAAACCGTTAAACATAATCTCTATATTAAAATGTGCTTGAAGATAATAATTTACATTTTTTTTAAAGTTTTCTACTATTTATTAAGTATTTTATAAATCTGTTATTTTTGAAATGATCCCTCCTTTTTATAATATTTATCACTTTCAACGACAATTATAATCACAATCATGCATTGCCTCGTAGGATGGCATTAACGAAAGCCATGAACAAAAAATATGAAAAACATTGAGGAAATAAATACAGAGCCGCCAATATATAAATATAATCCTAATTGCTGCTCCACTTCGTTTGTATCAACCAGAAAACATGTGCACAATGTGCATTTTTGCATGGTAGAACTAGAAGCACTTAACTTAAGAGTTCTTCATTTTTTTTATCCATTAAA
The DNA here is from genome assembly GCA_024447775.1 of Carex cristatella. Taxonomy (NCBI): domain Eukaryota; kingdom Viridiplantae; phylum Streptophyta; class Magnoliopsida; order Poales; family Cyperaceae; genus Carex; species Carex cristatella. The sequence continues at coordinate 8,140,095 of JAJHPF010000016.1, forward strand.
ATTAAACAAAAAGGACTTTAATTAGGCTAATGGATAACGCTGATGAACGCTAATTCCACTACTTAATTAAGTCCTATTGCAATTAATAATTTGTAGTTTTGTTCACACATGTACACACAGGACAAATAATATTCATATTTTTTATTTTTAGGAAAGTAATAATTTTTTTTAAGAATCAGGAAAAATGACCAAAATTTACGAATGTCGTATAAGAAATTGTTCCAATTATGTGATTCTTTTAGAAATTCGCTAAGAAACCGCATATATAACTGGTCTAGTTTCTTAGCGTGCCACCACTACTGCTACAAATAATCTCATTTGTAAAGGAATCACATATTTCATACAGTTCCTTTATTCTTTACCTTTAATTTCCAAATTATTTTCCAAACTTAATTCTTAAATTAATTCAAGAACTTAATTTACAAATTAATTCCTGAACCTAAAATCCAAATTAATTTTCGAATTTAATTCCCTAGTTAAAACAAAATTGTTAGAATGTGAAATTTGAGATGCTAAATTGTATGGATTTATTGCATTAATTCAATTGTTATTGTGATTTTAAATACATAAAAGGAAAATACATAATTACATAAAATATTCCTAAAATACAAAAGTAAGAAACTTCAACGATATTTTCGGATTTTAAACATCATTTTTGGGTCCAAAATGATCGTTATGGACTACACCCGATAACTCTTTTGTGCTGGATTTTAAATCTTTCTGCAAGTTTTTAGAATGTTGGAATGTAATCATGATAAGAAATTAATTTGATTTATCCACAAAAAGATATGTATGTTTAAAGTTCAAATTTTCATTTATTCTTTTGTGCTGAATTTCTTCAGCTTGCAATAATAATTGTCAATAAATAATTTAAAATCCAGATTAATTGTCAACAAATTAATTAATTATATTAATTTTTGTTCGGATTTAATTTTCAAATTAAAATAAAAATGGTTAAAATGCGGAAAATTGAGGTGTTGAATTAGAAGAAATAATTCCAAGAAATTGCAATAGATATGTTAATTCTTAGGAATGGGAAAAAAAAATTGTGGTCAACTGTGCAACGGTGTGAAACGCTAAAAAAACTATACCAATTTTGTAGTTAATTCCTTAACGAATTCCTAAAGGAACCACAGACATGGTGTGGTTTTTTAACGAATATTTTGCATGGCAGCACAAAATATTTGTAATCTGTTTTAGTCCTACAAACAAATATTTATTACTCTTTTAAAATAAATAATTCTGAATAATATGCTCTTTGTCAATGAGAAGGATTCAAATATATACACCGTGATTTTGTACTCTAATATGCATGTTTCACATTCTTTATCTCTATTTTTAAAGTTTGAATGGTCTATCCGAACCACTAAATATGATTTTCATAATAAAATATGATTGAAGACCAAATTTTTTATTTTTTAGAATTTATTTACTATTTTTTAACATAGATACAATATCACTTTTTTTTTATGGTTCAAAATCTCCTTAAAACAATTATTTTGTTTCTATCTAAAAAATAGTAAAAAAAAAAAAAAAATATAAAATTTAGTCTCCAAGCATATTTACGAACCCGAAACTGCATTTGTCTGTCTTTGTCAATTCATGCGCGTCGACGTTGTGGCTTTTTATGAACCCGTACGTGTAAAATCATGGTTACTTGAGGTTGCATTGGAAATTTGGAATGCACAGAGTGGAGATGGGGGTAGGTCTGATGGGCATCGGGCCTACTTTTAGGTTCAATTTGGTCTAACACCGTACGATTAGCAATAAAATTAGTGCGCACGTAAATTGAAACAGAACTATATATATGGATTTTAATGTACTTAGCACGGATCTTAGTGCAATCGAATGGTCAATTCACCTATCAAACCAAAGTAGATCCGATGGCATCGGACCTACTCTGAATTACACAGAGTGATGGTCGCATAAAACCATAAAACATTAATTATCGAGAATTAAAATATATGCTTGATGACAAGGTCTTGAAAGCATTTTGGAATTGATGTTATGTTAAATTCCAGCCGAACAGAAATAAATTGAGCTGGAATGGAACAAGTATTTACCTAATTAACAAACATGACTGATCTGTATATATAGTTTCTTTACAGCGAATTAATGACTTGCTCTAATTGTATTGGTACTTTTTAATTATTTTTTCACCTATTTACATTATTAGAATGATAATAAATCTAGTCATGTTAATATAATAAAATAATTGTTCTTCATTAAATTTTTTTGGAACACAAATTAATCAGGGTGTTTGGTATCAAGGAGTTTGATTAATGATTCTTCCAGTTAGTTTATGTAAAAATTATTATATATATTTGTTTTAATTTGATAGATACAACAAACAATTTTTTTGGACCCCATAATTGCTTCATATATATGAACTCACCTCCTAAATTACCCCACTCAATTTTGCACATTAAAATTCACACTTGAATATATAATGCACACTCAATTATTATTAGATGCACACTTATCTATTTAATTAGTATGTAATTATTATTTTTCAGAAAATTAATCAAAATAATTATGTATAATAACATGTAAAGACTTGAAAATAATTGTAACATTCCAAAATATTCCTAGTAAGATATCTAATAAATTTCATGATATTGTACACTTCAGAACATGTGAATTTATTGAATAAACTTTGGGATCGAACATGCTTTTATGAGCTCTTCGACTGAAATTATTACGGATTAAATTTAAAAATTTATATTTAAAACCTCGAGTTAATTAAGTAGCTTAGTATATTGGTTATATATTAAACTTGTAGAATACCAATTTTTATAATTTAGAATTGTTTACTATTTTTATGATTTTTGAAAGTTGGCCTTTTTAACATACCAACAATACATCAATATACGCAAAAAATGAGATCCTCATTTTTTGACTGCTTAACTTTATAATAAATGAATTCAAAAATTAAATTTTTTTATATGTAAATGAAGTTCTCTTGAAGGAGATCGGTTTGAATTTTTCGTTTGAAGTTGATTAAACAGATTTTGAAATGGAAGCATATAGCCCGAAATGCTACTGAAATCATATTAGCCGGACTATATATATATTAAAAATACGGTTAGCCTATATCTGAATTCATACAAATACATTGTATTTATCCAATATACCAAAAACACCAAAATTTTAAAAATCTATGAATTTAAACACATCACATACCAAAAATACTACATTTATCAATATAAACAACATTTGCAATTACATTGTACAATTGCTACATGAGCAACATTCTAACTAAAAAAATTAAAATACAACAAAAAAAACTCTAGATCTGAGACTTTATACATTTACATGAACAACGCCTAAGCAAAGTATGGTATCAGAAACTTCAACTCAACTTTTGAGGTTATTCTCTTTGTTTTTTGGACATGATGAAACACATTTTTAATGGGTTACCCGGTAAATGTTGTAGATCCCCTCACAAGCTTTACTAATTGGGGTTGAACACTAGAATCAGACACTCGAGCGAAAAGTTACTCTCATTTGAAGTTTCTTTTTCTCCGATTGCCTTCTCGGTGCCTTACCCCATCAGCCCTCTTGCCTCTCTTGCCTTACCCCATCAGCCTCGTTTTATCCTCACCTGTGTAGAAGATCATGGCTCATTTGTGTTCTTTCATCACACACAGATCATACAATAAAATTGTGTATGATTACAAGTAGGATTTTTTTTCGAAAAATCCTACAGAACATGCATTCATACACAGTTGGCAGAATGAAAATAGTGTATTATAAGCATGATTTGGAAAAAATCTTACAGATCATTCATATTGTATACAATTGTTGGAGCTCATTCATACACAGTTAATTAAAATAGAACATTGTACAATTATTTCCAATCGTAAGAAACCGTGTACGATTGAAAACAATTGTACGGTTCTATTTTAGTTAACCGTATATTATTTCGGACGCGTGTCTTCTTGCTTTACACACAGATTTAATGAAAATTTCACACGGATGTGTATAATTTACCGTATATAATTAGCATTTTGTAGTACTGTGAACATGTATTGGAGTCTGAACTCTGAAAGCTTAGTTTTAACAAAAAAATTCAGTATCTTCATATCTAAAGCGGGCACAACGAACGGGCCCCAAATTAGACCCTTTAGAACAAAATTTTCCCAATCTAATGTCTACTTGTTGACAGAGCTCATTCAGGGAAGAATATTAACTTAGTTTAGAATTTTGATTTGCCTTGAAGAAAGCCAGGTCAGAAACGGTTTATATATATATGAACTAATCCAATTAATCTTCAAAATTAACATTCTTTAATCCTCTTCTATAATGGGTGCCATAGAATTCAATTAAATACACAAGTCCCTAAAAATTTGATTGAGCTGTCTAGCATAGCAGACCATTGTGCTTATGAAAAATATGTCTTTCTACCTGTCAAACTTTTTCATCAGTATACAGTTACACACACACACACACACATAAAGAGGTATATATAAAGTAATAAAGTAATACCAAAATATATTTTATATATATATATATATATATATATATATATATATATATATAAGATCCCGGAATGGTTCACACTGCTTTAACTACTAGTGGAAGAAATAAAGTAGTGCTGAAATACTGATTTCCTCATTGGCTTCTTTATCAAGTATTGTAATGCTAAATTAATTAACAACCCACTAACACACATAAGTGAGCTGATATACCGATAATTAATTAATTACGTTACTACAATCTTAATTTGCAACCATCGATCCTTATGATTCAGCTATATATTATATTCTAGTTTAATTAATGACTTAATGAATCAATTTATATTTATTTGCATGATTTATCATGAACTAGTCAGTTTATTACTGCCTCCTTCATTAGCGGATTAGGTATGAATTGAAAAGAAAGACTTGATTTGATTAATGTAGGCCCACACGCTTAGCCAGTGCATGATTGATTATCCCTTATTCCCCATCACAACCCCTATATAAATGGTTCATTCATTTCTCATATACATACACACCATCCAAAACTATTCATACTTCGTATATAGTAGTAGCATTCACACCAGCTAGCTTTAATTAGTGAGCTACTGCACTCAATATGGCATCTCTTTTTTGCTTTGTAATGATCCTTTTTGCCATGCCCCATGTAATACAAAGCCAAGGCTTGCAAAAAGGATTTTACTCTGGCACATGTTCTAAAGTCGAGAATATCGTTAAGTCGAGCGTTCAAAAGGCTTTCAACAAGGATTCAACCATTGCTCCTGGCCTTCTAAGGCTACATTTCCATGACTGCTTTGTTCAGGTATATACATTTGTTAATTCATTTTCATATGATTAGTTATCCAATTTTAATTTGTTGAATATTGAAATGAAATGAAATGAATGTAGGGATGTGATGCATCAGTGTTGATATCGGGTACTTCTACTGAGAGGACTGCATTTGCAAATGCCAATCTTAGAGGGTTTGAGGTTATTGATGATGCAAAGTCGCAGCTAGAGGCAGCGTGTCCTGGTGTTGTTTCTTGTGCCGACATAGTTGCCTTGGCTGCACGAGATTCTGTCGTTCTTGTAAGTAGACATGAATATATATATAGCATTGCTGGAAAACATGAACATTAATTAATAATAGCCTTAGACTCTAGCCTTCTTTTTTGTTCTTTAATATATATGAGTTATAGATAGATTTGGAGGTGATCTCATTCTATATTCAAAACCAAAAAAGGCATACATATATATTGATATATATTGAAAATAATAAGATTGTATTAATTAATTAAAATATACATTTATTTTGTTAAGACTGGTGGGCCAAGTTGGTCAGTGGCACTGGGAAGGAGAGATGGAACAGTCTCCTCTGCATCCGACGTTAGCAATTTGCCTGCTCCAACCGACTCAGTTGCTGTTCAGAGGCAGAAGTTCTCAGACAAGGGTTTGACAGATCAAGATCTTGTCACCTTGATTGGTATGTAATTATCTCATTTTAATCCCAAATTAAAACATCAATATTTTGTTTCCAGAATGGATGCTTCACTTCGAATGCCGATCAGTTAAAGCATCATAGGACAGATGGCACATCATATTTTTCAAATTCAAACATCATCGTTTTAATTTAGATCAGTTATATTAAATTTTGAGACAAATTTTTAAGACCGTAATTTGATTTGTAGGTGCGCATACCATAGGACGGACGGCTTGCCAATTTGTGCAATACAGGCTTTTCAATTTTACGGGAACAGGTAGTGCTGATCCGAGCATCAGCCCCTCTTTTCTAAGCCAGTTGCAATCGCTATGCCCCCAAAGCGGCGATTCTTCCAAGCGTATTCCTCTCGACAAAGACACCGAGAACAAATTCGATGTCTCATACTTCAAGAATGTGAGAGATGGCAACGCGGTGTTGGAGTCAGACCAAAGGTTGTGGGGCGACTCGAACACGAAAAGCATAGTGCAAAACTATGCTGGGACTATAAGGGGGCTTTTGGGATTGAGGTTTGATTTTGAGTTCCCCAAATCAATGGTGAAGATGGGTGCTATTGGTGTCAAAACTGGGTCCCAGGGTGAGATCAGGAAGATTTGCTCCCAATTCAACTAAATTTATGAAAAATGAATAAGAATATATAGGGAATATGAAGAAGCTTCATATTTACTATATATTATTATTTTCTTGGGTTGTGTTAGGAATTTCAAAGAGAAATTCAAGGTTAATGAAGAAGCTTCATAACCTTTTTTTTTTTTGTAGTACTATTTGAATGTTTGGTGTTTCTAGTGTCATGAATTGTTATTTGTGCGCTAATTTTGTTTTTGCTTTGTAATTACTTGGGTTTTCGCTTTTTAATCAATAAGTTTTCTTCAATTTTAATCCTTAAAAAATAAAGATGAGAAGAACACATAAAACCCTAAACAGTAAACAAGAACATTCTCTGCATTTACCCAAATTCCAAACCCTAGACTCAGGCACTCAGCTCAACGGCTATTAGGGACCCAACACATAACTATATACCCAACTATTTCATTGAAAAATTTAATGATTTTCTTTCAATAGAGTGAACAGAAATGGATTTTTTTTGAAGTAAAAATGTCTAAACTACCCTTGACTTAACCAACGAAGTAATTATGAATTACTTTACTATTTGATATAATGAAAGTTTTATACCACGACAAGTAACCCGTGTGACTTCTAAGCCAGTAGGAATTCGCATCCTCTGTACGGGTATTCATTCGTTCCTTAGTTATTTTCTATTATAGTAAACTCAGAAAAAAGGAAAAGGGCATTTGGTCTAGTGGTATGATTCTCGCTTAGGGTGCGAGAGGTCCCGAGTTCAATTCTCGGAATGCCCCAACTTTTTTATTTTTATTTTTATATTTTTATTTATTTTACCTCCTTTATTCATTTTCCCTTGGCTGTTATTTTGGGCTCATCAAGTCTAGGTTGACTGTGGGCCGTTTTGGTTATAGACTGCTCTGTGGGCTGTAGCTGGGTACAGATTTGGGAAATATATTTAATCTGATGTTTCCATTGGCTGCTGAATTAACCAGTCTATTAATCTAATTTTCAAGAGGAATTTGTTCAACTGTTGACATTACAAGTTGATCGTATGCTTTAATTTATAACAATCAACAACTCATGTATACGAAAGCAGGCAGCAAGGACTGTTTTCTTGCCATCGAAATGTTATAACTCAACTATCTATTAGGTTAGTTTCCCTATTGGGTATAAATTATTACTCATTGGTGAGTAGATAACCTGAATTCAAATCATGTACTTTGTTATATTTATATTAGATATATGACTAAATTTATCATTTGGTGATGGTACTGAAGTTTTTCTATGTATATTTTTCTATTTCTCCTATTTTCTAATATTGGTCGCCAAAGTTTATTGGGTCGATACAAATTATTTTTTTTTTCTTCAAAACTTAATTTGCTCATTAATTCTCTATACTCTTCATTTAACCGTTCTCTTTTCAATCTTCGTCGAATAAAATTATTTTTGCCATTCACTGAACAACCAAATTAAGATGTGAATAAGAAGCTCATTTTCTCTCGCTTTTCCTCAGAGTATGCCATCATTTTTCACTCTTTGTATTTCATTTCATTCCTATCAAACATGTTTTAAATTTCTTTTTTATATATTTTCTCTTCTTCTACATTTTCTTTTATTATCTTAATTGTCAATTGTCACCTTTAATTAATAACCATGTGGTATAACATTATGTTATAAATTGTGATAATATATAGTGCATAGAAACCTAATCTGAATATCAAATAGTTATAACATGTACATATAGTCCTCCACCGTCCCCAAAACAAAATACCTTAACAGAATTTAATATGCATGTACAGATAATCCTCCACCGTCCCCAAAACAAATTAAATACCTTAACATAATTTATATTTGATGGTTTCCTGCATTCTCCATCTGAAATAATTATATATAATTGTTATAAAAGAGTCTTATTGACCTTTTATATGACTCGAATTAATGTTGGCAGAGTAAGAAATTAAGAGCTGCAATGGATAATTCTCATCCTGAAAAAGAATATTGTGATTACAGTTTTGATGTAATCAACAACCTTCCAGAGTTCATAAAGGAAAAAATCCTTGAATATTTGCCAATAAAAGAGGCAGTAAGAACGTGCATCTTATCAAAAGATTGGAGACACACATTGGGTTTTTTTAAATTGCATTTTCTTCTCAAATTACCATCCAGTTTTGCATAAAGCTGTTATTTACATTTATAACCTTGAGCGTCAGTAATCTTGTCGGACAAACAATCATATTGATATTCGCAACACATCTCTCAATTAATTAATCAAAAGTTAACCCAAAAAGAAATAAATACACGAAGGATGAAAAAGAAACTTAAAATTCAATGAAGGGATCCAGCACATGTTATAATTTTGCAAATAACTGTGCCGGATTGAGATTGCAAGGAGCAGAGAGATCTCTTAGGCAGCCACAAAATCCTTCTTCATCCATCGGAAATGGCACGGAGAGGGGGTGATCCGGTATTATTCCAACCTATCACAATTATACACAAGTCAAAAGGCGACATGGCATATACCCCAAAATCATACAGTACCAAATTCTTTTTGTTAATTATCCAGCAAATAAGACTTAATTAGGAACTCTAGGCATTTCATTACACTTTGTTGTGCTTTTTTGTTGCATTAGATTGACAATTAAGATCAAGATCTCAAATGATTGTAAGATGAGAACACATCCTACTATTAGTATTTTAAGAATGAGAAATGCTGTGTATGTAACTAACAACAGTAAACTATATCAATTAACCTTTACACATCTTACCATTAGTATTTCAAGTTCATACAAGCTGCGTAATTAACCTTTACACTTCAATTGCTACATTCAAGCTACAATGCTAAACCACATCAATGATACATCATCATTACTAAGGTTAAATCCTAAGTACAAGCTGAAGCATACTAAGTGCAACAATGACGCTAAATCTGATTGAGTCATATTTTTCATCTTCATTATGTAACCAAAATTTCAACAAAAATATTAAAGTAGCCCTCCGAGCCATATAAGCCTTAAGTTTCATCCTTCATGCTTGTTTCAGACACATTTTTCTGCATAAGAAAAACACCAAAATTACCAAAACAATACTTGTATATTATCATAATTATTACAAAGAGAAGGAAACAAAAGTATATTGTCATTGTTTCAGACACATTTTTTTTATTAAATTTGAATGCTGATTTTACAAAGCACTTCTCCTAAAGGGCCAGTATAATATGCCATTGCATGTCAGGGCTTAATTGTGTCTTCATTAAAATTATTCATATTATGCAAAAAAATATTATGAACCAGTTATCAGCTTCAGTTGTAAATGCCAGCACAGTTATCAGTAAGTTAAATATAGTATTCTTGATTATTTTGAACTTACCTTACTCATTAATTTGATCTTTCTTCAAAAAATTTAGCAACTCCATTATGTTAAAAGATGAACACATGGAATTGTCGGCAACAACTATCGGCCTTAATTATATCCCATCAGTAATTTATGTTAAGTTGGTTTAAAACACTGTATATATTGCTTGTCGGAAAACTTTAGCTTAATTATATCGCATAAGTAATTTATATTTATGAGACTTTTTGTTCCATTTCTCATAGTTTTTTACAATTTTACAGAATTGTCCTTGCTCCACTGCAACTCCATTAGTAATTACCCAATTGCAGGATTAATTACCAAAGGCAGGGTTAGTTTTACCGTTGTTGGGAATTGATTCAGGATTTAGGTAGTTGCAAGTTGGGCAATCCAGTGGAACTTTTGTAGTGCCTATACCATTTTATGACGAGCCCCTGAACTGAAACTTTTCCGTTTCCATCACTGGCATTTGCCGCAAATTTACTCTATTGGCAGGTTTCCAGATACGCATGGCATTTGGACAAAGGGGATGAATGAAAAAGCCAAATATTACCTCATAGAAGGATTTCAATGCTCTAATTGCAAGAATATGAGGATTTACCAGTTTTGTTGATATGGCGTGGTAAACCCTAGATCGTCGCTGGAGAAGGCGCGGTGCACCGAGAGGAGAAGAGCGCCAAGAGGAGAGGAGAGGTCTGGTGCGCCGCACCCTTTTCTGTTTCCTCCGTTTCCGCGTGCGAGAGAGAGAGAGGCGCGAGGGAGAGATGAAACTCTTCGCTGAACCTAACTGGAGATGTCCAGTACCTGTTTTAATTCAAAATCAGCGACTCAGCGACAGATTGAAGAGGGATCTGATCCTTAGTTGCACGAATCTTGAAAGGGATCCGAGGGATCAAAATAGAAAGCATAATAGGCTCTTTGCTTTCCAAAACATGGTAGCCTATCTCATTGTGCAATTATAATGAGATAATTATTGAATAAAATACATAATACCAAGTCAATATATAGAAAATTAACTAAAGATTATATTAACTGGCATGCTCTATTTAATTTTGTGTTTTATAATTAAATACACCTTGCTGGGACCTATATATGTTGGTCCACGAGACCTAATGTGCTGCCACACCTCAAGAGTCTATGGAGCTGTCTTTGGGCGGCATATTGTTGGGCCATTTGGAAGGAGAGAAACAGGAGAGGGTTTACACAGAAGTGCATCAGAATGAGGTACCTGGCAGCTTAGACCACACACGAGGCGTTTACATGGTACCAAGTGCTAGGAATGCGGAGAGAGGGGCAGCCTTCTGATTTCAAGCGACGCATCCAACTCGTTGAAACCTATCTACTTCACGAGTGATAAGTTTGCATATCAAATTTATAATTCTTCTAGCTAATTCAATATAAAATCAAGTGATCAAAAATGATGAAAAATAAACATATTAAAAATAACTTATAAACAATTTATTGTTACTGTTTGACTTTATACTAAATTAGTTTGAAAATTTATAAATTTGACATGTAAATACTTCACTCGTGAAATAGATCAATTTCAATAATTTGGATGCATTGCTTGATGCCAATTCAATAGATTTTTTAATTAAGCTCACAAAGAAACTTGGTGAACTTAAGAACACCCTAACCTTAATACAATAAAACTTGGCCTCGAGTTTTCTTGATAAAAGAACGTGTCAACTCAACTATCTATTAGGTTAGTTTCCCTATTGGGTAGAAATTATTACTCATTGGTGAGTGGATAACCTGGAGTTTTTCTATGACTAAATTAGGTTAGATATATGACTAAATTTATCATTGGTGACGGTACCGAAGTTTTTCTATGTATATTTTTCTATTTCTTCTATTTTCTAATATTGGTCGCCAAAGTTTATTGGGTGTCGATAAAAATAATTTTTTTTTTCTCCAAAACTTAATTTGCTCATTAATTCTCTACTCTTCATTTGTTCTCTTTTCAATCTTCGTCGAATAAAATTATTTTTCCCATTCACCTTGAACAGCCAAATTAAGATGTGAATAAGAAGCTCATTTTCTCTCGCTTTTCCTCAGAGTAAGCCATTATTTTTCACTCTTTGTATTTCATTTCATTCCTATCAAACATGTTTTAACTTTGTTTTTTTATATATTTTCTCGTTTTTTACATTTTCTTTTATTATCTTGTCAATTGTCACCTTTAACAACCATGTGGTATAACATTATGTAATAAATTGTGATAATGTATAGTGCATAGAAACCTAATGTGAATATCAAATAGTTTTAACATGCATGTACAGATAATCCTCCACTGTCCCCAAAACAAAATACTTTAACATAATTTATTGTTGATGGTTTCCTGCATTCTCCATCTGAATTATATATAATTAATTGTTATAAAAGAGTCTAATTTCTCTTTCAAGTATTTCTTATTGACCTTTTATATGACTCGTATTAATGTTGGCAGAGTAAAAACTTAAGAGCTTCAATGGATAATTCTCATCCTGAAAAAGAATATTGTGATTACAGTTTTGATGTAATCAACAACCTTCCAGAGTTCATAAAGGAAAAAATCCTTGAATATTTGCCAATAAAAGAGGCAGTAAGAACGTGCATCTTATCAAAAGATTGGAGACACACATGGTGTCAAGTTGATAATTTATATATAGATGTTGGCAATAAAGGCTCATCAAATAATTCTGATAAAATGATGATGGAAGTACCGCCCAGTGAAGAGGAATTAAAGAGTATTAGATTTATTGATGAAGTTCTTAATCTTCACAATGGCAATGTCGATACTTTAAAAATTAGCGGTGCAAAACCCGAAGAAGAGGATTTTGAACGATGGATGCTTAAACTATCTGAAATGCAAATTAGAAAACTGATTTTAGACTTAGAATGTAAGAGAAGTTGGTCATTCCGCCCGCGCCCATGTCAAATCACGGGTAATTGTGCGATCAAGCTACCTGAAGATTTTAACGGTCTTAAGCTACTACGATCCCTCCATTTAAACGGTCACTACTGCAAAATTAATGAGATTGACATGACAAAGCTAATCTCCAGTTGCCCTCTCTTGGAAGAGCTCAGTTTAAATGGATTTTCTTATCATGTTCTTAAAATTCATGCCATGAACCTTCAAAAGATGTCAATTGTGGGTAATTTTGAAGATTTGTATCTACAAACTCCCAAGTTGTTGGAAGTTTTTATTATTGTCGGCTCTCATAAGACAATCGCTACCTTAAAAATGGTACTCGGACGAAATCTTCTCCAAGCCCTCAGTTCCATTTCTCACATTCGCTACCTTTTTATTAGCTGTACTTACTGTCCGGTAAGAAGCAGCTAGATTCATTCATTTTCTTGATTAATTAACAATTTAATTTTGTTAACAATGTTCTTTAATGTACGTAGGATACTTTGATTGGATATCTACAGGCGAAGGCGAAGGCGAAGAACTCTTTCTTTTTTTTGGGTTATTTACGATACAGTTGTAAAAATTTCTTGTTTCAAATGTCAAAATTACAAGAACTCACATTATCGGTTAGTATAAATTAAAATTAAACATCTTTATCTATTTAATTAACATATTATTTATTGTGCTTTTTTAATTTTTTGTTTAAAATTTGCAGTTTCAAAAAAGTCTGTCTTCATGTGTTTCTGTTTCGAGCGCTTATGAGCGACTTGAAAGCAGGCAGCAAGGACTGTTTTCTTGCCTTCGAAGTGTTATAATTACAGTTGAGCCGGGTTCAGATAATTTTACAATTGCATTTGCAAAATTCATCCTAAACAATGCACCTGTGCTTGAAGAGATGATAATATGGGGAGACATCGAAGATGATCAGAAAATTACTTCATGGTCATGTCAGCTTAAACAACTCTCACTTACAGCTCAAATCATATTCCAAGTTCAACAAATTTAGTTACAATTAATGCAAAGGCAGCTGCTCAAAGATGTGCATACTGTTGCAATTTTGTTCCTTAGTTCATCACAGCTATACATCTCATAAAATTGGATCTTTGCCATCTGATAGATTATATGTCAAGCTTTAAATCCATGTAAAGCACTCCCAAAACGGCCAGGTAGATAATTCACAATAAAAAGAACAAAATCAGAAAAAAATAACTGTAAAAATCTGTGAAGTTGTTGATCAGGTCACCACTTCCCATGTTCATTTGACATAGCTAAACATCATGAAAAATTAAGAAATTTGGCTGACTTGTAGCCGTGACATCATAGTATAATTCTGTAAAATTTCATAAAAAAACTCAAATTAAATTAAAAGATATTAAGTGTTAAATATTGACCAAACTGATAAAAATGTGCACAGGAATCAGCATGCCTCAAGTTTATCCTCCACCTTCGCATACCCTTTAAGCATCGAAATAATGGTCCAAAATTCTTGAAAATTCACAGAGTTATAGATTGAATTCTCCTCTGTAAAACCATATAAAGTACCAAAAATTTGGCTTTGTAAATTGTTCAGAATTAATTTCTAAAGATTGACTGCTGAAATAGTTCATTCAGAAAACTTTAATCATCCAAATTCAATCTCTAAAGCCCTCAAAATCTAATTCACCTCAATTCGAAAACTAATTTAAAACTTTCCCATGACCCAAACACACTACACCCATACTCATATTTCATACAACATGTCTAAACGCACTCTTCAAGGATCGAATAAGGAAGTCAATCCACGATCCTCAGTTTATACTGAACACATCACATTTATATGCACACATACTCTCCAACGATCGAGCAAGGAACCAATCCACGATCCCCAGTTCATACTAAAACACCGCATTCGTATGCACACACACTACAACGATCGAGTAAGGACCAATCCACGATCCTCAGTTTATACTGAAAACATCGCATTTATATGCATACAAACTCTCCAAGGATCAAGCAAGGAAGTCAATCCACGATCCTCAGTTTATATTGAAAACCTCGCATTTATATACAAACCTAGGCGGTAGGAGCTGGCACCGCATCGTACGCTCTGAGTCCTTTCGTGCATCATACCATACTTGTAGGCGGTAGGAGTTGGCACTAGGATCCTTTCGGCCTAGGATAAAACAGCAGCCCAACAAATAAAAGAGGCCCAAGGCCTCTCTCATTTAAATTTAAATACCAAAGGCCCAAGGCCCAAGGCCCAACCTCTACAATCTTACATTTAAACCCCTCAAATTTTTCATATTCACATAGGGGCTGGAAAATTCCAAGACCAACCCCCAATTTATTTTTATTCACACAACGGTCCCTGTCAACTCAAAGGCCGGTATAGCATCGCAAACCGTACACAAACCGGTACCACTGGTATCACTAGGCTGGTACCACGGTGCCAGAAATTCCCAATCAACACAGATCACCAAACCCTAAACAGCACCAGTGCAAGCCAACCCAAAGCAACAGCAATAGGTCTGGTACCAGCACAGGTACCAGAAATCAAACCAGGACCCAAATAAGCAAAACAACCCCAGGTCAAGCACCACAGCTGGTATTGTTAACGGTACCAGTGTAAATCACAAAAACACCGCATATCAGAAGCAAGGCAACAGCCAAGAAAAATGGCACAAGGCCGGTCTACAAGCAACAGATCAACAAAGGCACCACATCACAGCACAAAATCTGGTACCGGTGTACCAATGATACCAACAGCCAAATCACACAACAAGCACAGTTCCGCACCAAGCAAAAAGGTACCAGACTGCTACCAGTAAACCATTAAAAAGCAAAACAAAAAGAAACAGAAATATAAACAAGTCAAAATCATGAAAAAACTCAAATAGTCTCAACTAATTTGCCAAAAGCAAGAAGTCCAAGTCTCAACTTTTTGATGGTATGCATCTCAACTTTATTTTCTACATACTACCTAATTCTTTTTTTTTGGAAACAAATTCATGAGCAGAATAGCAGCTATGCCAGACCCCACAGAAGCAAATAACACACTGAATCGGTTCTTTTGTTCAGCTAAGGATCCCCTCAGAGTTGCAATCTCCTCCTTTTTAGCTGCAATGAGAGCCTCCCTCTCTATCTTCTCAGCACATAGATTGGCAATGATAACCTCCAGCTCTTTCTTCTGAGCAAGAAATTTGTTCAAGTCTGCTATCTTCTCCTCATTTCTCTATTAAAATAAATTAAAATCTATCATGAAGCAGCACCTAACTGCTATCCTCTTCTCATTGTTCTATTGGCAAGTTATGTGGTCGCTTGTTAAATGCTATCCTGGGAACAAAAGAACCACTATCTGATTGCATTTTTGCAGAACCTATTTGAAGCATTAAGTGGTTACTTCGCAGAATAGCTCTACTAACTTTAGATAAAATAGATTGCGTACCAGCATGGTTTTCTCATACATGACGAGGCATCTTTCATATCCCCCCATTATAGCCTGGTTCATCTCATGGCCATCTTTGTGGTCTTGGGCGATTGCTATCTGTGCTGCAGTAAGCCTGTTTCTTATATCCGTTACTTTCTCCATTGTTTTTTCTCTTAGCTGCATTTAATAATAGAAATGCCCTTATACTAAAGACAAATGATACAAAAAAAATACAGAGATGCTAATCATTTAATCTTTCTAAAGGAAAGTCGAAATCCAACCATCTTGTATTCTGTTTTGTGTATTATTTTGTTAATATACGAGCTACTGTGTGCAGAGTTGCTTAGAAGGTGAATGCTGATGTTAGTTTGAAGATTATACTAGAATCTGAAGGTGCAAAGTCTTTGATCTTGTCCAAGTAATTAATAGGAACAAATGGAAGTGTCCAGTAACGATGCTACTGGATCACAACAATAACTAAGAGATGTTAGGGTTAATTGAATAAGTTTGTTTTAGTTCTTTGATTAGGGGCTTCAAAATTCATCAAGGATAAGACCTAAATTTAGGGAAAATTAGATTCTCAAAGCGAGTAACTCTACCCGGCCGGCTTGTCAAGTTGAAGGGTGTGGGGGCTAACCTTACTGGATCGAAGGATTAGCATCACAAACATAATGTTTGTATGAGATGCATGCAAAGGTATACCAGAAGTCAGATTTGATGGCTCTACTTTTGGTATTTCTAGCAAGGTATAGTGGTACCGCCACCAAGACAGTACAGCAATGGTACAAAGGTACACTACCGCACTAGTTGAATTTTATTGTTCAGCTACAAGTTTTTAGCTACTAGATACTAAATAAAATATGATTTAAATCATCAAAAACTTACTGTACGAATTGATAATTAACTAAATTGGTTTATAAAATAACTGTACTGATTCTAAATAGAAACTAATTAAAATCTTTCAAACTCATATCAAACACAAAGTTAACAAATTTAAAGGAGAAAGAAATAAAGCGTACACAAATCTTTGAGCTCTTAGAGGGAGAGAAGAGAGACAAAGTCATGAAGAGCAAGCTTTCGGCTTTAAAAGAACAAAAGGTAAATGAACAGGGTAAGAAAACTCTAAGACTATGTTTGGATGCACTAAGAATAGCACTATTTTTACAATATCATTGCTATTCGGAACAAGAACAATTCAAACTAAAAATAGAGCTATTCAAAATAGAGAGAATAGGACTATTCGCTATTCTTACAAAAACATAAAATAACATTTGTTGTTTTCAATATTAATACTAATTTAATATTTAAACTAATATTATATTACATTTAATATTTAAATTAATATTATATTGTATTATATTTAATCTAATATTATATTATGTTTAATCTAATATTTTACTTAATACTAATCTAATATTTGAAATAATATTATATTACATTTAATAATTAAATTAATATTATATTGTATAATATGTAAACTAATATTATATTACATTTAATCTAATATTTTATTTAATACTAATGTAATATTTAAATTAATATTATATGATATTTAACATTTAACCTAATATTATATTGCACCATTTTCAAATTCAAGACTGAGTAAAGGAATCGGCCTAATTTAGTGCCAAAAAACTCTCCAACCCTAAATTTTTCATAATAATGACCAAACTCTTTTAACGCTGACAGTATTTTCTTGATTTTTAGTTTGACCAGTATGACAAACTCTCTGTCCTTGTCGCTCATTCATATACAAATTTTTTATATGTTTCGATCAATATTTTTTTTTGAAAACTTGGTAGATAACCAGTTACCCAGTATACAAACTTTTTTTTTGTTTCGATCAATATTAAAAACATCTATTTTTTCTCAATTTTCAATTTTTGAATATGGAGGTGGGTAGATAACCTGAATTCAAATCATGTACTTTATTATATTTAGATTAGAAATATGACTAAATTTATCATTTGGTGACGGTACCGAAGTTTTTCTATGTATATTTTTCTTTATATCTCCTATTTTCTAATATTGGTCATTAATTGTCTATTCTTCATATTTTTCTATTCTTATAAAAAATTAATTGTTTATTCTTCATTTGTTCTCTTTTCAATCTCGGACAAATAAAATTATTTTTGCCATTCACCCTGAACCGCCAAATTAAGATGTGATTAAGAAGCTCATTTTCTCTCGCGTTTCCTCAGAGTATGTCATTCACGCTTTGTATTTCATTTCATTCCTATCAAACATGTTTTAACTTCTTCTTTTTTTTATATATTTTATCGTCTTTAGAATTTTACATTTTCTTTTATCTTGTCAATATATTGTCACCACCTTTAATAACCATGTGGTATAACATTATGTGATAAATTGTGATAATATATATTAGTGCATAGAAACCTAATCTGAATATATATCAAATAATTTTAACATGCATGTACAGATAATCCTCCACCGTCCCCAAAACAAATTAAATACCTTAACATAATTTATTGTTGATGCAGGTTTCCTGCATTCTCCATCTGAATTATATATAATTGTTATAAAAGAATCTAATTTCTCTTTCAAGTATTTCTTATTTACATTTTATATGACTCGAATTAATGTTGGCAGAGTAAAAAATTAAGAGCTGCAATGGGTAATTCTCATCCTGAAAAAGAATATTGCGATTGCAGTTTTGATGTAATCAACAACCTTTTAGAGTTGATAAAAGAAAAAATCCTTGAATATTTGCCAATAAAAGAGGCGGTAAGAACATGCATCTTATCAAAAGATTGGAGGCACACATGGTGTAAAGTTGATAATTTATATATAGATGTTGGCAATAAAGGCTCATCAAATAATTATGGTTAAATGATGCTGGAAGTAC
This sequence comes from Carex cristatella, assembly GCA_024447775.1. Lineage (NCBI taxonomy): Eukaryota > Viridiplantae > Streptophyta > Magnoliopsida > Poales > Cyperaceae > Carex > Carex cristatella. The sequence goes on from JAJHPF010000016.1 coordinate 8,159,130, forward strand.
CGGCCATTAATGAAGAGGATTTAAAGAACATTAGATTTATTGATAAAGTTCTTAATCTTCATAGTGGCAATGTCGATACTTTAAAAATTAGCGGTGCAAAACCTGACGAAGAGAATTTTGAACGATGGATGCTTAAACTATATCAAATGCAAATTAGGAAACTGATCATTTTAGACTTGGAATGTAAGAGAAGTCGGTCATTCCGCCCGCTTCCCATGTCAAATCACAGGTAATTGTGCGATCAAGTTACCTGTAGATTTTAACGGCCTTAAGTTACTACGATTCCTCGATTTAAACGGTCACTGCAAAATTAATGAGATTAACATGACAAAGCTAATCTCCAGTTGCCCTCTCTTGGAAGAGCTCAGTTTAAATGGATTTTCTTATCCTGTTCTTAAAATTCATGCCATGAACCTTCGAAACATGTCGCTTGTGGGTAATTTTGGAGATTTGTACCTACAAACTCCCAAGTTGTTCGAAGTTTTTATTTTTGTCAGCTGTCGTATGACAATAGCTTCCTCAAAAATGGTACTCGGACAAAATCTTCTCCAAGCCCTCAGTTCCATTTCTCACCTTCGCTGCCTTTTTATTAGCTGTACTTACTGTCCGGTAAGATTTAAGGCATTAATTAATTCATTCATTTTCTTAATTAATTCACAATTTAATTTTGTTAACAATGTTCTTTAATGTACGTAGGATACTTTGATTGGATATCTGCAGGCGAAGGCGAAGGCGAAGAATTTTACAGTTGTAAAAATTTTGTTTTTAATTTTCTTTGAGTTGTAAAAATTTTGCAGTTTCAAAAAAGTCTGTCTTCATGTGTTTCTGTTTCGAGCGCTTATGAGCGACTTGAAAGCAGGCAGCAAGGACTGTTTTCTTGCCTTCGAAGTGTTATAATTACAGTTGAGCCGGGTTCAGATAATTTTACAATTGCATTTGCAAAATTCATCCTAAACAATGCACCTGTGCTTGAAGAGATGATAATATGGGGAGACATCGAAGATGATCAGAAAATTACTTCATGGTCATGTCAGCTTAAACAACTCTCACTTACAGCTCAAATCATATTCCAAGTTCAACAAATTTAGTTACAATTAATGCAAAGGCAGCTGCTCAATAAATGAAATGTTGTCAGAATATGCATGCATGCTAGTTCGTAGATTTTATTTTCTGATGGTAATTAATTTTGCTTAGAATTCTGACTGATTGCTTCTCCTTTTAATTTATAATGGGCTGATATTGAATGCAAACCTCAACTTTCATTTTACTAGGCCAAGCTTTTATAATTGAGATCTTTTTATAAACCATAATTAGAAAAAATAATTTTACGAAACCAATACGATTGCTTTAAAATTTTGAAAAATCATAAATACTGAGATTTAATCTCGGTATCTCTTCCCCACCACTGGATGAATATATAATTTAGTTTATTAGAAGGACTGAAACAAATAATCCGGATCAATATTTTTCAGATCGGATTTTTTGCGGCTGTAAGAAAAATTAAAATATTTCATTGTGTGCACAAGCAAGAACTTTAAACCAGTCTACTGTTCTTTCCAATGGCTGGAAGTATCATTTTTTAGAAAAAAATTTTAAATGGCCATAACTTTGGCTAGGAAAGTCGGATTGGTGCGTACAACCCTAATTCGGAAAGGGGAGGAGGAGACGATGCCAACCGGCACCTCGCAAGTAGCCGATGAATCAGAATCGCCAAAAAACGTTGTTTAGTGTATCAAAAATTAAGTTTAAGATTTTTAGTGACAAAAAACGTCGTTTAGTGCCAAAAATTAAGTTTAAGAATTTTTTTAAATGATGTTATTAATATTATTATGCACGATTTTTAGGAAAACATTTTAAATGATGTTATCAAATCATTTTTATACAATTTAAGTGACTTTTGAATCGGGATCAATAATTCTGATTCAAAGAATTTTTATTTTTTTTCCAATAACACACAATGAAATATTTTTCTTACAGATGCGAAAAACCCGATCTGAAAAATATTCATCCGGGTTATTTGTTTCAGTCTTTCTAATAAACTAAATTATATATTTTTCTATCTAATTTCAAAGAAACATATCAAAAAAATTTAAAACTTTAAATTGAAACTGCGAACCGAATTCATTTTTTCAGTCAGCAGTTTAACTTTAACTGAGATTTTGTGACAAAAATATATTCTAGAAGAGGAGGGTTCAAATACACCTAAAATTTTATGCTTCCATTTGCACTCAATTTTTAATCTTCTTTATCTTCATTTTCAAAGTCCGAATAGTCAATTCGAACCGCTCAACATGATCTTCATAATAAAATATGCCTGGAAATCAAATTTTTTTTATATTTTTTTAAGATAGGTACAAAATCATTGTTTTAAGGAGATTCTGGACCATCCGATAAAGTGATTTTGTACCTATCTTAAAAAATAGTAAAAAAAATGTAAAAAAAATATAAGATTTGATCTCCAAGCATATTTTATTATGAAGGTTATATTGATCGGTTCGGATCGATTGTTCGGACTTTGAAAATAAAGATAAATAATTGGATGTAAATGGAAGCATAAAATTTTGAGGAGGGCATTAAAACCCTTCTCATTCTAGAATGAGATTTTGACTCATTGGAATCATTTTTTGTCTCATTTGACTGAGATTTTGGCCACCGCGGAGGACGAAATTCCAATTTTGTGATTTTAATTTTTTGTCTCATTGATATTTTTTTACATGGGGAGTTGCATGGAGATACCAACCTATTGAATTTTTAAATAATTTTTATATACTGCTATTATTCATATTGTCGTGATTTATAATAAAATTCTTTATTTAAGAGGAGATATCAAATAAATATCAATGCATCTGTCTCCAAGAACTAAACATTTGCAAGTAGTATTATCAGAACCAGACTGGGTGGTTCAACCTGAAAAAACCAAAACCAATCATCTATCCGGTTCGATTCTTCAATTGAATCGCTTTATGTAGTGAACTGCCAATAAAAGATTAAACCGCCCGGTTTTAGTAAAAACTCTCTGATTTCAACCGACGTCAAACCGCAGTTCAAAACATATTTGCTTCAAATCTCTCCGTGTGATTTCTTGCCTTCAACTTTTCTCCTTTCTCAATTTTTTCTCCGATTCTCCTGTGATTTATTGCCTTCTCTCGGTCATTCTCTCAATAGTAGAGATGGAAAGTTATTTTTCTGAAATCTCATTCAAATCTCCTTCTATTCCGACCTCCTTTATATTGCCAATTTGGTGGCGGATCAATATCGTTTTCCAGACTTCGATTGAATCTGAATCACAAAAAGAAGCTACTGGGATCAAGAACAGTAAGTAATTTTATAAAAACTTTTTGAGTTAATTTTATTGAATAGTTACATACATATAAGAAGTTTGATGAAATGCTCAAACCAAAGAGCATTTTAGTCAAGTACCAAATTGATTTGTGAACTTGACTGCAGATTGGATAGAGATAAGGGTAATGAAGGTATGGGTTTGGTTTTGTATGAGAAATAAAATAAGAAGCATTTACTGACAAAAAAAAAATGTAAGCATCATACTGGCACCCATTGTTCAAGCCTGACCAATTAGATTAATGCATCAAACCCGTTCAAAATTGAATTGTCAAATAAATAATACTTTCTTAGTTAGCTACATTGTTTTCATCTATTATTAATATTTATAATTATTTTAAATAAAACAACATGGCTAAAGTTGAATTGTGAATTTCTTTTGCTAGTTGAGACTAATGCTCTCCTGAAAATATTTTTATTCTCCCATGTTTTAAGTTGATTTTAGAAGAATCTAATTACTGTTGTTTTAAAGGTACTATGTCAGCAATTAATCTTTGAGAAAAATGGATTTGTTCCTCTAACTTCTAAAGTTGCCACGCAAGTGGGAAAACAGATCCGGCTTGGAGACATTGCGTTGAACGCATTGTTATTGTGAAGAATAAAAATGTGAAGGCCATTACTTGTCTCCATTATGAAAAAAATATTTCAAGGTGGTGGTATTAACCGGTTTAAGAAGCACCTAGCCGGTGTCAGAGGAGATGTAGAGCAATGCAAAAAGGTACCGCAAGAGGTTAGTTTTCAAATGCAACAAAGTATTGATGAATTTGCCAACAAAAAACGGAGGTTAAATGAACTAAATGAACAAATTCATTCTGACGAATACCAATCCCATATTGATCTAACTAACGAAGAAGGCAATATGTCAGCCCCTTCTAGCTCCAAGGGCAAACATGTGACTTTAAGCGGAGGACAACTAGTTGCTAGCAAGAAAAAATCAGAAGTTGTAAAAAGAGTGCTCCGAGACGGTTTTTAGGGGTTTTCTCTCTCCTGCTTCACCACAATTGAATTTTTCTCTCTCTTGCCTCACCACAATTGGAATTTTCTCTCTCCTGCCTATAAATTGGGGCTTTCTCTCTCCTGTCTCACCACAATTCACTTTTTTTTTCTCCCAAATCGAACTCAGCTCTCAAACAACGCTCGGAGGCAATTTTTAGGCGATTCTAAGGCGATTTCTTCAACAGTGATTGAGGTATTTTATTTTTTAATTAATTAAATTTATTTTATATTTTAAAAAAATGTTAGAAATTATTAGAAATTGCTCAAAAATGTTAGAAAATTATTTAATCCATTGTGCTCATTTGAAACCCTAGCTCTTATTACGGCACCAAAACTTGAACTCCGGTATGAAGCAAATCAGTCCAAACGCAGTGCTCACAGAACCTTAGCCGATCAATTTTGGATGAGCGACGCCCGTAATAGGAGACATTTAGCTCTTATGGGGCTTCCACTCGAAGATGTTGAAGACATCATGAACACCGATTATCCGAAAGCTAGAGAATTGTTTGAGGATATGTTTCCCGATATCGACCCTCTACTGATTGGAAAATGTGCGCCGCATGTCGTGTCAAGAGAGACATTGATGGCATGTTCTAGTGTCATATTTGTGGCATCAGAATTCACCCCAAATGTCTCGATAAGGATGCGCCTCTGGCAAATAACTGTCGTTTCGAAGAGTGGGAGTGTGTTAAGTGTAGTTGTCGACCTACGAAGACTAAGGGAGAGAGTTCCAAAACTTCCAATCCATAGTCTGGATTTTAGTTTGTTATTTTAGGGATGTATTTGAAGTATTTTGTGTTAGAAGACTGAGTTTGTAGTATTTTATGTTCAGTTGTATTGTTCGACTTTGTATTGCTTGGATGTTGTAGACTATATTATTATTTGGATGTTGTAGATTGTATTATTATTTTATCTGTTGTTTATGATGTTGGTTTTTTTAGGCGAAAACGATGAGCAAAAACGCACCAAGTCAATCATCCAGTGGTGGAAAGGGAAATCTCAGAAGTCGTTTTCTTTTTGTATTGCAAAGGACTGTGAAGAATGTAAAAGGAATTTAGCATAATGTAGATCAATCAAACTCAATAACAATGATGATTTTGTGGAAAACCCTTACAGTTATGGTTTGAAAAATAGAAGGTCAATCAGGATCTGCCTGCTGCGACTCGTACCGGCAAGGTCAATCCAAAAAAAAAATACTAGTAAGACTATCTCTTCGTCTGCTGCGACTGAACTAGACTTAGACGATGATTTTGTTTCTTATACCTTCGGTATTGGTTCTCAAAAGTAGTATTATTTGAAAGTTTGTAATAATTATTTAGTGATTGTGATGTATCTTTCATTGGCAACAAGTAATGTAGTAGTTAGGTAATAATTATTAGGCTAAAAAATCGCCTAAAAAATGAATTGTGGGGGAGCACTGTTTGGGAGCCTCAAAATCGTCTAAAAAATTGATTCGAAGCATTGTTTGAGAGCTGAGTTCAATTTGGAAGAAGAATAAATGAATTGTGTGGGATCAGGAGAGAGAAATTCGATTTTATAAGACAAATAGTGAACCACCCTACCGCAGGCGGTTTTGTGTCAAGGGAAGACCGCCTCTCAGTGAGGGTAATTTAGCTGCAAATTAAATTAATTTGTTAGACTGGTTATTTTTATTAATTTTTTTTTTGTTATGAAAAAAGAAACTCGGTTAATACTGTAATACAGCAGCTCCCAAAAAAACAAAGCGGCAATTAGTAATGGCAAACTGTACGTTTCGTATGGGGCCGGGCTTCTCTTCAAGTTTGTCCCACCTGCGCCAAAATCGAAGAGACGGAAGAGGAAAAACACCGAAAACATAAATATTTCCTGAACTACGACTACCACATCATCAAATCTAACCCACGTGACTCATTCCCATCGATTGGTCACTACCCCACGTGACTCATTCCCATCGATTGGTCTTCCTGGTCCTGCACTCATGCTCCCTGTCCATTTAAAATCTATAGAAAGTAAAGAATGGCAGCATCATCCGTCATTTATTCCCATGTTTCTTGGTTCTTCTTCCCTCTTGTTCGCAAATTGAAAAACATATACAAGTTCACTATCACTCTCAATTTCTTCAAATTTCTCCTTCCCTCACCAAACCACCAAACCCTAGTTCTATTGATTTTCATAGTCACGACAGTCATGGCGTCTACGCTTCCCTTATCTCAGTCACACTCTTTCTCCACCATCAAACCTCCCAATAGAGTTCCCAAATCTATCCCCTTTCTCTTGAAGAAAAGTTCCATCCTATCTTCCCAAGTTAGTCTTTCCTCTACCCTAACTGGTCGGAGACACACAGTGGTGGTGGCGACTGCGACAACAGATATGCCGAAGAAACAGGCGAAGGGTGAATTTGTGGATGAGATGAGAGCTGTGGCCATGAAATTGCACACCAGAGACCAGGCTAAGGAAGGGGAGAAGAAGCCTGAGAGTCCTCCCGTTGCTAAATGGGAACCTTCGATTAACGGATACCTCCGTTTTCTGGTGGATAGCAAGCTTGTTTACGACACACTGGAAGCGATTGTTCAGAAAGCTCCACACCCGTCGTGTATGGTTTTCGATTTGATTGTTTTAATTTCTTCATTTTCTGTGTATTTCTTTAACTTTATCCTCATGATTTTGAAGCTAAAAAGTGGGTTTGCGTTTTGGAGGAGGGAAAAATTGTTAGCTGGTTTAAAAGACTGTGATTGGGTACCAATAACGAGTTTGAGTGTATTGATTGGTACCGGTGCACTAGCTATCATTTTGTTTCTATCTATATTTATTGTGACTGGAATATGGGAACTATTTAAAGGTTTCTATGAAATCGATGATACATCCTACTTTCTGTATAAAAAAAAAAGAAGGCAGCTGTCCTATAAATCTTGGGTAAAAGATTAAACCATGACCGTCTTATCAGAGGGTTTTGGCAGGCCATTCTAAAAAAACAATTTCACATTGATCGCCATGAATTGATGCACTCTTAATTTGGATTAACTCTCTGGATTAATGTAGGTGAAATGTAAGTGGATTTTAGTATAGTTGAAGGATTGCTGGTAATATAAGATTAGTAGTTGTAGTAGAGTGAGGTTATGGTACTATGCATAGCACATATTGGCTCATACTATGGGTCAATATTTCCATTTTCAAAGTCCAAACAGTTGATCTAAACTGTTACACATGATGTCCATATGAAAATGTAATAGCTGACTAAATTTTACATTTTTTAGAAATTTTTTAGAAAATCACTTGATCTCTAAAGATTCTAGATCATTCAAAAGTATTGATTTGCCATCTATCTAAAAGAATAGTACAAAAATTCTAAAAAATGTAAAATTTAGTCTACAAGTATATTTTCGTATGAGATCATGTTGAATGCTCAAATCGACAGTTTAGACTTTGAATGAAGATATTAATCCACATTACGGGCCAATATGCACTATGCATAGTACAATAGCCTCACTCGTGTAGTATTTAACTAATCTTATCAAAAGACAGTTAATTAGAAGTTCGCAAAGGTTAAACCCTTTGCGTCTTTATGCATGATTGGAAATCTGAAAATTAATTAATTTTTTTTTTGAATTGCAGATGCTGAGTTTAGGAATACTGGACTGGAGAGATCAGAGGCACTAAAAAAGGATTTGGAATGGTTTGAGGAGCAGGGCCACACAATTCCAGAACCTTCTTCTCCTGGAATTTCTTATGCCTGTTACTTGGAGGAGTTGTCAGAGAAGGACCCACAAGCCTTCATCTGCCACTTCTATAATATCTATTTCGCGCACACAGCCGGAGGCCGAATGATTGGTAAAAAGGTTAGCTCTCTTTTTGGAGTTGCTCTTATTTCTATATTGCTTACTTCATCTGATTGCACTACTTGTTGGTTACCAAGCGGTATTTATTAATTACAGTTTAAATGCTTGCTTGGCTTTTTGCATGCTATTTACCATATATGAATCTGATTCTTGCATTGTCCTATATTGCTAAATTTTGTGTGTTCCTATAAATTCCCTGTAGTTGTTGAAGAAACTTTTTGGTTTTCTTTTCATATTTTAACAAGTATTATACTAATTTTGCAAATAAGACCCTACATTTGCATCAGCACATGATATTAGCTAAATTTAAACACAAATTCAGCTTTACTGATTGCTGAGTTAGCTAACCAATAAAAGAGCTATTTAATTGAGCCAACATGAAAGTATAAGGAACATCTAAATCATTTTTCATTAGACTTGAGTACTTAACCTGAACTTGATTATTTGAAATTATATGCAAAAATGTTTTGTTATTGCAAATCTAATAAAATATTTGGTGTCATATGTAAATAAAGGGTGACTACATTTGGATATTTGTGTGGTCAGAATTATATTTGGTTGATACATCTGTGATTATTATTTTTGTTTTTTGGATTTGTGTAGTATGTCAGGGACATATGATATAGTTCTTAGTACTGTAGCTTCATTTTTTATGTTCATTTTCCACACTGAAGGAGCTAATGATTAGTACTTTAAAGCGGAGTCAGTTTCTTGTTCTTTAGACTATAACATATTTTGACTTTATGCTCATTTGTGTAGGTTGCTGAGATGATATTGGATAAGAAGGAACTGGAATTCTACAAATGGGAGGGTAACCTCTCGAAGATGTTGCAAAATGTGCGAGACAAGCTCAATGAAGTAGCTTCTGTAAGATCTTCATTTCTTTTGTTCTTCTTTTTGGTATTTCTGTCTAATTACATGTCCTGGTAAAATGCTAGTGTTAACTGCTCCTATGTCCAAGTCAATTCCATTTTTTTTTTGCCTAGGGGTGGCAAATTTTCACCCAATTAGATGATATGATTGTTTAATGGTTGGTCTATTTTTCTGATCCACTAAGGATCATGTCAGCCCATAAATAGCCCATGGAAGTCACTTAGAAAGGTATATGCTGTGTTGCAGCTTTGATCTGATGGTCTTAATACGGGTCAATATCTATATTTCTCTATCCTCCAGCTGGCTGGAGTGGACCAAAGAGTATGGTTATTTTTATTTTTATTTCAACTGAATAAATTGAAAGGATGTAGCTGTACTGTTCTATTGTTTTTGTTACCATTTGAGGACTAATAGAAAGCATGACTGGCACCAGTAAAGTAAGTTTTGTGCAAGAGCTTTTGAACAGCATCTAATTGCATATTATAGTTTTAAATCTGTATAACCCCCGACTTGATATGATTATTGCACACAGAGTTGGTCAAGGGAGGAAAAGGATCACTGCCTGGAAGAGACCGAGAAATCGTTCAAATATTCAGGAGAAATTCTTCGCCTTATATTGTCATGATAATTGTAAATATGTTGAAGAACTGATTTGGAAACCACTTTGTTTGTACCACGCAGCATCGTAGTGCCCTAATTGCTGAATCGATTGTTTTCCTTTAAGTCTGCCTTTTAATTTTCCTCTCCAGTAAACTTCTTGTGCATAAATAAAGAGGGAAAATAAATATGGCTTATGCAACTTTTGTTAGCAATTTATTTACATTAACAACAGAACAAATGTCATAACATTAATCAGTACCACTATGCATTAGAGCTGGATACATTTTTGTTTTGTAAGGTGCACATCAGAGCCGTTCCTTTTCATTACTGGCACAGGTTCCAATTCCTTGTTGTACGAGTAGCGTGTTGCATCATCAGCCATGAAAAGGTATTGTATTTAATGGTTTGTATAAAAAGTACTACAATATTCCAGATATATGGATGCGTGGCTGATCTTTCGCTACAATTGATGTGTGGTTGGATTGGACCGTTCTATGCAGTATAATGAAATGCAGTTTGTGCGGCCACATATTTATATTCGGTTGTAATTTGTATATAAATTTGTATGCAGTTAATATATGTGGTTGTACATATATTGCCACATATTATTACTACATATTTTTTTACCACATATTTAGTCACATATTACTGCATATTATTTGTATAATACCGAATATTACCGCATACTGCATATTAATGCATATTTGTTTATATATATATAAATTCTCATTTTAAAATCTGCATAAAAAAAACTACATATGCGGTCGCATATCGTATATGCAGTATGCGATGGTCTTCTGCATACCGCGTAAAAACTATATTTAATAACATTGATTCTATGTAAGCAACTGTGATGCGTTAACTATTAACATCATCATACTCACATTGTATATGCAGCTACCTAGTCTGGTAATAACAAATAACAGAACAACAGACAAATACATAACTACTACTGTATGTATGACGTATGACATACAAATACATAACTATTTCCATTTCCATATTTAGTTAACCTAGGTGGCAATAATTTTAAACATACCTGTTAGACTGTTAATCCCACTCGAATTGGGTTAGTAAATCTCACTATCAGCGAGCTCAAATCATGCAACTGCTGGCTCAACTCTAAATCTAAGTTAGAGAGGAAAAATGCGAGGTAACTAGGGTTGCTAATGAGTTGAGTCAGCTCGCGAATCTATGAGTTGAGCAACTCAATATTTTAAATAACATTCATATTAAATATAGAATACAATAGATATTTTTTTCGCCGATTTAAAATTTAATTTTTTTTCAAATTTCAATTTTTTTGAAATTTCGAATTTTTGAAATTTCGAATATTTTGAAATTTCGAATTTTTTTGAAATTTCGAATATTTTGAAATTTCGATTTTTTTGAAATTTCAAATATTTGGAAATTTCGAATTTTTTGAAATTTCGAATTTTTTCAAATTTCAAGTTTTTCAAATTTCAATTTTTTGAGGCAGCATATTTACATAATTTACAATTACACAGTATATTTTGACTTCAAATATAATTAATATCCATAATTTACAATTACACAGTATCACTGTAGCAAAAGATTTAGATCATATGAAAATGTCAAGTTCTATTATAACTGCTTTGTTAGGCTTGGCTCGCGAGTCAAGCCGAGCCGAGCCAAGTGTTTACATGAGCCGAGCCGAGCCGAACTTTTTTCCTTCAAAAGCGAGCCGAGTCGGGCCGAGCCAAGTATGCTTATCTTAATGAGTTGAGCCGAATCTAAGCCGAATCTAACTCATTAGCACCCTTAGAGGTAACTAATATAGAAATGACTTCATGTCACAGCATGTGATCCCAAATGATCTATTTATTGATCCAACTCAAATATAAGTTAGTAAAGAAAAAACGTAATAATTAAAATAGTAATATGATGTGACTAAAATAGTGAAAAAAAAAAACTGGTCATGTATGGTCAACAGGACTAGCTACAATTAATATTTTTTTTTTCAAATTTTAAATTAGTTCATTAATATATTAAAAACACGTTAAAGAAATAAGAAAAATTTACAATAATAATTGAAAATAACGAAACAATGTTGGAAAAATTAGTTAGGTTACGTGTCACGTCACGTAATATGACATGATTTTACCAGATCAGTTTGTGTGATGTGATGTGCAAGTTACGTTACGTGACCGACAAATCTGACCTGACGTGATGAAACCGATAATAGAGTGACTAATTTCCTTTATTCTAGATATTAATTTATTGGATAAATTTCATTGAAGGTCACTAAACTTTCTCATTTCTCACAAATTGGTCACTGAAATTTGTTATTTGTTCAAATCAAGTCACTTTATACTTTTCCGTCAAAAATTCTAACGGAATATGCTTATTTTGTTAGTATTTTTGGACGGAATATGTATATTATGTTCTTATTTTGAACCGAATGGAAATATTTCGTTAAGATTTTAAATAAAAAAATTATAAAGTAATTTGATTGAAACAAATAATAAAATTAAGTAACTAAAAAAAACAAATCAAAGTTTAATTAATTCGTAACCTCCATCAAAATTTATCCTAATTTATTCGCGGTTGGCATAGAGCAGTGCACATTTCATTATTCAAACGAGTTCGCATAATCTCATGCAAATCCGTATCCCCTCATATACTGTACTTATAATGTCACAAGTCACAACAAGAAATTGGTGATAATTCTATGTACAGCAGCGGGATTGATCTAAATTCATGTCACGCTCGGTATCAGGTGCATGAACCGCACCAACAAACAGGAACAAAATGGGTAACTGAAATGGAGCTAATAATTGGGATCCGCATCCAGTAACCAGTATCCACCTGCCCCGGTAAAATGTAACGGAGTTGTTAGGGAACAAACCAATCGATAAATATCTACCAGCGGCTAGTAGTAACTGTCCACATGTGCAAATTGCAATCCCTGTCATTTCTCCAGCATTTCATTGCCATCTGTACGTACGCAAATCTCAGACTCAGAGGTTTATAACAATAGAAAAGAAGGAATTAAGGGTTTCATGGCGTATCTTCTCAGTTCGGCACTTGTCCTGCTACTTTTCTCCTTTGTCATTTCTTCTTCAGTAGCCGATGCCGATCTATCTATCTCTGCACCGCAAGAGCTCCGATCTTTTAGGATACGGGACAATCAGGTCTCTCTCTTTTGGTCTTCGATTTCTCTTGCCTTCTCTCCCTTTCTCTAAAATGTCGATCTAATTGTGGGTATTTTAGGAAGTTGAAAAGGCAAGGGGATGCACGTATACTGTAAAAATAAAAACGAGTTGCTCTTCTCCCAAGTACACCAGAGATGCTATCAGCCTAGCTTTTGGCGATCGCTATCGCAATGAGGTACTGAATCTTCTCATTCATTTATATTTTTTACCCAAGTTTTGTAAGTTTTGATTCAGTAATTTAGTTTGTTAAAGGGAATTGAAGGCTGAACCGAGGTCCAAATTAGCTCCAGTTGTGATAAATTCTCCCAATAGTCGATATCTTTTGTTTGTCTTAAAAAGAGACCTTTTGTGTTAGTGTTAGACAATGATTGAAGGATTGAAAAGAGCTAAAGTAATACCTAAAAGAGATTTGTACATTTATTGTAAAAACAAAAAGTAACTTTTCTTTTGAACAGATTGTCTTTTTGCTGTCACAAATTAATTTAAAATATAGGCCATTGGTTTCGTAAATGTGACCATTTTGGGTTTGGACCATTGGTTATTTCAGACTTGAGTTGTTTTTGCCCCGGAGTAATTCATGTTCATTGTTTTTGTTTGGTAGAGCATTTAATTCAATTTTGTTGAGTATATGTCATTTGGGTTTGAACCACCTTGGATCTTGGTTCATTAGAGTTCTAGGGTCAGAACTCAAGTAAATTGGATTTGTGATGATTGCAACTTCTTTTCTTTCTTTCTCTTTTTTTTGACTCAGAACTGTGATATCAGTTGGGTTAGGGATAATGTTAGTATTGCCAGATTTGAGTTCGTGTCTAGTTTGTTTCCAGTCAGCTGAAGTCCAGGTTCCCTCGGATTTTGGTCAATTGGATTCAGGTCAGTTAAAGTTTCATCAATCGGGTTTGTGGTCATTGATATAATGAAGTTGGTTCAGGTTCAGGTTCTGACAGGTCTAGTGAAACTTTTTAACCGAGTCCTATTTTGACACCTCCAAGTATAGGGAAAAAAAATGTACATTTGAAGACTTCATCTTTATCTCCGGTTCATAATACATACTTCATAGATTTTTGGTTTCTTGCATCTAGTTACAAATTTTTATTTACAGATACAATTTGTTTCTTCTCTAAATAATTTATTTCCAAGTACCAACAATAAATTCAATTCATTCCCTAATACATGCAATAAAAACAGGTGTATGCACCAAGGCTAGACGATCCATCATCATACACATTTGAACGGTGCTCCACCGACACTTTTACGCTTCAAGGCCCCTGCGGGTACGGTGTCTGCTATCTCTACCTGTACCGAAGCGGCTATGATGGATGGATTCCTGATTCTATCAAGATCTACGAGCCATCAGGCCGAGCCGTCACCTTCTATTATGGCCGCCCCATCCCCAATGGTATCTGGTATGGCTTTGATCAGTGTAATTCGGCAACACTTGCTTCAGCTTGATATGCATTGGTTATTTAAGCGCTCAATTCTGGCTTCAATTGGCAACCCTAGGCTCTAGCCACAACTTGTCTAGTACTAATTTTGTCTTTCTTTTTTGTTCTGAAAAGAGCCAGGTGCGATTATAAATTTTTATATTAGAACTAATACGTTGTAGTGGAACTATTGTGTTGCTTTGCATTTTGTATTTTCATTTAGTCTTCAACGCTGTTTCTTAGATTTTATTGATTTAGGGATGCAAACAGATCGTATGCAGACAGATAATAGTCAAACCGTGTTGATAGTCGTTTTTAATTGTCAGATACGAATTCGAGTAGAGATAGTTTTGGATGTGAATATGAATTGGATATTAAACGAATACGGGGCCCAGCAAGTCAGATTTAATGAGCCGTGGGTCCTAGCAGTTTGTGAGTCTTGAGGTGTGGGTCCCATCCGCCAGCCAAATCAGCAATAGAGACGAAGCAACTGGTGAGGATTTGTAGAGAGTTGTAAAATTGTTCAACCTATTTGCTACATCCGTTAAAGAAAAACGAAGGGAATCCGAGAAAATTGAATCTTTTACTGTTTATTTCCCCCATTTTCCAATCTTATCTCAAATTATTCTTATGCCTTACACAATTTTCACAATCTTAATCAAATTCTATGAGTCCATGACATTGTAAGAAGATTTCGAAGCTAGATTCAAGGGGTGTGTATCCTCTGAGATATCTCAATTTTTGCGTGACTGATGTGTCCGGTGCCTATTCGGGGGAATGTAGGGCACCCGTATTATTTGAGATTCGTGCAGAACTTATTTGAACGATTGAGATATTCTAAAAAGTCACACAAAGTTTGAGATATCTCAGAGGATGCGAATTCAGATTCAAGATGGTCTCCAAATCAAAATCTTAGTTTTTAGCTGTAAATGAAATTTTGTTCAAACTTTATTACAAAATCAACAAAATATTGGTAAGTAAATCATTATAATCAAGGATGAAGTGAATATTAAATATTTAACACATTATTAGTCTAAAATCTAAATTCTAAAACAATATGAAAATGGGAATAAAATTAATCCTGATTTATGATTCGTTTAATTGTAATTTTGTATTTGATTTTTATTAAAATCAATCTTGATTTTTGATTTGCTTCCATTTTAATTGTATTTTCCAATTTACTTATTTCAGTGTCCCCTGAATCTTTTCATTCATCCAACCTCGTTCTATTAAAATAATTGCCTTTTTCGTTTTGGTGACCAACTCCTGAATTTCAGCATATCATAAATCAAATAGTTATAAATTGCATTCATACATATGCATGTGACAATACAATTTTTGGTTGTTTTCCATTTGTAATATTTTCTCGGTTGGAAGCATTTTTATAACCAGCCAACAGACTAGGAAAAGGTATCTAGAAAAATAAACCAAAAGATACGCTAATTCTCCATTACATCCATGCCTAATTGGTTATGCAATCAAATTTATTACTATCCATTATCCATAAAAACCAAATGTTTGAGACCACCTCTATATATTTTTATGTAAAAATGCTGTTCTCTTCACATTGGTAGATACCAGAAAAACTTCAATTCCATACATTCAAAAGTATATATCAGCCACGCTACTGTAGGCATAATTAAACATGGTGTGTGCAATTATCTAATTCTTCACCTTTTTGTATTGTATTGTCAACTCTTTATCATAATATAATTTTGGCATTTAAAACGCTGCTCATTGATGCGAAATTTTTTATACAGGCAGCATTCGCAATAGTTGGATTATGCTTCCTGTTTATGATAAAATTCGCCACGGCTAGACATGTTTATAATGTAGTCGATTACCAAGCTGCAGGAAATGGAAGAACATATGATACTCAGGTAACATCCTCTCTGTCTCTCTCTGTAAACGTCAAATTAGTTAGCAAAAACCTTCGGTAATCTGGTGATAAAGATCATATCATATAACTCAAATAAAGAGTTTTATGATTAAAACCGGTTCTTACCGTAATGGAGGGAACCAATCTTTGATTTCCTTTTTCCTTGTTTGTTAAAAAAAAGGCATTTTTGAAGGCATGGAATGATGCATGTAAGGATGAAAGATCTCCTATTTTGAGATTCCCATCAGGGAAAAATTTCTTGATTAACAAGATTCGTTTAGAAGGCCCTTGCAGATCCAACATTAGCATCGAGGTAACATGTTCCATCAATTTAGTTAGAAAAATGTTATAAAAGATTCTAAAACTATTTACAGAAATTGCTGATCCATTTGCTGATTATGACAGTATAAGTATATAATAAACTGATGAAAGAAATAAGTGAAAATATTTCATGATATAATACAAAAAGAAACCAATATATAATATGCTAAAATATTTAGGTTCATGGCAATATAACCGCACCTAACAATTTTTGGACTAAGGAGACAACGAATATCATCACATTTCATGCGGTCGATAACCTCGTTGTCAAAGGTTGGGGAACAATTGATGGCCAAGGTGCAATTTGGTGGGATTGCTTTAAAAGGAATGTAAGTGAACCAACAAATTATCAAAAGAACCATTTATTATAATTCTTCTTAGATTAAAATTCTTTTTGATTAATAATCATAATTTTTTCCATTCTAACTTGAACATGCTATGCTGCTTCTTTTTTCTGCAGAAATGCTCCAGACCTTATGTAAGTGTTTATCTCAAATCTCTAAAAATATAATTTAGTTATATCTATTATTACTATTATCACTTGCTTTCCTCTGAGTTTGTATTCATTTATGTCAGCTATTAGAGTTTGTAAATTGTCAAAATCTAGCGGTGAGACATGTAAGACTGACAAACAGCCCAAACAAGCACTTGGTATTTGACGGTTGCAACAATTTAACTGTTCATGGGGTTACAATCATGGCTCCTGGTGATAGCCCTAACACTGATGGAATTGTCATGCAAGATTGCCAACAAGTGCAAATAACCCGATCCAAAATCGGAACTGGTATACTTGGTGCTTTCCTTTTTCCTTGTGGCTTTCTTCTTAAACAAAATTAATGTCAGTGTCTTGGATGAGATTTGATGAATACAGGGGATGATTGCATTGCAATTCTGACAAACTGCTCTGATGTCGACATCTCTGGAATCACATGTGGACCAGGTCATGGCATCAGGTACCACATAATACAAATGCAGTCTATTATAGTTGCATATTAATCACTGGTACTTGGTAAAATTTTGCAAAGTTATTGTCATTGCCATAATAGCATAGGAAGCCTTGGAAAAGATTCAGAGGCAGTGGTGGAACGAATCTATGTCCACGACTCGACCATTTTTCAGGCTTTGACTGGATTAAGGATCAAGACATGGGAGGTACTGCACTTAGTTTATATATATATATATATATATATATTGTTTTTTCATATGTTAAGTTTTATGCTTCCAGTATACTGATGAATTCAGAAACATCATTATTTTGTTGCTCTTTTATTGTACAGGGAGGATCAGGATTTGCAAGAAATATTACATTTGAACGCATACAAATGATGGATGTTATTACACCCATAGTAATAGATCAGTCTTATGGTACAATGCAGGTAATTAATTATCATTTAAAAAGATGAGATTTAATTAAATACATATTCATGTCAAATGATTATAATTTGCTTTTTTTTTTTTTGTTTGCTTTCAGTTAAGTGATGTGGCTATAAGTGATATAGCATTTAAAGATATCAACGGAACATCGACAGAGGAAGTTGTAATGAAGCTAGAGTGCAGTGCATCGGTGCCTTGTACAGACTTAACATTCGAAAATATCATACTTGCTAGAGCTGGAATCAATAAAACAGTCTCAACGACGATTCAAAATGCTTATGGAACTACAAATGGAACAATCATTCCAATCTTAACATTGGCGGGTCGGTCCAAAGAATTGTGACCCGTTTCATACATTTAGCTCTCTTCAATTATTCCCTTTCCTGTGTGATTGTACCAGTTGTTTGGTATTCCCTTTCCTTTCTTATAGGTTACCTTAATTGAATGCACAGATGCTTTGTTAAGCATTAGCAAACCCAAGAAATGTATATGCAATTGCTCTTCAAGCAATAAAATCTGTAGTTTTTGCTTTATAATTAAACGACATTTACTATTATGGTCATGTGTGAATCTTTTTTTTCTATTTTGCTGAGATCCTTAATTCAGTAAAAACCGTTGTCAATATATCTAATTACCTAACAATATCATGACTTTGATAACAAGTAAAACTAAATTTAAAGATTAGTGAGATCATTAATAGAAGCACAACGGTATGTGCTTGATAATTTTTGTTAAAAATAATGAAGTAGTTTAGGATCAATCTCAGTCACTCACCGTTGATCGAGTGGCTTAGATCAAGCAAAATACAAGTTTTTTTTGTTTAATTAGAAAGAGACAACAGTAGGCATAAAATAAGAATAGGTACCCAACGGTACACTGTAGGAGTACTAACGGTACAATAAAATTACCGTTAGACAACTTTGTATAAATAGTCTAGGAACCTTGTAATAATTAGAACTTCTGTAATACTATGCAAAATACAGATATAAATTAATGATATAAAAGTAATATTTGAAATGTTTGAATGTATTTGTTTTAATAAAATTGGTAACATTTAGAGTGAAATATTATTGTACAGAATAAATTCTAAGTTTATGAAGTTAATTGTTATCAGATTGCCAGTATCAAATTGAGTGATATAAAGTATATGTTACTAGATTGAAAAACTTAAAAGATTGTAATATGCAAGAATTTATCAAATAATATGGTTATATATTAGGAAATATATAATGGGTAATAGAAAATGTATACATGATAATATTTGTAAGTATTTGTTTATTTAGATTGAGGCTAATTCATAAATTTTGATAATTTGAAGGTTAAAGTTGAAAAATGCAACACAAGACCACGTGGTGGTCACTGGGAGAAACACACACCTATTTAAATTAGTAAAATTGATTTATTTATTTGACATGTGGGACCCACGCCTTTATTTTCTGATCCTTTATCCATTTTGTTCTCTCTTTGACCAATGCATGGAGTCCCTTCTGGGACCTTCTCCATCTCCTCCTCCTCTGTTGCTGCGCAAAAGAAAAAGAAACAAAAAGAGAAACTGAAATGGGGTAGTTTCTCTCTTGATGGTTGATCCGATTGAATCACTGACAGTGTGCTATCTCTCAGTGCATCTAGTGTGATTATTGGCATAATTACAAAAGAGATTGATGAGATGGAATGTTCAAGAAGAACAGATCGCTAGTAACCTCACCTATAGTCCTTCGATATCAGGTGCGAGGTTATTGGATTAGTCTGAGATTCATATTAGGAATTAAATCGTAACTTGCTATGTATTTTGAATAATTGATTGACTGCATTGATTGAACTGTTGCATCATATGCATACCCAATACAATTGAAACTGAATTACAGGTAAGTATGTTGACTGTCATGTTGATATTGTTTATCGATTTATTGATTCTTATTTCAAATGATTGATTGAGACCACAGTGACTGAATTGATTGAATATTAAATATTGTAATCCTCGAACCTCCATATAGTGGAGAAAAATGATTAATATATCGTAAAGTCTAACTAGCTACTAGAGTTTACTCCAGGACCCTTATGCGCATATGGTGAATGGCCCCAACTGAACCCAGTACCGGTTGGGTAGGGGATATTGAATAATTATAAAATGTGACTGTAAGATTAATGAACTGTGGTAACTGTCTTATCAATGATTTTCTTTCCGATAATGACAGTATTATGATATTGATTTCGTATTGTTTCTGCTAACCGATTGTCAGGATAGTTAGAACTATTTGATCATCGATTTTCTTTCTGATTCTGAAGGCATTGAGATATTGATTCTATATGATTTTCATTAATAAATTGTTAGGAATGATAGAACAGTATAAGTCCTAACACGATCGATACTTGTTAAGGTATCTGTCAGTGTTACCAGACTAGAAACTGTAAAGGTAAGAAACCAAACGTTACTAGACTTTATGATTTAAAAGATTTAGACCCAAACCATTTATTCTGATAAGATTCATTGAATTCTGATTTATCTATGTAAATGTTGTCATTTTAAAATGAACTGTTAATTTCTCGTGCGGTGATTTCATTCTGAATATGGATTTCCTTCGAATCCAATAATCTGAGTGGCAATCAGCACTGAGAAATAATTTATTATTTTTCACTCGTTTCCCTTTGTGGGTTACAGGTTTATTTGACGAAGATTGAGAAACGCTTTTGGGATTGTAATTGACAGCATGGCCCTCTAAAGGTCTGGGATTTGAGTTTAATTTATCTGACATGGTGCAGAAATTTTATCTAGCATCATCCATTGTAAAATGTCAGATAATTATGATACGTAAATTGAAATGTGAGAAAATAATGGATGCTATTAGCAATGCATAAAAAGATCCATGCCTTGTGTTACGAAAATTGTTATGGAAAATAGACGTGATAGGTCCGTCGCACCTCCAAGATCGGAGGTGTGACAACTTCTCTCAATAATAATCTTGGTTCCAATAAATATAATCTCTGTCTCATAAATTCAACATGGATCAGAGCGATTCTGAGAATCCGATAACAATACCCAATAACCCAATAACAATAACAATACCCAATAACCCGATAAACTGATAAACCGATAAACTTCCAATACCTACCATCAAACTTGGTAGTCATAAATTTCATCAAAAATCTGTTCTTATCGATAATCGCAAAAACCATCTCATACCAGTAGCAATACCAGAAAATCTCTGTTGTCAAAAAAATTCACAATCGCTTAGAATCTTTCCTTAGCTTAGAATCTGTCCTTAGCAACTCTTACCAAAACAAAAAATTTCATCAAATCAAAAAACGCAGCAATACCAATAGAACAATTGTTTCACAAACCTCAAACCAATTCAAGGCAAAGCATCATGAGGGGTCCACAAGCCTTTAGCGAGGAACACGGCCGTCATACTCTTGCCATACTAACTCCGAACCCAAGCTCGACATCTCAAAACCATAGTGACAAAAGGGAAGGAGAGATATGCACGAATTGCAAGAAGGTCGGCCACTATCGGGATCGATGTTGGTTCTTGTACCCTCATCTTGGACCAAAGGGCTGGAGAGTGACGGAGGAAAGCGCGAGAAATTGGAAGAAAGGAAGAGGAGGCGACATAATAGAGGAAAGGAGAAAGGGGCGAAGAAAGGAAGAAACAGATAATGTTTCTGTGACAAAACCCTCTCCATTTGGCGCAAGACTGGAAGGGTCCAGTCAAAGTGCTAGCAGGTCAGCTCCAAGCAGGTCAGTTGGAGATTTAATGCAACAACTTCTTCTACAACTCTCTGTGAAGCTTGTTAATCAAAATCAAATTCCTAGCTCATGTGGTATTATATCTCACTCTCAAAATTCTAATTTATTTGACCAAATAATTATAGATAGTGGTGCTATTGATCACATATTTGGAAATGATACATTTTTTAGCAATTTGAAGTCTACCGAAAACAACCAATATGTGATTGTTGCAAATGGTATGAAAGAAAAAATTAATTGTGTATGTGAAATTATTTTGTGCAACAAAAAAAATTAATAATGTTTTATTTTTGGAAAATTTTCCTCTAAACTTATTATTGGTAAGACAATTTACACAAGATTTTAATTGTAATGCAATTTTTTCTTCAAAAAATGTTATATTTCAAGAACGGAAAACCGGAAATAAGATTTGTGAAGGCTTTTTTTAAAATGGGCATTATTTTTTAGATCAAAAATCATTTTTTTTGTGCTACTACAAAATATATAAATTATGACATTTGGCACAAGAGACTTGGGCATCCCTCCGATAAAATTTTAAATAGTGTTTTAGATTTTCCAAAGTCTAATTGCATTAATTGTGACATATGTAAGTTGGCAAAACAAACGAGACTCCCATTCTCACTTTCTAATAGTAGAAATGAAGCATCATTTGATTTAGTCCACTCCGATGTATGGGGTCCGGCCTCAATTAATTCTTATAATGGATTCAAATATTTTGTTATATTTATAGATGATTTTTCTAAAGCTACATGGTTGTATTTACGTAAATCAAAAGATGAGGTATTTAATTATTTTCAAGAATTTCTATGCCTTGTAGAAACTCAATTTAATGCAAAGCTTAAAATTTTTAGGTCGGACAACGGAACGGAATTTGTAAATAAAAATTTCACAACTCTTTTTAAAGAAAAAAGAATAATACATCAAACAACATGCATAAACACTCCCGAACAAAATGGAGTGTCGGAAAAGAAAAATAGACATTTATTAGAAATGACACGCGCATCACTATTCAAAACAATGTTCCAAAAATATATTTGTCAGATGCCATTCTTTGTGCTACATATCTAATTAATAGGCTACCGAGTGTTACTTTAAAAAATAAAAGTCCAACCGAAATTTTATATCAAAAAAAAAAGAATCTTGATTATTTAAGAGTCTTTGGTTGCGTATGCTTTGTTAAAATTAAACGAAATGATAAGTTAGATTTTGTTTCAACAAAAGCTATTTTTTTGGGGTATTCATCCACAAAAAAAGGTTATAAATGTTATGATCCAATAAATAAAAAAGGTGTTTATATCTAGTATTTAATGAAGATGAACCATATTTTCAAAGGAATGAGATTACCAAAGATACACATGACAATAACCAAATAAGGCCGAGAATGTCTCACTTGTATGACTTAGATTTCATACCGAATAGGGATAGTGAAATTGAGACGAATAGTCATGAAGATGAAATAAATGATAATGATGATGATGATGATGATGATAATGATGAAGAAGAAAATACGATGGTACGAAGGTCCATAAGAATGCGTCAACCACCTACCAAACTTAGAGACTATATATTATGTATGGTACAATATCCTATACAAGACTTTGTATCATACCAAAATATTTCACCCGAGTATTATGCATTTCTTGGTTCTATTGAGAAAGGAAATGAGCCAAATAGTTACCAAGAAGCGATTACAAGTCTGGTATGGTGTAAAGCCATGGAAGAAAAACTAAAAGTCCTTGAAAAAAATAAAACTTGGGTAATTGTTCCATTACCAAAAAAAAATAAGAAACCCGTTGGTTGTAAATGAGTATACAAGACCAAATTTAATAGCGATGGTTCCATTGAACGGTATAAAGCACGATTAGTAGCAAAAGGGTATACCCAAACCTATGGTATAGATTATAACGAAACTTTTGCACCGGTGGCAAAGATGAATACCGTTATAATTTTATTTTCGATTGCGGTAAATAATAGTTGGAATTTATACCAAATGGATGTAAAAAATATTTTTCTTCAAGGAACACTTGAAGAAGAGGTGTATATGACATTACCACCAGACCATAAAATGCAAAATATTTCTAAATTGGTATCATGATGTTAAGGTATAGTACATTGATAGTGATGCTGTGGTACTAAATTGGTATCAACCAACAGGGAGTCCTAATATTATGATATTACACCATGTTTATCATAAAGTTGGAAGTGAATTGGTATAGTACTCAAGGTGTTAATTATTATGTTACTTCATGTTTTTTTTTTAGAAATAATCACAACTTGTACTAATTATTATATTACTTAAAATTGAAAGCATTTTGATGACAAAAACATATCAAAATGTTATATATCACAACAGTTTTCTGTTCAAGGACAAAGTGGTACTTGATGTAGGTGCTGATACGATTAAATGGATATAGCTCAGAGGTAACCCTGTTGGGTTTTCATGGTACTTAAGGCAGCGGAATTTTAAAATTTTGACAAGAAAAGTACCAAAAGATCATTATGTATGACTAAAATCAAACCAAAAATCAATTTCCAAATCAATAAGCATCATACCTTTAGTTTCTTGTCTCCAAACAAGAAATGAAGATCCTTGAGATGTAGAGTTGTAGCCTCCACCTCCTTGTTGATCGATGCTAATGGTGGTTGATGCTTTGCAGCGCCTTGGTGGTTGATGTGTGCGTGACCTTGAACACCTTGTACCAAGATGAGACTCCAAAGTAGAAGCCCTCCACGGTATCCACCAAGAAATTAATTAGAAACCAAACTTTCCTCTTGCTAGAGAGTAGTAATTTGGTCGCTCCTTAATCCCTATCCTCCAAGAGAACAAAATCTTGATTCTAGGGTTTGTGGGTTCTCAACACATGAGAGAGAAACAATAGAGAGAAAGAGTTTTGGCAGAACTTCAACTCTCAAAACGAATTGCTCTCAAAAGGAATGAGAGAGAGTGCATATATAGCAAATAAGGAATGTGAAATTCTGTTTCCAAAATTAACTCCGTGTTCTACCACGTTTTTGACCACGATCTAATTCGAATTAGATTTTTCTCTCTGAATAAAAGTTATAGATCTTTCTTTTACCTTTCTATCCATATGTGGTACGCTCAAAACAAACATCGTATGAGGGTGTTATGGTCAAAATACGAAACATGCGCAGCAGTTTCCAGAACATGGTAGTCTAAATTTAGCACCACGTTCTACCACGTTTTTGAGCATGATATATTTCTAATTTGGTTTTCTTCCAGAAATACAAAGTTGTAGATTTTTCTATTACCTTTCCAGAAAGATATAGAACGCTAAAAACGGATATCGTACTAGAAATATATGGCCCAAATAAGAAACATTGCGCAGCAGCTTTCAGAAAACGTGGTAAACTATTTTGGGCTAACTTTTAATTATGGAAACAATTCTTTAAATAAACATGAGCCATAATTAACAACAGCCATTAGGCTTTGTTTATTGGGCCAAGTTTCACTTTCCTTGTTTGAATTAATCAAATACAATTAATCTAATTAATTGTAGTATCATATATAATTATCCAAATAATTATATTTCTCATGTTTTAGTGGAGAAACCAATTTATTTGTCATGTCATACATGTCAAATAAATTAAGGAGCATTTCTAATTAATTCCTTATCGGTGTGACCCTGTGGGATCTATGTCATTCGGCAATAGAATCTGAAACTCTTTTCGATTCCATAAATTACAAGCGGCACCTAGCAATATGCATTGTAATTACCCAAATGACACAGATGATAAGTACCATACTGAATCACGATCCCTAAGCAATAATTGCCTCGTGTCAATTCCATGTCTCATGATATCATGAATAGATCCAAGGTAGGAGTGTGTCATCCTTGCAAATCTACTCGTTTCTTGATTCTCGAAATAATTCGGTAATTATAATTAACTCCTTAATCATATGTGCACATACTTGTATTATTTCATCAAGGGGCCCAAGTGATATCATCGCTCATTATATGAGGGACATTGGTATTCTTGATAATTACTATCCCTCCACATAAGAAATACATACTGAGATAGAATCTGTATAATTGCCAGTTACGGACAACGTTGGATAATATCCACGAATATATATTCTCATGTGAGAGAAACAATCATCTCATACCTTAGAATTCCAGACACAAATAAAACATTAATGACACAAACACAATCCATATTAAATGTTTTACTTTGGTCACGTCCAATCCCCTGATCTCCATCAGGTATCCATTTGATCAGATTGACAACTCCTTGTCATATGATCTGCAGAACATGATCATCATCTAATCCAAATGCTAATCTTATACCGGTAATTAATGTCCCTTGTTAATTACCAAGACTAGGGACACTTTAGGGTATTTATTAACACATGTATAGAGTTCCACAATTCCAAGTCCTCAACCTGAATGATCTATAATTAATAAAATACTCAAGGAACAAAATGATAAACATAATCATTCAATTACATAAACAAAACTTAGAAAACAATCATCCTATGATTGGCTTCTAGATCACAACACTAACAAACCCATGTAACTAAATATTCAGATATTTTTTTTCTCAACATACCTTACCTTAGACTCTATTATCTTTGTCTTTTTGTTGCATCTTTCTATGCATTACTATGTTTTTTCCTAATAGATTCCTTGGATTGCTTTGCAATATAACAATGGCAAATGACTTGCTAAACACAAGAAATGAGGTTGTTAAGTACAAGAACAATAACTAATAAGGTTGTTAACCAAGACAAAGTTGGCAAGTGAGGCCTCTAACTAGAAGAAAAATGACAAATTAGGTTGTTAAGTATAAGAACAATGCAAATGAGGTTACTAACAGTGAGAACAATGCAAATGAGAATGCTAATCACAAGAACAAGGACCAATGATATTGTTAACCAAACGAACAATGGCCAATAGGGTTGTTAAGCAAAAGAACAATGACAAATGACTTGCTAAGTACAAAAATAATGACAATTGAGGTTGTTAAGCACAAGAACAAAACAAATGAGGCTGCCAACAGTAAGAACAATGCAAATTAGGCCCCTATGTAGAAGAAAGACGACAAATGAGGTTGTCAAGCACATGAACAATGCAAATGAGGTTACTAAGTACAAGAACAATATAAATAAAAATGCTAATGACAAGATCAATAATCAAGGATGTTGTTAAGCAAACGAACAATGGCTAATAAGGTTGTTTTATAAAAGAACAATGACAAATGACTAGCTATGCACAAAAATAATGACAAATGAGGTTAATAAGTACAAGAACAATGCAAGTGAGGCTACTAAGCACATCGACAATGCAAATGAGGTCGCTATGCTCCTTCATTTATCCCACATTTTATATAATTTTTAATTAGTAATTTCATACAAATTAATTTATACAATAATATTTTACATTATTTATTTACTTAATAATTTATATTTTGTAAAATAATGTAATCTATAATTATAACTTAATATTTTATAATTTTATATTTTATGATGTTATGCACGATGTGCAAAGATAATGCTAATTTTAGAAAGAAACGAGACTCCTGGGATAGAGGCAGAAATCTAATGAATAGGGGTCAAAATGTCAACTAAATACATTTTTGTTTATAATGTCACATGTGAACTTTGGAATTTGAGAGAAATAGAATGTTACATGGGAACTGTGAGATTATGGGATAAAGAGTTACATTGTCACATGTGAACAATTCTTTTGATTAAAAAATATTTTAAAATGCTAGAAGTTCCCAAATCAATTGACCTAAAAATTATAGGGGTCATTCATATAAAATTTTCATAAAAATATGGGGGTCAATATGGGATACTGTAACATTTTTACTATAATTTATATAAAAAATTGTAGTTCCTTACAAGTTTTTGAAAAAAAAAAAAAGAGACAGAGAGTCAATTGATCCCATTATTTCTACGTACCTCCACCTGCAAGACTCTACTCGATCAATACTGTACTCATTGACATATATACTCAAATATGGTGGGTTACAAAATAGGCATTAATTATTACTTGCCAAAGCATAAAACTAGTGGTCCCTGGAGTTCGATAATTTCAAATTTGACGAGTCTTATTGAGTTTGAATTCATAATAACACCCGAATATCAATCAATTCGCCAATTCTTCAAATCACCGAATTATTAAAACATTAAAATTATCAAAATTTCAGTCCACCAAATTAAAAAAAAAAAAAACTTATCTAGCTTTCAGCGTTGGCGCGGTGTACAGGGTCGGGGTTCAGTGGTCCTTGCGGCGATTAATAGCACGCTCCAAAGGGTTTCGGTGTTTGGGCGGCGCACAACTCTGTTCTCCTGTGTGGCCCATAATTACATTGTATGGAAAGATGCTAAATCCAAAACTGGAGACCGATCGATAGCAGTCCCATGATCCCATCCCCGGGAAAAAAAATAAATGCATAAATTATTATTTTTATTTAGGCATTTATTTTAAAATAGAAGTGGAATTGCTTGTCAATAATATTATTTATACAATTTATTTGTCAGTAATTAAATCTCAAACCATTCGAGACTTTAAGTATAGTTAGTAATACAATAATAAGCATGAAAATTAGATTTTTGAAAAATATTTAAATTACTAAGTACTAATATTAACAAATAATTCCGCTTCTAATTTAAACATATATATATTTAATTTAAAATAATTATTTAAAAATTCATTTTAATTTGTTATTGTTTGTGTCGATAAAAATTAAGTGTATAGAGATGATATTTTTAAGTGTATTGTGAAATTGATTTGTTTTCTAAAGATCTAATTTCCAATTTATATTTTATTTAATAAAAAAATCGACCATATTAGTATTAATTTACTTGTATACTGTAATATATTTGTACGTAGTTACGTTTGACTTTCTCGACAAAATCATGAATACCATCTTGGATAATTGTACCATCATTAATTATTTTTTTTATGCATATTCGCTCATGTTCAACACATCTAATTACGAAGAGATATGTTGTATGTTTATTTTTATTAACAAAGAGATCGAATGTTTTAATATCGTATCAGATATTAACATGGATCAGCAAATCATACATCCAATATACTGTTATACATGCATGCATGCATCAAAAAATTGAATTATCTAAATTCAAGATATTCTCACACATATATATATACCAATGCTGCTCTGGACATTAGCATCTAATTAACAAGAGAAGCTAAATTAGCATGGTATGTGTATTTCTTCATTTTATTTTTTGTTTTGAATTAGTAGGCGATGGCCTACACAAATTTTGTGCTACATGCATATGGATTAAATTAAAGAATCTAAAATGTGTTAAGCATATTCTAAAACAAACTTAAGGTCCTGTTCAGATGCTGAGTGGGAACATGAATAGGAATAGGAACGAAATTTTTTGAACTAACAAAACACTGTGCGCGTGGAAAAAAATTCAGCCTGAATAAATTTTTTTATCCCACAGGCACAGTAACTACTGAACAGGCCCTAAAACACTTATATTCATAAACAAAATTTGATCACTAGTTAGACTATATAACAAAAAAAATCAAGTACAATTTGTTAATTTCAAAGCTCCTATTGTCATGCTTTATTTTAGTTGACAAAAATATTTTCTATATACAGGTAACAGGTACAGTAGTTTGGTTGTGCTTTTTGTTCTTGATTAAATTTGCTCTTGCTGGACGAATATATAATATAGTAGATTATCAAGCTGTTGGAGATGGCACAACAGATGATTCTCAGGTACTACACACACACACAACAAAGTAGGCTTTTACCTTAATTAATTAGGATCATGTACAAATAATCTGATGACATAACTAACATTAGTGTTCTTTTGTTTGGTTCATTTTAAAAGGCATTCATGAAGGCATGGAATGCTGCATGTTCTGATGCAATCCCCACAACCTTGCTCGTTCCACCGGTAAAGAATTTCTTGATTGGCACAGCTACGTCCTTACAAGGACCTTGCAATTCTCCAGTCAATTTCCAGGTGACAAAATTTTAATAGAATAATTATCTTTCATTTTTAATCTCTTTCCTTCGATTGAACACCTTACTGTTACTGTTGTTGTCAGTAGAAAATGAACAGAGAAACAACACCAATTTGAAAGACTACTGATTTACAAAAATCCATAAACATATTGACAAAAGAAAAAAGTTCTTTCTCACAACTTTTGCAGATTGATGGGAATATAACAGCACCTAACAGAATCTGGACAACTGAGGGAATAACTTGGATTTCATTCAACAACATCAATAACCTCAACATGTTCGGCCAAGGGACAATCGACGGCCAAGGCGCAATTTGGTGGAATTGTTGGACTAAACATGTGAGCCACCAATTATCAAAAGAAAAAATTATAATTTAATAATGTTTTTTTTTAATTTCCTACTCTTTTTTTTTTCTTTTTGCAGAACTGCATCCGGCCTTATGTAAGAGTTATATCTTAACAGTTAACACCAATTGTGCAATACTTAATTTGTCTCTTTTCATGGCCAGATTTTGTTCACTACTCTTATGTTTGTTCTTCTCAGCTAATAGATTTTGATGGTTGCAATAATCTTGCCTTGAGCAATATAACATTGATGAATGGCCCCAGAAGGCACTTAGCATTTCATCAGTGCATGCATCTGACAGTTAAGGGGATAACTATAACAGCGCCTGGAGATAGCCCCAACACAGATGGAATCAACATAGCAGATTCACAGAATATAAATATCAGAGGATCAACATTTTCAATTGGTGCCGTATTGTTAATTTTTTTTAATTAACAGAAAACCATGAACCAGTATGTTTTGACCCTGCATCTCAACTTAGATTTGACTATAATGATACTGTTACAGGGGATGATTGCATTGCAATTTCATCAGGCACCTCAAATGTTTCCATCAGTAATATGACATGTGGACCCAGCCATGGCATCAGGTATTAATGTATATGCTTGAGGTGTTTTCTTCTTCTTTCTTGTTACATACACACATTATTCAGTAGCAGAGAGACTGTATTTGCTCAAACAGATCGATCACACTGAGTTCTGACTTCTGAGGATATTTGTATAATTTTGAACCAATAATAAAGAAATTACAAGATAATTTAGAATTTGAGTGGGACTCAATTGACCGATTCCAGTCCACTTATTTCTGCCACTGATCATTTGTTAGAGAACTAAAAAAATTTGTTATGACCACCATACCAGCATCGGAAGCCTGGGACGAGGTGGCACAGTGGCAGAAGTAGAACAAATCCATGTTTTTAACAGCAACATTTTTCAGTCTATGACCGGCGTAAGGATTAAGACATGGCAGGTAACAGTTAAAATTATCACAGAATGCTCTTATTATTTATTTAATCACTATTAACCAATTACTCAATTTGAAGATTTAAATATTTAATTGCTCTTTATGCTTGTTTAACTAATAGGGGGGATCTGGATATGTGAAAGATGTAACATTTGAGAGAATCAACATTACCCCCAAGTGGCAACCCCAGTTGTTATTAACCAGTTTTACACTGATTATAGCAATCTGGTAAGCACTTCTGTTCATCACTCCTTGTTTAGTTATATTTAGCATTGTTTTGTTAAACTTTTTGAGAAAATCATTCTATCATATAATAGCATGAAAGAGCAATGAGAACAAACCTTTTCTTTGTTCAAGTTATTTGTCAACTAAGCAATGAAGGACAAAGCATGTAACCAAAGCAGTTTAATCCTGAACATAATTCATTGTTGTTTAATTTTGATTATTTTTCTTATCATAATTCAAAAAACTAAATATCTGTGATTTTTTTGGGTATATCTTGCCTATGCATGCAACCTGACTTGCGTAAAAAAAAAAAAAAAAGGCTAGTAATGAAGACGCAGTGGCCATAAGCAATGTGACATTCATGAACATTCAAGGGACGTCGACAAAGGAAACGGCAGTCTGTATACGATGCTCTGCAGCTGTCCCATGTACAAACTTGACCTTTGATACCGTAACTCTTGCGCGTGATGAAGGAGACAACAGAACTGTCTCGGCAACTATTGAGAATGCATATGGCATGTCTGAAGGAATAACCATCCCACTTATATCCTTGTCAAAAAAAATTGCATGATATATTATATTTAATGGTGTATATCTGGATAGATTACTGTTAATTGCCTGACAAAAAAGGAAATGGTCCTTCTAGTTGAAATCAATAATACTGTGGTTTCAGTAAAACAGATCAACTGAATTGTGATGAATTGGGAAATTTTTTGAGGTTAGGTTTTCTATAACCATTTATTTATATAGGTGGTCTCAATGTTAAGAGAAGCAAGATTAATTTCTAACATAGACTTGGGAAGATTGTTCATACCTCATACATACTAACTGTATACTACAACCAGATAAACAGAAATGTAGGGATACAAGCTTTATATTTCCATGTCTAAGTAGAATTTCTGAGATGAAAGTTGCAGTAATTTAAAACAGCTTGCAATATCTCACAAGCTTCAATTTGGAAACCAAAAATTGATTGCAGAGCTCCAAACTAATTGTTAGATGCAACCAAAAAAACATTAAAGCAATGTATGTATCTAATTAATGATATCAAACCATTACCTTCTATGTTTGTATCATGATTTCATCATAAAACTGATATTAACAAGCTGCCATTATTGGACTTAAATCGTCTGATCAAAATTGAACAATTTGAGTACTTAAACAAAATAATCCCTACAAATCAACATGTAATTTTGGTTAATTGTTTGATATTGATCCTACGATCCAAATCAAATAATGATTCCTAAGAAAAGCCTATTTCCTTTGAACAAATCACAGGATTATTCACGTTCTCTTAATTATTTGTATTCCAATAATATAGAAGCATTATATAAAAATTTGCTGGTTTTTTAACATCATTTTAACATTTTTTTTCTTTATTCTTTTTATTTAATTTTAAAGTTTCTTTAAGGCGCTAGCAAATTAATCAATATTAAAACCGATGTCCCAAAAGAAAGCATCGACTCTGAATAGTTTCAGATACATTCCACAATAAACCACAATTACATAGCTAGGAGGGTTCACATGCCTCCACTTTTTTTTTGCCCTTGTAATGTCTCCTTTTAAAAAATTTAATAACTTGAAATTTAAAAGTCAAATGTCTGATTTATATTTCTTTTCTACACACATATAAAAAATTATAATATTTTGATTTTGTTTTAAATTGGTATGAAGAGCTTGTAAAAATACATTGATATGAACAATTTTGGAATGTTGATTTTTTAACTCATTCATTTATATAAAAACAGAACCAAAATACTTTTTTATTTGCATATAAAGAAAATATTATAGATGACAATAACAGTTTTATTTCAATATGTGAGTTTTAGAATTTTCACTATTAAAAAATTATAAGTTGAGGCATGAATTTATATCTCCTGAGGAAATTAATTAGCAGTGCCTTTGTAGTTTCCGTTACTAAACTTTCCTGGTCAAAACATATATGATATTATTAATTTCTGTAGATATGCTTTAAATATCTAATCAGTACATCTTCTCTCAAAAAAAAAACTCACTCAGTAGATCTCAAAGACCAGTATATTGGGAAACCATAAATACATTAAATTATTATGCATATATACATCCAATAAATTGACATCCCTGCGTACAATAGTATTGATGATCTCACCTATATATATATGAAATTCTGCTCTTGACATTAGAATAAATCAAGCAAATTTTCAGTCCATACATAATTTGCAAGATAAATCAAGGCTATTGTTAGCATGATAATGGTATGTTTATGTTTTTTTTTTGTTTTTTACTTACAATTTTCTTTGATAAAAATTTCAGGTGTTGTTTTATATCAATGAGAGTCCCAAATATACTTTTAACAATTTTTCTTACAAAAGAGGACAGATAAATTTTACATTCTATAAAACCGCAAGATGGTATTAAGTCTGTCTGACGGACAGTCATAACACTTTTTAAATTTTTACATTTCCAAAATAAAATTACCTCAAAAACTTTACCATTACAGCATCAAGAAAACACAAATACATCAATTCCCAAAATGTGCTTGATCATTCGACTACTGAAATAAACTCTAATTTCCGAATTTCATATTGTCGTATTTTACATTTTTACTGACAATGTTTGTTGTTGTATACAGTCAATCAGGAAAGTAGTTTTGTTGTGCTTTCTATTCTTGCTCAAATTCGCAACAGCAGGACCCTGTTATAATGTACTCGAGTATCAAGCTGTGGGGGATGGAATAACAGATGATACTGCGGTATTATTTATCTCAGTCTCAGTCTCAACAGCTAATTAAGATCACAGATTTCATCTCTTACATTTGTTTCTTTACTTGGATCAATATCAAAACAGGCATTGCTGAAGGCATGGAATTCAGCATGTGCTGATAAACACATGGCAACATTGCTCGTTCCATCAGGAAAGAATTTCTTGATCAGCAGAGCTATGTCCTTCAATGGCCCATGCAAATCTGCTATCAGTGTCCAGGTAACATGTAATTTAATCAATGGATCAGCTTTTATTTTATGATCTATTTTTATTCAGTGCTGAAGTTTATGCTATCAGAGAAGTCAAACAAAAAAATTGAAAGCTAATAGTTCAATATATTGACACAAAAAAGGATGTAAAGGGGGAAAACAAAATCAGAGAAAGTATTTTGACGCCATTTTCCATTTTCGATATCAGAGATCATAATGATCTTGGAATAATTTTTTTTATACAATCCAGATAGATGGTAATATCATGGCACCAAACAAAATTTGGACAAATAAGGCGGTGAACTTTATTTCATTCAAAAACATCAACAACCTCTTTGTGTATGGCCAAGGGATGATTGATGGCCAAGGTGTAATTTGGTGGAATTGTTTCAGAAAATATGTAAGCAATTCTACATACATTTCACTAATATTTCCATGCTCTAATATATGTTCTTACTTATATTGATCATTTTTTCATTTTATTTTTTGGCAGAAATGTATCCGGCCTTTTGTAAGTTATCTCATCCCCTGACATATAGCATTCTGTTTCTCTTCTTTACCAGATTTCTATTCACTTTTCTTATGTCTGTTCTTGTCAGCTATTAAATTTCGAGAATTGCAACAATCTTGATGTGCGACACATTAAATTGAGAAACGGACCCAGAAGGCACTTGGCCTTTCACAGCTGCACAAATATTACAGTTGACCAGATTACTGTAACTGCACCGGGCAATAGCCCCAACACCGACGGAATAAACATATCTGGTTCACAGCATATAGAAATAACAGGATCCACATTCGCGACTGGTACTTATTTGCTTATTTTTCTATATACAGCAGTATGCAATTATGCATAACCTAGTATGTTTTGAGAGAATCGATATTGTACATTTCTTTACAAAAAGAAAAAAAATCTTGGTTGGTACAGGGGATGATTGCATAGCAATTTCATCAGGAACCTCAGATGTCAACATTACGAAAATTACATGTGGGCCTGGCCATGGGATCAGGTACAAAAAATGCGCATTGGATGCTCATTGCTTTGTATCTGTTGGTTCTATGAATCCTTTTTTTTTTAAGCTCAGTGTGTTTATCATAACTTCACAGCATAGGAAGCCTTGGAAAAGGAGGTGTAGCTGCAGCAGTCGAAAAAGTTCACGTTTTCGACTGTAATATTTTTAATACTATGACCGGCGTAAGGATTAAGACTTGGCAGGTACTAACACTAAAACTATGACATCATGTGCTGAGAGTCTTTTTTCTTACTCATCTAACTATCTTTTTAATAAATTTAAATTTGATTCTCCTTTCACATATTTCACTTTATAGGGAGGATCTGGATTTGTAAGAGATGTAACATTTGAGCGCATTAATGTTACACAAGTAGGCGCACCCATAGATATTAACCAGTTTTACACTGATGCCCCTCAGGTGAGCATGTCTCCTCATTCCATGCTTTTCTTAAGAAAATCAATCTGATTCTTTAATAATATGTAGGAAAAAAAATAACCACATAAAGTAAGAAAATGTTCAACTATTTTACTCTACAAAAGTCACTAGTTTCCTAAATTTTTCTCCAGAACAGAGGATGACATAATTAATTAAAATCTATTTCATTCTGCTATGAGTACTTCCTTTGATATTTTTTTTCATGTGCATACACATTTAACAGTTCCAAAAAACTGATTCCACAGGAACATGCAGTGGCCATAAGTAATGTGAAATTCATCGGCATTCATGGAATTTCAGCAAAGAAAATTGCGATCAAAATAGACTGCTCTGGCAATGTGCCATGCACCGGCTTGTTCTTTGATGACATAAATCTTGCAAGGTTTGGAGGCAACAGAACTGTGCTAGCAAGTACTAAGAATGCACATGGCACAACAAACGGAAAGATCATCCCACCTATAAAATTATTAGGGAACTATGAAGGACAATAGCCGAATTCAAATGCGTCTATAATGGAGAAAAAGTTGCACAAGTACATGTTATTAGTATTACTCAAAACTGAATTCACCTCTTTGAGACAAAATTTAT
The DNA here is from genome assembly GCA_024447775.1 of Carex cristatella. Classification (NCBI taxonomy): domain Eukaryota; kingdom Viridiplantae; phylum Streptophyta; class Magnoliopsida; order Poales; family Cyperaceae; genus Carex; species Carex cristatella. Next base: position 8,195,167 of record JAJHPF010000016.1, read on the forward strand.
TGGCCTTCTTGATTTTCAGATGGAACAGTGTTTAAAAATTGATAATTGGAAAATAGTTTAAATTATAGTTTTTGTAATTGCTTCTATTTCCATATGCCGTGCTCCATTTCCTTATTTATATTACCTGACTAGCACAACCAGTATCAGAATTGAGATACCTTCTAATACAGAATAGTAGATATTTTCCTAATTAATATGATTGTAAGTTAGGTGCTTGACCCCTATCTTATTTATCAAAAAGATACTACATAACACTAGAAAATTTCTAAAACCAGAAAGTGTGGTGGACCCTGCATACAAGCTAAGTATATATGTCTTAGTACTAACTAAACAAATATAAAGGTATGAGCTTCATTATATCCATGTCTAACTGAATATCATCAGTACTACTTACGCAAGGTATAAGACAACTTACAAATTCTGAGAAGCTACATTAGCCCTGCAAAAATCCTGAGTTCAAACATGTTGGATTCGTGAGTTTTCTCATAACAGAGTGATCCATTAGGCCGTAAAGCTTAGCTCCTAATAAAGTAATGAGGGCACAACTAACTAGGGTTATCAAATAAGGAGTCACCACTTTGAGCCAGAAATTCAAATAAGGAGTCACCACTTTTCAGATGAGATTCTTAATTGGTGTGGTATAGAGAAATAAATGGTGATGAAAAGGCAATTGATTATTAATTAGCTATTCACAATTTATAATTCCTATAAAGTTCTCTGCATTTCCTCCTTTTCTTTTCCCCGAACACCTCACCAGTATACAATTCACCTATAACTCACAGTAGTCGCTATACAAATGTACCTATATGAACTTCTTTTTGTTTCCTTGTATAAAGTATCGAAAAACACAAAACTACAAAAACTTATGATATGTCACAAGCTTCAGTTTCAGACCGGCCAAATATTTCATAGCGATTGTTCGCAACGTTGTCATATGCAAAATCCCTCACAAACCTGATTATCAATAACATAATGAAATCAGTTATTAAGATAAAAATTTAAAAAAAAAATACAGATTTGTAGTAAATACCTAAATGGACTAAATTTACAACTTACAGAGGAACCAATTTCAGCATCAAGGCAAACTGAGGGAAAGGCAAGCCGAGGTATTCCATTATTCTTAGCACTGCCTCTGACTTTATGTAAGACCTATTATTAAAATGCTCATGAGAGAATGTACCAATGTACTACTCAGGTCAGGTACCAAACCACAACTAATGGGTCTGTCTCTATTCTTCACATCCAATCCTTTTGTTTTAGTTGATAAATACCAGTATGATACAGTATTTAAGTTTGCGGATAAATAGTACCTGTCCTTTTCAACTAAGACAACACTGGATATATCATCTGGCGACCTCCCCGACCTCTGTAAAAGCTTTCTACCAGATTCACTCTGCAGTGACTCGTATCTTATTCTTCTGTTAGAAATTGATGAAGGAAAACTATTTAAGAATACAAAACAAAAAATAAAATAAAATATATGTATTTAGATTAATTGAGGTGCAAGGAACAGACCTATTAGGATCGTTGGCTCGGACAAACCGGACGCCTCCATTGCAAAGGTTGCACACGCCTAATTTTCAGAAGAAGAAAAAAGTTAACAAGTAGAAAAGAAAAGAGAAGTAAAAGAGAGATAAAGAAAAATACCATCAAAGAGCATGATGGGACGGGTGTCAGTTTGGAAGAATTGGGCGTCGGTGGCCTCCACCCAATCTACCTTAGACGAAGAAGAAGAAGCAACGGCGAAGATTCGGACACGTGTCGGTGGTGACTTCCATTGGAAGCGAGCAGCTGTTGGACAAGGCGGGGGGAGCAACTGGAGAGCAATCATCTCCAAAGAGCTAATTTCTTCGTATTTTCTTTGAATATTAGTAGACGATTGAGATAACGAGGAAAGAGATTTTGTTTCTACTTGTGTGAAATAGCGAGTAACCAACCAAACCGGGTTCAGTCCCTTCCCTTCTAGTCGAATCAATGTAGTATGGAATTTAACTTTTGATCTAACGGTTCATAGATTATGAGGAGCTAGTGAATTACAAACGGGCCGGGCAGGACGGGCCGGGTCACAGGCGGGCATGGGCACGGGCGGGCACGGGCACGGGCGTCACGGGCACACGGGCACCACGGGCCGGGCATCACGGGCAAAACAAAAAAAAAAAATCTGCGCCCGCCCGTGTGTAATGCCCGTGCCCGTCACTGCCCGGGCGGGACGGGCATGGCGTAATTTTTTTTTTTTTTTTTTTTGTTTATTTTTTTTTTTTTTTTTTTTTTTTTTTTTGTTTTTTTTCTGTTTTTTTTTTTTTTTTTTTTTTCTTTTTTTTTTATAAATTCAAATTATAAATAATTATAAATCCAAATTCGTACCAATAAATTATAAATCCAAATTCATACAAATTTAAATTCATTTGACATGATTATAACTCAATAATTTTTGTTATAATAAAATATAAATTAAAAATTTCTTAAATCAATTAATTTAAATAATTAAGTTCTTATTTTAAAACAATAGATTAAAAAATAAACGACATTTTTTGGCACTAAAAACCTTAAACTTAATTTTTGAGGCACTAAACGACGTTTTTTGGCAATTCTGATTTTCCGGCTACCCGGGATTTATCCCGGGTGATGGTCGCCACCGTCTCCTCCTCCCCTTTCCGAATTGACGTCATACGCGTCAATCCGACTTTCCTAGCAAAAGTTATGGCCGTTTAAAGTTTTAAAAAAATATATCTCATTTTTGAATTTAAAAAAAAAAAAAAAATGGGGAGGGGGTCCGGGGGTAAAATTTGAAATTCAAATTTCAAAAATTTCGGAAAAAAAAAAAAAAAAAAAAAAACGGGCACAGGCACGGGCACGGCGGGCCGGGCAGTCACGGGCGAGGAAAAAAATTTCAAGTCCGGCCCGTTTAACGCCCGTGCCCGTGTGCCCGTGTGCCCGTGTGCCCGTGGGTGCCCGTGGCATGGGCACGGGCAGGACGGGCACGGGCACGGGCAGGGCACGGGCAGGGCACGCCCCCGGGGGCAAAATTCATACTCTATACAAGGGAAGACGATTCCAATGAAGCTCGTGTGAGGAGCTAAATGGGCCGGGCGAGTTGGTAGTATTGGGCTAATTTTCGTGGTTGTTATTGGACCACAGAATCAGATAGAGTATCTAGTTGACTTTTCCTAGGTTTATCAAATGGTGGTCAACTTAAATGTACGCACCGTATCAAATGCTTCAAGAATGAAGCACGGGTGTCTATTGTACAAGTTAACAACTGTATGGTGTATGGTGATGTAAGTATGTAGTAGATTGTTCTGGGAAGTCATCAAGTGAATGCTGCATTTATTCCCAATGAAAATTTCGCCCATTCTCCTGATGCTAATTATGCGATGGTACGAATGTGACCGAAGAAACATGCAGTGGCGGAACCAATAAATTTATGCATAGGTAGAACTATAAAATTTTGATAGCACACTAAAACTTAAAATGTACAATATGTGGTGGATGAGAATTGAACTCAAGTTCTCCATAATTACAAAATAAATTCTAACTACTAAACTACAAGTTTATATTTGATATTTTATGAGGGGTGGACTACATAAAATATTCTAAAAAAAATAAAATTCAGTAGTATTCATAACTAAATTTTTAAAATTATAGGAGTGGTTTTACCACCTTTGAATGAGTGTAGATCCGTCTCTGAAAACATGTTTTTGGAACTTTAAAGATTAAGAAAAATATATTTTTATCATTGAGATGGAGTAGAAATTAAGTTCGACCTTCACTACTGCTCACTCATCACGCCTCCAGAATTATGCCACCGGTGCTTTCTCCATTTTCAATGGCGTAGTCGTGAAGGTTTAGCGATAAAGAAAGGTTAATGGGTCAATTTTGCGGAGCTGTGCAACTAAACCAAATCCAAATCCAATTAGGTCAACCGAACCTATTTGATGATTTCTTTCTTTTATTTGGGCTGACGTTGAAAGCCCACATCAAAATCTAATTTCTTTAGTCTCTCTTTTTTTCTTTTTCTTTTTCAAAGCCCAAGTACAATTTCATTTTAGCTTTGCCTCTTTTCCTGATCCTCTCCAACTGGAGCTCCAACAGAACATGCTGCTCAGACTTCCTGATTCATGTCTATCCAGGCCGAACCAATACTGGACCCCTTTTATCCTTTTTTCTCTCTACTTCTATCTTCAAAATGCTTCTCAAAATGAGAAAAGAGAGCTAAAAAGCCTCTTGAAACCATGTACTTGTTACAAAGCCATGAGTTATTAAATTTTTTTTCTTTCTTTTTGTTTTTATTTTTCAAAGAAGACTCAAACGAGCTTCTCAAGTACATGGAAGCATTCTCGAGCCAAAAGGGCTCCTTTTTCTCTCTCTACTTTCTTCTACCTTCAAGGGGACCCAAATGACGATTAAAATCGCAAGAACGGCATTGAGATATTGGCATCGACCTTCTTCTTTTCAAAGCAAGCTCAACATTGCTTCCGCACCATGTTTCGCTTGAGAGGGCGTAATAGAGGATCAAATATATTGTATTGGAGATAATAATGGGTGTAAATTGTATGAGTTGATTAGCATTGTAATGGTGGTAGGTAGGTGATGTTCAGTGGAGTTGTTTAGTATTAATCATAGTCAAACTTATAAATAGACGTCATGTCAATGTAATCAAACACACTAGTTCAATACAAATTCTCTCTTTCTTAAATCCATTAAAGCTCATTGAGTTTTTATTTATTTATTATGAGGTTAACTTCAAAATATATAATTTTTGTTTCAAACGATAAATGCAAACTATTGAAACAATTTAGTTGGATGATCGATATACTTTAGGATGTTACAATTTAGAATACTTGAAAGATTTTTATGTATCTGAGAAGACTTCCCGCTGGAAAAACCCTGAGTAACACAAATTATGTTCGCTTATTAAAGATGGGTAAGCCTGAATTATATTGATGGAGTTTAGATCTGACAGTTCAATACCAAACCAAACAGAAAACAGGCATAATTACTAAAAAAAACCAATGCACAATGAAAAAACCCAAATTACATTAACCTTGCAAAATATGACTAAAAATTTCACCACAATAATCATATATAAAGAAAAAAAAAAAAAAAAAAGACCAAACAAACCCTAGCATCTATGGCTGCGGCTGTGAATTTGTTGTTGTTCTAACTTCATCCTGCCACTCTCAAAAGACAACTCACGATTGAAATTTGATATGCTAAAATATTTTAAAGGGCAATTTTTAAGTTGCAAAAACAAAAACAAAAATTGAATTTCATATTCTAATTTTTTTTTTTTTGGGTTAAAAGTTCTTAGACAATTGTATTGATTTAAAAAGTTACAAGTTAGCTGTTACATGATAATTGATATGAGACAATAAATGTCTTTGAAAATATTCAGCTATAAAATTAATAAATAAAATACACAGAAGCATGTGCATTTTGTAAATACATATTTGATTATTCTTACTTAATTGGAACCATAGAAGCCATTGTTTGCAATAATTTTAACATTGCTGGAGAGCGTGCGGATGTTTCCCTTCTGACACCGTGTATCATGTATGCTTTACCTTTACCTTTAATTTGAGTTAATGTTGAGCCCAATAATTAATGGGTTCGACACATTATTTTGCTCAGGCCCAGTTTTATTCTCTGATTGATATATCCCCACTACCAGTAAGATTGGAGCCTTTTTCAGTATTAGCCCATGTTACTCTGAATAATTATAAAAACTGTCAGTCTAAAGTACCTAGTTAGTTTTTTCGAAAATCTTTTTTTTTTTAGGTAAATGGTAAATTTATCCATTAATCAACTATCAATCAAGAGTACAGTGTACGCACTGGATGGGTAATTATTTTTTTTAGTAGAGATAAAGCAGGGTGATTGTCCTTAGCAAGCATATTATTTAATTAGCTTAATATATGGACGACACAAGTCGGATCGCATATATATGTCATATATAGTTTCTCTAATATATATAAATTTATGACTGTATTCAACTATGGCATGAGAAGTAAATTCGATGACATATCATATGTGAAACATAAAAGTATACAACACATGAATACTTATTGGCTATATATAATATCTTCTCTAATATAAATTACTTATTTGCTAGGATAAGCTGAATGATGGTGTTATAGCAAAACTATATAAAATTAGTAGCACTAATCCATAATATATATGCTAATTTATAAACTGCAAACATCAGCAGCAGCCATGACATGATCACTTCTACTCAAATTACCCTTCACCTAGCTCTGTTAGATCCTGCAAAAATGAATTTAATAGTTTGAACAGTTAGAATTTTTTTTTTTTTTTTGTATTTTTAGGAGAAGAACAGAAAAAGAATATTATATATATGCAAGTAAAAACAAATTGAAGTTTGATAATCAATAAGAAGCATTAATTATATTACGTACTGCTGATACTCTATGTTGATCTTGGTGTTGGGAATTTTTGACAAGGCATCAAAAGCTTTGTCAGAGAAAGCCATGGTAGGACATGAAGTAAACCGACAGACATCTACCACTTGAACTACGGCGAATCCATCCCGGCATGGCCGCCTCAAGCCGCTCAAACACCTCACCTGGTATCTCCTCCCACAAGCGGCACCATTGTCCCAAATGGCGCTTCCTGCAGCGACAAAGAAGCCATTCACTGGCAGCTGGTCCTGATCATATCCAGGGCATCTTGTGGCTGCACTTGGTATGCAATTTCAAAAAATGTTAAATTTCTTACTTTAATTGCTAGTTCAATTTTAATTTTTTGTATTGGAGTTTCATGTGGTTGCCTTCACAAAACTTATATTTAAATTATAAATTAAATTTTAATTTTTGTAGTTGAATGTTTCAGTTGATAGTATAGTCACTTTAGGCTTAATAAATATAACGATTAATTAAAGAACATGACAATAAATTAGATCAAATCACATCCAGATCAAATAATACTGCTTATACAGAAGGGAAAAAACAATCAGGTTCAGAATCAGACTTTCGAACAATGAGAGTCAAATACAATCATATAAAAAAATTTGAACTATGGAGTCAATCATATAAATAAATTATTAGAAGAATGAAAATCAATATAACCTACCGTATCATGACATTTTGTGCTAATTATATAGAAAAATAAATATAAATACAAAAAATTTAAAATTAAATGGGGTCAATTGATCTCCATTGAATCGTAGATCGGCCTCTGAAAACAATACTAAGTATTTTTTTTTTAATTTTATAATGAATAATAGCATTACATGATTATGAAGACCGGATAGGAAGTAGCTTGCTAGCAAGTCAACAAACAGTTGTCACAAATTACTCTATATATTGAGGCAAATATATACACGACGAAATATTAATTAATATAAGTCAAATAAAGTCAAAGAATATGCCTGGGTTTTTTTCTCAAAAAAATATAAAAAATACACTTAAGATTCAAAAAATTATAAAATTATGCCTCATTATAAAAAAATTTCACAATATATGCTTCAATTCTTATCATTTCCATACAAAAATTATAAAAATATACATTATATATTAAATAATTATAAAGTAATACCTCATCCGAACATTTTACTTGATCCTAATGAGAAATGAAGATGATATTATGATTATAAATAAACTTACGGAGATAGGGAGGGCCGTAGGAAGTAGCCGTCCCAATGTCACCCAAAACCATCCTTGCATGAACAAAACAGATCAATGCAACTAACATGCAATATTGTATCATAACTCCACAAGTATTTAATTTCTCCATTGCTAACAACAACTAGTACGTACTGCAACTGCAACCACCTTAAAGATCCTTATCCATGCACCACTCAATTTATAGACAAGTCAAATGTAGGATCAATTAAGAGATTGATGATATTTATCTGACAATATAATTAATTAATTGTATTCTCCATGCGGACGGTGCGATAGACAATTAATATCTTAATTGTATCGAGCCACCAAATAAAGCACTACAAGGCAGGCATGCAGGTGTTCACAAATACACGCACTCTTTTATTATTTATTACACAAATCGAGGTGTAATACTTTAGATGAAATTTACATTATTATCTTTCTAGTTCATGTGGGCATTGATGATTGTGTAGTAGCTCAGCTTAGACAGGCGTCAGCAAAATCTGTGTGTATCATTTTTATTTAATTTTATTTAAGAGTACCATGCATACGGATCTCTAATCGAGGAGATGGAGCGCATTTTGCTCTCGTTAATTAATGAATTAATGAATTAATGAATTGAGGTGTTGAGCAAGAGCACTAAGACCCCACTATCAGCCGCCGGTTAAATAGGATAAACTTGTCGGTTCCATTTTGTCCTTTTCTCTTCTCGCCTCTTCCTTCTTAATTCTTTTTACCAACTGAACCGGATTGAACCGGACGTCGACCGGTAAAACTTCGAATTAACGGTTCACTGATCGGACCGTTAGATCAATCGATTCAACCGCTAATTTTTAGACAAGTGATATCCGACCAAAACAAACAACATAACTAATAATAAAGAGTCCGCCTTTGTGGTTCCATCCAAAATTATTTAGAAATTGCTAAGAAAAGAGTATGTAACTTCAGTTTTTTTTTTTTTAAAAGGAGATCGTATAACTCATTCATTACTTGAACACTATTAATTTACAGAGTTTATACTATACAAAATTGAAAGACTAGATTATCCCATAAACAGTAGTGTAAATCACCATCACATATCATAGTAAGACTCAAAAACGAAATTCATGTAACTGGTACTAGTTTACTGATACACTGGTACCAGCAATTGATCCTCATGATATGGTACCCATATTAGAACTTCAAAATAACTTCAAAAACAGTTTTGAGTTTCTGATTTTCTTAGTATCAGCTAGCTTTGGCATGGACAAAACCAACATGCTATTTGATTTGAGCATTTCATCGAACATCTTATATGCATGGATATATTCAATAAAATTAACACAAAACATTCAGAAAGTAACTTACTGTTGATCTTAGTTGCTTCTTTTGTGATTATGTTTCAAACAAAGTGTTGAAAACGAAATTGACCCACAAGGCCACAACCATTTTATCAACAGAGAGGAGATTTGAAGGAGATTTAAAAGATGTTGGTTTCCATCTTTACAGAGGAGATTTAAAGGAGATTTAGAGAAAAAAAAAACGATTTCAAAAAGTCAAGAAATCGGAGGAGAAGAGATTTGATTGAAGGAAAGGGGAATACGATATCGGAGGAGGAGATCTAAAAGAACATGTTTTGAACCAAGCGGTTTAAATCAGCGATTATTAATAAAAACTAGGCGGTTTAATCATTTTTTACCAGTTCATTACCTGAAACGATCTGATAGAACCGAACCGGACAGGTGACCGGTTCCTGTTTTTTCGGTTAAACCGCCGATCCAGTACTACTTTTTACCTATAATCAGATTATAGAAGAGTAATTAGTAAAGCTAGCTTGTATTATGCTCACTAAAAATATTTAGTAAATATATATAATTTCAAATTTTATTGGATTAGTTTCGAATGACGAATTTAAACTGTTGAACTAATCAACTCCAAGACCACAAGTGATGCGTGTACATGCAAAAATTTTAAATTTTCAAATTTATTTAGTACAAAATCAAGTCGTTAAATTTTGAAATTATGCTTACCAAACTTTATTGATGAGCAAAGTGCACACTAGCTTTAATAAGTGTGGCTACGTTATTATGCATCACACACTTTGGTCCGTACTACGGCTCTATATGTTCATTTTTAAAGTCTAAATAATTGATTGGAACTGTTCATCATAATCTTCATATGAAAAATGTACTTTGAGGCCAAAATTTACAATATTTTTACTAGTTTTTTAGATAGGTAGTATATTACTACTTTCCAATGGTCTAGAATCTTTAGATCAAGTAATTTTGTACATATTCAATAAAATAGTAGAAATTTTCTAAAAAGTACATCACTTAGATATCCAAGTACATTTTCATATAAGTATCATGTTTAGCCAAATAGATCGACTGTTTGAATTTTGAAAATAAATATATAATTAAATTCATAGTACAAACAAAAATATGTTATGCATAGTACCATAGCCTTGCTCTTAAGTCTTATTTTTCGAATCTTAATTTTCTGCCCGGGTCTTTAAGGCACCTCTACTTCTTGGATTTAGCCTCCTTAGTTTTTTGTCCACAGATTAACCGAACATGAACTCCTTAGTACATATTAGGTTTAGATCATACTTGCGTTGTCGAACGACCCCACTGCCTTATGTATGACTCGCTCAATGATCAGGTCAAAGTTTATCACGATGCCAGTAGGGACAAAGCCAGATCTTCAAATTAGTTTTAAGTCCAAACAATTAATTTGAACTCTTCAACACAATTTTCGTATAAAAATGTATTTGGAGATCCAATTTTATATATATTTTTTAGATAAGTCTTACTATTAAAAGAAATATAAAATTTAGTCTTTAAATACATTTTTATATGAAACTCACATTGAACAATTGAGATTAACTATTTGATTTTTAAAACAAAAATATTGATCCGTAGTATAAACCAATTTGCACAATGCATAGTATCATAGCCCATATATAAAGACATTATTTTAAACATATCATGTACATCATTCCTAATGTATGAATAATTATAATTATTGGTCCCATAATTTATTAAATATATAAACTACTTATTACATAAATTAATAAAGAATTATATATAAAATGTTATATAAATCCGTCATCATACTCAACTTACATAATTATATGTACAAATAAAAAATTATAATATATAATTAATTTTATATTATTAATTATATTACCTGATAACAGATACGATATAGTTCTAATTCTCTAACTTAACGAAAATTTTCTTATACATATTATTTCCGTTACGCTAATATATGTTAAATACTTTTTACAATATCCGCCTTGATAAATTCAATACAAATAAAATAAACTAACAAAAAGGTTTTATTAACATCCTACCGACAGTTCAATTATTATCCACTATAATATTATGCTTCAAAATGAGCGCTACTTCAACACGTTATTCATCAACTTTTTGTGATCGTAAATGGCGTTTTTTTTATTATTATTTCAGAGACTGAAATGATAGGCAGTGAGCCAGTGATGTACTGATGTATCTGCAATTGCATTTAAATAAATGAAAACGTACAGAGGATTTTATATATGGTGGACATCATAGGGGAATAAATGAAAAGCTCAGAAAACATTATACAACAAAACAGTCACACTGCTGAGCAGAATTCTTAAACCTAAATTTGAAGGACTCTGCTTGTAAATTGTAATTAACAAATTTGATTTATTACCACGTCAGCTGCGAACAACCTATTAGAACAATTTGCAAATAATAAATTACAAGGATATCAAAAAATATATAAAAGTATTATTTATATTTCATAAGCAGAAATTAAATGCATTTTATGGGTGAAAGTATTTTAAAAGTATTCAAAAATAATTACTAAAATTATTAATGTAATAGGAATTAGCAATTTTAATTCTTACTAAGAAAAAATTGGTATTTAAAAGAATTAAACAATTAAGGAAGTTAAAGGAGCCATAATCTGAGGTTGCTGAATAGCACCTTTAAGCTCAAGTGCTCCTAAATTTAGAAAATAATCTTGCTAGTATATAAAGTTTAAACTTCTCACTCAACCTTTCTGAAACTGATATCAATTACATGCCGAAATTTTTATTTTTATCCTTTAAAACAAAAAAAGTTAAATCAAATAACTATAAATTCTGATAAATTTTATTTTTGACACGTTGCGAACGTGAAATTGCGGATAAAAATTGGGTGTCCTTAATTTGACACCTTGTTTTTCAGCGTTGATCCAATTCAATGAAAATGATCAATAAAAAATACTGGAGTGTATACATCTTTCTCGACTTGGATTAAACACACTAAATCATTCGGCATAATTTGTTAGTATATTCATATTATAAACAAACTTTGATTCTATCTGTTATGAACAAACACATGTTTTGACAAAAAAAATATGGCGTTCTAACTCAAAAATAAAAATAAAAGGAGATGCGTCCGTAACTTGAAGTTGCACATACTCAATTTTACGTTGCGAGTGTGTTAAAAAATAAAATTTTGAATAAATCGTTCAAGCCCCTCATAAAAAAAAAAAAAAGAATTCTTTATTATTGGTACTGTCATTGAACAGGAGGAGCGCATACAAATGTTGGATTTTTAAACTGCCAATTAATGAGTGATATAAATATTATTTTCTATGTATCTAAAACAAAAACAAAAAAACATTTATGCACACGCAACCAATCATCTGAATTGGAAATCATGTGTTGTTATCGTAATCTGTGAATTTAAAGAAAAATAGTGCATGCTGCTCCTTCTGATTACTTCATTCTACAATAATTATCCTAATAACCAAGGGTGTTTATCAGGTCTGATTTAATTAATTTAAACCGGAGTTCAGATTAAATGGTTTGATTTTCTTGGTTTAATAGATCGGTTCAATTCATTTTTCAAAACCAGATTAATTGTTCGGTTTAGTTCAAAAACCAGTTAGATCAAACTAACCGAAACTTTTAAACATGTCTCGGTCCGAATCAAACATTTAAAAAAATAAAAAAATTACGACATAATGTATATTGCTTGTTTCAGTTTAAAACCAGTTAGACCGAACCAAATAAAATTTTAAATCCATTTTAAAAAAAATCAATTATTTTTTTTATAATTAATCTTCTTATTTCAGTTCAACCGAACAAATCAAAATTTAGTTCAGTTTATGCGGTTGATAAATTTATTTTAGTCGGTTCGGTTGTATTTTTTAAATCGAATAAAATTTTAATTTGTCTATTAAATTTCAATTTTAACTAAGAGCGATTATAGCGGCGTAGCGGGGAGACGAAAAAAAAAGCTATAGCGAAAGCTTTCCTACATAGTGTTTTTTTTAAAATTATATTTTATATTTCTACTAATAATAAACATTATCTAAGTAAAATCTCATAGAGTAACAAAAATATCAAATTAATTAAGAAGTTATAATATTCATATCGACCCAATACAAAGTCCAAATTGTCATTCAAAATATCTCTAATTCTATAATTCATAAACTATCGATACATTTTCTATTAAAAATATCCTACTATCATATATTAAGTATCATTTTAGTATATATTCAAATCAAACATTCTTTAGATTAGTTTGATTGAGACACAAATGCCATTTAAATTGAAACAAAATAAAAAAAAAATAAGCCCATGTAGCATAGCGGATCGCTATTCCACTACGCGCTACACGCTATAGCGGACCGCTATTACCGCTATAGTGGCCGTAGCTCGATTAGCGCAGTTTTACTCCGTAACTTAGCTTATGAGGTCCAAAACCGCTATAGCTAGCCATTTAGAGCACTGATTTTAACCATTCAATTTGAACTAAAATCGCAGATATCTGTTTTTCAAGTATCCTAAAAGTAGTTCAAAGTAAGAATACTACCAGATACAAACTATATTATACATAAAGCATATATGTTTCATAAGACATTTTTTTTTTTGTGATTAAGAATCTATATATGAAAATATAACGTGCTTTGCTATTATATTTGTAATTTTTAGAATGTCTTATCGATATTAACTGGGCATTAGATTCCGAAGATATATATTTAGATCTATTTTTTTTATCATCCAATTAATATCAAACAAAAATGATATTTTTTTTTTAGTTTTCAATCTGCACAAGAAGGACATATATACTATATTTTGTTATTTCATACTGTTATTAATATTCAAATAAAATCAATGTATAATTTTAGTCCTTGCATAGAAATAAAAAAATGTTAAAATAAATACTATCAAACTGATATAGAAAATTTGTATAAGCAATATTTTCTGTCTATATGGGTATAAACAAAAAGAGAAGAAAAACATAACTTTTTGAGAGAAGGAAAAAAAAAATAACTTACCTTTGAGAAGAAAAAAGTCTTATACAAACTACACTGTATTGGATAATTATTTGTCTGTTTATATTTTAGTACTTAAATTTATATAGAAATTATATACTAAATTCTGAAAATTATAAAATTTTATATAGCCATAGGCAATCGTTGGTGAAGAAAAAGTGATATCAATAATTATTATTGCCAAGTAGTTTATTGCGGTAGTCCTCAAATTTGAACTACACATATTTTAGAGAGTTCTTAAGATTTAAGAATAAGGAGAAGAATGTATAAGCAAAGAGGTGCCAAGCATCCTCTACGATTTTTTTTCTTTTAAAATTCTATTTTTACAAAAAAAAAAAATATACTATTAGTCTTCTTTCTAAAATGAAATAAGATAATACACATTTATCTCAATTTTATGATTTTGTCCACCTTAAAATATGATTTTGCTTTATCATTGTTATTACATATATAATACTAGTGGTCGAGATGAATCAGTGTCGTTTTATGTAGTTAACTGCGACAAATAGCATCCGAATCATCAAATTGACATTTCAATATGGAAGGTGTTATATTGATTGCATGTATTGTAAATTTGTAATTTTGAGAGCTAAGAGAAAACTTTACACTTCAATAACCAATTTTTCCTTATTCTTTAAATTTTTAAAAATCTCATATAATTTTAATTCTATATATGCTTAGATTCATTAACACCTTTAATGTGTGAATAAAAGAAAACTAATTTATTTGTATATTAAAAAGGAAATTTGCTGCAGATTTTTTTTTTTTTTTACAGATATTACTCGCAAATATTAACTTTAAATCTTTCCATGCTCATTTTTGTTTTGGCAGAGAGTTCCAAGATATTTTATTAACAGCAACAAAAGATTATAATTCCACACGTGTTACTTATACACGACCTTGCACCAGTGTAATTTTTTTTTTTTTTTGGTAACTTAGCACCATTATTGCATTGCTTATACAGAAACTCTGTAAAAAAATTTTCACAGTGCACTGGAGCTGATGTCAAAGTAACATTTGTAATCTTTTGCTGATGTTAATACAATATCTAAGGGCCTTCCACCAAAAAAAAAAAAAACAATTTCAGCATGCAAAGATTTTAAGTTAATATTTGGGAGTAAACATTTCAGCTTGTAAAAAATGAATTTAATTAATTGTTTCGTTTCATGCACACTAGCTTACAGCAAACTTTCTTTTCAGTATACAAATGAATTTAATTGTTTTTTTTTTGGCACACTTGCATGTATTAATGGATGTAGGCATATATATAATTAAAAAAAATAAGGGTAAATTGAATATTAAACTGTAATTTTTTTTCTCAGCTCTTAAAATTACAATGTATGCCCTTAATTAATATAGCATCTTCTCATATTTTTAAGAAATAACTAGTTTTATTATTTGAGACGAAGGAATCAGATACTGACGACAATAGTAAATTACAGGAAAAAGAAAATGTGAAGTCGGTTATTTTGTCCTATATTTGATCTACACCGTCCAATTAAAATTTACTCGACTATTAAAGTGATTATGTGCGTTCAATCTCATATCAGATTGGTCCGGATACCAATCGGACATTCGTGATCCAAACAGACATATTCTGTTACCTTAGAGGATGTGGTTTCTTGTTTAGTTGGACTTGAAAAATTAATAAAAGCAGATCTAAATTTAAATCAAACAACGCTACAACCGATATTATAGAGAAGGAAATATGTGATACGCCATGACGTGAGGTGTCAAACATGCCATGATTTGGTCACGTAACGTGACGTGACGTGACCAAAATGATGGCGGATAATCACGCCACGCAAATAGTCAAGTCACGCATAGTCACGCCGTTACCATACGTGACGTAAGTTACGTCAATTTTTTTTATATTTTAATTTAAATTGTTAAAAATTTAGAAAAAATATATGAAAAAAAATATGAAAAACATCTAAATAATGTTGTCAAGATTTTTTTTAGGAAAGGCTGTTGGGTATCTGACATTACTTTAAAATTCAAATTACAAACATTAATTAGACTAAACTAGAGAAAATAAAAATCAGTACTACATAAGTACCAGTATCACTGAACCTACACTAAAAGAAAATTCTGAATATTCTATACATCCTAAAAAAAGTTGGATACTCTATGTTTCATATCGTGACGTGACGTGACTGGTTAGTGTGACGTGACGTGATGTGTAATTTTCGCTCGAATGCAGTCACGTCATGTAATCGACACACATGACATAATTTGACGTTAACGTGACGTGACGTTCCATGACATAACTAGTCACGCCGTGACAAATTTTCTTATCTAACGGATATAAATAGAGAAAGAGGGGGAGAGAGAGAATGAGTTGAACGAATAAGTGGCGTAGGGGTGTCAATGGGTACGATACGGGTAGGGTGGAAGCATTTTTATACCCATACCCACTAAGAGTTGACCTTATCCATACTTTACCCTTACTCGTTAAGAATTTGCCTTACCCTACCCTACCCATACCCGTTAAAATTAGTGGGTAACGAAATGGTAGCGGGTGGATAACGAATAACACTAATATATTGGTTTTATTATTTTTACAAATATACTATCAAAACTCATCATGTCATATATATGCAGTCACAATTATTAATATAAATATCAAAATACAAATATGCAATCAATTCTAACTAATAATTTTTTTATAAAGGAAAAAAACAAAAAATTCAAATATCTCTTCTAACAAATTCAAAATTCAATTCGTTAATTAAATAATAAAACATTCAAATAAAAAAAACTAATATGTTTAATATTATATTCATCTTACACCAAAATGCATATATATTCTCGTGAATTAACGTTGATACAATGATATGATATGGGAAATATAAAATTGAATAAATTGAATATAATATTTATATATCTATATGTAATTTATTTTATATAATTACCCGTTATCCGATGGGTACGAAATAGCCTTTACCCGTACCCATACCCATTTAGCTAACGGAAAAAAAATCCTTACCCATACCCATATCCAATAAGCTAACGAAAAAAAATCCTTATCCATACCCGACTTATCGAATACGATACAGATAGGGTAAATGGGTAAACGGTTTTCATTGGCACCCCTAAAGTAGCGTTTAAGAGATAGGAGTAGGTCAGATGGGCATCAGACCTACTTTTAAGTTTAATTAGCTCTAACATCGTATAATTAGCAAGATTGTTGTGTACGGAATTGAAACATACCTGTACAGAAATTGTCCTTAGCACGGATCTTGATGCAATCGAATTATCATTTCACCCTTCAAACCAAAAGCATCGGACCTACCCTGAATTCGGCGTTTAATAGTTGTCATAAAACCCTTGAAGCGGGTCACGTGCGCCAAAGAGTTAAAGTATATCGGAGAGACCCGCTACACTGAAACCTATGCTGAAAAAAGTAATATTGTCAATAAATAAATGCTAGCTTGTCTCAAACACAAAACAGCAATTACAAGCACCTGAAGAAGACACGTATAGAAGGTATGATGTAATTTTGACAGGAATTTCACGTAGCACGCTACAGAACCAGCCACGTGACAGTAGATGAAACCCGCTACACTGCATCTTATACGATCCATCCCGGGAAATAAATTTCCCGACAGCTCCGATTCCGGCTCCGAAAATAGCAGCATATTTTAACATTTTCCTAAAACATTTCTTTTCCATAAAGCCATGTTGACCGCCTTCACGAGGGCCCCGCCATTCAAATAAAAAAATAAAAAACAATATCGGTTCATGTAGACCAAATCCATGTGATTACATGATTGTTAACCGCCTCCCGAGGCGACCAGACGCCACTGCTGCATCTCAGCCGTCCACAGTTCCCATCTTTCCTATCATAACTTTCCTCTTCAAATGAATTTGATTTTGTATTTCCTTACTACAATAGACATTCGTAGTGCGAGTGTTTTTAACTTTTTTTCATTGATATTTCTGTTTGCACTTTTAATAGCGTAAACATCAGGTACGGTTGGTTATATTTAGGAAGAAACAAGAAATCAAAACGGTGAGCACGGTAAACATATCCCACACGGGTCCTTTTCTCTCTCCTCGCTCTCTCTTCTCAATACTGCTTTTCTTTTGAGAGAGAGAGAAAGCAAGAAGGTGAGTGCAATGGAGAGGGAAGATAGGTGCTCTCCTCCTTCAGTCGACCCCGTGTCTCCGCCAAATCCTAGTCCAGAGGTGCTCTCCAGTGAGTGGGAAGGCGGTTCCGTTTTGAGGGAAGCGGCGGCGCTGAGTCGGGAAGAGGTGCTCCGCCGGCGGTCGAAGCGGCTCCGGAGATTGGAGGCGGTGTACAGAAAGCAATACTGGGCGTTAATGGAGGAGATGAAGAACAAGCACAGAGAATACTGCTGGGAGCATGGCAAGAGCCCGCTGGAAGAGGAAGAAGGAGAAGATAGGAATATCGAGGGAGAAGCAGATCTAGGTTTAGGTTTAGGGCTCGAGACTGGGGAGAGAAAAAGATGCTTTTTCTACGGATGTAAAACGAAGGCCATGCCTCTGACGAAGTTTTGCCATGTGCACATCTTGTCAGATCCGAAACAAACTCTGTACAAGCAATGCGCCTTTGTTAAAAGGTACTCTAATTCTTTATAATCAAATATTTCTTTAAGTGTGATATGCTTATGTTAAATACTGATTTGAAGTTTTGGTTTGGATGCCATAGCAATTTACCAGAGTTCTTGTTAGAGAAAATCCTGATTGTTACCCCCAAATCCAATTAGGGATATATTTATTTTAGCAGTCCCTTATTTTTAGCGGAAAACCATTTCTAAAATTTGAAATGAAATACCATCCTCTAAAGAAGCTGTATTTGACCAATGTCCATCTACTATTTTTGGCTGGCACTGTATCTTTTTTTGATAAAGTGGTGGTGGGGCTACATTTACAGCTGGGTCGGGCAACACATTACAGGGTTCGATGAATCTTGGTTGGGTGTCAGGACATATCCAGCTGATGATGTGTTGTTAGGTGCATCCGTGAAACCATATCAAAATGCAATACCAATATTCTTCTGTTTTTTTCTTTTCTTTCAATCAGGCCTTTTTTGGTAGTTCATCTGGTTATTGTACGTGACAAGTCTTTGGAGGTTGTCTTGCCGTTGCCAACTGGAATTGTATCATTTAGTTCTATGGCAAAACCACATTGGCACATGGTGCTGATTGGTCCATGTTACCTGAAATTTGGATAATTATTGTCACAGTATTGTTAAAATCAAATTATATGTTATTCTCACTTGCCTGGGGAATGTTCATTTGCACAAAACCTTTACTTCCACCTATAACTTGTAAAATCAAATGATAAATCTTGTTTAATGTTTGTGTTTTCTCTTTTCACAGCTCCCAACAATCAGGACAGAGCATATGTGGGAAGCCAGTTCTAAAAGCTGCCATGCCATCTCTTTGCCAGTTGCATCTGCAGAAATCTCAAAAAGGCATCGCACAAGCCCTGAAGAAAGCGGGTCTCAACCATTCTGCTAGCAACAACCCGGTGCCTAAGTTCAGTGTCTTGATTGCACAATCTGTTCGCCAAATTCAAGCCAGAAGGATCGCTTTTCGTACTTTTAAGAATAGCATTGCATGGAAGGATGGTAATGCCTTTTGATCTCTGTTGTTGTTATGGTTGGTGTGTTCACCTTGAAGTGTTAATGCAGCTACAGTATGTGCCCGAGCAAGTTAGGGGGAGCGGAATTGATGCTTAATGAAATGATGCAAGAAGTGTTGCATGTGTAACATTCTGTGTGTGTTGTGGTACACAGTTACCTGCACAAGCATTGAGTTGTGTTGGTTTCAATTGGAAGATGCAGAATTAGCCCTAGGGATTTACACTTCAAGGAAAGCAAGAATAAACTCTTAATCAAGAAAAGATTGGAGCAAATCGATGTTTCGAAACTCGGATTGGTTTTGAAATTCAGACGAATAAAAACAAAAACAACCTGAGAGACCTGGAACATGGATGATCTGCAATCAGAAAGTGGCATTACATTATACTTCAAATCTGATATGAAAAGATTGGAGCTAATCCATGTTGCTATAATCTTAAGAAGCCTGAATCCCCAACTGAACTGAACCTGAAGCTGGAAAAAAAAGTTACCCGACATGAAGCCAAAAGTGACCTGAATGATCTGGCCACAACTCCAGCAAACACAAAATAAACAAAATTTGACCATTTTCGGCTGCTTGTCGTTGTAACATAAAGTTGCTGTGTTTGTTCTGTTTTTTTTTTCTTTCTTTTGTTGAGGGAATGCTGCTGGGTTAGGGAGTTTTTTTTTTTTTTCTTCAGCAACTTTTGTTTTCGTTATTTTCTTTCTGGAGAATTGAGAGAGTGCTGTCTATATATATTTTTTTATTGGATGCAATTCAAGGGCGTAATAATGTCATTCTTTATTGCAGTTGAATAAAGTCTAAACCTCTCTATGACTATCAGGATTATAAGTTTGTGTTTAAGATGCTACCAATATGTTGATTGGGGCTGTGAGCTTAAAAGGTGCACACTTGACCCAGCAATTGCTCCTAGTTGTTACACTTACCACTATTGATGACAGGTCACGCATGGGACAAACCAATACAATATCGGAGCATATTCTGACTGTTTCGTAGTGTTGGTAGAGCACGGATGGCGGGATGGAGGAACAGAAGAGAGTAGAGTACTTATGTCATCATAGTATTTGATGTAAAGATGTCTTTGAAAATGAGGGTTATGATATTGATGTCGATTTGATGCTGAGCCGCACATATGGTAAAAAGATACATTTTTCCTTCCGAATTTGATTCTCTTATAACAAAAGGTACTATTTTTTTGTCCAATGAACGTCATCCTTTTGTAGTAGATACAAAAAATACAAATAGTAAAAAAAAAATGAAAAATAGCTCCATCTACTTCTTGCGCCAAGCTAAAAAAAACAAGTCGAATCAAACTGGATCAAAAGCTAGAACTCATTAATAATGAGGTGAGGTACGAATTGAGTGAGCTAATTATAAATTTTTTTCTGAGTCAAAGTTCCAACGAGCCATGAACTTTTTTGCCAGCCCTTGTTCAAATGCCCTATTTATTAAAGAGTTCCAATGCTGCATGGACCAGCAATAATGCCGAAGTTTGATTGAGATTAGAAAACCAGCTGCCAGCCTATCACCTAAAATGATGTTCGCCAGACAAGAATATGAACAATAGTTGTGCTATTCGTTAATTATTAAATTACAATACATGTAATGGGTAACTCATTACACGATATTAGTGTTATTAGTCACTAGTTCCATAAATTAAATGCTCTAATCTACATTATCACTAATACAATACGAGAAGGTAATTTCACCTTTTGTGATAAGACTAAGAAAAAATGTGCAAAACAATTGAAGAGCTTTAGATCCCTATAAACATTGAGTAATATTTCAAGTCGCACCAAGGTCTCCTCGCAAGTGTTTGCAGTTCTACATTATCTGAAATTTAATTCAAACAAAGATTAGTGTTTGCAGTTCTACATTATCTGAAATTTAATTGAAATAAAGATTAGTGTTTGCAGTTCTACATTATCTGAAATTTAATTGAAACAAAAATTGTTAGAATAAAGGTCTAAAGCCCCACGTCTTGACGCATGGGCATTTTTGCAAAATAAGTACCTCCAATATTCCATTTTGCAGAGTTGTTTTAATGATAGTACATATTTGCAAAAAAAAAAATCTCATCTTGAGATGGTCCAGCAATAAACTAATAAAAGTATAGAATAATATATCTAGAATTATATGTTTTTGTTGGTGTTGCAAGAGATGGAGGGATCTTAGAGAAACAAAAGTTATAATACGTGGAAAACAAATGAACCGATTAGGAGATCATTTCCTGGGGGGGTGGTGGTGTGAATTTTGCAAATAGCAGAAACCAAGGAAAGTTTTGACAAAAGCTGATAAAGATGTCCTCTCTGAAAATTGCTTGGCCTTTAGCAAGTGTTAGCTGAAATAGGAAATTTCAGGGAAGCCCAGTAGCAAGAATTAACTTCCCCATATTTCTAAAATCATGCTGGTATTATAGTGGAAATAATGCTAAAATCTTATTTTCAATCCTCCTTGCCATGAATTCCCAATAAAAACTATTGTAGGGGGTTAATATCTTACAAAACCAAGAGCTTCAGCCGCAGCTCTATGGCTATCAGAAGGGCAAAGTCCTTTGTAAAGAGCCAACAAGCGCTCCCTCTCACTTTCTTGTATGTTCTTCTTCAGACCATTTGCCACCATCTCCATCTCCGGCTGTTGACGAGTACATTCAAATATTTAGAAGCAAGCATGGGAAGCATTTAACAAAGGGTGATCATAAACTATCTTAACAATCAGTTATTTGAAATTCCCAATGGATGAACATTAAATGATCATATCAGTTATTTTAAATTCCTTTCCTAGAGTCCAATTTGCTGATTATCATAAGAAAATTTTGGTCCCGGAGGAAGTTAAAGCAACTAAGCCAGTAAAATAGAAACTTACTGAGTTGTCTTCTGGAGGGAAAATTCGAAGAAATAAGCAAATCTTTTGTAGCTCCTCAAGTGCTTCTGATCGTTTTTGCTGTGCCTCCAGTGCCTGAATGAAAAACAACACCTCCATAAGCAGTTTAGTCTCAAATTTGACCTTTTTATATTTTAAGTATTGGCTGATTTCTTCAATCGGAAATTACTTTGGTAAAACAACCAAACAGTAGCTGGGACATAACCGGCCAATAGAAAATTTTAGTAGCAAATGTGACTGTCTTATTAATCATATTCAATTTGGGTAACAAATGGTTCTACCCAACATTGCAAGAGGCAAGCACGAGTCCTTGCGGCAATGGCAGCACGTACAAGTGTGGCTGCACGGTGAGCCTTCAACCCGATATTTTCAGCCAGCCCAGAAACAAATTCTCGCACGTCCTCGCCATTCACCTGCACACTATCTATCTGTGCACCTTCTGTTTCTTTGATTGCTCTTTATTGGACCAAAGGCAGTACAAAGGAAGAAACAAAAAATTAAAATCAAGGAAACACAGAAAAGACTCCTAAAAGAATAAAACAATGTGATGTGTGCATTAGCAAACTATCCTATGTAACCTTACAAAATTAGTATTTCAAATGGCCTCCTGTAACTTATAAATAGTACAACACAAGTAATAAATTTTACATGTGGAGGGGAAAGGAGGGGTGGCTGGTCTTGCCCGAATACTCTGCCTTGGTCCAAAAATCCAAATTTTGAAGGGGCGACTTGAAGAGTAAAGGAGGGTGGGGAGGGGTAGGTAGAAAGGGATCAAACATAAGTAGGTTTGAGAGATTAATTTGTAACCCTCCAATTTGGGAAATAGAAGCTACCCGTCTCCGTCCTGGCTCATTTCCTTTCATCCCCTCACTTCCCCTTCGATTCATATTTCTCAACTGTCTATTAATTAAAAAATATGCTAGCCTGTAAATATGTACCAAATCCTACTGTCTGCACCAGACAAAGCAACTTTAAGTAATCATACCAGTACCTACTACAGATGTCAAGGACAAAATTTATCGCTGCTCTGTAAAGAGAGTTGCGTGAATTTTCTGTTTCGAAGGAGACCTTAGCACCTGATGCCTTGCACAATTGCCGAAGCTGGAAGATAGGTACAGAGTGGGATTATGTAAATACAAAAATCTCAGAAAACATAGGGTAAATATAAATGCAAACTGAATTTCTTTTTACTGTATGAATATCTCAAATTTAAGATTGGATGAGGATCACTTACTTTAACAATATCATCAAATCCATAGTCCTTCCCGGTCATTCGGTAATCAGTAATTGCTGGAAACATAAATTATGTGATGATTGAGGAAGAAAACATGATTTGAAGCTTGGAGCACAATCACAAAGGAAAGGTAAGAAAATATTTACCTATATAATCCGAAAGATTATCAGCTAGACACAAAAAGGACCCCTAGTATAACAGCCAATTTTTAAAACCAAATCTCACAGTAAAAAATACCAGAACAATCAACTGAGTAATTTAGAGATAAAGCTAATATTTATGAAATTATGAGGGCCAATTGTGCTCCTTAGCCCTCATATCTTACTAATATTTAATGTCACATTGCTGCCATTAATATATTTTAACATCATTCAGTCAACTTAAAAAAGAGATCTTTTGAACAGCATATGTAAAGTGATAGCTTTACCCATTAAAAATTACTGAATTGTGGAAAGATAACCAAAAAGGGAAGTTGATTTGTTACCTCGAACTAATCTCTGAGCGTCTTTTTTGAGATTCTCCTTTTCATCATCTCCAACAGCTTCAGCTTGTGTTGAATTTGAAGAAATCGGCCACCAATCCGGCAACTCCTGACGTTTCTCTACACCACTACCTTTCCACATATTCCATCTTGGCACTGGCTCTTGCACTGTAACTGGACTTCCTGCAGCTGCAAGTCTAGAAGTGGTAACATCTTTTCTCCCAACTACAACCTCCCTTCCTCCCAAGCTCCTGTCTCTCCTCGTAACCACCTTCTCCCCATCACCAAAAACCCACCGCAAAACAAACCTAAACCCTAACCTCACTACGAACCTAACCACCAACGCCGCTAAAAACCCACATAGTAATGTATTCCCGACGAAAATCAACGATGATTGTCGACAGGAGAAGAAGACACGACCTGTGTGCTGGTCCACTTGCACGGCCGTTGTTAAATCGTCGAATGCATCCGTGGCGGCGTCTACGAACCGTGGAATTTGAAAATTGGAAGAGTTGTGGAGAGGATTTGGCCCCGACGGGGAGGGCTTCGTGGTACGAAAGGAGGTGTCAGGGGGTCGGCGTCGGCGCCGGAAAATTGAACATGAAATAAAGCAGAGGTGACGCCGCCGGAGTAGATAGAGCGCCGGCGAGGAGGAGGCGGCGGCGGCGGTCGTGGTGGCTATCATGGTTATTGGTTTGTTGGATAGAGGCGCAGTATTGTTATTGCATGGCCAAAAGTTAAAACTACTATCTAGCTTGAGCCTTGAATTCGCATCTTCTGAGATATCTCAAACTTTGCTTGACTTTTTGGAAAATCTCGACCTTTAAAATACGTTCTGCACGATTCTCAAAGCATGAACAATACTGGTCCCTCGCTATCACCGAATAGAAACCGGACACGTCGGTCACGCAAAATTTGAGATATCTCAGAGAAACGTACTCGCCTTTGAGCCTTCAGAGGAGGGGAAACGGAATTCGTATCCTCTGCATTAACTCAAAAGATTCCTTTTGAGTTAGTGCTTTAATTTCGGAATCGGACTCTGCTGCTTTTCCAATCTCAACCATTTAAATATGAATTTTTTTTTTTTATCGAGATATGCGAATTGAAAAATTTTGAATGGTTGAGATCGGAAAAGCAGAGTTCTGCTTTTTCCTCAGAAAAACAGCAGAGTCGGATCCTTAATTTCGTGCGTACTAAATTTCACGCTAATATTAAAAAACTTATGTGTTAAAATTAAACGGTAGGATTAGCTCAGTTTAAAATTAGACAGCTAAGATGAATCAACTCAAAAGAGAGGATATGTATTCGGAAAACATTGCAAGTAGAGGTGCACAAAAAAATTCATGACTCATAACTCGTTCGGAATTAATTCGGATTCAACTCATTAACAACTCAAGTCAAAACTGACTTGGTTGTCTCATGAGTTGAATCAAGGTGTTCTCAACTTAGTTCAGAATCAGCTTGGTTGACTCATTGATTTGATAAACTATGTACTGTTGAACTGTGTACTATTTAATTATGTATTTCACTGTTTTATTAACTAAAGTTTTAAATTGTGTACTATTTTCATAAACTATGCACTATTTATTTTATTAGACTTTGTTTTGCTAATTTTTAAGTTAATAAACTATGTAATATCTAGGAGTCACGAGTCGACTCGAGTTGACTTGAATTGTTCGCGAGTTAAATTCAAGTTGAGATTTCTTACTCAAATCTGAATTAACAAATTGGACTCAACTCAGCTCATGAGTTTGTGAGTTGAATCCAAATTACTTTCAACTCGGACTCAACTCGACTCATGAGTAGCTCTAGGTGCAAGCAGAAAAGGAAACCATTGAGTGGGACTCACTACTAAAACATTAATATGTATTTCATAATAAAAATTAATTTTTAATAATAAATTTATGAACAAATAACTAAGAGCATCTGCATTGGTAATTATTTTGCAGTTGCTAATTCTATGTGACAAATTTTATTTAAATTGTTGATGTGGGTCAATTACTAATAAAGCAAATTTGCTTATAATGCGCTTTCTTTTGAACACACTAGCAGAATAGAACAAAATTATTGGCTGTAAAAAAATAATTCCTTTCTTTTTCTTGTCTCTTTTCAAAACTTTAGTTTTGCGGTTGCATAGCTTTAAAAATTAAGATTTACTTAATTTCTAAATTGTGCTTTATAGTTGACATGGATTGCTATTCAATTTATCAGTTGGAGATACTCTAACATTTATATTAAATATTATCACTTATTTTTAATGATTTTTAAAACCGCCGTAAATGTTATCAAAATAGATTAAAATAACGTCAGCTGACACTATAAACATATTGTAAATGCATTTTAGAAAAAAATATATACGAGTAATATTGGATGTATATATTTAATTTTGCATAATAAAATTATGAGTATGTGAAAAGTATATATTGAATATTCGCCAGTTTGAATGATATTAGAATCATAAACGTGACCAAAAAAAAAAAAAATAATAACAAACACACATCACGCGGTGAAAAGTATATATTGAATATTCGCCAGTTTTTTGGTGATCTTATGATCGCAAATTTAGCCCAAATTGTTTAAAAAATCTACATTTACACAAATGCGTTAGATTAATTTTAAAATAATTATATGCATAATATTTGATGTATATGTTTAATTTGAGCACAAATATATTTATGAGCATGTGAAGAACTAGCAGCCAAGCCTGCTGCCAGTTATTATCCCAGCGACTGAAGGAGGAATACTGCCTTTGGGTTCAATCAAATTCAATGGACAGAACTACCGACTTTGGGTTCAAGTGGTAGAGAATCTAGAGATGCAACTGGCAATCAAAGACAAACTTGGCTCCATCGATGGCATCTTATCTCCTCCTTTTTCGACAGAGGAAAGATTCAAGAAATGGAAGACTAAGGATTCGATTGTCAAGAGCTGGCTCATCGGTTCTATAGATCCAAATCTGATCGGTAATTTTATTAGATTTCCTAGTGCTAGAGATGCGTGGAGAGCTGTTGAAATTGCATACCTTGACCGGAATGATTGCATACCTCGACTCAAACAGTCGGGTAAACCAATTGAAGAATTTTATAACAGCCTACATGTACTTTGGCAAGAAATTGATTTTAGGAGATGTAACCCCCAATGGAATGTCCCAAGGATATAGAAAAACATAATATTGATCTAGTACACAAGTTTGCGCACTAGATAACCAAAGATGGATCCATTGGACTCACTTTGGATGAAAACCTTGTTGCTTAGGCTTTCCTGTAAAAATATCCAATTAATCTTATCATACGTCTTTTCGAAATTAACTTTAATCACTACCCCTTGTTGCTTGGTTTGTTTATGATTTCATGACCTAAAAGCACATTATTATCTAAGATATACCGATCTTTAATAAATGCAGATTGGGTGACATCAATTAATCTATCTGTAATAGTCTCTAATGGACGAGTAACTAATTTGGATATTATCTTTGAAACTACAATTCACTAAACTAATCGGCCGGAATTGTTTAATAAGAAGTGCATCATCTTTTTTAGGACTTAAACAGACAGTTGCCTTGTTCAACTTAGTCAAATCAATTGTGTTATGATAGAAATGATGCACCAATGCTAAAATATCTAGTTTAATGAGGTCCCAAAAAAATTGGTAAAATCGAAAGGAAGAACCATCAGGCCCCGGGCCCCATTAGGAGAAAATTGCTGCTTTTATTTCCTCTTCACTAAAAGCAATATCACATATACACATTGATAATAAGTTATTCAGCTTTCACATTAATACTCAAAGTGGAGTTTACTTAATCTCAAATAGAAGTACAGTCTACAGCTGCAAAACTTTTAACTTACTGGTACTTATAATCCTAATGTTGAATTTGCTAATTTTGCGGTAGAACTTGTACATTACATTAATATCTTGTTATTCCAAACTTTATCATCATCAGGTTGCTTGTAGTGTAGCCCAGAACAATCGGATCAAGTATTAAGTAATTTGTGCCATCTATGATGATCTTCTCATATATTCTAACACAAGCTGTGAAAACAATGATGACTTATCTTCCAACAATTTTGTTGGTGTATCACTTTCAACAGCAATACCTGTTCAATTAGAAAAAAAAAAAGAGAGAGAAAAACTAAAGTATGGTTAGATTTTTCAAATTAATTAAGAATGTGGATCATACTTTTCAAGGAACAACAAAAGCAGAGCTAGTTGTAATTAAAATTATTATCAACAAGCACCTCTTACTGAAAATAGAACATAAAAATCAATATGGAAGTAAAATATATGTACTCAGTTCAACTGACAACAAAAAATGACATTGAGAAAACACTAACCATTGTCAAGAAGTAAGATCATATCACTATCAAGCACTGAGGTTATTCGATGTGCGATCGTTATCACAGTTGAATATGGGAAGTGCTGCTTCAAGGTCTTTTGAATCAAGCTATCTGTTGCTGTGTCAACTGAAGCTGTTGCTTCATCGAGAACCAAAATCTTGCTCTTTTTTAGAATCACACGCCCCAAGCTCAACAGCTGGCGCTGGCCCATGCTCCAGTTTTCCCCGTTCTCAATCACTGCAACTCGAGGTTTGCAAAGATAATACACAGTGAAGTGTTTTTCTCAAAACAAAAAAAAATACACAGTGAAGTGTTTAAGGCATCCTGATTTTGGATTCCCATCTCATATAATACAAGAGTTGAATTTCAAAAGTTCTTTGTCGTTTAGTTGTCAATTTGGTGATACTTCTACCAGATTTTGTAATGGAAGTAATAATTGTTTGTCATTGCTAGAAACCCGAGATTGATATGTGTTGCATACAATTATGCAAATATAGAAAATGCCAGATATAAGTATTAAATTTCTTTCAATGAACTTCTTTTAGACCTGGAGAGTCGAGCTTGAATTCTTTGTTCCTAACTTCATCTCCAAGCTGGCAACAATCCAGTGCCTAGACCAAGATAGGAAAGAATCAAGTAAATATTCAAATTCAAATATATACATTCTTGAAATGACAAATGATATGTGATATTTGTTTGGAAGGAGATACAAAGAAAGACAAGTATACTGATATTATTTATCTCCTTTTTTTTATTATCCAGAAAGGTGGGTATTATTGACTTGAAGCTATTCAACTACCTCCCAAATCTGAGCTTCAGTGTACTCCTCAAGAGGGTCAAGGTTGTTTCTAATTGTTCCTTCAAACATGGCTGGGTCTTGTGGTATGATACTCAATTTGGATCGTAGATCATGCAATCCTATGGTGCAGATGTCAACATTATCAATCAGAATTCGACCAACAGTGGGATCAACTATGCGAAAGAGTGCCTGGATCAAGGTTGACTTGCCACTTCCTGTTCTTCCAACAATGCCAGTTTTCATCCCACCAGGAAAAGTGCATGAGATACCTTTAAGTACAAATGGTAGTTGTGGTGCGTATCGTAACTATAAGAAAAAAGATAACATTAGAACATTAAGGATCCTTATGTTTACCGCATAGAAAGCTAAGAAGGCTCCTAATATAGTCTCAAATATAGTAAACTAAGGGTAGGTCATTGTCGAGTTCTAATAATTTGAGGTTTAAGTTGATCTTATTTTGGACATCCACGTGTAGTATTTTTTTTGGTACAATTTATCTCAATTGTACTTTGAGTGCCCCAATTCATTGCGACTTAATTCATTCTTTGGGAATGAGAGTTTTTTAGCAACAGCATGTTATAGTCTTACACAGCATATATTTCAAGCGAAAAAGCACCAATTAATTAAAAGATCCATATACGAAAATCATAGAGAAAGAACAGATTTTACTTGTAGATTTTCAAGCAATATTTCTCCTTGTATCGGCCATGAACAATCTAATAACAAATCATCCCGAGTAGAAAGAGGGGGTTCACTAGGAATGCTTGTATATTGCAATATCCTCTCAACAGATATTATGCGTGTTTCTAGTGTGCTGAATGACCAGATAACGGACGTTAGTTGCATGTTCAAATTAAGCCCATATATCACAGCAAGGCCAGCAAACCCTATATTAGATGAAAAATTTGAAACAATTTGTGTTAGGTCAAATCCATTTATTTGAGTCAGAAACTAGATGTTTTTTTTTTACTAAATGATTGATATTAGCTAAATTCTTGTATGTAAATTTTATATAATTAATGAAATGGTCATATTAATTTACTTTGAATCTGAAAGTATACAGCATAATGCCAACTATCTTTACTATTTTTCAGTTTCTTTAATTTTTTGTGCAATGCCATCATGCATTTAGCAGAGGAAGAACTGTCTTTTAATTTCTTGATGTGAAAATTTAATTTAAGATTTACTATTCATGCGGCCCTAGGTTTCAATTATAATTAAAATAAATATACATACCTGGATCAATCAGACCAGCCGGTATTGTCACCAAGAACACCAGACAAAAGGCAAAGATGACTGAAGAGAGCATTTCAAGACGCAAAGAGAGCCAGTCCATGGCTGCCGAACTGTAGAAATTCGGCCTCGAGAAATCATCCATTAGTCTTCCATATCTTCCCTTGAAATCCAATTCCTTGCCAAAACTCCTAATTGTGGTCGAACCTGTTAGAGACTCACTAAATTGTTGGATTATTGGAGCCTCACACACACCTACTAGTCTTGACAATTCTCTTGCTGTTTCTATGTAATAACTCTGCTTAGAACAATGAATTGTATGAGCAAGTCATCAATCCTAAGTTCTGTAATCCATATATGTATAAACTTAAATTAATCCCATTTTGGTCCTCTTACACCAGTTGTACTAGGAAAATTGTTCAATAATTGCCTACTAATAAGAGCCAGTCTTTAGTCTTGCGGCTAGGGGCAATACCTTTCATTTGAGAGGTCACAAGTTTGAAACAATCACCTCGTGGATATTTAATGTTAGTTGGTTTGGCTCTTTTCTTTATCTCATAAATAAATAAATATATACATGATTGTCTTGTAACTGACAAAATCATAACTTTAAAATAGTAACCTAACACCTGGCTCTCTGAAATAACACATTTAGTATAGAGAGAAAAGTATATTTTCAAAATAAGGAAAAAAATAGGATAATTTTTATTTAATTGTCAAATAAATGTTTACAAATGCTCACAATAAAATAGAAGTTACCTGGCACCAGACACATAGGGCAGTCACCGGAAGAACCACAATAAACACTTGCCATGTAATTTGTGACATAACAATTATAGTAGCAAGAAGTTGTATGATTGCAATTGCACAAAAACCAAGCAGATATGGCATACTTGTATCAACTATACTCTGATCTGTTGTTGCCTGTGCGAATTAATGAAAAATACTCAGTATTGTGTCCAGTAAATTACCACAGTACTAATGAGATATCCTTAATTTCACTTTCCTATTGTATGATCTTTTAGAAATGTAATAACTGCCCGAATCTAATTACCACTACAATATCAGAAAGAGGTATTTTCATTTTTGCGAATGATGATTCTAGATAAACAAAAATTTCACCTCTATAAAAGATTGTTTTATTTTATTTATATAATATTAAAATAACTAGTTAATGATTGAGTTACCCGATTGAGAATCCGGCCACTAAGAGTAGAATCAAAAAATGACATAGGCGCACGAAATATACTAAAGTGCATCTTCTCAAATAAAATCGATGCAGTTTTATAGCCAGCTGTAACTAGAAGCAGAGCCCTTGCCAGTATGCAAAGAGAACTCCCAAATGCCAGTGCCACAAACACAGATATGATCATCATACTACTGACAGGTGGGGCCATATCCTCTGACACTGGGGCAGCCCAAGCCATCCAGTAATTACTCCCTATTCGGAGAATCTGGAAAGAAATTTGTGCGAGAAGGAATAACGGTACCAGCGCCCCTTTGTATGCCATTGTGATGTATTTCCAGTAGACCCAAAATCCTACCTTCCCTTTCTCTCTCTCTTCTTCTTGTACGAGTTGTCCATTTGGAATTGTAGTGTTTTCTTTTTCTAATGACACCCCCTTCTCGGTTTTCTGATTTGAACTGGATGCATCCAGTTTATTCAGCGAAAAGGAGTCGAGCGCTGACAATGCATTTTTGTGTGCACATACAAGTTCCATAAACTCCTGGCTAGATTCAAGTAATTTGTGGTATTTGCCTGATTGTGCTATTTTTCCCTCTTTGATTACCTTCCAAAAGAAAATAAAATTGGTTAGTACGCTTTGAAAGAAACATCCCTAAGAAAGAAATACCAGAACAAAAATTTACCAAGATGAGGTCTGCAGCCGGTAAGAATTCGACTTGGTGTGTGACATAGATCACGGTTTTTGATGCCAGAAACCTCAATAAGCATTCCTACACAATTTATAGAAATTTAGAAAATTGGAAACTTCATTCAATTTCAACCTACAGCTAGAACTAAACCTAAGATTAAAATTTGCATGTAACATATGTTGACAATAACCGTCAGGATTAAACATTTCTTTCTTATACTCTGATTATCATAGTGCACATAATTGCAGTACATGCATATCCTAAATAAGTTCAAAAAAGTGAAACCAAAAAACAATTTACCTTGAAGACGTGCGACCCGGTATGTGCATCAAGAGAACTAAAGGGATCATCAAAAAGAAATATATCGGCATCCTGGTACAGAGCCCTAGCCATCTGGATCCTCTGCTTCTGGCCACCACTCAAATTAATCCCTCTTTCACCAATAATTGTCTGATCTCCATGTGGCAACATCTGCAAATCTTTGTTCAAGCTACATGCCTGAAGCACATTGTCATACCGATCCCTATTCATCTCTGTACCAAACAAAATGTTATCCTGAATCTTGCCACTCTGTATCCATGGCGACTGGCTGACATACGCAGTTGAACCCCACAACTTAACCTCACCAGATACTTTTGGCATTTCACCGAGTAAACTTAGCAGCAAGCTCGACTTACCAGACCCCACTGTACCACACAATGCAACCCTTGTCCCATGCAACACCCTAAAATTCAAATCTTTTAATGTTGCTAACTCACTCTCGAGGTCCCATGAGAATGTACCATTCTGCACCTCAATTGCCACCTCGGAGCTCCCTTTGGAGGCCCTATGTACGACATCATTTGGCAAGTCCTCTAAACATAAGAAAGAACTTATTCTATCTAGAGAAACTTTCGTTTGAATTAGCATGGAAATTGTGTCAGGAAGGCTATATATCGGCCCTTGCAACACCCCGAATGTAGCCAAGGCCGAGAGAACCTTACCTGTGAAAAGCGGTATACCCATAACCATGCAAGCCCCAAAAGTGACGACAGCTACAAAAGTTGGTGTTCCCCACAAGAAAACTGTCACACCAGCTTTCACATAGAAAAGTTTCTTTAGCCAGCTTGCCTCGTTTTTTCTCAAATTGCATATTTTTTGAAGAAATTTCATTTCCCACCCCTGGAGTTTTAGAATCTTCATATTCCGCAGAACTTCTGAGGTGGCTTTCATGCGTTCATCTTTAGCCCCCATCATTTTCTCTTGAAAGTTCTCTTCCATACGGTTGAATGGTACATTAGCGAGCATGATAGTAATAGTTGCAACTAGTGCAAATACCGATGCGATGCCAAGGCTTGAGCACAGTATGGTCAATGCGAGACTGATTTGCATTGGCACCAGCCAGATTTCATGGATGTACCAAGTGAAGTTGCTGACTCGATTAGCATCTACACTCATTATGTTTATCATCTCGCCAATTGTATGGCTTTGTCTTGACTGGCTGGATAGAGTGAGCCCCTTTTGGTATATGGTGCCAACAAGAGCCGTTCGTAACCGTACACTAACTTGTTGCAATTGAAAGACACAATGCATCGAAGAGAGACATTCAAATATCTTGGCAATGATAAATGCAAATACCAACAAGTAACCTTGTCTGGGGGACCGTTTACCATTTAGGTATTGCACAAAGGAGTCAATCAGGTATGGGCCCACATAGGAAGAGAGAGTGGTGACTATCTCATAGATAGCAGTTACGATAATTTCCTGCGGACAAGTGAAAATCATTGCTTTGACGACTTTAAAGGCTGTGACTCTACCATTAGCGCTTGTTTGCGAGTCTAGCTTGTTTTTGAAGATAGGTAAGACGCCATTGGTTGAATTTCTCTCATCTACCATTGGTATGTCTTCCGGGTCCAAAGTTTTTCTGTAGCCAAGAGAGAGCAAGGGACTGATCCAAGAGAATGTGAGACAGCTGAAGAACCCAGCATTGGCATACAGAGAAGAATTTTTTGAACCGCTACTAGTATTGTTGATGTTACTGCTATTACAGGATCTATTTAGAAGAGGTTCTTGGAGAAGTGAATCAGGTTCTCTGTTTTTCAGTGTACCAAAAATACCAGCATAGTTAAGCAACAAGGCCATCAAAATTGACCCGAAATCGAGGACCCAGAAATGTGCCCCGATAACTGCATTCTTTTGCAAGGAGAGGAGATGTAGAACAAGAGAATATAGAGATATGAGTAGAAAGAGACCAAACAATACTCTTAGTGAGACAGGAAATTTCTTTTCACTCAATCTTCCAAATTCAAATTGCATGTAGCAAGAGAAGAGAAACCAAAAGAAGGTTCTGATCCCCAAATCCAATAGAAAATCCGAATTAGACCATAAATAACTGAAAACAGAGAAGAGTAAGTAGAACAAACCAAGACCAAGAGAAGTATGAAAAGTCAATTTGTAATACAAGAAATCATTGTTCTCTACATTCTCTGTGGACCTCTCCTCCTTCAACCTTCTACAAAGCCAAACCAGAGAGAGAAAGAGAAAGAAAGCTACATGGAACGAAACAGAGAAATAGGACAAACTGCTGGGTAGTAACAAGAACCAAAGATCAATTAATAGGTGAACGGCCATTTATTTTGAGCAGAGGAGCTAGAGAGATTAGACCTTGTTTTAGTGTTTTCTTTTCATTTATTTCTATTTTCTCTTCTCCTCCTTTCTACATATGCCAAGAGAACATGGAACAGGGAGAAATCAAAGTGGATCTTTGAA
Source organism: Carex cristatella (assembly GCA_024447775.1). NCBI lineage: Eukaryota > Viridiplantae > Streptophyta > Magnoliopsida > Poales > Cyperaceae > Carex > Carex cristatella. The sequence continues at coordinate 8,230,285 of JAJHPF010000016.1, forward strand.
GAGCAAAAATCACAGCCATTTTTGAGTAGAAAAGAAAACAGGGGGAAAAAAAATGTAAAATTCCAAGCTCTCTCCCAGCAATTTTTTGCTTCTTTTCTCTTCAGAGTCTAATACAAAATAAGTTATACATGAGAGAATGGAAGATCTGATTTTTCTTTATTTTTGGCGCGAGTTGCAGCAGAAAGAGTTTGTGCATCGGTTTTGTCAAGCCGGAAAGAGAATATACAATTTTTTTAAGTTGAATATGGATGACTTCAAAACATTTATTTTGACCATTCAGATAATTTATATAAAAAAAATTAATTTTCAGAAATTATTCACGTAATTCTATTTTTACAAATTTTTAATACAAATTAAAATAAGTCAAAATATCATAATATTTTATATATACATAGAGACAATTATATAAATCGTATCAAATAATTTCATTTCGACATTTTAGTTTAATTTTAGGAGGAATTTCATGTATGTCCCTAAAAAACTTTGAAATTATGTATTCCGCCCCTCTAAATTTTATAATATCATATTTGCCCTTCTAAATTTCAAAAACCCACAAATTTACTCTTTTAATTGTCTTTTCTATTAAAACTCATTTTAAATATATGAAGTATCTAATTTACCCTTCATTAAAAAAATAAAACGCAAGCATATTCAAAAAAATATTAATCTTCTAATTGGTCAGTTTTAGAGAACAAATGAGTCATTTCTCTACTTCTGACGCTTACACAAGTATATACCAAAATATCACTGTGTTAGCGACAGAAGTAGAGAAATGACTCATTGTCCTCAAAACTGTTCAATTGGAAGATTGATATTTTTCTAAAACATTCTACATATTTTTATGTTTTTAATGAAGGGTAAAATGGGTACTTCATGAATTTAAAATGATTTCTAATAGAAAATGGGTAAGTTTGTGAGTTTTTGAATTTTAGAAGGATAAATATGATATTATGAATTTTAGACGAGGGAATACATCATTTCTATGTTTTTGAGAGGTATACATGAAATTTTCTTTAAATTTTAAGTCACCAAAATTTTAAAAATAAAGACATAATGAATATAACATAAAACAAAATGAAAACATTATTTTTTTTAGTAAAGGTTGGAGGTTATGCCACCCAACTATTTATTTTGAATATGCGATCTCTCATACAAAGAGCATCGTCTTTACTACTAGACCAAATGCTAGTTCTGAAATAAAAACATTAATTTGAACCACCCTCAACATGCATATCAAATGGTTTTACTTTACATTTTGTGGCATGAGTTTCACTTCATAATGCAATTGTACTTAATTACCCATGCTAGTAACATAAATCTAAAAATATAAAAGTTAATCTTGAAGTAGATTTTCATCTGAAAATTATATTGAATGAATCAGATCGATTATTTGAACTTTGAAAATGAAGATATTAATTCATAGTATGAATCAATCTGCACTATGCATATAGTAACATATATATATATATAGCCTCACTCCTCGAATTAACGTACATATTATACTACCAAAAAAAACGAGTGGATCAAAAGTACATCTAATTAATATTTTTGATAATCAGAACGATGTTCAATTAAATTATATTTGTAGATGTATTTTGTATAATTAATTACATATCTTTTTTTAACAATATTGATTCAAGTTATTATTTGGTAAAGATTTGAATTGAATAAGATTCCGTAAGGATTCAAACCATATAATAAAATTGAATATTCATGTTGTTATACAATTAATATTCCTCAAATACAGAAAGAGAGAATGCCGAGTCAAAAGCAAACTCTTTGATAAAGTTTTGCAAAGTGGAGAATGTTAATTTGACTGGATTAGTTAAAATATAAAGTTGATAAATATAAGACAAAAATATGTGATGTATGCAACAATTAAAAAGTGAATGTGGAGTCATATACGGGAACTTTTACCGACCGAACAATATTTTTTTGATGGTGGTTGTCAAAATCAAAATCAAAATCACAAATTAATATACTATAAAAATTGTACAAGTAATGTATGTAACATTTAATTAAAATATTACTCACATAATATTGTTTATAACCACAATTAAGGAGTGAATGCTGAGTCAGAACTAGGAAACCATGTGACATAACTTGTGCAGCGTCATTGATGAAGAAATGCTTCTAATTAATAATATATATATGACCGATGTTGACCTTCAACAGCATCATTAAAGCAGTTACAATTGCAATTGTCTTCTGAATTAAGTAGGATGAAATTAATGACGTTTATATGTATTAATTGTTTATCAAGTAGCAGAAACCCGTGGGGAGGGAGGCTGCGCAGAGCAAGTCCTGATCAGTCTCCTGCTCTTTAGATACTATAAATTAAGTTTGCAAGCTAGCAAATCAAATATACAAGAGAGCCTACAATGAACTAATCATTTAATGAGAGAACAATGTATCTCACAAACTTCAACGAGCAAAAATAACATAAACTCAAATTTACAAATTAAGAACCCCTGAGTTACCAAATTTATAACTGGCACAACCATAAATACAAAAACACAACCCAGAAATATGTTACAGACCTCAAAGACGAAATTTCCAAAAAAAAAACAGCCATGAGATATAGGTAGCCCCCCTTGCTTTACCAGAAATATAGGTAGCCCCCCCCTGATTTACCAAAAAAGATAGCAGAAAGAGAAGAAGTAATATATACATAAAATTAAAGGTGCCAAGAATTAACAAAAAGAAGAAGAAGATGTCAAAATTACCAGAAAGCCACAAATTTACCCATGTTGATGAAAAACATTGAGTGGTGGAAAAGAAGGATAATTTCGTTATCGTAGTTACAATCAAACAGTCACAAGTCACAACAATTAAAAAAAAACAGAGAGAGAAAAAGAAGCAACAACACTCAGCAGAAGTCATAATTATAAAACTATTGCATTAATAATTGCACGTAGCTTGTGCTTGCATCTAATAGACATACAGCTCCAGCTACAAAATTTTATTTTCCTTGCACATTTTGTGGCATTATAATCCTGAAATCATCTTCCATGCTTATTTTGCATAAGAACTGCTAAACTACGTACTTCGATACCTCGTCATTCCAAATATTAATCACAGTCAAATTGCATGTGGAATAACACAGTAGAATTACATTAAGAATTAATTGGTTAATGTTATGTATGCCTCTTATCTCATCATATATTTTCATTAGGCTTTATTTAGCAGGATGTCAGGATAGTAGGCTATATTTGGCATACTATATTAAGTAGGAAGAATTTAATATTTTAGTAGAGGAGTATTTTAGAACATATCATTTATAGGATTCTATTTTTAAAGATTTATGTTGCTATAAAATTTGTTAGGGTTTTAGGGTTTCTGGAAGGAAGAGGCTAGAAACAAGAGACAAATCTTTATGAGGAAGCTTAATTGTATTCCTTGACTTCATTAATTACATAGAGTACAAATGACATAATTTATAGCAACATAAATTTCTAAAAATAGAATCCTATAAATGACATGTCCTAAAATACTCCTATACTAAAATACTAAATTATTTCTCCTTAATATAGCCTACCAAATATAGCCTACTATCCTGATATCCTGCTAAATAAAGCCTGATAAAAATATATGATGAGATGAGAGGCATCCACAACAATTCTCCCCTTGGCTTGAAATCTCATCCTGAATATAGTCTGCCAAATATAGCCTACTATTCGGACATCCTGCGAAATTAAGCCTGATGAAAATATATGATGAGATGAGAAGCATACACAACAGTTAATAACATATACTATACTGATCATCTCATCGTATATTCCAACACAAGCTGTGAAAACAAAGACGACTTGTCTTCCAACAATTTTGCCAGTGTATGATGTTCCACAACAACACCTGTTTAAAGTAAAAGAATAAATAATTTTGTTTAAAATTCACATAAAGTATCCAAAAAAGATAATGCACAGCATCTTTCTAAATTGTTGCACAACAAATTACTTTGATCAAAAACCTCTGGCTAGAAATATAACTTAAAAGTTAAAACCCATATTCAAAGAAACATTATTTTCCAAAGAAATTGGTCCAATAAAAACCAAAATGTAATTGAGGGAACACTAACCATTATCAAGTAGGAGCACCATATCACTATCGAGCACTAAGGTGATTCGATGTGCAATAGTTATTACAGTCAAATCTGAGAACTGCTGCCTCAAAGTCTTTTGAATCAAGCTGTCTGTTTTCTGTATTGACTGAAGCTGTTGCTTCATCAAGAACCAAATGTTAGAATAAATTCTCAATTAAGTGGCCTAGATAATGGATGAGAGTTTTTAGTCTCTTAAGGTCACCAAATAAATTTTGTAACTCTTAGTGTCATCAATTGAGAGTTTCAATTCTTTTGGTTTCCCACTATTAATAGCACACTAAATCTAATCCATTCATTTGGTATTTGATGGACGTACCAGATTAAAGCTAAATAAGTATAAATAGGTCCTATCCCTACCCATTAGAAGTTACACACACACAAAATATTTCCATCTAAAGGTTTGTAACATAAAGAGAAAGAGGGTCAAGGGAGAGAAACCGTTTATACACCAAGTTGAATAGCATGGCTGCATCTTCCGCATCAGGTATTTTTATATTTGTGACAATTGTATTGTTCAAGATCCTAGACATTATGTTCTTCTATGTTAATGCATATAAACTTACATGTGGTATCAGAGCTCAAAGTTTTGAACATATTAATTCGTCCAATTTGTAAGGTATGCACCATATCGAAATAATTAAGATCGTTATATAAGTCCGATCCCGATTGATTACTTTCTACTTGTGTAAGCTAGGTAGAAATTTATGTAGCCATAATTTGTAATACTTACTGTTAATATGACAACTAATCACACCTATATATTTGATATATTCGTGTGAAGTACAAGTGATTTGTATATTTTTATGTTTAAAATAATACTTACTGTTAGTATTAGTTTTTACTACACAAATAGGTAATTAATTATCAAATTAAGTTTAATTAAAATAACATATGTCCCTTGGACTCTTATGTCAAAATAATATATGTTATTTTATTAAATGAATGCATGAATCAACCAAGGCACTTGAACCGTACAATACCCTTACTACTTGAATTAATATCTTGATTGGTATATTGCCTGAACGCTTAGGCTAAATTATTGCTCGTAAAACTGATGATCTATCTGTAAATTGGATATTTGTGTGATCCCTTGATTGTATTGCTTGTATAACAAAAAAAAAAAAAATAGCATTCAAGCAATTAATGCTATATATATTCTGGAAATGTCTCTTGGACATTTTGATGCGGTGCCTTGTGAACATAAATATTATGATAGTTTGTCAATTCATTAGCTTAGTGTTATCTTTTAATTAAAATAAGTTCTAGAAATTAAACGGTTAAAATTATAAAAGCTAAGGCAATAAGGACAATTAAGCTTATGTTTATAGCCAATACTAATAGTATGTTTATACATGATCTTATGTTATGTGATATATAGTTTGATGTCACCAAAGTGACCAAACTTGAATGATTGAAAAATATATATAGGAATATATATAATTAAGCTTTATGGATCAAAGTTTATTATATAGTTTGTTGTCACCAAAGTGGCCGAATTAAAATGATTGATTATATATATCATGCATAAAATAGTCATTTAGCCATAATATTGTTAGAATGCCTATTATAGAAATAAATATGGATAAATTGACGTTTACTTATCTTTAGAACTTCAGGAATTACCCAAAGGTAATTTATTATTCTATGATTAGTAAACATAAAGTAGGTAAATTAGTATTTTGGTCAAATGTATTTTGTTTATCCAAAGATAACTTGTATATTTGGCTAAACATATTTAATTACCTAATAAAGTTTTTTTTATGGCATTTTAATGGTTTGTCCTAGTAAGAACTGTTGCGATACTGCAAATAAACAATGTCTAAGGAAAGTTTTGTCTAGGAAAATCGGAAATTGTAGAGATCCATGGTGATCCCTGATTTACTTGGGAACTTACCTGGTTGTGATTTCGTATGTAATAGTAACTGGCCCAAAAGGCAACCATTAATAAAGTTATGATTGTATATTATAATATCTACCCAAAAAAGAATTATAATATATTTTTTTATTTATTTTCTGAATCTATTATATTATTATTTATGAGCATTCTTTGTATTAAATTTCAGCTATTTCACTTCATTCGCATGCTTCCTCTGTTATTATGTTTAATGGATTGAACTTTTCTGAATAGTGTGAACAAGTCAAATTCCACTTAGGTGTTTTGGATCTTGACTTGGCACTATTGGAAGAACAACCTGATGATCTTACTGATGAAAGCAGCGAGGATGAAGAGTTACATCATAAAGCTTGGACACGGTCTAACAGATTAAGCCTTATGTTTATGCGAATGACTATTGCCAACAACATTAAGTGCTAAGGAATATATTAAGTTTGTGGAAGACAGATTTCGTTCTGCAGATAAGTCACTCGTTGGTACTCTTATGGGAGAACTCACGACCATTAAGTTCACTAGGTCGCGGAGTATGCAAGAGCATATCATTGAGATGACAAATATTGCAGCAAGGTTAAAATCTTTGGGGATGACTGTAGATGACTCTTTCTTAGTGCAATTTATTCTTAACTCTTTGACTCCTGAGTATGGACCATTCCAAATTAACTATAACACTATTAAGGACAAGTGGAATATTAGTGAATTGTCCAGTATGCTTACTTAGGAGGAATCGAGATTAAAGAAACAAGGAAGTCATTCTGTCAACCTCGTTGGTCAAGGAGCTGGTAAAGGACCTAAAAAAAATGCTAACAAGTATAAGAAAAAGAAAAAAATTGGCTGCTAAAGCTTCACATGCCGATAAAAAGGAACAAAAGGTAGATAAGTGTCATTTCTGTAACAAAACTGGACACTATCAGAAAGATTGCTTGAAATGTAAAGCTTGGTTTGAAAAGAAAGGTAATATTAATACTTTTGTATGTTTTGAATCAAACTTAGCTGAAGTTCCTAATAATACTTAGTGGCTTGATTCTGGTGCTACATCTCATATATCCAATATAATGCAGGGATTCAGTTCGATCCAAACCATAAATCCAAATGAGAGCTTTTTGTTGATGGGAAATCGTATGAAGGCACCTATTGAAGACATAGGAACTTATTGTTTAATTTTGGATACTGGTCATCACTTAGATCTATTCCAAACTCTCTATGTACCTTCAATTTCTAGGAATTTGATTTCTCTTTCAAAACTTGATGTTTCTGGGTTTTCTTTTAAGTTTGGAAATAAAGGTTTCAGTTTATTTAAGAATACTTGTTTAATTGGTTCTGGTATTCTTAGTGATGGATTATATAAATTGAATCTTCATAATATTTTTACTGAATCCTTACTTACAGTTTATCATAATATTGGAATAAAATGTAGCATGGAAAATGAAAAGTCTGTTTTTTTGTGGATTGCATTAAGGGAAAGATTAGTAAAGAATGAAATTCTTCCAAATTTGGATTTTACTGACCTTGGTATATGTGTGGATTGCATTAAGGGAAAGCAAACCAAACATAACAAGAAAGGAGCTACAAGAAGTAGTAAGCTTCTTGAAATTATACACACTGATATATGCGGACCTTTTGATGCTCCATCTTTTGGTGGAGAAAAGTATTTTATCACTTTTATCGATGATTATTCACATTAATGTTATATTTATTTAATTAAAGAAAAATCTCAAGCTGTTGATATTCTTGAGATATATGTTAATGAAGTTGAAAGACAATTAGATAAAAAAGTGAAAATCATAAGATTAGATAGAGGTGGTGAATACTATGAGAAATATAATGAAACTGGACAATGTCCTGGCCCATTTGCAAAGTTCCTCGAGAAACATGGCATAGTTGCACAATATACTATGCCTGGCTCACCTCAATAAAATGGTGTAGCAGAAAGACGTAATCGGACGTTAATGGATATGGTTAGGAGTATGATGAGTAACTCATCATTACCTAAATCACTGTGGATGTATGCGCTAAAAACTGTTGTTTATCTGTTAAACAGGGTTCCTAGTAAGGCAGTTTCAAAAACTCCTTTTGAGTTATGGACTGGAAGGAAACCTAGTTTAAGACACTTGCATGTTTGGGGTTGTCCAGCAGAAGCACGAATTTATAATTCACATGAAAAGAAATTGGATTCTAGAACGATTAGTGGTTACTTTATAGGTTACCCAGAGAAATCCAAAGGATATATATTTTACTGTCCTAATCATAGTCCGAGAATCTAGAAACCGGTAATGCAAAATTTATTGAGAATGGTGAAGTTAGTGGGAGTGATGTAAGACAAGATGTGGATATTAATGAGATAAAGGTAGATATCAATTTACCCGTAAGTATTCCTTTATCCACATACACTCCAAGTGTAGTTCCAATTGTTGAACAACAGTTTGACAATACAGAACAGCATTTGATTAATGAAACATCCCATGAAGAAACTAACTCACAATCATCTAATGTAAATGAATCACAAGGAATACCATTAAGAAGGTCTCAAAGAGAAAGAAGATCTGCGATTCCGAATGATTATGTGATTTATTTACAAGAGCATGATTTAGGAATCAATAAAGATCCGGTTACGTTTTCACAAGCTATAGAAAGTATTGAGTCTTGATAAATGGATTAGTGCCATGAAAGATGAGTTAAAATCTATGGAACAAAATAAAGTATGGGATCTCGTTGAGTTGCCAAAGGATTGTAAACGAGTCGGCTGTAAATGGGTCTACAAGACCAAGTACGACTCAAATGGCAACGTCGAACGATATAAAGCTAGACTTGTTGCCAAGGGTTATACTAAAAAAAAAGGCATAGATTATAAAGAGACTTTTTTACCTGTCTCAAAGAAAGACTCATTGAGAATAATTATGGCTTTGGTGGCTCATTATGATTTGGAGTTACATCAAATGGATGTGAAAACGACATTTCTTAATGGAGATCTTGAGGAGGAAGTTTATATGGATCAACCTGAGGGTTTCTCAATTGAAGGAAAAGGTCACATGGTGTGTAAGCTTAAGAAGTCAATATATGGACTTAAACAAGCTTCCGGTCAATGGTATATTAAGTTCAATGATACCATAACATCTTTTGGTTTTCAAGAAAACACCGTTGACAGTGTCTATATCAAAAGATCAGTGGGAGCAAATTTATAATCTTTAGTCCTATATGTTGATGATATCTTACTTGCTGCTAATGATTTGGGCATACTACATGAGACTTAAAGATTTTCTCTCTAAAAATTTTGATATGAAAAATATGGGAGAGGCATCCTATGTGATAAGAATTGAAATATTCCGTGATAGGTCACAAGGTTTGTTGGGATTGTCTCAGAAAGCTTATATTGAAAAATTCTAGAGAGATTTCATATGGATAAATGCTCAGCTGGAATTGTTCCAATTCAGAAAGGAAATAAATTTAGTCTCATGCAATGTCCAAAGAATGATGTAGAATGTAACGCGATAGAATTTATTCCATATGCTTCTGTTGTTGGAAGTCTAATGTACCTGCAAACATGTACAAGGCCAGATATTAGCTTTGCTACTGGAATGTTAGGCAGATATCAAAGCAATCATGGCATTGATCATTAGAAAGCTGCAAAGAAAGTGTTGAGGTACCTACAAGGAACGAAGAATTACATGCTCACGTATAGGAGATCCAATCAACTTGAAGTAATCGGATATACAGATTCAGATTTTGCTGGATGTCTTGACAGTAGAAAGTCTACTTTTGGATATCTGTTCCTTTTATCTGAAGGAGCAATATCATGGAAAAGTGCTAAACAATCTGTCATTGCTTCATCCACAATGGAGGCAGAATTTGTGGCATGTTTTGAAGCTACAATTCAAGCATTATGGCTGCGAAACTTTATTTCAGGACTTGGGGTTGTCGACACCATTACCAAGCCGCTGAAAATTTATTGTGATAATTCAGCAGTGGTTTTCTTCTCAAAGAATGACAAATACTCTAGAGGTGCCAAGCATATGGAATTAAAGTACTGTTAAAGAGGAGGTTCAAAAACAAAGAGTGTCTATTCAACATATTAGGACTGACTAAATGATAGCAGATCCTTTAACGAAAGGTTTACAACCAAAGACATTTAAGGGACGGACATGTACAAAGAATGGGTCTTTATTGTAAAGATGAATGTATTTGATACTCTGAGCTCAATAAAGTGTTTTTGACTCTTATTTTTTTGTTAATTATGATAGTGTATACACATGATGTTTTCTTATAACAGAAAAATTAAAATTATGTGGACCATTATGTAATTTATATAATCTAAAGACCTATTTTGATAGATTGCAGATATTGTAGTATATGGAAGGAAATATGCTCTTTTAAAATAGTGTATAACCGCCATAACTCGTATTTTGTGAGATATTAAAATATGGTAATTACTTATGAGGATTAGTTGCTTTATGCGCGCTTATGAAGGTGCTATAAGTGTTGAAATTATGTTGTTCGATTATTAGGCCAAGTGGGAGAATGTTAGAATAAATTCTCAATTAAGTGGCCTAGATAATGGATGAGAGTTTTTAGTCTCTTAAGGTCACCAAATAAATTTTGTAACTCTTAGTGTCATCAATTGAGAATTTCAATTCTTTGGTTTTCCACTATTAATAGCACACTAAATCTAATCCATTCATTTGGTATTTGATGAACGTACCATATTAAAGCTAAACAAGTATAAATAGGTCATATCCCTACCCATTAGAAATTACACACACACAAAATATTTCCATTTAAAGGTTTGTAACATAAAGAGAAAGATGGTCAAGGGAGAGAAACCGTTTATACACCAAGTTGAATAGCATGGCTGCATGTTCTGCATCAGGTGTTTTTATATTTATGACAATTGTATTGTTCAAGATCCTATACATTATGTTTTTTTATGTTAATGCATAGAAGCTTACACCAAAATCTTGCTCTTTTTCAGAATCACGCGCCCAAGGCACACCAGCTGACGCTGGCCCACACTCCAGTTCTCTCCGCTCTCTGTCACTGCAAGTAGAGGGTTGTTAAGATTGTTGGAAAACTAAGACATGCTGAATAATTCGGTTTTAGGGCCCCTCATTAATTTGCTTGAATTGTTATGAGAATATGCTATGTTGATTTTACAATCAAGGGAAATTATTTCCCAGGCTTTATGAAGTACCAAATATTGGATGCCGTTACCAGTAATTGGATAATGTTGGAGCTTGTTGCAAAAGATTAATTAATAAGATCATAAAAAAAAAAATAGAAAGTTAGTATAACAAAAACAGCAACAAGCAAATATGATGCAAACCTGGAGAGTCGAGCTTTAATTCCTTCTTCCGGATTTCATCTCCTAGCTGGCAACAATCCAAAGCCTACACCAAAGATAAAAAAGACTAAAGTCAATCATTAAATTATTGTGTGTCACTAAATTCCTATTAATTCTTGTACAAATTTTTTTACAGATTTATTTTGCAAAATAGATATGAAAAAGATTAAAAAGGGTCAAGGTTGTGAAGATTCTGAAAAGCATGCTTTCATGAATTGAAAGCTATTTAAATTATTTACCTCCCAAATTTGAGCATCAGTGTACTCCTCAAGAGGGTCAAGGTTGTTTCTAATTGTTCCTTCAAACATGGTGGGGTATTGCGGTATGATGCTCAATCTGGACCATAAATCATGCAACCCAATTGTACAGAAATAGAGCCTGGATCAAAGTTGACTTGCCACTTCCTGTTCTCCCAACGATACCTGTTTTCTTGCCACCAGGAAAGGTGCATGTGAGACCTCGGAGTACAAATGGAAGTTGTGGTGCGTATCGGACCTGTTAAAAAAAACAATAGGAGAAGGATCCTCAGAATTGCCTCATGTATGCTAAGAAAGCTAGATGTACACTTTCAGATTGGATTGAGCTACATAATCAATTTCATGTCATGATCATTACATTAAGCCATTTTTGGGTTTTAATCAGGTTCAAGTCAAATTCTTATTTTGATACATTCAGGTAAGGTAATTTTGTTTTGGTTTCGTTTGTTTATGTTCTGGAGTCTTATGGGCCTAGGGGATTGAATGGTCCTGGTCGTTCACCTTTCAAACTTCTGAGGTCAAATTACTGACTTTGGAGTCTCTAATACAGAAGCTAAATGAGAGAGAGAAACCAACTTTTCCTTAGAAAATAAGTTCCTTCGGAAGTTTCTTGGCCTAAGGATTTATTGAGCCACAACACATTCAAGCCTTACAAAACTTTTATTTTCTTAAGCATTATGTTCAGATTTAATCACATCCAATGAAATTATAAGCATGGGAAAAGGAATTAAGTGTACTCGTAGATTCTCAAGCATAATGTCTCCTTGTGTTGGCCAGGAATTATCTAATGACAAATCTTTTGGAGTGGAAATTAAGGGGCGGTTCGCTAGGAATATTTGTATATTGCAATATTCTCTCAACAGATATTATCTTATTTTCTAGATTGCACAAATTCCAAACAACCCAAGTTTGCGGCAAGACCCGCGAGCCCTGTACTCAAGAAGAAAATTAAAAGCAATATGTAAATTTCAAATAATAAATTTGCTGCAATTTTAAATTACACCAATGAACCATCTTTACTTTTTTAAGTCTTATGGGAAGGAAAGGAAGAATGTAAGGACTAACGGAAAGGAAGAGCATCATTTAATTTTTAATTATGTGAAAATGCAGAGGGGTCTGCTATTATTAAAAACAATTGGACTAATTAAAAATTCTAATCATAAATCTTCATCAATCCTAAATTGCAACTACACTTTGTGCATATATTTATAAAATGGCCTACCTGGATCAATCACTCCAGCTGGTATACTCACTAAGAACACCAAAGAAAAAACGAAGGTGAGAGACGAGATCATGTCAAGCCGAAAACAGAGCCACTCCATTGCGCCGGCATTGTACAAATGGAAGCAGAGGTGATGCGGCTGGAGTAGAAAGAGCACCGGCGAGGAGGAGACGGCGGCGGTCGTGGTGGCTATCATGGTTATTGGTTTATTGGATAGAGGCGCGGTATTGTTATTGCATGGCCAAAAGTTAAAACTACTATCAAGCTTGAGCCTTCAGGGGAGGGGAAACGGAATTCGTATCCTCTGCATTAACTCAAAAGGAATCTTTTGAGTTCATGCTTTAAGATCCGTGCGTACTAAATTCTACTTTTATGTTAAAATTATACAGTCGGATTGGCTCTATATAAAATTAGACGGTTAAAATGAATTAACTCAAAAGAGAGGATACGTATTCGGAAAACATTGCAAGTAGAGAGGTGCACGAAAACATATGACTCATAATTCGTTCGGAATCAATTCGAATTAAACTCGTTAACAACTCGAGTCAAAACTGACTCAAGTTTATTGACTCGATTGTCTCACAAGTTGAATCCAAGCTGTCTCTAACTCGGTTCGGAATCAACTCGGTTGACTCATTGATTTGGTAAACTATATAATATTTTGTTAGACTTTGTACTTAGTAGTTTGATCAACTTTGTACTATGTAATTATATATTTGCCTCTGTTTCATTTTATAAAGTTTTAAATTGTGTAATATTTTGATAAATTATGTAATATTTATTTTGTTAGACTTTATTTTGGTAATTTTTAATTTAACAAACTATGTATTATCTACGAGTCACGAGTCGACTCGAGTTGTTCGCGAGTTAAATTCAAGTTGGAGTTTCTTACTCAAAACTGGATTAACAGCTTGGTCTCAACTCAGCTCATGAGTTTACGAGTTGAATCCAAGTTACCCTCAACTTAGACTCAACTCAACTCTTGAGCAGCTCTAGGTGCAAGCTGGAAAGAAAACTATTGATCTGGATTCGCTCCTAAAACATTAATATGTATCTCATAATAAAAGTTAATTTTTAATAATAAGCTTATGAACAAATAACTAAGAGCATCTGCATTGGTAATTATTTTGCAGTTGTTAATCCTATGTGGCAAATTTTATTTGAATGGTTGGAATGTGCATCAATTGCTAATAAAGCAAATTTGCTTATAATGAAAACACTTTCTTGGGAACACGCTAGCAGAATGGAACAAATTTATTAGCTGTAAAAAAATAATTTCTTTCTTTTTCCTGTCTCTCCTCCCAAAACTTTAGTTTTACAGTTGCAGAGTTTTAAAAATTAAGATTTACTTAATTTCTAAATTGTGCTTTATAGCTGACATAGATTTCTATTCAATTTATCCGTTGGAGATGCTCTAACATTTATATTGAATGTTATCACTTATTTTTAATGATTTTAAAACCGTAAATGCAATCAAAATAGATTAAAATAACGTCAATTGACACTAAAAACATATTGTAAATGCATTTTAGAAAAAATAAAATATACGAGTAATATTGGATGTATATTTTTTTTTGCATAATAAAATTATGAGTATGTGAAAAGTATATATTGAATATTCGCCAGTTTGAATGATATTAGAATCATAAACGTGACCAAAAAATTAAAAAAAATAATAAGAAAACAACAAACACACATCACGCGGTGTAAATGCATTTTAAAATAATTATCCATCAGTATTTTTTGGTGATCTTATGATCGCAATTTAGCCAAAATTGTTTAAAAAAATCTACATATACACAAATGCGTTAGATTCATTTAAAAATAATTATATGCATAATATTTGAAGTATATGTTTAATTTTAGCACAAATATATTTATGAGCATGTCAAGAACATACATTGATTATTATCTTGGGGTAAAAATGCGAAGAAAGTTAATTAAAAAATATCTGCCGACATGCACGATGTACAGTACATAAATACTTGTCGTCGTTTTTACTTCTGTTGGATTAACTCATTTATTTTAAAATTGTGTTAGTTCACTCGAATCTAAACCCTCCCATCCAAACATACTCTTAACAAACAAAAGACAAAAGAGTATGCCGGATCGGATTTAGAATTTTCATCAGAGAGGCAAAAAAAAAAAAAACGAATCAGAATTAAATAGCTAATCGAATTTAAATCTATTAACTAATTAAGTACTCAATAAAAAATAATGTTTTAATTTATACTATCTAAAACTCTGATTTGTAATTTCTGATGTTGTAACCTATAATTTTAATTAATCATAATTCATTAAATTTATTTTAATTTTAATCCAAAACTTAATCCAAATTATAATTCAAATATCCAGATGGAAGACAAAAAAAATTCAAGTAGGAACAAAATCAATCAAAATTTTCTGATATCTACTAAAATTCAAAATTCAAGGATGGCAGCTGCCCGGATTTACATGAGTCCGCACTAAGGTATGCATGGAAGATAAAATCATTAAAAATGTTTGACTTGCTTTTAAAAAAAAAACGTTTATAAACTACGGATCTGGCAGCAGCTTTAATTTGCTCCGGACTATAAATCCAAAAATCAGTCAAATAGATTCCTTGAAAATATGGAATTTGGATCACCAACGGTACCGTAAAAGATTATCTATTAGAATTAGTAGATTTAGACCATCCTTTTTAATCTAGCACGACTTGATAGTAGATTCAGATCGTTCTTTTTAAACTAGCACGACTGTTCAGCAACACATATATAATTAGATTTTAATTCGTGTTAAAGAACTCAAGTTTAGTTGTCTTAATATGTGACTAAAAGCTAAGAGACTTAATCCAGAGTTAGATATGTCTTGAAATTCGAACAAAAAAAAAATTAAATTTCAGATAAAATGAGACTAAAAAGAGGTTGTTAGCTCTTATTAAAGAATTAGATTGTACTGAGAACTGTAAAGTTCCACGCCCCACTTTACAATAATGAGTCTGAGAGTATATTATAGAACCCATATTCACTGAGAATTGATCTTATCCATATTCTACCTTTGCCCGTTAGAATTTATCTTATTCTACTCTACATGTACATGTTAAAATTAGTGAGTAACGAAACGGTAGCGGGTGAATAATCTCCATTCTTATATAATGTACGTAGTTGTCCGGATCCGTCAACGGCTGAGATTGAAGGATAAATTTTTGGATTTAATATCAGCCCTCCAATCACATAATCTGTCATCTTTTGATTAAATGCATCTATTTTACGTGTAGAAGTCTAACTCTAGTTAAAAACATATTCGTCACACATACTGCTATATAGTTTGTCATAATTTTAGAATGAATCCTAGCAATTTGTTTCCTTATTTCTCCTTAAAGCTATCTCTTATGGGAAATGCTATAAATATTTTCTTATTTTGTTTCTAATTAATTTCTTCTATCAATTATGGAAAGGAAAATTCATACCTACAATTTTTTTTATTTAAATAATTCGTGCATAACAAAGTTGCTCATTCTAATAGAATAGAATAATAAAGTATACAATTTCGCAACTCTAAATTGATTAAAATTTAGAACACCTAGAAATATTTTTTTGAATAATTAATTAATGGGGGTAATTTATTGAGATTGGTCAACAAATATTGATAAAACAAATTCATCCTTAAGAGGGTTAAAGTTTGATAGCTCCAATATGTGCAATTAAAATTATGAAAAGATATAACATGTTAAAAATTGGATCATTTTCAATTGAGGAGTCATTGACTAATATTTAAAATTTAATAAACATTTCGTGATTTTCTAAATATTTTATTTGTGAATTAAAATAGATAGTTTTATTTTCAGAAAATCGTTTATTGTATTTTGTGCTAAAATATTAATCTTTAATAAGATAAAGTAACTTGGTTTATATTGTGGTGCTTATTTGGTGAATATATGTGGCGACATAAAATCAGATTTGGGCTTGTCTCGATTTGCAGATTGCAATTCAAATGAATTACAATTTCATTGAGAATAATGGATGGAGAAACAATTCCAAATAAAATACTTTCTTTATTATAGTAATTTAGTTTCAAATAAAGTTTGGAAGAAAAATTTATTAAGGGCAAAGTTGGTAGAAAAGAGAGAAAAAAAATTCTTAGCTCTCAATAATATAATTCTTGCTTTCAATATAGCATTCTCCATCTCTGATTCTTGTAATTAATTAATTTATTTTTATTTCTCCTCTTCCTCTATATTTTCGACAGTAAAAATAAAAATTATTCAATATTTTTGAATATGTAGAGAAAATAATTTTTTCAGATATGCTATATTCATTGTGTCAAGGGAAAAAATAATTTTTATTAGGGCTACTGTATCTTTGCGAATTGATGAAATAAGATATGAATCATATTAATTTAACATTTCTAATTTTATCATTTTATTATATATTTTTAACTTGAGGAATTATAATCTAATTTTTTATATTTTGTTTCTTCATTTCTATAAATGTTAGACTACATCAAACAAGATTACACTAGCAATGATATTTTAAGAAAAAAAATTCATGTTATATTTAATCTGTTGTTTTCATTTGTTGTTGTTGTTTCTTTTATTGTTATTTATTATTTGAATTTTTTTTCATTTGTCTTTGATATTCATTTAAATATTTTTTTTCTTAATTTAGTGTGAATGTCAAATAAAAAGATTTCTTCATATTCTATTCAATCTTATAATATGTCTCCGTTGTAGCGCACGGGCACGATACTAGTAAATAGTAATACTAATATAATGGTTTTATTATTTTTACAAATATACCATAAAAACTCATCATGTCATACATGTACACAATCACAATTACTAATATAAAAGTAAAAATACAAATATGCAATCAATTGATATGAGAAACATAAAATTAAACAAATTAAATACAATATTTTTATATCTATATGTAGTTTATTTTATATAATTATCTGTTATCTAATAAGTATGGAATGGTCTTTATCTATATTCATACTCAATAAACTAATGAAAATTTTTTTGTCCATATATCCATCGTATCGAATACGATACATACGAATAAATATAAATAAATAGGTAAACAGTTTTAGTTGGAAAATAGTCTCTCGTTCGCTCTGTCAGTCAATGTTGCGAATATTATAATAATTAATTTAAAGGTTAATTTTAACGGCTGGTGGTTGTCTGTACTCTGTATGAACAGTCGAGATCCAACCTCCATTCTACCAGGAAAGCATTTATTGCTACATTTATTGCTCCATTCTCAGCAGCAGCAGAAGAATTGGGACTCGGAGAGGGATGTGGCGGCGGCGCCAGTTAGGTCACGCCTTCAAAACCAAAGATGCCTCTACAAAAAGGGTAATATAAAATAGGGGGAATTTCATGTATATCCCTCAAAAGTTTCAATATTAAATATTGATCCCTCCAAAATCAATAATTACATATTTATCCTTAAAAATGATAGAAACACACATATTTGTCTAATCTAACTCTATTATATATCAAATATCTCTAAAAAATAATTAAATAATATTTTTGAAACATTAAAATTTATTTTAAATATTTATTAATATTGTAATGACCATTATACCCTTCATCTCTTTTTAATATGTTGAGCCACCCTTTCATCTGTTCAGTGCAATTTGTTATTGTATGGTTCAATGGTGGTACTGGTACGGTACAATTCGTACTGGTACGGCTATGTACTAATACTGGTACGTTTTAATACTGCTTTCTAATACACTGACCTTAGAAAAAAAAAATAGAAAAAGAGTAAAATGAGAATACATAAAATATTAATGTTAAATAAATAGATTGGACAAATATGTGAGTGTCTACAATTTTTAAGGATAAATATGTAATTATTGATTTTAGAGGGATAAATATGTAATATTGAAACTTTTTAGGGATATACATGAAATTACCCCTATAAAATATATACGAGAAATGTTATGGATCGCCCATTAGGCACCGCTTCAATGGTTCGTACTAATCACACGTTCGTTGACTGACACTTGGCACTTGGGTGTACAAATACTATTAATTTGTTTTTTTATTGTCTATGTCTAATTTGAATATTTGATACTTTGCCAAGTGTACCTTATCCCTCTTTTGTCTTATTAATAATCTTTACGAGATTCGAAAGTTAATGATAGAGAATTTTTACAATAATATTTTCGTGGTTTCCTTAAAATTTGATTGCATGCACATTGCACACCACTGCAATAATTATATTTTAAGCTGCTGTTGGTTCTTTTCAAAATGCTTAACATAAAACTTAGTGGGCAAGTATTAGACACTAATTTGAATAAATCAACTATTTATACATGCTGTTTAAATGATAAATTTATAAAAATTAATAAATTGTAATGCCAAAAAACAAAAACAGCTCTCTTTTGTAGCAAACAGATACAACAAAAAGGAGTCCCAGTTGACTGTTGTCTCATAGCTCAGATTGTCTGAAGCCTATTTCTCATTTACAAATTGTATATTAATGATAACAGTAGAACATGTTAATTATGCAGAAAAGACACTACATAGTTCACAAGGGTTTACTACTTACCACTCCATAGTGTTCTACATACTTCACGCGGGCACGCGCACGCGCGCGGCGCGGGCGTTATGGGCGGGCACCTTATGGGTTTACTGCGGGCGGGCTTACCACTCCATATGGCAAATCACTAACATTCTTAAAAATCTTATGGCAAATCACTAACATTCTTAAAAATAAAAAATAAAAAAGTTTGGAAACGCGGTTACAAGACTCACAAATAATTTGTAAATTATTCGGATTTGAAAAAAATACACTTGGTTTAGCGCGATTATTTGTTTGATACAAATTATTCGCATATATGACGGATTTTATATATTATTTGCATTTTTTTTCAAAATAATGTTCCTCTGGATGTTCATTTTTTGTCTCAATTCTATCATTTTTTCTACTCAATTAAATTACGAAGTCTATTGCTTATTTGAATAGAGCGAAAGTTCTAAAAAAACTAAATTCATAAAAAAAAATGCAAAGCTAACTAAAACAAACTATTCTTCAAATGGAGTCAAATTTTCACTTTTAATTATAATATCAAGATTTTTGAAAAATAATATTATTGTATTTGCATACGTTTTAGTCTCTTGTATAAATAGATAAATTATTGTTCCTGATTTATCTAATTATATCTATCATATTCTTAATAATACACAATTGATACTTGTATTCATATTTTTTTACTATTTCTATTACTATTAATTTGTTAATTGTAGATGTGAATATTCTGAAATAATTTGTGAATTCTATTTTTTTTCTTTAAATGAGGGTCCTTATCATGAATAGTAACTAAACTCGCATTTTATTTGCGAATAATCGCAAATAAAATATTTTTTAGGAGTTTCCAAATCGTATTGTGAATAAAATGTTTGACCAAATTTTTACCAAATAATTCTTGATAAAAACGCGAAAAAAAGCCAATTTTTTTTTTAGAATTTTTGTTTTCTTTTTTTTTGAGGGGTTTTTCTCATATTTTTTTTTTGCTTCCTTGTTGTACCAAATCATTTCCGAATTATACCTGAGTGACGAATTTTTATCCCGTTGAACTGAACCCGAACTATTGTTTTATCACCATGGTTCTTACTTCTTACTCCTTACTTGTGATTTGCCACATGAATGGATATGGAATGTCCATCTGCAGAGAATCCCAAAAGCTGTATGTACTTCCACCAGTACTCGAATTCGTATCCTCTGAGATATCTTAAACTTTGAGTGACTTTTTGGAATATCCCAATCGTTTAATTATATTCTACACGAATCTCAAAGATCAAATAATATGGGCCCCCTACAGTTCCCCGAATAGGCACCAGCTGCACCAGACACGTTGGTCACGCAAAAATTGAGATATCTCAGAGGATACGCACCCCCGGTACTCTCCAGTACAGATACCATAGTTATAGGCTTATAGCTCAACCTCAGCGCCTCTGCGGCTGTTACTTTCCCCAATTATTATCCCAAGCACCGCAAAAAGGTGCGATTTTGGAGGATAGATAAAAGGTGCTGAATCAATTCCTCTTCCTCTTGCCAAGGGCCAAGGTTAAGGGAAGCAATTGCATCCCAAATTTATCCCCACCTAATTCTATTCTATTTTTTTTTTTCTTGTTCCTTTCTCCTTTCTCACAGGTTTTCTTACAGGAAACAGTACCTTCTACCTACCAATTTCTCATCTTAGTGATTCCCATCAAATTAATTTTGCATAGATTTTTTTCCATATCTGGTGTTAATCTTTCCTTCTGCAGCTCTTTAGATATTCTTTCTGTTCTCCTCTATTACTTCTCTTATCCAACCTTTTTTAACCTTTATTGCCCCTCTGATTTTTGTTTGTGTGAAATTCAAAGTTAATAATTCGTCATGCCTCCCAAATCTTCTCTCCAATGCAACGCTCCCGTGTCTCTACAATCGTTAGAGAAGAAACATACTTGGTTCTTGCCAATTCCAAACCCTGACCTCTCAATTCACCATGACAATTCCTCTTCATGGAATTTCCAAGACGCCTTTTTCCCCCCTACTGGTCTCTTTTTTGCGAGTGTAAGTCAAATTGGATGCCAAACAATCGAAGCTTCACACGGCACCACGTTACTGGGAGAAACAAGCCGAATGGAGCAAGCAAAACACAAGAAGAGTAACAAAAAGGGAAGAATGAAGCTGAGAATCAAAGTTGGTAACCCCCATTTGAGGAGGTTGATTAGTGGTGCTGTAGCTGGGGCCCTGTCGAGGACGGCCGTGGCCCCACTGGAGACAATTCGGACTCATTTAATGGTGGGAAGCAATGGAAACTCTACGACTGAGGTGTTCCAGTCTATCATGAGCACTGAGGGTTGGAAGGGCCTGTTCAGGGGCAATTTTGTCAATGTCATACGAGTTGCTCCTAGCAAAGCTATAGAGGTTTGGTTTGGTTTGGTTTATTTATTTGTTTTTGGTAAATTAGACCCAATATTTCTCAATTTTGAAGTAGCATTTGTCACATTATTGTGATGATTTGATGATATTGTCGGGTACATATTAGCAACTTTGCAGTGAGTGCTTGTACATTGCAAACCCGAAGTGAACCAATTATAAGATGAGCAGATTTAATTGATCAAATGAAGTAATACATTTACATGTGAATAAAACGCAGAAGGTATTTTAATCATTTTCAATTTGACACATTATTGGTTTTCAGAGTAGGGTTTATTTGCAAATAAGTCATAGAATGTTAGGTCCCAGCCTCTAGATAATAGAAATATTATATTTTTATTTTTGTTGCTAGTTGGCTAATTTAGTGAAATATTGGGCGTAGTTTGCCACCAAAATTCTATTGAAGAAGTATCTGAGTTGATCGTCTTTTGTCTTATTTAATTGTGCGTGCAGTTATTTGCCTTTGACACGGCAAACAAATTCTTGACACCCGAAAAAGGAGAACCACCCAAGTTACCGGTCCCGCCTTCCCTTGTGGCGGGTGCATTGGCAGGCGTCAGTTCAACTCTCTGCACTTATCCTTTGGAGCTGATCAAGACCCGGCTAACTATTCAGGTCTGTCCATGAGAGTTTGTCTGATTTCAAACATTCCAATTTTCAGTTGTTTGCATCTGGCGATATATGTGTTCAGGTTATTTGGGGTCTTTCCAGATTCCTTTGTTTAATTTCTTTTGAGGTGGGCATGGGGTTTAGTTGGCTGTTAGTTCAAACCTGATCGTGGGTCAGTAGATTTGTATGTTTTCTGGTTTAAGTGGGTTGCATAGGTGTGTTTTTAAGGCCGGATTTTGCCGCTTCTCAGTATGCAGCTTGTTAATGCCTACTGATAAAAGAAAGCCAAGAAATAGCCAGTTGGTACTGAACTATTCTTCTTGCTTTTTTTTAACATTAGTTTCGTTGTATTTTATTGTGCAGAGAGAAGTTTATCGGAATTTCTTGCATGCATTTGTCAAGATAGTGCAGGAAGAAGGTCCCTCGGAGCTATACAGAGGCCTCACACCAAGTCTAATCGGTGTAATCCCATATGCAGCCACAAATTACTTTGCATATGACACTCTCAAAAAGCTTTACCGTAAGACCTTCAAAAAACAAGAAATTAGTAATGTTGCAACTCTTCTTATTGGATCAGCTGCAGGAGCGATTTCAAGTACTGCAACTTTTCCTCTTGAGGTGGCACGAAAACACATGCAGGTAGGCTACTCATTCTCGTACAGATGGAATTTAATTTTAATTTTGTGAAAAAGTGATATTTTTATATCCTCCTATTTCGTTAGAATGAAACTGCCACAGAATTACACAGTGTGAATTATTACAACCAGAGTTGAAAGGACCTCACCTCCTTGAAGCTGAAATCAATACCCTACAAAACTCGATTCTTCTCCACATCCCAGCATGGAGAAAAAAATAACATCATTGACTTAACTGGTGCATTATATACTAATCTTGACACTTTTAACTCGTTTACTAACAATTTGGATCAGTACCAGTCTCAGAGAAAAGAAAAAAACAAGCCATCATCCGCTAATGTACCAGCCTATTAGTTAATATATCCTTCTGCAGCTAGCAAAGCAACAGAAAAAAAAATGTAAATTGATAAGAGGAGCCACACTGCTACAATACCACTGGCTAAGCTTGCCCCTTCATAGGCTGTCTGAATTCCACCAAGTCTCTATCCATATCTGGTTCTGTACCAGTATCAGCTGCACCTCCAAGCTGAGCAATAATATCTTCCACATGTGCAAGCATCAAAGCCTGTACTTACTGCATCCAAGAAACTCCTCTAGAAATCCAGAATTGATGCGAGAAATAACCAAAGCTGCGAAGGATTTGTTAGATTTAGGTGTGTCATTATCAGAACACACCCTATTTGGTTCTATCCATACACACCATAAAGTTGCATTGAATATCGTCTCATAACATTTTCTGTTGATACCTCTGAAACCTAGTATGGTTTGCCAGATGTCATGAACAGTAGAAAAAGGCATGCTACATTGGTTATATGGAGAGAGCCCATTGCCATCACTTTTTCATATGAGCATTTCACAATAAAATGGTCGATATTTCAGCTTTACCACAAACTACATAATTTCTAGAGCCAATCCATCTTTTTTTTTGAGTAATATATCTTTGGTAAGGATCTTTCCTTTTAAAACAATCCAACAAAAAGCTTTGATCTTAGGAGGAATATTTGTTTTCCAAACACTTTAATTTTTTTTAACCACTAACCCTAAAATTAAGAATATCATAGAGAGACTTCACTGTAAAGATGCCATTGGCATTCCATCTCCACAGTAAAATATCTTTTATTTTTGAAAGATTGATAGTAGCTATCAATTGGTCTCCACAGTAAAACATCATGGTTAACATTTAAATAATTAATCTCAGATATTGTTGTTTTCGATTTAGCATATTCTTGGGCTAAATGCCCAGATACCCTTTTGAAGGTGATCTAATCTCAGACTTCTTCTAAATTTAATACTCTGATCCCTTTTGTTCTGGTCCTTTCTCTTCCAATAGATCGATGCTGCTTAGTTGCTTGAAAGCCCGATTCACCACCAGATCTGATCTGTTAGGATCAGTTTGTGGCTTGACTACCAGATCTACCACCTGATCGGAGTGGTTATGATTTGCTGTGATGCTTAGGAAGTGGAATATAAACACTCTCTTGCACGATACCTTCTTTTCTTTCACATGAAGCAAATAACTTGATTTACACATAGGGTTTATATATGAAGACTGTTCTTAGATTCGTTGAACAGTTTAGCAGACTCAGAGCATGTGCTGCGGATCTAGCATCCTGTTTTGTATAAATTCGGTCAACCCCTTGACTAAGCATCAATTCAAGGGTGAATTAACTTGTCTCCACCATTGGTGGGACCATCCTTAGTAAGCTCTTGCACCACCTCCATGAGCTTTTGAGCAATAGAACCTCACCAAAAACAATGAAGCATGCTAAATTAATGCCACAATAGGCTATATCTAAACTACAACTAGCTAGTGATTGTTTTCTTCTGGATTTTTTCTCTCTCAATTTTGGCTCACAAAACAATGAAAGTTTAATCAATTTATTTTGTAAAACTGTGAAAGATACAAAATGTTTGTCATAAACTGGGCAGATTGCTTATACACCTTTAGTTTATATTTTTGTTTAGTGCACATCTGTTTGGTTTATATATTCTCAAAATCAAACTAAACACTGAAAATTGAAAATTAATACTATATAATTTTGTCAACCCTTGTAGGTAGGTGCAGTTGGAGGTAGGCAAGTTTACAAGAACATGCTTCATGCACTGCTGAGTATTCTGGAAAAAGAGGGCATTGAGGGACTATACAAGGGATTGGGGCCGAGTTGCATGAAGCTGGTACCGGCTGCTGGTATCTCATTCATGTGCTACGAGGCATGCAAGAAGATTTTGGTTGATGAAGAGCAGAAATAGAGTGTTGCTTTGCGTGACATCTGTGAAAGAGATGAGGATCTTATTTTCTAGAAATTTAGTTGTTTTAGTTTTTTTTGGCATGACGTAGTTTCTTTCATTTATTAACAAATGAGTTTATCTCGGATTACCATCGCGAGCTATCAATTTTGGACGATTGCGAATATTCATAAAGTTAAACATTAATTTAGTTTGCTGGGTTGTTGACCAAGACTCGGATCATGCAATAAATTTGATTTGTAGATAGCTGCTTAAACCCTTAATTATTGACTTGGCCGAGACGAAGGGAGGAGATCAGCTGTTGCAGAAAGAGACGGAGACTCAGTGTGAAGACATGATAAGTATGTTTACTAAAATGATCTTTGATTAATGTTTCTTGAATTATTTGTGTTTTACTCAGGTTAATATTTGCGGGTTGAAATTCTGAATTGTGTTGTTGAAATTAATAATTTGGTCTAGCATTCTTACCATTGTTTTTTCTTTTCACAATTATTTTTCGTCATTACTGTTAATCCTTGAAATTATCCAAAACTAATAAAAAGATCTAACAAAATGTCAAGATGTCAAGATACGTTTTATCATTCGAACATAATTTTTTTTAATTTAGTTTGAAACAGCAAAATGTATAAGCTTCCTATTTATTATTTGACCTATTTCTTATAATTTAATTGTTTTGTCAATATCAAACTGCATAGGCTGCCCATTTTTGTCAATATGTAACAATTTCTAACAATTTCAATTTTTAACAATTCCAATTTAATAATTTTTAACAATTTTTAACAATTTGTAAATTTTTTTTACTATTTTTCAAACATTTCTAACTATTTCTAACAACCCTAAACAATTCAAATCAATTTCTACTAAATTCAATAACAACAATTTCAAACAAATCCCGCAATTTCTAACAATTTTATATAAATCGCGCAATTTCGAACAATTTATACAAAATTCCAAACAATTTATAAAAAATCAAAATAATTTATAAACAAGTTAAAGAAATAATTTCATACTCGAAAATGAAATCGGAGCGACGGCGCGGCGGCGACTACAAACTCGGATGGAGAGAGGGTGGCGGGTAGAGAGAGAGAGAGAGAGGGAGAGGGCGGTAGAGAGAGAGGGGTCGGGAACGCTTGAGAGGTGCGAAATGTCGCGTTCGGGGTGAAAAAAACAAGGTTTTTGGGCGGTTTCCGGCGGTGAGAGAGTGGTTCGGGTTGGGGGGAGGGGGGCTGTGGGGGGGCAGGTAGGGTTGGGGTTTGGGGAGGGAGGGTATTTAAAAAAATATATATATATACTAAACTGCTCCTGGGGGCGGGTTGGGTGGGTGGGGGTGGGAGAGGTTGGTTATGGATGAAAATTTTTTTGAGAGTCTGGTTATTAATATTATTTTATTTTATTTTTTTGTTATGAAAAAAAATAACGGGAAGTCTTTAAAGTACTAAGAAATTTGGGGGTAGAATAATATACAATAAGATTTCAATCATTGACTGATTGCTTTAGGTCATTCTAAATTAAAAAAAAAAAAAAAAAAAAGAATGAGCACTTCACTGGAGGCTGGTTCATCTCTTTTGCATCTACCCCAAATCTGTTGTCTTTAAATCTTAAACTCTTGATTGAGTTCTTTAGCCCATCTTTTTCTCTTGGATCCATTCCACTACAAATTGTTTTCTCACAATAGTTTTATTTAATCTCTCAAACTTTTATCCACCATTCCACTACAAATTGTTAGTATTTTTTTTTTTCTGGTTCTGTACACAAGAACAACACTTGCTAGTTAAAAGCCAAAAAAAAGGAGAGAGAAAGAACAAAAAAAGGATTGTTAGAACAAAACCTAAAGTCATAGAATCTCTTCTATTTCTTTAGAACATCAGTTAGCAATTTCTTCTGTCCACAGCAAGCTCTGAAATGACGTCCCCCGTTTCAAAAACTGATTCAAATGGTAACAGTCATCAGACTCTGCCACTAAACACCAGAAATTCATCAGCTGTTGATGACATAGTGGTAGACATTGATCCCCATACCACATCTGAACCTTTGGTACAAGCTCCAGGAGATGTTGCACAACACATTGACGGTAATGGATTAACTGCAGTTGGGTCTCAAGTACCAACTGTACCTCCGTTAGTGGGTACAGACGAAGGTGCACTGGCGGAGGCCAAAAGCTCTAGTTCAGAAGATGCCCCAGAAGGGAGCTACCCACCACGAATCCCAGTAGATCCCAAGCTGTACAAAGCTATAGTGGAAGGAAAGGTCCAGGTGCTAGATGATTTTCTACGATCTCAAGGTAAAATTCAACAACACAATTTTTAAAAGATAAATTGCCTTTTTTTTTTCTTTTTTCTTTTGAGTGTGTATGCATAACCAACACACATGTCGGTGCTGCAATTACGCCAACTCATCTAATCCAACTTATAATTGTGTCACAGCAATATAATTGTTATGGAAATGAACATTGGAAGCACAATCAATAAGTTGATCGTAGAATTTATTGAAATTGAGTGAATCAGATTGGAAACTCATAATTTTTTTTGAAATAACTGAAATAAAATATAAATTAGATGTTGATTGACAGATTTTTTTTTTTTTTTTTTTGGTGTCTTTCAAATTCATTAAGTCTATATAGCAAGAAAAAGATCCAAATTATATCATATTGGCAGATTTTGTGCACTTCCTTATTTGCTTCTTTACATTTTCTATAATTACGTTGCTCTATATGAAAGCTATGCTATTAATTATAAATGATCATTATAACTGTGGGTTTTTTATTCACTGGGTCAGGTTTTTTGAAAAAAAAACAAACATGAAACAACCGGGTTAATTAGATTTTTCCGGTTGATGTACATATCTGATCTTAATAATGAATCAAACCGGAAACCAATCTGGTTCCAGTTTATTCTAGCGGGACCGGCATGTTCGGTCTGGATTTGATAACAATAATTGGTAGGATTGCTAAATATTCACAACTACAGTGCCTCCAACAACAGAGTGGAAGTTGGTAAGATGTCCCATTTCCTTAATTAACTTTTAATGTCGTCATTATTGATAAGTGGTTTTTTTTAATGACGTAGTACTGCGAAATTATTGTCTCTAATGTAACCTAGAGGGGGTGGTGAACAGGTAGTCTTAAAGACTTTTAGTCATTTTATGGGTTTAACCCTCTAACTTAACAAGTCAATCAAACAACAAGCAAAGCGTGTGTAAAAAAGTAAATAGAGTTTAGAGCAATTTGACACATGAGATGATAATGAAGTTTGGTGCAAAATACATAGAACAACAGTAATATTATAGACTAATAATATAAAAGGAGTGATTAATAGTCTCTTCCATTTTGTCTCTTAAATGCTCTCCTGACTAAATGATGCATAAAGTATGACGGAACGTGGGGGGACCAATAACTACTTGGGAGATCACTTATTTTTGAAAAAAAATACAATTTACATGTGCCTGTATGGATACTTTTGATTGGAAAACACTTTCAAGAGAATGGTCATTATGTCTACTCATCCTTTGCTCATGTATTTCAAGAGAACCCATTAACTCATGAACACTAAGAGTTGAGAGGTCTTCCGTTTCTTCAATAATGGCCACAATATTATTGTACTTAGGAGAGAGCCTAATCAAAAATTTCTGACAAACTGATTTGTTGATGAAGTTTTAACCCAAACTTTTAATTTGGTTCACCAATTCAATAACTTTAGAGAAATATTCTTTTAAAGTCTCTTTCTCTTTTATCTGCAAATTTAAAAATCCCTCTTGAGAGTTAAAAGCTTTACGGTTCTCACCTTATCGGTATCTTGGAACTCCTTTTGTAAAATTCCCCATTCCTCTTTCGAACTTGTTACCCCAATTATTAATGGAAAGATTTTGTCAGAGATTGATTGTTGAATCATTTCATTTTTTGGTTGAAAAGGCCGAGGCCCAGTTTCATTAAAAACGAAACAAAGTTTGTAACATACAGAGGATAATCCATGTGGAGATGAAATCTCCCTGCTTCCATAGCCTAGTCTAAAAGCAACCATATCAACAAAATGACCTATATCGAACTAGGTAAAAGGCTATCACTGGGTCATCAAAATACAGACCTTTATGTCAGGTCATACTAAGTCTAAGTCAAAAGTAAAATAGACCACAGTATTATATATTTCATCAAAAACATTAATTAATTTCAATAATTTGATTGTGCTAGATTTACATCAATTGGATGGAGTAACAATTGGAGATAGCACAATATTACATATTGTTGCTAGTTCAAACCAGGACCTCACATGGCATCGCCCAACAGGTAATGTAGACTTCGCAAGAGAAGTCTACCAGAGAAACAAATCCTTCATGATGGCTTGCAATAGGTTAAAGGAGACACCTCTCCACTGTGCTGCAAAGGCCGGGAACTATAAAATGGTTGACCGCTTGATATCTTTTGCTGAAGAAGAGGATCAGGCTGTAAAGCAGACCCTTCTAACAGCAAGAAATATACATGGTGAGACCGCACTGCATGAGGCGGTGCGAGTTGGTCACGGGAATATAGTGCACAAGCTTATACTTTATGAACCCAGCATAACTGGTATTGTTGATGTGGAGGGTGTATCTCCTCTGTACCTGGCAACTATGATGAATGATCTTAACACAGTCCTACTCTTAACAAATTTAGAAGAAGAGCCATCCAGGGTGTCCTGTGCGGGACCAGGAGGAAAAACTGCATTACACGTTGCTGTACTGGAATATACCGGTATGTACTGTTTTCTGTCATAATTTTATTATGTTTGTTAGATCAAAATCTTAAAAGTTTTTAATTGCTTAACATATAAATGCATGAAAAATATTCAAAATTAGTATTAACCAAATATGTATGTTTCTACAAAGAATTTGAATAATATTTAAATGCATTTGCATTATTTTAAATCCCCAGAACTACAAACAAAGTACATTAATTAATTGACCTTTGACATTTAAAGTTTTAAACAATGCAGATCCATCTAGCTAGAGGAACAATTAAGCAATCTAAATTTGAACGATCTTGGTTTACGATAAATCAGTTATATTTAATAGTTTAGAACAAGAATGGTCTCAGAACATAGCCTTGCTAAAATAATAACAAATATTTCTGTTGGAGTTTTGCCTTTGACCATACCATTAAACTAAGATAGTTCTAATATTTAAGGCCACAGAACAAAATAAAATAATTGATTAAACAATTCTAAAGTGCCAAGAACTACCTATGCCAAAATGGCCATCATACATAAATCATCAATTCTTAGAGGGCAGAAGCAATACCTGATTCCATTAGCGTATTTAAGCAAAACTTCACTCAAAAGCATTTGATGAACTTGTGGGACAGCGGCAAGAAAACCTTCGTGCCGATGTAGAGGTTGAAACGTCGGTGGCCTCCTTAGTAGTAGGATGAAGCCTTCCAAAGCTACAAGACTGCCCTTGTGAGATCGTGTTCACAATTTCTTAATGATCTCACCTCTCTATTCTTTAATAGGGAGAAGTAGAGAAGGCCACAGAATTGACTAGATTGACGGCTAGAAAATTCTGCAACTATTAATTATTATCTTGTGCTTTGGGGACCAATCCTATATATAGATGTAGAAAATAGAGGCGCAGCCCTATATATCATGCCTTATTGAATTGAATATTCTGATTTGCTTCCAAAAATCTAAGGTTTCTGTGAACAATAACCATGAATAGTAACAATGAACTGTAAATCGTGAACAGTAACCAAGATTGATTACTTCCATAAATATTTAGGAAAGATCTTAGGAAATCAGAATATCTTAATTGCAAATCTCATATTCAGTCCATCAATGAATTGATTTTTGCCTTAATTATTCTACACATTTATGAACCACATCTAAATGAATATACTGGATATCTTATGCCTGATTTGATCACTTTAATTGATAACCATAATTGACAGTAACCAATGCATAATTGTATTACATATTTACTCGCATTAAATCCAACAAGATTTGGAATTAAATCCAACAATTTCATCCTGCTTCCTTCCTAGATGGATGCCTTTGTTTGTCATTCTTCTCCCACCAATTCCAACCAAACCTTACAGATCTCACTGAAATTAGTCGATCATTTATCCAAGCCTTACTCATGTAACATTTGATTCTAACAAGATCCGATTTAATTATCCTTTATTCATTTATAGATTCTAAGAATGACAGATTGATACACTTATGATCAATAATTCAAAAATATCTTTCCACAAGCAGGATTTTTTTTTTCTTCAGGTATAGTCTTTCAACTATACCAAATGAAAACCAAATTAATTTGCCATGAACTTTCATTTGGATCTAACTTTTTTATTGATTGTTTGATAAAGAATTCGGTTAGTCTTTAAAGTTGTTTGAACTTGAAGAACTACCACTCTACTTTTGTGGATGGTACCCCTCTGAATTGCCACAATAACGTACACGCCAAAGTCAGTACCTGTGTTAATTCCTGTCACTTTTTCTCAACTTAAAAAATTATTTGTTCAATATTTTTTAGCCTATCAAATTATTGAGTCACGAATTAAATTTTGTAAATTCATTTGAAATTGTTGGTCTCTGAACTTCCACTTTTCGTTTTGATGGTCTCTGTTTTGTTTATCATTTTGTTTATATAAATTTACATAAATATTATACGCGTGCCTCGTTATCATTTGACTCCTTGTGACCAAAGAAACACCATTTAACCTGCTGATTCTATTATCCTCTGACATTATCAGATCTACCTCATTTTTTTAATTTTGATTAACACTGACTTTTATCTCCCCTTCTAATCTCTCTCCTATATATAGATATAGTTGGATTATTGTGCTTCATGAAGTAAATGATGTGTTTTGCTTCACACTACCATGGAGACCAAATTTTATATTTTTTTTTTTTACTATTTTTTTAGAATTTTTTAAAATTTATGTTTTTCAGAAAATTCTGGACCATAAAAAACAGCCATTTGCAAAAATTCTCTTTATTCAGGACCTAACTAAGAGAATAGAAGGAAATTTTATTATTTAATGAATGAGTATTCTACCCATAGAAATTTTATTTGATTTGGCCTATAATTTCTCTTTATTCAGGGGCGCCATATACTTCGTTGCATGATGTGGACTGGTGCACTTCCTAGTCCTCGTCGGGCTGATCATGTCATTGATGATTTAGAACTCCCCATGAGGGATGAAAAGATAGTGAGAGAGAGAGTCGACAGTACTACCAGTCACTTGGGAATTATCGCAGTACTAATTGCAACGGTGACTTTTGCCGCTATTTTCACCATGCCAGGTGGATATATTGCAGATGAACACATGAACAGAGGCACACCTATTCTTTCCCGGAAATATACCTTCAAGGCTTTTATTGTTGCAGATTTATTGGCGTTTTTATTATCTATGTTTGGCACAACATGCCTTATTTATGCCGGGTCAAGTCATGTAGATATTAATCTTCGTCAAGGATTACTTAGATTTTCAGTATTTTTTGTGGAAAATGCTGGCAGAGCCACTATCTGTGCTTTTGCTTTAGGAATATATACAATTCTACATCAAGTAAATTTGCCAATAAGCATACTGGTTTGTGTTGCTTCATTTGGTATACTTCCGCTTAGCAAACCGATTTACTGGGATACTATCTTGTTACTTGCATTTCCGATAGTGAAGCGGATCGGGTGGAGAGGACTGATTGAGTACCGCCTTGGTCCTTGGACTTCGATGAGCTATATTCTAGGAGGGTTGCTCTGGTGGAAGTTCTCTGACCTCATCATCTGGGAATTGTTCTGGCATATTTTTCTGTACGGTCTTATATTTGGGTTGGCACTAATTTAATGAAGAACTTGACAATCTAGTTTGAGTTTGTTTTGGTTAGAACCTTGTTATTGTAATTTATGATATTTAAAACCTTGTTATTTCAGATGTGTTGTACTGTAGTCTATCATGTGATTTCTCGGACGTGTTCTATAATAATTATTCAAATATGTTATTTTGTTCCTCATTGCTTCATTGTCCAATTAACTATTATAATGCCATATATAAACGCATAACAAGTTTTATATCGGAGCTTTTTCTTATTCAATATAGCGGAGTTTAAATTTTAATACAAACATGAATGCACGATAAATATTAATAAATTTAAGTTGTTTACTCATGATGTTTAATTTTCTGCTGATTAAAGCAAAAGCAAAAACGTAAAATTGGGGTTCGTAGGCTATTAAGTTGAGGAACACTTCATACCATTTTGTGGCTAATTAATTAGGCTAAGTATCATTAAAAGTGACAAAATTGATTGACAATAAATTAAAAAAAAATTACGTTTGTTCGTTGCTTTGGAAAATAACCTTCTAGGCTAAGCTTACTGATTAAAGTTAACCATCAATTAATGACGACCATATGAATTAATATATGAATGTAGTACCACAACTCTCGCTATAGATTGATTATGTTAATAGAAATTGATTACATATATATGTGGAATACTAGATAGCGAAAAGGACTTAAAAATTTGTCGCTTGAAACTCTGATATATGCACAGGCTTTTCTTCAATATATATAAGATCAAGAGTTTAATGTTGATCTACATCAAAAAAAAATGAAGAAAGAAGAACATATTAAACTTAGACCTGTTAGAAATGAAGTAATCAAAATGATGGGCAAGTAATAGGAAAGAGATTTTGAGATAGAGTTTGATAGAATGATTTGTATTTCATTAAAACTGAATTGTTACAATGATCTGCATATATATGGGCAGTCTATCATACACCTCATCAGGTGTTGCTAATCATAACAGAGAACAGCATTAGGTAACTAACTGTTGTACATTAACTAACTAGCCTAATTACATGATTGCCCTTAATGAATCTGAGGTGCCTAATAGCAAGACCCTCATTTTTCCTAAAAAAAAACTGGAAAAAAAAAAACGAGGTTGAAGGTCGTACATGTGGCCATTATTATCAAGAGACAAAGGTGAATTGGGGAAAATTATCGCCAATTTTGATTCGGTCCCGTCTGACGCAGCAAGCACATAATCAATAACGCGTTTTACTTTACCAAATAGAAAATTTTCTTTTTTAAGGCATCGCCTAGCTATATACAGGGGATCCATTTGTCATTTCAATTTCATGTTGCGATAAACCTTGTTGTGCAATTTTTGTTTTGTCCTTCACAGCTTTTCTGTTGTATTGTTTTCTGAAATTAATTCAAACTAGATATTGTTTTCTCTGAGATTGTGAGTTGTTTGCCTTTGTATTTATCTGAGATTGTTTGTGAGATTGAGTTCGTGATAGTTGGTATTAGAGCCTCAGGATTGCATTTGGGAGGTTGAGGTGTTGAGATGGTGGGAAATACGAGACAATCCGCACAACGTGAGACTTCACAACTTAAGATCTAATAGCAGCAATGAATGATAGGTTTCTCTGTTTGGAATCATTTCAATTGGAGCTAGCTAGGTAGTAAGGTGAACCTGATGGAGAATCAGTTGTCGTTGATAGTCTAACAGTCAAGCGATGACAGCAATGATACAACATATGACTGAGATGCAGAGAACGATCAATCACCACTTTGCCAAATACTAGTTAAACTGGTGCTTGTTGGATTGTGCCTTGATCTATTTGTTTGTTTGACTAAATTTGTAAAACATACATAAATTGAATTTTATTATTTTCTCATCTTTAGATACTGGGTAAGATCATGACTGTAGAAGATGCAAGATACACACATCAATGATGAAGTAATTAATTGCTATACTTATCAAGGATGTAGTCATGAAACAAAAGATATTGGACAACAGAAATATCATCTCAAGATTATAATATTTAATCTGTAAAATTGGTTAAATAAGTTTGAGACTGACCTCAGTGAGGCCTACTGTTACAATGGTTCATGAATCATTGTAATGGATAAAATAAACATTTATCAATGGCATAACTGATTAATTTAATCATAACGGTTTAGGTAATGGGTTAATAGATTTAAATTATGAAATAACTTAAATTATTTTATTTATTTTCACATTTGAATTTTATAATTAGCATATTTATTTTAAATTTCATATAACTTAATTATCCGATAATTATTCATTTTGCATTTATATTTGAATATGTATTCATGGATTATCCACTCCGTATTCGTTTAAAGTTGATTTGGTTAAAAATTTTGGCATCCATTTACTATTTGTATTCGTAACCGCTCATTGAAAAACATATACGAATTAGTATTAGCATTATCCGCTCCGTTTTCACCCCTAGTTGTTGTTGTTCATGCATAGAGTGAACATACATTATACAAAGCTTGTACACATTTTATTATAAAATAAACTCAGCACATGCCCATTTTAAAAGGGTTCAGAAAACATATAGTATGTAGCTTACGCTTGAATGAGTTGAATCCTAACGTGCTAAGTCACAACACGGACAACAATTCTTTCAACACTTGGAAAAAGTAAATTACATGCATCAATCAAGTATGCACTAGATTTAACATTACTAGCCAATATACCAACAATGACACAAAAGCATCACAATAATAGAGCTCAATTCTGATAACACTGGACTCACCACTACGCAAGATAGTAACAAAATTCCTTTTTTAACCCTGAACCTCAGCAGCAGCTTCCCTCTCTTGTGCACTCTTGGCCATCAATTCATCAAAATTCTCAGTTTTACCAAGTGTAATCTCAATCTGGTCAATTATGGACAAAAAAATGAATCCCAAATTAGTCACAAACTACAATGTGAATAGTAATGAACAATCCAGAGAGATGTGTTTAGTATCTAACCTTTGCCTTCTGAATAGGTCGAGGCACTCTTTCATCTTTGATTTCAACAGTTGATGTCATTATCTCTGTAAGAACATACAAATAGAGGTTCCAAAATCAATGTATGAAAGAAAATTTACATAATTATGAAATGTATAGTAAACAAAGCTTACTTGTTTCAATTGCAAAGCCATTATTCTTCAGAATCTCTGCTATTGATACCACAGTTGCAATGGCTAACAAAAAGTAATACAAAAAAAATGTTAGGGTGTCAGTAAGTCAGCTATTTAAGACCTTGGTAACAGTATAACTCAATGTGTAAATGCATTTTCAAAGGAGCCTTAAAGAGAAAAAAATAAATAAAAATATACATACCCATGCCAAGTGCAGAAAGCTCAACTTCAGGATACTGTAGCATATATCTCTGCAACACAAATTGAGAAAAAAAAACCCAGCAATTACAAACAAGTCTGAAATTATTTATTTATGAAACTGAAAATTAGAGAGAGATTGAAAAACCTTAGCAAGGTTGACGTAGAAGAAGAGAGGCTTCTTGGTATTAGAGACCTGAATCCGATTCTTCTTTTGCGATTCAACTATGTTCATCTTGTTCACCCCTTCCGTGATCGCCTCCATTGTTACTTATCTTTGCTCGGCGATTCGTTGGAGGCTTGGAGCCCTAATCCTTATTCAGGATTCAGCTGGCGAGAAGAGAAGAAAAAATGCAAAACCCCAATGCCCGGGTTTTGTTCTACAATTGGGCCGGGTCAAATATTATAAAATCCGAAGAGGCTGTCAGCCTGTCAGCATGGCCGTTAGGCCCAATTTTTAAATTAGTCCATAATACCATGGCAATCTACTCTACAGTATGGTCAGGTTTAAACTGGGCCTTCAAATAATAATCAGGGTTCATGTTAATACTACTTAAGTACATGTCAAATTTGGGCTTTGGGCTGTCATGTTGGGCCATTTTAGGTTTTATGTTATTTCTGGGTTTTATGCCAATTCCGGTATTGGGCGTTTTGATTAGGATTTATATCGGTTTCAGATTTTGCTAGTTCGGGTACATGATTTATGAGATAAGATTAGGTTTTCTGGAGAAAGTTCCATTAATTAGGTTCAAATTTGGCAAGTTGGACAAATTTGGGTTCGGTTTGTTTGTGTTAGATTTGATTGGGATGTAGGTCTACTTAGTATCTGGAGAGGATGGCAATTGAATTTTTTGAGTTCAATTTAGTTAAAATTCGGATACAGGACGAAGTCAAGATTTTTAATAGAGAGAGACACGAAATCGCAGTTTCAAAATTTGAAAAGAAAAATTCTTTGTAGATATTAAATAGTTGAGTAATTTAATTTTCAATCTTTACTCGAAAAAATAGTGAGACAAAATTTTTGAAACGAGACATTATTTTAAATATTAAGTATATTTGTGGTAAAATTGAGAGAGACATAATTTTATAACCTTTTGAATTTAAGTATAATTTAATAAATTTTCTGAAAATAAAATAAAAATAAAAGTATATTTTAAATATTTTTGAGTTACAAATGATGACAAGTGTCACACAATTACATATTCGATGGATTCAAGTGTCAAATCAATCAAATTTGTGATTGAGACTATTTTCAATTAATGATCATGAAAAAAATTAATTTCAGTTCAAGTCCCGTTAATTAAGATTTAAGAGCTAAAGCAGATTACTAGTTACCAAATTCTCTTGAACACAACACATAACACAAGTCGGGATCTTATCTAACAAAAAAATGTGGCATTATAAAGAAAACTAAGAAGAAAAGTTTCAGCAATTTTGATTTCATGAAACACACAAACTAATACAACCGTTTTATTTTGGTTTTATAGTCCATACATTTAGAAATGAAGCCAAACTTTTAAGTTATGAATATCAAATACACCTTGTGTCAATCATATAATAAAATTCATGCTAAATATGAGGGTTATTATTATGTTACCCACAAAATTTTACTCTACACTATATATAAAATTATTTATTAGCACAAAATTTTGAAAATAAAATATAGTTAATTGGTTCCCATTTACTTCTTGTAGATCCCTCCTTGCATGCAATGCATGAAGCCAAAATGGCTCTGTTAAATACATTGTAAATACGTTTTTTTTTTGTCAATGAAATTGTTAGTAGGCATTTAAAACTATTAGCTTTTAAAAAAAAATATGTACCATTCATAGAATTTGTTAAATTAAGTTAATAAGTATTTAATTGTGCATCTATATTACATTATATTAATTAGGCTGAAATTTGTTTTTCTCCTATACTTTGTAAAAAAATATTTGTAATAAGAATTGATTGAGGTATATAGAATT
Source organism: Carex cristatella (assembly GCA_024447775.1). Lineage (NCBI taxonomy): Eukaryota > Viridiplantae > Streptophyta > Magnoliopsida > Poales > Cyperaceae > Carex > Carex cristatella. The sequence goes on from JAJHPF010000016.1 coordinate 8,268,572, forward strand.
AAGAGGATTTAGACCTCTCTACAATTTGGAATTGTTTGTTATTTACAGCTTAGTATGTTCAGTCCGATTCAGCCCTTTGATTTTTTTAAAAGTAAATGCAAATGTAATTAACAAATGAATCAAATTTTTATTTTTCAATGGAACAAGTGAGAATCTTCCGGATTTGTCTGAGCAAAAATTAGAAAATCTGATCCAAAATGGTTGGCCCATGATAAAAGTACACAAAATTGGAACATCCCCCTAAATCATTTGTCGCCATGAATTTGATTAATTGTAGGATTTCAAATGGATTTAATTTAGCATGTGAAAAAAATTCTCCACCGCTGGCAATGTCGCTTGAGATGTAACTCTGTAAGAGTTGACTTCAATCAATTACATCAATTTTCAGATTTTTTTTTTTTAATTAAAATACACCATGCTTTCCATGACAATTCTTTTTTTATTGTAAAATTTGTCTGTAACTTTCTGACCTAATTCAAAGAAAAAATGATTTAATTAATTCCTCTAATGCCAATTTAGTGTAATGAAGTATTTGCCAATAAATTGGTATTCACACGGGCGCGCGCAAACGGAATTTTTTTATAAACCATAAATGGAAAAATCGAATTTAGGATTCTAGTATGAGTGTTTTGGTTTTTATAAAAACCATAAAGAACGAGCTGCCAACTCGTTCCCCACATTTTTTTTTCTCAGGGAACGAGTTGCCAATTCATTCTTCAATATTATATATATATATATATATATTTTTACGATTTGCTTATAAATTATAAAATGTGAAAAAAAAATGTAAAACACACAATTAATGTAAAATTACTATAAATTGTTTTTACTAACTTGATATTTCTATACAAAAAAAATCATATTTCTAGTTATTTAATATTAATTATTTGAATTAAGTTAAGGGCATTTTCCTTCAAAAAAATATATTAATTATGTGATTTAGAAAACATTGAGTATATTTTCATTGTGTAAATATTTTTTTTGGTTCTTTCTACCGACTAAATATCTTTAATGTTTTTTTTGGAAATTTTAGATTTTATTCTTTCATATTAGTTAGTAAATCTGTTAAAGTGATAATATTTATTAAGCTAAAACTACTACTCATATTAGTAATATAAAATACTTTAATTCTCTGATTATATAAAATATATATGTGTTGATAAAATAATTAAATAAATATGTGAAACAACGCAAGACATCACACCTAATTAATTGACATATATTCTTAGTCTGTGAGGTCTTCTTTCTAAATCACATAATTAATATTTTTTTTGAAGGAAAATGCCCTTAGCTTAATCAAATAATTAATATTAAATAACTAGAAATATGATTTTTTTTGTATAGAAATATCAAGTTAGTAAAAACAATTTATAGTAATTTTGCATTGATTGGGTGTTTTACATTTTTTTTCACATTTTATAATTTATAAGCAAATCGTAAAATTTTTTTTTTTTTATAATATTAGAGAACGAATTGGCAACTCGTTCTCCACTTAAAAAAATTGTTTTTTCAGTAAAAAGAATGAAAAAAAAATCAAGAACAAGTTGCCAACTCGTTCGCTAAGAAAAAAAAAATGTGGTGAACGAGTTGGCAACTCGTTCTTTATGGTTTTTATAAAAACCAAAACACTCATGCTGGAATCCTAAATTCGATTTTTCCATTTATGGTTTATAAAAAAAATTCCCGCACACACACACGCAAACACTTTCAAATTATTTTTTGAATTTTTTAATAATTGTTCCGAATAAAATCATTCCAAAACTTGTTCACCTGTAAAATGTCATCACATGTATAAAATTTGTATAAAATATCCAGAAAATTTAAATAAAGTTTCCATTTCTGAATTATTTGTTCAAGATACTTATCAATAATCTATTTTATTTTTTGACAAAAGAGTTGGGAATCAACCCCTAAACATTCTAATATTTAGAAGAACAAAAATCCTGTATCCAATGTTATTGTTTGTCAGTAAATTAAAGACATGTTATCTATCAAAAATATCATTGAATAGGTAAAAAGAATCATTCTTCTTAATTTATCATATATAATAATATGATATAATGCCCAAATCTCATATTATATATGTGCCAACCAGTTACTAGTTTGGTACCTCATTTATCTATTAAAGTAGGCCCACTAATTATATATAAGTAGCAGTATGCCAGTATGATCTCCTAATTGGCTATTAAGTATTAACAGGTTGTTGCATCTCTGTGTGAACTGTGAACTGATATATATCTGCCGTGTAATTGCCAGCTCAATTCCATCTCTAACTATAAATTAATTAAATGAGCTGGAAACTTAATTAGATTCCCATACTTATCATGCGCGCAGACGTGCATTGAAAAAGTCTAATTTTGTAAGAAAACAAATAATAAGTAAAAATGTGTTGTCTAATTATTCAAGCGATATTTTGGACGATTATAATTGTACAAATAACCAACTTTTTTTTTTTTTTTTTATCAAACATAAGATGCGCAATGTAGAACAAAGACTCAAAATTAACAAAGAAATTCAAATACAATTTTTTTTAGTAAAAATTCCGAAGATATATAATTAAACGTGAAAGTACATTACTGGAGGGCTGTACTATTAGTAACAACAAGTATATATGCATAGAAAATAAATTTGGTACGTGCCTAAACTACAGACTAGAGCATAGCAGTGAACCTAAACCTACTCATCTTTATCAGTACATATAATAGACCTCCTATTATTATAGAAGTAAGAAGAAAACATAAACAGAGGACTTGTAGTTCTTTATACTCAGATGGAGATTAATGAGCCAACAATCATTAATTGTTGCCCTCAGTACAAACGTGCTGGTTAAAAAGAAAAGTGAGCCTGAGGTATTGATGAGACACAACACGTCCTATTTTATTAGAAGGGGAGGGGGAGAGAAGAAATAAGAAGAAGATGGTAGAGAAGGAAAAGAAGATAGACTAGGGAATGGAGTGAGAAGAAGAGAACAATCAAACAATCAATACAAATAACAACAACAAATATATAATATAATTAACTCTATGTCCAATTCGTTCCACCCATTATTCCATTATATTGTCAAAGAGGAGAAGAATAGCACGTGAGAAGAGGAGAAGAAAAAACATACATCTTGTTTTGGAGAATAAGAGTTCCCATAGTGGAGAGACAAAGACGGTAGGCGAAGCAAAAAACAGTAACCAGATCCATTAGACGAAAATACCTACTTGAATGAAGACAAAGCAAAGAGCGGTAGTTAGATCCACTAGACAGAAATAGCAAGAGTAGTTGCTAGATCCTCTAGGAATAAAGCATCTGCTCAGAGATTGAAGAGCTAGATTGAGGATGAAAGCGGAGGAGAAGAGGTAGGAGTATGAGGAAAGGGGGTGGGTGAAATAATTTAGTTAACGAATTTTTTTTACCATATATACTTATACTCAATAAGTTATCGAAAAAAAAAATATTACTTATATCCGTCTTATTAAATACGATATGGATGGAATAAACGTTTAAAAGAATATCATTGACACCCCTAGTGTCATGCATGTCCATATGTTTAAGGAACTTAATTATCTCACCCCGTTTTAAGTAGAAATTTAAAATCTCGGGGCACAGTGATCTTTCAGATGGAATTACGGTAATTAAGCCACGTGCCTTTAAATTGTAAACCGGATGAGCAAATTTTTTCTTAGATTTCGACATGCCCCAAATCCATTTTTTATGAATTTAATTATCTCTGAACGTCTTCTATAAATCTTTGATCGATGCATGTATCTTAAAGTACTGTATATATTAAATTTATCTAACTGCTGCTGAAGTGCTGATATATATATATATATATATATATATATATATATATATATATATATATATATATATATATATATATATATATATTTATCTATTTATCTATTTTAGTTAAAATAAAATAATTGACTGTTGTCATGCATGCAGTTTCAATTCATCAGGTTAAAATGTAATTTAACAGCTGTTAACAACGGTCTTAATTAATTAATCCGTCAGACTCGCTTTTCGAACTCTTTAATCAATATTCAAGATACACAGTACACTTAATTAATTATTGCCCAATTAATGCATATTAATTTAACAGTTATACCAACGAGGCAACGAACACTTACTATATATTGCGTCAATTAATGTACAATTGTTTCCTTCAGATTATTTTTAAAAGATGAGGAATTAGGGACTATATTTTATAATATTATTCCAACATCTATTGTTGTGAAAGTGTTTCATCAAAACTACGTACGTCTGATTTATTTTGGCTAAATTCATGACTGAATGTTTCTAGCAAAACTTTTATATAAGATATTGATAAACAGATTAATTTTTGGAGTCGTTTAGTTTTTCGTCAAATAATTAATATATTTTAAATTTTTAACTGTTGAATTTTGATAGATAACTAATATATATAATTCTAAATTTTTAATTGTTAAATTTGGATACGATGAACCCTAGAATTATCATTAGATATTTGTTCATACAAATTAATTGCATAATTTTGAGATATTATTTTATAGAAAGTGCACTAACTGTTTAATTAGTCTTTTCTGAAAGTTAAAAATGATAATTTTGTCATCTCTTCTTCTTTCATAGGAAAATGATAATTCTGAGTCCAGTTTAGATATTTTTAAAAACAGTTGGTGAAATATTTAAATGTGAGATGGCCACCACGAAATTAGCCAAGCTCTTATATAATTAACTTTAAAAATCTTCTCATATCATACATAAAAGAGAGAATGCTTTGTTCAAATTATTTTCTGTCATATTTATGTACTCCATTCTCATATTATGCACATAGTTGTTCTGATCCGCCAACAGTTGATATTGAAAGATAAATTTTTAGATTTAATATCAACTCTTCAATCACATAATCTGTTTTCTTTTGATTAAATATATTTGTTTTATATGTAGAAGTCTAAATTTAGTTAAAACCATACTCACCACACGTACTGCTATATAGTTTGTCACAATTAAAATTGAATAAATTCCTAACAATATGTTTTCTTATTTCTCGTTAAAGCTACCTCTGATTTATGCAAATAATTATTTTGTTGGATACAAACAAAAAGAAATGGAAGATAATCTTAATCACTTTTGTTTCTACTAGAAGAATATGTATCTAGACTAGTCAAATCGGAGGATACTCTTATATCTTCAGAATAAGAGAGTATATCTTACAGGGGGTGCGTTCAATTAAAGTATCTTAAAGAGAGATTAATGAGATACAAAGGTGGCTCTCTATATATCTTACAGGGGTGCGTTCAATTAAAGTATTTTAAAGAGAGATTAATGAGATACAAAGGTGGCTCTCTATGACGCCTTTTGATTTAATTATTAAATTACATATTTTTATTTTTCGATATTAATCAAGGAGAACATAATTCTGAGTAAAACTTGTCACACCCCGAGACAACCCGCCACGTATTTATACATAAGGCGTGTGCACATCACATGCATTATCAATAATAAATACTCATGCAACATATTAAAATTTAACAAAGTCTTCTAGCACCACAAATAGTTTCGAGTACATAACACACATTTAATATGAGATCAAGACAAATATGACAAACAAACCGATAATTGCCACATTAGTCAATGTATCCACTTCTAAAGAGAGAATTTAAGTTTAAACTAAAGAAATTAAAAAGATACTTGAGCCGTCTGCTCGTTAATTTTATTGATCCGCATCCCTCCTGGTAGTGCTCCTCGCTGGCTTTATCATTTTCTGGAATCCACATAAAAGTGGAACGGGTGAGAGATCGAACAATCTCTCAGTACGGGATTTAGTTCCAGTCCCGGAGTTTGTCAAATTCACTTATGTATACAAACAGGATATTAAAATTATATCCTTGAAATGCAATTTTACTAATATTCAATTTAAATCACACACACACGCACCCACCAATACACACTTTTTTAATCATCTTTCAAAATTCCGTTAATCTATTTCGTGTGCCTCACTAGGCGGTGAATTCATATGCCGCTAGGTCTTGGTGATGATAGGACCGCTTCCGCCTGCAATCGCGTACCCAACAGGACCGCATCAGCCTGCAATCACATCCGTGACAGGACCGCTTCCGCCTACAATCACGTACGCGACAGGACCGCATCAGCCTACAATCACATTCGTGACAGGACCGCTTTCGCCTACAGTCATGTTAACGAGGGGTCTAGTTGAACCCAGACCCAATGTATACATTCCAACATGTGTTCGACGCATGTTGGCTCCTTTCCTTTAACTCATTCGTTACATTTTTCGTTCATCTCATTTAACACAACACAACGCCATGCTTAACACATCCTACTTACAAGTCTCATGATTAATATGAAATAATCCTATTAAATTTCTAAATAAGCCAAATGGGTCGTTCGATTCAACATGCACAATTCCATAAGTAAATAAATAAATAAAATGCATACAAAATGGTAAGTAACAATTTGACAATTTTCAAAAAACCCGTACCTTGTTGTCGTGCAATAGTTCACTCTTGCCTCTACGTTACTTCTTATTTCATAACTCGGATCTAAAACATGTAATATGCTTTCTAAATTAATATTTATACATGTTTCTATTTATCTGTTGCTAATCTTTGTGAATTATACAATCTGAATCTTATTCATAAGATGTCAGCAAAATATATTTTTACTGCTATATACAATCAGATACACGTATAATGGAATTATTTTTGGGCGAATACAATTCCTACAAATTATACAGCCATATATTTCTTACTATATATGTGATCATACGAACAGGATATAATTTATTTCTCATGAGAAATATGATTAAACTATGGATAAGTTTTTGGAATATTCTTTTTTGTAATAAAAATAGTTTTGGGATTATTGGCAAATAAATCATTAGAGTTATCGGTGAAAAATTACTATCAATAAAATAATACAATCTTTATAATAAAAATAATTTTAGGGTTATCGGTGAATAAACTCTCAGGATCTTCGGTGAAAAAGTTGCTATCAAATAAAATAGAAAATATAACTTACTTTATTTGATGTATCTCGGTGAAATTTTGAGAACAATTAAATTTAAAGGATCTTAACCAAATAATTACTATGTTATATTATATAACGTAAACTATACAATCTGTGATAAATTGTAACTATTAAAAAAATCATTCTTTAAATCAACTTATGATAATTTCTAACAATTCAAAATCTCCCGAAATAAAGATATTAATAATTTCACAAAAAGCCGAAATTCTATTTTTCCTAACAGGAATAAAATAAAATTAATAAATTCTAGTTTTCGAATTGTAGTATTATGATGGTAAGATTTGATAATAAATTAAATCTATATTCGAAATAAGTCAAGATACAATTAGTCATGATTTTGAATACAAGTATCAATATCTTTTCGAAACTTCTGTCAATCAGATTAAAACATAATTCATTTAAATTTACTTCGCACTTACAAAATAGAATTAAACTGCATAACCTAATTTCTCACGGAAAAACATAGGAATTAAAATATAGTCTAACCTTTAAGTTTCTGCGAAGAAGAGAGTAAAATCCGAAATTTTTATAAATATACAAAACTCAATTTTAATTTAATAATCTATACAAAACTCGGACGGATTTCGAAATCTACCCAAACCGGCAACAGAGTTGCCGGTTTCAGACCCCAGAACCGGCAGCAGGCTTGCCGGTTTCAGACCCCAGAACCGGCAGCAAGATTGCCGGTTTCAGAGCCCAGAACCGGCAACTATGTTGCAGATCCCAGAACCAAGAATCGTGCTGCCGGTTCAGCCTGCACCCGTATTCGGCAAACCCGCTGCCGGTTGTGGATTGCTATATATGCGTCCATCCTCACTCCCGCTTCTTGCTCTGCCGTCTTCGCTTCAAGAAGTAAGTTTTATTAATTAAAATTATATTAATTAATCTAATTAATATAGATTAATATTTAATTAATTATTTCAATTATTTTAATTCATTTTGAATAATGATTTTAATTAATTTTATTTTCAATGTTCAATTTTGATGTGAGTTATTTTATTAATAAAATTATATTAATTAATAATAATTAATATTTAATTAATTATTTTAATTCATTTTGAATAATGATTTTAAATTAATTTTATTTTCATCGTTCAATTTTGATGTGAGTTATTTTATTTTTTGTTTGTACATTGTTTATTAGTTAATTTTAATTTTAATTAATTTTGTAACGTTAATTTTTTTAAATGTTTGTTATCCAGATCAAACAAAAATCAAATATGATATGTGTGAAAGTCTTTGTTGGAGGAAACATCCAGTACAATGACGAAGGAGTCTTCTATAGTACTCGACCCAAATACTCGTTCCGGTAACTATTAATCATAACTTCGATTATCTCCAAAATGAAAATTTATAAACTGGTTGGGTTTACTGCTAGTGAAGCAAATATGGAAATCCAAGCCAGATTTAATATGTCTACTGATGGTCAGCGGGACTACCAATTGGTACCGATAACAAACCAGGTATCGTTCGAAATGATTTTAGGAATTGTTGCGTCATTCCCCCAAAGGATACCGGTTCTTGAGCTGTATGTAGAATTGGAACCGAATCATTCCGGTTTTAATTCTCAGTTGAATCTGAACAGTCAAGCCCCTGTAAACAGACAGATCCCAAAATCGAGATCCCGGCCAAGTACGAGTCGCAACCCTGAACCTATAACTGTTCAGACCCATAGGCCAGTAGAGGTACTTGATTATTCCCGTTTACCTGTCGATGCAATTAATGATGACAGTTTGGAAAGCGGGGATGAGATGATCTCAAATGAGTCAGCAGGGTCCGATGAAAATCTTTCACCGACTAGACAGACACAATCACATTCTGTGTCACAGTCCGGTAGACATTCTGTGTCACAGTCCCGCCAATCACAATACCCGTTTACTGGCCGAGAAAATATGACACATCCGGTAGACATTTTCAACGACACTTCGGGTTTTCGAGAAGCAGATGTCGATTTTTTCAACCGTACAACAAGAATTGTCGATAACCCAATAGCTGAAGGCCAAGTGTATGAGTCGAGAGAGGCTCTAAGAATAGCAGTTCAGGAGTTTCATATCCAAAAAAATTTTGAGTTTAGGACTCAAAGAAGCGAACCTAGACGTATGGTATGGATATGCAAAGATAAATTGTGCAAGTTCAAGTTATGTGCGAAACCTCAGGGTATCTCAGAATCTTGGATTATTTACAAACAAATAATTCCTCATGGATGCAGAGTACCGGCAACACATGAAGATCATGACCAGCTCACGGCAGAGATGGTTGCACGCGCCATTGATGGCACAGTGAGAAGGGATGTGTGCGCGAGTATAAATCATATCCGAGATGTCGTGAAAGCAACGTACCCAAAAGTGACGCCCAAGTACAACAAATTATGGCGAGGACATGAGCTCGCAATTGCAAACATTTATGGGAGTTGGGAGAACTCGTACAACCTGCTCATTCCGCTTTTGGAAGCTATAAAGAGAGGCACTCCCGAAACCAAGTATTGTGTGATGTCGACACCAATTGAGAATTCAAATGATAGACAATTCCTGTACGCGGCTTGGGCGTACGGGCCGTGTATTGCGGCAATACCTTTTATCCGACCAGTGATTAGTATTGATGCATGTTTCATGTCGGGACGGTATCAGGGACGGCTGCTGGTTGCATGTGGGTATGATGCCGAAAACCAGTTGCTTCCGTTGGCTTTCGCGATTGTGGAAAAAGAACACTGAGATACTTGGGGTTTTTTTATGAGATGGTTGCGGTTAGAAGTCATTGGAGATGGTCGATTCTTTTGTGTCATATCGGATAGACATTTGGCAATAAAATCCGTGTTCCAGGATCCACATCTCGGATGGTATGAGGATAGCGATCTATGTGTGCATCGATACTGTGCTCATCATGTTGCCGAGAACCTCTACAAGCATGTGGGGCGGAAGAGAGAGGTCAGTGATCGGTTCAAAATTGGAGTGAACAAGAAGAAACCTAGGAGGTTACAGGAGATGTTTGAGGACTTTCAAATTCGTTGCCCAGACGCTATTACGTATCTTAACAAGGTGGGTAGGAGAGACCCCGATGACGAGGACGAGCCTCCACGTCCTAGAGAAGTTGTTTCAAGCACATGATGGAGGTCACCGTTGGGGAATAATGAATCGTACCTTGCATTATCTGGGTCTCTCTCTCTGTCATTCTGAATTTCAAAAATCGTACCAAATTATTTTGTCAATTATTTCTTCTGAATCGTTCTACTAGTTCTAACTAATTCTAAACCATTTCGAAAACAATTTTGGTGATTTTCTGGTATTTTCTAACTAATTCTAAAAACTATTCTAAATAATTTCAAAGTTTTTCATAATATCAGGAACCATTCTATAATTTACCTAAATTTATTTTGGTATTTTCTAATTTAACTACAATTATTTTACTATTTTCTATTTTTTCTAAAATTATTTTGTCATTTTCTAATTTACTTTACATTATTTTGGTATTTCCTAATTATCTAAAATTATTTTAACATTTTCTAATTATTTAATTTTTTTTAGACATTTTCTAATTTTCTAAAAAAATTAGACATTTTCTAATTTTCTAAAAAAAATTAAGCCATTCTCTAATTATCTAAAAAAATTAAGATATTTTCTAATTATCTAAAAAAAAATTAAATATTAAACTAATTTTACTAATCTATCTTAAATTTAAACTAATCTAACTTAAATAATTTAAATAAAAAATAAATATAAAAAAAAATTTACCTGATGGATGGAGACGGTGAAGAATAGATGAGGAGTGGGAGAAAGGGACGCACGCAGGGGTCTTTATAGCCGAATCCAGAACCGGCAACTGTGTTGCCGGTTTTGGAGCCTGGAACCGGCAACTGTGCTGCCGGTTCTGGGATCTGCAACACAGTTGCCGGTTTTGGGATATTGAAACCGGTAACAAGGGTGCCGGTTCTGGGGTCTCAAACCGGCAACTCTGTTGCCGGTTTGGGTAGATTTCGAAATCCGCTCGGATTTTGTATAGATTATTAAATTAAAATTGAGTTTTGTATATTTATAAAAATTTCGGGAGTAAAATGGTACCGGAGGGATTTCAATTGTATATAATAGCAGTTTTTCTTTTTATAATGGAAAGGGTGACCAATTATATAGGCATACAGTTAATTTGAAGAGATGCCTCTTTTGAAAATCACCGACTATAGTTTTAGATCTGTCCAAAATCGTTACTTTAATATTGGGCCTTGCAATTTCAGATGGCCTATTATATATTGGAGACTATATATATTATTTCAATCTTTGTTGGTTTTCGGAGTATACTTCTAATCAAGGTTTTAATTATTATTCTTAGTAAATTAAGCTACTTGATTAAGATATATATATAATTATCAACCTTGTATTTTAATTTACGTGGCGTTACACTATGTAATATTTATAATAATCGTTTAGTTCTCTCTTGATTATTTATGATAATAACTATACAAAAGTTGACGTGACGGGATGTTACAAAACTAAAAGTAGAATTTTCAAGATCTGAATAAAATTTGAAAGTAATATTTTAAATTCCTTCAATCTTATACTTTAATATAGATATTACAACTTTATTCTGTGTATCTCAAAGAAATCAAAGAAATTATCATTTAAATTTCTGATGAATAGAATACACTATTCACAATTATAAAATTACTTTATCGAATTTAATATCACACTCATAAATTTGACTAATTAGAAAATACGCTTAAAAACAGTACTTCATATGATCCGGATAACTCTATTTGAACTTGAGTTATTTTAATTAATTTCTAACTATCTGAATGTCATGAAAATTTATCCTAACAATATTTCCTATCTGGAGAGAAATGATGAATATCTAAAATTTTTGTGTAATTTAAATGGACGGATAGTTAGATAATTTGCTACTTTTAATTTATTTTTAGGACTTTATATTATAAGTTTGCATTTATATTATAAGTTTGCAGTAATTTTTTTATTTACTAATAATATGTCATGCACGGACACCATACTAGTAGAATGAATATTTATGTTTTGTCGTGATAAGTGATTCTGCTGTTGATATTTGAGCTCAGCTATAAAATATAGTTTTTTAAAAATAATTATTGTCTTTTGCTCTTACCAAATCTAGAATCATAAAAAAAATTAATTAAAGCCCAACTAAACTAAGATGCACAGAACAGGGTAGTTACATCACATGGCCGCTCCCATCCGAAATTTTATTAATAAGAATATCAATAAAAAAAAATATCGGTTTTGGAAAAGATTTTACGTAGAATTTAAAAAGTGGAAAAATCGTAATTGTTTACAACGGTCTAATTAGAGAAATATGATTAGCGCTAATTAACGCTAGAAAAAAAAAAAAAACTGTAGTTGAAAAAAAAAAACTACTGTAGTTGGCCGTTATTGTCCATAACTGCCAGCTACAATATATTTTTTTTTTAAAACGCGTTAATTAGCGATAATCTAATTTCGCTAATCAGATCGTTCTAAACAATTACGAATTTTTCAATTTTCAAATTCTATGCAAAATCTTTTCCAAAACCGATATTTTATTTATTTATATTTTATTAATAAAAAATTCGGCGCTCCCATGGGTTATTGGTCAAGCGAATAAAGACCATTTCAATTTGATTCATTCCGCTGCTCATTCTAATATTTTTTTTGTGTCCAGGGCAAGTGGGCAACTCAGCAACTGTGACAATAAAATATAAATTAATGGTGTGGAAACAGGCATGATAAAGTGTTTTTCCCCTTGGTTAGCTTAGCTCGTGATTCCCGTACGGATGTCAATCACACGTTTTTACCTGTATATTCGATTTTCATTTGTATTGTGTTTAATAACATAGATACGATCAATTTTTTTTATTTAATTTATCAGATATGAATGTAGATATTTTTTTTTAACATAATATGTAAGGGTGCGAATAAAAATTATTTCTTACCAATTATCTAATACAGTAATAATGAGTTATGCTAGTATAATATCAATGTCATTTCGGTCTATATAACACTAACTTCAAAACCTATCAAATCGGCTTTCAAACAGTGAACTCAAACCGTTTAAACCGATCTACTTCATTAGTTGTGTATTTATATAAAAATTTATAATTTTTTGAATTTATTTAGTATCAAGTCAAGTGGTCAAATGTAGAAATTTTTAAGTTAATTTTAATACATTCATTTTTCAATATTTTTGACCGCTTAATTTAGTACTAAAATAACTCGAAAAAATATAAATTTTACATGTAAACACATCACTCGTACAATAAATCAGTTTGAACGGATTGAATTTGTCATTTGAAGTCTATCCAATCAGTTTTTAAGTTAGTGTCATATGACACTGATGTCATACTAGTTGGACTCAGTAATAATTAAAATAAAAAGTAATATTTATAGATATATATTTATATGGAGATGATAAATAATATGATAAAATTTTATTTGAGTCGTGACTCTTGTATAGTTAATTATTTATTTAATGATATTTTTTTACTCTCAGTATCTAATAAGACAGCTAGGTAAGTCTTTTTTTTTGTTTAGCTTATCGGTACCCGGCATTTTTTATTAATAACCATAAAATTAAATAAAGTAATATTATTATCAAAATATTTTTCACTCATAACCAAACCGTCCCCCAGGGGGGCGGTTTACCCTTGATACCAGACCGCCCCACTGAGGGGCGGTTTACCCTGGGCACAAAAACGCCCTCCCAGGGGGCGGTTTGCACTGGCTGGCCTATATTAGGTTGTTTTCTCTCTCCTGTCTAACCATAATTCACACAATCTTCTTCTTTTAATCCATCCTGCTCTCAAACAGTGATCCGAGGCGATTTTAAGGCGATTCTGAGGCAATTGCGATCAACAGTGCGCTCAACAGTGACCGAGGTATATATATTTTTTAAATTAATTTTTTAAAATGTTTGGAATTTAAGAAATAAACAACAAACTGATATTCAATGACGAATTTATTTTGTAATGTTAGAAATAAACAAAAAATATTCATTGCATTGTACTTCGGTGGAAAACTCACGAAAGGGGAGTTCGGATGCCAATACTCGAAAGATGCGGCTTACGGCTTCCAGGTTGATGCCAATACTTCAATTTATGAAATAAAGGAAGAAATATTGCAAAAAACCAGTTGGGACCGTACCCGCTTTACCGTAAAAATCAGTATCTGAATTAACAACCAACTGGCTGGTGCCAAACCTTACTATGTAAAATATCCTATAGTAGAGCCGGATATATGGACAGTTATGTACGGGTTTTTTGAGTCCAGTTCAATCCCGATAATAGACCTATTTTGTAAAAAAAATTCGATTCAACCAGCTAGTGCCGGGGTAGGACCTTCTACCTAGAACAATTTGGACACTGGGGCCGGACCTTCTACCCATAACAACTTGAACACCGGGACTGGACCTTCTACAAAGCACAACTTGGACACCGGGACTGGACCTTATGTCTAGAATTATTTCTCAAATTATGATAACCCAGGATATGACAATGATGCCAATGATTATGGGTATGATCACAACTAGAATGTGACCTCACCTCCTCGTGAACCTGTGAGACGAAATAGGTATTTGCAAGTACCTAAGCGCAATGTTACAAAACCTGATAATTATTACACACTGATACATTAGAATTACTAAATAATTATTACACACTGATACATTAGCCCCAACTAAATAATTATTACAGACCTTCCAATAATACTACTACTGAGAACCAGTATCGAAGGTACAAGGAACAAAATCATTGTCTGAGTTTGGTTCAGTTGCAACAGACGAAGAGACAGTCTTATCAGCATTTTTCTTTCTTTTGATATCGCCGATACGAGTCGTAGTAGACGAAGAGACCGTCTTACCAGCATTTTTCTTTGTAGGTAATGAGTTTGGTTTTTGGTAAAGGCTTTCCTCAAAATCATCATCGTCATTGACTGGAATTGACCTACGGTATGCTAAATCTTTTTTACAGATACAGTCATTTCCAGTACAATTACTAAACCAGGGCTTAGATTTCAGTTTTCCACCACCGGACGATTGATTTGGTGTGTTTTTGCTCATCGTTTTCAACTAAAAAAACAAACATCATAAACAACATATAAAATAATAAGGTTTCAAATTTGGAGGATGGATTAAACAATTTATAATATTTTTTGTTTATATTTGAAATTTCCAACATGTTTCTAAAAATTAATTTTAAAAAAAATATACCTCGGTCACTGTTGAGCGCAATCGCCTCAGAATCGCCTAAAAAATTGTCTCGTAGCACTGTTTGAGAGTAGAAGTCAGTTTGGAAGAAGAGTGAGTTAATTATTGTGACTTAGGAGAGACAAAATGATCATTTTATACACAAAATACAAATATATATATATATATATATATAGTAAACCGCCCTCCGGGAGGCGGTTTGTTCTGAAGGCTAGACCACCCCATGAGGGGGCAGGTTGGTCTCTACAGTAGACCGCCCCATAGAGGGGCGGTTTGGTTATGAGTGAAAAGAAATTTGAATATTGGTTATTAATATTACTTTATTTAATTATTTGGTTATTAATAAAAATGCCGGTATCAGTACTAGTAAGAATAATTTTTTTCCGTTAACATATACGGAGACTGTCTCAAATATAAATGGTTCCCTCTCCTATTTTTTTTTTTTAGAGAAAAATGATGTGAGATCCATCATCATCCGTACGTGTTTAATTATATAAATGCGATCCATTTTTCAATGTAAATATTCACTGCTGGACAAATGATAGACAGATTAAGATTTAGTATATTTAATTGAGTTTATTCTCATCCAAACAATTCACTGTAGCTTAAAATATCAAAGAATCTCAAACTAGAAATTTAGATAGGTAAAATTTTCAAGAGTGAGGCTTTGGTAATGTGCATATTACTTATTAATATCTTTATTTTTAAAATTCAAACAGTGGATTCAAACTATTAAATATGATTACCAAATAATAATGTACTTGCTAACTAAATTCTACAATTTTTTATGATTTTTTTACTATATCTTTAGATAGGTATAAAATTACTTATTTTGGATGGTCCAAAATTTTCAAATCAAGTCATGAATTTCTACCTCTATGAAAAACTATTTAATTTTTTTTTAAATATAAAATTTGGTGTAAGTATGCTTTCATATGAAGATCATGTTGAATGGTTCAACTGGACGGTTTGATTTGAAAAATATAGATATAAATCCATAGCACGGGTCGCTGTGTAATATGCATATCACCATAGCCTCACTTGACTTTTAATATGTATATAATGCTAAAAATATATAATTAAATTTTTTTAATAGGCATTTATTCAATTTCGCCATTAATTTTTGTTCTGGATTACAATTAAATGGTAGGCGATTAATTAAAATTCAATCTAAATCATCGAGGTTTCAATGGGTAAAGAATTTATCAGAGTAGTTTTGGCTTCATGCAACACACAAACTATAGAATCAAAACAATACTGAATATAATTTGTCTGCTGAATGAAGTCAAAACTACCCTGTGAAATCAAATCTTTATCCGATTTCAATTTCTGGTGGATAATTCAATGGAAGGTTTAATTTATTTCTTAACACAAAAATTATATATATATATATATATATTTAAGCCAACTTCTCAAATAATAAGCACCCTATAGGACTGCCAACTAAGTTGCAGTTGTTAAATTCAGTCATGGGTTGACACAATAATTGCAAATTTACAAATAAATAAAAAGAAAATTGAACGTGAGGATCAGTACAAGAGGCTCCTCAACCGATCTTCAATTAGAAAAATTAATAAGCTGCTTACCAATCAATAATTAGGTACTTATTTCAACAAATTTTACCTAATGTCACACGTACAGGTTATATATATTGATGATGTCTTAAAATATTACAAACTCATACTTTTTATTTATATTTAAAATTTAAAATTATTAATCTTGTTCATATTATAAGAGATAATTTTACATAAAATTTTATAATTTTTTAAATTTTATTTATACTACAAATGTTATCCGAGTGCCAAATCTTTCCATAATTTGGCACGTTTGCAAAACCTAGGAATCTCTTGATTAATTTCTTTTGGGTGTTTCCAAAGGTACTTATCACTTATTACTTGATGTTTTGTGGGTCCAGGAAACAAGCTTGATTTTTGGAGAGATTTGAATTTATGAGTAGGTTCCTTTGTTTATATGTATATATGTCAGATGTGAGACATCTATATGAATTATGAACTTGCACTCTTACAGTCAACAAATAACTGACACTGTTAATTTTGTTTGGCTGGTGTGATGGAGCCACATGGTTTCAGGGGATGCATGTTACTTGTTATTGTTATTCTCTAATATTCCAAAAAAATATTTTAAAAATATGTTTATGTTACTGTATTTTTTTTTTTTTTTTGTAAAAATATGCTTGCTATTCAACTAATTTTGAAGTTATGATCATTCTAATTTTTTTGTTCCATCTTTCACTCTTGTGTTATCTAATTTAATTTTAATTAATGATTTGATCCTATCTCTTCTTGGTTTGTTCTTCGTTTCTCCTCGATCGATCTCGATCTACAGGAACGAAGGCGTAATATTTAATATATGATGAGACAAAATTTTAAGATAAAACATAAAATTTTCATCTTTCTAAATGTCAAAGTTTATTTTTATAATTTGTTACAAGAAAATCATAGGAATAAAATTATATTTTCAGAACCTTTTTAAGTGAGATCCGTAGCAAGTGCTACCTTCTAAGCGCATGTGGTTGAAAACATCAACCATAAGGGGTAGGAGATAGAAAAATAATATATGAAGTTACATTATCATCCTCCTTTATAAAATAAAATTATACTGTACTTATTTATTGAGTCCTTGCCTCTAACATCAATCATTCATAGTTTCATACCATACGAACATTGAATAATTTACTCATAAAGGTACATCAACTTAGATAGCTTAGATCGATGGAACAAGAAATTGCCTTATAATTAAAAAAAAAAGAAGAAGCCCAAGTTGGTATTTTATGTCATTTGGAAAAAAAAAAAGTTAACTGGCATTTTATTTCATTTATATTTATTTTAGTATATTTTGTTGATAGGTAAACTACTGCCTATTGTACATTTAAAGAAAAAAAAAATGTAAGATACATTGAAGTCAAAACATATGGGACAATTGGGTGCCAACTCATATGCAAATTAAAACATGCATCTCCTCACATGGAATTGGAAGAGAAGTTCATCAAACAAGCCAGTGGCACGTACTATTTTTTAATATAATATTAGACAAAATGACAAATATTTATACTGTAGCAAATCACATGTTCTATATAATAATCGACATGCAGCCCAGTTATCATTAATATCATCCAGATCAACCAACTTATCCATGATTGAAGGTACCAAAAAATATTAACAAAGAAAACTGACACCAAATATATAGCAATTTATATATGCAACTTGATTAAACCCTGCTTTGAATTACATATTTAAATTATACTTGCAACCATGGTACTTCAACTCATTGAATTAGTAAGATGTTGCCAGAAAGTTATCTTTCATTGTATAAAATCAACTTGCTGCTGAGGAAATTATGCCTGCTCAGACTTTTTTTTTGTTAAATAATTCCCGCATAGACATAGACGACTTACTGTATATAAGTCTACAGCGAAATGTAAGATTTCACATGCATGAAGGTACTAACAAAGGCATACCTATCCTCCTCATAAGTAGAACATTAATGAATTTAACTTATTAATTTCTTCGTAAATTTTCACATTAATAATTGGTGCTCATTAGAATCAATTTTTGGTCTAGTGACAAGTACAATATTTCTTGTGTAAAAAATCGTAGGTTTTAAATCTTTATGCATGAGATCAGGTTGGTTCTCAAGATTTTGAGATCCGGAGTGAGAGAAAAATTTGGGCTCTCTATATGTACAATTTTTTTTTTATGAGACTGGCTAATAGCTTCCATAAATACTTCAACATCATATGCTTATAAATTATTTTTGTATTTTCAAAGTCCAAACAGTCTATCTGAACTATGTAACATGATATCCATATTAATTAAAACATGCTTAGAGACCAAATTTTACATTTTTTAATTTAT
Organism: Carex cristatella; assembly: GCA_024447775.1. NCBI lineage: Eukaryota > Viridiplantae > Streptophyta > Magnoliopsida > Poales > Cyperaceae > Carex > Carex cristatella. The sequence continues at coordinate 8,287,657 of JAJHPF010000016.1, forward strand.
TTTTTTACTATTTTTTAAGATAGATAGAAATTCTATTGATTCAGAAGATTCTGGACCATAAAAAAAATAATGATTTTGTACCTACCATAAAAAAATAAAAAAATATAAAAAAAATATAAAATTTGGTCTCCAAGCACGTTTTAATATGGATATCATGTTGAATGGTTTGGATCGACTATTTAGATTTTTAAAACACAAAAACAACTTATAAGTATATGGTGTTGAAGTATACTAATGAAAGCGTATTATCCGGTTTCATTTTTTAATGATATGCCAACAGATCATACCTATTTATAGAAAAGTTTGAGCCATTTATATATACAAAATTTAAGCTCTATATTGTATATATTTTTTAAAATATATAGATTTTTTTATATATATACGAAATATTTTTTTAGGCCCTTTCAAATTTGAGGCTCGGGGCGGTCGCCCTACACCAGGGCCAGTCTTACATGAGAGATCTCTCATAAATATTAAATTAATTAAGTGACTCACTTTTAACTTAAAAAATAATTAGTGCTTATACAAGTGATATGCTAATTACGAAGACGGAACCGGAAAACAAAATTAAAATTGGAGGAGGTGAATAACTAGTAGTGGAATATCAATTTTCAAGGAAGGAAAAATAACATTTGTATTTAAAAAAGAGTATAATGTCTAAAGAAGAAAAATTAATTTACAAATTTATAACGGGTCGGACCTGTCCGTGCTTAGGGATGCAAATATCATATAGTTATAAAATCACATTAGTATCTATTTTTATTTTTCTAATACAGTTACAGATTAATTAGATATTGAACGGATACAGTTACATATAATATATTAAACATATACAATCTCAATCAGTGAGAAAAAGTGTATACGGTGAATACGATTCCTAGCAAAATTAACATATTATTTGTCTCATTAGAAAATAAAAATAACATAAAATACAAATATAATTTGAATATTCGATCATTATGGTGAATTTATTTTTTCTCATGTTAAATTTGATATGTCATTCAAAATATATGTCTCCATAGCAAAAGTTATATATCACTAACATAATCATATCTTTAATTAAAAAAATATGAAGCATGTATCTCTCTAAACATATATGATTTTAAAACAGACAAATTTTCAAAAAAAAAATTAAATAGGAATATAGATAATTATTCATATTTGTATTAATTAGTATCCGCATAAATAAATATTGAAAAGCTTATTAACGTACATATACAAATAATTATCTATATTCATATACAAATTTGCTTTAAAATTAAAAGTGTATATGTATTCGAATATCTGAATTTACAAATATTCGAATACATGCAGATTCAGAGTTTCAGACACAGACATGCATATAATTAATATAACTGATCCGTACATTTGCACCGTTAATATATATGCTTATCGAATGAGTATCTAATTAATGACTACATATTTACGGTTAATTAATGTATATGCTTGATTTAATTATTTTATCCTAAGTTAGGAAAGATTTTTTGTCATGGGCTATATATTTCTGATGCACCGTGACACGTTATACAGGCCGGGAGTCGTGACAATATGTTTGGTACCGATCGAGTGTTCAAACTATTAGGCGCATTAATTTTATATTGTTTTTCCTTTTATTTTCGGCCGGACATTTTCAATCGGTTAAAGTACCTATCATAAGAAAATATTAAAGAAAGGGTTCCAAGGACCAATGTCCAAGGATATATTAGAGGAGATAACTTTTTTTTTTCTTCTTCTAATTATTGGAATAATTATCATCCACAAAATCGTATTCAAACACATTTTCTTAACATCTCTGACGTCAAAGATTTTAAAATGTTAACTGATGGCACAGGAGGAATTTATCCATACTGCCAAATTTTTTTGTTTTCTTTTTTCCATTTGGATTTTCTATAACAATTTCTAATGAGCTTTTCAGAAAATTAAATACAGGCCATAACAAAATAAGAGAGAAGTACTAATTTCATGACATAAATTTGTAGAATGGAGTAACATGAATCATGGCTTTTCCCTCTACTCTAATTTTCTACAACAGAATTTAGTGAAGTTTAAAGAATGAAATTCAAACCTACCACAAACAATTAAATGGTAATGGATTTAAAAACATGACACTTCTCAAATCTCATACAATTAATCATTCTTTGTAAAAATAATATTTTGGTTTGAATTATTAAATAACATCATCATTTTATTATGATTTGATTTTATGCCTGTGGAATACATGTTATTACAAATTTGGTTAATATTTGTGAATTATAAGCCATGCTATGAGTATTTGCTTTGTGATGTTTAGGAAATCAAATTTGTACTAGCTCGGTTCAAGTTTGGAAAATAAATTTATACATATTTTAAGTTCAACGGAACAAGTTTTTACACAGTCACACTTGATAAAACAAATTTGAACTTGATTCACACTATAAACCAAATTAACCTATACATATATATGTTCCACGCTTGATAGAATAAGCATAAACTCTATTACAAACGTGATTAGTCGTGTATGAATCATGTAAACATTTATTCTTTCCAGTGTGAACCAATAGTTTTATATTTAATTTCTTGGGTTCTTTTTTCAATACAAGTAAAGTTGTGTGCAAAATGTGAACAATTGTTTCATGAATATACAATTTTCAGTGGACCGAATTGTTTTTTTTTTAAACTTTGTCAGTAGCTGCCAAATATAATTTTTATTAATTAAACATAAATTATATTCATCAGGATATAACACAAATATAACTCAAAAGTATTTTATCGTGTATATCATTTGAAAGAGAAAATTTAGTAGAATACATTCGTAATTTAGATTTGCAAAATTCCTGACAGTTCGTCAGAAAAATTGACAAGAATAATCGGAGGAAAAAAATAGTGAGTGAAAGAAAATTTTCATTTTTTTTGCATGGAGACAAATTGAGGGAAAAAATAGTTGTCACTATTAAGACTTGTAAAATACTATTAAGAATGTAATATTCAGCATTGATTTTTTTTAATCTGACAATATTCTTCAATACGGTAGGGATTATAATTATTGTCTAACCGTTTGACTATGAAAAATTGTAGTTAGATAAGTACTGTTATCACGTCCCATGAAAATTTCTCTAGCTTAAAAAACATTTATAAAAAAAACAGCCATGATGATTGTGTGTTGAGCAATGCAAAAATTTTCCTACATGAAATGCAAAGCTGAGTGATGATATTAACACACGATTTTTTTAATTGAACACAACAGCTTCAGAATTTTTAATTTTATTGACATTTTTACCCTTCTTATATATATATCAATTTTTCAACTGTCATTTTGGTTCTCATAGATTATTCAATCTTCTAGTACAATGATCATTTATTAGTTACTATATATATATATATATATATATATTCTTTATTGTTAAATTTTTATTTAATTTGAAAAAACAATAACAAAGGAAAAAGTAATCCGTGTACCAATTTAGAAATAAATCAGATGTTATAGGAAACTGTTATTCTAATCTCAACCATTCAAAATTTTCAATGTGCAAATCTCAAAAAACAGACTTTTACATGCGTGAATCTCAACAAAGAATAATAGTTGGGATCAAATAACAAGTTCATGTTATTCCAATCAAGATTTATTTTCTGTATCTTATGATGTACATCAATGATTTTATTTTTAATTAAATATGTATTTTGATCCTCGTCTGTTTGAATATATTTAGTGTAGTATAAGAAGTGTAACACTAAATTGTACTATATTATCATTTTGTTTAACAAATTCAACATGATTATTTTTCTTACTGTATTATTACAGCATAGACAAATTTCAAATAACACCAATTGAAAAGAAAAAAAGAACTGCAATAAAAGCATATAATTATTATTACAATGGAGCTTTTTTGTCTGAAAATAATGAATTGAGAAGTTGCGGGATAAAAATAACTAATAAGGTACATGTTTTCTTCACCTAATACTTTTTTTTTCAAAGAATAGAAATAATAAAACGAAAAACCCATTTTTTATATGGGGAAAAATCATTCTATCAAACAATTTTTTTGCTTATAATATTTTTTTCGAGTTTAATTTCAAATAGTAGAACTTTTAGTGTCTTTTTTTTTGTTGAACTACAGTAATTTATTTGAATATAGTTTGTACTTTTTTTTTCACAACTCAATAATATAAAATTGGTACGAACCATCTAATGCATATAAGTAATAAACTAACAATAAACAAATAAATAGTGACATATGATGCAAGGAATGGCATATTTGATGTTGCAAATCCAACTAAATTGATTAAAGTTACTAAAATATAATATGTTTTTTTCTCGATTGCTTAGTAAATTTAAAAAAAAAAAATCAAACATTCCCTACAGGTTCTTGAAGATTTCATTAATTATGAAAATAAAATAAATAAGTAATGGCCATCTATATATAAAGAAAGTGTATTTTAAATAAGATATGGCATTTAAAGAGTAATTAATTAAGCAAGGACAAATCTGTCCATACAAGTAAAATATTTAAATTTGTTGTGTTAATAAAAACATTGGTTGTGTTAGTATCATCACCCTGCAAAGCTTTTAGTACATGAGGTTCCTACCACATGCAGATCTCTTCAATTGAAAGGAACCATTTTTTTATACTTTGACAGCCAGAAGATTTTTTTTTTCCGAAAATGAAATGCACAATTTAATTGTTTCTATTTGCGCCTTCAATTTTCGCAAAATGATAATAATTTCCCACGAACGACCGTTAGCAATTCTATGAAAGAAAATCAAAATAAGTTCCAAGATAGAATTACCAGAGTAGAACTACGATGTTCATAAGCTCACTAAATTTCTTTGTGAACCTAACTAGAATGCTTATCGGATTGGTTTCAAACAATACATTCAAACTGTTGAAATCGATTTATTTCATGAGTGATGTGTTTAATTACACATCAAATTTATAATTTTTCAAACTAATTTAGTATAAAGTCAAGTGGTAAAAAAATAATGAAAAATAAAAGTCTTAAAATTAACTTATAAATCATTTTTTTTTTACTGTTCGATTTTATACTAAATTAGTTTGAAATTAAAGCTATAAATTTGACGTGTAAACGCATTACTTGTGAAGTAAATCGGTTTCAACAGTTTGTATGTGTTGTTTGAAGCCAATCCAATAAAATTTTGAGTTAAGCTCACAAAAGAGGTTGATGAGCTTAAGAACACATTAGTTCTACTCTAATTACCAATCTAAAATGCGCGTTCTTCAAAGATATTACCAAACTCCTATTTGTAGCAGATTGGCTTCACGTTTTGCACGTTTTTGTCATGTTTCCACATTGTCTCCAAGTTTCCAAAGCACTTGCTTATATTATGGATTTATAAAACTTTCCTGTAAGGGTCATAGTAAACAAAATATGAGGGTCATAAAATTAAAAAATAAAATTAAAAATAAACACACACACATACATGTAGGTTGGCTAATATCAACACATTTGTTCCTAGACCATGGAACAAACGCTTCGGTTTTTACATTTTCAAAGTTGAAACAGTCGATCCAAATAGTTTAATATTCAATCTATATTAAAATGTGCTTGGAGACCAAATTTTATATTTTTTTTGAATTTTTTTACTATTTATTAAGTCATTTTCAAAATCGATATTTTCAATGATCCAAAATTTTTTTACTGTTTATTAAAATCAGCAATTTTAAAACTAACTTAATAAATTGTTAACAAATTTAAAAAAAAATGTAAAATTTGGTTGCCAAGCAAATTTTATATAGAGATCATATTTAATAGTTTGGACGAACAATTTTGACTTTGAAAATTGAAAAACTAATTAGTTGCACCACGACTCCGGAACAAACGTTTTGCTATTAGCCAATCTATATATACACACACACACATTAGTAAATATGAGGGTCATAGTAAACAAAATTTATGACAAGTTCAGAGTCTAATATAGTGCTGGAAATCTAGCATTGTGAATTTGAATGTAATAGTTAGTGTGATGTGAAACTTTGAACGTGTTTGTCTTGAGATCGTGCAATCAAATTCCCTTTAAAAATCCAATGCCAGCTGGGGAGGAGTTTGGAGACAATTAAACTGAAATTCTGAAAGAGATCCGGTGCCGTTGAGGATACTATTCCAATGTCAACAGTCAACACCCCTTGAGCTAGGTAGGACCCAAGCCCCACTTAATTAACTAATTCAAAAACCTCTCAAATTCCTCTATTTAAAGCAGCCTTCACTTGATCTCTTTTATACATAACACATTATCATTTCCATCTCTAACAAGGAACCTCCTAATCCTATTCCATCGGTACGTTCTCTTTGACATAACATATATCGACCATTAATTTCTCCTCTCCTCTCGATCGGCTTTACTATGGAGAGTGGCAACAACAATGGTGCATTGCCTTTGAAATCGCTCAACCACATCTCAGTCTTATGCCGATCGGTGGAGAAGTCCCTTGACTTTTATAAGAATGTTCTTGGCTTCATACAAGTTATGCGCCCCGGCTCCCTTGATTTCGATGGCGCTTGGTACGTTCTTCTGCACGCTTTATGTTTGCTTAATTTACCCTTGGTTTTTTTATAAGAAAAAGAATAAAGTTATATATCGTACGTGCTTGATCTATAATTCTATATATACACAACCTAGCTAGCTATATGTAAACTCATAAAAAAAAAAAAAAGATTACAAATTCTGCTAGTTAGCATGCAATTGCATAAAGAATCAAATGAAACCCCATTAGTGGTTCTTATTTGCTTGTTTGTATCTATTTAATCCAAGTTTTCATTGGAAGGGGCAACATTATTGAAACAATTTGGCCATACATTTTTACAGATATATTGAAATTTCTACAATAAACCACCAGGGCCAGTGACCAATGAAAACAAAGATAATAAATCAAGTTTGTATACATTGAAAGCAACTTTCCACATGGTTATTTATCCAAAAAAAGAAAGAAAATAATAAGTGATCATAAAGGGAAATTAAAAGGAAAAGCCAAATCGATAGTTTGCTATTAAAGAAGTCAAGGTAGCCTGAGAATTTGTGTATTGGAGACCAACATTGTTTAATTTGATCTTCATAAATAACAGGTTATTCAACTACGGGGTCGGGATTCACCTCTTAAAATCAAACGACCTGGAGCAATTGCCAAAAAAGAGAGAGATAAATCCTAAAGATAATCATATTTCTTTTCAGGTAAATACAACAATATTTCATTTTTTTTTTTCCCAATGTGCACTGTTTATATGCCAAAATTTTTACCTACATATTATTGGAAATATCATATCAGAACTACAAACTACATTGAATTAGCTACAACCTTTTCAGTAGGAAAGAGTAGATAGTTTACCTTTACCACACTAGGAAACAAAAACGGTGTGAAACATTCCACCCCTTCCATTTCTGCATCTATTGACCTAATCAGAGGGAAAAAAAAAACAGAGAAAAGAGAAAATAGAAAAGATTGACTTGATCAACTTAAAATAAATGGAAGGTAAACTCTCAATTATTAATCACTCATTTCTTTCATATTTTCAAATTTATACAGTGTGAGAGTATGTATTTTGTTGAGAAGCGACTAAAGGAGCTGGACATACCATACGTCAAATGTCTCGTTGAAGAAAGCGGCATATTTGTTGACCAACTATTCTTCCATGATCCTGATGGTTTCATGATTGAGATATGCAACTGTGAAAACATTCCCATGATACCGCTTGTGATTGGTGATCCGGTGGCTAAGGTTTGCCAGAGGGCAAACTTTGTGAAAATTCAGCAGCAGCAGCAATCAGCAGCAAGTTGTGAGTTCTTGCCGAAAGCTGTGTTTGTCAGTGAGGAGCCTCAGATCAATTGCGCCTGAGTGCAGAGATTTAATTCAATTTGCTTGTGAGTAGCATGTAGCAATATTGTAAAATGAGAGGTAAATTTTGCTGAAAATTCATTGTGCGTGAATATTTATTTTGAATGTAATTTGTTTCTGAAATATTTAATTAATTAAGATTCTTTCAAGTTTTCTGTTTGTACTACTGTTTCTTGTTGTTGTTTTGGTGATTGCTTAAAAGTTAAAATATTATGAGAAAGCAGGACATGGAACAATCAACTTTGAAGTTTATTTTATTCTGGTACTTTACTATATGTAAATGCATTATTTGTCTTACGGGAAAAAAAAAAGACATTATATAAGGGTATAACAAGTATATAAAAAAAAAGTTTCTCAGCCCTCAATAATTTTGAAAGTCAGGCCATGTATAACAAAAGATTAGAACAGAGGTTAAAGCTACGGCCGGACTTCAAAGTTTGGCCAGAGAACTATACATAGAAGGATTTTTCAAGTAGTTTTTTTTTTTCCCAAAATTTTCCAATTTGAATTCAAATTTGTTAGTATATAAATTTATTTGTGTAACATAAAAGTTTATGGTAGCCCTTTCTGATAAATTAAACCACCCCGCTCAGAGTTCCAGACTGTCAGCTCAGTTGTAAGTACTGCTTGTTAAATTCAATCATGGATTGACATATCGCAATGTACAACTAAATAGAGAGAAAAACTGAACCGGGAGATCAGTACAAAGAGAGAGAAATAAATCTGCTGTTATTCCATGGGAATAACATGAACTGTTATTCTGATCTCAACCGTTGGTCTTCATTGAGATCCATACATGAAAAACTTATTTTGTTGAGATTTGTGCATGAAAAAGTTTGAACGGTTAGGATCGGAATAACATCTGGTTCCTGCTAGTCCCAAGTAATAACGGAAGATTTATTTCCCAAAGAGATTAATTGTTGCAACAGAACATTGCAAACTCACTTTACTATTTATATTATAAATTTTAAAATTCAAATATCTTATTTAAATATTAAAATTTTGTTCTCATTCATAAAAGATGAGTGCACATAAAATTTTATAATTTTTAAAATTTATTTATTCTAGAAGTGTTATTCCTCGTACCTAATCTTTTTTGGAAAATCTAGGAATCTTTTGATTTCGGTCTTTTGGGCTTTTCCAAAAGGGCCTTCTAACTTATATTTTGTGGGTCCAAGAAGCAACCTTCATTTAAAGAATGAAGGGGGACATTAGCATTTATGAGTAGGCCCCTTCGGCTTACAAAATTGATTTTTTTTTTTTTTTTATTCATAGAAATTAATAACAAATGAGAGAGATAACTCTCATTATGCTCATAAATATATCAGAATCATTAATTGCCCAATCTAAAGTTTAGATCGGGATCGATGCCTCCTATCCAAACCAATTTGTTTTTTGTTCTTGATTTGCTGGCCAGATTCTCTGTATCCAGTTTGACTAAATGAAGAGAGGAAATTAAAAGAAAAACTCAATAAGATAATGAACTCCATAATTCCATCCATGTACCTTAATTGTGTTGGTATAATGTTGTTAATATTATATGAAATTGCACTGATCTTTCAGGGACAATTAATGGACTTCATAATTCCATGTCAGGTACCACCTGACACTCTCAATTTGAATAATATTTCTATGTTATATGAAATTGCACCGATCAATATCGTCATAATGGATACAGATAATTCGGCCAACAGAAAAAAAAAAAACAAATTTGGTTCTAGACAGAACATTGTTCTCCATTCAAAGTTTGAATCGGAATCAATGCTTCGACCCATTAAAACCTAAGCTTGTGGCTCATGCTCCAAAACATAATTCTCAAAGTAGACAATCTAATGCTGAAAGGATGGACAATGGTCAACAGGTGCTGCCTATGCACAAGGGCACTGGAAATAGCTAGACACCTATTCCAAGAGTGCCAGTACACAGCTCAGGTTCGAAGTCGGGTGTAGAGGAGTATGTCACAAATCACTTATATTGATAAATTCAAACAAGGGAAGCCCTCTGCCAAGGGTCAAACCCTAGAGCCGCCAGCTCCAAACGCCCCCTCCTCCAAACCACCACCAGTCCACATCTGTCCATCCGTTCTCTCCACTACTTTTAGATCTCATCTCCGAAACATCATCATCTCTTCTCTCTCACTCGGTTCTAATTCTTTAGCAGAGAGGAGAATGAGAAGGGAGAAAATCGAGCCGAGCGGAGCCGAGAGTGTAGTATCGTCGGAGTTCGGAGCATTGAGTTCTCATCTTGATCAAAGCATGACGGTGAGTAGATCCGATCGTTGGAGCGCAATGGCGGTCAGAAGAGCGGATCTGGTCGTGGAACAAGATGGGAATTAAGGTATTAGAGTGATTATGAGTGTATATAAGTAGGATTAGAAGAGTAGATCAAAAAATTTAGAGGATGACTAGGAGTGAATTTAGAGAGTGATTAAGAGTGATTAGAATAATTTTTAGAGGATTTCGTAAGAATAAAGGAATACATTTTAGAATTAGAGTCACTTGACTCGTTGTAAATACGTTTTTTATCAAGCAAACTGTTAGTAGACATTAAAGCCACTAACCTTCAAAAAAAAAAAATTAAAACAAGGAAAGTATAGATGGGTGATCGATACTAAAGCCACAACATGTTGTGGCACTCAGAAGATTGCAACTGGTACTACTTTTTGTGACATGAAGGAAACATACCTCACAACATTCACAGAGCGGCAAACGACACCATGTATTTTAGCTGAAGAAGTAATAATGGACTATACAAGTTAATTGGTTTCACATCCATTAGGACAAATAAGAAAGAAAAATGAAAAGGAAGTGCACCTTTAAGTTTATCTAGTTTACCTTATTCGCTTTTCTATTTACTGTATTTCCTTGGTTTTATTTCATTTTCTTTTCTTTTCTTTATGTAAAACTAGACACGAGGCTCGTGTCCCAATCAATGAAATTTAGAGGCTTGACCTCATATTTCTCTTAAAAAAACAACAACAATTTTGTTATTTCTATAGGTATAAAAAGAGATATACCTTCTCTTTCAATTTTTTTTATTAATATCTATGAATAATAAAATATGTACAAAATTATTTATACATACACTCTTCAGTTGTTGTATGACAGATGTGAGATACCTATACGACCTTGAATTCTTACCGTCAATAATTAAATAACTCACACTGCTATTTTATTTTTTGTTTGGCTAGCTGGTGTGATATGAGTGGCGGAGTCACATGGTTACCTGAAATGGCACTTGTCATTCTTTGGTTAAAAAAATAGTTAAAAATATGTTTGCATTGCTATATTATTTTAGAAAAAAAAAATTTGTTAAAATATACTTGTTGAGGTGCAAATAATTTAAAAGTTATGTTTCATACTGAAAAGTTTGCTCCATCTTAACATCTGAATTTTTTATTAATACCCTTCCCAAAAAAAAAACTAAACAAAAAAACTACTAATTCTAGAGAATTAAAAAAATATCCGGGCGCAATGACAATTGGTGACTCTATTCTTAGGAGCCGTCATTTGTTGCTGCAGTCCCAAAAAGACTCAAAACATTCATTGTTTTTAATTGGTTTCTGTAATAGCTTTCAAAAATAGAAAGAACAATTAATAATTTAAATATGTTAGAAAGAATATAAAAAATAGATAAAACATCTTATAATTTAGATGTAATAGAAGTAGTCTGAAATATTTTTCAAGCATGATTTTTTCCGGCTGTAAAAAAAATTAAACTATTTCTTGGTGTGTTACTAGAAAAAAAAAATGCTTTAGATATAAATTATTGATTCCGGTTCAAAAGTCATTTGTAGTAAATAAATAAATTATTGTGATCCTTTTAGTATATTTAAATTCTAAGGAACTCCATCTATTTTGAAAAAAAAAATCCTTGCATCATTACAAAGTCAAATCAATTTTTTTTTCAAAAATAGATGGAATATCTTACAGTTTGAATGTGTACTAGAAGAATCACGATAATTTTTTTATTTATCTAGAAGTGACTTTTGAACCGGAATTAATAATTCAGATCCAAAACATTATTATTTTTTCCAGTAACACAACAAGAAATATATTAATTTTTTTTTAAGTCGGAAAAAATACTGCCTGAAAATGATTCATAGTCCTTCTAATACATCTAAATTAAGACTGGAGCCACCATTTGTTGTTGCGGCATGGACATTTTTTGTGTTTTTTTGTTTAGTTTTTTGGAAGGATATTAATAAAAATTTCGATCCTAACACTTCCTGACTCCACTCCTGTGTGATGTAATTCCAGATTCTCCTTGTGCTAAGAAGCATAAATCTAAATAATGTACCATCGATGATCTAATCCTATTTGTTCCTCGTTCGTTCTTCGTTTCTCATCTTTGCAGGGTCGACAGAGTTCAAAAATTTAACATGACAAGACAAAATTTAAGAATGAAACATAATTTATAAATATTTAAATATCAATTAAGTATATTTTTATGACTTGTTATGAGAAAATTATTGAAATAAGAAATATTTTTAGAACTTTTTTAAGTCAGGGGTGGGAAGTGCCACCTTCTAATCACATGATGTAGTTTCGTCCTGCATCTCCACCTGCTCTCATGTGATTCAAAACATCTACCATGAGGTGGAGGAGGTAGAGAGAATATTGCAATGGGGGCTAAGCTCTCACCTATAAATTAAAATTTTATCATTTTTTGTTATTTAAATTTTTAATTTTTCAATAATTAATATTATTAGGAGGAGGGATCGATCCGCTTACATCATTTTTTTAGTGACACAAAATTATATCATCTATTTTTAAGTTTCTAAAGTCCAAACAGTTGATCCAAACCGTTTAACATGACATCCATATTAAAATGTGCTTAGAGACTATTTATTAAATATTTTACAAAATTGTTATTTTCATACCATTGAATTTTTGTACCCATCTTAATAAATAGTTAAATGTTTAAAAAAATATATAAAATTTGATCTACGAGTACATTTTAATATTATTTACTTTATAAATAGTCCTATTTATAAAATAAATTACATTACACTTAGTTAATTCGCTGTTCAATCTCAATTTTATGGCTCCTCACTACTAGAATATGAGTTTATTGCAAGGGGATGACGGTCCTTGCAAAAAGAATGAAATTTCTGAACTATTGCAAGGGTACTCCCTTGCAATTGTTTCGCATGGAACTGTGGGATGTGCAACCATGCAAATGATATCTTCCTCCCCTTGCAAATACAATATGAAGGTCAGATATTATTGTTAATTCGAGATCCATGCAACAACTCAACCTCTTGCCCTTGCAAATAGTTAGGCACATGTTAGATATTGTATTTTATTAAGGCTCCATGCAAATACCTAACCCCGTGCCCTTGCAAATAGTTAGCCACCCGTTTATATTATATTTTATTGAAGGTCCTTGTAAATACTCTACTACCCTGCGCATGCAAATGGTATGTGCTGTTGAATGTGATTAATTGCATGGGAGTACCCTTGCAATTGTTTTGTTCCTGGAGACAGATGCATTTCTGTTTATTTGATTTCTCCTTTAAATGAATATTTTTTTTTATAAATCACAACAACATGAATAATAGCAGTATATTGCAATAAAATACGTGTGTAACCTAAATTTTGTTAAATAGAACAATCATTCCAAAATAATTGATTAAAAAAAATAATTGTACAATCATTGTGGTGCAACACATACAATTATTGATTCACCAATTAATTAAAACTATTGATGGGAATAATCATGGGCTTAGAAACCAAATTCATCATCATCTTGCTCCAAATCTAACCCTTCGTCATCTTCATCATCTACCTCAATTGGGTTGTCCTCAAACTCCTCTTCACCTTGCGACATTGTATCGTCCACTAGCTCGAACTCATCGGCTTGAGGGGCCATACCATCCCAATCAAATTCTTCACCATTTGAAACCTCGATTGAAAGATCCGGCATTTCATCTTGGAAAAAATCTAGGTTTGCATCAACCCCATCATTAACACAAAACCTACCCTTCGCGGTATTTTTCATTGCCACCTACCAATGGCGTTTTTCAATTTTATCCGATGGATAAGAAAGATAGAACACTTGAATTGCTTGAGGTGCCAATACAAATGGTTCATAATTTTTAAGACGAGAAGCATGTTTAACCTCAACAATTCCATGTTGGATGTCAACCCTTACACCGTTTGTTATGTCAAACCAATTACACCTAAAGAGAACAACCTTGTTGAGTCCATCGTAATCTAGCTCAATTACCTCTTGAAGAGTTCCATAGTAGTCTTGTGGTGTGTCATTTCCATCCCACTCTCCTTTGATGCAAACACCACTACTCTTTGTTGACTTGTTTCCCCCGTATGACTCCGTATGAAATCGAAAGCCGTTCACTTCGTACGTTTCGTAGCAGTCCGCTTGTTTTTCCGGCATTAGTCCGGCCCTTCGGATATAGAGGTCGCAATCATGATCAGATAGTACCTTCTTTCGTAGCCAGTCTGCGAACTCATCCTCACGAATCTTGTCCAAATGTTGTGCGGATCTAGCTCGTCCGGAGTTTAGCATGCATGCATCAAACTCTCTACAATATAAAATTTCTAGAAAATTATATTTGTAAAGCGTTTGGAATAAATAATTTTTGAATTATTGAAGTAAACATTTTATAAGATTGTACCCTAAAAATTTGTTTTTGATCTCTGGACAGTTGAGGATGACATATGTATGTGCAGCTTTAAGTTCCTCTACTTCGAGAGTCTTTCTTTTTGGCCGTGTGAGGAAACAACCCGCCGTATCAAATATTGATAGACGTCTTGGCAGAGGGTCACTTGTTCCAACTCCTTGTGGGTTATTGTTAGAATTCTCTGCAAAATAAAGTGTGCAAAATGTACCAATTTCTCTAACAATTGTAGCCTCGACAATTGAACCCTCCACACGTGCTTTATTCGTGACTCTCATTCTCTGTTCCTTGTTTCGTTTGTAATAGCAATATTAGTTTTTGAATAATTAATAGGTTGAAAGAATATTAGTGTTTAGCATTTGAGTCGGAAATATATTAATAAAAACACACCTTTCACAAGGATACATCCATCGAGGCCCCACCGGTCCACCTAATCTAGCCTCTTGACAAACATGAACCACAAGGTGCTCCATAGAATCAAAGAAACCCAGAGGAAAAATATTTTCCATTTTGCATATTGTGACTACAATATCCTTTTCTAATTGGTCTATACGGGATGGATCAAGCTCCTCAGTACAAATCTCTCTAAAGAAACTTGAAATCTCGCACAAAATATCCCATACGTAATCGGGGACAAAGTCTCGAAATGCGACAGGAAGGAGTCGCTCCATGAACACATGCAAGTCATGACTTTTTAGTCCAGTTAGGGTGTTTGTAACGAGGTTTACACATCGTGACCAATTAGATGCGTAGCCATCGGGGAACTTGACATTATCCTTGAGCCATGTTAAAATCTTTTTTTTATGTTATGCAGAAATTGTGAACGGAGCCTTTGGTTTTCGAAGCTTTCCTGGGTTATTTGGGTCCGGGGTTAGGTTTTGATTGGCACGATCACAAAAGAGGGCTAAATCTTTCCTTGCCTTTTCATTATCATTATTTTTGGTCCCCATTCCTAAAATTGTGTAAATCAAATTTTCGGTAAAATTCTTCTCCAAATGCATCATGTCAATGCTATGTTGCAATAAGTTGTTTTTCCAATAGGGCAATCTCCAAAAAATACTCTTCTTTTGCCAATGGCGGGTATCGCCATAACCATAAATTTGTGGGAGCCCATTTTTTTACCCCATTTCATCGGTCCTAGTCGACTCACCATCGCTAGCCTCTCCTCTCCCGTTATCCTCCGGGGTGGCCGATCAAAATCGACCTTTCCTTTTATGAAAATTTTCTTGTCACGACGAAATGGGTGATCTAGGGGCAATAGGCACCTATGACAACCGAACCACGTTGCTTTCCCACCATGATTTAATTGGAACACCTTCGTTTCACCCATGCAATGAAAACAAGCCAACCGACCTTTAGTACCCCACCCACATAGCATCTCGTAAGCGGGGTAATCGCTAACCGACCAAAGAAGTGATGCATGCATTTTGAAATTATGTTGTTTTGACTCGTCCCATGTAAGCTCTCCAATATTCCATAATTTATTCAATTCATCGATTAAAGGTTAAAAAAGAATATCAATATCCCGACCCGGATGCTTAGGTCCGGGAATGACAAGCGCGAGGTACATACTTTCTTCCTTCATTATCATCCCCGGTGGTAGATTATATGGAAAAACAAATACGGGCCAACATGAATATGGAGATGCACTTGAGTTGAATGGCATGAACCCATCCGTCATTATCCCTAGCCAAACATTTCTCACATCTTTGGCAAAAGCCGGATATTTTCGTGCGAAGTGCTTCCAAGCATCGCCATCGGCCGGGTGCACCATAATCCCAGGCTTTTCACGAAAACCTTCCTTGTGCCATCTCATTTTAACCGCATTTGACCGAGTCATGTACAACTTTTGCAATCTTGGGGTGATAGGTAGATAACGAAGTATCTTTTGTGGAACCGGTTTTGCATTCTTATTAAGACCCGGTGGCTTATATCTCGGTGTACCACATTCATCACATTGCGTCTTGTTCTTATTCGCATTGTTGTAATAAAGCATACAAAAGTTTGGACAAACATCTATTTTCTTATGATCCATACCCAATGCATCGGTCAAACGCTTGGCTTGATAGAAATTGTCCGGCATCTTTTCGCTAGGGGGAAGCATGCTTTTGATAAGACCCATCATCCCATCGAAGCATTTTTGGCTCAATTGGTATTCCGACTTCAAGGCGATAGCTTGTGTCATGGCCGACAAGATTGTGTGTGATTCGCATTTCAATTGTCCCGTCATATTCTCTTCCCAAAGCGGTGTTTTTGATGCCTCTAGCATGTCGAAGAATTTTTTGGCCATTCCGGTAGGTTTCTCCTCCTTCCAATCAAAATTTTGACCGGCCAATACCCTTACCATATCGGCTCCAGTGTTATAATTGTCATTGCTTGGCTCAATTGGCTCATGGTTTGGAGTATTGGGTGAGTTAGGAAGTTCCTCCCCGTGAGTAAGCCCATGTTCATATCCTACTCGAAAGCCCGATTGGTAAAGATGTATTCTCACGGTTTCCAAATCTTTGATGTATAGGTTATCACATTTTGTACATGGACAAGCTATACATTGCTTGCCATTAAGAAAAGTCACGACCGAGGGCTTGGATATTGCCACATCTACAAATTCTTTTACACTCTTTATGAACTCGGGTAGAAGCCTCCCCTTCTCAATTAGTCTATTGTACATCCAACTACGATCGGTTGCCATTTTGCTAGTTAAATGTTGGAAAATAGGAATAAGTTAGTCACCAGCATCTATTGGGGTTAATTACAAATCATAAAATTCAAGAGATCAACCAGAAATTCTATTAATTACTTGAGCCGCAAAAATTAGAAAAGATTAGGGTTTGCAATTAATCTCATTAATGGAGCAAAAAATATTTACCAAATAAAATGTTGAAGATGAGGGTTTAGCTCAACGAGTATAGCAACTATCAAATCTCAAGCCTCTTTGAACTAGGTCTGAGCTCCAGTCAGAGAGGTGGTACCTTTGAGGTCTCAGGCAGGTGCCATTCCGCTAGGCGATATTAGGGGTGATGTTGTTTTCGTAAGACTTGTGCAAAAAAGGAGTCTCAAGGTTACATTTGCAAGGATAAGCACATGCAACAAGTCTTTTTTGGCTTGTTGCAAAGGTATCTCCATGCAACAAGCCATTTTTCCGCGCATGCAATAAACTCATATTTTAGTAGTGCCTCCTCTAACATCAACTATACGAAAATCAAATAATTTACTCACAAAGGTAAATCAAATTAATAGATAATAGAGAAGGAACAAACCTTCAAAAATTATAATTTTGAAAAAAAAAATTATATATACATTATTTCATTTATATTATTTTAATATATATATTTTTGATAGGTAGAACTGCCTATTGTCCTTTTAAAAAAAAAAAAAAAAAAGATGTATGCAAGATCAATGAAGTCAACATGATAGGGAATAATATCTTAACTCGTGCAAAACATGCATCTCTTCGGATAGATGGGAAGTTCATAAAACGCGCTAGACTGGTATGCATATATATTAAAAAATTATTCATACTAGCTGCAAGTTTACAAATAAGAAATCCCATGTTATCAACATGCTTCCTTGTCATCATCATTCATCAATATCATCCACACCAAATAGCAATTTAATTACATATATGCAATTAATTATATATCAAATTAACCCTTTCAATTCAATTAAACTTGCATGCAGCTAGCAATGGTTGAATAACTCATTGAACTACTAGTTGGATATTGCCCGCAAGTTATCTTTCATTTTATAAATTTAACTTGCTAGATAAGGGAAATTATATATGCCTGTGCTCAGACATTTTTTTTTTGCTTAAAACATTTCCACTGAGATGACTTTAAAAATAATGGTGTACGTAAGTGGATCCAAGGCACTTGCTTATTATGGATTTATAAAACTTTCATGTAAAGGTCACATATATATATATATAGTAAACAAAACATGAGGGTCATAAAATTAAAATTGCAAAGAAATAAACATATATACACAGTACTAGTAAATACGAGGATCATAGCTAGTAAACAAAATTTATTACAAGTTCGGAGTCTTTGATGTGAATCTAATAGTTAGTGTGATGTGAATCTTTGAACGTGTTTGTCTTGACATCGTGCGATCAAATTCCTTTTAAAAATCCAATGCCAGCTGGGGAGGGGTTTGGAGACAATTAAACTGAAATTGATCTGAAAGAGATCTGGTGCCGTTGAGGATACTAATACTATTCCAATGTCCACAGTCAACACCCCTTGAGGTAGGACATAAGCCCCACTTAATTAACTAATTCAAAAACCCCTCAAATTCCTCTATTTAAAGCAGCCTTCACTTGATCTCTTTTATACATAACACGTTATCATTTCGATCTCTAACAAGGAACCTCCTAATCCTATTCGATCGGTACGTTCTCTTTGACATAACATATATCGACCATTAATTTCTCCTCTCCTCTCGATCAGCTTTACTATGGAGAGTGTCAACAACAATGGTGCATTGCCTTTGAAATCGCTCAACCACATCTCAGTCTTATGCCGATCGGTGGAGAAGTCCCTTGACTTTTATAAGAATGTTCTTGGCTTCATACAAGTTATGCGCCCCGGCTCCCTTGATTTCGATGGCGCTTGGTATGTTGTTCTTCGCGCTTTATGTTTGCTTAATTTTCCTTTGTTTTCCGATATAAGAAAAACAATAAAGTTATATATTGTGCTTCATCTATACACAACCTATATATATGTAGTAAACACATAAAAAAATGGAATCAAGTTTGTATACATTGAAAACAACTTTCCACATGGTTATTTATCCAAAAAAGGAAAGAAAATAATAATTGATCATGAAGGGAAAAAGGAAAAGCCAAATCGATAGTTTGTTATTAAAGAAATCATGGTAGCCTAAGAACTTCTCTTATAATTAATACCTAATTGGGCACCAACATTATGTATTGGAGACCAACATTAATTGTTTCGATCTTCATAAATGACAGGTTATTCAACTACGGGGTCGGGATTCACCTCTTAAAATCGAACGACCTGGATCAATTGCCAAAAAAGAGAGAGATAAATCCTAAAGATAAACATATTTCTTTTCAGGTAAATACAAAAATATTTCATTTTTTCCCCCAATGTGCACTGTTTATCATAGAAGAACTACAAAAAAAAAAAAAGAGAGAAAAGAGAGGATTGGGGGGGGGGCATAAAATTGACTTGATCAGCTTCAAATCACATGGCAATCATTTAACATAATGCTTCAAATCACATGGCAATCAATTATTAATCACTCATATCTTTCATATATATTTTTAAACATTTGAACAGTGTGAGAGTATGTATTTTGTTGAGAAGCAACTAAAGGAGATGGACATACCATATGTCAAATGTCTTGTTGAAGAAAGCGGCATATTTGTCGACCAACTATTCTTCCATGACCCTGATGGTTTCATGATTGAGATATGCAACTGTGAAAACATTCCCATTATACCGCTTGTGATTGGTGGCCCGGTGGCTAAGGTTTGCAAGATGGCAAACTTTGTGAAAACTCAGCAGCAGCAGCAACCAGCAAGTTGTGAGTTCTTGCCGAAAACTGTGTTTGTCAGTGAGGAGCCTCAGATCAATTGCGCCTGAGTGAAGAGATTTAATTCAATTTGTTTGTGAGTGACATGTAGCATTGTAAAATGAGGGGTAAATTTTGTTAAAATTCATTTTGCGTGAATATTTTGTTTCTGAAATATTTAATTAAGATTCTTTCAAGTTTTCTGTTTGCACTACTGGTTCTTGTTGTTGTTTTGGTGGTTGCTTAAAAGTTAAAATATAATGAGACAGCAGGATGTGGGACAATCAACTTAATTTGAAGTTTATTTTATTTTGGTACTTTACTTTCATTTATATAGTATAAATATAAATGCATTATATTGTATTAAAGGAAAAAAAAGAAAGACATTATTTAAGGGTAGTATAACAAGTATATAAAAAAAAGTTTCTCAGCCCTCAATAATTTTGAAAGGGCGGCCATGTATTACAAAAGATTAGAACAGAGGATAAAGCTACGGCCAGACTTCAAAGTTTGGCCAGAGAACTATACATAGAAGGATTTTTGACGTACTACCTGTCATTTTTTTTCCCCAAAATTTTCCAATTTGAATTCAAATTTGTTAGTTTATAAATTTATTTTTGTAACACAAAAGTTTATATATGCTAGCCCCTTTCTGATAAAACCACCCCAGAGTTCCAGACTGTCAGATCAGTTGTAAGTACTGCTTGTTAAATTCAATCATGGGTTTACATATCGCAAAACTGAACGGGGAGATTAGTACAAAGAAAAAGAAGTAAATCTGCTGTTATTCCTTGGGAGTAACATGAACTGTTATCCTGATGCCAACCGTTGGTCTTCATTGAGATCCGTACATGAAAAACTTATTTTGTTGAGATTCATGCATGCATGGAAGAGTTTGAACGGTTAGGATCGGAATAACAGTTTCCTGCTATTCCAATTTCCAAGTAATATTGCAAGATTTATTTCCCTAATGAAAGCTGGTCACTAATGCAATGTCACCTCTCATTGTTGCAACAGAACATTGCAAACTCACTTTACTATTTATATTATAAATTTTAAAATTCAAATATCTTATTTAAATATTAAAATTTTGTTCTTATTCATAAAAGATGAGTGCACATAAAATTTATTTATTCTAGAAGTGTTATTCCTCGTACCTAATCTGTTTTGCAAAATCTAGGAATCTTTTGATTTCGGTGTTTTGGGCCTTTCCAAAAGGAACTTCTAACTTATATTTTGTGGGTCCAGGAAGCAACCTTCATTTAAAGAAATAAGGGGGAGATTAGCATTTATGAGTAGGCCCTTTGGCTTACAAAATTGAATATTTTTTATTCATAGAAATTAATAAAAAAATGAGAGGAAAAAATAGAAAGAGTACGGGACGTAGTCAGACTTTCAAGTTATGAGAGTTAAACATGAATGGGTGTCAATCATATAAATAAAATTTGCTACGAATGGGGATCAATTTACACTACCTATAGCATTTTTACTCTAAATTATATATAAAATAGGGTATGAGTACAAAAAAAAAGGTCAATTGACCTCCATTATTCATTTGAAGTGGCTCACTGATTACATGGTCTATAGGCAATGGAAAGATGGTTTCTTTTTTGTATGATAAATTGGGACAAATGGGGGCTACAACCTATCCGAGCTATCAAAGATGGATGGTCTAGACCACCCTTTCAATGCATAACCTTGTCTAATGTTTTTGTAACCAAATCCAAAGTGCTTACTCACTCTACCAGTACGGTACCGATTTTAACATATGAAGAGGACACCCTAACATGGTGTTGGTCAAGTCATGGACATTACACAGTTGCCTCAGTATATAACATCCTGGTCACTACTAGAAAAGAGAAATTAAATGTCTTGAGGTTTGGAGAAGCTTTGCACCGGCTAAGGTCAAAATCCTAACATACCTACTGCTCAAGAATAGAGTACTAACTCATGATATGATGCTTACAAGAGCTATGAATTGTGAAGCTAGATATATTTTGTGTGACATATGTTCAATTGAAATTGTGCATCATTTTTTCTTTAAATGCTCATATGAGCAAATAGTGTGGCAACGTATGGAAAATCTAATGCAAGCTGCTGATACGGTTTTGAAAATCTAGGAACTGTCTAGAGCTCAGTATGGTGCAGCAACATGGTGCCTCAGAGATAGTGGCTGACATGATGTATGGCGGTTATCTGGTCACTATGAAAGTAGCTCAATGAAATGATATTTCGGGAGAAGAGAAGGCCACTGCAAGTACTTTCTAACATGGCAAGAGAAGAGTCTCGATTGTAAATAATTAGCGTGGATATGCGTCAGAGGCCATATTCAATGGATAATGACACAATGTTAAGAGGGGTTATGCCTAAATGTTGGTTGATTGTGAATAATTAGCGTGGATATGCGTCAGAGTACTTTCTAACATGAATTGGTTGATTTGTAATACTTTCAAATTTTTTTCATAGACTCTAAATGTTGTAATCATATTTATTCAATTCAATCTTGATAGCTACTACTAATTTTTTTTTTTTAAATGTAAGTTATATGAAATTGCACCAATCAATATCGATTTGGATACATAGAATCCGGTCAATAGAAAAAAAAAAAATTAGTTTGAATTAGAGGTATTAATTCCTATTCAAACTTTGAATGGAGAATAATAACTCTGATATTTTTATAAGTATAAGAGAGGGATGCACACTTTCTATTTCTCTCTCATTTTTCATTAATTTCTATGAATAATAAATTCTCTACAAAACTGTTTAGAGACGGATGCACACTTTCTATTTCTCTCTCATTTTTTATTAATTTCTATGAATAATAAATTCTCTACAAAACTGTTTATAGGTACACTCCCTTCAGCTAATATTGTATGACAGAGATCGTGTGGATATCTATACGAACTTGGACTCTTATTTTTGTTTGGCTGGTGTGATATGACTTATGAGATGCGGAGTCATATGGTTCCCTCTTTGCTGGGATGGCCACTTGTCATTCTTTGGTTAAAATATATATAGAGATGGGTTATGGTGAGTTGTGAAGTATTTTATTAAAATAGTAAAAAAAATTCCAAAAAATATAAAATTTAGTCTCCAAGCACATTTCAATATGGAGAAAATGTTGAGCAGTTCTGATCGGTTGTTTGAATTTTCAAATTGAAATACGAGTGTGAAGTAAAACGTTCGCAACTCACCATAGCCCATCCCTATATATATGTTTGCATTGCTGTATTTTTGTAGAAAAAAATGTTTAAAATATACTTGTTCACGTGCAAATAATTTTAAAAGTTATGTTTCATACTGAAATGTTTAACACTTCCTGACTTCACTCCTGTGTGATATTATTCCAGATTCATTTCCTTGTGCTAATTAAGAAGCATAAATCTAAATAATATACCATCAATGATCTAATGACTGATCCTATCTCTTCCTCGTTAATTCGTTCTTCGTTTCTCATCTCTGCAGGGACAGAGTAAAAAAAAAATAACATCACGAGACAAAATTTAAGAATGAAACATAATTATTTATAAATATTTAAACATCAAGTATATCAAGTATATTATATACAGATCGAAGTGGCAAGTTGATCCCAAATCCAACAGAGAGACTGGAAGAAGGAATTCATGAAGGAAGAAGCAGCACAAAATTGGATAGTATCTTCAAAAGGAGATTCAAAGACTAGGGAATTAATTCTTGTAGCTTCATTCGTATGCAGGAGGGAACGATCAATGTGCACGAATTTTCAGAGAAGAATGCAAGAGATAGATCGAGGAGCTCGCAAAAGATGTTTATAATTAGTGGAATATCATTCAAAGATTTGCATGAGGAACATCTAGAAGAAGGTTTTACATTGAAGTTTTTTCAATGTTTTTCATTTTTGTTTAAAATTTAGATTTCAAAACAATATTACTCAACAAGGTTGAGTAACTTTTCTACAACTCTGTAATTACGTTTCATTCCGAAACCTAAAAAAAACTTTTTTCTCACCATTAATGATGCAAATAAGAACTTGATTCTTATTTTTACTCAAAAAAAAATTATGATTTGTTATGAGAAAATTATAGAAATAAAAAATATTTTTAGAACTTATTTAGATCAGTGGTGGCAAGTGTTAAGTGTCAGGCTTCTAATGACATGTGGTTTAGTCCTGCATCTCCACCTGCTCTCATGTGATTCAAAACATCTACCATGAGGTGAAGGAGGTAGAGAGCATATTGCAATGGCGGCTAAGCTCCCACCTATAAATTAAAATTTATCATTATTTGTTATTTTATTTTTTTATTTGTTTTCAATAATTGATGTTATTAGTCCTATTTATAAAATAAATTACATTACACTAATTTATTTTTTCTGTTCAATCTCAATTTTATGATTCCTCCTCTAACATCAACTATACGAAAATCAAATAATTTACTGACAAAGGTAAATCAAATTAATTAGATAAAAGAGAAGGAACAAGACTGCCTTAATTATAATTTTGAAAAAAAAATTGAAAGCCCAACCTGGAATCTACTTCATTTATATATTATTTTAATATATATTTTTTGGTAGGCAAACTGCCTATTGTCCTTTTAAAGAAAAAAAATATAAGTATGTAAGATCATTCAAGTCAACATGATAGGGAATAATATCTTAACTCATTGCAAAACATGCATCTCTTCGCATAGAGGGGAAGTTCATAATTAAAACACGCTAGCCTGGCATGCATATTATTTAATACAATATATATTAAAAAGTATTCATACTCCAAGTTTGCAAATAACAAATGCCATGTTATCAACATGCTGCCTTGTCATCATCATTCATCAATATCATCCACATCAACCAACGTATCCATGCATGATTCAAGATATATCGACACCAAATAGCAATTTACATGCAATTAATTATATATCAAATAATTAACCCTTTCAATTCAATTAAACTTGCAGCAATGGTTCAACTCATGATTGAACTAGCTAGTTGGATATTGCCAGCAAGTTATCTTTCATTTTATAAAATTAACTTGCTAGATAAGGGAATGCCTGCTCAGACATTTTTTTTTGTTTAAAACATTTCCACTGAGATGACTTACAACTTGACAGTTATTGACAAATCTTAAAAAAAAAAATGACTTGTTTATAATCCTTAGAGAAGAAAATAAATTTATAAACCAAAATCCAGCTCAAAAGAAGTTCCAAAAAAGCTTCTGTTTCTCTCGGCCTCCATGATAACTATCCGGCCCTGGATTCTGATCGCACAGTCCAGACCCTCGGATTATAGGGATCCTCTTTGAGATTCATGCCAGGTTACAACGGGAAAATTGGAATAACCGTTGTACGTTCTTACCGGGATACAACAGAGAACACATTTTCTTTGTCGAACTAGAGTATGTTCAGTGTATGGTCATGGCAAGACTTTCGGGGTTTTCTTGAGGTACCGGCCATGACTAGATAGATGCCTTGATTCCTCACCCTGAAGCAGGGACATGACGTCATCAAGGCTTGGAAATTCAGTTGATAAGAGAATATAAAGGCTAAAAAAATAATTCAAACTCAAGATCTACTCAGCTCCCCCTCCCCCTCTCCACACATCCCAATTGGAGCTAGTTTTCACTCCTGGTACAACGATATCATTTCCTCTTTGTCGTCTCTACCTCCTCGAGTGGAGAGGATAATGAGGGAGAGAGGAGGAGTGGAGCCGAGAGCGCAGTATCGTTGGAACTCGGAACATCTCGATCGGAATGTGGTGGTGAGCAGATTCAATCATCATAGCGTGCAACACTATCAAACGAAAGTGAATCCAGTTGTGAAGATAGATGGAGAATGAAGTAATAGAATGATTAAAAGTGTATATAAGTATGATTAGTTTATTAGAGTATTTTAGATGAATTTATGAGAATAAAAAAAATTAGATCTAGAAATATAAGTTATTTGACTTGTTATAAATATATCTTTTATCAATTATATCACTAGTAGGTATTTAAAACCACTAACTTTTAAAAAAAATATAGCTCAAAATCAATTGTATATAGTACATGGAAATGTTGATTTCATATGCATGAAAATACTAGCTAGCAAAGACATGCCTCTTATTCACAAGTAGATCATTAATGAATTTAACTTATTAATTATGTCTTTCATAAAATTTTCATATTCATAAAAAATCAGAATTTCATATGGTGGTTAAAGGCAATATCATTTTGTGTAGAAAGTCGCAGGTTTAAAATTCAAATATATATAACTTCCTTATAAATATTTAAAGGTAAAGAACTTATATTTCAATTTTATTGTTCTTAAAATAGTTGAGTTGTCATGCACAGATTTCTATTTCAGAGATGAAGGCTTGCTTTTCAACTTCTTCTTTTTTCCAAAATATATTGCACATTCATTATTGGTGTTTATTTATACTAGTGGTATAGTTGCATGTTAGTTACAAGGACGAAATCAGAAAATAAAAATTATAGGAGCCCAATAATAGTTTCGTATAATTTCAAATCTGTATTTAAAAAAGAGTATAGAGTGTAAATGAGAAGAAAACATAAATAAATTATCAATTTATAAGGGGTTCTGACCTCCCTTTCCCACTGCTAAATCCCGAATGAATATTTCATGACTGCATGGTTCACTTTCAATGTACGTATACTTATATCATATATATGTTTGCTTTGATTGTCTTATCTAACTTCAAAAATATTTTTTTGTCATGAACTATTTCTGATGTGACACATTATACTTGTCATGAGTCGTGACAAAATGCTTGATACGCGACCTGATTTTTTTGTTTATTTAAAAATAAACATAAATATTCAAATGAAAGAAGCACCGTTTAAATATATTTTAAAAAAAAAAAAAAAAAACTCAACTAAACACGGTGGATGAAGAAAATGATTTTATCCACCGAACCGTTAATTAGTACGTACGATGGACCTATTTTTTTTTTACAATTTTAACAGAGTAAAATACAATAATCAGGTTAAGAAATAGATTCACCACATCATGAACAATCGACTTAATTAATAAAACTATTTTCTTCCTCCATCGAACCAATGATGTGATGGAGCTAATTTTTTTTTTTTTTTTTTTTTTGTAAAAATACACTCGAACAGTACTTCTTTCATTTGAATTTTTTGATTTAATTATATTTAAAAAGAAAGAAAGATCCACGATCCTCGCACAAATGTTAAAATTTTAGGCGCACTTTATATTGTTTCTACTTTTATTTTTGGCCGGGCCTTCAATCGATCGGTTCAAAAACTTATCCGAAGCAAACGTTAATTAAATGAACGATTCCAAGGGCCAATGATTAAAGGAAGGAAAATTAATTAGTATTCTTTTTCATTCAAATAATTATAGATCGTCCACAAATTTTAGTCAAAACGGGTGTATTTTTTTTTAAATGTCTGACGTCAGAGATTTTATCATGTTAACTGATTCAAAGGAGGAATCCATTTTGCCAAAATCTTTGTTTTCTTGTTCCATTTGGATTTCCAATAACAATTTTTTATAGCTCTTCAGAAAATTTTGTATTTTCTATGTATTTTCTACATAGAATTTTAGAATGGAATAATTAACAAGAATCATAGCTTTTCTCTCTACTTGAATTATTGTCTACAACAAATTTTAGTGAAGTTTCTTAAAGATGTTTCTTTTGCCAATTGCCATATATAGCAAAGATAAAGAAAGTAATTTAAACCTACCACTAACAATAACATGGTAGTATAAAACATGACACTTAATTCTCATACAATCATTATTTCTGAATATATATATATAGAGGTATATATATATATATATATATATATATATTTTTTGGCTATATATCAAATATATATATGTATATATCGAGATCTCGTGCATATCAAGTGGTTTTTCAATTTTCGGTCTCAGATCTCTTCATTTTTCAAAGTCGTCGATCCAAACCATTAGATGTGTTCCCTATATTAAAATGTGCTTGGAGACCAAATTTTACATTTTTTGGAATTTTTTTATTATTTATTAAGCCACTTTGGAAATCGCTGATCCAACGGTGGCTTCTTTTTTTACTGTTTGGTTAAGCCACCGTTGGATCAGCGATTTTTAAAGTGGCTTAATAAATAATAAAAAAATTTCAAAAAATGTAAAATTTGGTCTCCAAGCATATTTTAATATAGAGAACACATCTAACGGTTTGGATCGACGTTTTAGACTTTGAAAATTGAAAAACCACTTGGTTGCACGGGATCTCAGGAACAACTGATTTGATATTAGCCAACCTATATATATATATATGAGAGAGAGAGAGAGAGAGAGAATGACTAATATGATTTCAGTAGCATATGGCCCGAAGTGCTTACGGTCCAAATTTGAAATTTCAAAATCCAAAATGTCGATCTGAACAGTTAGATGTGTTCTCCATATTGAAATATGCTTGGAGACCAAATTTTACATTTTTTTGAATTTTTTTGCTATTTATTAAGTCACTTTGAAAATCCCTGATCCAACAGTGGCACTGTTGGGTTAAGCCACCGTTGGATCAGCGATTTTCAAAGTGGCTTAATAAATAGCAAAAAAATTTCAAAAAATGTAAAATTTGGTCTCCAAGCACATTTCAATATGGAGAACACATCTAACGGTTCAGATCGACATTTTGGATTTTGAAATTTCAAATTTGGACCGTAAGCACTTCGGCCCATATGCTACTGAAATCATATTAGTCACTCTATATATATATAGCATATTAATTTGAATTTTGAAATCACCTCAGCCATTTATTATGATTCGATTTTAAGTCTGAATAATTGTGGAATACATACAAATTTGGTTAATATTGTAAATATAATATCCTACATTAGTGTTTGCTTTTCGATATTTAGGAAATGAAATGTGTACTAGGTTCAAGCTTAATTTGGAAATAACTTTGTAAATACACTTTTTTTTATCAACATGCTTGTTGGTGGCGCCATCAAAATAAATTTGTGAGTTTATAAATATGTACATGCTTGACGCTTGACAGAGCAAGTTTGTAAATATATAATCAAGCTTTGATAAAAATAAATTTGAACGTAATTTACATTTGAATAAAATAAACCCTACACATGGTTCACGCTTTGATAGAATAAGCATGAACTTTATATAAATTTGTTCGGTCATGTATGAATCATTTATAAATGATTGTTCTCTCAAGTGTAAACCCATAGTTTTCTATTTAACTTCTTGGCTTCCTTTTTTCAATGCAAGTAACCTTGTGCAAAATGTTGCGGAAAATAATGTCATATGAACATAGCAACTTTTTTTTTTTTTTTTTATCATGGAAGGGGCTGCCAGTTGCATTATAAAAATAAACAATTCCCCTGTATACATCATTGAATAATCAATGCTTCTTGAAAGAAATAAATATATTAAATTTGGTTGCCGCTCCCATTGAACATACCAATTTTCGGTGTATATACCGATTTGTATAATTGTAGAGATGTTTCTGTGTTGCGGAATGCAAATTTTTTCTTTTTTCTTTTATGAAAACCTTGACCAGAGTTACTGTCAAATGTAATTTTCATTAAACAAAAGTAAAATTACATCCATCATCACAACATCATCACAACATCATCGAAACAATATAACAAATATAAAACACATAGGGGTGTCAATACCACCCGTTTACCCTATCTGTATCATATTCGATAAGACGGGTATGAGTAAGCTTTGTTTTCGTTAGCTTATTGGGTATGTGTTTGAGTAAGGATTTTTTTTGTTAGATAAACGGGTATATGGGTACGAGCAAAGACTATTTTGTACCAGTTGGGTAACGGGTAATTTATTAAAATAAATTATATATAGATATATAAATATTATATTCAATTTTATGTTTTCCACATCACTGTATCAACGCTAATCCATAAGAAAATGTATGTCTTTTGTTGTAAGAAGAATATTATATTAAACATATTACTTTTTATTTGAATGTGTTGTTATTTAGTTAACAAATTGAAGTTTGAATTTGTTAGAAGAGATGTTTGTGTTTTTTATTTTATTTTCTTTATAAAAAACTATTAGTTAGAATTTATTGTATATTTATAATTTAATTTTTATATTAGTAATTGTGATTGTATATATTTGACATAATGAGTTTTAATGGTCTATTTGTAAAAATAATAAACGGTTATATTAGTATTATTTGTTATTCACCCGCTACCGTTTTGTTACTTGCTAATTTGAACGGGTACGGATAAGATAGGGTAAGACAAATTCTTAGCAGGTAAAGGTAAGATATGGATAAGATCAACTCTTAGTGAGTATGGGTTTGAAAATGCTTCCACCCTATTTGTATTGTACCCATTGACACTCCTAATACACAACACAATTCTTGGCAACATAACATCTAACAAATCGTCTTAAGGTGATCGTCCATCTCCTCTCTCACTTTCTTGCTCTCTGCTGCACCAGCTGACTAGCAACACAAAGGTGGAGGTATCTAGATTTTCTTTTTTCTTTTGGTGGCGGGTGGGGGAGGCCGACACTAGCCGCAACCTCCTCCAACCCTGAAAATGTTGCTACTTGAAAGACAGGTTTCAGTACATGAGATTCCTATCACATTTTATATCTCTTCAAAGGAAAGGAGCAATTTTCTCTTTGTCATGCGCCTTCGATTCTGCAAAATGATAAGGAGCATCATTGCGCGCGAGTTCAGGCAAAAAAAATTAATTGTATGAACAACTGTTAACAATTCTCTCAAAGAAAAAGCAAAATAACTTCCAAAAAATTTCCAAACTAAAATGCGCGTTCTTCAAAGATATTACCAAACTCCTCTTTGTAGCAGATTGTACATTTTCATGTTTTGCGCGTTTTTCACATATTTGCATGTGTCGTTAAGATTCCAAAGCACTTATTGCGGATTAGAAATTTCCATGTGCGGTGTTATGATTTTTTTTCTATATAAAAATCCAATAGCAGGGAACACCAATATAATCAAACCTAAACACCAATGTTCCAAAATATAACACCAATAGTCATCACAATCATATCATAATTAAAGACTTTAGAGTTAACATACTATCATTTTCACAAATAATATTCAAACCTATACACCAATATTTCCAAAATATAACACCAATTCCCATACCAGTATACTATCATTTTCACAATAATATCAAACCTAAACACCAATATTTTAGTATTTTAGTCAAACTATAATCTAGGGTTGATGAAATGGGATTTAGATAAGTATACTAGGTAAGCTACCTTGCTTGGAATTTTAGTCAGAAAAAACTGAAGGAACAGTTTTTGAAATAAAATTTGTTTAATTTTATGAAATTGACAACTTAAGGATTCATTTTTATGAAATTGAAATTGGAATTCAACTTAATTGCAAAAGCAAAAAGAAAAAAATAAAGTTGTCAGAAGCAAAAACTTCTTTTTTAAAAAAAAATCAGTACAGGCCACTGAGATTGTACAAGAATAAATTACATCCATCTAATTAGCCAACCACTTGCATCTGTTAAAAAAATAAAGAATATCAACTAAATTATAAACTTGCAATTAGACTGCCAGCTGAGTCTTCTTAACAGAACCTTCTCCATAACGTTGCTTCCTGTACGATCTCAGAAGCAAAAATTTAATCACAAATAAGTGCATACTCTAAACATCATTTTACATTTTCAACTTAGTGCTCATAATTTGAACTTTGAGGAAGATGTAAAAAAAACAAATTGAGAAAAGGATCTGATTAAATCTCTGATTGTTCTGTATGTATGATAAGAGTATAAGATAATATACCATATTTTTTTTATACCAATTTTCAAGAGGGGCTCTCCCTATTTTATTTCTACTCAGTACTCATGCTCAAGAAAGCAGATCTCAATATGAGCGAGCCGAGTTCAGACTCAAAGCACCAATTGTAATTTGAAATTGGATTTAATTAAGCACTTAAATGAAAAGAAAAACATGGAGACAAGTCCTTCAAGAGAAGAGAACAAAAGTTACAAAATAATCACAAACTATCGCGGAGATAACCCTACCTTCTCCAGTCATGGCTGAAGAAAACCGGTGCTAGCAGCTCTTAAGCTTGAGCTTCCCAGCCTTTATATACATATCAGGGACGCATCTGTTATCTGTGCAACCCTGGGTGGCAAAATTATGATTTTTTTTTCTGAACCCATGTCAATTATGTTTATTAATTTTTAGAAGATGGTAACAAAAAAAAAAATCGGTTAATAATGAGAATTACCCCTAATTAAATAGTTAATATGGTGCTGGAAATTTTGCATTGTGAATCTAATAGTTAGTGTGATGTGGTCTTGAGATTGTGCCATCAAACAAAATCTTCCTTGTAAACATTCAATGGCAGGGAACACACTGAAACTGTGAAAGAGATCAGTGCAGTTGAGGATTCTAACCCCATGTCAACACCCTTAAGGTAGGGCCCCACACTTAACTAATTAAAAAGTACCTCAATTTCCTCTATTTAAAGCCTTCCCCTGATCCCTTTTATCGATAACCTTGATCATTTCTCTAATAAGAAACCTCTTGTTCCTCTGTTCAGAGCCTAATCCTGATTGCTTCTCTTGGCTTTACTTGCCGAGAAAGTATAAATTCTACAATGGAGTGTAACAACAACAATGGTGCCTTGCCTTTGAAATCGCTCAACCACATCTCTGTCATATGCCAATCGGTGGAGAAGTCGCTTGACTTTTACCAGAATGTTCTTGGCTTCATACAAGTTATGCGCCCCAGCTCTTTTAATTTCAATGGGGCTTGGTATGTTCTTCTCCTTAATTTATATTTTCTTTTCTACAAAAATTTAAAGTTATCGTCATTGATCTATACAAAACCTATATATAAGCACATTAAAACAAATTGCAAATACTGCTAACAATTGCATAAAGAAACAACTGAAGCCCCAGTAGAGTTATAACCAAGGAAAACAAGATTTAATTTTTAGGAGAATGGTTCAACACAGTACTTGAAAAGGATTGGTAATATACATATAGAGAAACATGCAGCACCTAAATGAATAAAAAGATATAAAAACGAATGTTTGCGGCAGTGGTGATTGTTTCCTTGTTTGAATCTATTTACTCCAAGTTTTTATTTGAGGGGGAAGCATTACTAGAACAACTTGGCCTTGCATTTTTGACAGATATATTGACATTTCTACAACTGTACACAGATAAACTTTATTTATTGTTTTTCCGTAGTTCATGTACAAAACCACTCGGGTTACCAACGAAAACATAGGTACTAAATCAAGGTTGCTGATATTCAGAGTAAATTTCCACATGGTTATTTATCCAAAAAAGAAAGAAAATAATAAGCCATGAAGGGAGAAAGGAAAAGCCAAGTCTGTCAAGGTGGCCTGAGAACTCCTGTTAATTAGAATACCTAATTGAGCATTCACATTATGTATTGGAGACAAACATTGTTTTGATCTTGATAAATTACAGGTTATTCAACTACGGGATAGGGATTCACCTCTTAAAATCGAACGACCCTGAGAATTTGCCAAAAAAGAGAGAGATAAATCCTAAAGATAATCATATTTCTTTTCAGGTAAAAACAAGAATATATCAATTCTTTCTTAATATGCACTGATGATATGCCAAAAATTTAGCCTGCATTATTGGAAGGATCATATCAGAACTCCAAACTACATTGAATTAGCTACATCCTTTACAGTAGGAAAGAGTAGGCCCTTCATTTTCCTAAGCTGCTAAAGTACAATTTTTAGTATTTATAATATTGTTGATATAAATTGTTTACCATATTGCGAAACAAAAATCAGTGTGAAACATCCCATCTCTTCTATCTCAGTATCAATTGACCTAATCAGAGGATAAAAAAAACAGAGAGGGGGTGGCAGAAGATTAAGCCTCTGACCATTGGGAAAAAAACTTTTAATTAGTTATTAAATCAGATAACAACAGAGACAAACAATATTAATTTACTTGTTGATCACCGCCTTTGCTTTTCTATTCCAATAAATAAATTAATTGTGGACTAATTACAAGGATGTCCAATCCCTTTTATTTTTCTTTATAAATAAATGATCTGCTTATTGAGAGAGTTGACTTGATCAATTTCAAATCACATGGCAATCATTTAACATATTTCTTTCATTTCTTACATTTATACAGTGTGAGAGTATGTATCTTGTTGAGAAGCGGCTAAAGGAGATGGACATACCATATGTCAAATGTCTCGTTGAAGAAAGCGGCATATTTGTCGACCAACTATTCTTCCATGACCCTGATGGTTTCATGATTGAGATATGCAACTGTGAAAACATTCCCATTATACCGCTTGTGATCGGTGATCCGGTGGCTAGTGTTTGCAAGAGGGTGAACTTTGTGACTAATCAGCAGCAGCAGCAACAGCCAGCAAGTTGTGAGTTCTTACCGAAAGCTGTGTGTGTCAATGAGGAGCCTCAGATCCATTGTGCCTGAGTGAAGTGAAGAGATTTAATTAAATTTACTTGTCTTGTAGCATTGTAAAATGAGGAGTAAAATTTGTTGGAAATTCATTGTGTCAATATTTATTTTGTTTCTGAAATATGTAATTAAGAACCTTTCAGTGATTGCTTTAATCTGTTATACCAGTGGTTCTTACTGTTGTTTCAGTGGTTGGTGAAAGTTAAAATATTATGAGACAGCAAGATATGGAACAATCAACTTTGGAGTAAATTTTCTTGTGGTGAATCCTTGATGATATAAAATGCAATAAAATTTTAAATGAGGGTTGAAATGATAAAATCAGTTTAAGAAAATTTATTGAATATGAAAACCAGAATCAGTGTCTCTGTCAAGATTTTCAAAAAAAGAAAAAAATAAATAAAAACCAGAATCAGAGGAAATGAATTATAGGTGCCATTTATACCTAGGTTTTTTTGTTACAAGTAGAGTTGACGGATATAATCAACCCAATTAATATTTCTGTACCACCTGGCTCCATGTAAGTCCATAGATATTAAAATTTCTATTCTGAAGAAGTTCAACAATATTGGTGATATTTAAATGCGAATTGTATCACCAATTGATTTTTTTTTTTTAAAAATAGCACCTATTATCTTCATTACAAAAATTATATTTGTAACTAACAGCAAAGATATCTTCATTACAAATTATATTTCTTGCACACGAGTGAAGTTCAATTCGGATCCAGTTTGTTCCCTATTCCATTTTTTTTTTTTTTTTTTTTTTTTTTATTGTCTGTTCCATTGTTTTTACCAACTTAAATTCACGTTATATTTGGCCCATGTTCTGGCCAATGGTTACTTGGCTAGTAATTGGAAAAAGAAAAGCATTTGTACGCAAAAAAAAAAAAAAAAAAAACAGAACTCTCATTCGACTCTTGTAAATTTTAGTGATTTTTGGACGCACACTGTGCCCGAGTCGACTAAACAAAGCTCAATTCTGAATTAATTGTCACTGCATAATATATTGAGGTCCGATGGTCTTCGGACCTATTTTAGGTTCAATTAGCTTTAACACCGTACCATTACCATTAGCATTAAGATATGTGCGCACGAAAATTGAAACAGACTTGCACAGAAGTTCACACGGATCTTAATGCATATCTAATGGTCATTACACCATCGAACCAAAGTAGGTCTGATGGGCATCGGACCTACTCTGAATTCTAATATATTTATCAATTTGTCAGAATTTCGATGTGATTTGTTGATAAACAGTAGTCTAGGTTTTTGCCTGGGCAATCAAATGATTTTCATACTACTGGAGAGAAACTGAACATTTACCATACAGACGATGCATTAAGTATTCAATATCACAGATTAAGACAGCCAAAACATTTATATAAACAACAAGAGAATGCAATAATTGGTATAATATTCTCAATAAATACATCATATATATATGTTAAAAGCAAAATATAAAAAAAATTCTCCTTCACAAAATAGTACAAGTCCAGACAACACTAAAGAAACAAAGATAATTTAAACCACCCAACCTCTAATTTCCAAAAAACAAAACAATAGAAACAACGAATTTCTCTAATTCTCATGGCTTTAAGGATTCCAAGTCCTCTCCTATTTACACAGAGAACATAGATAACCTTTCTATTTTCTTTTCACCTCACAGTCGTGGGACCTACTGATCAGCAATTGACACCACATTGTCCCATCGCAGCCGCCTTCTGGCTCGGGGTGGTGAACGGGTCAATACGCACCCAAAGAAGCGAGAAAATTGATGCCAGAAGAATTGCCCAGACAATGACAATCGTGGGTGTCCTGTTCTGACGACCCAGAAGACCCTTCAGGAACGGGTACAGATGCAGAATAACCCAAATGGAGAAGAACAGCTTTCCGAACAGCGGGCCCCATGACTGGTATCCACTGTTAATGGCATAGGACACACCAGCAACAATACCAACCAGGTTGATCACAAGCACGGTGGTGGGGGGGATAAGGAGACTTGTCCACTTGAAGACATAGAGCTCAGCAAAGTCACCATCCTCATCAGAGGCCTTGGAAGTGACAGTGAAGTTGGTGTCAATACCGGCAAGGACCTTGAGGAGACCCTGGAAGACAGCGAAGAGATGAGCAGAGGTGCCACCAATGACCCAGAATTGCTCATTTCTCCACCAGTCCTCGATGCCGACACCACTCCACCGCAGCTCAAGGAGACCAGTGGCGAAAATAGAGACGAAGAGGAGGATGAACCACATGCCAGCATAGTTACTAATCTGCAACATTATGGAGTGAGCATTAGATTTAAGAGTATAAATTATTCATAATAATTGTGGCATTCTCTTTTAAGATCTTAAGATGATTTTACAATCAGCAGGTGCTTCAATAGATTGGCTCTCTCTTCTTTTTTTCTTGGCTTCTTAGCCTAATTTTTATTCACTTGAGGTTTAATTTAAAATGCACCACTCTTTCTATTTCTTTTTCTGCAGGGAAAGCTAGATGCTGAGAGCTGTAGAAACTTGCAGTTCATAAGGCACAGTGCACGCTTAAATATAACATAACAACAAAGTAAAATTGCACTATACTTACCTCAGGAATAATAAATTTTCCAGTGAGAAGACAAATAGCAGGAAGAACACAGTATGCAATAAGAGGGAGGGAAGTAATCGGATAAACAATAGTGTTGATGTATGCAAGCCTCTCCAGTAGCTTCAACCTTCCACCTTTGTAGCCGTACCAGATGGGACAATGACGACTCAGCAAAATTTCAACTGATCCAAGGGCCCACCGAAGCACCTGGTTGAGACGGTCAGAAAGATTGATGGGAGCTGAACCCTTGAATGCAGGACGCGTTGGCATGCAGTAAACTGAGATCCATCCTCTTGTGTGCATCTTAAACCCGGTAAGAATATCCTCAGTGACTGACCCGTAAATCCATCCAATCTATAAAAATGAACTGGTGGTAAGTAAAAGGGAAAGGGATGGCCATCCTGGATTTGAACCAGAGACCTTGCCTGTGAAGTAAATCATGTATAAGAACTGAATGTTGATAACTGATTTTCTTATGTACTAACCTCTTTTCCCCACTCAGTTTTGTCTTCGTATCCACAACTAATGACATGGATGGCTTCTTTCAGAAGAGAAGCAGGGTTGGTGGAAGGAGGGATTCCACCTTGTACCATAAAGGTGGATGCAATAAAAATTGGAGATTGGCCGAAGCGCTTCTCCAAACTTCTCTGAGACATGAGCAACGACCTCTCATCCTCATAACCTAAGTAAACATAATCACATAACATGAAATATTAGTATGGTGCAACAAATATCATTTGGATGCAGCTATAACACAAAAGTTATTAGGAACATACCATCAACACCTTCCTCCATATCTTCCATGTTAAAGATAGGTACACTGGATTCAGTACGCTTCATGGCACGATTTTTATTGTCAATATAAGCCTTGTCACGGTTCTTCTTCTTTCTCCCACCACAGCAGCTCTTGAACACTATGTTAGGCTCCAAATCAGCCTCAGTCAGGACTGGGTCATACCCATAGAGTGCTTGCCGATTAAAGCAGCACCCAGTTCCCACATACTGTGGGCCCTGAATTCCATCTAGACCTTTCATGTTAATCTGCATAAGATTACAAATTCAAACCCAATTAAATAACTTGGCAGAATACAAAAAGCTATCCCATGTTTAAAATGTCAAACCCAATTAAGGTCATGTGACCATTCATCCCACCTCAACTTCTAGTTAGAAACAGGCTTTAATCAATATCATCAAATTACCCAGAAAGCCCATAATACTAGTAGCTAAAAAGAATTACATCAAAAAAGACAATGTTGCGATTGGCATATCGATCGTGCAAATCAATGCCATCAAATCTCTGGGGAAATTGGACATAGCAGGTCTTCCTTCCATAGGCAGGGTCCATCATGAAACACATTGCCTCCTTGAGAGCTTTGCTGCTGTTGAAGTAATGATCACAATCCACATTCAGTAGGTAAGCACCATTTGTCAGCACAGCAGACACCCTAATCTGCCAATCAGAAACATTAAGACAAAAGAATTAAAAACAGAAAAAATTAACTATGCTAGTTAGAACATTTAAAATGCATATGAACAGATCGAGACTACTGACCAAAGCATTCATGGCACCGGCCTTCTTGTGGTGCTGGAAACCAGGTCTCTTTTCACGAGAAACATATACAAGCCTAGGTAGCTCATTACCTTCAGTATCTAGCCCACCACTGTGCCCTAAAAAGACCTGTACTATCAAATATGATGATGTTAAGCAGGGAAACAGTAACACCAATTATAATAAGAATAAAGAGCATACACACAGTACCTGGATCATGCCAGGGTGATCCCTTGGGTTATTCCCAGGCCATGGGGTGCCATCAGACATGGTCCAGCCCTCTTCTGGAACCTTCTGAGCCTTGGCCACAAGTGCATTAATTCTGATCTTAAACTCTTCATACTCTCTCTGAGATTGAAAAAGAAAGGTTAATAATCCTAATGAAAACGGTTGTTAATTCAAATTATTATTAATTATAATTAGAAATCAGCTTACCTTCATAGCACGCCTCTCTTTAACAAAGGAAGGTTGAATCTTATCCTTTAGGTAGTCGATTTTCTGGGCAAAGTAAAACTCAGGAGCCCGGGGCTCAATGTTGTGCTTTTTGCAAAAAGGGACCCACTTCCTAGCAAACTCGGCAGTCTCAGATAGGGATTCAAAGGTCAGCATGGCAGAACCATCGTCAGAGACATAGCACGAGACCTTGTCAACAGGATAATCGACAGATAGAATAGAGAGCACAGTGTTGGCTGTGATAAGAGGAGGTTCCTTCAATGGGTCCACCGTACTAACAAACACATCAATTGGAGCAAGTTGTGATGGTTCCCCATCCCTATCATACCTGAATAAAAAGTATTCCTTGTCAACACAAATAAAAATTATACAGAGAAAGCAAAGCTATAGATCAAGGTTTGCCAAATATATTTGAAATTTTATTGTATTTTCAAAAATAATACTAATTATGTTTTATCTTTTATTTGCTAACAACAAGAGTCTGCATTTGACATCCAGACACAGATCAGATTGATGAAAACACATCTTCTTGAATGCTAACTTTGCTTGCCTTTCAAGGTTTTTTTTTTCTCCCACAAGCCCGAAATGAACTAAAATCAAGCCAAGAAGAAGACTGAAGTCTTGGGATTCCAGTTTACAAAGGCTGGTCATGATGCAATTCAGGTCATGATAATACAGGGACAGTAATGTCACACATTGCTCGACTAATCTTGATTTTAACTAACTATTAGGGCAGACAACAACAAAATAATAATAATCCGAGGTCAGTAGCACATAAGTCATGTTAGTGTTGTTTGAAAATAAAAAACAAGTAAAACTGGTCCAAATTACACCAATAAAGGAGAAAGACAGCAGACCTAAGTGAAAGCCGGTCAATGTAGGTTTCACGATTGATTGGATGCCACTTGGGGAACTGATCGAGGAGCCAAGACAAGGCAAACCATATCTCACAAATGACAGACGTCAGCCACAGGCCATAGGCATCAGGTACAGGATGAGTGATACGGTACTGGAAGAAGAAGCCCAGGATAATGAAACGAAGAACAATAACAATTCGGTATAGCGTGAGTTGGTTGGAAGGGATAGGGATAATGCGGCTCAGAGGTAGACGTGCATCATCAGCCCTGTTCAACCACAAGAATAAAATTAACAAGAGAAATGAATCAGAATGAATGCAAAAACTTTAATTGCAGCATTGTCTTTTAAGCTATCAACCACAATTTTCTCCTTTTTATTTTATTTTTCTTATTTAGTCTGCTTTGTTTTGTTTGTTTATCTTCATAATTCTTTGATTTCTAGTTTTCCTTGACGGATAAAGGATTAATGAATCAACTGTTATTGAGGCTCAACTAGAATGTCCTGTCATCAATTCAATAAAAAAAATGTCTTTTGGCTGGGCTCTTATATCACTATTTCAGTACAAACCAACTAATCCTTACATCCACCAATACTTGAGCAAAAAGAGCAACCCTACAATGTAGAGGGGCTTAAAATAAAAATAGCGTACATTTGAAGATCTTCACCATTGGAGCCAGTGCCCTCCATATCGCCTCCAGCTCTGCCTTCTGCAGCAGCAGGATACTTGTTTGTCATCTGCATTATGCTCTTATCCTGTTTCATTTTCCAGCTTTCCACTCTCTCTTTCCAGTCTACACTTGTTAGCCCGTATGAGTTCAGGTCCTTTGAAGGGTCAACTATTCTCACAGGAACTGCAACCAACCAATCAACATATAAGATTGATTCATTTTTGTTTGCCAGGGATGGCTCAAACCAATATTTCATTTTTTTAACTCTCTTTCTTGATTCATGTTAAATAGAGTATGTCCCAATTTAGTCTTGAAAGAGTAAGTGTGGGCACCATCTGAAGATAGCATGTGTACTTGCTGAAGCAACAATACTTAATTAGTAATACCTGGCATGCTGGGGTCCACGTAGCTCGATGACTGACTCCTGATAGAGTGACGGTCTGGTGAAGCATCAGGAATTTCTCCAGAGATCTAGAACACATACAATTAAATAAGCTCATTAGTCCAATATTTTTTTTTTTTTCTTTTCAGAAGAAACCTTATCAGCATGAACAAGTCTAGAGCTGAGCAGACCTATAAACAGAAAAGGAGAAAATAAAATATACATTAAAAAAATACATTGACAGGACAGAAGTTTGGTGAGTACCTGCTGGCCACTAGTCAGGCGGGGTATACGGTGGGCATCGTGCCTCGAGGAAGAGGAGAGGTCAGCATCACCAGGCTGCCATTGTTGGTTCAAAGTTTTTCCCGTACCTTGTCTATAGTTAAATTCATTGTCGATGTCATCTACATCTTCCTCGTCTTCATCTCCATCCACTCTTGGGCTTCCTGTACTCCAGTAAATAAAAAGCATATTAATATTATACCCATTGAAATGCCTTCCACTAAATAACAGAATAATGTTTATTGGTGTAAGGATCATCTATCAAACATGATGAGGGTTGAACTAACACAATAGAGCAAATATTAATGTTTATTAGTACATGTCATGTATAAAATGTATGCCTGACATCAACTACAAGCCTTAAAATAAATGCAGCACCGAATGTAATGGATGTAAATGAACCAAGACCTTTTAAGGTTTTTGTAGTTTTTTCTGTGTACGAATAATCATTTTGTTTTTGGGTACAAGTGAAGGTAATCATGACAAAACCAGTTGTGCCTGCATCAGCATCAGCAAGAACTCATACAAGCTTTTAGAATACCTTTGTGTCTCTTGTAACGGGTCTTGCACTGTGGGCAGGACTGGTTTCCGTCCTTGCGCTCATATTCATAACAAGGTCGGCAAACTGGGAATGCACACTCATTGCAAGCAACAAACAAATCACCACTCGGTGTGAGCCCAACTGTGTCGCCGCATATCTGACACACCTGGCTGTTAACATTCTTTGTCTGTTTCGGCTGCATCAGCATACAATTGGAGTTAGTACGAAAATTGAATGAAATATCTTCTTAGAAAATCAAAACAACATTCTAGAGCCAATAAGACATGGACGCTCAAATATAGTAATGTGTTTCTGGTAACTACATATATCAACCAAAATTTGTTGTGCTAGATCTCTGATCTTCATCACAGGATGAGATCAGATTTGGGGGATGGACCATAAGCAATAAAAATATCAACAACTGGGCGGTAATTATGTCTTTTTAGTTATACTAGATCTACTGTTTAAGCAAAAAAAAAAAAAAAGTCAGCAACGGAGAATATTTTTGGAGTAACGAATTGAAGTCCAAATTCCACTGCTAGCAACTAAACAGTGCCATTATTTCGATTAACGTACATCATTCACAGAAAAACAAAATTGCTGCTCAGTCAGAAGGGGAAAAGAGTAAGACTGCGAAATTTCTAAAATTCATAGATAAGAAGATATAATCCGCCTGAAATCACACAGATCCAAGTGGAAATCCCAAATTTTACTCCAATTACAGCTAACATCCACTCACCAACAGATCCACACACGGTCAAAGGAGACGAACAAGTAAGCAAAACAAAAAAACCTGTCGTTAATTAAAGAAAATTAAACAAAATAACTCACCGCTCCTCCTTCTCCTTCATGTCGAATCATGACGAATTCGTTCCGATTGCGCGATCCAGCGACCATACCCGCATTGGCCGCCATCTCTTTCTACCTGAAGCGCACACTCCGTAGATCGAAGGAGAGAGGGAGCTAAGTAGAGATCTTTGAGCTGAGACGATTAGTGGAGAAGAGATTTCATAGTCTACCTTTCTCTCGCCCCACTCTAACAGTCTCTCTTCTCTACTCTCTACTCGCCTTTTCGTCTTTTGTTATGCGATGCTGAAAGTAATAGCTCAGCTAATACTGTATTTAATTATCGCCACGTTACCGGTTCTACCCGGTCACCGAAAACTACACGTTATCTGTCTATTTTTTTCCGTTCAGGCGTCAACATCTCTTTTGCTCTACTGGCTGGACACAACCTGTCAGGCTGTCAACATTATTCAACTGCCTATCCCCGGTTACTAGACGAGGCTGTCGTCGGTCATAACTTGCGTTTGTAGGTGGCCCTGTCGGTGGCCAAGTGGCTTCGTCACTCCTTTAGAAATAATTACCCACTGTTAATTTTTATTTTAGTGTCAACTGTAAGAAACACTCAAACATATTTAACAAAGTTCTGTGGGATTTTATTGACAGGCAGTTGATACTTGGGCTGTCAAAAAAAAAATCCTAGTTCGTAATTTGATTCTTTGATTCGAAAAAAATCACAATTAACTTGATTGAAGTTAGTTTTGAAACAAATTAAACCATTTCGATTCAAATCTTATTCAAACTGG
The DNA here is from genome assembly GCA_024447775.1 of Carex cristatella. Taxonomy (NCBI): domain Eukaryota; kingdom Viridiplantae; phylum Streptophyta; class Magnoliopsida; order Poales; family Cyperaceae; genus Carex; species Carex cristatella. Next base: position 8,330,945 of record JAJHPF010000016.1, read on the forward strand.
ATATAATTTGTTCGAAATTGATTCGCAAACTATTTAGATTTGAATTTCAAATAATGCAACTAATGACTTCAACCATCAATCTTTAATAATGCAGGAATCAAACTTATATCAGAACTCAAAATTGTTAATATAATGTTAATTTATAATAGAAAAATATTTCAACTATATAACAAATTAATAATAGAATAAGTTTTATTTGACTAGGTTCATGTTGTGATTTTAATCAATCCAGCAGTGTAAAAAGTAAGAGAATTTTGGGCTGACTCATAATCCATCAATGTGAATTCGTGGAAAGTAAAAAGTAAAATGAAACTGTGTGAATTTTGTTTCGCGTAAAGAAATATAATGCATAAACTACTAGTATAACTAGAGCAACCAAAAAAAATCGTAGTTCGTGATTTGATTGACTTCAATTAGCAAAAATTTGTAGTTCACAATTAACTCATTCGATTGAAATTCATTCTGAAACAAATTAAACCATTTCAGTTCGAATCTTATTCTAGTTCAAAATCGGACTAAGGTAAGTTTGATTTGATTTGATTGATTTGCATCTCTAGTTGATATGCTGAAGTTTACTTATAAACTTCAGTTATGTCACATTATTTATATTTTTATTTGTCTGATTTAATTTTTTTTATTAAACGGACTCTCGCAACAGGGAAAAAATAGGCTGTTATTCCAATGGAACAACATGACCTTGTTAGCCGTTAAGATTTTTTTTTTGCACAAATCTCAACGGAGACACTCTTTCATGCGCAAATCTCAATGAAATTGACCGGCTTTCATTTAGATAACAGCCGATTTGTTTCCCTGGCAACAGGTTCTCACGTTAATACTACTTTTCTCGACATTTTAAAGAAGTATTTAATTGTGCCCAGAGTTTTTTAGATGCAAGATAATTTTTAATCGAAATTGTTTATTTTATAATTTAATATATTTTAATAAATATTTATTTGGAATAATTGACGATGATAATATCATATATGTTAGGTGTAAATTAATTAAGTATTTTAAATCATTTATGGTCTAAAAAATTGTTAAGCTTCAATCTTTTTTTTTTTTACTTATATCATATTATGGCTGAAGGCAGCCTCTGCCCGATTTGATTAAAAATATATATATATTATGGCTGAAGAACTCATGTTTTTCTCTCTTTTTTTCAGTTAAAAGAGAATATATGTTTGTTTCTCAGTAGCGAACTTCATACGGTTAATAGTGTTGTTTTTCTTATAGATAATTAATTATCATTGCAAAAAAAAAAATAATAACTATTTTAAAATAAATAATATTTTTTCCGTATCAAAGTTGGAAGGACGAATATTCTTAAAATTCTTGCTGGATATGTTTTAATTTCCTTTTACAACAGATGTTTTAAAAATGGGGGGGTTTAGACAAAACAGGAAAGAGCGTCCAAGCCGGGAAAATGGAATAATTCTTGGAAAATGTCGAAAAGAAAGAATAATTACATCATTGGTCGTGGTCTCGTGGATAACATGGATATTTCACCTAACTCATTGGATTTCATTTCACACAAATTAATGAGAATTTTGATAAATGGGAAACCTCTCGTTTAATTCTCAAATTATATATTACTTTTGCATGAGCGGGTTGATAGTCTATTTTCTGTATCGCGCTTCTCAAAAATCATTCTAGCTAGAATCCTCAAGAAATACCTACAATTCTATCCTTAAGAACCACTGTTTTTGTTTAATTCAAAATTTACTCGGACTGCAACATGAAATAGCGGATTCCGAGATTGGGGGACACCATTTCATGCTGCAGCCCCGCAAAAACTCAAAAAAATCAATCGTTGATGTTAATTTTAATATATTTGTTTAATAATTTTCAAAAATAAAATGAACAACTAATAATTTGAATATGTTAGAAAGAACATCAAACCAAATAGATAAAACATCTAATAATTTAGATGTACTAGAAAGACTAAAATATTTTTTAAGAAGAAATTTTTCTAGCTATAAAAAAATTAAACTATTTGTTAGTGTGTTATTGGAAAAAAAAATACTTTAGATCTGAATTATTGATTCCGGTTCAAAAGACATTTCTAGTAAATAAATAAATGATTGTTGTCCTTCCCGTACATTTAAATTATAAGGTATTCTATCTATTTTGAAAAAAAAAATGAGTTGCCATCATTACAAAATGTCAAATTAATAAAAAAAATCTAGTCTTGAAGTCCGTCATTTCACATTGTAGTCGGATAAATTTCAAATTTTCAAGATTTAGTATTTTTTTTTTTTGACAGAGGTTTATTTAAAAAAAATTGGCCATTCCGGCATTTATCTTTTGCAATTATTTTTCATAAATATTATAATAACGGATTTTGTTTCTAAAATTTTGAAATAAAATCATCGGTTTATAATTAATTTGTCTCGCTAAGCGCCATGTTTTAGTTTATTTGACAGCAATTTTGATAGGTTTATGGAACGTCTTTGAATTATATGCAGAAATACATAAATAAATGTCCAGTAATAGTAATATAGTATAGCATAACAATAGTAAAAGATAAATTGTTGGTGAAAATATAATAGATTGTAGGGATGTGCTATGAGCAATAATTGTATGTAGGTGTAGGTGTTTCATCCCATCTTTTCTAATAAGCTGTTGAGGTCATGCTTTCAAAGGCTGTCGGTTTACCAACCAAACCATTATTTTTCTCTTTAGCTAACTATTGCGTTTACGTAAAATCATTTTTGTCTATTCATATCAAAATGTTTTTTTTTTTTTTCCAATCAGCCATCCTAAGATAAAACCAAAAAAGAACCACCATAACCCTTGCCCAGTACTAATCAACAGAAAGGGGCAATCTTAACACAGATATTAGTAATAAAAATTGAGATATTTTACAAATACATATATCATAACATTTCATATTGGAATGGAGATGTAATACTGAATAGTTAGCCGAACTATATATGATTGTTTTATATATTTAATTATATAACTATTTTTGATATCAACTTCAAAAGGTTGCTATCAAATTCCATTTCAAGACATGAGATTATTTTTAGAATCCAATCCTCACTCTAAATATATCTTTCTGTTCTTTTTTTTTTTTTTTTTTTTGCTTTAGAAAAAAAGAAAGGTAAAGGGAAGGGGGAACATGTGCTTAGTGTTCACTTGGGACAAAAAAGAATTTGAGGAGCACATGTAACATGGGCTTTATAAAAAAAATGCAACTATGCAACCACCATTATAAGCAGAATAATATGTTCCTTTCCTATTTATTCCTCTAACCACCTAATGCAACTGATGATTGACCATTTTACTTTTAATTATTTTTATAAAAATTAATATAATTTAAATAACATATCTTATCATTTTGTTATTTTATTACTCATTTACGTTGGTACGAATGAGAAATTAGGATAAATAACATACATAAAAAAATTTAAAAAAATCTACCGATCGTGTTTTGTTACTTGCTGCTTAATTAGTCCCACCTTGATATTTAAAAGAATAAATATATGATCCTCACACATGAATCATGATCACTCGCTAACTCAAAAAGTGTGAGATGTGGTTAGGGTTAAAAGAATAAATATACGGCTGTGGCTTTATGAAGTGTGTACAGCGGGTCATTGCGACCCAACACTACAAACAGAACTTATCATTGTACAAGTAAAACTACGGTACCAAGCCTTTCAAAATTAATAAATACACCATGCTAGTTTTAAAAAAAAATGAAATAAACTTTACCATCCATCTCACATAGGAATTTAAATCGGCTGAATCTCAGCCATTCAACTTTTTTTGTGCACGCATATCAAAACAGCTGATGAATTATGTACAAACTTATTTGTGCATGCATCTCAACAACTGGATCCAGATTGCTGGAATTTTAGAAACACCGTCAATGTCTTGGATTTCAGTAGATTCAGATCCGGTGATGGCACAATTGCTAGCACAGTTAAAACAATAATTATGTCAGACTCCTTTATGATACAGATAGGTGCCCCAGATGAACCTTTCTAAGTGTCGTACCAGTTCTTCATTGGCTTCAACGGCACCGCAGGATTATCAGACAAAAGGAACCATCAGGGATGTGATCTTTATTGATTCTTTTTGTTTACTGCTGAGATAGGGAGACTCAGAGTCTGTCTAGTTTCAGCTTATTAGTCGGCTTTCTTATTTTCTTTGGATTTGTGATTCAACCATTTCCGTTTTTGCAACGGGGAAAAAAAGCACCAGACCGGGTGTGTTACTTCCCTTGGAAAAAAAATGAGAACACATTCTACCAGAACTGAGCATGAAACCTTTATATGACAAAAATATATATATTGGAATCAATCTGTTTCGTCGGTGATTTAAAAGTTTTAAGTAAAAGTTTGGCACACTCACCATACAAGTCTCACTACTGGTATTCAAATCATTTCCCAATTATACAGAAAAACATACTTTGGAATAAACGCTGCGGCATTTAGCCCAATACCTTATGCATCTCAAGGTTGTACAGAAGTTCTATGATAGCCAAAGAAACAGAAGACCTTTCAGTAACTGCTGCTTAGTTCCTAGTTGTGGCTGTAATGTACAAAAAAAGTATAATAGTCTAATAGTAATAATAATAATACCTGAATGTTAGGCACCAGACCCAGAATAAGATCAGTAACTTTACATCCATTCAAGCTGCGAGCTGTCTCTAATTAAACTGAATACTAATTCAGTTAAATTTCTGTCCTCAATACAACACATATAGACACATACACCAGCTTAAACAGCAACTTTGTACATGCTTAATTTGTTTGTGAAATAATGAGTCTTTTACACAAGCATATATATGGCATGAGAAAATGACAATCCAATAACAAAAACTCAGGCCTTGTCCCAGCATGACATATTTACTATTTAGCTAATTTAAAAAATAAATAAACATAGCTCTTCTGTCAGATTGATATGATAAATATTGAAATGAATTCCAATTATAGTGATTAGTTGATACAAATATTCGAAAATTAATTAAGAGAAACAACCTCAATATCTTTATCATTATTGACAAAATTAGCTTCAACCAAAGCACTCCAAGTCTCCAAATCAGTACAGATACATCCTCTTTTCACCATTTCCTCTAACACAAAACAAGCCTCATCTACCTTTGCATTCTCACAAAGCCCCTTTATCAAACAGACAAAGCTCTCTGACCTGGGGACATGATTACTGGCTAACATTGCATTTAAAACCCTAAACCCTAGCTCAAACTCATTAAACCTACAACAGCCATCAAGCAATGCACGATAAGTTGCCGCACTTGGGTTACAACCGCCTTTGATTTGCATATCTAATAGAACTCTATATGCCTCGTGAACTGTACCTTCTTTACATAAGTAACTAATGATTATGTTATAAATTGGATCGTTTGGTTTTACCCGCCTCCTTTTCATTTCTGAGAGCAGCTCCTTAATCCCCTGGAAATCACCTCGTTTCGAACAATCATTGATCAAAACACCATAATTCACGAGACCTGTTTTACAATTTTGAAATTCCATATCAAACATGAGCTTCTTTGCATCATTGTATCTCCCCTCTTCACATAATCCCTTCATAAGCAATGCAAAAGTAACTGCATTTGGTATGACTCTCCAGCGAATCAGCATGTCATCCTTCAACTTCATGGCAAGACCCACACCATCCTCTTTACACACATGTCCAATGAAGATGTTAAATGTGACGACTGACGGCCTGATGTTTCTTCTGTCAACCATTTCATCGAGCACCTGCCGTGCACCATTCAAATCACCTCTTTTGCAGTAGCCCTTAATGATTATGTTATATGAAACAACATTCGAGCGAATACCCAGCTTGGGACACGAATCAAGCACATTGCATGCATGGTCAAGTCGGCCATTGTCAACCAGTGCATTAAGTAAAGAATTAAGTGAAATTTTAGATGGGCAATGTACGGACACATTAAAGGAAGAAATGGAGTCAAACACTCGAACTGAGATATGAGGTAGACACAACTTGCCAAGATTTTGGATTAGTGTAGAAAAGAGAGGCTCCTGTAGAGGTACCCGTTGGCTATGGATATAAGAGAGAAAGGCGAGCAATACGGGAACGAAACGGGGAGCGCGAGAAAGGCGATAGAGGAGGGATGAACAGGAAGGATAGTGAAGGAGGGAAGGAGGAGAGGAGAGGAGGTGAGAGAGAGCTACGATTGGATCAGAGATTGATTTGAGAAATTGGTGGGGAGCAGGAGCAGTTGAAGATGAAGATGAAGATGAAGATGGTTTTGGTTTTCTCTTCTTGTGGTGTTTGGTTTTGGGTTGTTGGTTGCGAAAGAGGGAAGAGGAAGAGGAAGAGGAAGGAGATGGGGATTTGGTTTTATGTCTGTTTATTAATCTAGAAAAAGAGCGAGAATTCATGGCTACTTGTTACAAACTAAAGCTAAAGCCTAAAGGTTAGCTATGGCGACTGTAACTCCTGTAAGGTGGAAATGGCGAAGACTACAATTTGAGGTCTCAACTCTCAAGTCTCAACGAGGAATTAGATAGATTTCCGTGGCGACCTTTTCAACCCAAGTTATACAATGAGCCCAACTCATTTAATGGGCTTAAAGGAACAAAACACAGGCCCAAAATTACCAACAAGTCCAACTAAAGTATTGGGCTCTTAAGGACAATTAATGTTGTCATGTTGCTGATACAAAATACATGATGATGCTATTAAACAGTTAAACAATGAGAGCCCCTGAACAAACAAGCTCTCAGCCTCTCAGGATCACATTGCTATCCGTTTTTTTCTACTTAGTACGGAGTTATTGCGATATACTGAGATACCTTTGCAGCTTGGTTTTGTAATAGTCTTTATTAAGAGGACTGTTATATAAAACATACTATAGGGGGATATTAGAATATTATGGGTTTGTAAGTGTAACCCAGCTAGGTCCGCTTCTGTTTTCTAAAGTGCGTAGAAATTACCTTTTTAATGTGGAGATAGTTCCATAAAATGAAAAATAAAAAAACTTATAATAGTTTAGCAGACAATATTAGCACCCTAAGTCTTGTGTTTCTATGGGCTGCAAACAAATCAAATTTAATCCAGTTTGAGTTCGAGTTCGAACCAATTTCGAACTAAACAGCTTTGAAATTGAAGTATGATTTCGAACTGAAAAAAAGAGTTCTAGTTTGATTCGGTGTAATTCGAACTAGTTCGATTTTATTCATTAATAGTTCAAATTGACACTGATCAGAGGATAATTGCCATCCCTTTGATCTTGTGTTCCTAACTTGAGAGCTGTGGAGAAGAGTGAGGGCAAGGGCGAGGGCAAGGGTAAGAAGTGGCAAACTAGCGATAGTTGCAAATAAACGGTACGCGAACTAGATTTGAATTTCGAATCGAGTCAGATTCAGTTCGAGTTCAAGTTTGAATCAATTTCAAATTGAATTGTTTTAATTTGTTTCAAGTGACAAAGACACATGGCTCTTATATGAGAGATCATGGTTCGAAATTCACAAAGTGAAGAAAACTTCTATAATATACATAAGAGTTTAAAAGTATTTTGGGTGGCTTGATCCCTTTACATAATTTCAAAAAAAAATTGTTTCCAAATGAACTTTAATAGAATGAGTTAATTAAATTACGAACTACGAGATTTATTGTCAGGACTATTAATTTACATCAACTTTCATCGATAAGACAATCTTTTACAACGACAAAAGTGTTTTTTTTTTTAGAGAAAGAACTACAAAAGTTGAATTTATTGTGTGGTGAGCATTTTTAGTTTACAGTTAGTTGCCATTGGTCATTAGAGGGGAAATAAATCTGGTGCGATTATTGGGAATCACATGGTCTCTGTTTGTCAAAATCAAACCATTCATTTTTTGAAGTATACGAATCTCAAAATAGTTGATTTTTATATATGAATTTCGAAACAAAAGAATCGTTTGATTTAGATAAGCAGGACCTGCCATTCCAATTCCAAAGGTGGAATCGCAGGAGATTCGTTTTCCATTAGAGGTCCAAAATTCAAAAATCCACGTGTCATCTGCTTGTAAGAAAGAAATTGCCGCGAAGGACCCCCATTACGACTTCGAATCCTCTGTGTTAACTCAAAAGGGAATCTTTTGAGTTAATGCATGTGGATCATCCGATATACTTTGAGATTTGTGCAAACTAGATCCACACAAATATTAAAGAACTCCTGTGTTAAAATGAATTAACTGAAAAGATTTCCTTTTGAGTTAATGCAGAGGAGACGTGCTCCCGCCATTACTGACCATGTTGACTATTACTGCTACGAAAAGTTTTGTCTCGTGCAGAAAAAGGGTAACCACTAATATATAAAGAGTAGGTTGCATACTTGCTTTTGCATGTAAAGCCGTGACCCAAAAAAAAAAAGAAAAATAAAAAGGAAACAGAGAATAGTTAAAGTACCATACTGTTTATTTTTGTCCTTGCTCTCTGTTCTCTGCTGAAAGCTGATCACACTCGCCAATTTCCATGTAAACTATAATTAAGTAAAGTAAATACTATTCAATAAATTATTGATGTCCCTCTTTTATTTTAATATAATAATCTTTCAGAAACTTTAAAAATATATTTTTCCTAACCAGAGGCAAATACAAATGAAAAGGAAAATTCATACTCATCCAAATTTAAAGAAAAATTCTTATTTAATTGTATTTTATTATTTAAATTAAATATACTGTGTATCTATCTAGTGCAATAAAAGAAACCCAAATAAAAAACTAAATCGTTATATTTTTCTAAACTCCGTTTTATAAAACTTGATAAAAGATTAAGATAAATAAATTAGTAATTAGAACTGCACTATCTTTTCTCCATTGTATGTATCAACTGTAAATTTTATTTTGCTGACGTCATACATCTCTATTTTTATACAAATAGCACAACTATTATAATTAAAGTAGTTGTGATCCGCCTCGGTCAATTTAATTTTAACTTGTTTTTAACTCTTTATCTATGAAAAGGAAATATCCTTTCTTTTATTTAAAAAAGAAAAAAGAAAATGAAAGCAAACTTTACCAAAAGCACTGTACTGTAAAGAAAAGAAATTTTTACCTAAAGACAGTAAACTTTACTATATTTTAAAACTAAACTAGAAACTGTGACATTAAATTATAAATTCTCATAGAAATGTAGATAAGAAAAATTGCCGTAAAAAACAATACAAATCAATATAAATCTGATTTGAAAAGTTTTACATATGCTCAAATCAATTAAGTCTTTTATCTCAGATAAAACAATACGAATCTGATTTACATGATGGATTTTGCTTTAAATAATTATCTAGGCAGAGGCAGAACCACTTCTGCATTGGAAGCGTGTTAAAGTCACGTGACAGGCACTCTGCAATCTGCATGGGAACCGTGCAATGCAAGCTCCAAATATCCATGTTCATGTCACGTGACAGCAATCCACATGTTGGACTTTGAGAAAATCGTTTCGGCCACAGATTCGTCTTCCCAAAATGAATCTTTTCTTTTGTCCAAATCATTTTTCTATTTAGTATTATTTTTTTTTGTAATAAAAATATTAAGAGTTCACAAATAATGCTTTCGGCCACATGATTGGCCTGAGTCCTGAGTCCTGAGCCGTTTGTTTTGAAAATGAAATTCTTAGACGACTTGGTAGCCAAGCTACTATCGTTTTCTTGTCCCTACCAACATGACTTTGCAAAATTCTTTCTTTTTAGTCACCACTTTGAGTCCAATTTCTTTGTAACAAAGCATCCTCAATTTTCCTTTAACTGTTAATATAGAGTAAATGCATCCTCAAAGTATCTGAGATATATATAATCGCTCAGATACTTTGATCTTCACTAATCTCATATCAGCATTATATTTTCTAAGAAGCATTTCTAATTATATAATGGAGCAACAACGAGATACTTAATTATTTCTTAATAATGAATCTCCAATCAGCATCAAGGAATTCAATAGCAGTGAGCCAACGGTCAAATTTAAATAAATATTGTCGAATAATTCACCTATCAATATTCATAAAATATTCTTTATTCTGATTCCAATTTTCCTATTCTTTATTCTCTATTTAACCACTGTACTAAAAAAATGACATATAAGAATAATAAGATGCAAAGCAATTGTCATTCTCTACATACATCTCATAGAAAAATCTAAGATGCTCTTCTGTCTCGCACTAGACAAGTAGCGAGAAAACTGTATAAATTGACAATGAAATTAGCATACTATTCTTCGCTTTCCTTTTACTCGCAAGTCTTGGGGTTGGACTCAAGTAAGGGAATTTTTTTCCCGTAGAAATTAATAAACATGAAGAGATAGAAATCGGTAGAAATTCTACTGATTTTAAAAATAAATAAGTTTGGAACTATATGAAATTTACCTATTTTAACTCAGATCGAAAAAAATATATATATTTTGAAATATAATTAGTTATCTTGTTCATATTAAGATCGTATTCATATTGGTGAAAGCTATCTCGTCTGAGTCAGGGCACAAAGTTATCTTGTTCATATTGCTCAAATCAGGGGCGGAACCAAGGCAGGGGCCAGCGTAGGCCCCGGCTCCTCCCTTAACCCAAAAAATATACATAATTTTTTTTTTCTTATAGGTCATTTGGCATCTCCTAAATTTTTTGGAATCACATCCTCTGCAAAGCTTTTACCTGCGGAGGTTGTGCAGTTCTTTTAATCTAGTCCGTTCGTTTTGATTGGATGGACCAAATAAGATTATGGCACGAATCTCAAGCAAAATTAATACTGCCCCCTCCATCATCCCGAGCACTCACTGGCTGAGAGTAAATCTGGACCGTCCGATTAGCTCCGCACTGCAAACCTCTGCAGAGGATAATGGTCCAAATTTTTTTTGCTTATGAGCTCTAAATTATTTATAGCCTCCTCTAATTTTCATTTCTGGTTCCGCTACTGGCTCAAGTCATATATTGGCCAATCTCTTACTTTTTTTTTTTTTTTTTATTAATTTCTACAGAAAAAAATTCCCAACAAGCTTTAATAATTACAAAAAAAAAAAAAGTAATAAGGGAAAAAGAGTATCAGGTTTGATGATAGGAGTAGGTTCGATGGGCATAGGTCCAACTTATAGGTTCAATTAGCTCTAGCACCGTATAATTAGCATTAAAATCAGTGTCTACGGAAATTGAAATATAATTGCACAGATTTTAATGTAGTTAATACGGATCTTGATGCAATAAAATGGTCATTTTACCCATCCAACCAAAGTAGCTCTGAATGTTTTTATGATAAGGCAAGGCTGATGATTTGTCTTGTTGCGAGCCAACAGAGATGGCTCTTCCTCCTAGAAAATCAAAATTTGTTGACGTTTACTGTAGAGATACCGTATATAATTTAGGAAAAATTTGTTTTATGCCACTCTTAAATATTGAAATTATGAAATTGCCATCTCAAAATATAAAATTAGAAAATTGTCACTCTAAAATCACTAAATTTATGAAATTGCTACAAATGTACATTTTATATACAAATTTGATTAAAATTATACTAAAAACTGTTGTATAAACAATATATTTTAAAAATTCCGAAAATACCCCTCCAATTAAACAGATAAAATAAGTATTAAGCCGAATTTAGTGATTTTAGAGTGGCAATTTTCTAATTTCATGTTTTGGAGTGGCAATTTCATAACTTCAATATTTTAGAGTGGCATAAAACAAATTTTTCCTATAATTTAATATAAACAACTACTCTTTTAATTAGTCTGAGACTCTGAGAGAGAGAGAGAGAGAGAGAGATACCATTCTAGTCTCTAAGAGGACCGCACACGTATTTTTGATTACTGTAATCCAAGTAATAAAAGTTAGCTTTGAGGGAGGATCCAAATTGTTCATTTGCTTCCTGTCTTGTCTTCTATCATATGTCATTTACCATCTATACTGCTATACAGCATCTAATCTAATAAAGGAAAACAAAAATGGCTTTAGATAGTTATTATTGGAACCAGAGAAAAAAAAAATAAAGAAATCTCCAAATACTTGGAATCTCTAAAAGCAAGCAAGCAAGCAACAGATTAATTACTTAGGTAAATGGAATTACTTCCAAATTAAGTGAAAACTTTCCAAAATAATATATCACACTTGCAAATGTGTTTAAAATTTTCTTTATATAATTAAATTGATGACCTCTTAACCCTTTTACTCCAATTTGGACATTTCTTAGTCTAATTCCCCTTTCTCTCATTCAGACTTACTCTCTATATATATATGCCCAGCTGATTAAGTGTATTTAATTAATATCGATGCACACATCTTTTAACGACTATTTACTTAATAGTGACGTGTCATTGGAATAAGACAATAGTTAACATGGCAGGCAGGGCGTATTACAGGCTTACAGTTACGTTAAGTAAAAAAATCGTACAACAAAGAGAGTGACATTGAGATAAGCTTAATTAACACAGACATAAGCCATGATGCTCGCCCAATCCAAAATTCCAAATGCAATGCATTGATAAGATACTTGAGATATTTATTTTCAATATCTTCATTAATGATAATCATGCCAAATAACCAAGCAATAGGTCGCATTTCACATCAACTGCATTAAAATGGAGGTTTTTATATAACTTAGACAAGGCAAGTCAAAATATATTTAGTGGAGTGGAAACAAAAAATATTAGGATGGAATTTCAATTTGTAATTATATTAAATCTCAAGTATATTTTTATAATGATTAATTTTCTGAAATATCATTTTGATTTTTTTAAGTCACAATATCGTTTCGTCCTTAAATTTATACGACCTTGAGGTAGTTAATATGAAATACTGGCGCCTTGTATATATATATATTTTTTAAAAGATTCTAAAATAAAAGGGTAATTTTTATTTATTTTTAATCAAGCTATGATAATTTAATTTAATTATGACAATACAGTGAATTCGTTTTGAGACGAGAAATGTTTATCCATCTTTTCAGTACCTCGGGACAAATTTTAGAGATTCTCCAAATTATAACTTAGAAAATACGCTTTTAAAGTGTTTCATTTTTTTATCCCATGCTCGTCAAAATAAAACTTTATTAGTGTTTTTGCTATCCAAAAAAAAAAAATGCTTCTTTGGCGGTGAAAATTAAGAGACAATTAATGGATAATTAAAATTGGTAATTTGGTACTGCACGCGCTTTTCATAATGGTAAAAACTATTATCCGTACCCGTTTTTTAAAATATAAATATGAATCAGATAGTTTATTTATTAAAAATATATAAATATTATTAAAAATTATAAAGTTTATAATATTTATCTAATTATAATGATAAATAATATAAAATATTTTACAAAATATATTAAATCATATAGTATATATCTATTATTTAACACTATATTTATATCAGTATCAGCACAGCACAAATACTTGAATAGTAAATATAGGTATCTATCTAATTTTAAAGTATAGATTCGTATCGGATATTATCCGCTTTCCGCTCCCTGAACCCTGATTTTATTAAGAAAACAGCAGTGGCACATAATTCATAAACAATGGAGCAGGTGACTGATAGGATCGTTTATTTGATTATTTAGTCATGAAACACTGAAACAGCGGGCAGGGACCTCGACACATAATTTGATAGATTCTATCTGCAACAGAATATATCATCTCTCTAGAGTCTAGCCTCTGACGAACCATTTTTTTTTTTTTTCATAAACCACAACTAAAAAATAGGATTATGGAGAATCAATTCCGAAATTTTTATTAATCGAAATTAAAAAAAAATATATCGATTCGATAATATTTTTTTTTGTGAAACTCTTTTTCTCTGTTTTTTTTTTAATAAATGTAAAAAGAATCCGTACTCGATCTATTGCACTTCTATACAATATTCTTTGGCAGTACTATTACAACGACTTTATTTCTGTTTTAGGTATATAAATGGACGCAAAAAAAAATAAAAATAAACCATATGCTTAAGCCACTTCATTTGAGCTGTAACTCTGAAAAAAAGTGGTAAATAACTTTTTTTTTATTTATATATTATTAGCGGACTCATTGTCAACTAATCTTACCAAAAAAAAAAAAATTCTTAAGTCACCACATTTCAACCGAATAAAATATATAGAAGCTTAAATTATAACATAATTTTAGACTTTAACTAAACATAACTAATTTAAGTTTGGCTTAAATTAAAATAACTAATTTAGACATTTAAAACTTGATACCACAATAAAATGTTCCCTTATAGATTTTGTTATGTTATAAGAAGTCGACGCGGCAGCGTTGAAGTCTTCTTTTCTTTTTCTCGTCTGAATACAGATGACTCCAATTTCGGATTCACATATGCTGCTGCGATCTTTCACAGTGTGAATAGTGTCTTAAATTTTCTGTTTTTTAAAATTCAACTATTGAATTGTTTTGAGATTCGTACACATAAAAATCAGCTATTGTAATATATGTATATAGAAAATATTAGACAACTAGATTTGAAAAAACATAAATTTTAGAATACGGTTCATACTGCAAGGATAGCAGCTGATGTGAATCAAAATCCCTCCAATTAAAGGTGTTGTAAATAGCAGTAGAGAATTTGACGCATTTAATTTAATTAGTTTACTTTTTTAAGCCGCACACACAAAAAGGCAAAACAACAGGGCCTACGGGCTGTTAGAGGAAAAAAAAAAAAAGGCAAAACAACAGCTTAAACAAACAGGTAAAATAAAGACGAGAAAAATACGAACAATTTGACGGAGGAGAGGGGAAACTTGACATTTTGCATTTGCATTTTATTTTCTTCTCCAACGTGACTGTGTGCGATGCCATCCATCTAGATTCTAGACTAGGAGAACCTTGCTCACCAAGGAGCCGTCGTTTTCACTTCTTGCGGTTCCATCCTCTAGCTCTCTTCGCATATATAAACCCCACATAGAAAAGGGGAGGGAAGAAAATAGAAAAAAAGCAGGAATTAAGCTCTCTATCTTTTCCTCTTCCTCTCCTCTTAATAAATAATGGCTATTCACCACTCCATTGATTTTGGGTTCTTGTTACAACCCGAAGATTTCTACTACTACTACTCTGTTTCATGCCATGTAGCTCTCTTCCTCTTTCTCTCTATAGTTTGGCTTTCTACAAGGTGCAGGGAGGGTAGTAGGTCCAAGGAGAAAGTAGACAACAACAATTTCTTGTATTACAAACTGACCCATCTAAGCTCCCTCAGTCTTGGTTTCTTCTATCTCTTCTTCTCTGTTTTCAGTTACTTCTTTTCCCATCCGGGTTTCCTAATTCAATTGGATTTAGGGGTCCGAACCATTTCTTGGTTTCTTTTCTTCTGCTACATGCAATTTGAATTTGGAAGATTGAGAGAACAAAAGTTTCCTGTTTTACTTAGAGTATGGTTCGCTGTTTTCCTAATAATTTCTCTTTATTCTCTTCTTCTACATCTCCTGTCATTACAAAATCATGTAACTGTCGACTCACATTTGTGGGTCTTTGATTTTGGGTCAGTTTTAGCTGGTCTGTTGCTTAGCTATGCTGGTTTCTTTGGTAAGCGAAGAAATGAAGGTGATGATTTCCTTCTCCAGGAACCCCTCCTAAATGGTTCTTGCAACAGCATTGGTACTGGTAACAGTACCAGCAGTGATTCCAAAAGTACCTCTCTGTTCACCAATGCTGGGTTCTTTAGCATTTTTACCTTCTCATGGATTGGTCCCTTGCTCTCTGTTGGCCACAAAAAAACATTGGACCTGGAAGACATTCCAACGGTAGATGAGAGCGATTCAATCAATGGGGTCTTACCTATCTTCAAAACCAAGCTAGAATCACAAATTGGTGCTAATGGTAGAGTGACCCCCTTTAAACTCTCAAAAGCTTTGGTTTTCACATGTTGGGGCCAAGTTGTTTTAACAGCTATCTATGCATTGGTGTACAATCTCTCGGCCTATGTTGGGCCATACCTGATTGATTACTTTGTGCAATACCTAAATGGTACCCAACGAGATCCAAAAAAAGGTTATTTGTTGGTACTGGCATTTATCGTTGGCAAAATTTTTGAATGCCTCTCCATGAGGCATTGGTTCTTTCGGTTGCAACAAGCTGGGGTGCGGGTACGAGCGGCTCTAGTGGGCACGATATATCAAAAGGGGCTCAATCTCTCCAGCCAGTCGAGACAGAGCCGTACCAGTGGTGAGATGATAAACATAATGAGTGTAGATGCTGACCGAGTCAGCCTCTTCAGCTGGTACATGCATGACCTCTGGTTGGTACCAATACAAATCTCCCTTGCTCTGATCATACTGTACTCCTGTGTCGGTCTTGCCTCGGTATCAGCTCTAGCTGCAACAATTGTGATAATGCTGGCCAATTTACCACTCAGTCGTATACAAGAGAAATTTCAAGAGAAAATGATGGAGGCTAAAGACGTCCGCATGAAGGCTATGTCAGAAGTGCTGCGCAACATGCGAATTCTAAAACTCCAGGGTTGGGAGATGAAATTTCTTCAAAAAATTATCAATCAAAGGAAAAACGAGGCTAGCTGGATCAAAAAATTCGTGTACGCTAATGCTGGTGTCACGTTTCTCTTCTGGGGAACACCGACTTTTGTGGCCGTCGTCACTTTCGGTACGTGCATTCTTTTAGGTATACCGCTTTCTAGTGGTAAGGTGCTTTCGGCCTTGGCTACATTTAGGGTGTTGCAAGAGCCAATATACAACCTTCCTGACACTATTTCCATGATAATTCAAACTAAAGTTTCCTTAAATCGGATAAGCTCATTCTTGTGTTTAGAAGATTTGCCAGATAATGTGGTACATAGAGCTCCCAAAGGGAGTACTAACGTGGCAGTTGAAGTTCAGAGTGGTACATTTTCATGGGATTCGGAGAGTGAGGAACCAACATTAAAAGATTTGAACTTTAGAGCGATGCAAGGCATGAGGGTTGCAGTGTGTGGTACAGTGGGGTCGGGTAAGTCGAGTTTGCTGTCATGCATACTCGGCGAAATGCCAAAGTTATCTGGGGAGGTGAAGTTGTGTGGTTCAGTTGCATATGTTAGCCAGTCGCCATGGATACAGAGTGGTAAGATTCAGGACAATATTTTGTTTGGTACGGAAATGGATAGGGACCGGTATGATAAGGTGCTTGAGGCATGTAGCTTGAAGAAGGATTTGGAGATTTTGCCACATGGAGATCAGACGATGATTGGAGAGAGAGGGATTAATTTAAGCGGCGGCCAGAAACAAAGAATCCAAATAGCTCGGGCACTGTATCAGGATGCTGATATTTTCCTTTTCGACGATCCCTTTAGTGCTGTCGATGCACATACTGGGTCACACCTCTTTAAGGTAATATTTTTAGTTGAATTTCCTTTTTTTTTTTTTTTTTTTTTTCAAGTTTGTATTTGCAAGAAGTTCCAAAGCTGACCCAAAAATAAACCGAACAGAACACAAATAATCAGTGTAGAATTCTAAAGGGGTTGTCTTCATTTATAACTGTTCTTTGAACTAAACTAATAGATACTTTTATAGGAATGCTTATTGAGGCTTCTAGCGTCTAAGACCGTGATTTATGTCACACACCAAGTCGAGTTCCTGCCGGCTGCTGATCTCATCTTGGTAAGTTTTTGGTTCTATTTCTCTTCTTTGTCACATTCCTTTCAATGTGCACTGACCAGTTTTATTTTTTCTTTAAAGGTAATGAAAGAGGGAAAAATAGCACAAGCAGGCAAATACCAGGAAATACTTGAATCTGGCAAGGAGTTTATGGAACTTGTCTCTGCACACAAGGATGCCTTGTCAGCACTTGACTCCTTTTCCCGCATGGAAGATTCCTCCAGTTCCAATCAGGAAATTGAGAACAAGAAGACCCAGATTGACACGCCGTCAGAAGAAGCAAACCCTAACATACCAAAGGGACAACTTGTAACAGAAGAAGAAAGAGAGAAAGGGAAGGTTGGGTTTTGGGTCTATTGGAAATACATCACATTGGCATACAAAGGGGCACTGGTACCATTAGTCCTCCTCGCACAAATTTCCTTCCAAGTCCTTCAAATAGCAAGTAATTACTGGATGGCTTGGGCTGCCCCTGTGTCAGAGGACGTGGCCCCACCTGTCAGTAGCATGATGCTTATATATGTATTTGTGGCACTGGCACTTGGCAGCTCTCTGTTCATACTAGCAAGGGCTTTGCTTCTTGTCACGGCAGGCTACAAAACTGCAACCATTTTATTTGACAAGATGCACTTGAGTATATTTCGTGCGCCTATGTCATTTTTTGATTCTACTCCAAGTGGTCGGATCCTCAATCGGGTTAGTCATGCATTAATTAATTTTTTTTTTTGCAAGTAGTTAGTTATATATATATATATATATATTTAATGAAAGTAAAAAAGAGACACCAAATAATCAGAATCCAAAATATAAGGGTCTCTCTTATTCTTATGTCTGCATTTTTTATATCCTATAAAATCTCATTAGTGTGTCGTAGGAGTGGCATAATATTGAATTTTCTTTTAATGAATTCTTTCAGGCTTCAACAGATCAGAGTGAGGTTGATACAAGCATACCATACCAGATCGGTACTTATGCCTTTACAATGATACAACTGCTTGGTATCATTGCCGTCATGTCACAAGTTGCATGGCAAGTGTTTGTTGTGTTCATTCCTATGATTGCCTTGTGCCTTTGGTACCAGGTACCTTTATTTTTCTCGTGGGAATTTTTATAATTCTAACTATTTAATATATAAAATTTCCTTCTTGTGATCTCATTATTAGTACATGACCAAAACTGCTGTTCTAAAAGCAAGCTTAGCTTTTAAATATGCTTTGTGAGTATGCAATTTCAGAAAACTGAAGGGTTTTGTTATTTAGGTAGACTATACAGTTGTTCAATATAAACGGGGTAAAGACACAACATGGGATTAATGTTAATTCCTTAATAAAAAAAACTAACATGCATATGATGAATAGTGTTGTTGGAGTGTTATGCAAATTGTCGGTAGGAGATGGATTTTGAATTTCATTGTTGTTCTTGCAATTCATTGCTCATACAATTTGTTGTCTAAACAGAGATATTACATAGAGACGGCAAGAGAATTGGCAAGGCTAGTAGGTGTGTGCAAGGCTCCAATTATACAACATTTTGCTGAGTCTCTGACAGGTTCTACCACAATTAGAAGTTTTGGCAAAGAATCAGGTTTCAAGTGGAGAAATGGAAAATTGATGGATAATTATTCCCGGCCCAAATTCTACAATGCCGGCGCCATGGAGTGGCTCTGTTTTCGGCTTGACATGATCTCGTCTCTCACCTTTGCTTTTTCTTTGGTGTTCTTAGTGACTCTACCGGCTGGAGTGATTGATCCAGGTAGGCCATTTTATAAATACATGCACAAATTGTAGTTGCAATTTAGGATTGATGAAGATTTGTGATTATAATTTTTAATTAGTCCAATTGTTTTTAATAATAGCAGACTCCTCTACATTTTCACATAATTAAAAATTAAATGATGCTCTTCCTTTCCATTAGTCCTTACATTCTTCCTTTCCTTCCTGTAAGACTTAAAAGTAAAGATGGTTCATTGGTCTAATTTAAAATTTCAGCAAATTTATTATTTGAAATTTACATATTGCTTTTAATTTTTCTTCTTGAATACAGGGCTCGCGGGTCTTGCGGTGACTTACGGGCTTAATTTGAACATGCTACAAACTTGGGTTGTTTGGAATTTGTGCAATCTAGAAAATAAGATAATATCGGTTGAGAGAATATTGCAATATACAAATATTCCTAGCGAACCGCCCCTTTCCTCTCCAAAAGATTTGTCATTAGATAATTCCTGGCCAGCACAAGGAGACATTATGCTTAAAAATCTACGGGTACACTTAATTCCTTTTCCCATTCTTATAATTTCATTGGATGTGATTAAACATGAACATAATGCTTAGGAAAATACAAGTTTTGTAAGGCTTGCATGTGTTGTGGCTCAATAAATCCTTAGGCCAAGAAACTTCGGAAGGAACTTTTTTTCTAAAGAAAAGTTGGTTTGACCAGGACCATTCAATCCCCTAGGCCCATATGAATCCAGAACATAAACAAACGAAACCAAAACAAAATTACCTTACCTGAATGTATTAAAATAATATAATTTGACTTGAACCTGAATGCAACCCAAAAATGGCTCAATGTAATGATCAGGACATGAAATTGATTATGTAGCTCAATCCAATCTGAAAGTGTACATCTAGCTTTCTTGCATACATGAGGCAATTCTGGAGATCCTTCTTATATTGTTTTTTTGAACAGATTCGATACGCACCACAACTTCCATTTGTACTCCGAGGTCTCACATGCACATTTCCTGGTGGCAAGAAAACAGGTATCGTTGGGAGAACAGGAAGTGGCAAGTCAACTTTGATCCAGGCTCTATTTCGTATAGTCGATCCCACTGTAGGTCAGATACTGATAGATAATGTTGACATCTGTACAATCGGATTGCATGATCTACGGTCCAGATTGAGCATCATACCGCAAGACCCCACCATGTTTGAAGGAACAATTAGAAACAACCTTGACCCTCTTGAGGAGTACACTGATGCTCAGATTTGGGAGGTAAATAATTTCAGTAGCTTTCAATACATGAAAGCATACTTTTCAGAATTTTCACAACCTTGACCCTTTTTAATCTTTTTCGTATCTATTTTGCAAAGTAAATCAGTAAAAAAATTTGTACAAGAATATATAGGAACTTAGTGACACACAATAATTTATGATTGACTTTAGTCTTTTTTATCTTTGGTGTAGGCTTTGGATAGTTGCCAGCTAGGAGATGAAATCCGGAAGAAGGAATTAAAGCTCGACTCTCCAGGTTTGCATCATATTTGCTTGTTGCTGTTTTTGTTATACTAACTTTTTATTTTTTTTATGATCTTATTAATTAATCTTTTGCAACCAGCTCCAACATTATCCAGTTACTGGTAACGGCATCCAATATTTGGGACCTTCATAAAGCCTAAGAAATAATTTCCCTTGATTGTAAACTCAACATAGCATATTTTCATGACAATTCAAGCAAATTAATGAGGGGCCTAAAACCGAATTATTCAGCATGTCTTAGTTTTCCTACAATCTTAGCAACCCTCTACTTGCAGTGACAGAGAGTGGAGAGAACTGGAGTGTGGGCCAGCGTCAGCTGGTGTGCCTTGGGCGTGTGATTCTGAAAAAGAGCAAGATTTTGGTTCTTGATGAAGCAACAGCTTCAGTCGATACAGCTACAGACAGCTTGATTCAAAAGACTTTGAGGCAGCAGTTCTCAGATTCGACTGTGATAACTATTGCACATCGAATCACCTCAGTCCTCGATAGTGATATGGTGCTCCTACTTGATAATGGTTAGTGTTCCCTCAATTACATTTTGGTTTTTGTTGGACCAATTTCTTTGGAAATAATGCTTCTTTGAATATGGGTTTTAACTTTTAAGTTATATTTCTAGCCAGAGGTTCTTAATCAAAATAATTTGTTGTGCAATTTTGTTTCACATTGGTATATTTACGAAGATGCTGTGCATTATCTTTTTTGGATATTTTGTGTGAATTCTAAACAAAATTATTTATTCTTTTACTTTAAACAGGTGTTGTTGTGGAACATAATACACCAGCAAAATTGTTGGAAGACAAGTCGTCTTTGTTTTCGCAGCTTGTGTTGGAATATACGATGAGATGATCAGTATAGTAGATGTTATTAACCAATTAATCCTTAATGTAATTCTACTGTATTATTCCACATGCAAATTTGACTGTGATTAATATTTGGAATGACAAGGTATCGAAGTACATAGTTTAGCAGTTCTAATGCAAAATGAGCATGGAAGATGATTTCAGGATTATAATGCCACAAAATGTGCAAAGAAAATAAAATTTTGTAGCTGCAGCTGTATGTCTATTAGATGCATGTACAAGCTACGTGCAATTATTAATGCAATAGTTTTATAATTATAACTTCTGCTGAGTGTTGTTGCTTCTTTTTCTCTCTCTTTTTTTTTTAATTGTTGTGACTTGTGACTGTTTGATTGTAACTACGATAACGAAATTATCCTTCTTTTCCACCACTCAATGTTTTTCATCAACATGGGTAAATTTGTGGCTTTCTGGTACTTTTGACATCTTAGGTTTCCGAGTTGGTTTCTCCTGGGTCACTGTTGTATACTTCTGATGGCTGCTTCTTCTTTTTGTTAATTCTTGGCACTTTTAATTTTATGTATATATTACTTCTTCTCTTTCTGCTATCTTTTTTGGTAAATCAGGGGGCTACCTATATTTCTGGTAAAGCAAAGGGGGTTGTTGTAAAATTCGGAAATTTTTTTTTACCACTGTCAAAATTCATTTTAAATTAAAAACCACCCGGAGTAGTTTTGTGTAAAAAAATACCACCTCCACACAATGGTTTCGCGCACCAGTCAAGACGGGTCCACACAATGATTTGGCGCACTGGGTCCGCGCAGGAATTTCACGCACCAAGGAGTCCGCACAAGGGTTTGGTGCACCAATAGGTGAGCATGGAAATTGACATACTTGCACGGATTTTAATGTACTTAACACAGATCTTGATGCAATCGGATGGTCCTTCCAAAATTGAATTTTGAATAAAAAATTTGATGTGACAGCTTTTGTCAGCTTTGCTGCGTCCCAAGGAAAAGTCAAAATGCATCTTTGACCGACACCTCAATTTTATAACAACCATCTGATTGCATCAAGATCCGTGCTAAATATATTTAAATCCATGCAAGTATGTCAATTTCCATGCTTACCTATTGGTGCGCCAAACCCTTGTGCGGACCCCTTGATGCGCGAAATTCCTGTGCGGACCTGGTCCGCCAAATTATTGTGCGGACCCGTCTTGACTGGTGAGCGAAACCATTGTGCGGGGGTGATATTTTTTTACGTAAACCACTCCGGGTGGTTTTTAATTTAAAATGAATTTTGACAGTGGTAAAAAAAAATATTTCGGTGTAAAATTTGTAATAGTGGGTTTTTTTTTTTTTTTTGGAAATTTCCTCTTTGAGGTCTGTCACATATTTCTGGGTTGTGTTTTACTGTTTTTGTATTTATCGTTGTGCCAGTTATAAATTTGATAACTCAGGGGTTCTTTGTAAATTTGGTACTTAAGGGAAGTTTATGTTCTTTTTGCTCTTTGAAGTTTGTCAGATACATTGTTCTCTCATTAAATTATTAGTTCACTGTAGGCGCTCTTGTATATTTGATAACTTATAGGGGCTTTTGTGTAAATTTGGTAATCAAGGAGGTTCTCTGTAAGTTTGTTCTTTGGAGGTTGTTGGATCCTACTGGGTTGTCTCAAGCAGGGAGTTAGAAGTTACATGGAATGGATCTGTTTTTTTGGGGTATGTACATGCTTTGGAAATGGTTTTTGTTCATGATTTTCTTCTCACAGTGGACACCCATGTCAATCTGACAAATGCAAAGGGCTCCCTCTTCTCATGTTGTGCACTACAGCTTCAATTATCAGGAATGCCAGCATCGACTACTGCACTGCTTCTGAGTTCTCTGGCTAAGCTTGTTTCTGCTATTGCCTATTTTCCTTTCTGAACACTTTTATGTGTATATTTTGTTGTGCCTGGTTTTTATGTGCTCTAATTTTTAGATACAATTTACCTAGTTTAAAAAGATTTAATTGAACAAAAACTTAGTGCTTCATTAATGAGGTGGGCTAATATAGCTTTTTACATTCTTGCACATAAGTCTCTAGATTTTTATCTATTCTCTATTTTTCAATAAGTCTCTAACAAAGATACAATTCTCAACAGTTTATATACTGTGTACCTGGTATATTGGGTGTATAGTAATGGGTTTTTTTCTCTTTCAACCATGGCACAACTAATCTGATGTATTCTGCACTTTCTATGATAGCAACACCTACTGACAACTCTGTCGGACCCCTTACATGCAGAGGCAATGGCGCTATTGGAGACCTTACAGGAAGTGCGAACACACACAATAGACCCAGGGCCAAACAAGGTATGAGTATTTTCAAATTGCATGGTGCTGGTAAACTCGGTCAATGACAACTCAGTGGAGAACCTACCTTCCAGGAGCGCATCTGAAACAGTAGCACTTTGTGATAGGCTTGCTCATTAAATGAAGGAAACAATCACACTACGACACGCTTGGAGGGAGGCACTGACAGACCCACACCTGTTATTGAATTGGGCAAGAAGAACATGACGATCTTTTGCAGGGGCACCAACAGAAAGCAGTACATGGGACTTCCATGTAGAGGTACAAATCAGCCCCCGGTCTTTCTCGATATTGAGCTGATGATAGGGTGTGAAGAGGGGAAGGTTATGTGTTAGCATGCTACTGTAAACACATGCAATAGGAAGATGGTGATAGAACCAGAGAACAGACAAACTGTACTGTTAGAGTTAGTAGATTTGCTGTTTTCGGATTACACTGCAGCATGGCTAGCGATAAAAACCAGCAGGCACAATAAAAGACAACTACATGAACATTTTTCTTAGCAAAAGGTTGAATCGAAGGGCAACATTTTTCTTACTAATCAATCTATCTTCTTTTTATTTCTCTTCTCATCTATTACAACAGAATATTACTCTATTTATAGACCTAAACAAAACTCTTAAAATTTGTATTAAAAAACAACATTAAAACAGCACAGTAAATTCTGACCTTTCCTTGCTAAAATTGCCATAACTTATTGTAGGTAACTCCAAATGACCTAAAACCTTCACCATTAAAAACTAGACTTAAAAACACACGAAATAGACTCTTTATTTGCTCAGAATGATCTAGAATTGCCTCTTCAATTCCTCATTCAAAACTGCCTCAAAATCTGTCCCTTTTTTATTTGAGTTTATTTTCCACAAATTCCTCCCTTAAACTCAAATTTCTTCCATCTCGGATACCTACTGCCATCTTATATTTATCGAGTAGAACTGTCGGTAACGGTTTTGTGAACATGTCGGCTACTTGATCATGACTCGCTACATGATTCAACTTCACGCTTCCATCTCGGATCTGTTCTCGAATAAAGTGAAACTTCACGTCGATATGCTTGCTCCTTTCGTGATGTACTGGATTCTTCGCGAGTTCGATTGCCGACTTGCTATCAACTCGGATCTTAGTTGCTTCTTCTTGTCCGAGATTCAACTCGCTTAACAGTTTCCTTAGCCAAACTGCATGTCGCACACACCCTGATGCCGCCACATATTCGGCCTCGCATGTCGAGAGCGTCACGATTGGTTGCTTTTTCGACATCCATGTGAATGCTGTATCTCCCATAAAGAATACATATCCCGATGTACTCTTTCGATCATCTATGTCTCCGCACCAGTCACTGTCGGAGTATCCCACCAGTTTATACTCTTCTGTTTTCGAGAAAAATAACCCGAGTGATTCTGTACCTCGGATATATCGCAGAATTCTCTTCAACGCTTTCCAGTGTGTATAGACCGGTTCTTTCATGAACCGACTTACCACTCCAACACTGTAGGATATGTCTGGTCTCGTGCATGTCAGATAACGCAGACTTCCCACCAAACTTCGGTACCTTGTCGGATCAACTCGATCTCCTCCATCATACCTCGAGAGCTTTGCACCTGGTTCCATTGGTGTCGAAACCGGATTGCAATCTGCCATCTTGTTTTTCTTCAGGATATCTTTCGAGTATGCTTCTTGCGACACAAATATTTCCGACGATCCTTGTCGGATCTCGAGACCGAGAAATGACTTCATCAAACCCAAATCTGTCATCTCGAATTCTCTCTTCATTTCTTCTTTGAACTTTTCAACCATCCCGAGATTATTTCCCATGAAGATAAGGTCATCGACATAGATAGCGACAACCAACATTTTACCTTCCTTTTTCTTCACATACAATGCATGTTCATATGGGCACTGTATGAACCCGTTCTCCTTGAAATACTTGTCGATGCGAGTATTCCAAGCTCGAGGTGCCTGCTTCAACCCATAAAGCGCTTTCTTTAACCTTAGCACCTCGTGTTCTTTCCCGACTTTTATGTAACCGAGTGGTTGTTCGAGATACACTTCTTCTTCTAGCACTCCATTCAAGAATGCTGACTTCACATCCATCTGGTATATTGGCCATCCAAATTGTGCTGCATGCGAGATGAGAAGTCGAATTGTTTCCATTCTTGCAACCGGGGCAAAAACTTCATCATAGTCAATCCCGGCTTTTTGTTTGTATCCCTTTGCGACAAGTCGTGCCTTGTACCTCTCTAACTCGCCTTGAGCATTTATCTTTTTCTTGAATACCCACTTTACTCCAATGGTCCGACTATTTCTAGGTAGTTTTGTGAGTTCCCATGTCTCATTTTTCTCGATCGACTTGATCTCGTCGTCCATGGCTGCTTGCCATTTCTCGTTTTTTACTGCTTCTTCAAAACTTATGTTCTCAACGTCTGCAAGGAGACATATGAGATGTACCTCGCTTGTCGAGTCATACAGATCTTGTAGACTTCTCATTTTCGGTTGTCGAGGTTCTTCCTCATTATCGGTTGTTTGAGGACTTCCCGCTATCTCGATCTCGGGACTTGTTGTCGATGTGGTTGATGATTCTCCCCTTTCTACTATCACCTCGGAAGTGTTTTTCCAGTCCCACTCGCTTGCTTCATTCACCTTAACATCTCGGTTTACCATCACTTTCTTGTTTATTGGATCGAGAAGCTTGAAACCTTTAGTCTTCTCATCATAACCAATGAACACAAACTTCTTGCTCTTATCTTCTAGCTTAGTTCTTCGTTGATCTGGAACGTGTGCATAAGCCATACTACCGAACACTTTCAAATGTGAGACTGTCGGCTTTCTACCACTCCATGCTTCCTGTGGAGTTTTATCTTCCAAACTCGCATGTGGACATCGGTTTTGCACATAAATTGCGCATTGCACAGCTTCCGCCCAAAATTCTTTTGGCAACTTCTTACTCTTCAGCATTGATCGAACCATGTTGAGAATGGTCCGATTCTTTCTTTCTGCCACACCGTTTTGTTGAGGAGAGTACGGTGCGGTTAGGAACCTTCTTATTCCATATTCTGCGCAGTATCTCGCAATTTCAGTTGAGTTGTATTCACCACCTCGATCAGAGCGTAGAGCTCTTACAAACTTGCCAGTTGCCTTCTCCACCATGACTTTGAACTTTTTAAACACTTCGAATGCTTCAGATTTTTCTTTCAGAAAATAAACCCAAGTCTTTCTGGAATAGTCATCGATAAAGGTAATGAAATATTTTTTACCGCTGAATGACTCAGGAGTGATTGGCCCACAAATGTCGGTGTGTATTAATGCGAGATGATCTGTTGTTCGGTACTCGGCCTTCTTCGGAAATGAGTGTCTCGAGTGCTTCCCGAGAACGCACTCCTCGCAAAACTTCTCGATGTAGTCTATCTCGGGTAACCCATGTACCATTCCTTTCTTTGACAACTTCTGTAATCCGCCATAGTGCAAATGACCATATCGTAAATGCCATAGGGATGCCTTGTCTTCTACATCAACTCGCAAACACCTTTCTCGCACATAACACAGGTTGATTTTGTACATTCGATTCTTCGCCATCTCGACTCGTGCAATTATACGCTCTTTCTTGTCTTTCAGTTGTAATACTCGATTTTTCATAAACACCGAGTATCCTTTCTCCATCAGTTGTCCCATGCTCAGGATGTTGCTCTTGAGATCAGGTACATAATAAACATTCTCAATCAATCCCTTTAAACCATTCTTTTGTAGATACGAGATTGTACCTTGACTTTTCACTTGGATTTTTGATGCATCTCCAAATGATACGTGTCCATCTTCGACAACTCGCATCTCGGTGAACAATTGCTTGTGTCCGCACATGTGATTGCTTGCACCAGTGTCGAGATACCAAATTGTCTTGTTACTGGTATCCTTCTCGTCATTAGCCATCATAAGAAGTCCTTCTTTCGTCTCTTCTTCTGTGACTAGATTAGTGTTTTCTTTTACTTTCTTCTCGGCATAGCAGTTTCTTGCGAAATGCCCGACTTTGCCACAATTATAACATTCGTCTAGATTGCAGTCCTTCGCATAGTGACCATACCTGCCACATTTATAACACTCGACATTCGAGTAATTTGCTCGTCCACCTCCTGCCTCGTCCTCGGCCTCTCGAATTATGTTGGCTCGATCGCTCTTGCCGAGAATATTCGCCTTGATCTCGGCCTCTACCACCTCGTCCATTTCCGCGACCTCCTCTACCGCGACGTCCTCTACCACGAGAGTTTTGAGTATAGAGTACCTTTTCGTCTTTGATAGACACCTTGGCTTGCAGCGCTTCGTCAAGCGACTCGTTCTTCTTCTTCTTGCGTTGTTCATGCGCCTCAAGAGAACCAGAAAGATCATCAAGGGTCATCTCCTCCATATTTTTCGACTCCTCAATTGCACAAACGACATTCTCAAAATTCTCGGTTAATGATCGCAAAATTTTCTCCACCACTCTTGCATCAGTTAGAATTTCTCCATTTCGTTTGAGTTGATTCACCACTGTTTGCACACGCGAGATGTAGTCGGATACACCTTCCGACATCTTCATCTTCATACTCTCCAACTCGCCGCGTAGAGTTTGGAGTCTTACTTGCTTTACTCGGTCGGCACCCTTGAACACCTTTTCTAAAGTGTCCCACGCTTCCTTCAAATTTGCTGCACCAGCAATTTTCTCGAAACCCGACTCATCCACTGCTTGGTACAATAAATAGAGCGCCGTCTTGTCTTTCATACGCGTTTCTTTCAACGCCTTTATCTGATTCGCAGTCAGATTTCCCGTTGCAGTCTGCTTGTCATAGCCCTTTTCGACTACCTCCCATGCATCTTGCGCACCGAGCAATGCACGCATCTGAATACTCCAATTTTCATAGTTTGACTTGGTAAGTCGGGGCAGTGGCATACCTCCTACCGACATCCTCCCGGAATTTTCCATCGGCTCTGATACCAAGTTGTAGTTATTTGATGACTATTTTGGTGGAGGGAGGAGAGACAAAACAAGTTCTTCTTTTCTTACTAATCAATCTATCTTCTTTTTATTTCTCTTCTCATCTATTACAACAGAATATTACTCTATTTATAGACCTAAACAAAACTCTTAAAATTCGTATTAAAAAAACAACATTAAAACAGCACAGTAAATTCTGACCTTTCCTTGCTAAAACTGCCATAACTTATTGTAGGTAACTCCAAATGACCTAAAACCTTCACCATTAAAAACTAGACTTAAAAACACACGAAATAGACTCTTCATTTGCTCAGAATGATCTAGAATTGTCTCTTCAATTCCTCATTCAAAACTGCCTCAAAATCTGTCCCTTTTTTATTTGAGTTTATTTTCCACATTGTTTGTGTGGAAGTAGCAGCAACTTAGGATTTTTGTTTAGTTAGTCGCAAGTAGTTTTTAGTTTCTTGCATGGTTTACTTTATGAAATTGTACCAATTTAAGCTAGAAACTTGGATACTGGTAACCCTTTACCAGTATCAGCTAGGAAATTCGTATTGTCACCCCCGTACGTGGGTACGTGGTTGTCTCACGCTCAATTGAGTTAGCTTGTCTATCCAAGTAGTAAGAAAGTTGATATAAATATCCATGATCGATAAAGATGTGAGGGGAGCTAGATAGGATCATCTTCATCTTGTGTGAGAGTGAGTTCACTAGCTGTCTCAATATATGTGTTATCTTCTTTCCAGTTATAGAATTGACTTGTTGTAGCCAGCTAGGCGGCTAGCTCTTCAATTCATTATTCATGGGGTGAACTCTAGCTGGTTTCGATCGATGCCCATACAATGTGGAGAGCGAGGCTGAAGTGATCTGTATGCATGCATGCTGTGTAATTGGTGGCTCTTCATAATTCATATGCCTGTACGTCTTGTGTGGTTGAAGTACTAGTGATCATTCATCATTGGGTTGTCATGGAAAGAAAAATTAAGGTGGGGGAGTACGTACGTCTTAATTAATTAAGGAGTTTTTTTAACTAATATAACTTATATATTTTAATAAAAGAGGTTGATTATACGTATCAATTGAACCAACTTTTTAATTAGAGCTTAATGATCACCAGGTCATATTCTTTTAATCTCCATGCAATTAAGGATCTTAACTGCTTGTTTAATTAGAAACATTTATTAATTAATTAATTCCGTACGTGGTTTGTGCAACTTGACAAACAATACATATAAAAACACGTCATTTCATATCGTACTTGAGAAGACAATTGTAACTGCAGCTGGTATAATTGAAGGTCAATATCAGTCATATATATTTTATTAGAAGCATTAATTAATTTCTTCATTTAATTTTAGCAATATATATATATGTTCTTCACTTCACATGGTTTCCTAGTTCTGACTCAGCATTCACTCCTTGTGGTAATAAAGTACAATATGTCAGTAATATTTTAATTAAATGTTACATACAATATTACTTATACAATTTTTTATAGTATATTAATTTGAGATTTTGACAACCACCATCAAATAAATATTGTTCGGTCGGTAAAAGTTCCCGTATATGACTTGATCACCATTCACTTTTTAATTGTTGCATACATCACATATTTTTGTCTTATATTTATCAACTTTATATTTTAACTAATCCAGTCAAATTAACATTCTCCACTTTGCAAAACTTTATATTTTTATCAAAGAGTTTGCTTTTGACTCGGCATTCGCTCTCTGTATTTGAGGAATATTAATTGTATAACAACATGCATATGTATATTCAATTTTATTATATGGTTTGAATCCTTACGGAATCTTATTCAATTCAAATTGTTAAAAAAAAGAAGATATGTAATTAATTATACAAAATACATCTACATATATTATTTAATTGAACAACGTTCTGATTATCAAAAATATTAATTAGATGTACTTTTGACCCACTCATTTTTTTTTGGGTAGTGTAATATGTTAAATTCGAGGAGTGAGGCTATATATGGTACTATATGCATAGTGGGGATTGATTCATACTATGAATTAATATTAATTTTCATTTTTTAAAGTTCAAAGAATCGATCTGATTCATTCAACATGATTTTCTGATGAAAATCTACTTGAAGATTAAATTTTATATTTTTAGAATTCTTTCAATATTATGGGTAATTAAGTACAATTGCATTATGAAGTGAAACTCATGCCACAAAATGTAAAGTAAAACCATTTGATATGCATGTTGAGGGTGGTTCAAATTAATGTTTTCATTTGAGAACTAGCCTTTGGTCTAGTGGTAAAGACAATGCTCTCTGCGTGGGAGGTCGCAGGTTCGAAATAAGCAGTTGGGTGGCATGACCTCCAACTTTTAATAAAAAAAATAATGTTTTCATTTTGTTTTTATGTTATATTCATTATATCTTTATTTTTAAAAATTTGGAGACTTAAAATTTAGAAAAAAATTTCATGTATACCCCTCAAAAACTTGGAAATGATGTATCCCCCCCCCCCTCTAAAATTCATAATATCATATTTATCCTTCTAAACTTCAAAAACTCACAAATTTACCCATTTTCTATTAGAACTCATTTTAAATTCATTTAATTCCCATTTTCCCCTTCATTAAATATAAAAATATGTAGAATGTTTTAGAAAAATACCAGTCTTCTAATTGAACGGTGTTTGAGGTCAATGAGTCATTTCTCTACTTCTGTAGCTAACATAGTGACATTTCGGTATATGCTTGTGTAAGCATCAGAAGTAGAGAAATGATTCATTTGTTCTCTAAAACTGACCAATTAGAAGATCTTTTTATTTTTTTAATGAAGGGTAAATTGGATACTTCATATATTTAAAATGAGTTTTAATATAAAGACAATTAAAAGGGTAAATTTGTGAGTATTTAAAATTCAGAAGGGTAAATATGATATTATAAAAATTAGAAGGGGAAATACACAATTTTAAAGTTTTGAAGGACATACATGAAATTCCTCCTAAAATTAAACTAAAATGTTGAAATGAAATTATTTGATACGATTCTATGCATATATAAAATATTATGATATTTTGACTTATTTTAATTTGTATTAAGAATTTGTAAAAATATAATTACGTGAATAATTTCTGAACATTAATTTTTTAATTTATTGAATAACAAAATCTATAAGTTACAATTTTTTTAATGCATGTGGGAGAATATTGTAATAATCTAACAATTTTTTTTTGTCGTATGAGTTTTAATTTTTATTATTATTAGCAAATTAAAATTACATGTATCACGGAGAAAAAAATAGTGGATGTAAATATATATTTTTTTAATATAAATGATCTGAATGGTCAAGGTAAATGTTTTGAAGCCATCCATATTCAACTAAAAAAATTGTATATGTTTCTTCTGGTCTCTTTCCGGCTACCTAAACCAATGCACAAACAATTGCTGGGAGAGAGCTTGGAATTTTACATATTTATTTCCTGTTTTCTTCTTCATTTTCTACTCAAACTGACATGGCTGTGATTTTTGCTCTTCAAAGAGCCACTTTGATTTCTCCCTGTTCCGTGTTCTCTTCGCATATGTAAACCAATACAGAAAGGAGGGAAGGAGAAGAGAAAAAACAAGGTCTTATTTCTCTAGCTCCTCTGCTCAAAATAAATGGCCGTTCACCTATTAATTGATCTTTGGTTCTTTTTACTACCCAGCAGTTTGTACTATTTCTCTGTTTCGTTCCATGTTGCTTTCTTTCTCTTTCTCTCTCTGGTTTGGCTTTGTAGAAGGTTGAAGGAGGAGAGGTCCACAGAGAATGTAGAGAACAATGATTTCTTGTATTACAAATTGACCTTTCATACCTCTCTTGGTCTTGGTTTGTTCTACTTACTCTTCTCTGTTTTCAATTATTTATGGTCTAATTCGGATTTTCTAATTGAATTGGATTTGGAGATCAGAACCATCTTTTGGTTTCTCTTCTCTTGCTACATGCAATTTGAATTTGGAAGATTGAGTGAAAAGAAATTTCCTGTCTCACTAAGAGTATTGTTTGGTCTCTTTCTACTCATATCTCTATATTCTCTTGTTCTACATCTCCTCTCCTTGCAAAAGAATGCAGTTGTCGGGGCACATTTCTGGGTCCTCGATTTCGGGTCAATTTTGATGGCCTTGTTGCTTAACTATGCTGGTATTTTTGGTACACTGAAAAACAGAGAACCTGATTCACTTCTCCAAGAACCTCTTCTAAATAGATCCTGTAATAGCAGTAACATCAACAATACTAGTAGCGGTTCAAAAAATTCTTCTCTGTATGCCAATGCTGGGTTCTTCAGCTGTCTCACATTCTCTTGGATCAGTCCCTTGCTCTCTCTTGGCTACAGAAAAACTTTGGACCCGGAAGACATACCAATGGTAGATGAGAGAAATTCAACCAATGGCGTCTTACCTATCTTCAAAAACAAGCTAGACTCGCAAACAAGCGCTAATGGTAGAGTCACAGCCTTTAAAGTCGTCAAAGCAATGATTTTCACTTGTCCGCAGGAAATTATCATAACTGCTATCTATGAGATAGTCACCACTCTCTCTTCCTATGTGGGCCCATACCTGATTGACTCCTTTGTGCAATACCTAAATGGTAAACGGTCCCCCGGACAAGGTTACTTGTTGGTATTTGCATTTATCATTGCCAAGATATTTGAATGTCTCTCTTCGACGCATCGTGGCTTTCAATTGCAACAAGTTGGGGTACGGTTACAAACGGCTCTTGTAGGCACCATATACCAAAAGGGGCTCACTCTATCCAGCCAGTCGAGACAAAACCATACGATTGGTGAGATGATAAACATAATGAGTGTAGATGCTAATCGAGTCAGCAACTTCACTTGGTACATCCATGAAATCTGGCTGGTGCCGATGCAAATCAGTCTCGCATTAACCATACTGTACTCAAGCCTTGGCATCGCATCGGTATTTGCACTAGCTGCAACTATTACGATCATGCTCACTAATATACCACTCAGCCGTATGGAAGAGAACTATCAAGAGAAAATGATGGGGGCTAAAGACGAACGCATGAAAGCCACCTCAGAAGTTCTGCGGAACATGAAGATTCTAAAACTCCAGGGGTGGGAAATGAAATTTCTTCAAAAAATCTGCAATTTGAGAAAAAACGAGGCAAGCTGGCTAAAGAAACTTTTCTATGTGAACGCTGGTGTGACAGTTTTCTTCTGGGGAACGCCAACTTTTGTAGCTGTCGTCACTTTTGGGGCTTGCATGGTTATGGGTATACCGCTTTCCACAGGTAAGGTTCTCTCGGCCTTGGCTACATTCGGGGTGTTGCAAGGGCCGATATATAGCCTTCCTGACACAATTTCCATGCTAATTCAAACGAAAGTTTCTCTGGATAGAATAAGTTCTTTCTTATGTTTAGAGGACTTGCCAAATGATATCGTACATAGGACCTCCAAAGGGAGCTCCAAGGTGGCAGTTGAGGTGCAGAATGGTACATTCTCATGGGACTTCGAGAGTGAGGTAGCGACATTAAAAGATTTGAATTTTAGGGTGTTGCATGGGACAAGGGTTGCATTGTGTGGTACGGTGGGGTCTGGTAAGTCGAGCTTTCTGCTAAGTATACTCGGTGAAATGACAAAAGTATCTGGTGAGGTTAAGTTGTGGGGTTCAACTGCGTATGTCAGCCAGTCGCCATGGATACAGAGTGGCAAGATTCAGGATAACATTTTGTTTGGTACAAAGATGAATAGGGATCGGTATGACAATGTGCTTCACGCATGTAGCTTGAACAAAGATTTGCAGATATTTCCACATGGAGATCAGACAATTATTGGTGAAAGAGGGATTAATTTGAGTGGTGGTCAGAAGCAGAGGATCCAGATAGCTAGGGCTCTGTACCAGGATGCCGATATATTTCTTTTTGATGATCCCTTTAGTTCTCTTGATGCACATACCGGGTCGCACGTCTTCAAGGTAAATCGTTTTTTGGTTTCACTTTTTTTTGAACTTATTTAGAATATGCATGTACAGCAATTCTGTGCACTATGATAATCAGAGTATAATTGCCGCCAACCATCAAAAAAGATAATCGAAGTATAAGAAAGAAATGTTTAATCCTGACGGTTTTTGTCAACATATGTAACATGCACGTTTTTATCTTAGGTTTAGTTCTATCTGTAGGTTGAAATTGAATGAAGATTCCAATTTTCTAAATTTCTATCAAATTTGTAGGAATGCTTATTGAGGTTTCTGGCATCAAAAACCGTGATCTATGTCACACACCAAGTCGAATTCTTACCAGCTGCAGACCTCATCTTGGTAAATTTTCTTCTGGTAATTCTTTCTTAGGGATGTTTCTTTCAAAGTGTACTAACCAACTTTATTTTTTCTTGGAAGGTAATGAAAGAGGGAAAAATATCACAATCAGGCAAATACCACGAATTACTTGAATCTAGCCAGGAGTTTATGGAACTTGTATGTGCACACAAAAACGCATTGTCAACATTCAACTCCCTTTCGCTGAATGAACTGGATGCATCCAGTTCAAATCAGAAAACCGAGAAGGGGATGTCATTAGAAAAAGCAAACACTACAATTCCAAATGGACAACTCGTACAAGAAGAAGAGAGAGAGAAAGGGAAGGTAGGATTTTGGGTCTACTGGAAATACATCACAATGGCATACAAAGGGGCGCTGGTACCGTTAGTCCTTCTTGCACAAATTTCTTTCCAGATCTTCCAAATAGGGAGTAATTACTGGATGGCTTGGGCTGCCCCCGTGTCAGAGGATATGGCCCCACCTGTCAGTAGTATGATGATCATATCTGTGTTTGTGGCACTGGCACTTGGGAGTTCTCTATGCATACTGGCAACGGCTCTGCTTCTCATTACAGCTGGCTATAAAACTGCAATGATTTTATTTGAGAAGATGCACTTTAGTATATTTCGTGCGCCTATGTCATTTTTCGATTCTACTCCTAGTGGTCGGATTCTCAATCGGGTAACTCAATCATTAACTAGTTATTTTAATATTATATAAATAAAATAAAACAATCTTTTCTGGAGGTGAAATTTTTTGTTTATCTAGAATCATCATTAGCAAAAATGAAAATACCTCTATTGTAGTGGTATTCGGGAAGTTATTACATTTCTAAAAGATCATACAATAGGAAGTGAAAGGATATCCCATTAGTACTGTGGTAAATTTACTGGACACAATACTGAGTATTTTTCATTAATTCGCACAGGCGACAACAGATCAGAGTATGGTTGATACAGGCATGCCATATCTGCTTGGTTCTTGTGCATTTACAATCATAGAACTTCTTGCTATTATAACTGTTATGTCACAAATTACATGGCAAGTGTTTGTTGTGGTTCTTCCGGTGACTGCCCTATGTGTCTGGTGCCAGGTAACTTCTATTTTATTGTGAGCATCTGTAAACATTTATTTGACAATTAAATAAAAATTATCCTATTTTTTTCCTTATTTTGAAAATATACTTTTCTCTCTATACTAAATGTGTTATTTCAGAGAGCCAGGTGTTAGGTTACTATTATAAAGTTATGATTTTGTCAGTTACTAGACAATCATGTATATATTTATTTATTTTTTAGATAAAGATGAGAACCAAACCAACTAACTTTAAATATCCACAAGGTAATTGTTTCGAACTTGTGACCTCTCAAATGAAAGGTATTGCCCCTAGCCGATAGACTAAAGACTGGCTCTTATTAGTAGGCAATTATTGAACAATTTTCCTAGTACAATTGGTGTAAGAGGTACAAAATGGGATTAATTTAAATTTATACATATATGGATTAGAAAACTTAGGAATTGATGACTTGCTCATACAATTCATTGTTCTAAGCAGAGATATTACATAGAAACAGCAAGAGAATTGTCGAGACTAGTAGGTGTGTGTGAGGCTCCAATAATCCAACAATTTAGTGAGTCTCTAACAGGTTCGACCACAATTAGGAGTTTTGGCAAGGAATTGGATTTCAAGGGAAGATATGGAAGACTAATGGATGATTTCTCGAGGCCGAATTTCTACAGTTCGGCGGCCATGGACTGGCTCTCTTTGCGTCTTGAAATGCTCTCTTCAGTCATCTTTGCCTTTTGTCTGGTGTTCTTGGTGACAATACCGGCTGGTCTGATTGATCCAGGTATGTATATTTATTTTAATTATAATTGAAACCTAGGGCCGCATGAAATAGTAAATCTAAATTTAAATTTTCACTTCAAAAAATTAAAAGACAGTTCTTCCTCTGCTAAATGATGGCATTGCACAAAAAATTAAAGAAACTGAAAAATAGTAAAGACAGTTGGCATTATGCTGTATTAGTTTCAGATTCAAGGTAATATGACCATTTCATTATATAAAATTTACATACAAGAATTTAGCTCATATCAATCTTTTAGTAAAATAAAATAGCTAGTTTCTGACTCAAATAGATGGATTTCACCTAACACTGTTTTTTTTTTTTTTTTTCCAAATTTTCATCTAATATAGGGTTTGCTGGCGTTGCTGTGATATATGGGCTTAATTTGAACACACTACTATCATCTGTTATCTGGTCATTCTGCACACTAGAAACACACATAATATCTGTTGAGAGGATATTACAATATACAAGCATTCCTAGTGAACCCCCTCTTTCTACTCAGGATGATTTGTTATTAGATTGTTCATGGCCGATACAAGGAGAAATATTGCTTGAAAATCTACAAGTAAAATCTGTTCTTTCTCTATGATTTTTGTATGTGGATCTTTCAATTGGCATTTTTTTGCCTGAAATATATGCTGTGTAAGACTCTAATATACTGTTGCTAAAAAACTCTCATTCCCGAAGAATGAATTAAGTTGCAATGACTTGCGGCCACTTGAAGTACAATTGAGATAAATTATACCAAAAAAATACTACACGTTGATGTCCAAAATAAGATCGACTTAAACATCAAATGATTAGAACTCAACAATGACCTACCCTTAGTTAACTATATTTGAGACTATATTAGTAGCCTTCTTAGCTTTCTATGCGGCAAACATAAGGATCCTTAATGTTCTAATGTTATCTTTTTTCGTATAGTTACGATACGCACCACAACTGCCATTTGTACTTAAAGGTATCTCATGCACTTTTCCTGGTGGGATGAAAACTGGCATTGTTGGGAGAACAGGAAGTGGAAAGTCAACCTTGATCCAGGCGCTTTTTCGCATAGTTGATCCCACTGTTGGTCGAATACTGATTGATAATGTTGACATCTGCACCATCGGGTTGCATGATCTACGATCCAAATTGAGTATAATACCACAAGACCCGGCCATGTTTGAAGGAACAATTAGAAACAACCTTGACCCTCTTGAGGAGTACACTGAAGCTCAGATTTGGGAGGTAGTTGAATAGCTTCAAGTCAATA
Organism: Carex cristatella; assembly: GCA_024447775.1. Taxonomy (NCBI): domain Eukaryota; kingdom Viridiplantae; phylum Streptophyta; class Magnoliopsida; order Poales; family Cyperaceae; genus Carex; species Carex cristatella. Next base: position 8,369,241 of record JAJHPF010000016.1, read on the forward strand.
ATATCCACCTTTCTGGATAATAAAAAAAAGGAGAAAAATAATATCAGTATACTTGTCTTTCTTGTATCTCCTTCCAAACAAATATCACATATCATTTGTCATTTCAAGAATGTATATATTTGAATTTGAATATTTACTTGATTCTTTCCTATCTTGGTCTAGGCACTGGATTATTCCCAGCTTGGAGATGAAGTTAGGAAGAAAGAATTCAAGCTCGACTCTCCAGGTCTAGATGAAGTTTATTGAAAGAAATTTAATACTTATATCTGGCATTTCCTATATTTGTATAATTGTATGCAACACATATCAATCTCGGGTTTCTAGCAAACAATTATTAATGCCATTACAAAATCTGGTAGAAGTATCACCGAATGGACAACTAAACAACAAAGAGCTTATGAAATTCAACTCTTGTATTATATGAGATGGGAATCCAAATCACTGTGTATTATCTTTGCAAACCTCGAGTTGCAGTGACTGAGAACGGGGAAAACTGGAGCATGGGCCAGCGCCAGCTGTTGTGCTTGGGGCGTGTGATTCTGAAAAAGAGCAAGATTTTGGTTCTTGATGAAGCAACAGCTTCAGTTGACACAGCAACAGATAGCTTGATTCAAAAGGCCTTGAAGCAGCACTTCCCATATTCAACTGTGATAACAATTGCACATCGAATAACCTCAGTGCTTGATAGTGATATGATCTTACTTCTTGACAATGGTTAGTGTGCTCTCAATGTCATTTTTTGTTGTCAGTTGAACTGAGTACATATATTTTACTTGCATATTGTTTTTTTATGTTCTATTTGCAGCAAGAGGTGCTTGTTGATAATTAATTTAGTTATACCTAGCTCTGCTTTTGTAGTTCCTTGAAGTATGATCCATATTCTTAATTAATATGAGAAATCTAACCATACTTTAGTTTTTCTATCTGTTTTTTTTTTTTAATTGAACAGGTATTGCTGTTGAAAGTGATACACCAGCAAAATTGTTGGAAGATAAGTCATCATTGTTTTCACAGCTTGTGTTAGAATATATGAGAAGGTCATCATAGCTGGCACAAAATGTTACTTAATACTTGATCCGATTGTTCTGAGCTACACTACAAGCATTAGTATTATAAGTTTGGAATAACAAGATATTAAAGTAATGTACAAGTTCTACCGCAAAATGAGCAAATTCAACATTAGGATTATAAGTACCAGTAAGTTAAAAGTTTTGCAGCTGTAGACTGTACTTCTATTTGTGATGTTCAAGTATAATCCACATTGAGTATTAATGTGAAAGATGAATTACTTATTATCAATGTGTATATGTGATATTGCTTTTATTGTGGTTATTGCAGTTGTTGCCGCTTTTCATTTCATTTTTCTTTTTCCTTTGTATATAATAGAGAAGATACAGGTAGCTAGATTGACCTTGTCGCTTTCAAACTGCTTTTTTTAGTTCTATTTTTTGTTGTTGTTGTACCAGAGATATTTTATTTTTGAAAATAAGAACGTTCAAATTCAGATTTTAAACAAAATGAAATTTGAAATTTTTTTCTGAAGGCTCATGGAAACTTTGTGCTAAGAAGTTGTTTCAAATTTTTCATCTTCCAATTTATCTCTCTTTTCTATCCAAACTGATAAATATAAGACTTTAATGGAAGTTCTATATATAGCTAGTAATTAAGCTTATACACACACACACACACATGATTTGTTAAAGTTTGATGGCATGGAAAATACAGAATAGAGACCTATATGGTAGGGCTCCTTAACCTTTTTGAATGGGAAATTAAGAATCAATGAACACACAAAAAGAAAAGAAAAATAGGATACATATATAAGGAAGGTACTGTTCCGACTGGGTTACCGAAGATGACCTTGACAAATTATATATAGTAAGCCCCACACGTTAATCAAAATGAATAAATTTAGTTAATTAATGGCCTAGATCAACCAAACGGCTCAAATAATAAATAAATCTGGCGCCGAACATTAATTGTGCGCGCAGCCTGAGAATCATAATTAAATTGAAAATTATCAAGTCTCCGCCAGATCCGAATTAATCTAGTTTCAGTCCATTTCATTTCATTTCAATTTTGATTATGTTTTTCTTCTAAAATTATTGCAAATTTGATACATAATCATATCTTTTGATTGAAAATTTGTTTCTCTTAGATGATTCCTTCACTATATATTTCTCACATATTGCGCGCACTCAATTGAGATGCTTTTTAAGGCAGCATATATTATTGTAATTATTTTATATTTATTCTATTTTAAATTCATTCGTTACCTAACAATAATCAATTGTTGTTGACGCCCCTTCATTCAAAAAATTAATGCTAAATAATCCAATCTAGCTCCTAGAGCCTAAAACTTTGGACGAATTTCATGAGTACCGCCCTTCAAAAACCGTGAATTATGTATTTCCCATTCTAAATACATTTTTTAAACTTTAATAATTCAAATTCAAATTCAAATATTAAATATCAAAATAAAATCATTTGATATGTTCTAAATTATTTTCTTTATGTACATATAAAAAGATTAATTATGACATTTCAACTATATTTTGATTGTATCAAGAGCTTACAAAAATACATTAACATTAATTTGAATAATTTATGGATGTTGTTTTTTTTTCAACTTAATTATTGATTCATATAAAACAAAATTGAAAACTTGCAAGTTGTTATGTACATGTAAACAAAATAATATAGATCACATGTAACACAATGAAAAAATGAAGTGATGTTCTAGAAATTAATAATAGTTAGAATAAATAGGAGATAAAAGAGGGAGTAGTACTTAATGGGTGGTATTTAGAAAAATTAGATTGTCAAAAGGGGGCAATTAGCTATAAATAATAATGTAATCTTTGGAATCAACATGTGAAATGAAATTTGAGTGTTGAACTCTCTTCTCTTCTCTTCTCTCTCCTGCCTTTCTTCCTTTCTTCCTACTGTCCCTCTTCTCTCTTTAATATCTCTTGTATCCAAGTTACCCACAAATTATCAAAATTTCCAAAAAAACATGTTTACTTTTATTTCTTATTTTCGAACTTCATCATTATCAAATTGCATGCTTGTGGTCTCGTTTAGTACAATTAGATCAAGCATTAATTAATGTAGTGGCATTTTGAGCCAGCTACGACGACCTTCTCATATATTCTAACACAAGCTGGGAAAACAATGACGACTTGTCTTCCAACAACTTCGTTGGTGTATCATTTTCAACAGCAATACCTGTTCAAATTTAAAAAATAAAAAAAAAAAAAAAAAAAAGCTAAAATATGGTTAGGTTTCTCAAATTAAAAAGATGAGGACCATCTTTACAAGGAAATACAAACACAGAGCACTCACTGTTGCTGAAAATATAATATAATATAAAAACCAATATTCAAGTAAATGATATATACTCTGTTAAACTAATAACAAAAATGACACTGAGAGAACACTAACCGTTGTCAAGAAGTAAGATCATGTCACTATCAAGCACTGAGGTGATTCGATGTGCGGTCATTATCACAGTTGAATCTGAGAAATTCTGCTTCAAGGTCTTTTGAATCAAGCTCTCTGTTTCTGTGTCAACTGAAGCCGTTGCTTCATCAAGGACCAAAATCTTGCTCTTTTCCAGAATCACACGCCCCAAACACAACAACTGGCGCTGGCCCATGCTCCAGTTTTCCACGATCTCTTTCACTGCAACTCGAGGTTTGCAAAGATTATACAATGAAGAGTTTAAAGGCATTTTGATATTGATTTGTGTCTCGTACATTACATGAGTTGGATTTGGAAAGTGCTTTGTTGTTAAGTTGACAATGTGCAGAAACAATAAATTACAAGATACAAACTAACAAAATAGCATATGAATGAAAACAAAATTAAATTCAGAACTTCTTTTGGACCTGGAGAGTTGAGCTTGAGTTTTTTTTTCTTAACTTCTTCTCCAAGCTGGCAACAATCCAGTGCCTAGACCAAGAGATCAAAGAATTGAGTAAAAATTCCAAATCCAAAAATGTGCCTTTTAGAAATGAAAAAAGATATATGAAATTTGTTTGGAAAGAGATACAAGAAAGATGGGTATTCTTGAATTACAAGCTATCAAATTCAAATACCTCCCATATCTGAGCATCAGTGTACTCCTCGAGAGGGTCAATGTTGTTTCTAATTGTTCCTTCAAACATGGTGGGGATTTGTGGTATGATGCTCAATCGGGACCGTAGATTATGCAATCCAATGGTACAGATGTCTACATTATCTATCAGTATCTGACCTACGGTGGGATTAACTATGCGAAAGAGCGCCTGGATCAAGGTTGACTTGCCACTTCCTTTTCTCCCAACAATAACTGTTTTCATGCCACCAGGAAAGGTGCATCTGAGACCTCGGAGTACAAATGGAAGTTGTGGCGCATATCGAACCTGTTAAAAAAAACTATGCTAAGAAGGATAGAAATGCACTTTCAGATTGGATTGAAGCTACATAATCAATTTCATGTCCTGATAATTAAACTGTGTATTGTATTTTTTTGAGAAACTTGGTAGGAGTAAACTGCGTATTGTAACAGTGGGAAAAAAAATATAACTTAAGAACTTTTAAGGATCCATATGTTTGCTGCACAGTAAGCTAAGAAGGCTCCTAATATAGTCAAATTGGCTCGAAGGCACAAAATCAGTTTAAAGTTCGGATTGTTAAGGGTAGGTATTCTATTGAGTTTTCATCATCTGAGGTTCAAGTCAATATCTTATTTTGGCTTGTTCATGTGTCTAGTATTTTTTGGGATTTTTCTTTTTAATTGTACTTCGACTGACCACAATTCACTGCAATTTATTTCATTTTTTTGGAATGAGACTTATCAGTTGTTGAGCTACAGCATATTTGAGTCTTACCAAGCTTATTTTCTTTATTTAAACATGATGATCAGGCATAAAAACACTAAATGAAAGATTTATATAGGAAACACATGGCAACAGAACAGGACTGTACTTTTAGATTTGCAAGTATTATTTCTCCTTGTACTGGCCACAAACGATCCAATAACATATCTTCCTGAGTCGAAAGAGGGTGTTCACTAGGCATGCTTGTATATTGCAATATCCTCTCAACAGATATTATGCTTATTTCTAGTGTGCAGAACGACCAGATAATGGACGACTGCAATATGTTCAAATTAAGCCCATAAATCACAGCAAGGCCAGCAAACCCTATAGTTGATGAAAAATTAAAAAGAAATGTCAAATGTTGTATTACATCAAATCCGTGATCCGTCTAATTGATATAGTCAGAAACTTGCCGCTCTTTGACTAAAATATTGATAGAAGTAAAACACCTTTAATTGTTCTACTCATGTGAATGTTTCATAATAAAATGATCATATCTACCATCAATCTGAAACTAATGAAGCATAATGCTAACATTCTTTACTATTTTTCAGTTTCATAAATTTATGTCCTTTAATTTCGTGAATTGAAAAATTTAACTTCAGATTTAATATGTTAACAGGCCCTAAGTTGCATTTATAATTTAAATAAGTATATACATATACCTGGATCAATGAGGCCAGCTGGTATTGTCACCAAGAACACCAGACAAAAGGCAAATGTGAGTGAAGAGAGCATTTTGAGCCACAAAGAGAACCATTCCATGGCCGCTGCACTGTACAAATTTAGCCTGGAGTAATCGTCCATTAATCTTCCATTTCTGCCCTTGATATCCAATTCCTTGCCAAAACTCCTAATCGTGGTTGAACCTATTAGACACTCAGCAAATTGTTGTATTATTGGTGCCCTGCACACACCTACTAGTCTCGACAATTCCCTTGCTGTTTCTATGTAATATCTCTGCTTTGAACAAATGGAATATTAATTGTATGAGCAAGTCATAAATTTCTAAGAGTTAATATCCATATGGGTAGAAATTTAAATTAATCTCAATTTGGTTCATTTACACTAATTGTACAATAATTGTCTACTAATGAGAACTAGTCATTGATTTAGTGGTTAAAAGTTAAAAGAATGAACTACCCTTCATTTGAGAAGTTGCAGGTTCAAAACCTGAATGGATGATTGCTTGTGGATATTTAAATTAAATGACTAGATCCCATCTTTATCTCAAAAAAATTATCGTCTAGTAACTGGCAAAATCATAAATTAGAAATAGTAACATGAAACCTAACCTGGCTCTCTGAACTAACACACTTAGGAAACAAAATATAGAGTGAATTTAAAAACATTTTAAAAATAAGGATTATGAATAAAATGTTAATTACAAATTCTCACAAGAAAAATAGAAGTTAATTACCTGGCACCAGACACATAGGATAGTCACAGGAATAAACACAACAAACACTTGCCATGCAACTTGTGACATGACGACTATGATAGCAAGAAGTTGTATGATTGTAAATGCATAAGAACCAAGCAGATATGGCATGTCTATATCAACTTCACTCTGATCCTTTGTTAACTGCGTGAATTAATTAAAAGAAGTCATTATTATGTCTGGTAAATTACCACAGTGTACAAATGGGATCGATATCCGTTCATTTTCCTATTATATGACTTTTCCAGAAATGTAATAGCTTCCGAATTTTATTATTACTACAATATCAGTAAGAGATATCACATTTGTTCTAATCATGATTTTTTTTTCCACTTCCATAAAAGATTATTTTATTTTATTTATACCATGTTAAAATAATTAACTAATGGGTGAGTTACCCGATTGAGGATCCAGCCACTAGGAATAGAATCAAAAAATGACATAGGTGCACGAAATATACTGGAGTGCATCTTCTCAAATAAAATAGTTGCTGTTTTAAAGCCAGCTGTGGCTAGAACTAGAGCCCTTGCTAGTATGCATAGAGAACTCCCAAGCGCCAATGCGACAAACACAGAGATGAGCATCATGGTACTGACAGGTGGGTCCATATGCTCTGACACTGGGGCAGCCCATGTCATCCAGTAATTAGTTGCTATTTGAAGAATCTGGAAACAAATTTGTGCGAGAAGGACTAATGGTACCAGTGCTCCTTTGTATGCCATTGTGATGTATTTCCAGTAGACCCAAAATCCAACCTTCGCTTTGTCTCTCTCTTCTTCTTGTAAGAGTTGTCCCTTTGGTATTGTAGTGTTTGATTCTTCTAATGAATTTCCCTTCTCGGTTTTCTGATTTGAACTGGATGCATCAAATTCATTCAGCAAAATTGAGTTGTGCAATGTGTTTTGGTGTGCACATAAAAGTTCCATAAACTCCTTTCTAGATTCAAGTATTTCGAAATAATTGCCTGATTGCACTATTTTTCCCTCTTTTATTACCTTTTAAGAAAAATTAAAGTTGATCAGTAGTCAGTACGCTTTGAAAGGAACATCCTATGATCCTAATTAAACAAAGAAATATTAGAAGAAACTTTACCAGTATGAGGTCTGCCGCTTTTAAGAATTCTACTTGGTGTGTGACATAAATCACGGTTTTAGATGCGAGAAACCCCAATAAGCATTCCTACAAAATTTGTAAGAATTTATGAAATTAGAATCTTCCTTCAACCAAAAGCTAGAACTAAACGATGAACCTACAAAAAAAAAGTGCATGTTACATATGTGCAACAAAACTGTCAGGATTAAAATTTCATTGGTTAAACTCTGATTATCGTAGTCTACATAATTACAGTCATGCAAATTCAAAATAAGTTCAAAACAAAGAGAAACCAAAAAACAACTGACCTTAAAGATCTGTGACCTGGTATGTTCATCAAGAGCACTAAAGGGGTCGTCAAAAAGAAAGATATCGGCATTCTGATACAGAGCCCTAGCTATCTGGATCCTCTGCTTCTGGTCGCCACTCAAATTAATTCCTCTCTCACCAATAATTGTCTGATCTCCATGCAAAATCTCTAAATCTTTGTTCAAGCTACATGCCTCAAGCACCTTGTCATACCAATCCCTATTCATCTCTGTACCAAACAAAATATTATCCTGAATCTTGCCACTCTGTATCCATGGCAACTGGCTGGCATATGCAGTTGAACCACACAACTTAAACCTCACCAGACACTTTTGGCATTTCACCGAGTATACTTAACAGCAAGCTTGACTTACCGGACCCCACTGTACCACACACTGCAACCCTCATACCATGCAAAGCCCTAAAATTTAAATCTTTTAATGCCACTACCTCACTCTCCAAGTCCCATGAGAAGGTACCATTCTGCACCTCAACTGCCACTTCAGAGCTCCCTTTGGGGGCTCTATGTATGAGATCATTTGGCAAATCCTCTAAACATAAGAAAGAACTTATTCTATCCAGGGAAACTTTCATTTTAATTAGCATAGAAATGGTGTGAGGAAGGCTATATATCGGCCGTTGCAAAACCCGGAATGTAACCAAGTCCGAGAGAACCTTACCAGTAGAAACCGGTATACCCATAAGCATGCAAGCCCCAAAAGTGACAACAGCTACAAAAGTTGGTGTTCCCCAGAAGAAAACTGTCACGCCGGCATTCACATAGACAAATTTCTTTATCCAGTTCGCCTCAGTTTTTCTCAAATTGCATTTTTTTTGAAAAAATTTCATTTCCAATCCTTGGAGTTTTAGAATCCTCATGTTGTACAGCACCTCTGACATGGATTTCATGCGTACATCTTTAGCCCTGATCATTTTCTCTTGAAAATTCTCTTCCATACGGCTCAGTGGTATATTAGCTAGCATGATCGCTATAGTTGCAGCTAGTGCAAATAGTGATGCAATGCTAAGCCTCGAGTACAGTATGGTCAAACCGAGGCCAATTTGTATCGGCACCAACCAGATTTGATGCATGTACCACGTGAAGTTGCTGACTGGACTTGCATCCACACTCATGATGTTTATCATCTCACCAATCGTACGGCTTTGTCTTGACTGGCTGGATAGAGTGAGCCCCTTTTGGTATATGGTACCAACAAGAGCCGCTCGTAACTTTATCCCATTTATTTGCAACTGAAAGACGCAATGCGACATAGAGAAACATTCCAAAATCTTGGCAATGATAAATGCAAATAACAAGAAGTAACCTTGATTGGGAGATCTTTTTGTACAATGTAGGTATTGCGCAAAGGAGGTAATCAGGTAAGGGCCCACATAGGATGATAGGGTGCCGATAATCTCATAGATAGCAGTTGTGATAATTTCTGGCAAACATGTGAAAATTATAGCTTTGGCGAGTTTAAAGGCTGTGACTCTACCAGTAGCACCTGTTTGTGAGTCTAACTTGGTTTTGAATATAGGTAAGACACTACTGATTGCATCTCTCTTATCTACCATTGGTATGTCCTGCAAGTCCAAAGGTTTTCTATAGCCCAGAGAGAGCAATGGACCCATCCAAGAGAATGTCAGATAGCTGAAGAAGCCAGCATTGGTGTACAAAGAGGCATTTTTTGAACCAGTGTTGCTACTGTTGCTGTTACTGGTCCTATTTAGGAGAGGTTCTTTGACAAGTAAAACAGGTTCTCTGTTTGTCTGTATACCAAACAAGCCAGCATAGTTAAGCAACAAGGCCATGAAAATTGACCCGAAATCGAGGACCCAGAAATGTGCTTCAACGACTATATTCATTTGCAATGAGAGGAGATGTAGAACAAAAGAATATATAGATATGAGTAGAAAGATCCCAAATAATACTCTTAGAAAGACAGGAAATCTCTTTTCTCTCAATGTTCCTAAGTCAAATTGCACGTAACTTGAGAAGAGAAACCAAAAGATGGTTCTGACCCCCAAATCCAATTCAATTAGAAAATCAAAATTAGCCCATAAATAACTGAAAACAGAGAAGAGGAAATAGAACAAACCAAGACCAAGAGAGGTGCGAAAGGTCAATTTGTAATACAAGAAATTATTTTTCTCGACGTTCTCCACGGGCTTCCCCTCCTTGAACCTTTTACAAAACCAAACCAGAGAGAGAAAGAGAAGGAGAGCTACATGGAATGAAACAGAGAAAGAGTAGAAACTGCTGGGTTGTAACAAGAACCCAAGATCAATTGATAGGTTAACTGCCATTTACTTAACTTGAGCAGAGGAGCTAGAGAGATGAGGCTTTTTTCAATATCATGTCAACTTTGTCTTCTGCTCTGTTATGTGTTGGCTTACATCTGCAAACAGAACATAGAACAAATTCCAAGAGAGAATGGACAGATATATATGATTCATTTCCAAAGTAGCAGTGTGATCATATGATTAGCTTAAAAAGATGATAGTACCATATCTAATAAGACAGCAGATGGGTACACCTCAACAGTATTATATATAGGATGCCTAGATGAGAAGGTGAAGAGCGTGTGTTTCTTTTGCTTTATTCATCTTTTATTTTATGTTAATGAGATATCCGTTAATACCTAAATTAATGTTGCTCTCATTGTAAATGTAATCACATGGATCAAACTTTGTTTCAGTGCATGTCACCAGAAAGGTTGTGTCAAATCAAAAGTCAAAACCCCTCCTGCAGTCCTGTTCCTTAATCAAACTTTTTTTTTTTTCCAAGTACATTTTAATTTGAAGAGCATGTTGAGTGGTTTGAATAGACTGTTTGGACAGAAATGGAAATAAGAAGGTAGGAATGACAATATGGGTTAATATGAATATAATTTAGTTGAAGCTGTAAATATTCATACGTGTCTATATTCGCATAAAATAATTTGCACACGGAATGACAATATGGATTAATACGAATATAATTTAGTTGAAGCTGTAGCTAAATCTGTAAGACTTGTAACATTTTCTACTTAAACTTAATTATTTTTCTATTTAGAGATACATTCCATAACATATACAATGACTACCACTAAAGTAATCTAAAATCCTACTACAAAGTTCCAACTATTTATTACACATCAAATTTACAGAACTCTGCCAAATAAATCAGACAACTCATAGATGTTTAAAATGTGCTCCAGATCTCTAGTAACAACTATGGGTGCTACAATGACACACTAAGATATAGGATAATACTTTTGAGTCATAATGTGAAACTAATTAAGAAAAACTATTCAAGCAATACAAATATTAATTGCCTTCTGCCTTGGAAATGCTGGCACTGGATCCTTTTCTTCCAACTGTTGTATTCTTCAGTATCTGCAGCATACACAAAACGACAATTGTGCACACTGTAAGTTCTTGAAATCTACCAAACAATAAACAAGTTTATGACATAGATGATCATCTATTTTCATTTTGGTTTAGAGTAATTTCACAGATTGCAATAATAAAGGATTAAAAACAAGATCTCCTGGGTTTCAGAGACGAAGGCAGGAAAGACGGGATACTTCAAGGACCATTCTGTAAATTACTTCACAAAAAATGTATAAACAGAAGAACAGAACATGTACCTGTCTCAGCATGTTGTTCTCATTCTGTAAAGTGGACACACGCTGTTCCAACTCAGCATTTTTCTTCTCCAAATCCGTAGCTCTTGTTTCGAGATCATTTAAATATGCTTTCTTTCTCTCCCGAGCTTGTTGAGCCGACACTCTATTCCTCAACAACCTTTTAAAAAATTAAACATTAAAAACACTGATAGTCCAATTAGAGGAGAAGAACTTGTTCACCCAACCCAAAACCAACATATTCATGGATCAGGCTCTGACACCAGGATTTCTCAAATTGCTCACACATCAGATTGATTTGATACACTTATTTGAAATTTTGTTTGGTTCGCAAATAGCCTAAGTTTCTCATTTGTAAAATATTTTTGTATTAAGAAATATACTACAAAGAAGACACCATATGTGTTGAAAAACATCACTATATGTATAAATTGGATAAAAAACAGCCACACTTGAAATTCTGGAAATACCAGCCATTGGATCTAACTAAACCAGCCAAGGCTTTGGGGCCATCCCATTTTACATTTAAAAAAAGATTAATTTTATTGTATATCATTCTTTTATGTACACATCCATCTGAAATCCTTGGCAATACTATTAAAATAAAGAATTAAATCATAGTGGGTCATGTGTACATTGTTTAAAACAGGGAATGTATCAAATTTCAGCCAATACAAATATTGTTTAGATTTCCATCATATGATTTGAAATTCTCAACAGGTGGGTTTTAACGGCTTAATTTATTGACAAACAGCATATATTGTAACCCACATGTTGCCAATTCATTATTTTAACAAGCTTGGCAATATCAAAAATAAATTTTGAATACCAACATTATAAAATATGATGAGATTAGATGTATGTTAAAATATATAATCCACATATCACGTCTATAATATATGATCAGATTTAGTTTGATATTTGTTTCACTTTATATCAAGTGGCTTAAAATTTCAACGGTCCGAATTAACAGCCTTGATGCATCATTAATAAATTGCATGAAATTTGATTGTTTAGCCTATATATATATGTCCAACAATATGCTTATAATTTTACTTTTCTTTAATTTGAATATTTTCAGGATCTATTGGTAAGATTGTCAAAATAACATTTTCAAATATTGTTTTACTTGATGTATGTTTTACTTAAATCCCTCTTTTTTTTTGTAAAGACCTTTTGAGTCGCTTGTGCTCTTTATCAGCAGGGCTACGGCCCCTCCTGCGCTGGCTAGCAGTGGCTGACGATTGGGCCCGGACTGGCCTGCCAGCAGAACCCACCTCAGCACCTGACGAGGATGGTCCCGCCAGCTCAGATCCCAACTCTGGCACTCTCCTTATCTCCTCATCACTCTCCCCACCTGATAACAATGCAACATGACACTTTCAGCACTAAATCACGAGAGGTGCCAAACTGCCGATTTTGCATGAATGCTTCAAAGACCCTGAATTTATCTAAATAATATCCCGGTAGCCTCACCCTCCCCACCCCCTCCAAAACAAGAAAAGAAAAAAAAACCGAACACAAAAACTTAATGAAAATTAGACAGACTCTACTTCGGCCTATACTTCTTTGGATATCAATCGTGTTACAATTGTTAGTTATACAAAAATCTTTCTTTTTGTGTAGTTAATTTTTTCATTTTTTTCATTTGTGGAGGCTGTCAATCGGGAGAAATTTCTTAATTTGAAGGTGGTCTCTACTCTCTACTCTCTACCAGCAGTTAAAATAAACAGACAGAAATATGGGTCTTGTATTCTATGAGTGAACGCATAAGGATCTTAAACCTCTTTTGGATGACAACGCAATAATGTTTAATTTTATGGGGTAATTCTATGAAATTGAGACATAAAAGCGACAAAGTAGACGTGTGTTTTAAATATATTCACTAAATTAATAAAATTGAAAAAGAAAGTCGTACCTTTAACCTCCATTGGTGGGACTGAACTGGAAGATCTCTCGCTACTAGAAGGGAAAGGGAGCGAGTTCGCTCCTTGTTCCTGCATGATCGATCCGATCCTTAGTTAGTTAGTTAGAGAGAGAGTGGAGAAAAGGTGGTGTTCCGAAACTCACTCTGTTAGCAAAAGGGTAAGGACTAAGGAGATGAGATCATGAGAAGGTGACAAGTTTCAATCTGGACTGTCCGATAGGGTGGGATTGAACGGTGGCCAAAGCGTTAGCGTGTTCGCACCAGATTCATACATTTAGAGCCCCATCCGAAGGTATATAGACTGACATGTGGGATGCGCGCCGTCCGTTGGATCCCTACTTCATTTGCCTGGCCCATTCAGAGTAGGTCCCATGCCCATCAGACCTACTTTGGTTCGATGGGTGTAGCGACCATGAGATTGCATTAAGATACGTGCGAAAACATTGAAGTAGGTCCGATGCCCTGATGCCCATAGGACCTCTGGCGGGTGATTTTGTAAAAACAACCTTTTGCTTTGCAGTATCCTGAACCTCGTCAAACAAACTTATTATTATTTTGAAGGTTGAAACAAACTTATTATTAAATAACACCAAGTCTGGTCTTAAATTTCACAAGCAACAGAGAGCAGGATGTGCAAAAATTATTTCACCCAAATATTAAAAAATTCAAACACAATTTAATTCTTTGAAGTTACTTGGGAATAATTTCTGACCAAAGATTCATATCAGTTGTGGAATATTCTGTATGACGTATGTTTCATCCTTCAATTTTCGTCATGATGGCATGCATTGTTTATTCTTCAAGTAGCAAATAATAGATAAACAAATTAGTGTTGTAAATAACGGTATGCGGTCGTTGGGCCGATTAATTGATTAATTCGAATTATGATATAATTTAACTTTTTTTAATTAAATTTATGTATATATATCATAATTTATTAAAAATAATTTATTTAACTCATTAAACTTATCAGATAAACTTAATTTAAGTTAATTTTATTATTATAACATGACACTACGCTTATTTCTTCTTAACACATAAGCATTTTGCATGTGTAAATAACACATTTATTTAATGAAAACTAAATTTGAGAATTAAGCTTTTTCAAATACTAATAACATATTATTTGAAAGAAAAGAAATATTCCAACATAAAATCACTAAATTTAATTTATGATAATCATTTAATTTCATAAATAAACATGTTGTACTAATTAGAAAAATTACATCAATAAGTAAGAAAAATATATTATATATAAATAATAGAAAAATTAATCAATTTCAAAGTAAAAAGAAAAAAACATATATAAAAATAGAGGAGGGATCAAGTTACAACAATTTTGAGTTACCACAAAGTTACAACAATGTGTTTCCAGATCAAATTTTATGGGGTATTTTTTTTGAATTTTTTTACTATTTATTAAGATGGGTACAAAAACTAGTCAAATTCAGACCACTGAATTTTGTACCCAACTTAATAAATAGTAAAAAAATTCAAAAAAAATGTAAAATTTGATCTGGAAGCACGTTTTATTTAGATAATCATGTTGAACGGTTTGGATCGACGATTTGGACTTTGAAAATGAAAATAACCGTTGTTGTAACTTTTTGGTAACTCAAAATTGTTGTAATTTGATCCCTCCTCATAAAAATATTGGATGTATATTCAAGTACAAATAAAACTACAATACAGGATTTATAAACCTTATTGTCACACACTATCATAGAAAAAAAAATAATGTGAAAAATAAATATTCACTGGAAAAAACGGGAAAAATAGAAAAAAAAAAAAAAAAAAAAACAGGAAAAAAGGGAATAAATGGACCATTAAACGGAAAAATGGCCGATTAATCGTTTTTATCTGCTAACAAACATCCGTTAAACGTATTCGTAACGGTTTGACCGCCGTTTCCGATTAAATGGCCGTTAACGCCGTTTTTTACAACACTGAAACAAACATCAAAAGAAAATATGGGAAGGTAATTAATTAAGTAATCTCCTTTCAGTCCCTAGCTACACTTGTAAAAATACGTCCCCTTCCTAATCACCCCAACCAGGAGATACATATGTATATATATATAACCCATACTATATATGTCCAATATTATCCATCAAATTAATATCATCAATTTCTATTTCTCCAAAACACAAGTACTCTATAAATTATCTAAAACTTAACCAATATTTTATAGAGTATTGGTTAATTAAGTTCTAAACGTATGCATATATATATAGTATTAGAATTTTATTCATCTGACTTAACGTTTAATTTACTTTGCAAATGAACTACTTTATTTAGTCTTCTAGTCTTTTATTTGTTTTTCTAAAAGCAAACAAAAATGAGAAACTGAGTCTTCTTGTGTTTTTGCACGTGCTAGACATTAAATGGCATCTACATGTAAAGAGAAAAAAAATCAGCACAACTTAGAAAAATAATACAATTTAAATGTGATGAGTATGTGTCTAATTAAATTTTAACTTAAATGTTAACAAGACTGAAAAAATGAATCTATTGGGACTTGGGAGTCCTTCCTAATCTTTGATTTGGTACAGTTCAACGTAGCTTGCTCACACTCAAAATAAATAGAAATTATAAAAAAATGTACCACCAACAAGGCAACAACTAAAATAATAGAAATATATCAATATGAGCAATGAAATAATTAATAGAAAAGGGGGATTGAGTCTTATTTTTATTAAAAGATGATTAGCAATGAAATAATTGAAATAATGAAGCAACTGCAAACTAGAGGGTACATTAGAGGCCCATTAATATAACAGGCCATGTTTTTGTTGAAATAAAAAAGCAGGCTATTGATTGACCGACCCATTGTGCTCTCCTTCCCTGTCAGATGAATTATGAATAGATTCTGATCAGATCTGAAACCCAACCGTAGTCACTACTTACTAGTTGCTCTTCTCTCTTCTCTCTTCTCTCTTCTCTCTTCTCAGATCTGAAATTCTGAATTAAACAAGGAGAAGAGAAGAGAAGAGTTTTACACCATCATCAAACCAATGGCGGCCGTGGCGAAAGCCACCGACCTCTTCGGCGAACCGATCGAGGCGCACCCCACCTGGTTCACCCCTGCCGCCTTTCTCTCCTCCGACTTCGCCCCTTCCACCTACATCTCCTCCCTCCGCTCCTTCGTCCCGCTCGAAACCCTCGCTACTGAGCTCAAATCCCACCTCACCTCTCTCAACTCCGATCTCATCGACCTCGTCAATCGCGACTATGCAGATTTTGTCGGCCTGGGTACCAGGCTTGCTGGCGCCGGTGAAGCGGCCGCGCGGATCCGGGATCCCCTGGCAGAGTTACGTGGTAAGGTGGCCGCATTGCGCGCTGCTGCTGCTACTCAGCTTGTCGAACTCAGAGCAGGGATGGACCGCCGTGCAGCTGCTGCTGCGGCCAGGGAACTGCTTGAGAGAATGCTTGATACATTTCACGTGGTTTCTAAAGTACGTTAGTCTCTCTTCCTATTTTCGCTCCTCCTCCTATGGGATAACCTGTTTTATTTGAATTATATCTATCATTTATCAAATAACCTATGTTTGACTTGATCATGAATAATCATGATCTGACTGGTACTAGTACTGCTCTACTTATTTTGTAATTGTATCCTTAATTATTACACAACTTCTTAATTCGTAAATTAAAAGTGCCCTCAACTCTTGTTCTTCTTTCAATTGCAATCATTTTGTTTTGATTGTTTTAACTTGAAATAAATTATAAGAGTTCAAGGAGCTCGTACATTTTATATATTTTCTGATTTAGGTTGAAAAGCTTATAAAAGAGCTTCCTACCGCACCATCAGATTTGTCGGGAGCAGAGACGGGTTCTGTAGCTACTGATGGTGCCTTGCAGAACTTGGAAAGTGGAACTAGCAGTACAATTACTCAAAGCATTCTATTGGAAAGAATCGCCAGTGAGATGAACCGATTAAAATTCTACATTGGTGATGAAAAGGTTTATTTTACTTTTACCCAAATATTTCTATTTTCAGTGTAATGCACAATTATGTACCTTGAGGAATTTGGTACTGAAAATGTCAAATCAAGCTTCACAGGACTTTAAGCTGACCGAAAGTTTTCCTAATTGCCTACATTTAACCCCTTATGTCACAATTATCTATGTGATGAGGAGGTTTATTTTACTTTTACCCAAATATTTCTATCTTCAGTGGCCAGTGGGTATAATGCACAATAGTGTACCTTGAGGAATTTGGTACTGAAAATGTCAAAGCAAGCCTCACTTGGTTCTAAGCTGACTGAAAGTTTCCGTGATCTCCAATTTGAGCTTCAATTTTGCGAAATTTCCTACATTTACCCCTTATGTCACATTGTACACTGAAAAGGCTTGATTCAGTTATTGATAAAACTGTGGAGATAAATCTAGGCTTTATGCGCATCCACAGAATTGTGATTTGAAGATATCCAGAATGGATGGATAAAAAAGAACATAGAAAAGGACAATAGGACAGTAGGCAATACCAGTACCTTGCAGTACTGATATTTAGTGCTCATTGTTGTTTCTATTACAATGGCAGTACAGAACCTCCCATTTATTGAAAACATGGAGAAGAGAATTCAAGCAGCAACCTCACTATTAGACAACAGCTTGGAGCGGTGCTTTGTCCAAGGCCTGGAGCACCATGACAATAATGCCATCTACAACTGCCTGCGTGCATATGCAGCTGTAGATAACACCTCAGCTGCTGAGGCACTTTTCCGTAAAACCGTGGCTTCTCCCCTAATACAAGAAATTGTTCCAAACAGCAGCAACAACCAGCCTGAGGCTGTTGCAACGGCATCTAGTGACGAACTTGAGGGGGATTATCAGCGAATCATGCAGTGTATAGAGAAGGATTGCAAATTCATACTTGAGTTATCGTCTTCAGGTGAGAAGTAATATTTTAATATTTGATCAGGTTTGTACTCTGTTGAATTAAGCCCTATCAATTTTTTCTTAGACTCTATCTGACCCAACTGTCTACTAAATTCTCAGGTGTGAATTTAATTATATAAAAAAAAATAGGCTATGGAAAAAGGCAAAAGAGTTGTCAAGTAGTACTCTGTTGAATTAAGCCCTATCAATTTTTTCTTAGACTCTATCTGACCCAACTGTCTACTAAATTCTCAGGTGTGAATTTAATTATATAAAAAAAATAGGCTATGGAAGGCAAAAGAGTTGTCAAGTAAGGAATACAGACCCTCTTTATTGTATTCTGGCAACCCTTGACCAGACCACTAGTATACTAAAATTTGTATC
Source organism: Carex cristatella (assembly GCA_024447775.1). Taxonomy (NCBI): domain Eukaryota; kingdom Viridiplantae; phylum Streptophyta; class Magnoliopsida; order Poales; family Cyperaceae; genus Carex; species Carex cristatella. Next base: position 8,387,769 of record JAJHPF010000016.1, read on the forward strand.
GCTGTCATTGTTATCATCTGAACATGCTTTTATGCAATGCTGTAGCAAATTCTGGGTTGCATGTTTTTGATTTCCTGGCCAATTCGATACTGAAGGAGGTGCTGTTTGTGATTGAGAAGGGAAAGCCTGGGGCCTTCTCTCCAGGAAAGCCTGCTGAATTCTTGAAGAATTACAAATCTAGCCTTGCTTTTCTTGCATTCCTTGAAGGTACTTCTTTTAAAATCTATATGATTGCAGTATAATGCTTCTCTAATGACATTGGATTTGTGGGCCTTCTCTAGGTTCATATACTCGTTGATTAAATCTATCATATTGATGCTGAGCAGTGTCACATGCTTAACTAAGTTTTAACACCAAATTTGCACGTTTTACTTGGAAGTACATCAGCATACAATTGATTTTTGTTGAATGTTGTCTCTTCGTTCTGTCTGATGAGTTCTGACAACAACGTTGCTATTCTTTTTTAAGGTTACTGCCCCTCAAAATCTGCTGTTGCTAGGTTCCGTTCAGAAACAGTGTATGTGGAGTTCATGAGGAAATGGAATGTTGATGTGTACTTTTCATTGAGGTATTTGCATAAAAACTTGAAATCATTGTTTTTTTTATTTATTTTATTTTATGTAACTACCATCATACTATGTGGATTTGGATTTGTAGTGTTGGGTTGGTCTTGAAAATTGCCACAGATAAACATAGATACCAGTAAGGTTTGTGGCACTAATCAGAATCATTACTGCCTGGCACTTAATATTATAATCCTTGGGGTCATTGATAATCCACTACTAAATGCCCTGATTGTACTTGATGTGCTCTTCTTCGACTGCCTAAGATTTCAGGAAATTGCGGGGGGTCTAGATTCTTCCTTAACTGGTCCCATTAAACCAGTCGAAAGCGAAGGGAAAACGCAGAAACTATTGTTGAAACAGAGTATAAAGCTTCTAGAGAGCCTAAAAACTTGTTGGAGTGATGATGTTCTTGTTTTCTCTCACTGTGACAAATTCCTGCGTCTATCCTTGCAGCTTCTCTCAAGGTTGGCTTATTTCCTCTTTATCTATTAAAATTCTTTCAATCTTACTTCCTTCTACAATAATTATTTTCTTCCTTTTTTTGGTGATCTGATTAGGTACTCTACATGGCTATCTACTGGTCTGGCTGCTCGCCGAGTGCCTACTGGGGATGCTGACTGGGCAATATCTGCACCAGTGGAGGATTTTGTATATGTATGCTTTTTTGATAATTTGAATTATCTTGCATAAATTTGCCATCAATTATGGTCTCTGAACCTTATTTAAAGTAATGGAATTTGAGGGAGCTAGTTTCTCATTAGGTTATAGGGAATCTCCTTTTTTCTTCATATTTAGTATCGGAAAACAATTAAACATTGAAGGAAGGGAATAAATAAAGTTCAAATCATGGTAATGTAACATAATTTGCTGATCATCATATAGTTCTGCTTCTGATATACTCAAATGATGACGACTGGTACAGTTATGACCAAATTGGTACATTTTTTCTCTCGATCAAATATTTAGTTGCTCTTTCATTTTTCAGGTGTTCCATGATGTTTCTGTCTTGATCAGTGAGCTTTCTGAAGGCTTCATAGTGCATGTGAGCCAATTGCTTAGTTCCTGTTCAGATGAAGTTACCCAGCTTGTGAGAGAAAGCATAGCTCAAGCTGGCAAATCGCTCGAGCAATTGCTACCTATTATGTTGGATATCATGATAGATTCCATTGTCGAGAAATCTGAGAAGGTTAGTAAATTTGATATGAGTTTTCAGATGTAATGGTTGGTTGTTAAAAACTCACATCTGTTTCATTTCTCTTTTCATTATAGGACTTGAAGCAGTTGAAAGGAATATCAGCGAAATATAGGATGACGAACCAGCTTCCAGTTAGGCATTCACCATATGTTTCAGGGAGTTTAAGGCCTCTTAAGGTTCATTTCTTTGCCCTTTAAAGGTTTGTATACAAGGACTGAAGTTTTGAGTTTGCCTGAGGTGGTATGTTTTTGTATAGGTATTTCTGGAAGGAGATCGTTCAGCTTATTTAACAAAAGATGCAACTCAGAGGCTTCTGTTGGGCTCTGTTGAAAAGATCACCAACCGCTATTATGAACTTGCATCTGATCTTGTCCATGTGGTATGTAGCAATTTTAACTAGTCTATACAATATAAAAGGAATTTCATATTTTATGTAGTCATTTTTATACTCTTTTTTTTTTGTAACAGACAAAGAAAACTGAATCTTCATTGCAAAGATTACGACAAGGTGCGCAACGGAGAGTAGGAGCCAGCTCTGATGCTTCTGACAACAATATTTCTGACACTGAGAAGATCTGCATGCAGTTGTTTCTTGACATTCAGGTATATCCCTTCAAAAATGAAGATCTTGTATGATCCCGTTTGTTTGTCCTCTGCTATTTTATTATTGAGACACTTTTAGTGCATTTGACCCTACATGTGGAAGTGCGCATATAGAGTGTAATGCTAATGTTTTGCCAATGTTTGACAGGAATATGGGCGCAATCTTGCAGCAATAGGGATAAATGCTGCTGATATTTCCTCGTACCGCTCCTTGTGGCAGTGTGTTGCCCCTGAAGAAAAGCAATCAGTTATTGCTTTCTAAACAATGTGATATATTAACTTGAACAGTGTATACTACAAGGACTTGAAAGGATGTTCTACAATTGTAGTTCAAATTGTAATCGGCATTTTGTTTTGGATTTTGGGAACTACATGAGAGTTTGCAGGCTTTATAGGAATGTACTGGATAGATATGTTCATTGATTTTTCTTGAGGAAATAAGTTTTATGGCTTAATATATATTCCTTTTTGTGGAAAAATATGGATAAAAAGCGTCAACTGTCAGTGAAACTTGATGATTAGTTCAAAGGTGGCCTGTATCTCGTTTTAATTTCAAAGAGAAATTAGGATTGAGAAGACTACAGTCGTATCTGAAATGCATTTAGTTATCCCCATAGAATACACTTCTTCTTTTTTCCCTTCCTTTTTCTTGCACATGGATAAATTCCTTACCAAAAGAAAATTTGTAATTAGAAAATCTAACATTATTTTGATAATTTTTAGTAAATCTACAATTGGCTGTGAGTTGGTCGATTAGCCATCAATCAGAACAAAGGGTATTTTAGATGATTAAGCCTATCATAACAGAATAAATAATTAATGCAGTCAACGAGAACTAAAGGTCATTAAAAATGAAGTGCTGCATTATTAGAATAAAAGTTACAACTGGAGCGGAACTAATACTCTCCCATCACATTACATAACAAAAATAGAAATTGCAATATAAAGGAAAAACCTCGTGAAAAACATCGGAACTCAATTATCTTGCCACTGCAAAATAAACAGGCCATTTAAAAATGTCAGGCATTTTATTTTTTCCCTCTGCCACTGTAATTTAAGTAACAACCGTAAATAAAATAAAAAATAAAAAGACAAATTAATTTCTAATGAACATCTCAAAACTTGTACACCATCTCTTCAGTATATCCTAGCTCCTTTAGTATTCCTGTAAGCTGAAAGCAATAAAAAAGAACAATAAGCTTTAGCTGAGCCTTAAACCGTAAAAAAAAAAAAAAAAAAAAAAAAAAAAAAAAAACCCTATCAAAATTAACAGTAGACATCCCCTTCCTTTTTTATCCAACTAAAAGAAGAATAAATATGTATTTCATGTATTACCAGTACCACACCTTAATATTTCACTATAAAATCTGACATAATTAGCTCCAATTATTCACAGATGGCCTTGCTAGTATTGTTTTATTACTAAGATTTTAAATATATCAAAGTCCTATAGGGGTAGAATCTAGAAACTTCTTTTGTAATATAGCTCCAATTATTCACCAATGGGAAATAATGTTGATATCAAATAAGCCAAAGGAACTTGATGGCCTTGTAATGCTACTATGCTAGGACCATCGCTGATTACAGTTATTGTGATATGTTTTGTAGGGTACATTGCATTTTAGGGATTCACAGCTACAAAACAAATATGCCAAAATATAATACATTTTATATATATTTGGGTGCCAGAAAAGAAAACACAAAAAATTTACCTCTCCTTGAGATCTATTCGCTTTATCTCCAGAAATATGCTTCATCATTCCTGGAGGGCCACATACCTGTTGGCAAATTATAAAATTTGCAATTACAGCTGCCTCATCCAATCAATTTCTACAAATAGAGTAAAAAGAAAAGAATCTCACTAGTATTAGAGAGTCAGCACTAGGACTGGGCAAGCCTTTCAATGCCATTTCCTTTGATACGTAACCAACACCGCCTCTCCAGTTATCAGCTGGTTTATCCACTGTATAAAACACCTATAATATTTTCTTTTAATAAAATAACTGAACTTGCATATATGCAAACCTGAAGCTTCTGAAAAATTCACTCAATTTCATACCTTAAAATTTGGATAGCTTGCGGCAAGCTTGTCAAGCTCTGCTTTCAGCAAAATATCATCAGGCGAAACATTTGCATATACTAGAGAAAGCTGTGTATCAGCATGAAAGTAATTAAACAAGCACCAATGAGTACAAGAGCATAATTAAGATTCCAAATAAACCATCTCAGGATATAAATGTAATGCATAATTCCCTGAAGGACATACTTTAAAAAGATATTCTATCTTTTATTGCCACCAATGTATTATAGGTAGTTGCATAAGATGTTAGCAACCTTAATAGAAAAATATTGAGTGCGAACAGTGAACAATAAATATTCAGAAAAGATTAAAATGAGGTAGCTTGCCTGAGTGATGTCATCAGGGTTTTTAAGTACAGCCTTGATGACCTGAAGCATTGGTGTTATGCCCGTACCACCAGCAACCTTTGGAGGAATATATAGAATATATAAGCACGAGTTACTGACATGGAAGGGACAACAAACTTTACTTAGAACTATATATTGTTTTTTAAAGTTTGATGCAAGTATGGCCTGTTCACTTTGGCACAAGTAAATAGATGGAATTGGGAGGAAAAAGGTGGAATTGTTGTCAAATACAATGAAAAATAGATGCAAGAGGGGGGATGGAACTCTTATTCTGGGATTGGAATTAGATATTCAAATAGCCTTCAAATTAAACCTATTCCACTTTGCCAAACAGAGTTAACTAAAATGGAAAAAGGGGGAAAAAGGTCATGAGATAATTGTTTTTTAAAGTACAATTGCAAGACGAGATGTACCATGCCAATTTGTCTCTTCATATTTGGCTTATATCTGAGCTTCTCAATAGGCCTGCAAATGAATAATAATGAAGTTTAGATATATTTTTTATGTATCTGAAAGGGGACAATTTCATGTAAGCCCATATCAAACCATATAACTCTCATGCACATCCCTTTTCATCAACTTCCTTTTTAAACCCAAGTTGTCCCTCTTTCCTTATGCAGAGAAAAAAAAAATAGGCTAATTTATTGTTGCAAAGAGGATTCTATTTTTCATATTCTATATGGGATGTGATATAAAGAAAAATGGGACGATTGTATGAAACTAATATTGCTGTGCATGATTTACCAGTATATTTTGCAGGTATGCATGACATTTCTTGTTTTGCAGGGGCATACATTTGCATTAATCATGTTTGAGTAAAAAACATAATTTTGTGTATCAAGTAAAGTTACCCTTTAACTTCAACAACTTCTCCAGGTCTCAAGCTTGCAAAATGCTGACTCATTTTCCCTTCAGGGTAAACCTGCCAAAAAGTTTACTATTCATGTAAAAAAAATAAAAAAAAATGAACACAAACTTAAACATCAATAAATTTAGAAATACATCAAGGTCTTATTACCTTGATTAACAAGTCGAAGTAGCCCTCAGAATCGGGATCTGATATCGGTGTGTACCTAAAACATTTAAACCAAGAATAGCATAGAATCTAGTTTTTATATGTAATTTAAAAAATATCATATAAAATGCTAAAATAGGGAACTTACGGCCGGATTACATATTTTGTTTTTCCATTAGATTCCTCTCCAATGGGAGCCCTGGACAATCACATTAAGATTAAAACCACATATACTATGAGATGCAATAAGCTTGGAACCATATTCAACATTTCTAACATGAGATCTCGATTTTTGTAAATTTACACCTAATATTTGTCGTTGCAAATAACATGCAACTATTATCATGTATCAAACTAAAACCTAATGCTGGTTGTGATTTTTACGAAAGAAACTCAATCATTAGGTTAATGCAATAGAAAAGGTACAGGCCCCACAATATACATTGAAAATTTTACCCTGATATAATTTTAAGCTTTTTTTTCCAAAACCTCAAAATGAACCAAACTCATATCTCTTGATTCAAATTTTATGTTTAAGGTTTTAAACTAGTTATAAAAAGATTTAGTTGAGTTATTACAAAAGTGTTACAATGTAATTTCGGCAATTTGCTGCTAAACTTTTATTTTAGACAATTCTGCATTATTTGTGAATAACCAAAAATTTTGTTGCATAGCAATTGCAAAATAATGAATTGCTGAGTTTGCAAAAATATGATAAAAATAGTGCATTGGTATTGCACAACAAAAATCTGTTACTTCTTTCTGAATAATACCTGGTTATGAGGCAAGAAGCAACATCAAGGCCAAGCTTCTTTGAAGGATCAAATGTAAACCTGAAACAATACACTAAATCAATCAAACAAAAAAGAAAATTCTTCATTTATTAGGATAGTTTTCCTCGAGTCAAACTATTGCTTTCAGATTATATTTAGGTTTATCAACCCCATTAATCAAAAGATTCATATTATTATAGGAATCCTACAACAAACAACTAACGTAAAATTTGAAATGTATTCTCTACACAATTATTAGGTGAAAAGGTTGCTCCACCTGAAAAGTTGAGTGTTATGGCTAACTTTTGCCTTTTCATGAAGCTTGAATTCCAACCACTTTTCAGGATCAAGAGCTGAAAATTTTGGGAAAAAAAAAGAACCATTGATCATGATGATGAGAAATTAACTTCTTGGCATCAACTATTAAGCTTAACTGAGATTGCTCACATTTGTCCTTATGTTCTACATGTAAGACTTAAGCTCCTACAGAAAATATATAAAGCATCTACAAATATGTATTCAATTCATTATGAATGGGATATAAACGCACCTACATTAGGTGCATTCTCTTCACGATTTTCATCAAGATGAGCCTGTGAATATGAGATGAAGATGAGCATTTAACCACAATTTGTGAATATTTAACAATTGAAAAAGTAAGTAGAGAGTTAAATTATATAATGAGTAGTGTGGCAATTCATAAAGAGAATGAGTGGAAACGAATTTTCTTCTTCATAACATTTAAAAATTGTTTTTTACTTAAACATATTGAATCTATTTTAGTTGGACAGGTTGATTCGTGGTAGAGGAGTAAATCGAATAAGCACACTCCCAGAAAAGAATTAGAATTAGAATTAGATGATCGCGTTGTCTGAAGTCAGATCAATGAGCTCAACTGCCGATCGCGTGTTATAGATTGAAAAAAGTAAGTAATATCGAGAAGAGAAGAGAAGAGAAGAGAAGAGTACAATGGTAGGCGAGGAGGAGGAGAAGTAGTAGAGAGCTAGACCGCCGGAGATAACGGCGGAGAAGGAGGCGGCGAGGGGAATCCGGCTGGGGTTGGCCTGAGTGGAGGAGTGGTAGTGTTGCCTGAAGGCGGGCGAGAGGCGGAGGGAAGAGGATTTGGAGAGCCTTCGAAGAAGAGTCGCCATGGTTGCGATTCTGATTCTGATAAAAGGAGAGCGAGACAATGAGTCTGATCTGAGAGAACAATCCAGGGATCCAGGAAGGCAGGTACTGAACAAACAAAGGAATTCATATTAATTACTGAGTCAACTCAAATTTTGAGTTTACAACTTCTTCACATCCTTTCCGTTCGATCTAATTTAGCACGAATATTAAAGGAGCCCGTGCATTCCGCCTGATAGGATAGGACGGTTTGGATCTAAACTCAAAATTTGAGTTACTTGAGAAAATTCCGACTCCATGAAAAACCTTTCGCAATGGGGACAAACTTGGGTCCAATGCCCATCGGACTCAAATTTGGGTCCGATGGGATCCATAACCGTCTGATTCGCTTTAAAATTTGTGCGCACGGATGTTAAAGCGAACGCATGCGGATATTAAAGCGATCCACACCGATCATAAAGCAAATCGGACGGTTATGAAACCCATCGAACTCAATTTGAGTCCGATGGTCATCGGACCAAAGTTTGTCCCTTCGCAATGGTCATTGCCTCATTGGTCAACTACTCGACTGTTTTTGCAATAACACCCAAATATTTATTTATGTTTCGTAAATAACACATAAATCTCTTGGTTTATTCGTATTGCAACAAGTGTAAATATCGGGTTCTAAATAGCTAGCTATGGTTGCGCTATAGGTGCGCTATAGTTTTTTTGAATCTTAAAAGTTATAGTGCTATAATTGTTATTTAGAACCTTGCTAAATGTTGAACAAAAGTCGAGTCAAAAGAGCGACCAAAAAGCCCTGGAGAAGGGAAAAACGCTCGTCTAAATTTTCCATTATCACTTGGAATGTAGCATGGAATTTACGTAATCAGTTGATTTTAACAAGCTCTTGCTTGCTCCAGTTAAGAAAAATAGTTCCCCTACGGCCCTACCAATATAATAATATTATTCCATACATGTAGGAGCACAATATTATTATAACAATAGACAATAGTATTGTTTGATCGATCAGATCTAAAACCTTGCAATCTCATTCTCAAACAGATATGTGTGTGTGTGTGTGTGTGTGTATTACAAAATGAGACCCATTGCACATTAAATTCGACAAGAAGCAACCATTGTGAATTTTCCAGTACAAGTTGTAAGTTCGTACTAGTAGAAGCAATTAGCAACAATAACACTTCTTGGATTATCATTACAATGACACAGGTTACAAATTTAATTGAGACGACAATTAATGGATTATACATCTGAAATCCATCAACAATTCTATATCAACTTCAACTCTTCATCAAAACATAAAACAATTTTAAAAGAATAAAGCGAGAGTAAATAACACAAATTGTCACTCAAAAGTCAAACCTCATGCAATTTTCCAGCCCCAGATGGTAATTAAACATTCTGAATTTTCCACTTTTAGTCCTATTGAAAATGTTCAATTTGAATACATGGACAACCCATTTGGTTCATTTGGCACGGTATTTATTTACTAGAAAAGAAGAAAAAGAACTGTCTAACACCCACCTAATTAGGATATCATTTTTGACTAATAGAGGAAGGTAGGTATGAAAATGTACAGGTTATATGTCTATGGAACACCATGAGAAACTTCAAAACCTTTAATCAGGAAATAACAGTTTCTAAAGATTATCTCAAAAATCAACAAGCATTGCAACTTTTTCGACAAGCACCGGAATAATCGGCGCTCCCAAGCATAAAAACTGGGTTCCTCTCGCACTCACCCAATTCAGCCCAACTTGCACAATTCTTATCCTCGTCACTGCATTCCTCCTGGTCAACAGTCAAAATCAAAGATGATGTCAGCTGCCCCCTGTCAACGGGCCCTGTATGGAAGTACTTCGTGGCGGACCATTTCGCCCCTTCAAGTACCTTGCAACTCTGATGCAGACTGCTATTATCTGGTGTTGAGTCTAAATTTAGATTGAAGAAAAAGACAGCAGTGCCCTTTATGGGTTTTATTGCATAACCGGCTGAAGCGCAATCTGAGAAACTCTCATCTTTCAATTTGGTTGTCTATAAAATTACAAGACAAAAGGTATCTCGGTCAGACAAAGTCAACAGTTAATATAAATGGCAAGTACTTGCAAAAAAAATCCTTCATTAATTATTGGATTAATTTTGTTGCTTTAACATAAAGGTCACAAAGATTGTTTGACCTGAAACTTGGGGAAAACTGTTTCGCCACCACGAGTGACATTTGATAGATATATCAATACTGTAGCAACTCTATTCCCACCAGGTTTGTCTTCATTGTTCTCATAGAAGTCATAATGTGGGCCATAGCTGTCATTGACTCCATAGTGCCAAATTTGGATACCCCCTCCATGGTCTATAATCATAACACATGATAGTTGCATGAGATTTACAAGCAGCTTATTAAGAAATGAGCAACCAAAGCACTTTTACAGTTTTACTTTTAGCGAAAAGAAACATAACCTGGTCGTCCAAAATTACGAAAAAATACCTTGTCATATTTAAATTCACATTCAAGCCCCAAGAATAGGCTTTAATTACAAATAAAGGATATGTCACTTGTTGCTTATTTAAAACATTATTGAAATATACTGCAAAGTGCTTATTCGGCTTAACAAATGTACTGATACTAGTGAAGTAACAAAAACAAACAGTTCTTTTGGCTATGTGCAGTTGATATCTGTTTTTACGGGTCTATTTGAGAATTTTTATAGAAATTTCGTTGCAAGGGCACTTTGGCTCAAAAAATTGAAACAAAAAAAAAAAGATGTGGGAAGTTACAGTAAGAATACCTTTGGGAAGCAGTGTCCATAATGATATTCTTTCTTCAATCTTTGACAAGATTTCATCCTATTCAAAGGTGGAAAAGGCTGAAACAATCAATTTTAAATTTGTCGTAGTGATCAAGTAAAGAGAGAATGCATAAAAAGAAGGACAAATACACAAACCTGCTCAGAATTTACCAAAAATTTCTTGCCTGTCGAAATGGTTCTTTGCATACCAGTATTGGCATTACTATCAACAACCAAAGGGTTCTCTATTCCACCATGTGCCTAAAATAAGAATGTCATATTTACCAACCACGTAAAGCACTGAAATAGAAAACACAGGAAACAGAAACAAACTTCTGAAATTTCAAATCTGAAACACACTTTTGAAGTTTAGAATATTTTTTTATAACTTGTAACCAGTAATCAATACTAACTGTAACTTCTGAGCACCAATTTATCCGTAAACCTAACTGAACAAATAGGAAAGATAGTGTAAATTTCGTAGATGGGTAAGACAATAACTGGTATAAGTTGAGAACATTACCAGAGAAATCAAGTGCTCACACTCTCTGTCTGAGAGAAAATCTTCATATATGGAGACCCTAGCTTGAGGTAAAAAGAAGTCATAATTGTCAGAAAACAAGGGGATGTAACTAGGGTTAATTTTTCTCGTGCAAATTGTACGCCACTTTTTGTGAACTTGCAGATAGTACCCCCAACATTTTTCATATTTGCAATCCAAAGGTTGAAGTGATAGAAACAGCATTTTCTGTTAAATATTTTCAATTTTACCCTACATGTAACCAGCCATTTTTTTCCACAAAAAAAACTTTGTCAAACAAAGAGGATTCATATGTCAGTAGCAAGATTGCATGACTCTTTAAAAAGTGATCTGCTGGACTTGGATCTGAGAGAGTACTTGAAGACACTGTAATATAGGGTGCTAGTTTCAAAACATTTGATAGTATGTGTGATTTGGGAAACAATTATATGTGTTTACTGTTTACACTAAATAAAAAAGTTAGGAAACTGGGAAACAAATAAATGTGTTTACACTAGAAATAAAATTTAGATAGAAAACAAAGTAATTTAGTTGAAATACCTTGGATGCCAAGAAATGTGCTTTGATTTTGATGGGTTAAATCGAACACTTTGCGTTCGTTCACGCAAAAGTATAAGATGCTCGGCATTTGATATACTCCCCTTTGTTTCTATCCTACAGGAGCAGAAAACAATGCTCATTTCTCTTACAAAATGTAACCATATACTACATGTTAGTTTTGCATCCATATGGTTCACTAAAAGGTTTGCAACTTAAAGAAGGATTGTGATTGTTCCCTTTTATCCATTTTTAAACATATGACTTTTTTTTAATGCTTACACAATTAATGTTGAATAAACTGAGTCTAATCAAGTGAATTAAGGTACATAGACCCATATTGGGTAAAATAGAGGGGAAATGGAAAAGTTGAGCGAATAAATTTGTGCTAATTTACAGACATCAGTTCCTTGTCCCTAATGGCCTAGTGTAAAGTAACAGTTAAAAGTTGTAATTATTTTATAAAGGTGATAAATTTTCCACCTTAAAATAAATGTTGTGAATTAGAAGAAATGTATACATGATCACATCAATGGATGAATTTTAAGCAATTATCATATCATATCAATTGAATTAAAATATCATTTAGCATTTGGCAAATTTGAATGATCACTGCTGCAACTATGTAAATCTGAGCTAACAAAAGAGGGCATTAATTAGTGCTGTTTGATGAAGAGAAGAGAGCTTACAATCGAGAAAAGGAAAGAGGGAGAAAAGAAAAAAGCGCGAAGAGATGCAGAAATGGGAGAAAGCGAGATGCCATTCGAAGAATATGCAAAGACTTTTGGAGCTGGAAGCTGGAAGAGAATTTTGGGAGTGATTTGCAAAGAGCCCTGCGATCAGATAGATGATAGATCTACCTCATTTAATCTGATCGTCAGATCTTAAACTTCACGGTCAGATCTATTTCAACCTTTCAAATTGTTTTCTTATCTTATGTTTAGAGAGGATCCCGGTCTCTGTAAGTGGTACTATATAAAATTGGGCCCAACTAAAATGGAGAGGGTCCCGGCCCAACTATTATCTCAGCCCGACCCAAATTTATGAGAACCATGAGTTTGATTTTTTTTTTGCTTTCTTTTTTTCATATTTACTTGGTTTTCGGTGAAATTAATTTATCCGGGGAAAGATGAAGTGGGGGACCGCGTGCATAATTGGTTTTGTAAAAGTTTGATTATTAATATTAAAATTGGTAGTATTTTTTTTGCTTCAAATATTAAAATTGGCATATATAGAGAGAAAGAGGCACATCATTGCTCCTGATTTGCACTTGATTCTGTAGAAGACTATCATATCATATCATATTATCATGCATGTGTACGTTGATAAGTTAAAAAAATAATTTAATGTATGATTTTGAAATTTGAATCCTTAGTCTTCAGTCTTCACAGGTGGACATGATGCAAAGGAACACTCCGTCAGAATCGCTGACATGTGGGACCTAGGCATCAGGGCCAGGCATGGTCAACTTTTGCAAATAATTTGCCTTGATTGGAGATGGAGCCGTAATATATATAAGTTGGCTATAAGAGAATAAGTTCTAAAACTGCAGTTATTTAACGGGCGAGAATTTGAGTCTTTCTCACAACTTCTGTCAAGTTTTCAAAAATTTACCTCTCATCAGAATTCTATATGTAAATTCAATGAAGGAAATTTAATAGTAATTACCAAATTACTAAGAATGGATTATTTTCATGAAAAAATTTAAAATAAAATTTCAATTTAGAATAATGTATATTTTGTATTAGGAATTTGTTTTGCTTCTGTTAAACATAATTTATAGGAAAACCTTTTCTCCTCGAACTCATAGAAAGTAATAAGCCATTTAAATTAAAAAAAAAAAGAAGTGAGAGCGATTAATTATTCTCACATGACAAGAGAAACAGTGGAAACAGGCTATAATGCATGCATGCTTCTGCGATTGTAAACTTGACCATGCTTGATTGCTTTCTAGATATTATAATTATTCCCTTTATATAAAACAAATATGGCTATATACAGAGAGAGTGTGACTAATATGCTTTTGGTAGCATTTCGGCCAAAATATATCTAACTAGTTTTATAATTTTTGAAGTCCAAAAAGTTGATCCAAACCGTTAGATGTGATCTCTATATTAAAATGTGCTTGGAGACCAAATTTTACATTTTTTGGAATTTTTTTAATATTTATTAAGCCACTTTGAAAATCGCTGATCCAACGGTGGTTTAACCCAACAGTGAAACCATTGGATCAGCGATTTTCAAAGTGGCTTAACAAATAGTAAAAAATATTCCAAAAAATGTAAATTTGGTCTCGAAGCACATTTTAATATAGAGAACATATCTAACGGTTTAGATCGACGTTTTGGACTTCGAAAATCGAAAAAAGAATTGGATGTATTTTGGTCCATATGTTACCGAAAGCATATTAGTCTCTCTCTCTCTCTCTCTCTCTCTCTCTCTTCTATATATATATATATATATATATATATATAGGTTCTCTAATATCAAATCAGTTGTTCCTGAGCGTAACCAACTAGTTTTTTAATTTTCAAAGTCCAAAACGTCGATCCAAACCGTTAGATGTGTTCTCTATATTAAAATATACTTGGAGACCAAATTTTACATTTTTTTTGAATTTTTTTTACTATTTATTAAGCCACTTTGAAAATCGTTGATCCAACGGTGGCTTCTGTTTTTACTGTTTGGTTAAGCCACCGTTGGATCAGCGATTTTCAAAGTGGTTTAATAAATAGTAAAAAAATTCCAAAAAATGTAAAATTTGGTCTTCAAGTATATTTTAATATAGAGAACACATCTAACGTTTGGATCGATGTTTTGGACTTCGAAAATTGAAAAACCACTTGGTTGCACGGAAGCTCAGGAACAACTGTTTTGATATTAGCCAACATCTATATATCTCCATTCTTATATAATGCACGTAGTTGTCCTGATCCGCCAACGGCTGAGATTGAAAGTTAAACTTTCAGATCTAATATCAGCCCTCCAATAACATAATATATCATCTTTTGATTAAATATATCTATTTTATATGTAGAAGTCTAAATTTAATTAAAAAATATACTCACTGCACATATTACTGTATAGTTTGTCACAGTTAAAATTGAATGATCTCTGACGATCTGTTTCCTTATTCTCCTTAAAATTATTTAGAATTCTTACAATTAAATTATTTCATTATTTATTTGTTTCTACGGTGGCCTTTTATTGTGGACTCAATCCACACCTCTGTTGCTATGCCCCACATCATCACATCTTGTGGCTCTAATTCAATTCTATTTTTGTTTCTAAAATAGAATATTCATTTTCAGATAATATAAACTTCCACCAAGTCAATGGAGTCATTTTTAGACCCTTTTTAGTTCACAAAAGAGAAGAATTACAAACTTATAATAGTTGATAAAATTGTAAGTCAAATTTCATTTTTTTTTTATATGTTCGGATATTTTTCATACGGACCCCACCTCTACTGTATGATTTTAAGGGTCTGAATTGTTGCAAGATTGTCGCCAAATTATTTTCGTTTTGAATGGCGTACCTTATATTTAGGGATTTCCTAATAGTACATTTATTATCCAAGAATAATTTGATAAAAAAATTGAAGATATCATAGTTATTGGCTTATTGCATCCTACTATTTGGATTGTTAAACTTAATACGCCATTAATAAACAGAAATCTTTATTTTTATCTTCTTCTTTATTAAGGACGTGAGCACTGTATTTTATTTTTTATTTGTTTTTTATAATAGTTATGACATATTTTTTATCTTTTATGAAGGAGCAGATCTAGGTTGAGCGGGAGACAATTGCTTCTTCTGGATTTAAAATTTTATTTAATCATTGCTATTAATTTTACTTTGCTTGGAAATCAAAATTTATATTTGAAACTTTATTATTATTATTTTTAGATAGATATAAATTTATTGTCTTCAAATGGTTCATAATCTTTTGAAAAACTGTAATTTTGAACCTATTTTAAATAATAGTATTTTTTTTCAAAAATATAAAATTGGTCTCCCAATCACATTTTAACACGTAGATCACGTGGAACATAGTCGATTCGAAACTTCCAATGTGTTCTCCATATTGAAATGTGCTCGGAGACCAAATTTTACATTTTTTTTGAATTTTTTTTTTACTATTTATTAAGCCACTCTGAAAATCTGAAAATTTGGTGTAGAATTTTAATAAAAACAACGATTTTCAAACTATCTTAATAAATAGTAAACAAATTCCAAAAAATGTAAAATTTGGTCTCCAAGCACATTATAATATAGATTAAATATCTGTCGGTTTGGATCGACCATTTGAACTTTGAAAATAGTAGAACCGAATCATTTGTTCCTGAGCCTAAGAACAAACGTTTTGAGCTTAGCCAACCTCTACATATATATATATATATATATAGTAGAACTAGGGTGCTCCTAAGTTCACCCAACCTCTTGTGAACTTGATTCTAAAATATATTGAATCAACTTTAAACGATGAATCCAAACCGTTGAAATCCTTCTACCTAATGAGTGATGCGTCTACATGTGAAAATTTTAAAGTTTCGAATTAATTTAATATAGAGTCAAGTGGTCAAAAGTTTAAGGTTTATAAATTAATTTTAATGCATTTATTTTTTGGACTCCTTTGTATATTAGCCAAGTGGTCAAAGTAATGATGAAAAATGAATATATAAAACAAGTAATAAAATAATTTATTAAAAAATTCATTACTTTGACCGCTTGATCTCGTAGCAAATGAATTCGAAACTTCCAAAATTTTGCATGTACATGCTTCACTCACGAAGTACATGGATTTCAACGGTTTGGATTCGTCATTTGAAGTCGATCCGATGTATTTTTGGAGTTGTGCTCACCAAAACCTCTTGGTGAGCACGTCACACCCTAGATTCACTCTCTCTCTCTCTCTCTCTCTCTATGTGTATATATATATATAGAGGTTGGCTAATATACAAACGTTTGTTCCTGGGCTCAGGAACAAACGGTTCGGTTCTCCGATTTTCAAAGTCCAAACGGTCGATCCAAACCGACAGATGTTTAAAATATATTAAAATGTGCTTGGAGACCAAATTTTACATTTTTTAGAATTTTTTTACTATTTATTAAGATGGTTTGAAAATCGCTGTTTTTATTAAAATTATGCACCACTGAAAAGAGCGATTTTCAAACCATCTTAATAAATAGTAAAAAAATTCCAAAAAATGTAAAATTTGGTCTCCAAGCACATTTTAATATAGATTAAACATCTGTCGGTTTGGATCGACCGTTTGGACTTTGAAAATTGGAGAAGCGAACCGTTTGTTCCTGAGTCCAGAAACAAACGTTTGTATATTAGCCAACATATATATATATATATATATATATATATATATATATATATATATATATATATATATATATATATATATATATTGTTGATTACAGACTTGACCTAAGCTAAATCACTCACTTTTTACCTAACACACGTATTGGTAGGCGAGCTCTCACGTGTAGGTAAATCTATGATACTGCATTACTGTCTTTGTTTAAATGGAACTTTGATGCTATTATTTATACAAATTAAGAGGATGAGTGACAAATAATGGAATGATAGAAAATAAGTGTTTTGTGCAAAGGGACGGACTCAAAAATTGAGTCAATTTGACAGGCAAAAAAATAAGTTGGGTTCGAAAAAATAAATGAGTTGAACTAAAAAAAAATAAGTTGGACTGAGAATAAAATATATATTGGATAAAGGTAAACAAGCTTATGCATCAAGAATAAGAAATAAACTAAAAATACATAAATTGTATTTTATTTTTCAAAATTCAGAAACAAACAACAGTCTAATGCTGAGCCTTAAGTTGTGCTCCAGATGAGAATATATGGAGAGAGAGGAAGGAACGAAACATTGTGAGGATGTGAGCCGTCGTCAGACCACACCCGATTAGACGAGTTCAACTTCTCCAGAAAGAGAGAATCGGGGAGGAAGCATAGGGGAGAAAACACTATACGGAGGGGAGCGAAAGGAAGAACCCTTTTCAAATTTGGCGAAGTTCTTCACCCTCAAATCAAGGTGTAGGTTTTATTGTTCGAAGGAGAGCGAATTCAAACGTCACGTTCTCTCTCTTTTCTTCCCCTCCCTTTACATTCTAAGTTGTAAAGAAAATCCTTAATAAATCTGCCTCTGATATTGTGGATGTTGGATAATAGTCTTTTTTGCTAAAGAAAACAAGACAACAGTCTAACCCTAAGTCTTAGGTTGTGCTTCAGATGGAGGTACATGGAGAGAGGGAAAGGAAGGAAACACTGTGCGGATGTGCCGTCATCAGACCGCACCTGACTATAATCAAATAATACTTAAATGAAATGAAACTTGATTGTTAGGTTATTTATATGTCTAATGACATACCTATAATTAAATTTACTCTCTAATTTTCCAAATTATTTGAAAAATTAAAAATCAATTGTTAAATTATTAAAACAACTAATATAAAGTGATCCCTCCTCTTTCTCAAAATCCATCGAACTCCTGTATAAAGTAGGTTGCTGTAAATGTGTAGTAAAAAAATTACTGCAAAGCATCCTCACTTAATTACCCTCAGAAAAAATAAAAGTAAAAAATAAAATTGAGGTTGATGATGGAGGCTAAAGAATAGAGTAGAGAGACAAAGGGAATTAATTAAAGTGTGTGACCAGTGACCACACCATTTCATGAAAGGGATCTGTGCCTCAACCGTGGAATTTTATCTTTAGCAATCCTGTATTCCTGTATCTACTTATTGCTTGCTATGAATTATGATGTAGGAAGCATCTCCCCTATTTTTTCGGCTTGTCAATTAATTCTTTGCATGTTTCACTTTCTCATCTCCTCCATCTCTAGCTTCTTCTTTCAAATATTAATTAATTCAAGAGGGTTTAATTTGTAGGCTTAATTATAGCAATCACCACTTTATTTGATTCACTCCGGATCTCCTCTCCTCAGCTATATATTTGATCAATGCTTCACAAGATTCGGATCATTGATTTTAATTCATGTTTTACATTTATAACAGGGATAATTTTTTAGGAGATTGGATCATAGCCTTTAAAATCTGTTAAATATAAGTCAATCATAGTGGATTTGAATTTGTACTTTATTCTACTAAATATAGCTTATTCATGACAATGTTGTTAGAGTTTGGACTCCCACCATATATTACGGTTGCACTAAAAAAAATATTTTAATAAATTTCCTTGCTAGCTAAATCAATTTTTCTAAAATCTGTCAATAATTTCTCTTAAATTAAGAATCAGTTTGCTACTTAACTGCATTCAACAAGTATCTGCTCCCCCTCTAAGGGATCCGGATTTGCTGTAATCCGAGACCAATGAACAATAACTCTGAAATTCCTACAATCTGAATCCAGCCGTCAAACTGTTTCGAGATGTGTGTAAGGAAAAAACAACTGTTTTGAGATGCATTTTCGAAAAAAATTCTACGGTTGGATTAGGATTGCAAGAATTTCAGAATTACTATTCATACATCTTGGAATTGCAGCAGATTTATTCCCCCCTTCAAGTACCTCACTCTATGAGCTAATCAACTCATACAATATCGGCCATTTGATTACGCACACATAAAATTGTAGCAACAAAACAAGAGGAGGGTTCAAATGTCTTTATTTTTTTATGTCTCCACTATGTCTTTATTTTCTAATTTTCTAATAATAAAAAAATTAAAATTTACATGTCAAAATAAAACCGTTATATGTGATCTATATTTTTTTTCTCTATATTCGCATAAAAATTATCATTTTTTGGTGTTGTTTTTTATATGTATCAATAAGTTGAAAAATTAGCGTTTAAAATTTATTATTAATATATATTTGCAAGCTCTTGATATTAATACAAACAAAATTGACATGGCATACTCTTTTACATGCGTATGGAGAAAATGATATGAATAAAATCTACATTTGAGTTTTAAAATAAATTTTAAGTAATTAATGTATAAGAAATAATTACATAATGAATACATATAAAAAAATCATTTGAATCCTCCTCACAACTTTATCATTGATAGTGATCTTTCGATGTGATCCTTTTGTACATGAGTAATTAAATAGTATAATATCCACTTAAGGTTCGTAATTATGAATTGATTAGTTTTATGGGTGAAAGCGATAAATTCCCCAAAGTTGTTCAAATATCACTTTTTGTTGTTTTCTCCATTCATACAACCAATCGATGAAGGATTGGGTTTTCTTTTTGTGTTATTCTTGCTTCAATAAAGGAATCGATTTGTGTATTGTCCCCCGTATCAATTAAAGCCTCATCAATGAGGATTTTCTTGAATTTTTTTTTTGCTATTCCGGGGTTTAAAATAATTGTCTTGTTAAAAAGTTTGACAAAATTATGTTTACTTTATGAATGCATGTGTTTTCAAGTTATAATTTTAATCTCATACGTTCAGACAGTTGATTTTTTTTCTAAGAGTAAAAATAAATAGTATAACTCAAAGAATAAATGCATAAATGCATTGAAAATTTAAATCTAAACATAATTGTAAGTTATTTCAGTATTGAAAAAGAATTTCATTATCTTTAATTAAATGCCTGAATACATGAGTTCAGAATAATTTGTGAACATACGCGCGTATTCAGAAAGTAGGTAGATATAATATTGTTTAACTTTTCAAAAAGAATATTATTGTCAAATATTTTAAAAATAGCTTAGATGAAAAAGTTCGATTTTATACGGATAGAGACGTTGCCTTTTTTTTTTAACAAAAGAGAATGTATTATATAAAAATTAAAATAAAAAAATCATGTCGGATTTGAACTAAGCATATTTTCACTACAAGATCGATGTCATAGAATGTATTTTAAATATATATATATATTTTTTAATGATCAAAGTTGGTACAGACAATTAATAAACTCAATATTAAATAAGGAAAGTACAGTGTGAACTTTGGCAGGATAACAACATTAAAAAAAAATCAATTAAAAGAAAGGATATGATGCATATCAATGAGAAAATTCTAAATAAATCTTGCTCGATATTTTACCTTATTTTTCAAACTTTTATAAGAACTAGTTTATTTATTATAAATTAATTTCTAAGTTAGAGAAGAGGGCAGATGAGATTTCATTTCTTTTGTCTTAGTATAATATCAAGTTTAAGGTGAGTGAATTTTCTTCAGGTTATTCTTGTTGAGTGAGCGAGACATTTAAAGATTAAATGAGTCCCTTTTTATGTAATTTATCCCAACAATTATTCTGTATCGACTACTATTTTATCAATAAATATTTCTTATTTATTTATTTTTACTATCTCAATTCTCAACTGTGTTTGTAAATTTTCTGCTATCATAAGTTACATAAGGTGATCCTAGACTCCCTTTTGCAGATAAGCTAAAATGTGAATTTATGTTAATTTTCATATTCTAATAAGATATTATATCACCATGTAATTAGAATTGGATAATCTCTTTACACAATTTTGTTAGCTTTTCTTAGCTTAAAAAGATAATCAAAGCTGCTAATAAATATGGGCCGGTCTTAGTACATTCTACGAGTTGCTAAGCTAGCTATCCCTATGATTTGAAATTTTTAATTATGTATATTGAAATTTAATTGAATTTTTTTAACGTTTTATATAGTTAAAACCCCATTTTATATTTGAGAGGACATGAATTCAAATTCCACTCACCACATTGTATATTTTAATTTAATTAGCCTCTTCTATCAAATTTCTAGTTCTGCCCCTGCTAATAAATAATTCTCAATACCGCTAAATTTCGAATCCACACTCTTTTACATGGATGGTAATATTTAGTCTATAATATATACTAGGCATGGTTGTCATTTGTATATATATAATTCTAATTGGCAAATTTTGTAGTAGTATAAATGTTCTTCCTGATCTAAATAGTGTGATTTGTAATTAGATAATTTAGAAAGAAAGAAAAAAAAAAGAAATATTCATATCACCTAAGGACTAAGGTACTTGATTTAAATTGAAAATTTCTTATATGAATGAAGGGAAGTTGTGTGGAATTTCAGCGAGATTGGGGGAATGACCGAATGAAGAAAGGCACGCGTGCTCCATGGAGCAATTGAGTGCACCCACCTTCTCTATCCAAATCCTAAATGGCAAAAAAAAAAAAAAATTAAGGGAAATTTTACCACCGTTGAGGTGTTTACCTAACTTTCTTTTCATATATAGATGCTTATCAGTTTTCTTGAACATGGTATAGCATTAAATCTTTGCATCGCCATGGCTTACTTTGGAATTGCTTCATCAAATTTTCATGGTATAAAACTACGAAATATAAATTGTTTATTATTTTTTTTTTTAAATTGCTTCGAGCACGTATTATTATCTTTAATTTATTTTTTTCATGCAACTAGCTAGATATTTTTTTATAACACATCCTCGTAGATGTGAATACATAGTTTTGTTTACTTATACACGTGATATTTTAACTCTAAATGTGCTTGCATAATGACCTCATTTTTTAATTAAATTGGAATGCTTTTATGGAATTTTACAAAATATGATTGCTTGAAACTAAACGTGTTAAATTGATACCTAAAAATAAAAATAAAATAAATGCAAAAAATTCAAAAGTTTTTTAAATAAATAAATTTAATTAATTGATTGAATCAGTCAGATAGAGACGGACTTGATATGAACAAACTCATATTCATATAGCTCAATATTTTTTTGAGTAATAGAGAAAACTCCCAAACCATATGAAGCTCAATAGATCTTAAATTCTATATATTAAGTTAATCTAGTAGCTTAATTAACCATCAAGCCGTTAGTTAGATTATTAATAAACAAAAAAAAAATTGCTTCTTACATGATTTGAATAAATCAAGTAAAAATTGAATTGAAAAATATATAACATTTAACGTACTTATTTTATCCTCAGTTCTATCACTCTATATTAATTCTTGTGTTCTTCGTTTGAATCTAGGACTCTGGTGGAGATACATTGACAATAATGAAATCAAATGACCCACTAAAATTTGTAAAATTACCTTTCAATTATAATAAATTAGTTTTTTTTTTAACTATTTTTTTTTAAATTGATATTATTGACACCACTTGTGGTGGGGTGGCCCAAGAATTGAATAACAGAGGATGTGCATCTAAGAATGAATGAATTGTTGAATAGCAATGAAGTAGCAAGTAGGAAGCTGCTAGCTCTGGCATGATTGTTCAAGTTGAATTAACACCTTTAATTTGTTGTGCTGTGCAAGTGCAACAGTGCAACAGTGCATGCAGTTCCATTCGCTTCTCCTACGATTGTACGAGCTAGAGTTGGATTCGATTCCATATTTCCATGGCAGAATAAGAGTAGAGCATCCATCATTGCTAGCCTTCCTCTGAATCAGCCACTGATATATCGATCGATCATGTTCTCTCTGCTCGCCTCCATTATTATTTCTTCTTTTCACCCCATGCAACTCAAAAAGTCATTCATCTTTCTTTCTTTGAGGAATGAAAAAGATATCCACAGAGCTTGAATTCTTATTTTAAAAATTAAATCTAGATCTCTTTCTTTGAGGAATGAAAAAGGGTATGAAATTAATAGTGCGTTGTCATTGATGAGCATGCATGTACCATTAAACTCGATCGATCGTACACTTCTGAGATATATATTGTACGGGCCGGTATTCGTTTCTCTATAATTTGAGGAAAAAGGGTATTCGTATAGTCTGTATTACCATGTACAGAGGCAGAGGCAGAGGCATGATGAATCTCAAAGCACAAATAATATTGGCCTCCTGCGCCATTCTGAATTAAAGGCGGAGACAGACTTTAAACTATGAGGAATCAAAAATGAATGGAATCAATCATATACAATTTTTATACTATATATGAATGGAGTATCTACAACATTTTATTATAAATTATATAGGAAATTACATATAAACTACATTTTTGCAGCTTTGTTGTAATTTTTTAAGAACATAAGTGCTTTTTGAAATATTAATTCATATTTTCTGTATATATAAATAGATCGGTTGTTTTGTTTTCCCAAAGGTAGTATTAATTATAATTATGTAATTTGGATAACATCAACACAGATATCAGAAAGTATACCATAACGAAGTACATACGTACAATAATAGCTATTCTACAATAGCTAGTGCGTATAATAATGACAGAGATAATTATATAATTATGTATACAAAGTTGGTAGAGTACATATTATGTGTGTGTGTGTATAGTTCAGTTCATGGGACCCTTTGAATCCACAACGCACTTGTAACTCTTTTGATCATTCTCTCATTTTGACTTCATTCATTTCTCTTTATTCTCATTCTCAATTTCAAATAGTATATATAAATAGTAGTGGCACAACCAGAAGCTCATGATGCAGGGAATCAATTCATTCTTTAAAATATGTAATATCATTGTATTGTTTCTGATATCCTATCATATCTATTAATAATAATTCAAGACAATATATAATCACATTAATGAACTTCAATTTTTAACGGAAGAGCAATTGTAAACATAATTAATACGATTCACATATTGCTCATTTTAACTTTTACCACCGTATATTAAAAAATAGTAAATCCAATTCATATAAACTCATGTATATTAAAAAATAGTAAATCCAATTCATATAAACTCATGTATAGTAATAAGATTCGCGAATAATTCAAATTTGAGTTGTTGGCGAATCAATCACCGCATTATTCAGTTTCCCCAATTATTCGCAAATGTAATGAACTTACTACGAATTTTATGAATTATTCATGAACTTTTTTCAATTTTTTTGCAAATTTTTTTCCTCTCTTATGGGAACTTTTTTCTCTCCTCAAAGTATAATTCCAAACTATTTCTATTATATTTACGAATTTTTAACTCCGCTAAACTTTTCTCGAATGATTAAGTTGGTAATATGGATCCAAAATATATGGGACAAAAAGAAAGATACAAATTAATACAATAGGCGTCTTTTTGTATAATTATTGTTCATATACGTACACAGCAGTACAACACACAGCATGAGCGATTGCTACATTGGTAGGAGGTGGTCGGTGGGGTCAATAAATGGTATTTATTTGTGTCACATTCAAATTCAATTTGGTTCACCTTAATTATGCATTGCAGATGCCATAAGTTCCTACGTACCTTTGTATTTTGTTATTAACTCTTGTTTTATATACCGAATTTTTTTATTTGGCATTTTAGAATACATATGTGCATGCCATGTTCGTGTGCTACTTTAGTTATTACAATATGCCCGGTAAATAAATTAATATTATATATATCACTGTTACAATATTAAAAAAAATAGTAGGTTTAGAAAATATATTCCCAGGAGGTATGACCGTATGAGAACAGAGTATATCACACTGCTACCGACTGGATTGGACGACTGTTATTTGTTAAAAAAAAAAAATTTGACGAAGATAATATTGTAATTATATTTAATTATTTCATGATATCCGACGTGAATCAAACATTCAAAAATAAAAAAAAATCCTTTTTTCGCTGTAAGCGTTAAAATAAAATTTTGAACGATTCGCCAATTAAACCCAAATTATAAAATTTGCTACCCACATGGATTATAGTTAGCTTTCGGATGATATATATTGCATGCATTGATTTATGTTATGGTTAAAATCAATTTCGTAATTTAATTTTTTATTTGAAAGCCCTTGGGCAAGTAATTTTCTTTTCTGAAAATATGATAAATATGATGTACACGAGTATACATATAACTTGACCAAATAAAGAGAGATAAGCATAAAAGATTAGATTAAGCAGAATACAATTGTACATAATATTTTACCTTAATTAACCATGCTAATTAATTAGTAAATTAATCTGAAAAGAACATACTAGAAACATACCCAAAAAACAAAGTTTTACAAACATCTACAAACAGCTGATCGATCGATGTGGCTTCATTTAATTAGCTAGTTATCTCATGAGTTTTCCTAATTAACCCACTACCAAATTAACTTTCTAAGCAAATTTGTAGACCGTTGTAAAATTAAGCTGCCTCTACATACAAAATAAAAATCAATTGTGAAGTATATTCACTTAATTATTAGCATATACCCCTCAAAAATACTCGAAATATGGTGGAATACTGTTATATGCTGGTGCTTCCCTGTCTTTTCTCAGAACCCTATAGTTACCACCTAAGTCATTTCTCATTCTTGTTTTTTGCATCTCTCTTGGCACCTCCGGCGGTTTTACCGACCTGATCAAAGCCCAATTCACGCCTTTAAAGAACTCGTGTCGTTTTATCTCGACCGACCCCTTGACACTACCGATTCTCTTTTTCGGGTCCTTAACCATCAATTTACTCATCAAGTCTTGTGCTTGAAAGATTTCTTCCATATCCTTCACGCTGCTCGAGCCTATTTTTGGAAAGCTCAATGGCTGCTTGATTATGTTGATTAGCGTTTTCTGGTTATCTTCTCCCTTGAACGGCGTTCTTCCGTATATCATCTCGTATAGAAATATGCCAAGTGTCCACCAGTCGACTGCACTGCCATGTCCCCCACCAGATATTACCTCTGGTGCTAGGTATTCGTGTGTACCAACAAATGATTTTGATCGGGCCAAGACAGGTTCTGCTACTAGCTCAGGGTTGAGCTCAGTTTCTCTAACTGACTCATCTCCTCTAGTTGCCTCTCGGGTCGCCTCATCTCTGGTGACTTCTCTATTACACTTGTTAACCCCACTATAGAAGCACGAGAGAACCGGTTGTATAGGCAGTGCGCAAGATGAACTGGAGCCTGGGCTTGATGCTGAGATTGAATTTTTAGAGGTTTTATTGTCTGAAATAGTTTTTGAGAGTTTTTCTTGACGAAGGAGTTTCGGTACGACATCACAGCGCATAGCGAGGTCAAAATCAGAAAGCATGATGTGGCCATCATCTCGTACCAGTACATTTTCTGGTTTCAAGTCTCGGTATATTACACCCATCATGTGTAGATACTCCAATGCCAGTAGTATCTCAGCCGCATAAAATCTGACAAATGAAAACAAATTTTCATAGTTAATGGGACAGTTATGAGTGGCAAAGAACAGTATTTGCTCCAATATTATAATTAAATGTTATCTATCATTGGCAATAGGTAGCCTTCAAATTTTTCATATTTGTTTTTGTATGGACAAATAATTAAATGGATAAATCGTGGAACACTTGATGGATTTATGTTATTTACCAATTTACCCTATCTTTTCCAAGGCCATTCCAGGTGAAATAAATAATTAATTAAAGAAATAAAATGAGAAGCAACATGTAAAAACCCTTTTGTTTGGAAAGGTACTCAAGTACATAAATACTAGAATTTGAGAGCATTGGTATATTAAAGTTTTGAAAGTTCTACTCTAAGTGAGGTTTTGGACTGAATAGTATTTATTTTTTACCCTCTTCTAGCTATGGTTTTTTTTTTTTTTTCCTCTTGTTACAAATTAGATAGCAATACTTACCTTGCTGTAGATATACTGAACCTTCTCTTCGGTTGCCGTTGTCGCGCCACATGCAAATCCCCTCCGGTACAGAACTCCATTACTAAACAGGAATAATGCGCTGCCTCAAAATCCGCATAGAGCGTCGGTAAAAACGGGTGGTCCAGAGCACGCAATATCTCTCTCTCAGTCTCGGCCCGTTTCAGTTTGTTGCGAAATGTGAGCGCATCCCGATCCACAACCTTCATCGCATACATACACCCGGTCCACCGTGGATCCCTGAGGCAGCACAAGTACACATTGCCCAAATCGCCACTCCCTAGCCTACGCACCAGAAAGAAGTGCTCAAGGCGGACCCGGCCAGCAGGGTTGACAGACCGGATGGATTGAATTGCCTCCCACTCAGCTTCGGTGGATTTGTGAGGCTTTTGCACCTGGCGGTGCGTGGAGTTAGGTACTCCGGTGTAAACAGATCGAACAGAAATGGAGCTTGAGCTGGCTAAACTGACTTCGCTAAGCCAGCTCCGACAGGAGCCAATGGCTGTGAAGGAAGAACTGCTGCTGTCATAGTCAGAATCGTCTCTACTACTTGTGGCCATGGAAGAGGAACAGATCGAGGATGTAATTAACTAGCTAGGTAGTTTATAAGTTTTTGTAAGTTTTTGCTCTCTTATATATATATATAGGGGGTGCACTCTGTAGTCTGTACATAGTACATGTGCTGAGGAGAGATGCACTATGTATATACATAGGGAAACTAGCTAGTTATAATTACAATTGCGGTAAATTTTGCCAAGGTACCTGAGCATTATTCTAAATTTAAATAATTCAGCATTGAATTTTAATATACCTTTCCTGAACCATTGAAGTTTTTCATATATATTTATTTGATATAATAACATGTTTTATCCAGTAAAAGAGAAAAATTATTTAAATATATCACTATTACCGACTGGACTATCCGCTAGAGTACCGTACCGATATCATTAAGTATATATTTCTTCTTTTTTTTGTGCAGAAAACAAATTCTTGTAGTTCTCTGTCACCATTTCACTGTAATTATAACTTATGCATCACTATAAAATAAATTAGTTTTTTTTTTTAATTACACTATCTATAAATGCACTTTTTTGTAACTTACAAATTTAATTTCTCATTTGATAGCTAGTAATCAATACTATTATTAAATCAATTTTTAATAGTCTGCATAAAAAATAAGTACAATATAAATGTAACTTAATTCTCAAATAATTAAGTGCCTATCATTAAATACTGATCACTTAACATGTTTTTGGATTGCCTGGCGCATTTCACAGTGATAGTTATAAAATTGCAGTGTTATAAATAGCTAGTTATACCTACACTATAGCTCTACTATAGCTTTTTTAGACCATAAACGTTACGCTATGAGATAAAAGTGCGTTATTTATGCTACGGCTGCTATAGCTGTAATAGCTGGCCGCTTTTACCGCTACGCGCTATGTGCTATTGCTACCGCTATGCTACATAGCTTTTTTGCAATTTACATGGACTTCTGTACTTCAGTTCATATTTATGATACTACATGGCCTGTTATAATAAGCATGCTAAAATCAAACTATATGCTTTTGTTCCTATTTGTGATTTAGTCTCTAATTCTATATCAGAAAATATTCAAATATTAATTCTTCCTTTTGTTTTCTTTTCGTCTAGTATTCACATGTAAAATTATCGTTGTTCGTTTCGTTGAAAGCTGATTTTGATTATAATAATATATAAAATATTCAAATAGGTAAGCTAACTTTATTTCATTATAAAATTAATTACTCTTCGTCTATTAAAATATGTAATACTATAAAGTATGAACTATTAAATAATGTTACATTGTATATTCTTTTTTTTCCCTTCTGATTTGCATGATTGAAAAAATATAGACTTAGATAAGTTATCATTTAGTTATTATCATAATTCTCCAATATTGATCATGCTGATAATTAGTAGAAATATAGACTATAAAATTTGAAAATTAGAAAAAACGCTATGTAGGAAAGCTTCCGCTATAGCTGCGCTATTCGCTATAGTTTTTTTTTTTTTGCCTCCCCACTATACCGCTATAATCGCTATTTAGAACCTTGTAAAGTTGAGAAATTAATCTACTGCATCCGTTAGCGCCTTGATTTATGGATTTGCCTAGCTACTTCATATTTCAAAACATGTGTGTGTGTGTGTGTGTGTGATGCATGCTCTAAAAAATATATATTTCGAAACATATGAACTAAATTAAAATTCTAAATTAGTGGGATGAGCAGACTTAATATTACTGTCAAAACATACCAACTAAATTAATCACGCTTAACGCAAATGATTTGTGGGCCGGAGAATTAATTATTGGTACACTCATGAAACATTTTAAATTGTTAATTTGTTTGTCCATCAAAACTATCAAATATCTTGTTTTCATATTTTGCCTCATTTTCATTATATCTGAAATTTAACTAATTATTCAGTTATATTTAGTACGTAGTTGCAATACTTGTTTTGTCCTAATTTTAAATGGACATGTCTGTCTAGCGCTAGCCGTGGAACCTCTATCTCTCATGTTACTATATATTTTTTGGTATTGATTAATGATTAACCTTACATGTCTACAAAAGTGCTTATATATTGAGTTGACAGTACTTGTATTTAAAAAAAACATAGTGGAAAATAAGAAATTATTTAAACTTAAAATAAAAAAATATATATTTGAATGTTTTGATGGCGGCAAATAATAGATAATTTAGAATGTTTCAATGGATATATATACCAACAATTCTCCCTATATATATTTTGGGCAAAGTTAATATATTTTTGGGTTCGGTTAATTCGGTTAGGGAATTGATATATAGACAATTAATTAATGCAGGATCTAAAGAGTCGACTTTGCGGTGATATATAGTAAGACCACAATGGGGGCAAATTGTAGAGAATTGTAAATAGAGTTGTATCTATATATAGGCTAGAGCACCAGCCAATATGTAGGTTTCTTTGTAAAAATAAATTCTTATCTATACAAATTGTTGGGCATTGCCTCCAACGTCCGTTCAATATATGTTGTGTGTGTTTTACTGAGATGAGTAGACTAATTTATGCTAAAAAACTTGTGTAATTAATTGTTCCTGTTTAGTAAAATATTAAGGAGTTAATTGAAAAGTAGCTAAACGGAAACGGAGAGACATGCATGTATGACCCGTGGCTGTGTATTAATTATAACTATACCTTCTTTTCCTCTCCTTTTTGTTCATATAATAAACGGAATAATAAAAAGCGATAAAAAGGCAAACAATTGAATGCTGCAATCGCCAAAACATGTGACTCATTTAACAGCTAGCTGGCTACGTACGTTAGTTCATTGCCTTCATTTCTTCAATCCGATCCATCTTCATTACATTCCTTTACACATGTATATAGCTAGCAGCTAGAGGGTTAAATCTACAAGGAGAGAGCATATATATTCATTACATTCCTTTACAACTGATGAACATAAATGTATAATCATGAGATGTAGAGAGCATATTTATGTTCATCAGTTGTAAAGCACCAAATAAACCCCTGTACGTACATTATTCCAAAATGTATTAATAATAAGCTTTTCAACCTTAATTATATATAACTTTTATGTTTTTGTTAACATTATATCTTTTCGTTGCGTAAGTTAATTTACAAGATGTTGTTACACACTTTCCTTTCCATTTTTGGCTCTGTTATCTCATTTTCAAAAAAGGTGATGCCAATTTGTGAGACCATGCATAATGACAATTATCGTGCTGCTTTAAAAAACTTAATCATACATGTCATGTTTGGCTTTGGAGTAAAATTAATGTGAATTAAATTGCTTACTCTATGTTACTCCTCATATTTTGCATCAAGTTTGATAGTCGAAGTCAATCATAACTTAAATTAATTTACTTGATGGAGTAAGATGTTGAAAAATGCATCTCTTTTTATGATAATGGATCATACAAGTGGAGTCAGTTAGTTCATCTAAATAGGTGGAATCAATTACTCCAGATTAAGTCACCTCTTACTCTATCTTACTCCTATTTTACTTCTTATTTGGCCTATTAAGTATGGAGTAAGGAGTTCACTCCACCTCTTGCTACTTATTTAGTTTACTCTATCTCTTGCTCCACAATCAAACATGACCACAATACATAATGACAATATTTCATCTTAATTACAACCAGCATTTGATCTAGTAATAAAAGTAATATCAGATCGCACGTTCAAAACTCGAATGTAGAAATTTTTAATATTAAATAGTTTGAGAACTTGATCTTTAATCTTTACTCAAAAAAAATGAAGGCTTGGTTTGGTTTATGAAAATAAAAGAGAGGAAAATAGAAAAATAGAATACAATTTATGTTATTTCGTATGAATTTTTCTTTTTTTTAAGTTTTGTGAAGTCACTTTTTAGTTCCATCGGAAAGAGCTGTGCGCAGTTTAATTTGTTCTCTTCTCTGAAAATCCTGCGAATATTTTCGTCCATAATACAAAGCAAATTGTCATTTGAAGTTGACTGATTGTTTTATGGTTGGATTTGAGTTCAGCAGCATCTGTCTTAATTAATTAAAAGTGAAATCAACTTTCTGTCAAATAAATCGACAATAATAATAATATATAGTTAAAAAATTAATAAAAACCATCACATTAATTTTTCAAGGACCATGACTTTGTGATCCAACTCCAATAAGGACGTGATATTTTATAAGCTTGATTAGATAAATTTATTACCTCAAATCTACAATGAAATCCTTACAATTGGAGAGAGCAACACTGACACACATATATAGGTATGAGGTATCGGTATGTTACCAAGAGAGAAATTAATTAAGAAGCAATATATCAACCAACAGATGAACAATTAATTAATATTTGTAGAGGTCATACTCTTCATGTGTTCCTTTGTATCAATTTGTGGTACCACTGCACTACCCTTGTGACTTGTGACCTGCCACCCACCATCCCTATCTCTATCTATCCATACATTTTTCAGCTGTATTAATATTTTGTATCCATCTCAACCCTTGTATCCACGGCACATGACGTACCCCTCATATCTACATTTTTCCAACGGCTGCAAATTAAAGGGTGGAATAAGGGGTTTAGGTCTCGTTATTTCACCAAACAAGCATTAATTGAGCCGGACTAAGATGGAATAAGCCGATCTTTAGGCCGGCCTAAATTAAGCCACCTCACATGGTGGTTTAATTTTATTCCACGTCGTGGCCTAACTCTATTGATTATAATAATATATTATTAGTATATAATTAGTTATATTATTAATTATTATTAGTATATAATTATTTAATTAATATCTTATATTGTTAATATATTAAATAATAATTATAATAATATTATATAAATAGTATTTTTTATTAATAATTATTATTCATTTATAATTATATAATTAATATATTTTATTTTTAATATATTAAATAATTATTATAATATATGTAATTATTATTAATATATTAATATTATATAATTAGTATCTTATTATCAATAACAATTATTAATATATCATTACATAGTTAATATCTTATATTTTTAATATATTAAATATTTTCTATAATATTATTATATAATTAGTATATTTTTATTAATATATTATTATAATAATATTATAATATATAATTAATATGTTATTATAATAATATTATAATATAGTATAGTTATTAATATATTAATATTATATAATTAATATCTTATTATCATTATTATTAATATAATTATATAAATAATATTTTATATTTTTAATATATTAAATAATTATTATACTATTATTATCTATTTAGTAACTTGTTACTAATAATTATTAAAAATATATAATTATATAATTAATGTCTTATATTGTTAATATATTAAATAATTATTATAATAAAATTAATATATTATAGTTATTAATAATATATTAATATTATATAATTAGTTTCTTATTATTAATAGATAATTATATAATTAATATCTTATATTTTTAATATATTAAATAATTATTATAATATATTATAGTTATTATTAATACTTTAATATTATCTAATTATTAATAATTAATTAATTTAGGCTTCCAAAACTTTAGTCCAACAATTCTAACCAAACAAGGAATAACTTAAGCCATGATCTAACTTTAGACCTCAACCAAACATGGGGTTTCTGTTAATGTGCTTTCTTTTAAAAAGAAAAAAGAAAAAAAAAACACAGAGTTCAATGAATTACGAATTGAATTAATGTTCAAAAATAATGATGTAGTGGACTGATAAAAAGTATTTTGTCAGAAAAAAGTATTACACTGGCAACAATTCAGGCAGCATAAGACAGAGCTGCTGTTGTATGAAATGTGATTATTGGTACGGTGAAACCAGACCTTACTGGTACATATATAACCTAATTGATCTCCCCTGTATGTCTATTCAAGTTTATATTTATAGTAAAAATGATTTATAACTTTATATCTAGACTGTCTCATTTAAAATGGATGGTACAGAATTGATCTAGAATTATCAGATTGTTCCTATACTGTTGGAGAGGAGCCGAACTGGTTCTTAGTATAATTAGCAAGGAATGAAAATTTGAAGTGGTGAATTATAATAGTTAGTTTAGAGGTAGCAAGATACAAGCAGGATCTCCTTTTCTTAGATGACATAATGAACAGTTTGTTCTTTCAGTATTGATATAATGCTCCCAAATTTGTCCCTGAAATTAAACTTATTTTAGCCTGTGGATATTTCACATTGCATAATCCGGATTGGATTGTTGCGTCTTACAAAACACTTCATGCAGAAAAATGAAAATAAAAAACAAAAATAGTAAGCACTTGAAATTGTTTTGAGTTTAAAAAAAAAATTGACCAAACTATAAGATACCCAAAAATTATCAGGAGTTGAGGACCGAAATGCAATTAATGAATGATATTTGAATATTGTTGTACCATTTCATGGTTTGATTGAAATGTCCCTACTCCATACCTTATCACCAGAATTTGGGTAACAGAGATTCAGGTTGTGTCTGTACTCTGTGCATTTTGCAAGTCATATAGCAGGCAAGTGCATTTGCTTTATATGTCCCCAATTTCTCTTCTCCATACTCTGAATTTAACTGATATCCTTCTCTGCATGCCAGCCATCCACCCAACATCCTGTGCACCTTTCACTACCTCCATACCTCTTAGTTTTTTACCACCAAAAAATTAAATCAAATCAAATCAAATCTTATAATAATAGTTCTATCAACAAAAGCAGCAAATATAGGATAAATGATGTAAAGCAAGTCAAATTAGACCATATAAGTGTTATTAAGAAACAGATGTTCTAGACAAAAACAAATCGACTATACTGGTAGTAGTTTGGCATAGAAAAAATATGTCTCTGTGCACATACGCGCATGACCGTCTGGCAAGAGTGTATTTTTCATGTAGAAATGGTTCTTGAGATTATATTAATTTTTAGTTTTGTTTCTGGATGTCTAATGTGATTACTTGATAAATAAAGATATCATAATAAGAGAATTTTAACTATTTTGTTGTACTTGGCCAATTAAAAGCATATGCCTCATTACATGTAATGTACCAGCATCCTATAAGCTCCTGTTACAGATAAAGCAAGGTACTATAAAAATTGCATAATGTTATTCAAAACAGCATATTGTGCTTAGGAAATATAGCCACAGAATCATTAAAATGTTTTTTTTTTAACAGTAGGAAAATTCATACAAAGATAAAACAAGAGCAAACGGACCAACGGTGGGACAAAAATCCAAAAATTGATAGTTCACTGAATTGCAATCCATTCCAAAATTAAGGACCACAAAAAAGGAAGCACTTTTGCATCATGAGAAAAAGTTTTTCACTGTAGTACAGAATCAAGTAGAGTAATTGACAAAGCCAAAATACACCAAGGCCTTTATTTTGTGATGGCGAAAAGAAAAGTGCAAATTGTGAGCAATTATTTACAAGAAGATGTGGAAACAAAAGGGGTCCACAAAGGGAAAGCCCACCTGTCACAATTTAAAAGCTAAAGAAGACAATTATACAAAAGTATCTTTCTAGTGGTCTTGTCAAGGCAATTGCCAATTGGGCAAAATATTGTAATGAAATCAGTGAAGAACCAATTGGGAGTACTCATTAGCAGCATCTGAGGAAAAACTGTAACACATCATATTTTTTTAGACCAACTGTTTCACATCATCACAAGATTTAAACCCAAACAAAAATACAATTTGTTCCTTTTATTTTATTTTTTTCCCTGAGCATTTCTTTTTTGTTGGAACCGACTCCGCTCCTTTTTTTTGAGAAAAGGAGGATCCTTATATTCTCCCATCCAGATCGTTCAAAATCCATCGTACGGTCTCAATTACTTTTTATTTTCAAATCAATTTAATTTATTAAAATGATTCAGATCTAATTGAAGCCGTACGATGAATTTTCAACGATCCGGATGGAAGAATAGGAGGGTGCTCTTTTTCTTGAGAAAAGGAGCAGATTTTGATCCCTTTTTGTTGATTTGGACCTGACCTGTGATTTTTTATAATTGTTCCTTTTTTTTTTATAAGTTTTATAATTGTTCCTTTTTGTTGATTTGGATATTCTATTGGATATTCTTGCAAGTGCAATAGAACAAATGTTTAGAAAAGATGTATATGACGAAGAACAAAGTAACGGACAATTTTATAGAATATCCTGACTTTTTAAAACATCAAATAAAATATTTTGTGTTCCTAATATTTATAATTTTATAAAATGTTTTGTAGCCATACATTTTGAGTCTTCTCATATGCTAACCTCAACCGTATTTGTGTAATAAAATATCCTGACTTTTTAAGGCATTTCATCGAGCACCTTTCGACTCTCCCTGTTTTATCTTTGATTCAAAATTTGTGATGTGGGTAAACCTCAAATATTAGTCACCTATTGTATTTGTAATTTTGTACCCTTAAACCTATTTTATTTAATTTGAACAGACATTGGTTTGCACTTAAAAATATTACTATTTTTTCTATACGGATACTTGATTAAATATCCTTTTGCTATCATGCCCATACTGTAATTTTCTGGCTTGTTTTTTCAGAGCAATTTTCTGGCTTGTCAGCGGAAACGCGGCCTCCAAAGCTGTACTATATTTAATCATGTTTTCTTTGCCTAGCATCATCATTTAGAGATATTTTTATATCAGACCTATTTGAACTTTCTTTTTAAGGAAAAGATAAACAATAATTATAAAATCGAAAAATATTTACCAATTTTCAGAAAGGGAAACAGAAACAGACCCAGCCTTCCCTTGAAAGAAGACTCTGTTCTAAAAGTTCAACCTTCCTGCTGAAGAATACAAAGAATTAATTCAAACCAATTCGATTCGAACCGGAACGAATCAAATTCGAACCCAGCCAGATTCGTTCGAAAGTTCGAAATGGGTTCGTGAGTTCGCATATTTGACCGTTGAAATTCGTGGAGAACGGATTTTGAGCAGACCCAATTAAAAGAGGTCACAAAATTTGAGCTTTGAGATTCGTGGAGAACATATTTTAACTATTGAGATTGAGAACTCCAAAAAGTGATGCAAAATTTGAGATATCTCTTTCTCTCTCTCTCTCTTTGTCTCCCTCTTTCTCTTTCACCCAACTTTTATCTCTCTTTTTCTTTCACGCAGGTAACGTCATGGATGGAGATATACAAAACTCTCCTTCTCTCTCACTCTCGCTTGTGCAACTTGTCTCTCTACCTCATTGCTCTCCTCTCCTCTCCGCCGCTCTAACCACCTCGCTCTCCGCACTCTCCTCCGCTCCTCCGGCCGTCTCTTCTCTACCTTAGTTTCGAACTGTTAACGAACCGAACCGAACTAATTCAAACTGAAACGAATCAAATTCGAACTGAAACGAATCAAATTCGAACCTGGGTTTTCAATTCGAACCTGGATTTCGAATCAAACCAATTCGATTTGAACTCTAACGAACTCGAATTCGAACCTTGCTAGATTCGGTTTGGTTCGATTTGTTTGCAGCCCTAGTTCTGACTGTAAAATTTTTACTTAATCATAAAATATAACTATTTCAAAAAGAAAAGACAAAACACAATTGATCAGCTTTGCCCTTACATTATTCCACACTATCTAAAACATCTATTCAGCAAAAATCACCGCAAAAAGTTTCCAATAGAAAATTTTAGAAACAACCTTCTTACAAAATAATCTAAAACTGGAAAGATTAAACAAAGACGAATTAGGTAAAAAGGCGGAGAAGGAACAGATATCACCAAAAATTAAAGCTGATATAATTAAATTTATTGCTCATCTAACAAAAGGGAGGTGCATGATAAGAGGCTTGATAATTCCTCATCTGCAGCAGATCCAAAACCTTGCCACCTTATTCTCCCTTCCCGATCAAGGAGAAAAACATACCTGTTTC
Organism: Carex cristatella; assembly: GCA_024447775.1. Taxonomy (NCBI): domain Eukaryota; kingdom Viridiplantae; phylum Streptophyta; class Magnoliopsida; order Poales; family Cyperaceae; genus Carex; species Carex cristatella. Next base: position 8,425,191 of record JAJHPF010000016.1, read on the forward strand.
AAGTACCATGAAAAAATAATTAATGGGGCGCAATACCTTCTGCTTCAGTAATCTCTTTTATACCAGTTTAAAAACTTTCCACTATGTTGTTAAATACTTAAAAGAACCATGCTAATTAGAGTTAAAATAAGTAACCAATGGTTTTAAGTCCTACCAATTGATTTTATTGAACTAATTAATTTCTCCTTTTTCAACATTCAAGCTTAAAGATCTTGTTTTAGTTGCATATTCCATATCACTAAACTAGAAAGCCTAATGATGAATTTTATGTGAAAATATTACCCCGTGAGAAGATTTAGTATCTGGAGTTGCTTCCTAAAATAATAGTGGTCTCCAAATGCGTATACAATTTGTCGCTGTGGCGTATTGGATTTCTTCATAATCTTGAGAAAGGATCGCCTTATCAGACCGAGGGATAATAGCCATGAGTCAACAAATGATACCTGAACAAAAGTAGACATGTACTAGCTATATTTTAGATTTAGTTATCCCTATAAGGAGCCATTAGATTACTATGGTATTGAGTGATTGCTCTAATCACCTCATATATTTGAATATTTGCACCACCACTGAATTTATCCAGAAAAGGCAGGCTCCAAGTTTCTATCATTCTCTGTCATAAAAAAAATGAAGACTAATAAAATTATTAAAATTTCAATAGATTGGAACTTCCAATAATCTTTACAAGATTGTGCCCCAATAATATACAGTCAATTAATGTCATTTTGTTTCTTTTCATTTCCTAATGAGTGGGGTTAAAATGCACCATAGGTTTTGTGCCCCAACCATACCCCATGTCTTTATCTTTGTTCTCGAAGTTCAAATAATCGATCTGAACAGCTCAACATGACATCCATATTAAAATGTATGTCATTTTGTTTCTTTTCATTTCCTAATGAGTGGGGTTAAAATGCACCATAGGTTTTGTGCTCCAACCATACCCCATGTCTTTATCTTTGTTCTCAAAGTTCAAATAATCGATCTGAACAGCTCAACATGATATCCATATTAAAATGTGTTTATAGATCAAATTTCATATTTTTTGAAATTTTTTTAGAGAAGTACAAAATCATTGTTTTTAGATGGTCCAGAAGCAGTGATTTTGTAACTATCTAAAAAAATAGTAAAAAAAATTCAAAAAATATAAAATTTGGTCTCAAAGCACATTTTAATATGGAGATCATGTTGAGCGGTTCGGATCGACTGTTTGAACTTCGAGAACAAAGATAAAGGCATGGGATATGGTTGGGGCACAAAACCTACGGTGCATTTTAACCCCACTCTTTCCTAATTGTCTTTTTAGTAGTTTTTAGTTATCCTATCAGATTTCTGATAGGACATTGCACACATTACGATCAATATTTTTTAGTTAGTGACAAAATTGTCAATATTTTACAATCGACAGCTATTCCATCACAACCATATGAAGTGATGGTGCTTATATGCAATATTTAACAATGGAGACCTATTCTTTTGAAAATATCTCAAAATAATGTGACCAATTCCAAACATCCGAAAAATGGCTCTTGTTTGCAATGTTTCAAATGAGAGCCCACCTTTCTTCTGCCTTCATCATGTATTCACATTTTGAGGTTAACATCAAATATTGAGAACTCAAGTAACACAATATATGTTAAGCATGATCTATATTACTTTCACTATATGCAAAAACTTATGATGAGAGAAGGCTATCTAGCATTTTAAGAACACCACGTCATCTATCGCTCATCAAGTAAAGACACACTCCCCTTGGCAAGAGAGAGTGGGTACCTTCTGATGTTCCTACTTTTCAAGAACATGACAAGCAGAAAAGAAAGGACTCATAAAATTGGCCATGGCAGCATTTTTACAAACCTCTTGATGCAAATTTTAAGTACGCTGGAATGTTACGCGTGCTAGTAAAGAAATCACTACAGATCACGTTTAATGGTTGTATCATGTCCAGTTGACATTCTTTTTAGTTAATTTTGTAAAAATTGGAGGCCTGGTGGATGCACATGACCCTTCCTCTTGCAAATCCTTACTTCTTATAAAGCCGCAATCTTTTAAATTAATCTTCCCAGAGCGAATCTGGATTCTTGACCATAAAATCTATTGTATGTATTATAGCCATCCATCTTCTTCTTGGTCATTCCCACATTACAACTTCTAACATCTCTCATGTATTTAATTTTCTCAAAGTTCAACCCGCAATCACCACCAATCTTATTGTATGATAGTCTTTCTTACTATGTTGAATATTTTGTGATACAAGAACATAAGAGATACAAACTTTATATTCAATTAGTGATAGCTTGAATGCCATTGTCATCTTTCTCTAAGTTGTGATTTTCCAATACAGAGCATGGGTCATTGATTAGTACAATTACGTACATGGAGGTACTTGATATAAATTCTTTCTGATAATCATCAAGTATGCATCTTACCTTTGAGTTATGCTACTCTTTTAATCATGTAAATATTACAGATATAGATCACTAACAAAGAAAAAAGGTCAACAAGGGTTCTAACCTGAGAGCTTGCCCGAAAAGAAAGGCACATCAATGAAGCATCAGGAATCTTGTCTCCCGTAATAACAGGTAATTTCATAGTCGTGCAATCCGTCAAGTTAACTTCCAGCTCAGGAAGCTTAACTGCCGCATCTGCTGAAATTAGTGTTTTATTTGCCACCGCAATCTGCAAAGCATATCATGATTTCATAATAATTCATATCAATTCTTAAAAACTCATAGCTTGGTACTTATTGATGTTGGTCGTGTCTTGTAAATATCCAGAGGGACCTGATGGTGGTCCGTATCTCCACAGATACCTGATGGTGCAGTAGAGAAAGAACGGCCCTGATTTAATCCCAGTCGGGCCAAAAGAATTCGGTGCCTATTTAGACATAGGGGTATGCTTTAAGATTTGTGCCAGAGTTAAAAAGAAGGGTCTGATTTTCTCTATGGAACCTCAGGTAACCTGAGGGGATACAGACCCCATAAATGGAAAGGGTACATTACAAGTTAAGTATATTATGCCACACATGGTATCAGTAAAGTATGGGAACTACTAGAACTAAAACCAGAGCAGATGATGCAATTGAGAAATGGGAACTGGCTGGTGCTCTGAGGATCATTTTGGGTAATATTAATCTCTGAAAATTGAGAAAAAATAAATAAAAGGGGAGTTGAATGAATCAACCTTACCACCATGTTTACGCATCTCTGATATATCTGCAAAATAACCCCGGCTTAACTCATCTGAACTGGAGAAGTGCACAATTAATACTTAATAGGAAAGAAAAAGAAGCAAGTTTAATTAGGCAAGTAAAAGAATAAGTACAGAGAGAAAGGCTTACAGCCTAGCTTTCTCCTTCTCTATAGCCTCTTTGTTTGTCATCTGTACAGAGACAACAAAAGATTGTATGAGCTCATCACCTAGATTCATACATTTCTCTTATTATTTATTTTTAAATAACAAGAAGCAATACGAGATGAGTGATAAAGAGGAGGGGAGGAGACTCCGACCTTGTGGAGATCGAGGAAGCCACGGGTGGTGATGTGGAAGTACGGACTGGGTCGGAGAGTCTGGTCAGTGGGACCCATCGGGCAGAGCATCCTCGCCTGGAAGGCGGCGATCGGAGAAGAGCGTGATGCAACCCGCCTGAGCATTGTCGGAATTACTCAAACTGGAACTGCGACTTCTTTATGAGGCTGGCTTTTTGGGCCTAATCAAAATGGTCATTTTATTTCGGGCCTAAAGTAAAAAAACATTGTATGCTTGATCAACTCAATACCGTTAAATGGGCCATACAATCGCCAAGCAAGCAATTTTTCATAATTTATAATAATCCTTAGCAAGTAGCAACTAAAGCCTAAAGGTAATATCTGATTTGTATTATCATCGCTATCTTTTAGTTATTGGTACTGTGTTGCTGTTATTGCCATCTTCGTAGTTAATTACTTTCTGTTGTTACTTGTTAGTGTACTTATTATGGCTTGTTTAACATTGTGTTTCACATAAAAAAAATTAAAAAAAAAAAAATGATTGAAGGTAGGTCCTCATCTACAAAGATTTATTTGCTTCATTTTTTTTAGTTAATTAATGAATATTTTGCACTCTTGTTCTGTAACGACTGAAAAGTTGAGGAGGTCCAATTGGAATTAAGCCTAAGCCTAATTTATTTACTTTATTTCTTCTCTGTTTTTTCTTCTGCAAACTAATTAATGTAGTTTATTCTTTACCTTTGTTCATACTGTTGCGCAATCATAATTCATAACCAGTAAAAGGACCAATAATGCTTGACCTGACCTTAGCAGCATAAGACTGATTGATTGGCCTTATGGGTTAATAGTCATGTGCGAATCAAGTTATCCTGACCCATTGACTGGATAAGTCGTGTCCAACCGAGCCTGACTTGTTTTTGTTGGAGATTAGTAAGGGAAAAATGTTTACCCAGTGGCCGACCTTGGAGCATATATGGTGGAGATGGAAACAAAACATTTAGGCTCAAATTCAATGTACTTCTTGTGAATTAAGTATCATAGACCAATTGGACCCATGCATATGGGTCAGTTCAGAGTTCAGACTTCAGACTTCAGACCATGACCTTTAAGCATTTTTTTGGAACCTTTAAGTACATGTGGGTCAGGTCGATCAACATTTGTCGAATCAACCTGACCTGACGTACGTGTTGCCACCTTAACCTCTAAGGTACTCCTTGCAAGACTAATTAATTCAGTACGTACCACGTACATCTTATCTTCACCTCTGATCAGTGCCTGCATAATCAAGTAATCAACTGTCAATGGTCCATGAGACGTTGATTGTTATTTTCAATTATTAACTTGTTGCTCCACGAACTATAGTCTACAGTCCCGAAAAATTAATGTAGCTAGCCTAATTTGATACATTGCAACAGATGCTTGTGCTTAAATAAAAATATTTTCATAGTTTGTTGATTTCACATTATGCAATAATTATGAACCGTTCCTTTTCTTAAATTCTCACAAAAATGGGAATAGATGAGACTTATACCAGTTTGCCAAATGAGAAACTTAATTATGTATACCACACCTGCATCTGCATCTGCATCTGCATAGGGAAACGGGTAATGAAATGCATGCATGCCCCACCAGCTCTATCTATTCTATCTATTCTATGATTTCTATCCCTTTCGAAAATTTAAATGGGAAGATAAGTCCGGATTTGAAAGGGATTGTTAGGCCCACATGGAACCGCTACTCTGTTTATAGAAGGCTCTGTTCGGCAATGGAAATTTTAATGGGAATATGAATTTTTAGATATAAGATTGGAAATATCAATTTGTGAATTTTCAAAGTCTTTTAACTCATAAAAAAATGTAGAATATAGGTGTTTAGCAAATACATGGGAACTTGATTAGAAATGTGGTTTTCTTCTTTTTACAATTAAAATTTTGTTTAAATTATATTTTAAAGTTTTCTTTACATTTTATACAAGTAATTAATTCAGAGCACCATGAAATCATGAATTAATTGATATTGCAAGCTCCATCAACGGAAGCATATATATAATTCAAGCAGCGAAGGTAAAGATCTAGCTTTTGTGTTTCCAAGGTGTCAAAAAAAAAAAAAAGCAAGTTGATCGAGCTCAGCTAATTGGGAGAAAAAACAGAGGTTCAAGAAGTAGTTTTTTCCTACAAACTATATGTTAGAAAATGAAAATATAATGGATAAATTACCGTAGGGAGGGAATAGAAAGAAAAGAAAATTTTACATCAAATTGTATTTGGTTGACAAAATTATGTCGGAGGTGAAGAGTAAAGAATGAGAAAGGTTTAACCTTGCATGATTATATTTAATAGAATCAAGTTTCCTCTCAATTTGATGTGTAATTAATAGAAAGAAATTTTGTTGCAAATATTTTCAAAGAAAATGACACAAATGTCCAATCTTTTATCTTACAAGTTTTTTTGTCACAAACCTATATTAGCCACCAAATTTCTTATTAACCTTTTAAATTTTAATTAACCAAACAAGAAATAAGACAGAAAGAAAAATTAAATTTATTTATTTCTTAATAATTATTCAAACATGAAGAGATGAAATATGTTCATCTTCCTTTCTATTTCATTATGTTCCCTTCTATTTTTCACCTCCTCTCCATCTCTCTACTCTCCATCCAAACAAGTTGTTAGGCAACCTTGCTACCGAATAGATCCTGAAACAACGATCAGGTGCCAAGCTAATTAGTGTGCGAGGGAGGGTTCGCTCTTCAGTTATAGTTCCTTAATTCGGGTGTTGTCCCATGGAGGATCCTGGCTACATGCACCACACATGTATGTATGCAAATCTGTATCGGATGCGTGTTCGATACGGGTGCAAGAGAGTACATGTAGAGAGTGATGTAGTATTGTAGTATTGCGAGAGAGCACATGTAGTATTGTAGTATTGCGGGGTAGCATAGATAGCACAAAGCCAAACATGTGGACCGTTGGATTTCTTCTGCTTCAATAGGTATAGTACATTTCTATGGTAGATGTAAATCATAAAAAAAGAAAAAACTAATAGCTGTGATTCTTACTTCTAGAAAAATCACATGATTTCATCATAGATGTGTGATATTATCATATGTAACTTACCGTATACTAATATTTCATCGTAATTGTATGATTTGATCACATCTATTTAATTTTTTGTTTGTCGAATCTCATATTTTTAGCATGCTCAATGATTCTATATCTATTTTTAACGGGATGTGCTATACATTTTCTATAAATATATTAGCAATGTTAACCATTTGATACACAATTTAAATAAAAATCATTTGAAACAAAGGGGTGTACCCAATGCCGAAAGCTCCACACAGGTCTAGAGAAGAAATTATTTAAGCAACCTTTACTATTTTGGAAGATGGTTAAATATTAGAGGAAATCAATATAATTTTAATATAAATATATAAATGTATAAGTTATTATCTATAACACCATATCCGTTTCAAAGTTAAAAATATGCAGTTGAATTAATTATTTATTTGAGAAAAACAATTTATTAATAAAATATTCAAAATCATTAAATTAATTTTGAGGTTTTTCATACTTAGAATATTAGTAAGCCAAATTGTGCCACAACAAAATTCAGGTTAGATTCCTAAAACTTATTTTTCTTGTTATTTTTCAAGTGTGAAAATCATAAGAATAATAGTAGAAATAACTTAGATTGTGTTTCTACCATATATATAACATGGAAGGATGAAATAGATTTCCTTTTTTTGTAATTTTTCTAAATAGTGCACTGGTTCAGTGCAATTAAGGAACAGTTTAGTCCGAGAACATTTCTTTGTAATCCCAAACTTTTAGTTAAATTGAAACCTACTTGAAAAAAAAATTAAGTGTGTAAAGTTTGAGAAAAGACAATGTGTCATATTTTTCTTGTTGTTTTCAAATAGATAATATATCTTATTTTGCATCTTTTTATTAATAGAATATGGGCCATTCGGTTAATTGTTCAACAAGCGGCTAGTTAATGACATTAGTTAAAAATAATAACCATTTTTCACTAAATAATTTAGATATACAATCAATCCAAGTCTAGGAATCTCACGCATGACTATTACCCAAATTCAGTTTGGACAATTATTAACGGTTGTCTTGATTTTTTTTTTTTGAACTCTTTAAACACGCTGTACTATTACTCAATGCGCACTTGATACTTACCAATGCAAATTTAACTATTGTGCTAAAAGTTGACCAAAACAAAGTTGAAATTTATTATGAGTGAAAAAATAAAAGCTATATATAATACTTCCAATCGATATATTAATTACTCTCGATATTCATTTTCAATATTTTTCATTACTTATTACTGATTTCCTGATTAATTGAGAAGCAATCATTAGTTAATTATAATCTTCACTACAGGAATCCTATTTTGACTAAGACGAGCAAAACGATAACACTAATAAAAATTTTAATGTTCTAAGAATAAATCAATCAGTGGTTTGCAAGTTCGATTTCATACTTTTGTTTCTGAAATATCAATGTACACTTGTAGAAATGCAAGGTTATAGATATACCATTTTGAATTCTTGTGAATAGATATTGACCTTGTATGTTTCTTTTGTGATCTGATGAACACAATAACCAATATGATTACTTGAAATTTTGTAATTTAATCATGAGCAAATGGTCATGATCATCATCGATCTAGTAAAGTAGGGTTCATTACCTAAATGATCATCATCATCATTTGTTTTTCTTTAAAAAGAAACTAGCAAAATTTTAAGTAATACATAACTGATAATCACAAATGTCCAAGATTAAGATTGTACTAGTTAGTGATCAAGCTTATTGGATTCTAATAGCAGAATGTTGACAACCACAGCTAATTTTCTTAATCAGAAATATAAATTTTAATTCAGAAATACAAAAATTCTACTAAAAACAAGTTTTGATTCAGAAGTAAACAATAATAATAGTTGTCTAAGAAACAGTGAAGAAACCAACCATGACTGGCCACTACTTTTGTATACCCAAACCCTTACCACAATATACTCCAATCATTTATTAAAGTCTAGAACAAGCAAAAAGGATGCATTATTAAATCAAAGACCCAAACTTGAGGTGAGAAATTTGCACACTTCCTCCATCTCTTCTGGTACGGTGTAGTGTCCCATGCTGCATTTGTTCAGACAAAATTACATTGTAAAAGAGTAATTAAGTATTGCCCATTTTTGTTTTATTTCCAACCTCACGAATGAAAACAAATCCTTCTTTCAAAAAACCAACTGCCTATGTTTGAATATGTATTTCTCAGATGAAATGCTTGCTTGCTGTTAACATTGATTCAACTTTGGTTCAGCAATGACCTTGGTGACAAGGTTGGTATATACAAAAAGATACAATTTAAGTAAAGCAGTTTATGAGGGATAAAGCCATTAAAAAAAAGGAACAATTATGAAGAGCAAAGAAGTTATATTAAATTAAGACCTGCTGTAAGACTTGAAATTGAGATTGGAAAAACCATGGGACTTCAACTCATCAGCAGATTTCTCCCCATGCTTGTATTGTACCACATCATCAGCTATTACATTTTAAAATCCACAAAAAAGAAGGAACAATTATCAGATGAGTTTTACTACTAAAGAAAAGCCATTTTTTTATGCTGGTAAATGCTGTGATACTGGTTGACATAAAAAGTAACTACAACAACAACCAAGCCTTTGGTCCCAAACAAGTTGGGGCACATAAAATTTATTACATAAATTAAAAATTGCATACCTTTTCCATGACAAAGAAGAATAGGTAAGGAGGAAGCCCTTGTTGGAGCCTCAGGCGTACTTTCTAGTTTTCCCTTCAAGCTCCTACATGCATCCAACACAACATATCAGACTTTACAAAATACAAAAAGGAGCACAAAATACACTAACAATCTCTAGAGCATGTATACCAACAATTTCCTCTTTTAATCCCTGAAGTTTCCAAATCCCATTTTCTCCTACTCATTTTTTCTTTACAAAGTCATAACATAGAGGAAGAAGAATACCTGGCACATGGAAGCCAACCGCTTAAACCGACAGCAACACTGAGTTTAACAGGGTAAGAATTTCCATTGCTGTATTTTCCATGAACAAAGCAAGTGGCAGAGTATAATGCCATGGCCGCACCCATGCTAAACCCACCCACTCCCAGTTTTACTGTACAGTTAAAATAAAAAACATAGTAAGTAGTTGATCCATGCATAAAAAGGACCAGATGATCCATTCATCATGACTTGTATTATCTTCCTTTCATGAATCAAGCAATTAAAACAAACAATCATTTTTGTATGGGTCAAATCACCTATTCATATTTTCACTAAACCATTACACAAGAGCTGAACAACTAGTTGCTCCATATAGAGTTATTGTCAAATTGAAATGTTAATTATTAACTAGAAGTATTCCTCTGTTAATTGTGAACCAAGCACCAAACTCAAATGTAAGATTGACCAAAAGGTTTCCCAGTTGTAACAGTCAAATAATTCTTATGGCATAAAATAATAAAAATGTCAACAGAAACTACTAGTTGATGATATATGTCATTGTGTATTACTAAACCAACCTACTGTCACTTTATACTGAACTTTAAGAAACCATCATAACAAATAGATACAAGCATAGAAAAAACGTTTTCTTTACAAGTTGCAGCCCTTATATGCAAATAGCACTCAGCATTTTGCATTGTGATCACAATCTATAATCATGGTTGCAACCAAGAAAGAGCCAAAAATGACCCCAAAATAATGACTGACCTGACAATACATTAATAACTAACTTGCCACTATTTTCATATTAAAGATTATTTCAGACTAGCCTATGTTAAATATGAACCCAACATCTAAATCCATTTGACTTGATCTCTGCAGTCCAACTAAAAAAAAAAACTCATTGCAGTCAGGATAAAATTGTCAACATTCAATAGCATATACCTTCATCAATCTAAGTCTTAATCTAACGATAGAGGGAATATCCTATAAACATTGTAAACTAACTTGTAAGTTGCCAGTTTGACAAGCGCTTGGTGTTTTTTTCAACATAAAGTAAAATGGTTGGTGTTATCTGGAAAAAAGAGTATTATGAAAAATCATACTGTCGGTAGGCTCCGTAGATAAGAGATTAGCGACATGTGCAGCTGACGCCTCCATTCCCTCCACATCATCAGGTGCATCCTCTGACAAATCACGCACATCAAACCCTACATAATTTGAAATGGTATGAAATTAATAATTGCTCAGACCTAATAGCTTAAATCGGAAAAACCAAAGAGAAGATAGTTACAGGCAGTAGAAGGAAAACCGCCAAAAACTGCAACTGGTCGTGTAGGGGCAGTGGGGCATATCCACTTTATCTGCACAATTTTGACTGAATTAGACAAGAAGAATAAATAAAAGCAGACTGCATGAGTACAAAAAAACAAATCGTTTTTCTTTTTTTCTTTTTTTGCAATATACACCCACCATTCCAAATTTTCAGTTTTCACAAAACAACAATTATTATGTTCGCAAAAAAAAAATTAAGGGAGCATTAATTTGCCAATTGCTTTTTGTTGGAAAATTTGGTCATCTTTGAATTAATAATAGTTTGTTTCAACTTCTTATTCTTAGAGTGCCTGTTTCAAAGAATAAAAAAAAAAGGAAAGAATCTAAAGGAGAATGATTTAATTGGCTCCCATGTGAAGTCTGCTGGGATTAACTTGAGTTGGGGTTACTCAAATAAGGGCAGAAGTAACAACTACAATAACATACCAACTACATTACTTGGGTTTTGTGTCTTCTTGAGAACAATCACAAATCAGGAACGCCTTTTTTAAAAAACACTGATAAACATTGTGTTGTTCTTACAAATATCCCAATATAGAACATGCACTACAAAAAAAAATTAAATTAGTTTAGAAGCTACTAGCTTACATTCGGTAGAGGAAGAGTTTCCAAGAGCGTTGACCAGCTACAAGCACACAATTTAAATTAAGTTATATTAATGGATTTATTTCTCATGCAAAACAAAAATGTCACAAAAGTTGATCACATCTACCAGTAGCATCACAAAGGACAGTAACACTTTTAAGCCTGTTAGCCAACTAATTTATAAAAGGAAAAATATAGTATAGGGAAGTTTATCTGTAATCCTCAAAACCTTGTTAAGTATCACAGATATATCTACAATATGAAAACTATCATGCAAATCCCTCTCTCCAAAACATACCAAATAAACCTTTCCTGCATTACTTGGTTTTTTCCCTTCAGTTTTGGTCCAATCCCCCACATGTTATATTTGTTTTTTTCCAGTTAATTTAGGAATAAAAGATTAATCCTTATAAACTCCATGGTATCAGGTGGTCAAATTTTACCAACATATTGTTCCAATGCAAGTGGGAGGACGGGACACCTCTTTTTCCATTAGATAGAAAGAGAGACAAGGGATTTAATAAATTGTAAAGTGTCACCCATTAAAACATTATTTTGCAGGAGTAAAAGAGGAATTACATACCTGGCTCCATTGTCCCCCAATCCATGGAGCCACACAATTGTCGCCAAGTGCCGGCCTTTAGGCCTCACCACATGGGTTCTTCCAAACTCAAATGGCCTTGAACCACTCTTTAGGCCTGCGCATTGAGCAGTTCATCTTACACTCTTTATTTCGTATCACCTGCTACCTCTATCAATATACCATTACTATTAAGTATTAACTAATGTCTAAATGATATGGAATTGAGGTTGTTTATATCCAATCTTTCCCAAAAAGCTAATGTCTAAATGATATGGAATTAAATATTTCTTCCTCCTTTTTCTTTTGTTTTGCAGTAGGAGAAGTGGAGATTTTTTATTTTTATTTTTATTTAAGTAAAAAACAATAGAGAAGAAAGAAGATACAGTACCGCTGCTGAGACATGAACCCATATTGAAATTGGAAATAAACCTTGAATACATTAGAATTGTTTAATAAGAGTGGGACAGACCAGAGTTAATGGAGCTACTCCCATAGCTCATCTCTTTGAAACCTAGAGCAGCTCTTAAAGCCCCACCACACCACCTTAGTTTTAAAATCGACCAAATTTTACTGCGCTACAAACAAAAGCATCAGATTGGGATTTAGAATTTAGAATGATGGAGAAAAAGCAAAGAAGCTTTTATCTCCCCAAATTTGAGGCTGGGAATGAACCAGCAAATCAGAAAGCACCCAGTATTAGATACTGAAAGGGATTTGAATTTGATGGGGAAAGAAGACAACGATCGGATTGATGAGGAGAGAAAAGGCAACAGCTAGCTTATGCGAAAAAGGGAGAAAAGATTGGTAATACAATTACAAACCTGAGATGAGATAAAATTAGTGTTTTGCTTTCTCTGAGCTATTGGGGGAAAAGATGTGTAGAGATTTTGATTCTATAATATAAATTAGTGCGAGGAAGGAGGGAGAGGAGAAGAGGAGCAGAGGAGCGCGCACCGAGAAAGAAATAGAAATATGTTGAAAATATCGAGAAGATCTCATGACATCTCTCCCATCACATGACCAACTATAATATCTCCTCTGTTATCATTTTTTCATTTCAAAATCATGCAATCACGCATTCACACCAACTCTAACATCAATTAAATCTGTATCCTTTTCTTTTTCTTTTCTGAACATAACAAGCTAAATAAAAAATCATCATTCTAATTTCAATTCTTAATTAAGAAACTTTTTAAATTTAACATTTAATTTTCATATATTCCGAAACTATCTCTCGACATTTCTCGAATGAAATATATATATATTTTTTTATTTTTTTAGTTTTTCAGGTCTCGTAAGCTAAAGCAGAATACAAGTTTCGATGAAATAAAATAAATTAAATATTGGGCTGTTGCAGAGAACATGGACCGCCTATTTGGATTAGAAAAATAAATATAAATAACATTTCCATTGCTCCAGGAATGCCAGCGAATCAACCTCCAAATTTCTCTTCCAGATGGGACCCACAGCCTTTTCTAACGTTGGGCTGATTCATTTCTCCGATACCTGTCCCCACAAATAATTACTTTACTGCAAATTATGCAATATCTGTTACTTCAATAAATAACAGACTTCCAAAAAATATTCTTAGATAAATTATATAATTATTAAAAATAACATTTTCAACGTTGATATGATATTTGAAATGACCACAGAGAGAGGACGTATTAACAATTCGTTTTCAACGTTGATATGATTGATGATTTGAAAAAATCCAATTTTATTTCGTTATTTTCTTAGGACAATACTAAGGCTTCTGTTTTTTTAACCAAGAGAAAAACAAACATCATGTTTATGGGTTCAGAAAACAACTTGTTGTTTGAGTGGTCTTTGTCATTAGTTGCTTACCAAAAAGTAAGGGTCCATTACCAAGTCAATTTCTTGTGTGAATATGTTTTTCACCTAATAAAAGAAAAATATAAATATGTTTAAATTTTTTATAAAGTACTTTTTTAAGAAAAAAAAAATGAGGACCCAAGTCTTCAATTTTATTAAAACAAAAATTACCAGAAGTGTTTATTGATTGCAAAAAAAAAATTAATAAAAAACTAAATAAAAGGAAGAGAAGCACAAGGAAAAGGAACAATGAGAGGAGTCTGTGTTATTTGTTTCATGCAAATCAAAATCCTCTCAAAAAGAGCACCTGGCTTTGTTCATGCAGAATTTTAGTGACCGGCTCTTGTTGAAAGAATATTCTACATATATCTCCTCGCATAAAAAAAAATATATAGTATGCGGTGTTTAGATTTCATAATTCAATATAATTCTATTACATCCTTTTTAACATATTCATAAAGCATAAATGAAGCATATTTTATTATAATCTCTTAGTAAGACAAAAAAAAAATATAAAAAAAAATCAAATACGAAACAATCACATTTTTTTATAATTATGCGAACACAATATTAATTTGTGAATATATTGATGTTCTATCGTGTGGAAAAAAAATTAATAAAATAAAAAAGGATATTTAGAGACTTTTTTCCTTTCTCTTTGACCAATACTTACAGACTCCCGAAATTTTTATTACTATAAAAAAATTCAAAATTTACAACTCTTCACAGGTCTTACAAACATTTCGGAAACTACCCAAATCAGAGAATTATTTTCAGAATCCAGAGAGTCGCTTTCCAAAACGAAAAGAATAGAGTATCTGCTCTTTTCTAATATTTTCTTTTTTCATTTTATGATATGTTAATTCTTTTCTCGGGTCATTTTACTGGATATAAAAGGACCCCATTGTATGTAGATTCGTGTGTACCGCTTTGGGGTTTCAGAAAATAATTCTCCTGATTTGTTTTTTCTTTAAATTAAATATAAAATGTTACGATTTATTTATTTTTATATTTCTTTAAAAATAGATGGAATACTGTATAAGTAAATTTCTTAGAAAGACTGCGACAAATAATCCGGATCAACATTTTTCAAACCGGATTTTTTACTGCTGTAAGAAAAATTAAAATATTTCTTTGTTTGTTATTGAAAAAAAAATAAAAATATTTTAGATCTGAGTTATTGATTCCGGTTCAAAAATCACTTCTGAGTAAATAAAGAAAATATTACAGTCATTCTAATACATTCAAATTTTATGATACTCCATCTATTTTTGAAAAGAAATAATTTGATTTGACATTTCGTAATGATTGTAAATTATTATTTTTTTTTTCAAAATAGATGGAGTATCTTAAAATTTGAATATACAAGGGATATTTTTTTTTTATCCAGAAATGACTTTTGAACCTGGATCAATAACTCATACTCAAAATATTTTTAAAAAATTATGGCAACACACAAAGAAATATTTGTCGCAAGTTTTTCTAATAAATTCAATTATATAATATTACATCTATTTTCAAAGAAATATAACAATATTTCTAATATTGAAATACAAAAAATAAATAAATGATAACATCTTCTATTTATTTAAACAATGAAAAATCCTAAAAGTGGGAGATTATTTCCCGGAAATAGGATTTGAGAATCTGGAGAATTATTTTCCGGATCCAAGACCTGAATCCGGAATATAATTCTCTGGTTTGGGCAGTTTTTGAAAAGTTAGTAAAACCTGTGTAGATTTGTAAATTTTGAATTTTTTTTTAGATAGTTAACTGACTACTTAGAAAATTTAAAATTTGGATCTAGTGGTGGAGGTAGTGAATCAATTTTGAATTACCATATAATTAACTAAAAAGAAAAGAAAAGGAGAGAAGAATGAGGAGATAACAAATGAAGACTTGATGCAAATGGAAATGGGTCTGTAAAACAGAGGTGGCACGTCAGATGGCAAATGAGGTGGTTGGCTGAATGGCAGGCAACTCCATCTCCACGCCATTATTGTCTCTGACTGCAATCTGCATGCTTAAGGCAAAAGCTTACACATGCACTTCTCTGCTCATCTCAAATATCATCAAACTTTACTTTGTAAATAAACAATTCATGAACGTTGATTTTTTTAAAGAAATTGATGCATATAAAAAATAAAATCGAAAACCTTTTGTATTGTAGAAAAACAATATTAGTCGCATTCACAATTTTATATTGACAAATAAATTTTTCAATTTTTCTTATTAAAAAATTCAAATAATATATTTTGATAAACAATACATCAATGAAAAGAATAATTATTCAACAATATTTATTAATGATATTAAAATAGATTGGAATGGAGACATGTTACAAGAGAGCACATATGTTCAAAATTCAATATTTTATATAAAACAAGTTGGAGTACTTTAATTCACACCTATGTTGATTTTGTGTAGTTTTTTATCATAATAAATACTGCAATTTGTTATTTATTATTTTACCAATCTATTATAGTATTGTTGCATGAAAATTTGTATAGTTTCTACTATTAACGTGGATATGTAATCCTTATTGTTATTATGTGTGGATATGTATCCTTTTTTAGATAGAAAGATACCAATTTTTATCTTAATTGTCTATAAAGTACCTCCCATTTGGGTTTTGAACCCACAACCTCCCACGCGGAGGATGTTGCCCTTTGCCACTAAACCAATGCTGGATTTGTATCCTTATTACCATTCATGCGGATATATAATCCTTCTTACTATTACGTGTGGATATTGTATCCTTAAATGACACAACAAAATACAAAAAATTACAGTGATAATTTATGATATGTATTCTTAAATGACATTTTAAAAATAAAAAGAAATCAGAACCAATAAAAAAAACTAAGTATCTGACAATCAAATAAGGGGTGTTTACGAACCGTCATTTTTATTCATGCCCAAACTTTCATAAATTTCGCCAACTCTGCCCACCAAACTAAAATTCTATCAAAAATGCCCAAACCGGCCATTATACCGCCAGTTCCTAATTTTATTAGAAACCGGCGACTATACCGCCGGTTCCTAATAAAATTAGGAAACAGTTATTAAATTGCCAGTTTTTGTGAAAAATTTTTTTTTTTTTTTTTTTTTTTTAAAATCTGGACAGTTGATGTTTAGTTTTTAAGTAATTTGAAAGTATCAAATTCGCTCTGAATATTTGAAATATAATTTTGATGTATATGTTACGAATCGTTTGAAATTCTCGTTTTTAAGACGATTAATTAACAAAATTTGTTGATTGATTTATTACAATTTGTTATTTTTCAACTAAATTTATTATGATTTTAACGGGAGGTTTATATTTTTGTAATTTATAAGTATGATATAGAGTAGAAAATATAAATAAAAGAAAAACAATATGTAAACATAGAGTAGGAAATATAAATAAATAAACAGAGATAATACAACTATAAAATGACAAACATAACAGATCCAAATGTAAATCACAGAACAATAAAAGTAAAAACTATCGTCGTCTACGCCCAGAAGGGGAGTATCGCTCGGCTGCCTGTCCTATGTTATACCTGTCGGGCAGCCTCGCCCAGACCACATCACGTGCAGCAACAGCAGCGGCATTTGCCTCTCTCCTGATACGTGATGCGGTCTCCCACGGATCATCATCCCCCAGAGTAGTAGCTGGCGGGGGGCGGGGGTGTAGAAAAGATAGTCTCTACCTCTACCTCCAGCCATCCTAATTTATGATCAAATTGCGCTTGAGTTGAGCTAAACTAACACTAAATTGTGCTAAAATGCACTCAAATACTAATTTATGCTAATTATACTATTTTATGGTAATTATTTTCAAATTATACTAAGTTATATAACTATACTAAATTATACAAAATTATACAAGATTTTACCAAGTTATATAACTATACTAAATTATACCCTATTTTATGCTAATTATACTATTTTATGCAAATTATGTTCAAATTATGCTAAGTTATATAACTATACTAAATTATACTCTAATTTTTAACAAACCGTAGCAATTTTATAAACATTTTGACCTAATCACAATAAAATACGATTACTTAACACTAATCACAATTAATTAGTACTAAACAAAATTATACAATGGTAAACCAAATTAAAAAATTTGGAACATTTCTAATGAATCGGGTCAATTTTATAACCATTTTGGCCTAATCACAATTAATTACGATTACTTAACACTAATTACGTATTGCTAAAAATAAATTAAATAAATTTTAACCATTTCTAACAAACAGTAGTAATTTATAACTATTTTGGCCTACTTAATAATATAAAATAAAATATGGGGACTACTTGTAAAAACAGGAAGAGCAGGAGAAATATGGGAGAAAGATAGAATGTGAGGAGAGATAGTGTGAAATTTGATTAAATGAATTGTGAGGAAATTTCGGAACAGTGCACCCTTATAATATAAACTAATTTTTTTGGGCGCGGCGGATTAATAGCCGATTCCTAATTTTTATTAGGAACCGACGATATAGTAGCCGATTTCTATTAAAAATTAGATTAAAAATCGGCGGTATAATGGTCGGTTTGGATAGTTTTGATAGAATCTGAGTTTGGTGAGCAGAGTTGGCAAAATTTATGAAATTTTGGGCATGAATAAAAATGACGGGTTTACGAAAGTGAAAAAAAAAATTATGACATCTGTAATAAGTGTGTGTCTAAATAAATTTAGATTTCTATACGTTGAAAATATAAAAAAGATGCATAGAATAAAAAAAAAACTATTTAATTAAAGAGTTGATATTCAATACGAAATTTGATCTTTTAATCACAGCTATTGGTAGATGAGGACATTTACGTACTTAACGTAAAAATAGAGATTTACTTGCTAGTACTAAGGTAAAGTTTAAGGGTTAGATGCGGAAATGACATTGGTCAACCCTGGCCAATTTGTACTAAAAAGATTTAAAAAAAAAAACAGAAGATCGCACCATGGCCATAGGGCATGGGCCATGGGACAAACCCGATTTTTTTTTCCAGGTTTTGGACCAGTCACCAGTGTAGTACCGTGTGCCTAACTGGCTAACTGTCGCTTTTTGCCGAAGGCTGCATTTTCTGTACTATCATTTCTGCAGGCTTTCAAGGAGACATGACTATGACCGGGCCGGTCCGGGCCGGGCCAAATCCATTTGTAGCAAAATTGGTACAAGCCTAACCGGATAGATTATACATTCATTGAAATATATGGATCAGTGTCAATTAAAAGTTTAAAACTCTTTTTTTAGCCGTGGATCGGTGGATGATGCAAGTATTTTATTATTAAACAAAGAGAGAAGGCCTTCGTGTTGGTTCTCGTGTTCTCCTTCTTATAAAGGCCCATTAAGGACCCAATCGAATATTTTATTTAATAATAAGTCCGCGTTCAACAGCTGGTCAGCTCAGGGCAGCTGCCTACCCCAAGATACGAAGAAATTTCCCTCCATTTATTAATGAACTGGAGATAAAAGTAAAGTTCATGATTTATTCGTTTTACATGTACTGGTTGATCACTGACCTCTCCTGTTATTTCGAACTGCAGAGGCTAGAAACAATATAGATAGACCTTTCCCTCGCTCTCCAATTTCCAATCACCAATCAATCAACCGACAACTCTATCTCTCTCTCTCTTCCCCTCCCCTTCCTCCTCCTCCTCCTCCTCCTCTTCCTCCTCTAATCACCACGTGGCGTCGCGAGATGCACCGGACGTCAGGTGGTGAACGAGCGAAGAACGTGAGGTCCCGTCCGTCCGTGAGTCTAGATCGACTGCCTACGTGGGACCCACATTCCGACGTCGGGAAGAGGGAGGCACGCCGTGAGAGGTTGTCTGCTGACGCTGTCCACGTCATCCCTCTCGTCATCACTCTCTGTCTCGCTGTTCTCTGGTTCTTCTCTCTCAGCTGGTATACTCATATACTCTCTCTCTCTCTCTCTCCAATTACATGTCTGTCCTTCTTTTTCAACTGAATTCATATCTTGGCCTCTAATAAAGTATGATTTACACCGCAATTTGAGATTTAATTACACAAATCGGAGCTAATTAATGCAAACTAGAGTTTAATTGAGTATAGTTGAGGATTGACCTCACAAAATCAGGCTTAATTAGGATTCATCGAGATTTCAATTTTAAATATCGTATGCTGATAGGTTCAGTAATTGTGCATTAGTATACAGTAGCCAAATTTAATCTTGCTAGACAATGCATGTTGTGTGCTACATTGGGACGAAAACAGTGTGGATAATATCCGATCCGTATTCGAAAAATTAGATGTGGATATCTGATATCTGAATATCAGTGTGGATACGAATACATATATGGTTTTACGTTTCAATTATCCGTATCCGATAGTAGATATATACCATATAGTTTAATATATATTATGAAAAAATTATGTTATTCACCATTATAATTAGATAAATATTATGAACTTTAGTATATGTAATAATATTTTTATATTTTTTTTAGTAAATATCCGATCCGATCTGTATCCGTATCCGGAAATTTAAAAAGAAATAGGGATATGGTTTTACTACCACTATCCGCTCCGTTTTCACCCCTTGTGCTAGAGCTAGATGCTTAGAGATGACAATGATCAAGAAACTGAATAATCTTTTTTCTTTGCTTGTAATATATGAAGATAACTAAGATTTTTTTTTTTTATTTATGCCAGAAAGAAGACCTGAGAAATGAAGTGGTGCAAACAGGTCAAATAACAAACACATTGTTTGTTTTGGTTGTGTATACAAATACCATTTTTAATCTTTTCAAGAAATTCATTTTGTTTATAACATTTAACTAAAATAAAAGGTATGAAGTATAGATGGTACACAGTTTTGTTTTATTTTGTTTTCTGTGATTTGTGAAGACATGTTACTATGTAATGAGGAACAAAGTAAAATAATAACTACAGGCTCTTGTGTTTGATTCATCGATTTTTTGCATCAGTATTCACTTCTATCTAAATCTTTTAATTTTATTCATTGACACGGTACACAGTCAATCAGACTGATGAGGACAATTCAATTTAAGAAAGTAACGTAAGAGAGAAAGTTATTGTTTATCAAATCTAACAGTTGGACAATTGGAAGCAGAGATGAAAAGGAGAGATTATAATAGCTTTTCCCTTGTCTGGTAGCAAGTATGATTGTGGCTTAAGGGAGCTTGCAAGATAAGGAAAGCTTGTCAAAGACATATCAACCCCCTTCCTGAAGTATTAGACTATATATGACCTTGCTCCATTAAGCTTTGTGCTCTTCTCTGATGGACATTACACTTTGATAGTTGTGAAAACAGGTGCACAACTAGTTTAGTAGGGAGCATTTACCATTTAATTATTTGAACTCACAAATTCAGCATACTGTGCACAGAGTTTGCAGTTTTTTACTTGTAAACTCAAAATTAAAGTTCTGCAATAAACCACAATCTGCATATTGGGCAGAAATTCAAAATTACCTGCGTGTATAGATTTTCTGTTATACTTTGTCTAATATATATATACAGTATATACGGTACCATGCTTTGAATGAGTTGAGAAATCTTCCATATAGTTTAACTTTTTAGTGTCCACTGCATTTACGAATTCAGTTTCTTTTTGTACCGCTTTCATTTATCAGACAGTTAACAATCCTATTGCGTGGCTGCAGCTATGAGTTGCAGTAGGTAACTAAAAATCAAGAATTGTTACTATGGTGGCTGAAACTTGTTCTAATCTGTTTGTTGGAATAATGAGAATTATTAACTCGCACAATGACTTGACTGAGTCCCATACATCAATTTCTTTTCCCCTCTTCCAATTTTCTGAAAATCCTGAACCACGTCTCAGGTCAATTTAGTACATCGTTGGGTTCACCTCACATATGCTGATACGCGTATTCCTTAGTGCCCTCATAGATGTCGACTAACCCCATTTGATTCATTGCTTGTACTGTAACACCTCACTGACATCGTATCAGCATCATATCTAGCTCCAGTCAGCTACTGGTACTGTAGAAGAAGAAGAAAAAAAAAGTGTAGTGAATAGATAGTCTTTTTAGTAGCAAAAGACAAATATCAAGCGCGCTAGCGATTAAAGGTTGTAAGTGCAGCGGCAGACTAAGCAAGAACTGGGAACTCGTTCATTTGCATTTTGCAGTGATCGAATTTGAAACAAATACTAGTTCAACTTCCTGACAACCTCACTTGGGAGTTGGGGCAACCTAAAACAGGCCTTAAATTGAACCATATTGAATCGTTTTCTTTAAAATTAGCTTGTTTTGCCAACGGGCTTTCACCGAAAAAATATTAGTTTGTTTTGTCAGGTTTGGGCTTTAACTGCCACAACTCATATTGGGCCTGGCCTAAAAAATCTGACAAAAGACAAATTCCAACTAATCTCGGCCTCAACAAATTAAGATGCAAGACATTATACCAAGATGATTAAACTTGTTTCGCTCATTATGACATTAATATCTGATTGAGATTTGTGATCATATTTTTGTTGACCCCATTTCCAAAATCAAAATTTAAAGATCAAAGACTGAATATTTGTATTTTTTTTCTTCTTCTTGGTATTATATACCGTGTACCTTACGGTCATGTAGCCCTTGTTAAATACTGACCGAGGCTTAGCAACAAAAATATTTTAAAGTCGGCTCAATTAATTATAGATTAAGCCTGTTCAAAGTTCAAAGTAACTTTGAACTTAAGTTTAAAAGTATAGCATCTCTTTCCAAAAAATAAACAAATTTGTTTTCAACTGATTTAATTAGGTGAGCGGATGAGGATGAGTACCTGAATTTTGTCCTCATCTGGGCGTAATCTCTGCAATAATTAATGGTTATCAAAACATCACAAGTATAGTTTAACAAATGCATTATTTAATTAAATTAGTCAATCTTAATTTAGTTATGTTAAGTGAGAGCCAGCTTGTTTCCAGCTGGTCTACTTGAGTTGTTTGGTAGTTAATTGTTTGTGTAATTCTCCCTAGCTTGTGATATTTTTGTGGCTAGCTTATATATAACACACACACACACATGTAGATGTAGGCAGCACATTAATTAATTGTTTTCCAACATTTCAAATAGCCGCCTCTTTGAATGTTTTCATTTATTGAAAGGGGTATAATTAAATGTTATTTATGCTGCCTAATTATTTAATTGAAAGTTACAACTAGCTAGCTGGTTTATTTGTACCAGTAGATATATTAATTAGGTTACAGCTGCTTGAGCTTTTGTACAAGGTAGGCCTGTGACATGAGGCGGTATATGCATAATGCATGCCAGGCCTTGCCATATAGTAACTACATAACGGTTTTACAGCTTTTAAAACATTTATACCATCCATTCATTTATACAAAACTTTTATGCCATTAATTAAAAGTAGCCCATCTGTACCAGCTCTGTACATGACTGGTACTGTGTTTGTGTTAGTTTACAATTTACATTGTCCCTTTAGTTTCTGTTTATTTATACCAGAGCCATTTTGTAGTCTACATAAAAAAAAATAATCCCAGCAGAAAGGTCAGAGGATATATATATTCATATCTTATTTTAATTATGTGCATATATGGAACATTTTGGAATTTGGAGAGTAAATAACCCTGGAAGCATTCCAACTACCTTTGATCGGTTCAGTGCAGTAATGAAAGCACACAAATTTAAATGAAAATTATGAAATAGAACAAAAAAAAAAATCTACTGTGGAGGTCAGAGATTCTGAACAGAGCATGTTCCTTTTTTACCTTGGTCAAATGCAAAATTCAGAACAAGTTTCAGTGCTAGCACAAGCTACAGTAGTCTGACCTTCTCTGCAATTTTACTCAGCATAAGCCATCAGAAATGCACCAATCCCACTCCCTGCCATGACTGCTCTAGAATTAATTCTCTTACAATGCTTATGTGCCCTCTACTGTGCATGATTGTTAGCATTTAATGAGCAAAGGAGCATTTAATGATGAGCAAGAGTAGTAACAGGATTCCCCAGTTTTATCCCCTCTCGATCTCATCCTATTCATTTCATTGTTTATTTCATGGATTTGGTAGTAAACAGCAACCACACTTGTCCATCTCATGTGCATTCTTCTTATGATCTTATCATTTGTTTAGCTGTTACATTACATATATATTCCTTCCATCATCTGTTGATCAATAGGAACCTACCTATACTTTACTTTCTTCCTTATCCATTCCTCTCTTTTTTTTTTCTTTTTCTTTTTTGAGATAATACATACCATACCATCCCCTCTTTGTAATAATTTTTTTGACCATCTCACCTGCACCAACAATTTTATTTTGGGTTATTTTCCTTGATTGTTTTTCTTCTAAAAATCATCATTGTTAATTAAAACTGATTTAAAGTCAGAGATGGCAGCATGTTTGTTGTCCTATTTTTGAAATTAGGAGGAAGTGGCATGATTTTAGAACTACATTTCTCAACAGCACATGAAATATTTCAGCAAACGACTGTAATGTCATTAAAATTCATGATGTTTAATTTGAAATCTATGCTGGCATAAAAAAATCTTCTTAAATATTCAAATATTCAAATATACAATGAGAGAGGCGCACTGTCAAGGATAATGATGCATCCCAAAAACAGAGCTCTTCCAAAACACACATTCGTATAAATATATTTTTTAAATGGTGGAGAAATACAAAAAAAAGAAAAAAAAATAGAACACTTGTTCTACTTATTATTTAGCGTTGCTATATTATGCATTCTAAGATATTTTGTTTTGTTAGCAACTTCAAATTAATTAAGCAGTATTCTTGTACTGTTGTAGCAACTTCTGTTTACTGAATTGACAGTTCAAATAAAAAAAAATTAAAACGTGAATCCATATTGTCTTTCTTTTTTCTATGAACAATGTGTACATCAATTGTACTTTATATTTTTAAGAGTTTGTTCGGACAAAATCAAAAGTTCAAAAATAAACGAAGCAAGTTATGTAATAATTAATTTATTTACTTTCGTATAAATTTGAATGGACATATAGCTCCTGAAGAAGAACAATATTAAATAGTTTATTTACATTTCAAGCTTGAATTTTCATTTAAATATACTAATATTAAAAAAAATGTGACTACTTGTGTTGTGATATCAAAACTTATCTCCTTTAATTACAATATATTGAAGAGAACTTAAATAGAAGATAATCACAAAATTATGTATCGAATTTCGATCACATTTCACATGCAGCTAAGTTATCTTCAGCTAGTGCCTAGCTACTGGCTATGATGAGTAATTGGTGCTAATAAATATCTCATCATAGTCTTGGAATTGTTTTCAGTCCAGGCTTACTAAATTATTTTTCACTTTTCCATCCATATACTCACACAAAAACAAAATCTACAATTAAACCCAACCAATAAGAACACTGATATAAAAAATAAAAAAAAAACAAGAAATTTATTTAATCTTGTTGCTACTTGCTACCCACAAATTTTTTATATTTTTTTTGGAAGTGACTCACAATTTTTTATTTAAAGCTAATAGAGTTCCTCCACATAACCAGACAAAACAGCACTAAATAATTCATGGTTTTGGCGCACAACCCCAGGTACGGAAGAGAACGGTTGCCATACGAAACCATATTAATTATACAAATAAATAATTTTCTAGGCAAGCAACTGTACTAAAGTGACAAGTATGCAAAGGAGAGTACCTATCTTATCGTTTTTCCTTTAAATTTTAAGCAATGCTATGAGCCTACCCAACTTTTTTTATTTTATGTGATAGATGATAGAGCACTATTTATATTAGTTGGAACTTTTATTATGGTACATTAATCAGTCAATGTAGGGTCAGTTTAATTCTATATGATAGATCACTGTTTATATTGGTTGAAATTTTCATTGTGGTATATATTAAGTCAATGTAATGTCAGTTTAATTATAAGTTTGAATTAAAGTATAAATTTAGTATACGTTTTGTCTGCTTTTTTTAATTGGTTTTTGTTCATTTACAACGTATTAAGACATACACATAATTAGGGCTACCAAAACAGTTTGTAGTTTGTGATTCGATTGACTTTGATTCGAAAAAAAATCGCAATTAACTCGGTTCGAATCTTATTCAAACTCAAACTAGATGTAATTCGTTCAAAATTGATTCGCTAACTATTTAGGTTCGAATATCAAATAATGCAACTAATGACTTCAACCATCAATCTTTAATAATACAGTAACCAAACTTATATCATATCTCAAATTGTTAATATAATAGTAACTTATAATAGAAAAATGCTTTAGTAGTGTAACAAATTAACAATGAAATAAGTTCTATTTGACTAGTTTCATACCGTAATATATAGTTTTCGGACACAGATAATTAAAATTTAAAATCATATCCGTAATCAATGTACGAATATTTAAATATCAGATATCCACATTTAATTTTCAAATATATATATTTGAATACAAATAGAAAATATCCAATCTGTTTGCACCAAACACCCCTACACACAAGTCATTAAGGGGCAGGAATTACTACACAAACTTGTCTAGCTAGGCAGTGTTAATTTCTTACATATGCTAATTATTGATTTGGGTTGTGTGTTAAGGGTAACTGATAATTTACTATACTGGCAATTTTACACGAATATTTCTCTAATTTTTTAGCTAAAACGTGACAACCAAGTTGTTAGTGTAATAATTTAGAAGTCAATCATAGGACAAATGTATCATATATATTTTATTCATGAATTGAAAGATTAATAAAGATATTATTTTGTTTCTTGAGATTTATCGAATTGATGAATCATTTCGAGTTCATGACTTGAAATTGTAGAACTCCAAAACATAAATGATAAATACTCTTAAGAGTCTCTAACCGTGGCAATTAGCAAGAAACTCTAATGGACCGTAAAAAGATTAGTATGTGAATAAAATAATGGTTAAGTTTTACATACCATAGACAATGAGTTGTCATTTTAATTACATAGATACAAGTTAGAGAACATAGTATTAGATAGACCCTAAATGAAACGTTAAATGAAATTGTGTTTGTGTCATTAATGTTTCATTCAGTGTTAAATTCTAAAGTATGAGGTACTCATCTTTCCTACATAAGAAGTGTGTATTCGTGATTGTAAGTAGGGTTATCAGTGCGCGGTATGATTAAAGAGTTAATCATATTTGATAATCTGCCTAAGATCGAGATAAATTAAGTTTGCAAGAATGACACACACCTACCTTAACTACTCTGATACTATGAGACGAAAGAATTAACACGAGTAAATTATTTACTGGATCGTGATATTGTACTGTACAAGATCATGTGTAATTGGATGGTCATAATGTATTTTGCCATATGCCGCTTATGATTTGTAGAAGTTAAAATGGTTTTAATTATATTTACCAACATAACACAGATCCTATTGGGTCACACCAATGAGAAGTTAATCAGAGAAATTTATGATTAATTCTAATTGTTATAATTAATATAAATGTCATAGTGATGACAAGCTTAAACAGATTAAATTTATAAGCGTGTACGACACGTTGTATAAAAGTTATCGCAACAATAGTCGCAAGAAATATAATTGTTCAAAACAATTATATAGATATCAGTCATATTAAAATATTAATTATGAATTAATATTTTGGGCCTAAAGCTCAATTTGAGCCCAAATTAAATTTAGAATTTAATTCAAAAGAAATTCAATTTTGGGCCTAAGGGCATTTTGGTAATTTTCTAGTTTTGGAAGGACATTTTGGTAATTTTTGAAACCCCCCCCCCCACAATTGCCTATAAATAGGCTTGAAAGGGTGAAGGAAAAATATAATTCCCATAGTCTAAGAATTTGATTGATCAGTTCGACTTTTCCTCTCAAATAGTGAGTTGGTTAGAAAAGAAAGATATACTTAATCCACTTATATTCTTGTGAGTGATGAAATTGTTTTTGCGATTTCCGTCGGTTAGTATTTCTGACAAAAGAAATTCCAGTTCTCTAGAAATCTATCAGGAAGTAGATCCTCGACTTTTGGTAGAAGTAAAAATTTTATTTTACATTATGTTCGCACTTTAAGCCTAAATGGAGTTCTGCAGCGAATTCCCAAGTGGAAACTAGAACGCGGACTCCCAGTACAAGTCATCTTATTTCTATTTGGAAAAAAAAAGAAATTATTTATTGAGCAGAGACAAAAATATTAATTCAACTTCTAGTGCAATATTGGATGTTGTAAGGTTTAAGTTAGTAACGAATGTTTTGTGAGTTTTTTTTATTAAGAATATTATATATATTTACTTTTTAAGTCCTTACATTCTGAGTATTAAAACAGCAAATATATATTTCATAATAGACGAGTGTGTATTTCAGAAATTTCAAAATAATTCTTAAAGTTCATGACAATTGATATTATTGGTTGTCAAAATGTTTTTTTTTTTTTTCAATTAAAATACTAGTAAGATGTGGGATTTAAGATAAAGCTTTGTGGATTTGAGGGTATAATTAGTTAGTCTATGATTCTCTGTCCTACAAAATTGCATCTCAACCGTTGAATTTGTTGGTCGAACGACTGTCGGACTACCTAATCTAAGTTGTAATAGACTCGTTCCACCACAACAGCGTAGACCAAGAATGAAGCACCAAATTGTTAGATTGGATTTGGTTAAAAAAAAATATCAATTTTGGTTCTCGGTCATGTTCATTTTCAAATCAATTTTGGTTATTGTTCTTATCGCTTTCAGATAGGATAATATTTGTAAATGTTGGATCATGGTCAGGTTTTGTACCATTTTAATTTTTGCTAGTTAATTAAATAGAGACTAGACTCGTATTTTTTCCTAGAAAACAAAATTTGCCGGATCATATTTGAAATATTTTGGAATATTGGCATATATATATTTACCACAAGATTTATTAATTCGGTATCCTTTCAATTTTCGACCGCTCGGTTTTGGATTGAACGAATTTCGGTCATTGTCATTTTTTCAGGGATATGCCTTATTAATTTAGTGTCTCAATCATGTCCCACGTTTATGTCTCTGATTTTAAAATCAAATAGACTATTCAAACTGCTTAACATAATCTCCATATTAAATATTCTTTTTTAAATTAGTTACTATTTTTTTTAAATATGTACAAAAACACTGTTTTTCTGAAGATTATGGATCATCCAAAAACAGTGATTTTGGTCTCTAAACATATTTTAATACATGGATTATATATATTGAGTGGTTTAGATAGTATGTTTGGACTTGAAATCGGAAATAAAATTGTGAGACAAATAATAGGACATTTGAACCCTCCTTTTTTTATTTTTACTTTGTAAAATATATTTTGTGATCGATCTTCATGTTGAATGTGATATAAAAATGAGAGTATAAATTCATTCTGACTATAAAATTATTTAAAATTTATGTTATAAACTAAATCGAACAGTTGAAATATAGTAAAGATCATCGTTCAGCAAATTTGGACAAAAATATATAGTTATTTACACAGCTTGTTAATTCCCCTTACAGCTTACACTATATATGACAAAACGTACCCACATGAAAGTAATTAGTGAATATATTTTTAAAAAATCTCCTACCTTTTTCTCCCCAGTCCTGAAAAGAAATCACCAAAAAGAAAACACCAAACAGAAAATTTTCTTTTTGAAGGACAACACAATCAGAAATCAAAACGTGTATCATGCATGCACATGAGCACGTCCCTCATCCGTGTAATTAATTATAGCTTGAGCAATAATTAATCTTTAGCTTAAAATTCCAAGATATATATATATATATTTAGAGTAGAACTAGGGTGCTCCTAAGTTCACCAAATCTCTTGTGAACTTGACTCTAAAATATATCGAATTGACTTTAAACGATGAATCCAAATCATTTAAACCCTTCTACCTAATGAGTGATGCGTCTACATCTGAATATTTTAAAGTTTCGAATTAATTTAATATAGAGTCAAGTGGTCAAAAATTTAAGGTTTATGAATAAATTTTAATACATTTATTTTTTGGACTTCTTTGACCACTTGACTCTATATCAAATTAATTCGAAACTTTAAAATTTTCACATGTAGACGCATCAATCATTAGGTAGAAGAATTTCAACGGTTTGAATTAATCGTTTAAAGTCGATTCCATATACTTTAGAGTCAAGTTCACAAGAGCCTTGGTGAACTTAGGAGCACCCTAGTTCTACTCATATATATGTGTGTGTGTGTGTGTGTAGAGCCAAAATTTGAATTTATGGACAAGCTAGTTGCATGAAGTCAATACACATAATTAAATTTAGCCTAAATTAATATTCATAATTAAAACTGATTATTATTGGCCAGCCTATAGTTGACCTACAAATTAATTCTGGAATAATTCCAGCTAGCTCCTTCTTGGAGGATTACGAAAAATTCTGGTTTGATATCATCACAAGTTCACATGCATGCATGATCAAACAAATTAATAACCTATATATTATATACACTTGCCTAGCTTAATTATTAGCTACCTACGTAATTAACTACCAAGTACGCAGCTAACTATTTATATAGTTGACACACACACACACACACACACATATATTTTGTGGCATATGGGAGTTGTTATGTTATATTATATATGAGTATATGACACCTGTACCAGTACCCGGTATAATAAAAAAATATTTAATGGGAGAGCCGTACTGTACATCATCACTATTTCATTGGTGTCCTTCATTTTTTCTTTTTTCTTTTTCTTTACAAAATAATTATTATGTGACAAATCACAAATGGCATTGGAAATAAGAACGTGCCGTGCCACACTGTATTGAGCAGGGGACAAGAAATACTGCCAGTCTTCTCAAGTCCAAATTAAACTGGAGATATCCCTCATTTTTGTTAAATCTTTCGCTCAGGCAAACCTTACAAACATATTCTATATAATTATGCATGCATGGTTTAGTTTAGTTTCTCAAAAAATTAGTCTTTTAATGTACAATTAATTAACATTTATGTTTTATTCAAGCTGAATAGTGAAATTAATAATGATATTTAACTATCTACAATGTTCTTAATGATAAAAAAAAATCAATTATTAATTTTAATACATATTTCAAATCAGTTATATATATGAATGTTTAAACTACTGTATCGCTATCTAAAATGAAGGATTACCTAACTCTAAATCTCAAATATAGAAAAATAATTATATATATATATATATATATATATATATATATATATGTTGTTCATGTCGCTTTTTTTATATTATTTAATTAAGTTCTCAACTTCATCAAAATATAGTAATTCTTATAAGTGCATATTATTTAACAAATATATATAATATGAGACAAAAGTTTATTTTATTTTAGTTTTAAATTTCTGTTCTATTGAAAGTGGGTGTATGAAGGAAGAAGCATATAAAATAGAATAGAGGTATTTGAATCTTTATTGATATATATATATATATAGTAAGTGATATGAAGTTCTCACAGTTCTAAATTAACGTTCTTGAAGCACCATCAAATGATATTCAAATTTGGAATTTTATTTTTTAAACCATCAAAGGAGAGCACCTCCAGTTGTTATGTACTGGAGGGCATCCGGACCAAGAACCCAGAGCAATTAATTAATTTCACTGTTTTCCAAAGGATGGAGTAGGAGTATAGCTACACCGCTAATTAACGACCTAAAAAATATTTTAAGACTAAATATTACACATTAATCTTCTACCTAATAGAGCTCATAATGGTACATGGCTGTAGCATTTAATTTTTGTCGCATATGAACATGTTTCCGGTTAAGCATCTAAATTATTTGATCAACATTAAATGGTAATTATTTTATCAGCATTAATTGGTAATAATTTGATCAACAGTAGTTAGCCACTCTATTCTTAACATATATATATATATATATATATATATATATATATATATATATATATATATATATATATATATATATATATATATATATATATATATATATATATGCAATAATTATTGTTTTCATCATGAAAAGTTCAAATTTTCTATTTTAGTCCTTGTGAATATATTTTCAAAATCACGAATGCACAAGTAATATATATAACTTGGCCGACTACAAGTTTTCTTTTCCAAGTAAAATGTGCAAATTCTCTGTAACAGCACTGAGATTGGAATCTGGCATAAAGCTAGCACAGGGCATTCAAATCATATCTAGTCAAATCAAAATAATGTGTTTAAAGAAATATCTCAAATGGAGATAGGACAAACAAACAGTACTTCTCTGCAATTCAGAAGAACTTTTTTTTTTCCAAAAAAAAAAACATGGCCCATTAAAATTGACATTTAACGACCAAGACTTAATTTTGCCTGTGGTGTTAATTTTTCCCGCCCTTTAGATTTTTTTTCTCACAATTTTTGTCCATTCCGTTGTAATTTTCTTTTTATTTTTTCAAATTTCATATTTTAACATAAGAAATCGCTTCACTAAAGGATGATAAAAAAATATGTCCCCAACTTTTTTATTTGTCAAATCTCACATTATAGTGAGAGTAAATAATGAAAATCACTTAGGTCATATTTAGTTGCGTAGTAAATGGTGGAGTAAATTATTTACAACATCTTTAAGCGGTAAAAAAAATTAATTTAAAGAAGTAAGATAAAATAAGATTTGAGCTAATCCGAATTAAGTTACTCCATCTCTCTAACTAGAGTAGCTTACTCCACCTATGAATCTCATAGCTAGAATAACACATACCTTACAATTTTTCTAATTTCAACAACTTACTCCACCAAACTCTAACCAAACATAATTAATTCAATTCACCTTAACTTGGAGCAAGCAATTTAATTCAGAGGAACTTTACTCCGCAACAAAACATAGTCTTAGAAGTCAATATAAATAGTTACAGTGTTACGTTACAGTGAAAGGGTTTAAGGACAGATTTTTATTTTCTCATCCTCTAGTGAGTGAGCAGTTTTATTATGCTGAATTGTGGGATAAAAAAAAGATAAATTATAACAAAATTAATTGTAAAAAGGGGGAAAAAAGGTTTAAGGGTGAGAGTTTTTTCCAGATCTTTGGTAAAACGCCTCACTATTATTTATACTGAAATGTGGAACCTAATAAAAAAAAAAAAGAGAAAAATTGCAAAGAAATTGATAGAAAGAAAATAAATTTTTAAGGACGAGCAATTTCTTTTTTATATTGCACTGAAATGTGAGAGCAGATAAAAAAAGTTAGAACAATATAATATTGTCCAAAGAAAATTAGTAGAGGACGGTAAAAAAAAAAATGCAAAACAAAAACCAATTAATACAGCGGCCTCATTTGTTGCCTCCTCCTAGGCAACATTATCCTTTGTTTTTTTTTTGTTGATTTAATTTTTCAAAACATCAAATTCCAAAAAACTTTTGTCCGGATCTTAAGCAATCTCTGCCTCAGCCCTCAGGCCATATTTTTCTCCTCATTGGAAATGAAGCTTTCCTACAATTAATGTCTCTTTGCCGAATTTGTCTTAATCATTTTTTTCCGTAATGGTGCTCCTGGACCTGGTCTACAAAATTTTCAAAAATTATTCCTAATTCTTTGATTGTATATATATAACCATAATGGGAACAGGTATCCTCTGCATTAATTCAAAAGGAAATTTTTTGAGTTAATGCATCTCGGCTATCTGATCATAAACAGAGTCAATTCAGACATTTGATTTTAACACAGAGGTTTTCAATATTAGTTTGGATCTAGTCTGAGCGGATCTTAAAACATATCGCATAATCCAGATGCATTAACTCAAAATATTTCCATTTGAGTTAATGCATAGGATATATATATATATAACCATAATGGTGTGTGCATGATCCGTTACTAGCCTTATTGCCACATAAGATTATCTGATTATGAACAGTTGTAGTTAGTAGTCACATGTGAACAGTATTTCAATCACAAATCACAAATTTGATATTTCTTTTCAATTAATATCACTTTTAAAATATGCTTTAAAAAGAGGTGGTAAAGGGAATATTCTAAGACAAATTCTCTGCAATCAGACCAAAAATGACCATACACTTGGCATACGGAAACCATATTCTTCCAATTATGTATAAACACATTTATTTGTTCTTCTGAAAAAAACACCAAGTACAAAGGACAAGGACATGGATTCTTTTTCCTTCGCTTTTTTTTTTTGTAATTTATATAATAGAAAAATGACTTTATGAATTTATGTACATATAAATAGCCACCAATATGTGTACATTTATTCATTTATACAAATTTTAATATGATTTTTTCACCGGCAACACCAATTGAAAATAAATAATGTTGTAAAAAAAATTAAGATCGGAGAAGAAACTAATTAAGAAGCAATTTTTCTTTTACATAAAAATTTGAAATGCATGCCTTTCCAAACTTTCCTTTTTAACATTAAATGCATAGAGGAATCCTCTAAAGTAACTCAAATTTTGAGTTTAGATCGGACCGTCCAGTCAGAATCCGTGACAATTTGGTCCGAGCTAAAATGCTCAGACTCATTTAATATTTGTGCTAGAGAAGATCGAACGGCTCTTATCTAATTTCAAAAGCCGAGTTAAACTCAGGTGATTTGAATGAATCCATCCTCCCCCGGTACCATAAAAAAGAATCTTTTACAATTACTAAAAGAGCGGTCTAGATTAACTCCCAGCCGGTGCCTATTCAGGATAGCGCATGGGTAGTTTTATTTGTGCTTTTAGATTCGTGCAAAGTTAAAATAATAGGCCAGAACCACTAATTTTAAAATATTTCCTTTATGGTACCGGGGAGGATTCGAATTCAGAAATGAATTCCCATAGTAACAAGCACAGTGACAAACGAATAGTTCGGGTTCGATTCAGCGGGGTCAAATATTCGTGATTCGGATATAATTTGGATATAATTGTGGAATGATTCTGTATAACAAGGAAGCAAAAAAAATATTCGTGTTTTTTTTTCGCGTTTTTCTCGTAAATAATTTGCGATTTGCATTTTATTAGTGAATGAAACGTATTTTATGTTTTTTTTTTTGCGTTTTATTCGGGGTTCGATTTGGAAATGTCAAAAAACCGAATAAAACAAGAATAATTTGCAAATTTATCACGTATATTGTTACTATGATAACAAGTACTCCTCAATCAACTTTACTGGTATGGTTGTCCGGCATATTTCTCAGTGGATAATAAAAAAAGAACCTGACAAAATGTTGATGGTTGAAAAAGATTTATATAAATTGCACCAAAATAGAATTGATAAGGATTGTAGACGAAAAGAACAGCTGTTTCTGAGCGCTGAACGGGACAGAGAGCTGAGAGCCCACAATGCAAGTTGCAATGCACATTAATATTTCATACGGTTTGTATTCAAGTGGCATAGCCAGGATTTTAATCAGCAAAAAAAAATATTAAATAATTATTAATTTTTATTTAATATATTCTTATTCTTATTAAATACTAAAATTGCTAACACACTTTCTTTAAAATGAAGATTTCTTCTGTTTCCAAACAATTCGGTAAAATATCAAGAAAAAGTTATGGTTTTAAAATCAGAATCGACAAGTTTAAGATGAAATAGGAAGCAAAATCAAATGAGTTTTCACACATAATAGAAAAATAAATGAAAAAAAATTGTTGTGTTAAAATTATAGGAAAAATAGAAATAAATAATAATTTGTTCAAATATATTAAGATAAAAGAATGTCACTTTATATAATCCACTAGTGTAATTAAATACAAGCCTACAGAATATTATACTAATTAATCGATAAGTAATATATAGCATATACATAAAATTCTAAATTAATGTGACATTCTTTTGTCTCAATTGGAAATAAAAGAAGTCATCGGACATGGGAGAGGAGGGTGTCCGATACCCATCGGATCAAACTTAGTTCGATGGGTGGTTTCTACCGTCCGATTGACTTCAAGATCTGTGCGTATTACTTAAATATCCGTGTTATTTGCTTTAATATCTGTGCGCACAGATTTTGAAGTGGATTGGACGGTAGAAACAACCCATCGAACACTGTTCTGGTCCGGGCATCGGACACCCTCCCCTTCCATCGGACATATGCAAGAATCCACTAGTTTGTATTATATTTTGTGTGGCGTGTTTTTATGACCACTTATGTAGCAATTTATGAAAATATAAGAAATTGACCCGTTACATTGGGAGCACCTAAGCATCATAGTTCAGAAATAAAAAAGAAAAACAAATGTACTCAGTTTATCCAACCAAACCTGGTCTATTGTGAACCATGCAACATTTTTAAAAAGTGTAAGAATAATTTAGTGAAACAAGTCTATTCAAAAATCAAATAAACCACACTCCTTTCCCAACAGCACGCCTCCTTCTCCAAAGCCGTTTGTCCCAAATCGTAAACCTACGACTTTCTGATTAAGTTTCTTATTCAACCGTCTCCGACTGATTCACAAAGAATTGAGACCCAGTTCAGAGATAGTCAATATCTAAATTCAGAGATAGGCAAAACTCAAATCTAACCCAAGTATATATGAGTATGGTAGTGTTTTTGAAAATCCAGTTCCAGGAATAAGCAACTGCCTATCTTTGCGTGGCTGTAGCTCCGCCTCTGTTTGTACTGATATATTGGTTAATGGATATATTGGTGCTTACATTACTGTTTTGGCATGCATGACCGTACAATTTCTCCTAAAAAGGACACAAATAATTGTCTGGCCATATGATATGTTATGTTATGTGAGTAGAACTAGGGTGCTCTTAAGTTCACCCAATCTCTTGTGAACTTGACTCTAAAATATATCAAATCGACTTTAAACGATGAATCCAAACCGTTGAAATTCTTCTACCTAATGATTGGTGCGTCTACATGTGAAAATTTTAAAATTTCGAATTAATTTAATATAGAGTCAAATGGTCAAAGGAGTCCAAAAAATGAATGCATTAAAATTAATTTATAAACCTTAAACTTTTGACCACTTGACTCTATATTAAATAAATTCGAAACTTTAAAATTTTCACATGTAGACGCATCACTCATTAGATAGAAGGGTTTTAACGGTTTGGATTCATCGTTTAAAGTCGATTCGATATATTTTAGAGTCAAGTTCACAAGAAATTTGGTGAACTTAGGAGCACCATAGTTCTACTCATGTTATGTTATGTTATGCGGAGAGTACCTATGTGATATATATGTCATACGTACACTAACTATAACTCTCCACTAACAATTCATTGTGTCTTGTCGGCATTCATTCATGTCTATTTAAACAATTTTCTACCACTGTAGTCTGTGTATATATATACACGATACTATGTATATATAACACACATTGGTCTGTGCTACATATTAATATTTTTATTTTCAAATTAAGTTCAAATAGCTGATCAGAACCGTTCAACATAATTTTTATATGAAAATGTACTTGCAAACTAAATTTTAAAAATTTGTATATTATTTTTATTATTTATTTGAAATTGATCATCATGTATAAGTACTGGAAATTATCTCTATTATTTATTTAAACATAGATGCTAGAATTACTTATGGTATTAATATTCGTAATTATAAACCAATTAAGAAGTATGCATATATACAAAATGCAGATTCATTATAAAAAAAAAAAAAAAAATGCAAGTACACTAATGCACAAACAGCCCAGGATAAACAAGAAGAAAACAAAGGGAAAAAGTGTGAAAGATAGTGTCTGTCTAGGAGACTGATAAAAACCCTAGTCAACCAAAATCCATTAAGATTTAATGGCACATATCTTAGGCAGTAATTTTGTTCTTTCACATCTTTTGAGACAATTATATATGTTTA
Source organism: Carex cristatella (assembly GCA_024447775.1). Taxonomy (NCBI): domain Eukaryota; kingdom Viridiplantae; phylum Streptophyta; class Magnoliopsida; order Poales; family Cyperaceae; genus Carex; species Carex cristatella. The sequence goes on from JAJHPF010000016.1 coordinate 8,462,712, forward strand.
CATAGACATCGTGATATGATAGATGTGATAATTTAGTTCGGTTTAAGTTACCTAATTATCGGTATTAGAGCGTGGCTGGCCATGGCATATTGGCATGTCGGTACGCTAGCTCGGTTTAGAACCCTATACATGCACTAACCCTAGCCACACAAATAATTAATTAATAGACTTTGGTTAATTATATTAGTACCATCTTTTTTTCTTAAAATATATCACCAAGTAATTATGCCGTACATTGGGGTCACATGCCTACTTGGAATTAATATATGGTTATTAATTTCTCTCTCTCTACGGGTGTAAACGAAGCGGATTCGGAGCGGATAATGCTAATATCATATCCGCATCTGTTTCTCAACGAGCGGATACAGATACAGATACGGATAGTAAACGGATATCAAAATTGAAAACCATATCCGCCTTAAACGGATACGGATAATCCACGGATACGGATTCGAATACGAATACGAAGCGGATAATTGTCGGATATTGAGTAATTCTACTAAATTTCATAATTTTAAATTGCCTAATTTGATTACCTAAATTGACAAAAATTTAATAGACTTTTTAAGTTTGCACGTGATGATTATGCATGACTAATTGCTTATTGGTTCAGCGAACAATTATCCTAATAGATCATATGATTTTTTTACCAAGATTCTTGGATTTAAACGAATATGTATGTTTTTTTGGGAATTTCGCAAAAGTGAAATGAATTGAAAGCTGCTGAAAGATTAAATTTCGGATCCGGATATATACGGATATCCGCTCTGTTTATATCCTCACGGAATTATCTGTATCCGTATCTGTTTAATCCGGATACGGATAATAAGTGGATTATCTGCGGATAATCCGTATCCGTTTACACCGCTGTCTCTCTCTCTCTTTTTTTCTAAATTAAAGACAGAGGGATTGCTCCATCCAATAGCTTAGCTAGTGCCTAGTGGTGTGCATGCCTATATGGGTCTAGCAATACAATAGACCCAATAATTGTTTGACTTGAAGTTGAATCCGATTCGATGACTTCCAAATTAATTTTTCTTAAATTTCGAAATAATTTGATAGCCGCCAATTAATGAAATTGAATTTTTTTATTAAAATATGTTAGTTCCTTTCCCCAAAATTAAGAATAAAGAATTCAATCTACAGAATAGGTGGAGAATAACCTACCATTAGTTTTATGCTCTATTAAAATGAGCGTTTTCAATTATATACAGCAACAACAAATAAATAATGAAGGTATCAATTGCCTTCAGTTTTTTTTTGTCTCTCCATTATACTTCCACTTTATAATTTTATAATTAAAAAAACTTATATATCAAAATAAAATAATTAAATATAATGTATATTTGTTTTTTCTATATACACATAAAAAATAAAATAAAATTGTTTTTATATGAATCAATAAGTTACAAAATCAATGTTAAAAAATTGTCAACATCAGTGCATTTTTAAAAACTCTTGATAACAATCAAAACAAAGTTGAAATTTCATAATTCGAGTGCATAGAAAAAATTATATAGATCATATGTAATAGTTTTATTTTTACATTAAGATTTAAATATTAAGTAATAAAGTTTTAAAAGTAGAGGCATAATGGAGACACGGACAATTTAGAGGCATTTTGAACCCTACTCTTTAAACCATTGATTATGATGTACTTCATGAATTAATTGTCTGTGTTTTTTTCCAAGTTATTTTTGTATAAAAATTTGAAAAATAAATAATTTTGATGTATTCAATAATTTCAATAATTTTTACCTTTTGGCCTTGGTGAAAGCAAACTCAAAATATTAGAAGTTTGAAATGTTTTTGTTTGGCTCATGAGCAATACCAATTTGTCGTTTTAATGTTGTTGTGATTATAACTTTTTAAGTAATTACTACTTTTTTTCTACATAATTGCAGAAAGATTTTATTAGCAGCCTATAAATTCAACAAAGAAAGTATAAACATCTACTTATGCATGGTTTATCTCACATTTGTATCAAACAAAATACACATAATCGACGCTAGGGCTGCAGACGAATCGAACCAAAATCGAACTTATCCCAGTTTGAGTTTGAGTTTGATGTATAATTCGAACTGAATTGGATTGATTTATTTCAGAACGAACTAATTTCAAATCAAATTAATTACAAATATTTTACGAATCGAATTGAAGTCAATCAAATCACGAACTACGAAATTTTGACAACCATCGGTAGTTTATGCATTGGTTTTCTTCACACAGAACAAAATTCACACGGTTTTCTTTTATCTTTTACCTTTCATGAATTCACACTGATGGATAATGGGCCAGTTCAAAATTCCCTTACTTTTTTATGCAGCTGGATTGATTAAAATCACGGTATGGACCTAGTCAAATAAAACTTATTCCATTGTTAATTTCTTACGCTACTAAAGCATTTTACTATTATAACTTACCATTATATTAACAATTTTGAGCTCTGATATAAGTTTGGTTCATGCATTATTAAAGATTGATGGTTGAAGCCATTGGTTGCATTATTTGACTGTTGGGTTACGGCGGGTCCAAACCCATTGATTAGCTTAAGCTGCGGAAAGAACGTAAAACAAAAATTTTACTTCTAACTTCAGCCAAGGATTAAACGAGGTATGTCAGAATACTTTCCAAGGCGATCCACCTTCAGTATTCTTTGGCATCAAAACCCAATTTAATCATTTTACAGACCTACTCCATAATTGATTTCTAAAGCTTTAATCTATTTACAAATTAAATAGCTTAATATAACATATTTATACATTGATCCAAATTCGAATTGGATTGCAGTCTGACTCTCAACGGGAGCACCAGAAGTCTAATGCCTCTATCGGTCGTCCACCAAGAACCACAAGAGCGCTAGCTTTCTACTGCCAGTAATACTGACTAGCGGGATTCGCAAAAACACTATTCACCGAGAAAACGACAAAATAAATTTATTTACGACCCGTAGTTATTCAATAGAAATACCGCGACTTTCGCAAATATATTATTTTCGAATCCCATAAATACTATTCACAGAAGGTATGAAAACACTATTCACGTGGATCGTAAAAACTGACTTGCGTCTCACGCAAAATCAGATTCACGAAACTTTGCAAAAATACTATTCACGACAACCGTAAAAACACTATTCACAACTCGCAAGATTATACGTGAACGGTTAACACTATTTGGAAGAGAAAAATTGAAAGTTCTAAAAGACTGACTATCAGAATGGTCAAACTTCGATCGGATTTTTGGAATGACTTAAACTCTGCCCCTACCCCTCTATTTATAGGCATTTGAAATGGCCTAAAAGACCAAAATGCCCCTAGGGAGGTGGGCATAGGGTGAAAAGACAAATACCCTTGGCCCAAAATGATTTGAATGGTTTTGGGCTTTGACTTTGACTTTTGAGCTTTCTTATTAAAAATTAATTTCTTTAACTTACGCTCAAAATTCAAATGGACTTTGAACCCAAAATATTAATTCATGATTAATATTTATAATTCATGTTATAACCGATCTGATCAGTTATAATTTCTTGCGACTGTTGTTGCGATTGTTTTTACACAACGTGTCGTACACGCTTGTAAATTGAATATGTTTAAGCTTGTCATCTTTATGACATTTATATTAATTATACCTTTTATAATTAATCATATATATCTTATTAGTAATTATAACTATCTATAATTAATTATAAGATTATCTGATAAGTCTCATTTGCGGTATGACCTAATAGGATCTGTGTTATGTTGGTAAATAGAATTAAAACCATTTTAACTTCTATAATCATAGGAGGCATCTGACATCTACACTATGACCATCAAATTACATAGATGATACTGTACTATACAATACCATGATCCAGTAAACTTTTTAGTCGTGTTAATTCTTATGTCTCGCAGTATCAGATTAGTTTCAAGGTAGGTGTGTGTCATCCTTGCAAACTTAATCTTTTCCCGATCTTGAGCAGATTATCAAATATAATTACTCTTGTGATTATACTGCATGCAGATAATCCTACTCTATCAAGCAGCCCAGTGATACCGTAACTCGTATAGAGATACAAGAGACAATAGTACTTTTGGTAAACCATCCCTACCTCAGCTAAGCTATGTATACCGAAAAGCTACCGTTATGACTGTGTTTTACCGACAGCGTTAGATAACAATCACACATACACATCTCTTAGTAGGAAAGATGAATACATCATACTTTAGAACTTACCACTGAATGAAAATATTAATGACACGTACACAATTCCATTTAATGTTTCATTCGGAGTCTGTATAATACCATGTTTCTAGAACATGTATCTATGTGATTAATATGACATCTCATGTCAATGGTCTGTAAAACTTGACCATCTTTTAATCTATATTCTAACCTTGTAACGGTAAATTAGTGTTCCTGCTAATTACCTCGGTTAGAGACTTTTAAGAGTATATATATCATTTATATTGTGAAGTTTCACAATTCCAGTTATTGACTCTAGTTCAGATAAATGAATGGTTCATAAATTCAATAATACTCAAGACAACAAAATGATAGTTTATTAATCACTCAATTCATGAACAAAGTTTTATGATTATTTATCGTATTATTAACTTCTATATTATTACAAACTAACAATTTGAGATTCGAACCTAAATAGTTCGTGAACCAATTTCGAACAAACTATATCTAGTTTGAGTTTAAGTTTGAATTAGATTCGAACCGAACTGGTTTGATTTGCTTCAAAATGAACTAATTTCGAATCAAATCAAGTACGATCTTTTTTTTCGAATCGAATTCAAATTGAATAACGAACTGCGAACTTTTTGTGGAGCACTAATCGATGCTACTCTTTCAAATTTCTAACACTAAATAAGGAAAAAAAAAACTAAAAAGCACGGACATACAGATTTATAACAATAAAAACAAAGACTTTATGTGTATAAATGTTGAATCCTCCGTCCATATGACATAATGAATTAGGACAAAATCAGACGGAAACTCCACGCCTCCACCACATTACCTCCAAAAATTATTTCAGATCCGGGCGGTTAGAATATGGAAACCCGATCCGAGAATGAGGCCTAGACTAGGAAGTAGGAATAGGATTGATCCCTCTTCACATGCCAAAGACCCCATAAAAGGGGACCAAGGAAACACATGGCAACCAGAACCTATCCTCCTACATCCAGAGCTGCTGAGAGAACAGAGAAGACCTCCCGAGAGAGAAGAGAAGTGGGCCCCGTACCAGATCTCCAAAAGTGCTTTTTCCCACGAGGAGAAGGAGAGCTAATAAACTAAATAATTATATTCATTTCTGTACTTCAGTCTCCTCTCTGGTCGACAGTTATAATTAAAAAAATTGTATTATAGTTCTCACTAATTATATGATCTTCTTTTTTAGTTTCTGCACGCACTTGTTCTTTCATCAAATTTTATAGATATAAATATTTAGAAAATAACACATTAATAATTGTAAAGTAAGATATTAATATTTATATACGTAACTTGATATGATGATCTACCCAACAGTCCTCTCGTCAACCTTCCTCTAATGAAGTAGAGATCTCGTATTCCTGCATCAACCTTTTAATAACAAAAATAGTTGATTTCATAGGTATAAATATTTCAGTGAATAGGTATCAATACTTACAAAATAAAATATTAATACTTTAATGTGTAACTTAATACGATCAAAAGATTAAACTTTATACAACATATATACATATAAATACTTCAGTGCATATGCATAAATACTTTCAATACTTAATATTAATACTTTCAGACGTTATCCAATGCCATATGTAAAAAAATATTAAGTATTGCGGTCTCTCCAATATTGATTTTTTAGAAATGTGTTTGGCTCCCTCCTCTATTTAGTTTGAGTGGTCTCCCACATGTATTTATGGTGCGGAGACAGTTTGAGAAATTTGATTAGGGAGACAATTATTTACGTTAAAATACTTCCGTACATAATTATAAATACTTTCCATTATAAGTATAAATACTTTCGTTTATAAGTATTAACACTTTACAAATTGTGCAGAGACTTTACAGATTATATAAGAAAATTGTACAAAAACAGTTCCCCAAATTAATTGTGAAAGTTACGTGCGGAGACAGTACGAGAACAATTACAGCCTCCAATAAAATAATCTTAATAGCGCCAGCCACGCCATAACATTACAAATTACAATTACGTTCAGAATTTATGCACCTATGCCCATGAAACTGTTTTTGAGATTGAAGGCTTGAGATATTTCCCCAGGAATATTATGGCCACAAATATCTCAACGGGCGACAATTGGCTACTTTTTGTACATGCCATCTTCGCTCATTTTTTCATTTTAAATTTGATATTTTATTTATACCATGTGTGTGTCATTTTTTTTTTTTAAGAATGACGAGATTTGATACTAAGATAGCATAACATTAACCGGTACCTATGTAAAGGTCCAAAATGCACCAATCTTTTCTTAAACTTTTTTTTGAATTGATTTGAGAAAGAATGTAAAAATTACCTCGTAAATAAATATTATTAGTACCTTGAGAGAGATGTACCTTTCTTTATGCATTACCTGGCCAATGAATAGTTGCTTTCACCTTTTTTTCATAGACATATATAGGCAACAGAAACAAAAAAAAAACTGGTTTCTTTGCGCAAGCGGCAAGCCTTTGATTGGTATCCTTGCTCTGCAAATTTTGTAACAGTTAGCACGAAATGCATTAGGCAACAGAGTTTCATATTTCTTAAAATGGGTATCCTGCGGAGTGTCACAGACAAACAAATTCTAACAAAAAAAAATACAAAATAGTAACAAAAATAACATCAATAATAACAATAATGTTGGTGGTTATTGATTCCATACAAAAATAAGATGTGGGGCTTTTAGGTTAGGAACCAACAGTTCTCCTTTTCTCCTTTTCTCATGTTCTCTGTTTTTTTTTTTTCTTTGCATTTTTGTTGAATTGATCGCTTTATAAGAGGGCATTACTCATCACAACATAATGTCATAAAAACAAATAAAATTACCACAGTACTACTATCAGATGACTATATTACTGTTAATTTGTAAATTAGGGTACGTCTTGATGATTGATTTGCTAAATAAAAGCATTAATTTTACCTGAGAACAACATAAATCAACAAAACTCGAGATGGATTTGCGAAAACACCAATCTCTTTGTGCTTTGATCCGTGTCTCGTTTTTTGAGAATTAAAAGATGGACCAACAAATTATTTATGTAAATGAGAAAATATATTTAAAATTTAAGATTTTATAATTCATTCAATTTTGTTTACCATTTCTTTAGATTGAAATGATATTATTGATTTTAAGCATTCTACAGCAGCAATTTCAAATCTGGCGTCATATAATGATGGTAGAGATGTGCATAGTTTGCACTTTGACAGTCCAATTGTGGTCAGATGCTTCAGATCAGATTAGAAAGAAAAAAAAAATCTTTACTACATAATTAGAAGTAATTTAGGTTGTTTGATTTTTCACTTAAAGTTCATGAGGACTATGAGCTTGTCCAATTAAAACGGTTCTGCTGTCTATGTTTAAAATTTAAAAAAGAAAAAGAAAATTGACCCTCCAGCATATTTTGATCACAGTTCCACTTTAGAATTTACCAATATAAAACTTAAATAGCCGTGCAATTGCATGAAAATAACAGAGGGTATGGACCCACATTTTGTAGTTGATCAATGATTGGGAATCTGAAGAACCAATTAATTGGGAGTTTGAAGAACCAATCAAAGTTAGTGGTTTGAAAGGCTTGAGAGTAATGCACCTCTTTTTATGAGGCCATGTAAAAATAAAAATAAAAAAAGGAAGAAGAGGAAGTTTGTAGGGTTCAAAGTTGGGTAGTAAAACCATCTGTCCATCTCCATCTCTAGGTGCTACCTTTTTCAATGTATAGGTTGCTACAAACATTAGACAACCAACTATTTACAAACTGTTATATGATTTAAGCACTATTTGTTATGATTTGAAGATGGGTGCATTTGCTGTTTTGCATTTAATATATAGATCCTATATATATATGATTCATGGCTTCATATATGCTCATCTACTATTAGACAATGTAGAGCACATTAATTCTAAACTATCAATTCAGTCAAGAATGGAAAATTAAAATTGCATTTTAAAGTATCAGCAAAATATATTCCAAACTAAATTAACTCCTCATTTGCTGGTAATGATGAATTAACAAAAAGAAATCTTAGACTACAAATAAATGTCAACATTCCAGAAGGAGAAGGCACACAAGCTTAGTGTTGTCGTCTTGTCGTATCGTATGTGCAACTTAAGATAAATAAGGAATTAAACTAAGGATGATCATGTGAAATCCAATATAATAGTGTTCATATTTGCAGAGAAATGAAGAATGTGAGATCTAGAGAGGCTGCACATTATGCAACAGCGTCCAGGGAAAAAGATAAAACACAGATTGTGCTTGTGGCCTTGTGCCTATTCAATTCAATCGGAAGGGAGGCAGGAGGCAGGAGGCAGGAGGCAGGAGGCAGGGTGCAAGCCAGCACATAGAAACCTCAGCAGCGCCGACATTTGTGGGCCCTCCCCTGTCAGCAAATACCCAATTTATTACATCAGCTCCAGTCCTTTCATAACTGGACATATCCTGTCAAGCTTACGGCATTGCTAATTCTTGATGGCACATTACGTACCAGCTGAGAATTACAATGCTACCTTGTCAACTCTCATTTAATATTTTATGATAATTAATTGTTCCCTTCTTTTTCATTTGTGTTATTAGATGTTTTCTATTAGTACCATTACTCCCTGATATGTATTTTTCTTTGTCCTAATATATAGCTCCATCTCCATATTTGGTTGTGGACTAAAGCTAAGGAGGCCTAAATTGATTATTCCAACTTAGACCGGTCTAAATTATTCATGTTTAGTTGAGGTCTAAAGTTAGATCATGGCTTAAGTTATTCCTTGTTTGGTTAGAATTGGTGGCCTAAAGTTTTAGAAGCCTAAATTAATTAATTATTAATAATTAGATAATATTAAAGTATTAATAATAACTATAATATATTATAATTACTACTTATATTAAAAATATAAGATATCAATTATATAATTATCAATTAATAATAAGAAACTAATTATATAATATTAATATATTATTAATAACTGTAATATATTAATTTTATTATAATAATTATTTAATATGTTAACAATATACAACATTAATTATATAATTATATATTAATAATAATGATAATAAGATATTAATTATATAATAATAATATATTAATAACTATACTATATTATAATATTATAATAATAATTATTTAATATATTAAAATATAACATATTAATTATATATTATATATTAATAATAACTATAATATATTATAATATTATTATAATAATTATTTAATATATTATCAATATAACATATTAATTATATAATAATATATTAATAAAAATTATTAATAAAAATATACTAATTATATAATAATATCATAGAAAATATTTAATATATTAAAAATATAAGATATTAATTATGTAATGATATATGAATAATAGTTATTGATAATAAGATACTAATTATATAATATTAATATATTAATATATTAATAATAATTACATATATTACAATATTATTATAATAATTATTTAATATATTAATAATAAAATATATTAATTATATAATTATAAATAAATAATTATTATTAATAAAAAATACTATTTATATAATATTATTATAATAATTATTTGATATATTAACAATATAAGTTATTAATTAATTAATTATATACTAATAATAATAATTAATAATATAACTAATTATATACTAATAATATATTATTATAATCAATAGAGTTAGACCACGATGTGGAATAAAATTAAACCACCATGTGAGGTGCCATGTGAGGTGGCTTAATTTAGGCCGGCCTAAAGATTGGCTTATTCCATCTTAGTCCGGCTCAATTAATGCTCGTTTGGTGGAATAACGAGGCCTAAACCCCTTATTCCACCTTTAGGCCACAACCAAACATAATTTAACATGAACCATCATTTAATAATTAAGATATAATATAGTAATACAGAAATTTACAAATGAGATTAAATTATGAGTGTCCTACTCCTAACAAAAGATGGCTTTGTACAGGCACGGCATATCTGTTTAAACTGTATTATCCCAGATTCTGAATACCACATACTTGTTTTTTTAATATGTCATGTAACGTATATATATAATTTGGTTGTAGCTAATTAAGGAGACAACAAATATCTGTGATAGTTGGTGGAATGGAGAGGATCAAAGAGAAGATGCTAATGTCTCCTCATCGACAGCTTGGCGAGTAACTGTTTACTCCAAGTGCCCCAATCTCTCTCTCTCTCTCTCTGGCCTAATCAGCAACACTCCTTGCTCACATGTTTCTTTTCTTAGCCTCCAGATCCTCTATGCACAGCACAGCACATGCCTTTTCTTATCTTTCTTTTGTTTCTTCTAACTTGTAAGTTGTAACCAAACTAATAAGTAATAACCATCTCATCTCTTAGACTCTTACACTCTTACCGGTAGGCGGTAGGCGGGAGTGCGGTACCAACAAAATGCATGTCGTGCAATTATTTGACAGAACAATTTAAACCTAACACTGTACTATTTCTGTGCTCCGACCATTCCTCCTTGTTTGCTTCATCCACAACTTACAATACACAAGCTTCAACTTTGAACAGTGCATTGCATTTAATTCATTGGTCCTGCGCCACATAGGACCAGAGAAAGAAACAAACTCTCGTTACTCATTACTCATTTCTCATTAGACAGAGAAATGATCCCACATTCCTCTTTCAGGGATGTACCCAACCCCTACTATTCTTTTGGCCTTTCCTCCTATTCTCCTCCTGTCCCCCCTTTTCAATTCCTTAATTCTCTGTTTTTTTTTTTTATATATTATTCAATTTCATACAATGGTTACCATTCATCCAGTGATTTAGAGCGAATAGATGCCACCAGAGAGAAAGAAAGAAAGCAATTAAGACACACAGCAACAGCAGTCATAAAAAGAAAGAGCCTTTTATACATTTTACATACAATCAAGTCATCAGGAGACCAAACTAAGCAACTCCATTTAAGAAAAAAGTAAAGGAGGGTAAGATAAGTTAGTGCTTTCTCTAGGAAGTTGGGTTGCTGGGAGATGCCCTCCAGGGGTACTTTAGTCATTTGGTTAACTGAACTCTCAGATATCTCTAGTCCAAAATTATAACTGACAATCTGACGGCTGAGATTTAATCGGGCGGAAGATAACCGGCGCACCGTATTGTGGGTAGAGAAGCATGAGAACCGTAGGCGAGTGAACGTACTTTGGCGAGACACGAAATGTGAAATTTTGCAAAATGATAGCAAGTGTGAGCTTGGCCTCTAATATAGCCAGGTTTTGGCCGATGCACATGCGAGCTCCGAGCCCGAAAGGGATGTAGGCAGTCGGATGCTTCACTGCATGGCCAATGCCATTAGCGAATCGAGCCGGGTTGAATTGGGCTACATCTGGGCCCCACTGATCTCTGTCATGGTGAAGTGCCATGATCGGAATTAACAACTCGGTGTCACGCGGTATCATGTGTCCACCGAGCTCGACATCTGCTTTGGCCCTTCGAATCGTCGCAACTGCCGGTGGGTATAGACGAAGTGTCTCGCTAAGTATCATACCGAGCTGTCACAAGTTCAAAATGAGACATCCATTAGACTATGATTAGAGAACTTAATCAATCAGGCATAGCCCATAGCCCCATAGGATACTTTTTTTAACTACCATTCAAAAATTGATCGATGATGATCGATCGATGTGTATTATTATGTAATTTAATCTTCAATTTGCTTTTTTAAGTAGAAATTTACGGTTTTACCCCTAGTAGTTATTGGACTATGAAGCTAGCATATGTAACATGGAAGAAGCAAGGACAATGAGGTCATACATATATATATATATATTTTTTTGTTTTCTGAAAATGAGTTTTGCATGCATATCTACATGATGTGACCAAAGGAGTTGGGACAGGGACATATTTTCAAAGGCTCATTAGTGTAATAGTGACATTTTGTTTAGTTGACAATGAAATTAAGGAAAAGTAAAGTACCGTTTTGAGCTTGAAGAGGTGATCTTTGTTTGGCAGCTCCGAACCACACACCTCTAGCACCTCCTGCCGGGCCCGCTCCTGCCAGTTCGGATGCATGGCAAGAAGCACCGTGGCCCACGTCAGAAGGTTCGACGTTGTCTGCTTGCCGGCAAAGAAAAAGGTCTTGCATTCCTCGACTATGTCGAGTACTGTTATCGGCTCAACGGGATGCTGTTTCGCTTTAAGATTCGTGCTAGCATTGATCATGAGCCCCAACAAATCCTTCACAGAGTTGTCGTCTGGCTTCTCGTCATCCTCCGTCGATGATCTCCTGCCGATTAGCCTCACAAGTGTCTTCTTTATCTCCTTGTCAAGCTTCCATGAGCTCGCATTCTTCTTAGTTGGAATAAACCTGCAAATTATTTTTAAATATTTATATTATATATATATATATATATATATATATATATATATATATATATATATATATATATATGACTTAAGTTATTTCAACAATGTAACAGAAAATTTAAGTGGTCCCTGTTGCAAAGAGAGAAGAAAAAACAGAGGCTTAATTAAACAAGTACACAGTTACATACTAGCTACATTGATGATGAAGAGTTGAAGACTGAAGAGTGATCATATCTAATAAAATATTTTAAACTTTGTTTAAAAATAAATTTGTTTTCTGCATCATTAATTTTTCTACCCTTGTAGTGGATTAGAAGCCTTTAATTATTATTTTTTATTAAACATATTTATGAAGCTATTGCATAACACATAGGTGATCTACTAACTGATAACTGTAACGGATTTAATGTGGCGATGGCAGCGGGACAAACCTGTAGCCAGGGATGAAGACCTTGCGAAACGCCTCGGATGCAAAGACCATGAGCTGTGTCTGCAGCTGGAACACCGCTTTGCCATCCTCATAGCTGCGGCCAAATGCGGTGCGGGTTATCGCGTCCTCTGTTACAATCTGGAGCCATTCCGACACGTCAATCTCCACCTCACCGCAGGAGGAGGTGTCACACATGTCCGACCACTTGTCCACCATGTCCTTTATTGTCTTCCCAATATATGGCACTAACAACTACAAATATAAGTTATATAAAATGCATGTTCAGCATATTTAATTGAGGCAATTAATAAAATTAAATTGGTTCTAAAAAAAATGATTGTACCTTGAGATTGTCCATGTGGAATGTAGGGGTAAGAACCTTCCTGTGGTGCGCCCACTTTTGGCCACGTAGGCTGACAAGTCCTTTGCCTTCCAGCTGCCGTATCAGTGGGTGCGACTCGTACCGGTCGAAATACTCGGACCGGGACAGCAACACTTCTCTGATCAACTCCGGATCCGATATGGCGATCCTCGGTGTCGGTCCAAACCAAATTAGAAATGTAGGTCCTGAAATGGAGTCAGTCATCCATTACAATTAATTATTATGGTTTTGCAAGGACACACTGGTACACTGGTACACTGGTACACTGGTACAGAGAGGTATAATAGGGAAGCATATTATATTAATATAGGCTGTAATATGGTATCCAACTAACAGTGGATGGGTCATGGGTCATGGGGGGATAACCGATACCGATTCAGTCATTTAATGAGGCTCCACTGTACAACCTGACAACTCTTCAGTGCAGTAACAGAGAATAAAAGCTACCTTCTCTATTTTTATTTTTCTTCTTTTGGAATGCTTTAATTAATTTTTATTTCTAACTTGAGCAATGGGAGTTGTCAATTAGATGAAAACAGCAACGGAGAATCTGAAAAGGTAGGAAAGCTCCAAGTGAAGTGCTATAGTGATAAGTGAGAGAGACAGAAAGAGGGAGAAAAACAGGGCATGGATCCAAATTCTGGTACAAAATTTTACAGAGCTGGAAATAAAAACCCATCTTGGATAAGCTCCAACACGAAAGAAAACAAGCAGAAACAAACAGAAAACAATCAGTATTGCAAACGCACAGGAACTGAACTCACAATAGACAAAAGAACAAGGAATGAATGAATGAATGAATCCAGATAAAACTAATTAGGAAGCAATGAGATGGCTTAAGAATTATATTAAGATGACATACCATAGATTTTCTTCCAGTGGCTGTAGAAAGGAAGAACTCTTGGTAGGATGTTGTGGTAATTATGAGGCTGAGGTGGCTTAGAGGAGGCCTCCACCATGAGGGAGATCATCTCTCTAACACATCCAATGAAGAAGTGGTACTTGGGACCTCGAATCCCCTGTTTCGCGAATTGTTGTTCGATTTTCCTGGGTTTCCACCAGAGCACATCAAGCACCTTCACAGTTATGTATATTAAACAGAGGGAAGCGAAGGCGAGAGATAGAACCCATTTCCATGGCAACCCCATTGTAGCTTGGATCGTAACAGAGAGAGAGAGAGAGAGAGAGAGAGAGAGAGGGAGTTGTAGGAGGGAGAGGTTGGTTGAGAGTTGAGGGGGGGTTTATATAAGGAGGGGGACAGGAGAGAAAAGAGAAGAGGTGGCAAGAGCGGCGCCGGTGGGGCCGGCGTGTAAGGAAGGGGTCAACGAAACGAAACGAAAGGTGATTTTGGATTGGGTTTGGGTTTTTAAGTTGTTGGATTTGTACCCGCTTTGTTTATGTTTATGTTTATGTTTATGTTTATTTTTATACAGAGCAGAGGTTTGCAGTTCTGTTGCAGTGTGTGTGTGTGTGTTTTTAAAGCGTATCAGTTTCTTCGCCTTTTTGTTGTAAAAAAAGAGAGGGGCCTGGCGCCTGGGGCCGCAAGCCCTCAACCAACAAGAGACAAATCAAATCAAATCACAAATGGGGATTCATTCCTTCATTCGTTTAATCCTCTCCAGTTCCGTTAGGAGTTTGATTGGTTTTTTCTTTCTATGGCCCAAGTATTAATAACACAAATTATAGTGTTATACGGGTAATACATTCTATAATAAGATTGTATTTATGTATTTTTTTTTTTATTTCGAATAATCAACATATTTTGTAAACCATTAATGGCGTGGTGAGTTAATAATTTATATATAGCAAAATCAATCAACAATAAATTGTTGTGTACAAACATATCACAAAAATGAGTTTGTTAATCCGTTTTCACTTTCTTACGTAGATAAAAATAAATAAATTTTACGTAATGCATTTGTTTTGTCTTAACAGAAATAAAAAGTTATATTTTCAATTTATAATATATCATATGAAAATATGGTTTTGCACTCTTTTTATTCAGCCGGTAGCTTATATTATATTAAATATGAAAATTACTTAATATATATGATGAGTTGTTGATAAATTATTCCATGCGTGAGTGTGAGTCGCGAGTCGTGACTAATAATTTATAATAAAATAGTAATGGAAGGCACCGCAGAGCATGAGATAGATAAGATATCCATTTGAATGGAAAGGAATGGAGAGGAAGAGAGGTGATTAGAAGGAAGGAAGTGATAACAGAAGAAGCAGAGGAGTGCCACTCAGCCACTCCCACTTGTGATGATTGTAGTATGAAAAACCAAATGACCCCACACTCTGACGAGAGACTGTGGGTCCCACTCCTTGCTCCTTCCTTTTCTTTCTTTTTGTTTTTCCAAATCGTCGCATTTAATTTTTGTTTGTTTGTTCGTTCGTTCGTTCGTTCGTTCTATTAAGTCCCGGAAATGGGGGCTGCATTAAAAGATGAACTTAACAGTAAATTGAATAATCACACTTCACACCTATACTATACCTATTCATTATTGGAATATTGATGGGCCTCCGCCCTCCGGCCTCCTAATTTATATATTTTACAACCTATACACAATCTGCGTTACCGTACCGTTTTCCCTTTCCAATAAAATAGTGTAAATACTTACTTAAAATCCAATGCTATTAATTACCTCAACAGTCAAGTCTTGGTGCATCTACTCATCATCTACAATCTACCTTTCTGTGACACAATTAAGTATAATCTAATCAAATTGTACAACAAATTAATATTTCAAATCTTAAACCGAATTAATGCTTTAGGTTTACAACATGCATAAGATCCAGCTAAGTTTCTTAATCCGTGAATCATCCAGTTCTGTGACAGGCAATTAATCAGGTTTATTAGTACATAAATATCTAATTAAATATATCTTGAACAACTAACCAAATTGAGACTAACAAGCAAAAGATTTGCATACAACATTTTTAAATCTTCAAGTAAAATTTACGGTCTTATTATTGGAATTTGTTTAGCAAAACATGCAATTATTGAAGCAAGCAAATAATGCATTCATAGTTACAAATAACACTGAATTTTATTTTATCTAGGTGTTGACATCTAAGATTCATATTTAATAATACATATATAGATTAAGTTTAAAAGAAGCTTCTTAAGCGATCAAATATGCTTTATTAATTATAGACTAGTAGCACAGAGCACTGCTTTTTATTTAATTTTCACATCTTCCCAGAAATGGCAATCTTCTATTCAATAAAATAAAGAAACAAACCATTGAGCCAACAAAATAGTATTAATTATTATAATCATAATTGATATGGTAACACAACCAACACAATTAAAATAATAACACAGATCTGTGGCCGTTTATTACATGCTTTAATTTTTCAATGAATGATTCAGATTTTTGTGTTAATCACATGATGCTGTCAATCTTTGCCCATTAATTTTTTAGACTAAAAGTGCATATGCAAAACACAAGGTATACAGCTAAGAATGTTCTTACCAAAGCAAATTTGATCTTCAAATTAAAGCATGATTCGGATTCAAGTAACTTTAGCTAAAGAAGTATAACCAGAGATTAAAAATACAAATCAAATCCCTGTTTTATGAACCTCCCGTGAATGTTTTTTTTATTACAACTTGGTCTTGGTTTTTTACATTGTACTAATATAACCTTCAACTTCTGATGAAATCATTTCAGAGCGCTTCATAATCACTGTTGTAAATAATGATATAAACTCATCGGAACTCATCGGATAGATATAATACCACCAAGTGATTAATCAAGAATAATCAAGAATAATTGGTCAGAAATAATCGGTCAATTAGTAAGAAAAATCCGTGACGGTTTGATAACCACCAACGACTAATCGACTGATTAATCGGTCTACACGGCCATTTTTTTTACAACACTGCTCGTAATAAGGGACCTTATAATAAGGATATAGTAATAACATTAGTATTAAAATCTGGTCAATGACAAATTTCTGAAATTTTCTTTTTAATAATATAAAGATCATTTGCATATAATTTTTGCTTGCATTACAGAAGAACTGAATGCTCCTATAGTTAATTAAATTTTTGTGTTTTGTCCCCTCCTGGAGACCTGGACCATAATGAAAATATTTTATAAACAGAATTGCTGGAAATGTCCGTACAAATGAAACCTGCCAAACCCAAAAAAAAAGGGATATGTATAGTATAATTAATATCAATCAGAGTAACAATGGTACATTGGAATTTGCAATGAAGCCACCAGAGATATATAGTATAATTAATATATCAGAGTAACAATGGTACATTGGAATTTGCAATGAAGCCACCAGAGATATGAAAAGAGTCAGAAATTATGTATTATTGGTTTGGCGACTGATGGTTTGTTTTGTGGCCTGAGACATTTTTCCTGATCAAATCAAATAGTGCGCTATTTTCCTAAGGAACATAAAATCAATAAAAATATATAATCCAAATATTATATCCTCCAAAGGCTTTATAAATTATCCAAGTTGGGGAGATGTGGGGGGTGCTTTTTGGAAGGATGCAAATAAATTATGGCACATGGCAACAACCAACAAGAGGAGGGATCTACAATCTACAAAGGATGGGAGGTGTCATTTTTTGCGTTTTGAACGGGCCGGGTTAGTCCGGCCCCACATGAGGCCCATAGTGGTGGGGCCCAAATCAATCCAGGCCCCTCCGGGCAAAATTATAAGAACAGAACCAACAAAATAAAAAAAAATGAAGCTGGTCCAATTAGATTATACCTTGACAAATTTCCTGTATACATAATACTCTAGGAAGTAGGAACTAGCAAGTGCCAAGTGATAGGGTATTTATTGTATCATGTAACCTTGAGATCTGTGATGTCTTATGGACTTATGGGTGCCCATAATTTTTATTACCATCTTCTTTACCATTATAATATGTTGTTGAATATTTACCCTTGTTTATTACATTTCATGAATATAGAAGACTCAATATTTCTATATCTAAGTCATAATTCTTTTTCTTCATTATATTGCAATGCATATTTATCAAGACGAACATTATAATCAAGAAAAAGAAAGGACATTGATTAGCTAGGATATATATGAAAGGAATTACAATAGACAATTTATTTATTTATTTATTTTTGCATGCATGGATCAATGGATGTATAGATTATTTTATGTTTTATGGGGGGGGGGGACACTGCCAATCAGAAAAAAGGAAGAAAAAAACAAAAAAGTCATATTGCTTTGTTTTGTTGTGAATGCAAAATTGCAAATGCTATTATACAATAGGTAATTGTCCCGGTGGTACCAAGACATGAGAGGGGCCCACAGCCTTGACATGTATTGGGTCCCACAGCCACAAGGGCCACACCCACATTTCTTAGTTCTTGGGTTTAGAGGGGTAGTGGGCCACCGATGTGCCCCAAAAGAAATAGTTAGCGTGCAAATAGCAACAGATGAAAAGATGCACTGCAAAATGCAACTAAAACTCAACAAGGCTACAGGCTACAGCCACAAGCACTGCCTCCAAAAACAATTCGGTTTTCACTTTTCAGCCATTATTATGACATGTGGATAGCAATTTTCAGATTATTATTATTGTAATTAAGGATGTTGCAAATTAAAAAAACTTATTTATCAGGTGGTGGGTTGAATTTTATAATATAGGATTCAACTGTTGTTATTTTTCACTTTTTATGTCTTTCGTTTTTTTTTACTTATTTGAAGTAGAATTGTAATCAGGCCGAGTCAGATAAAATTTGAATCGGTTCACGTCAGAACCTGTTGTTGTGAGTCACCTATAGATTAAAGATTATCGACAACTTGATGTTAGGAGCAGGGGCAGGATTTCTACTGCGGATGGGGGGAAGGGAGGGTAGGAATCAAATTCAAATTCATTAAATAATTAAATACTAGATAAAAAATAATCAACATAATAAAAAAAATACACACATACACACACACTTTTACATAATAAAAAATAACAAAATAATATAATTTTACATATTTAAAAGCAACAAAACTGGTCTAAATCCATAAATTTCTTATTAAACAGTACTGGACTAGTCTAGAAGACTTTCTAGTTCGGGGGGGTGGGCAATGAGTATGAACTAGTAAATTTGCACTGTATTTCAAAATCTATGGAAGGCAGCTGCCTCATCCCTCGAGGACTACACATGTCCATCCCTGATTGGGAGCCGAACATAGACGATAATTTTTGTTATCTCATTCTTGCAACAAAGTTCATCCTTTCATGGTGAGCACAAAAAGAGATAATATAAAATGGTATGTATTAAAAACTATTTCTCAAGTGAGTATCTGTGAAGATAAAAGTACTTGACGTCAATATTCTTGCGGATACTCCTGTTCCATCAGTAATCGCGTTATTATCGAGAATAGCAAGTTTTATCAATTTACTATTGTCAATAGTTATTTTTTACTCTTGCAAGTACTTACAAATTATTGTAGTGGTTGGGTTGGATTTTATTATATAGAATTGAACTGTCTTTATTTATATTTTTACGTCTTTGATTTTTTACTTCTTTAAGGACATTTAAATATTTAATAAAGTTAAAACTATAAGAATGGCTTTCTATATATGTAGCGTGTTATATTCTGTGTCATTTTGCATTCATCTTCAGAGCCATCAAAAGGTTTTGTAAATATCAACGGACAACTTATGAGTTATGAGTGCTGGTTTTTTATTCAATTAATTAATGTCTATATTTATATACTAAAATAAGGTTAAAGTTCCATCAAATTTTCCACGCACGCAAGAAAATAGAATAGATGAGATATAGATGCTTTATTTTGTCATATATTTTTATTTTTGTTATTGATCACAAATTGTTTTACGCGGCTGGGTTCATATTCATAAGCATAGAGCTGTCCGGTTCTATCACATAAAAATGTAAATTATTACATATTTTCATTATTGTTTTCTCTATAATCTAGCTATATGGATATAAAATTTTATGTTGTTCCGGCTTCATATTTGAGTAATGAGAAAACTTAATATCAAATTACATGCACAATTTAACAAGTTATATTTTATAATTAAGCTCCTAAGTGATCGGTGATCCTATCACAAGAATATCAAAATGCCATCAAAATTTTCATGCACATAGAAATTATAAAATATATAGATTACTTTCATTTTCAGTTGTTTAAAATAATTATCACTAGCTAGGAAGTAAGAACATAAAATTATAATAAATAATTATATATAGTACGAAGCCACCGCAATATCAGACAGACATCAACTGCCCATGAAGATATAATTAAACAACTTTCCAAACTTGTTACCATGTATCGGTAAAGAATCATACTGCACTAGTTTTTGGTGGCCAATTTCACTATCAATTTTTAAATTGCAAATCCCAGTATCCCACTAATTGCCTAGTCTCGTAGGTTATAGCTAGGTTATTTTCTAATTCATAATTAATTAATCTAGTGTTAGTAGTAAATTATGCAACTGGTATCAAACTCCGCTAAACTTTTAATGCACTTCCTAACAACCATAATTAGAATTAAAATATATGGAGTTTCTGATAACTACGTCTTCTACAGACAAATTTATTGTCTTCTCTATAAATAATCAAGCTTTAATTTGGTACTGTGGTACTTAAATTTATAGAGCATTAAATTATTTATTTCATCATTATTTTATATTTTAAATACTAGCTTAAAAGTTAAAACTAATCCGTCTGAAGGAAAGAAAAACTGATTTTTTTTTTATCTATGACAATAAATCCTACGGACAGAATAAATTAGTTTATCTGAAGAAATGATTTAACTTACTTTACCATAACTTCATTTTATTCCTCCTATTTTACATTTCGTTTGACACCTTAAATTAAATATTTAGCATTCTATCTAATAATTTAAATGATTTAACGTAGGAGTTTTAACGATTTTATGATGAATGATCAATCAAATTTAACATCGAGTCAACTTTTTTAAAACATATTTGAATAATTAAAATAACACATCCATAATTTTATTATATTTTAAAAAATAGATTTTTTAAGAAATCAATAAATATAATGAAACGTGCGTTACTCAAATATATAACAGTTGGCTTACCAGCTCCAATTAGATTTCCGTTTCATGTTGTGGAGGAAAGTAGAGAGTTCGATCACTAAGGAAGTGGAAACAATAGATATATTTAATGTTCAAACCGAAAGTTAAAAGTAGCTCATATTTTCAGGATCATTTTGTATTTTCATCCGATTTTCGTTGCTGTATTATTTAATTAGAGATGAGAGTTCAAATGTCTTAATTTTTTTTTTTTTTTGTGTTTTTATCGTGTCTTCATCTTTAAAATTACAATAACTTAAAATTTAAAATTTAAAGACCTTCCGTGTTATGGCCTCAAAAATATATCATATAAATTTTAAAGTTCGATCTAAGTAGCTTAGTAAATTTGTTATAAAATAAACTTGTAGAATATCAATTTTTTTTACTATTTTTATGATTTATAAAAGATAGTGAAAGATGACGTGCAAATAAAAGAAAATTACCAATGTTTTAGGTCATTTTTTTTTGTCATATTTTATAAATCATAAAAAATAGTAAAAATTGACATTCTAAAAGTTAATTATATAACCAATTTATTGAGATGCTTAGATTGAACTTTGATATTTATACGGTATATTTTTTAGGCCGTAGCACGGAAGGCCTCACGCTATCCATAACATCTAAGCTTTACTTCAATTTTTGATGTGCATGTAGAGAAAATAATATTGATCACATTTAACAATTTTGGAGATGGAACTAATTTTTTTTCTTTTTTTCGGTTCATTTAGAAAATTCTAAGACTGTGGTCTAGAAGAGGGAAGATGAGAGGAAGGAGAGGGGAGGGGAGACAAGGGGTGACCAGATTGTCCGAAAAGTGTTTACTTGCTCCACAAATCAAAATTTTGGAGGAGAGTCAAGAAAAGAGAATGGGAGAGAGGGAGAACCAAGACACAATTAAATAGAGTTTCTTTCCAATCTCTACCTCCAATTTGGATGGTAGCTCTCTTTTTGCTCCTTCCCTCCTCTCTCTTTTCCTTTCCTTCTATTTTGATTTTGTAGAGCACACTCTAAAGGGATCCGGAAAAAAAAAAGTTTGTAGTTCATAAAATTATGATTGCAATTCATCTAGAGGAGGGTTCAAAATGCACTATCATTTTGTGCTTCAATATACTCCACATCTTTTATCTTCGTTTTCAAAGTCCGAATAGTCAATCCAAACCGCTCAATGTGATCTTCATAATAAAATATTCTTAACGACCAAATTATATATATTTTTTAGAATTTTTTTACATAGGTACAATATCACTTTATCGGATGGTCCAGAATCTCTTTAAAACGATGATTTTGTACATATCTAAAAATATAGTAAAAAATTCTAAAAAAATATTTTATTTGGTTTCCAAGCATATTTTATTATGAAGATCATGTTTAGCGGTTCGGATTGACTGTTCGGACTTTGAAAATAAAGATAAAAGATGTGAAGCATATTGGAGCACAAAATAATATGGTGCATGTGAAACAATTTTTTGTGTAGAGAAAAGCTTCCTTGTTATTAAATTTCACAACATTTTCTTAAACAATTTTTTTTATTCTGATAGACTCGCTCAAATTTGCCCACCAATCAAATTATGTTTACAAAATTAAAGATTTTTTTTAGAAAAAGACGAAGATGAGTCTTTCAAATTGCAATATTTATAAATATCTTCCATCTGAATTTTAAGACCAAAGCATTCTACTCGGAATACATTGTCTTTTATCACTAAATTAATTTGTTTTTAAAAAGCGTTTACGAACATTAGCAATATTTTTTATAGACACAGTTAGCAATTCCAGTTTTGCTTTTCTCTATTTTTTTGAAAGAAATTTTGTCATTTGCAGGATCGACCACTGTATTTTTTTGGTGATGCATGTCGTTGTTTGCCAAAAGGAATTTTTGTCATTTTCAGATTTCAATTTTACACTCGAATAACGAAGATTGGATCCTCTTTTATGTAGAAAAAGAATCGACTTTATCAGGGATGAATCCTCTCCAGTTCAAGAACTACTCGAGCTCTCAATTTCAGTCTATGGTGATATGAATTATTGAATGAGGCACAAAACATGATCAGCTTTCGCTGTCTTATGATCTGTATGTCATAATTTAACGAAGCATGTGAAAAATATTTTATATAGTCGAGTGTCTAATATATATACTCACATTTATTTCAAAATTACGCGTGTCACAATAAATTTACCATGATTTATATTAATAACATAACATTGTAAGCTTATTTGAACAGGAGAGAATTGAAAAGAAGAACCAGATTCATTATTTGAATAAATAAGGTTTCTAGATTTAGAATTGAGACAAATACTTACAAGTTCAATACTATTTAGCTCTCAAAAAATGGCGTTTAGTTCAAACCAAAGAACTTGGATCTAGTTTAAAATAATTAAAAAAGGCAAAGATGCAAATATATGTACATTTTATGATTGGAAAAGAGAAAACCGTTTGCTCCTCTTTGGTAAAGTATGGCTGACATGTGAATTGGGACACATATTCAAACATTATCTAATTATATACGCTATATATATTGAATGATGCCTCAAATATAAAGAATGATAACTTTAGGTTCTTGCATGTTGTTTCCAATCTTCAGCATGGGAACATTTTGCAAAATAAATGTAGCTTTTGTCCATTTTGAAATGGAACAATTTATTAGGTAAAAAGTAATGGTCAATTTTATATAAATTGTTAAAATTGCATAAAAACTTTTTCTCTGTTTTTTTTCTTATTTTGCTGTCTTTACTTTGTTCTTTGTTTTCAAGCGACCAGCTAGTGCGACTACCTCTGTTGGATTAAAAAAAAAAAAAAGGAAAACAAACGATAAGGGAAAAAATGTTAAAAATAGGGACAAACATGTAATGATATGACACAAAACGTCACATATCGCCTATTAAAAATTAACAACACTTGAGAGATTGAAAAAAAAAAAAAAACACATTAGATGACTAGTTACTAAATTATTAAAATATTAAATAGCACTCAATTAAATAACATAATAGTTGATACATTAATTATATATACTATTCATAATGTCAACAACATGTCACTGAATTATATTCAATTAAATTATTTTAGTTAGCTTCAAAGTAATACTAATTAGCGTACTGATTAACAATTAGTTATGACATGTAATCTGAAGACTATATGTTCCTCTCTTTCATAAAAAAAAAAAAAAAAAAAAAAACACACTTAATTTCAAACATTTTTTAATGGATATATAGATATGGATGGACAACAATATTATGCACATCGATCCGAAGCAACACGGCACTGCCAAGTGCATATATATTATACTTTTCCAAGAAAATTAATTAAACCGACGTCCATGGACGAAACAACCAATAGTGAATAGTCAAAAGAGCCAAGTTGTCAATTTTTAGCACCAAAACTAATAAATTAATTAGAACAGATTTGATCCTAGTGATGTATATGTATGTAAAATTTAATTGGTTAGATCACGTTTGAAAGGGTTGATTAAGAAAGTGACAATTAATGGCCAAATCAATGACTTCATCAAGCAAAAGTGAGTACCATTTTTTTATAACATATATGTGATCACGCCATCAAAATAAGCACAACTGTAAAATAACAAGAAGCCATATATATACAATATATATATATGATCGAGTTGATTATATTACAAACATGTGTCCCCTCCACTTAATTTATATTTATATAACATGAAGTTAATTAGTATTATATGCTAATATGCTATGACCCTTACTTAGGTTTAAAGGTCACATGACAGGGCGCCACTATTATATCAATGCCCCGTACTTAGACTCGAAGGTCATATATATATTTTGATGGCATCATCACATATTATAAAATATGGTTCTAACTTTTTGCTTGATGTCATTGATTTGGCCGTTGTCAGGTTCTTATATATAATCAATGCTTTCAAACATGAGCCAATTAAATTGGTACTCATTTTTTTTTTTGAATATTGTATATTTTTTCACATATATTTATCTCATGTTTTATACATTAATATTAATTAATTCATGAGAAATTATATTAGAATTATTTTGCATATTTATATGGATATCAAGTCGGTTTCAGATTTGGATTTCGTATGGGTTATGGGATATAAAAAAAAATACTAGTTATGGTGTTATGGTGTTTTAAGAGTAGAACTAGGGTGTTCCTAAGTTTACCGAATTTCTTCATGTATTTAACTATAAAACGTATCGAATTAGTTTCAAACAACGAATCTAAACCCGTTGAAATCTTTCTACTTTATGAGTGATGCATCTGCATGTGAAAATTTTAAAGTTTCAAATTAATTTAATTAATTAGGTAAAATAGCATGCAGCGCGGTGCTTGAATTGTCCTGAAGACACGTACGTGACGAGAGCAAGAAGTGAAGAACATATATGCTAGCTAAAATCAATTAGAAGAATGATTGGCTTTGGCTTAGGATAGATGTATGTGTAATTTAATTAGATGATTTTTTTTTTTCAGGATTGATTTTTTTTCCAGAAAACCATAAAGTAGTACAATTCTCACGCAATAAATGAAGGACTAGGTTTAAATGGTTTTTTTTTAATTAATAGGTGATGGTAAATAATTTTGTTTTCATGAAACTGTTAATAATTAGAAAGAGAATGGACCTCTTGACTTTAGAGTTTAGATAATTAGCTTAAACAATATATATATATATATATATAGAGAGAGAGAGAGAGAGAGAGAGAGAGAGATATTGCTTTATTATTTTTATAAAGATGTAATTTATGAGTTAAGTAGCTGTCAAAATAGGATCGATGTTAACTATATTTCAATCATTTTTATAGCAATAGCACGCATTCATTTAAGGACAAACCACAAGCAAAAATAATGATTAAAACTATTAATTAATTGTGACCCTTGTGTACGTACTCGATCGTTAAAAACAGAGAAAATAAATAGTACGTTCAAATCTCTCGTCAGCATTTGCATTTGCATTTGGTATGATCATGAGATTTATCAATTTTTTTGAGGCCCCATTTTATCCGAAATAAACAAACAAAAAACAATGTCAGATATATACAAACAAGTCGATCGATTAGGATTAGCCATAGCCGCCGCACCAGAACAAAAGAAATTTTATATGATTGGTCTTAAAAAGCACTAAGAAATTAGATTAATTAATTGTTGATGAGCGATGACACATTGACAACGACAACGATGCATATAATTAACATGAATGTCAAACACACGACACTAACATTACATTTCCATCTCATCTTCTTTTGTTAAAGACTTAAAAATAAAAGTATTCGAATTTCGAAGCATGCACGCATGTGATCACGCGGCACTGCAAACCTAAACCTTTTTAGTTCTGATTATCTCCAACTCCAATTCGATCGTGTGTTGAATTTGAACCGAACCAATTATGACCATGAGTCAGACACCCAAATTGTTATGGAGTTAGTCTCCTCTCTGTGAGCTCTTCCTTAAGCATCAAATTGTAAATGAAACCGCATAATAAACCTTTCCAAATTCTCTCTACAAAGTTACGATTTGATTTCGATTTCTCACACATGCACACATTTAATAACTGATAAACCCCATTTCAAGTCCACAAAATCTGAGATCTCTCTCCTCGTCATTGGCAAGTCAAGTGTCATTAAAATTTAAACTCTCATAGCAGAGATGTTCGACAACAAAAAGTTGAAGATTAGCTTTCTTAAGAACTCTCAAGTGCTGAAGTTATGTAGAATATAGTTCCTTAAAAGTTTGAGCAAACTAAATGTGGAAAAAAAAAAAAAGGCTTTAGAAAGTGGTTTTAAGCTTGCTTAAGATTTTTCAGTCTCTTAAGGAGCTCTGAGAAATCCTAAGGAGGATGTGCCAAATATATATGGATACGGGTACGGATATCATATCGGATACGGGTATGGCAATAGAACAATTTACAAAGCGATACATGTATCGATATGACAATACAATACGTACATATCAAATACGATACGAGGACATATATGAAGTATCATGATAACATAGATTCAATCAGTGTTCTAAATAGCTAGCTATAGGCCTATAGCTGCGGTATTGTTTTTTCGGACCATAAACGCTAAACTATGAGATAAAAGTGTGCTAATTCAACTACAACCGCTATTACCGCTATACGCTACACGCTACACGCTATGCTACATGAGCTCTCTTTTTTTCGATTTACATAGACTTATGTGCTTGTGTTTCTATTTTTGATGCTACATGGTTTGCTATGATAAGTATGTTAAATCGAACTATGCGTTTTTGTTCATATTTATGATTTAGTCTCTCATTCTATATCGGAAAATATAAAAATATTAATTATTCCTTTTATTTGCTCTTCATCTGTATTCACTTGTAAAAATATTGTCGTTCGTTTCATTGAAAGCTGATTTTGACTATTATAATATATATAATGTTCAAATAAGTATACTGACTTTATTTCACTTGTAAAATTAATTGCACTTCGTCTATTATAATATGTAATACTATGAAGTATGGATTATTAAATAATGTTATATTGTATATCATTTTTCTTCTTCTTATTTGCATAATTGAAAAAAAAAATATAGACTTAAATTAGTTGTCATTTAGTTACTCCAATTCTCCAATATTAATCATATTGATAATTAGTAGAAAACACTATGTATGATAGCTTTCTCTATAGCTACGCTATTTGCAATATCATTTTTTTTGTATCTCCCTGCTATGCTGCTATAATCGCTATTTAGAATCTTGAATTCAACACAAAAATTCAACAAGCTGTTGTAATAGTGGGTTTATAAGTATTAATGATGATGTAGACGTGATATAATTAAAAAAAAAAGAATTATCGTGTTACCTGCAGTATAGCGACATGCGATATTACTTCCTAAAAAACATATTGGATATGTTTCAAAGATGAATCTAAATTGTTGAAACCGATCTAATTCACGAATGATGCATTTATATGCAAAGATTATAAAATTTGAATCATTTAGTAAAAAGTTAAGTCGTAAAAAAAATAAAAATTTATAAGTTAATTTTAATGCATTAATTTTTTTATTTTTTATCATTTGAATTTAAACTAAATGAGGACAAAAATTATAAATTTTATATGTAAATGCATCACTCGTGAAGTAGATCAATTTTAACGATTTAGATTTGTCATTTGAAATTTATTCAATAAATCTTTGAAATAATAGTACGGCATGTCACTATGCTACAGATATTTCGCTAGCTTTTTCTAAATTTAAAATGCACAATATTTCTAACAATAGTACATTTTTATATAAAATATGTTGGGTCTAGAATAATAGTGGCTCCTTTTTTTTATTCGATGAAATAGTGGTTCTTGTATGTAAATAAGAAATCGAATGAAGGGATAATTAACTCTGTTAATTTTACAGCCAAAAATGTTCAATTTTAATCTGATTGTTACTGTACTATTTTTATTTTATTTTATAAAAAGACCGAAGTCTGTTTCATTACAGAAATAAAGTTAAGTTGCACGATAGAAACAAAGTTAAGTCACACGATAGAGTCTTAGCAGGATTATCTCACACTACAAAATGATACTCTGAGAATCAAAAACCAGTGCCTCATATTGACATTATTGTTCAGAATAAAGAAATTTTTACTTATAAATTAAAATCAAATACTTATATTGCGTTCATCTTTGTTTATTCTAGTGAAAGCTTAGCATGATTCTACGATCACAATCAATCATTTTAGCCAAAACTGTAACGCTAATTTTGCACTATGCTCCGAGACATAAATCAATATTGCTGATGCTAAGACAAAAAAATAGTTTGCTTCTTTAGTTGTAAGTAATTTTTTTGTGTTATTTGATTAATTTGCAAAATATATAACCATTGAAATTTACATTTTGTTTATTTGAGATGTGTGCATGTTAACTGTTATGTTCAAAGGTGAAAGAAAGTTAAAGATACATATCATGACAAATTGACGTGATAAGTTGTACAAGATAATATGATACATGATCTACGCAAGCTATAAGGAATAATTTAATCATGATGATCGGATATAGGATTCACACGAGCTATTTGAAATGTTGGATATTGATTAGGTGCTAAATCATGAAGATCACGAAGATCATGATTTGCCATTTTTATTTTATCAATTTTAATTTATGGCCAAAAAATATGGTAAACTAGATCTGAGGTTGTGACTGCCTAAGTCTAGCTGTTGCAAGACAGAAAATCAAATTCAAAATTCAAATTCACCAAGCAAATCAATAGTGAAGATTAAGCACAAGTAAAAATGAAGATCTACCTAAGCCGTAGTGAAGTTTAATACTATCACAGTAGGTGTGGATCAATCCATATATTTGTTTCAATATTTTGAGATTCTGTAATCTCATTATAAATAAAGGGTTCATTCATTCCCTAAAATTAACCAACATATTTGAGCCTTTGTGCCTCCACATTAGAAATTCTTTTAGAGATTTAGCTAGTTCATTGTTGCTTGTGCTTAAACCATCTATATCCTTGCAACAATTTCAAATACACTTTACCTAAATTGATCAGTGTGAGATTAGAGTGAAAGCTAGTGGGTGTTTGTTAGAATTAGAGTTGTTGTGCTCGCTGTTGAGTTTTTGTGCTCCTTTTCTGTTTAAGCTATTTGTCCTCATTTTCTTTGGAGGTTGTAGGAGTGTTGTCTTGCTGGTTCTAACATGTATTTCTTTCTTCTTGGGTAATAGAAAGACGCACCAGTCGTGGTGTCTCGGAGACGTAGGTGTTTTAGCTGCCAAACTCCATTAACAATCTTTTGTGTCGACTTTCTTAACTCTATCTATTTACTTTATTGTATTTATTTTATTTTATTGTAGTTTAAATTCATTAGTTCTTAATTCCATCAAGACTACACATTAACACACACTTACACATAAGAATAATTTTTATACGTCAATACTTAACTGAATAGGATTTAATATTTGAAAATGTCCTATATTCACTCCCTCTGAGTGCTGTTAGGAACAACGGCTTCATCTTTATACAATACAATGTAATTTTTATATGTTAGCCTAGTGACAAAATCAATATTGATTTATATTTTATCTTCATCAAAACAATGTATTTTTTTAATTAATTATATCGGAGTAAAAATACCAAAAAATATATTTCATAATTTGTTTGATGATAAAATAAACATTTTCACCGAAAGGTGGTTTGGTTTGGTTTGTGTTGAGAAATATATTTCCGAAAAAGTTTTCAGCTATTTTATTTTTATTATTTAATCAAATCAAACATGTCTAGAATTAAATATCTGTAGCTCCACAACAAATACCTATAGAAGTATAGAACCAATTTCTTGTATATGGTTAAGTTTATAAATAAATTCGGAAAATCCGAAATTTCGAGTAGCAAAATATAAAATAAATAATGTCCAAGGACAATAGGAATAGGTTAAAAAAAAGTACCTTCAATACTATACACAATCAAAATATCTGGGCAGGCAGTCCGTATTGATCCAGTGACCTGTTATATCATAAAAATAACAAAATTATCCAAATAAGGAAGAAAATGAAAAAAAAGAAAAAAAGAATATGAGTTGGACAGAGATGGAGAGATAAATGAAGAATGAAATTAGAGAAAACAAATAATAGTGACTCATAAAAATAAAAAAATAACACAAATAGAAAAGAAGAAAATGAATAATAAAAAGGGGAAAATATGAGCTGGAGAGAGGGATAGATAAAAGAGACATACTATGATACTTTCTATATATGATAAATAAAATTAGAGAAAGTGACATGCTTGTTTGTTACAGAATTTTGTGGGAAGAGATTTGACGGAAATGTGAACTCAGTTTTGAAAAATTGAAAATCTATGAATAGACATGTGATTGATTATGAGAATATGCTGTAATAACTGTTCCGTTGTATCGTAAGATTTGTTTTGAGAAATTCTATTTTTTTTAAAATATTTAATATTATACAATTATTTTATTATTATTGCAATTAAATAAAATATATTAAACAGTAACATACATTACTTATTAATCATTAATATTTTTTGAATTAAATAAAAAGTATTTAATGAAATTGGTATAAATAAAATAAGAAGTAACTTTCTCCTTTCAATTCTCTCATTCACACACATGTATGTGAACTTGTGAAGGAGAGAGTTGGAAAGAGAGAGAGTGTCAGCGGACTTTAAAAAAGTTCAGTTATTGACTGTGCAGGGAGATATTGAGAACCAAAAAATCAGATTCAAGTTCAAATGTTTGAACCTAAAAAATTGCACTGAAATGAATAATGTGGAAAATAATCCATTGGAAAATTTGAATAACAAATTATTAGATTGCTGAACTCTTTCAAAAATTTACCATCCCATCAAGTCCAAACTTATATAATTTCCAGTGGAAATTAGATAGCCCAACTAGAGTAAAAAAATGGCACGGCGGAGCCAGTTCTGTCACAGAACGGCATGATACGTGTGACTGTTACGTGCCGTGATTATCTTTCGAAAATTTGGTACGGCACGGCACATCACGTGAAAGATCAGCTCACGATACGACACGGCATGTAGTCACGTGTAATTATGACTGTTAGATCTTGATCAAATGGTGAATCTTGAATAAACTAATCTAAATTATGAAAAAATTAATTAAACGCGACCAAACGTGACCAGTCACGTTTGGACACGGTGTAACTCATGTATCGTGACCACTTTCGATATTTTGGTCATGGCACGTGTGGCTGTTTATTTACTTGATCA
Source organism: Carex cristatella (assembly GCA_024447775.1). Taxonomy (NCBI): domain Eukaryota; kingdom Viridiplantae; phylum Streptophyta; class Magnoliopsida; order Poales; family Cyperaceae; genus Carex; species Carex cristatella. The sequence continues at coordinate 8,494,750 of JAJHPF010000016.1, forward strand.
TGGACACGGTGTAACTCGTGTTAATTTACTTGATCACGATATGGCACGTGTGACTGTTTATTTGGTCACGACAGGACAGGAGACCAAAATTATGACATGTTAGTCACGACACGGTATGTTTTTACCACTCTAAGCTCAACAGACCCGAAAAGAGAAGAAGGAGAAAACAGAGAGAAAATAATATGAGGTGCAGAGAGAAAGTGAGAGATAAAAGAGAGACTTTGAATTTGTTTGTATAAATGAAACATAAAATTAGATAAAATAAATAAATAATAGAGACCCATACAATTTTACAAAATAACACAAAAAGAGAAGGAAAAACTAAAAAAGGAAAAGAATATGCCTGAGAGATAAAAGAGATAGACCTTGACTTTTATATAAATGAAAAAATAGAGAAATAAATATATAATAGAGACTCACAAAAAAGATGTAAAAGATGAAAAAAAAAAAAAAAACAGAGAAAAGAATATGAGCTGGAGAGAGATGGATAGATAAACTCAGACATTTTCTTATAATTAAACAAAAAAACAAAAAAAAAAGATAGAGAGGCAGGCATATTGATATGGCGATATGTGTACGTTGAGATCCACTGTTGGGTATTGCTGAGGGCTGAGGCCTCTACAGTGTTTAGCTTCAACTGCTCTCTTGTCTTGTAGCTCAGCTTCAGGGCAGGCCTATGCCTATCCACCTTTTAGTACTCTGTTTCCACTGTTCCTCTTCCTCATTTAATTTCCTCTCCATTTATTGCTACAAGTGGTAAACTAATTCATTTCATGCTACCAAACCAATGAATATACTCTTTACTCTTTAGCCAATTAATTAACAACCGCCGACTGAGTATATATTTCTGACGGCATGCTGAATAATGATATTAACAGAGATATTTCGGATTAATTTAGACAGGGCCTTAGTTATAAAGTTTTTTTAATTTTAATTCTATTAATTATACACTGCGCGCGTTAGGCAAAAATTGCTATGTTAATATTGAAAAGAGAGACCAATGCTCATGTCCCGCATGCCTAAACTCATTTGTATAGTATTCAGTAGGTTTCTTCGTATCACCTCCATTTTTACAATGTCAATTGCGTTTATTTACATACCTACAAATTTACAATTATCAATTTCAAGTTGATTGATACGTCACTTTTACGTCCTCATAATTGAAATTGTCATTGTCTCATGAACATTTGCAAATTATTTACATTTATAATGAAAAATGTTTTTATTCAAAAAAGTGAAGAAGAAACTTGTGATGCCAAAAAGACAAGGACACAACAGGAAATAGTTGAAAAGAGAGAGAGAGAGAGAGGCAGAGGTAGATATGAACAATGGCAGAGCTAGCTATATTCAGAGATAGACAATCGTCTACTTCTGAATTTTAAAATACGCTACTAAGTTCGTATATAACTTGTCAGGGGCGGAACTAAAAACTTTTCATAAATGGGACTGAAAATTAAAATAAACAATGTGGTCAGTGGGAATTTGAACCTAAGACCTCGTAATTACAAAATAGAGCTCTAACAAGTAGACTACATGTAAAGATTTGATTATTATTGAGAGATCCTATACTATATAGAAAGTTCTGAAAAAATAAATTTAATTAAATTTCAATAGAAATAACTATAATTTTAAAATCATAGAGGTGACTTAGCCACCTTTTAAATGTATTGAGATCCGCCTCTGTAATTGGTTTGGATTTGAGTTTTGCCTACCTCTGAATTTTGAGTTTTGCCTACCCCTGACCGAGTTCAAAGCTCTCAATGAGTGAAATTGCCGAGGCGCTACAAATTTGCTAGTCTTTCATCAATTTTTACAAAATATAACAACAAGAGAAGGGCAATTAAGAATTGTATGATAGTGGGTTTTTTTTCAAAGAAATAGTCTAAAATGTTTTACAAAATAATATGTTGGAATTTAATGTAATGCATTAAATTATTTTATTAAGTTTAACTATTCAAAAATGGACTAAATTTTAATAGAAAATTCTTGTTAACTATGTTTCAAAGTAAAATTTAATATTTTAATACTTTAGACTATTATTTATGTTAATAATTTTTTTGATAAAATCGAGTTTTCTATCTGATTTGATTGATTCCTACCGAATTTCTCAATTTTGATTCATGGTCAATTACCGATTTCCACTTCCGATGAAAATTATTTAATAATATTATATAGTTTAATAATTTAAATATAATAATAATAATAATAATAATAATAATAATAATAATGATTTTGCCTATTTCTAATGAATATTCGAACTACGGCACTTGATCTGGAAAACGAAAGTCGAAGAATAACCCGATTTCCTCAATCACTGAATCATAACTAGTGAAGTGTGAAAAATCTTCGCTAAAAATTACATCCAAACAAAAGCTAGATGATGGAAACACCTCTTGCAGATGATTGAACTGTGAAAACTAATGACATAACTAATAGATAAATAATCAAGAGGGATGCCGTGGTACAATGCATCGTACGGATTGGTCCGTACTACGTATTAATATCTTTATTTTCAAGTTTCAGATAGTTGATATGAATTATTCAACATGACTTTTATATATAAAATGTAATTTTAGACTAAATTTTACATTTTTTTTAGAATTTATTTGCTATTTTTTTAAATAGGTAGAATGAATAATCTATAATTTTTAGATCAAATAATATTCTACCTATTTAAAAAAACTATAAAACAATTGTAAAAAGTACAAAATTTGATTTATAAGTATATTTTTATATGGAGATTGATTTTGAACAGTTTATATCGACTTTCTAAACTTTTAAAAACAAAGATACTTTTTTATAGTACAAACTAATTAGCGCTATGCATAATACCATAGCCTCACTATTTGATTAATAATCAAATAGATGGTTTTTTTTAGAAAAAAAATATAGAGTAGAACTAGGATGTTCTCAAGCTTACTAAGTCTTTTTGTGAGCTTAACTAAAAAACTTATCGGATTGGTTTCAAACAACACATTCAAATCATTAAAACCAATTTCCTTCACGAGTGGTGCATTTACACCTCAAATTTATAATTTTCCGAATTAATTTAATATAAAGTCAAGTGGTAAAAAAATAATAAAAAATAAACGTATTAAAATTAACTTATAAATCAACTTTTTTTTACCGCTTGACTTTATACTAAATTAGTTCAAAAAATTTAAAATTTGACGTGTAAATGCATCACTCGTAAAGTAGATCAATTTTCACGGTTTAGATGCGCCGTTGAAGTTAAATCTAATAAATTTTTGAGTTAGCTCACAAAGTTCTTTTGTGAGCTTAAGAACACCTTAGTTCTACTAAAAAAATATATGGTATTAATATTTGGTGTGGTGGTTAAAGGTGTTGATTTGCGTGTAAAAAGTTGCATTTTAAAACTTGAACGAGATCCTTTGTGTTGTGAATATAAATGCATGGATAGCTTAACCCAAACCCGTTACGAAACAAAATATCCAATAAATTATTAATTGATAATATAAGTAATTAATTAATTAGAAGGTCACAAAACTTGTTAAAGAGACAGAGGCACAGTATACCGTACACTACAGTTTTGTATTTTACTTTTTAAGACTTGAATAGACAATCCAAGCTGTGTGGTCAAAAACAGTGAAATTCACAAGTAAATTTGTAAATTTATTGTTTATTATTTCTCAGATGAGGAAAACAAGTATCATGAATAAAAGTGAACATTCAAAATGCGGTCTAGTTAATCAGTCATAAATATTATAATCTAGTAAATGTAGCCTGAGATTTATACAAAGTTACAGGATTCAAGTTCTTCAGACGTAATGTGTATATAGAGTTGGGCTATGTTGAGTCATGAAATAAGAATTTTGTTTTACTTCACGCTATTTATATTTTTTATATTGAAACTTCAAAGAGACGATCCAAACCACTCAACATGATCTCCATATTGAAATATGCTAGGAGATCAAATTTTATATTTTTTGAAAATTGTTTACTATTTTTTTAGAATGTTTCAAAATCATGGTTTTTTATGGTCCAAAATCCGTCAAAAAAACAGCAGATTTCAACGTATCCAAAAAAATAGTCAAAAAAATTCCAAAAAAAATATAAAATTTGGTCTCCAAACACATTTAAATATAAATATCATGTTGAGCGGTTCGGATCAATTATTTGGTCTTTTAAAACGGAGATATGAGCGTGAAGTAAAACAAGATCCTTACTTCGCAACTCACCATAGCCCATCTCTCTCTCTCTCTATATATATATAGAGAGAGAGAGAGAGAAAGAGAGAGTAGAACTAGGGTGCTCCTAAGTTCACCAAATTTCTTGTGAACTTGACTCTAAATTATATCGAATCGACTTTAAACGATAAATCCAAACCGTTGAAACCATTCTACCTAATGAGTGATGCGTCTACATGTGAAAATTTTAAAGTTTCGAATTAATTTAATACAGAGTCAAGTGGTCAAAGGTTTAAGGTTTATAAATTAATTTTAATGCATTCATTTTTTGGACTCCTTTGACCACTTGACTCTGTATTAAATTAATTCGAAACTTTAAAATTTTCACATGTAGACGCATCAATCATTAGGTAGAAGGATTTTAACGATTTGGATTAATCGTTTAAAGTCGATTTGATATATTTTAGAGTCAAGTTCACAAGAGGTTGGGTGAACTTAGGAGCACCCTATTTCTACTCTATATATATATATAGGTTGACTAATATTAAATCGATTGTTCCTGAGGTCCCGTGCAACTAAGTCGTTTTTCAATTTTCAAAATATAAAAAATCAATCCAAACCGTTAGATGTGATATATTAAAATGTGTTTGGAGACCAAAGTTTACTTCTTTTTTTTGAATTTTTTACCATTTATCAAGTCACATTGAAAATCGTTGATCCAATGGTCCAGTCTGATTTTACTGTTTAGTTAAGCCACTGTTGGATTAGCAATTCCTTAGATTAGTTAAGCCATTTTTCCTTTGGTTGAAAGTTATAAAAATGGCCTCCACCGATTTCTTGGATCGGTGTAGGATAAAACATGCCCACTCCACCGATCCAGTGGATCGGGGAGCTATTTTTCCGTCCGGCCACAGAGGACTACACATTTGACCACAAAAAATACCTCCACCGGTTTTGTGGATCGGTGGAGTTTCAAAAATTGCCTCCACTACTTTTGTGGCAGGTGGAGTTGTTCGAGGTCACACAAATATCACAGCTAGTTCTTCTCTTTTTTTCAGCCTCCATTTTACCGTTTCCGATTGTACTAGTTTTGGTATTGTAAAACGGTAAATATATGTTGAATTTGAATTGCTTCCAAATCTAATCAAATTGATAATATATGTTGAGCTTGTTTCTGGGATCTACGACTTTAACGAGTCATAAATATATATTATAATCTAGTAAATGTAGCCTGGATTTACACAAGTTATAGGGTTGAGGTTCTTGAGAGCAATCCTAAAGTAATTAATATAGTTTTTGCGTATTTATTTGTTTATATGTGTAACAGTATTGTACATTTTTGTTTGGCGTAAGAAACAGGGTTGTGGGGAATAAAATAATATGATTGCTGCCACCTAAGAAGGTAAAATACAAGGTGGGTATTCAACCCCATATTTGTTGAAATGTGAAATCTTTGTTGGTTCCTTCCCTTCCCTCGACTGCTCGATCAGAAAACAGAAATGATGGATCACTGTGAACAGTGCACAGTGCCGGTTTCATTTCATAGCTAGGTAAGGTTGTCTCATCCTTTTGGCATTATATATATATATATATATGTACCTTACACATACACTCTTTTCCTTGTTCACTATTTAATGCATGCATTATTGCTATCATTGGTAAATTTTATTTAACGACCAATCAAAATTTTGGTCTATTTTTAGATGTTCTGTGCTAGAATATTCTCCGGTCATTTCATTTTCATTCACCCTTCACCCTTCACCCTTCACCCTTCACCCTTCAGGCTTCAGCTCATGTGAGCTCAACATGTCATAACTAATTTTATCGGATCTTCTGTGGACCAATGGTTCTACTCCAACGTCTAGCGATTTATTGCTCAACACAATTTACTAAAGACTAAAGAGTTGAACTTCAATCAATTTCTTAACATGTGAAACCAAAATCAAATAGGTCGAACTAGTTATGATGAGTATCAGATCTACTCTAGGTTCAATGTGTTTCAAAATTATCTAATTCACTTTAAGATTCATGCAGTCCACTTTAATATTCGAGTGTGTCCGCTTCAATTTCATGCGTGCATATTTTAAAGCGAATTGAACAGTCTTGAAACTCATTGAATCAAAAATAAGTATGATGCCCATCAAACCTACTCTGCTTTAAAAATCAAAGGAGTGCAAATACTTAATTTTGGATAATACATTGTATTATATATAAAAATATAATAGTAATAAAAACAATTGGTCCGTGGATGCCTCATTTTTCTTAAATCATGACAAATGGAATCCACGGGTCACTACAAATTCCTCAACTCGTGGGGCTACTCACGTAATTAATTAATTAATTAATTAACTAATTATGTCAGAAAGAATGAGATTTTGTATTTTTACTTTTTATATGTGTTTGTTTCTAATCAACTTGAACAATAATGTAGAAATTTTAGCCACAAAAAAAAAAGAATATATTCAAATAAAAGTTAGATGTGAAATTTAATCATCTTTAAGAAAAGGGAAAATGTGGTTCACAACTCAAGTACTAGAAATTGCACTGTATGTAATAGTTTTGAACAATCAATCATTCAATCAAGGGTTCCTTGTTTATTTGTGGGAACACACGAATCAGTACAAGGGAAATTTGTCAAATATGGTCTCCTCTGTGCTCTGTCCCAATCATTTTAATATTTTTCAAATAACTTTTTGAGATTTTGGTGCCTCATAAATCATAATCAGAGAATTGAGAATTGAGATAACATAATAAAGCCCATCCTATTCCTATTCAGCTCCGACCATACACCGACACTGTCTACTCATAACCCATACTCCCATGTCCCATACTCCCCTACCAACCTTTAAATCTATTTCTCACTATCTTCTCTACATTTTTTTTCAACTGCAATGTCCCAACAACAATCAATTTGTCCTCCGATAAAAATCATAGCCAAATCTCATTTTAAATTCCCTTGAATATATATATATAGAGAGAGAGACACAAGATCTTTGTCTAACACAAAAGACATGCTAAATTACCACTTGTTTTGAATAAAACAAAAATTCTACATATTAATAATTTTAGGGGAGTTGGGTCTTTTATTGTTTAATCTGAATGAATGGCTTATTTTTCAATAGTCGAATCTCGAATGTATGCATTATTTTTATTTTTTTCAAGTACCAAGTCTTCTTCTTTGTAGTTATGCTGTCTCTTCTGTTCTCTTAAATGCCTTACTCAAAATCCAAAATAAAAATAAAAAAAATCCATTTATTTAATTTGTTGTCTCTTTCAAACTTACTTAATTCTTCTTCCTCAACTTGCCATGCACGGTCCACATATATGGTTGATTAGGACCTCAAGGCTTACCGACGACGGCAACCAACTAGAGTTTGAGTTTGAGTTTGAGTTTGAGTTGATTGTATCTTTCTTTCTTTCTTTCTTTCCCACCATCAACCTAAGCTACAGATCATTGGGTACTAGTGACAACCATCAACACCTCATTTTATGTCCACAAATGTCACTTACCGACTATCATATAATTCGAATGATTTCATGAAATTTATTTCAATAACTGAACATCAATTTTACTCCGTGCATGGTACAATTTCAAATGTACCAACAATTAATTATACAGAGATTGATTTAATTTGCAATTTACTTTTTTTTTTTCACTTCAAAGCGGTAATTTTGACCCAACTAGTAGAAACCCTTTTTTTTTTCTTTAATATATTTAGAACTGTTTTATCACCAACTTCTAAAATTCTCTAAAGGGAATGGTAATGTTATTGGGTTTTTCTGAGAGATTGAACTATGGGCCATATATGAATGGGCTTGGGGTTTTCTGAAAGCTTGAACTATGGGCCACAAATGGGCTTGGAGGTTTATTAATAAAGTATTTATCAAAACGTACCCAAGTTTTCAGATAGTATAGTCAAAACGTACCCAAGTTTTCAGATAGTATAGTAAGTAATATTGTCAAAAATTCTAGGAACTTGACTATACGAAAATATGCTCTCACAGTTTTTTATATTTGAGACTATCGAGTAGTTCATATTTGATTTCATAATTTGCAATATATGGCTACAATATATACTAAGACAATTAAATGCAAACACATTCAGCACACCCTTTCAAATTAGAGAATGCTTTGATTCAACAGACAAGATCTTTACTAAATAAAAAAAAAAAAAAATTAAGCACTCCCACGCACAATTATCACATGCATTATATATGAAATGAAATAAAACAACAATACCTAACAATTTTGTTTTCATTTCTATGCTTAAATAAACTCCTTTGCCAATAAGTGGTTTTAATTTCCAGCTTTAATTTCCAATTTTAAAATGGTGGCATATCATTACAAGCTGCTCTGTTATTTTATTTTCTTAATTATAATGATTATTTCTCTTTTGTACGGGAGGTAGTAGAAATCCGAAGTTCAGATTCTTTAATCTATGAACACTTACCAATTTTACCGTCAATAATTATATTGTCTCAGAATTTAATTTTCCTTTTTTCTTTCAGTAGTAAAGTATCGAGTTGATTCTGTATCAAGGCATCGCTTGTTTCAAGCTTTCACTCCGTAGATAAGCATTTAGGGTTTTATCTAGAAAAATATGATACAGAACAACATAAAAGATGGATCTGCCACAGCAAAAATTTGATTCGAACGAGAAAATAAATCTTATTGCTTAAATGGGTTTAAATACGTTAGAAGCATGCCAAGGTTACTCAAATAAGAACAAATTGGTCCCCAGCTCCTCTTACTTGGTTTTTTTTTATTATGTTCATGATTAGCATCAGTTGCAAATGCTGGTAAACCAATGGCATTTTGGCCAAAAGGACACAGAAATGAATATGCTGACAGAAGAACTTACCGGCTGATGTCGTAGTACCACATTTTTGTTTGCGAGACGTTCGGTAACATCAAACATAATGATTGAACAATGGCCGTCAAAACTGGTAAACATGCTAAAAAGAAATGACTGGCATTAGTTCTTTAATCAGAAGAACATTTTTTTCAGGCAAGGATCAGTGGCAGCTTCTGCTTATGTTAGCTGTGGTCATGTTAGATGAACTGAAAAGTGAAATCTTGGTGATAACATACAAAAATGCTTTAAATTCACTTTCATAACCTTTTGATATAATAACAGAAAATGAGCTGAAATTGAAATTCTATGGCTCTATGCACTTTCAATTGTTCAATTAGTTCAATAAAATCCCTAAAATGTAACCCCATCAGAAATGTTCCTTAACAAGAAATTAGGAGTGATGCAATAGCAAACCAACTGTAATTCAAATGATAATTTATCCTCTAAGCACTGTACATTACACGAGTGTTAAAAACTTAAAATTAAAAGCAAAAAGATGGATTTCATTTTAATCAGGGTTAAAACAAAAGAACAATCAACATATGAAGCGTAATTTTGCATACAAAACAACTAATACAGGGCCTAGTTAGGCCTCGGCTGTATGGGCCCAAGCTAACCGTAATTTTTTAGGCTACAATAATTCAATTTCAGGCAAAACTTTATTGGGTTTTCCTTTTAAATTTCCTTCCTTTACTAATTTCTTGTAGGCTTGTTTCGTGATGATGAGGTTTAAGTTAAGAGCAATATATTCCTCGTTATAGTTTAATTCGTTAATTGTTGCGTACGATAATACCTAGTTAGAACTAGCAGCATCGTACTTAAAACACCCACCCCTCAAATTCAGTGTATGATTTGGCCAAAGGCAAAATCGAAAACCTACTATTCCCAGTCGATATGCAATTACTTTTACAGATCATTCATCAACTTATTTTTGTTGTTCATTTCCTCAGGGGCTATTTAAGTACTGTAAGTTGTCACATTCTAGTCCCTCCAGGCTCCAGCCACTATCAAATCTGATCCCTTTTAAATTAGTGCTGATAATGAGTTTTGTAACAGGACATATCTTTAAGACCAATAGTCACATGTCAGAATCAGATGCATCTTTTGCATAAACAGTTTAACAAAGGAATTAAAACTGTACTTACAAATTCTGGTACAGGCACACAAATATATGCAATTTTCTTGACTGGAACTTAATGAATAAGGCTTGATCATCTTCCATAATCCTTACCATTTACAGTAAGCATGACAAGAGAAAAAAAAAAATATACAATAAAAGGAAATTGGTTAAAGCCAGAAAGTGATAAACTCATAACAAACATACAAGTCTCACACCTATAGACTTTCAACAAGTACAGCAATATGATTCCTGATTTGAACTTAACAAGCAATTACACTTCACGAGCTAATTGTTCCAGTGGATCCAGTGGATCAACCAACCAGTAAAAAATTGAAATAATATATTGTCAACATAAAAAAATTATTATTGCAAAAAATAAGCTATTTGCTAAAGCACCGAGAGATAGAAGCACAATAGGAAAAAAATGTCAGAAGCCATTTCTACAAGTTCCTATTATAATCCAATTATTCAATACAGAGCAAAATTTAATGGATGTATCACAAATCTACTTAAAAATCAGCTTTGCATAGAGCCAAACCCAAAGCCAGAAATCTGGAGTAGCATGCAGCTTCACTTACTCTCTTTGTCATATATTTCAGATCTAATAATTGCAAAAAGGTCAAGGACAAAAATTATATGTAGAGGGGGGGGGGTGTGAGTGCCTCCAAAACTGGTACTTAACAAATCTGAAGCAGCAACTGGCAGCCGCTGCCAAGATATAGAAAACTCAACAAATGTGAAGCAGAGATTACTATTCTATATTTCTATACCAGCTGATTCAATTTGGTATGGGCTGGTTCTGGTTATATTATATAGCTTTCATACTTCCAAACAGGTAAGGCATTGTGATTCTCATTATTAGTAAAGTCATGAGCACTAATGCAACAATATTTTAATTTCAAATTGATTGATTGACATTGAAAAGAAAGAATCAAATTTACTAAGTAAAAGGATACATGAGGTAGGTTCCATGAGCAAAAGCACCAGCAAGCACGCCATAAAACAGCCGATCCCTCAAAACTGGGTTGCGCCTAAACCCAATACGAACTATAATAGAATAGATGACAAGACATATAAAAATTGAGCAAATTAAAAAACAAGACTAGGAAGGAGATGTCCCTAAATTGAAAGTCTTCCGAAAAGAAATAATCCTACTCAAGGGCAGAACGGGAGCGTAAATAAGAGGCACCAGCATGATAAAAGGGGTTCCCTTGCGTTGCCTCGGAGGGGCCGTGATCTCTCTATAATAATGACATGACACAGTAAAGAAAAGAGACATCTCTATATTAGGTTAGCTTCTCCAAAAGGGCGAATGAGGTGAAGAACCCCAAGTAAAAGTAAAAGTAAAATACTTTACATACCCTGATGAGAAATCGGAGGAGGAGGAAGAAGAAGCCATCGGAACTAGATCGCCAGATAGATATCTATCTGCTCCGGACTCCGATCCGTTGAGAGTTGAGAGTTGAGAGGTGATTCCAAAACAAGGGAGAGGGAGCTTGGTTTGCTTCGATTTTCCAAGTAATTAAATTGAAGAACAACTTTCGTCTAATCGCTTTTTAATTTGGTTGTTACGAAATCTCTAAAGTAACCCAAATTTTGAGTTTAGATCCGGACCGTCCGATCAGAGTTCGAACCAATCCTCCTCGGATCAGACTTCAGAGGATTGCAGGAGATCCCTTTAATATTCGTGCCAAACCAGATCTGAGTATCTGACGGTAAATATCGAAATTCAGAATTTAAGCTACTTTAGGTAATTGAAGTTGTTGTTCAAGGCATGTGAAAGTCGCGTCGCGACTCGCGTGGAGTCTCTCCTGCAATGGCCGTCTGCCGTACAGATTTTTAGGGGTTTTTAAAACTGGAGTTGCAAAATTTTTATCGAACGGATCAGATTATGTAATAAGCCTCTGATCTGAATCAACAAGCACCCGATTTCAATTAAATCGATAGAGATTAATTCAAAAAATGGTTTTAATAAAAATGAATTATAATTATAATTTTCATTACAGATTATTTTCATAGAAAATTTTATTTGGCGATAGTAAAAAGTAGTCAGCCTCTTCTTAATATACTAATCATGTCATCAATTAGAGTTTATACTTTTATCGCTTCAATATAAATAACAAAAAAGAAAAAGAAAAATGTATAATATATATAAAACAAATATAGTTCAAACTTGGAGGTTCTTCAAAATGAGACTTCAAACTTCAAGCTTGGGAGTAGTGTCTGGTCAGCATTTTTATTCTTCGTTTTATTGATCAAAGACCGACGAACATAGATTAAATGGCAGTCACTTATCTCCTTATTTCTTTAAAAACCAATTATTACTATATAATTTTGTTATATATTTTATATTAAAAATGTTACTAGTATCAAAAGTTAATTCTATACTTTTTTAGATTAGTGATGGATTGATTATTTGTTGACAATAAAAAATTACATCTTAAATATAAATTTCAAATACATGTTTCAATTAGTAAGTAGGATTAAAATACAATTTCAATCAGAAACTACATCTTATATAGGATAATATTTTATTTTAAATATGAAAATAAGAAATTTGAGTGTTTTGATGGACAAATAGGAAATAATTTTAATTTAAAATGGAAAAAATAAGAAATTTGAGTATTTTGATGAGGGAAATAGAAAAATATTTTACTTGAAAATGGAAAAGAAGAAGAAGAAGAAGGTATTTTGATGATTAAAACGGGCCGAAATATCTGGATTGCTGAATCTTATAAAGGGGCCAGATCTGTATGGGCTTTCTTTCTGTATTGGTCAGGGAATGAAGCATCCGGGCGAGCGAGTCGTTTTCACTTTTATTCTGAATAAAAATAAAAAAAAAAAACAGAGAAGAGAAGAGGGTTAAGAGGGCAGAGACCCAGACTCCCAGAGTCAGAGAGTCAGAGATTAGAATTTAGAAAGTTGTGCGGAAGAAAAACGCAGAAGGTGGTCGGTTCGGTTGCTGCCTGAGATTCACGCAACGCTGAATCCACACCCCCCCCCATCTTACACGTGTACGTATCTCTTTAACCGAGCGCCCCATGGAAGTTCAATCCGACGGTGGAGAAGTTTAGCGTCTGCTTTAAGCTAAGCGCGCCTAAATTAGGGGTCGCGTCGCGTGGATTGAAAGCCCGAAACTCTTCTAATCTTTCTCTTTCTCTTTATATTATATATACCCTGTTATCTTCTCTCGATCACATATCAACAGCGAGCAATAGAAGCTATAGTGAAAGATCGATTCCAGTTCAAATTTTAAGTCGAAGCTATCTAGGGAGAAGGGATTACAATTTACAATTAACAATTTACAATGGTGTGTTGTTTGTTGCAATTAAGTCTCGTTCTAGCTCTTTTCTTAATTGCAAGTTTGGGGGAATTAAAATTGGGATTAAGGTTTGTTTATGTTAATGAGTTTTGGGAATTTGTCGCAGGCTCTTCCAAATCAGCAAACCGTGGAATATCCCAGCTTTAAGCTCGTGCTTGTAGGAGATGGTGGAACAGGTAACCTCCCCACATTTTACTTGATTGCTGTTTCTCTCATATAGAGCTAGGCTAGGGTTTAAATGGACTTTCCTTTTCAACTTGATCTCATGTGAAATATGAACAGGAAAGACTACATTTGTCAAGCGGCATCTCACTGGCGAATTTGAGAAGAAATATGAACGTGAGTAGTATTTGTATTTCAATGTTCCTTGTGTTTCTTTCATTTCTTTTCCATTTCAAGTAGATATTCAAATTTTGATTTTGATCCTGGATTATAATTCCTACAGCTACAATTGGAGTTGAGGTGCATCCCTTGGATTTTCACACAAATTGTGGGAAGATTCGGTTCTATTGCTGGGATACTGCTGGCCAAGAGAAATTTGGGGGCCTCCGTGATGGATACTAGTGAGTATCAACAGCATTCAATGCTTATTCTATAATTTTATAATGTATTAAAATTGATCGCAGTATATCTATTTTTAATTTTGTGAACGAACATTATAATTACTTCTTAAGTTTATCCAACCAACAGCAAATATGCAATGCTACTCTGACATGGGTTACAACATCTGATGCATAAGCATTTGAACTCTGCTAATTTAATTACATAACTAGTAGTCGCTTCTCTGTCTTACAAGTTTTCAACCAGTTTGAGCATATTCTAAGTAAATTTGAAGTTCCAGGTAAACTAATAACAAAAATTGATTACATTCTCTAAACATTCAGTGCTCTCTTGCCTTCTAGTATTTCCAACTTCATGTGCACATTTCTTCATAATGTACAGGGATTGCCATCTATTTTTGGATGTCCTTTTGGGAAATAGCCTTACATGTCCCACCTGCTTTCTGTAGAGTAAACTGCAAATTTTAAAAAGCTGAAACTAGTCCATTTGAAGTAAATCTCAAGAGGACACACAACTTCTTTAATCAGAATTTATGATAATTATTATCCAAGTCCATCTGAAATAATCAATAATTTTATTATGATTACTTATCTTTCTACCTTATGTTGTATCAGCATTCATGGCCAGTGTGCAATCATCATGTTTGATGTCACTGCAAGGCTGACATACAAGAATGTTCCAACATGGCACAGAGACATTTGCCGGTTAGTTCTTATCACTTTGATACTATTATATATCATCAAATCCTTGCAAATGTTTCGATGATGAAGTTGCAATGTACTTGTATTATTCCAACGAGCATTACCTTGGCGAAGAAAAAGTAAAAAATAAAATGGATGCTTTGCCCTCAATTCAAGAATTTTGACATGGATGTATTCATTATATCTTATACATCCCTTTCTGTTTGTTTTGCTACAGAGTATGCGAGAACATACCAATTGTACTGTGTGGTAACAAAGTAGATGTGAAAAATCGTCAAGTGAAGGCTAAGATGGTAACCTTCCATAGAAAAAAGAACCTGCAGTACTATGAAATCTCAGCCAAGAGCAACTACAACTTTGAGAAGCCTTTTCTCTACTTAGCCAGGAAGCTTGCTGGGTAAGTACATAAAATTGCATTCTTTGTCATTGTATAAATTTCAATTTTAGATTTGATCAATTGAGCTCTAATTTAGGAATTTCATATTTGTCTTTTTGTAGGGATATGAGTCTTCATTTTGTTGAATCACCAGCACTTGCTCCCCCTGAGGTTCCAATCGACCTTGAAGCACAAAAACGGTATGTCAAATCCCCTATTCCTCTCTCTCTCTCTCTCTCTCTCTTGCTCTCGCACCCATGGGGGACCCATCAGCAGTTCAGCACACTCTCTCACAAGAACAAACACAAAATTGAAACACTTCTCTCTGTCCCCCCCTCAAACACACACACAGCACATGCGAAATTTGAAACTAAGTATGGAAAAATAAATAAATATATATGGTTTTTGTGCAGGCTTGAAGCTGAGATGGCAGCTGCGGCAGCACAGCCTCTTCCTGACGATGATGAGGAAATATTCTGAGAGCATTGCAAAGTTATAATGATTAGGTGTTCACCGTTGTTCTATCATTTGTTATAGAGTACCTCTGATAATTGTTTGAAAGAATGATTGAACAATGTTAGTTGCACGTTGGACGAATATTTTCGGTGTCAAATATGTTATTTTCCTTCTAGTTTGATTAAAAGAAGAATGTTTTCCGTTGAAGATTCAAGCTAGGAGGGTTATCGTCTTGAATGAATCAAAATAAAAAGCTCTAAACCAAACAGTGATCAGCTGTAATATATAGATAATTGTGTACTTCTGAATTCGAAAGATGTTTAGAAAAGCCTAGTAATTAATTCAATTGTTCAATTGTCTGCAACCACAATAAAAAAACTACATATCTATTGAGGTTTAATTGCGAACTGTTTGATTGTGATAGGTTCATTCGCATGCATGTTCTAGGAAAAGACAGTGATCAGCTGTAATATATAGATAAGTAAACATAAGCTACATCAAACAAAACAAAAACAAAAAACATAGATACCGGAAAAATTTCCTGCTGTAAGTATCTTATTCCAAATTCAAAGCGAACTCACATCACATGCATATATACGTACTGGCACATTATAAAGAGCACTAAAAGTTTTGATAACTTGTTCCCGAAACAGCAACAAGCACTAACCTTAGCAGCAAGCAGCAAGCACCAAGTGGTAGTGTTCTCAACTTTTATTAGATTATTGCCTGGAGGACTGTTTTTCGCATTTGGACCTATTAAGTCTTATCCATGCACCGAGGCATGTGCCCCACTTGTACTGAGGATCGATGCAGCTTCAAAATTTGTTGTTTTAATTTCATTCTAACATGGAAGCTTCAATTATGATTCTGGTGTTAATTTAGGGGTTAAACAACATTTGTCGACTATATTAAGAAATCCGTCATTTCTGGTTAAAGTTTGAATATCTTCAGTGTTGTTAAAAAACTAACAAGACAGATATATCGAAAATCAATGAGTTTCCACTCCATGGAATAAAAGAAATAAGAAATTTATTTTAAATATCAAATGCCTTGCATAATTTATTAACAAGAAGCCAAAAATTCCCATGTATTTTATAATTAAAGCTTCCGGAATAGTTTTTATTTTCCTTTATAAAGTACCAGTTAAATTTTCTGTTGCAATTTTCAGTCCTTCAAAATAAATATTGAATAACATTGGAGATATGAGGAGGGTTCCAATGCATCCAAAATTTCATGCTCCCATTTGCTTCCAATTCTTTATCTTCATTTTCAAAGTCCGAACAGTCGATCCGAACTGAATAACATGACCTTCATAATAAAATATGCTTGGAGACCATATTTTATATTTTTTGGAATTTTTTTTACTATTTTTAAGATATGAAAAAAATCAGTTTATCGGATGATCCAGAATTTCCTTAAAACAATAATTTTGTACCTATCTTAAAAAATAGTAAAAAAAATTCCAAAAAATATAAAATTTGGTCTCCAAGCATATTTTATTATGATGATCATGTTGAACGGTTCGGATCGACTATTCGGACTTTGAAAATGTAGATAAAAGAGATAAAGAATTGGGAGCAAATGAGAGCATAGAAATTTGAGTGCATTTGAACCCTCCTCTTGAGATATATAGCCCCAATCTATCTTTGTTGTGAAATTATGAATCTAGGGGAATGTGAATTAATCTCTCTCAAATAGTTTCAATACATGCTCATTCAAAACTTCAAAAATGCAATGATCTTTAGCAGTAAAGAAGAAGTACAACTTTTAATTTGTGAAATGGATAGCTGGCGTGCTGGAATGTTTGGTTTCTGGTACCAATAAATTTTGAAGGATATGGATAGCTTCAAAATTTGTAACGAACTGTTCAGGTGCTGTTATTTTTAATGAGATACCTCAAGGAATGTGAAGTTATGGTTCAGAAAAAGTGTGTTAAATACTTTCTTACATTGGACAACAAAAAAATAGCGAGGAGGAAGCGCACCATGACAAATTTAAATTAAATTTTAGATTACATAGAATATTAATTATTATTAACTTTAAATATAAAAATTGAAAATATAAACAAATATAAGATATCTTACATTTTTGACAGCAGCCAACACCTAGTGTAATGGTATGATCACGATCATGATCCAATGTTACTGAAGCACATAGGACATAGGTGTGTTGTTTAAAGAATAGTCAATGTGGGACTAACAAATATGAGAGATACTGATCTGAATGTAAAGCCTTTGGTTTCTAATTGGCTGAATTTGAGTTTGAAGGGTCACAAATATATCAGATAAAATGTTTAATTATTGTTAGTTTAGCCAGATATAATATTTGTTAAAATGTTTAATTATTGTTAGTTTAGCCAGATATAATATTTGTTGTTGTTGTTGTTGTATTGAGTTAGAATAGAACGTAACCAATTAGTGAATTAAACTACAATTGAAGGTGAAACAATTTAAGCTCAAATTGCTCTTAATATAAAACAATTCAAGGATTAGGACAGTTATGAGTGACAGATCAGCCTATTAAGCTGACGTGGTTGCTGATTTGTCCTCCTAAGCAATTACAACGATTTAGCTAGTAAACCATTAATTTCTTCTGATTTTTGTTTCTCTACGATCACCTATAAAAGGCTTAGACGTGTAGGGACTCAATTTATGCTATTCAATAACAATTTTATGTGTTCTCCCTATCAATTTGGCTTCCACCACTATTATCCAGTCTCTCCATTTCATTGAAATTGATTCAATCCTTCGATTGTTTGAATTTTAAAAATAAAAATATATATATCCATAACATGGGTAAATTCATAATAAAGGAGGGATACATTTATAATATTTGTTAGTTGCAATATCTTACAACAATTCGGTTTTACGATTTTCAAAGTCCAAACAGTCTATCCAAACCGTTCAACATGATCTCTATATTAAAATGTGTTTGGAAATCATATTTTATATTTTTTTTATATTTTTTTTACTATATATTAAGTATTTTACAAGACTGTTGGTTTTAGATAATTCTGAACCACTGAAAAACAACAGTTTTGTCAAATACTTAATAAATAGTAAAAAAAAATTCAAAAAAAAATGTAAAATTTTATTTCCAAACACATTTTAATATAAACTAGTATGGTGCCCGTGCGTTGCAACGGAAACATATTATAAAATTGAATATAATATGAAGATATCTTTTTGTTTGACATTCACAAAAAATTAAGAAAAAATATTAAATTAAAATAAAAGGCACACACGAAAAAACATAAATTCAAATAATAAATAACAATAAAAGAAACAATAAATGGAAAAAAAAATGGATCAAATATAACATATGATATAAATGCATGAATAAGAGAAAATGAAAAAAAATAAGGAAATAATTTAATTACATGAATCAAAAATAGATTTAAGGAGGAATAAGGAAACAATTTGCTAGATATTCATTTTTAATTGTGACAAACTATATAGCAGTATGTGTGGCGAGTATATTTTCAACTAAATTTAGACTTCTACACATAAAATAGATGTATTTAATCAAAAGAAGACATATTATGTGATTGGAGGGCTGATATTAAATCTGAAAATTCATATTTCAATCTTAGTTGTTGGCGGATCAGGACAACTACGTACATTATATAAGAATGGAGATACCATGTTGAACGGTTTGGATCTACTGTTTGGACTTTTTAAATTGCAATATCGAATTGTTGTAAAATATTGTAACTTATCCCTCATCTTCATAATATGCATATTACCATAGTCTCACTCTATATTTATTTGCATTATCATATACTCTTGGTTTGTGGGACTTTATGCTCATGAGACTTTATTTGAATTCATAATATGCATATATGCTAAATATGAGGCTTAAAATTTGTGGGACTTTTAATTTGCTTAATTTCCAAAATTAATTTTGTGTGAGACTTTGATTCTGTTTTCCATTAGGTAAGGTTTGTACAATATTTTAAATTATTTTATCACTCTGAAGTCTGATCAGATATGACAAAAATACGGCGCTTTTGATATTTATTGAACATGACATGCTCCATTTTCGTCGATTGATTAGGTGTTTTTGGATGTTAACAGGTATCTTGGTTGTTGTAAATTTAAAATTTAAAATTTAAAATTCTATTTTTATTTTATTTTATTCTTGATTTGTTTGGTAATCAACGACTAAAAAAATGAATATTTATTGAGTATGACTTTAACAACATGTACTGTTAACGTGTCCCTCAAATTCCTTTTTATGTTTTTATTTTAGCAAAATGATTGAGACTCATGTCCACTAAAATAATATAAATAATTATTATTGATTTGATCAGATGACTCTTATTCAATGAAAATGTTTATTGACAAAAATATAATTGTAATTATTTAACTACTACTGTATTTGATAAGATAGGGGTATTTTGGAGCAAAATTCAACATATATAAGTCTCTGCCAAATGTGAGCGATACATATTCAATATATTATTATTATTTCGGCAAATTGCCCGTAGGCTAGTAACATGGATACAATTATATATAATCCAAAGTTGGATATCTATACATATCCAAAGAAGTTGGATATGCTTGTCTAGGAACTAACTCGGTGTTTTCACATCACCATCCATATCCTTTCAGCACCCATACTTTTATTCAAAGTGCAAACCCAATTAAAAGAGTAAAATTAAATGTCCAAATCTCCGTATGTATCATTAAGTAATTTAATTTGTGACAGTATTTCCACCAAAACAAATACGGTTTTAACAGTAAAACAACTGTTTATTTTTTAGCCTTTGCTATTGTACTTTTTTTTTTTTAAACTTCAAAAAATAGTAAAAAAATACAAAATGCAAAATGAACATTACAAAACTTTGTTCTAATATATTTCTACTAGTTGTAGTTAACTTAGCGATTGACTCTGAATATTGTTAAAAGGTTGTAAGCGGCAAATAAAACATTAAGCATCTTGTTTCAAACTTAAGCGGTGACAATGTAATTAAAAGGCCAGGGTCCAAATAAGAGCTATTTATGTTGGTTGAGAAAAGAATTAAAAGAACTAAGAAAGATGAAATGAATAAAGATGGGCAGTTGAATGTTTATTGGTGAACCAAATAGAGAATAAACAGAAATAACATGTGTCCTAACAACAAGGTACCTATAACCTATGTAATGTAATATAAACATTCCTAAGAGCTTATTTATGGTTTCAGATTTGACAATTTGAAGTTTACATATGCAATTATTTGTCGAAATTTTCTCCAGAAGCAAACGGTTGAATGAAGAAATATATAAACTAGCTTAATCCTCAGTGACAGTTAAATTTTTTTGGCTAGCTGATGAGGTGGTAGGCTTATCTTGCCACCGTTTATCCTTATAAAAAGTGCTTATAAATTCTTTTTGTCCATTTTCTTTCTTTTTACCTTTTGAAGGAGGCAAATTAAGCCATCTCTTGTTCCAAGATTTTTGTGAAAAATATGTCCGTTTGTGCTATAATTTATGGAAATAAATCTGCTGTTATTCCCAAGGAATAACGGGAACCTGTTAGTCTGATCCCAACACGTTGATCTTCTTTGAGATTTGTGCATGAAAAACTTGCTTCGTAGAGATTCGCATTTAGAAAAGTTTGAACAATTAGATCCTGTTTGGTAGCTCCACTGTTATCACGGGAAAAGAAAAATTCAGTTCAATTGAATTTTTGTTTTTCCACATGAACAGTAATTTTTATTTCAATTTCTGCGTCCATACCCATTTTCAATTGCCCGCCAAACAGACCTTTAAGATCAGAAATAACAGCAGATTTATTTCCATAATTTATACTAAAATATAATTAAAATGTTTATTATTTAAATGTAATGAAACAAAAAATCGGATGTCCCCTTACCCTTAATGAATGAGGGGTTTTTTGCTCAACGAAAAATGAAAAATGAAATTATCCATCGTCGCCTGATCGGAAAGGGAATATATACTTTTAACTTTGAAGAGAGAACAATTGATTCCACAGGATTTGAGAGATGCTAAGACGCTAACTTTTAAATGAATTCGCATCCTCTGAGATATCTCAAACTTTGCATGACTTTTTGGAATATCTCAATCGTTCAAATAAGTTCTACGCGAATCTCAAAGCTCAAATAATACTGGACCCCTACATTCACCCGAATAGGCACCGGACACGTTGGTCACGCAAAAATTGAGATATCTCAGGGGATACCCAACCCTTTTAAATGACATAACGAAAAATTGAACATATTTTCGCAAAAACAAAAAATCTGGACGCACCAGATTGAGTTTGATCCTTGTAGAATTAATCTGGGCCGCCCGTTTATCTAAATTGAACCTCAGGGTTACAGGGTACCTGAGAGGATACGGACTCGTGTGTAGGTAGTAGGTACAGTTTTTCTTAGTCTCTCTTCTTTATTTTATTTAGGCATTATTTTTATGTAAAAAAGATTAATAGTGAGGGAGGGGGTTGCCTTAAATTCTCATATTTAAATTGAAGTTTCCTAGAAAGATTTTTTTTTCTTTTTTCTTAATTGAACTCTGTTCTTGTTGAATTTTGTTCCAATGAAGGGGTAAAGGAGGTGGAAGCTTCTAAAGTGTGTTTCCATTTTCCAATTTCTTCGTAGAAGGACAGGCCTTGGACAAAAATAGAATTCAGATCTCCATTAAAAATAAAGCGTTGAATAATTAAAAACAAAATCTAAATTGAACCAAATGAATGCATTAAAATGGTAACATCCTTCAGATCTAGCAACAGATCAAGTGAGGTGCGTTATAAAACTAGCTATTATCCTCACTTGATCCAAATCCCTTGTTTATTTATATTTACATAAATCTTAAATAAATTCGGAAAGACAAAAAGCAAAGCAAAGTCGACAAATTTCTTCAAACCACCACAACACCTAACACTCAAACAACCACAACCTAATTACGAACAGATCCGTTGGGCTTCACGTCAGAGGCAAGGCGAGAGGCTATGGCCGAGTGATACATGGCGTCATGATAGGTCTCCGTTTCTAACATCTTTTTGCGAAGCACTTTTGCCTTCTCTTCAGTGAACGCTCCAAATCTCGGCTTCTCCACTAGCAGATCCGACGCCGGATCAACCTGAGACACGACGGAGGCGTCGATGTAGTCGGGCTGCGCTGACATTCCGAAGAGCGGCGCCCACCAGTTTGGGGATCTGGCGCTTGTAGCTCGATTGTCGGATCTTCCATTAGAGGTAGCTTGAGTGCGGACTGAGAGAGGTGCGCGGAAGGAGAGGAGGGTAGAGGAGGCCATTAGAGAGTTTGTAGATTAATTTAATTTTGGGTTTGTAGTTTAGAGGATGGAGAAAGGAGGAATGGATCAATGGGGAAAGGTGAGGAAGCAGGTTTATAATAAATAAATAAAGATGACAAGGTTTTCGATGGCACTTGTCATTAAATAATTTGGAAAAGAAGTGAAATTTCTTATTAGACCAGGACCAGGACCAGGACCAGGACCAGGTATAATAATCTCAACATAGAGAGTAATGGGTTCCGACATATTGGGCCCACCTATTCTGGTTTATCTTGTAGAACAGTTCTACCTGGGCTAAAGGAGTATTGGGTAAAGAGTGGATAAGGTTCGGAGCGTACCTTGTTGCGTGGCGATGACCTAGCAGTCTAGTCTAGGCTCGTTACTGACTACTGAGACTCTGACACTGAACCCATTTTCTTGCTTTTACTGTTTTACGCTTTTTTTACTCAATTTTACCGTTTCGTATTACTTTTACGTGTTTGTAACCGTTACAAAGTATATTAATTTGTATATACTTATTTCATGTACATTTCAAGTTATTTCTTCGTCTCACTCTATCTTTTAATTAATTATTTCATTTTTATAACCACGAGCACTAAGTTGAATTCCAACTAAAGGTAACCAATTCAGCATTGAATATTGAATCAGAGGTAGATTAAGAATTTTTCAGGTAAAAAAATAACAAATTGGATTTAAATAGTTAATTAGATTCAAATTTATTAGCTAATTGAATATTAGATCTAAGTAATACCCCAATTTATATTTTTTAATACTCTTGACTTCTAAGTTTTAATACTTTAACTTCTGATACTAAATACCAATCAGAATTCAATAAATATATCTTAATTTTATTCCTAAATTGAGCTCTAATTACAAATTAAAATTTCAAAACGCGGCAAATAAAATTCCATCAGGAGAAAACGTTGGTTTGTAAACCCCCCCCCCCCTACTGGATCAAGTGTGTATCCTCTGAGATATCTCATATTTTGCATAACCGATGTGTCCAGTGCAGTGGTGCATATTCGTGGATAGCGCAGGGAGCCAATATTATTTGAGCGTTGAGATTCATACATAATGTATTTGAATGGTTGAGATTTTCTAACAGAGAAAAAAGTTATAATGACTAATGCTCGAAATTAAAAAATGGTCCTGAAAACTTTCCACTTAAATTAAAATATATATAAACACCCATTTTTTTTTTACTTTTGATTTGTGTAATTTACTTGACATGTTATTCCTTGATAGGTAAGAAGGAAAGTTGTTTGTAAATAAAAATAGTTTGAAGGCGACTTATTATTGTCTCTTTGGTTTTTCAGTATGGTCCAAACCGTCATTTTTATACATGCCCATCAAACCTTACATTTCACAAACTCTGTCCATCAAACTCAAATTTTATTAAAAATGCCCAAACCGGTGACTTAATAGCCGGTTCCTTATTTTTATTAGAAATCGGCGGCTATACCGCCGGTTTCTAATAGAAATTAGTTTTTTTTTTTTTTTTGAAAATCTGGACAGTTGTTATATAATTTTTGAGTAATTTGTAAGTATCAAATTCGATCTGAATATTTAAAATATAATTTTGATATTATAGGTTACGAATCGTTTGAAATTCTCATTTTTAAGACGACGGATTAACAAAATTAGTTGATTGATTTATTTCAACTAAATTTATTATGACTTTAATGAGAAAAACGAGATGTAAATAACAAACATAACAGATCCAAATGACAAACGATAGAGCTAATAAACAGATTGAAACATAACAAATGACAAACAGATCCAAACATAAATAATCGCAATAAAATTATTACATCACAATCGCAAAAGGTACTGTATAAATTGTTGGTAATAAAATGTACATCACAATCGCAAAATAATTATTACAGACATTGAAATAATACTACTTCTCAGAAATAGTACGGAATGTACAAGGAATAAAATCATCGTCTAAGTCTGGTTCAGTCGCAGCAGACGAAGAGACAGTCTTACCAGCATCAGCATTTTTCGTTCTTTTGACATCACCGCGGTACGAGTCGCACCAGGCGAAGAGATAGTCTTACTAGTATTTTTCTTTGAATTAATCGGGTTTGGTTTTTTGTAAAGGCTTTCCTCAAAATCATCATCGTCATTGACTAGGATTTCTTTTTTCCAAGGCTGAGATTTCTTTTTTCCACCACCAGACGATTGATTTGGTGTGTTTTTGCTCATCGTTCTAGTCTAAAAAAAACTAATATCATAAGCCAAAGATAATATAAATGAAGTCATACAAAGTATATAAGTATATAAGTAAATATCAAATAAATAAAATGAAGTTCACACAAATTACAAGTTCATATAATAAGTTCTCAAAACATACAAAACAATATTTCACAATTACTATTATGTTCAACTATTTTTCTTGAAACGAAATCCCTTGAACAATTTAGACCCAAATGATGGCTTATTTGATGCCTTTGGTTGCGTATCAGATGGCGCTGCCTGGCTACTAGATGCCCTTGGCTGCCTAAAAGGCGAGCTCCTTGTTTGTTATACAGGAGCACTACTTGGCTCTACCTACGCTCCAGATGGTGCTGCTTGGCTAACAGATGCCCTTTCTATCCTGAGAGATGATCGCCTTGGTTGTTCTACATGCGCACCAAATGGATCTGATGCAGTCATAGACGACCCTAGCTGACTAAAAGATGCTCTTGGCAGCCTGAGAGATGACCTTCTTGGTTGGGTAACGGACGGCTCTGCATGGCTACCACTGGCCTATCCTGGCACTGAGAAGACCTCTGCTATTGCCTCGGCATACATAATGGATGCATCCAAGGAACTTGTGGCTGTGCTACGCCTTGACATAGATGACCCCCCTGAACCTGTAAGAATTCGCTCATTTTCTTCCGCAGCTGCTGCATTTATTGCCTCTGCATTTCATATGTGTCAGTTAAATCATGAAATTGTAATGATATATAAGATTTTGTAAGTGCTACGTACCTCTCCTACGTCGGTCGGTAGTTGAACGGCGAGCAGTATGCTCCTTTGGGCGACCACTCAACTCATCCATATTCATTTTGAGTCGGGTGTGTTTTCTTCTGCCCTTTCTAATCCATTTCTTGTTAGGTATTATTCTAGGTCCATCGTAAAATGGCCATTCATCTGCATTTCCATAAGGGTGAAACATACCATTCCAAGTACTGAGAAGATAGTTGACACTATACCAATCAGCAATAAACTGGTTCTCGTCCCAATTTCGTTTTCGACAAACTGCTAACACATGAACACACGGAATAGATGTTAATTGGATACCTCTGCATGTGCACTCCATATTTCTACCGGGCCATTGAATGGGTTGATACGAACTGATCCTTCTCCACCCCCTGAAGTACCCCCCGAAGCACCATCTTCACGTAAACCCTCAAAGTGGTCTGAATCCCATTCTCCTTCATATTCATCCGCTGTTTCCAGTGTATATTCTAGAATTTCATTCATGTTTTCAAAATCTGACCCGGCATGCTCATCTGCTGGTACTGGTAACGGTCTGGGGTGAGGTGGTGATTTTCTTAGTGGTGATTGAGGTAGTGGCAATAGAATTGTGTTATGGATTGGTGGTTCGGGGGTTGGCTCGAAATATGGACCAACGGGGTTGTATGGGTCCCTGTCTGGTGATGGGTATGATTTGAAACTTGGACCACCTGCGGTGTATGGGTCCATAACTAGGGCTGGGTGTGGTTGTAAACTTGGACCAACGGTAGTGTATTGTTCTATGACTCGTTCTTGTCCATAGTTTGGCGTCACCGAATTTTGTCCAGAACTACTCCCACCTTCGTCTTTTTTAATTCTTTTCACGTACAGTTCCATAAAAGAAAACCCCTGTTCCTTAAACTTGTTGCACAATTGACTCCAAAATAGATCACAATCTATCGGAACTTGGATATACATTTGTCCGTTCATGGCTCGGGTTGCCAGCTTTAAGTCACATCGATTCGGGTTAAAACCCACACAATCATAAATTTGAGACTTCAAGTCCGAAAGTGAGGTACCCTCTTGAACCATAAAAGAATGCGATTGCTGTTTGGAGTAATAACCTCCTTCTGGACCTTGTAGAAATTTCCCATTATAATGTAATGTAACAAACATCGTCATTACCGACAAACTACATTGTGGTAAATGACAAAACATCTATCAAGTAATCCATTTTTCAGACCACTGTACAAAATACTATAGAGCAATGTACAAAAATACTGTAGAACATTGTATAAAAATACTGCAGATCACTGTAGCAAAATACTGTACAAACTGTAGCAAAATAATGTCGAAAAATACTGTAGTATTGTTTAAAAATACTGTAGACAACTATAGCCTCGCTTCGTCACGTCGTCTCTCCTCGTTTTCTCTTCCTTTCTCTTCTCTTCTCTTCTCTCTTTCTCTTCTCTTCCTCTTTTCTCTTTTCTCTCCTCTCTTTCTCGAGATATAATGTATGCCTGAATAAAATCCTAAAACCGGCGGCTTAATAGCCGGTTCTTAATTTTTATTAGAAACCGGCGGTATAACGCTGGTTTGGACATTAATACCGCCGGTTTGGACATTTTTAATAAAATTTAAGTTTGATGGGACAGAATTGGCGAAATGTAAGGTTTGATGGGCATGAATAAAAATAACGGCGGTCCAAAGTCCAAAGCGCTTTTTTCCTTTTCGTGGAAACGGTGGGTGGGCACGAATTCATATCCTCTGCATTAACGCAAATGACAAATGAGAATCTTTTGAGTTAATGCATCTCGACCATCCGATATGCTTTAAGATTAGCGATTAGCGACGCGGACGGAAACGGAATAGCCTGCTTTTATTTTGGCTGCATGCATATGAATATGAGTAATTGAGTATATGACTGATGACTCACAAGTCACAACGCAATGTTCCTACTCGGCTACTCCTACCCCGTTCAAATTATGGCACGAGTTCAAAACTTCAAATTGGGTTGCTTCTGGTTTCTACAATTATGCACCGGGTTCTGGACAGGATAAAATGCTCACCGAAAATTGGGGAACCCATTTTTACAGATCAGAGTTCGAATTTTTGATGGACAAAAATACCCTCTCATCACCGTTCGAAATTTACGAGTAAATCTTCGCCTTTGATGTGGGGTTTTTGGTCTATCAAAATTGTACCACTATACTTAAAATGGGTTTCCGAAAATTGCTTTACTCAACCACCCGCTATTTGTTTGGTAACATAAATATGTGCTTACGATATTTTTTTCATTGGCTTGAATTTGTAGAGACCGTCGAGGCGTCGATATACGAATAGTCGAATATGCTTTTATTTTTTAACCATAATTATAATTTTATAACAAACAAAATAATAGTCTTTCCGGAAAGCAACCCTAATTACAGTATTACAATTTTCGAATGATGTTTTATTTCACCTTATTACACCACTTTTTTTTTATATTTATATTTTTAAATTTTAAAAATTCATTTTTTTACTAAATCAAGATATAAAAAATTAACATTAAAATTAAATCTATCATAATTTATTAGATTTCTCATTTTATGAACTCTTCAAATTATACAAAATAAATTAAAATATCATAAATTTTTACACCGGCACAATATTAAAAAAAATAAGCAAAAATAATAATCAGTTCATATTCGGCATTTGAATTTCTAATATGGGAAAAAGATAATTGCAACAAAAATTATAATTTTTTGTAACATAAAAAATGTATGGCATCAGAGTTAATTGTTCCTCATCTAACCATAACTTGCTATTAAACAATTTAAAAGGCTAGATAATCCACACTACAAAGCTTTAATAGTAGACTGGTAAATTACCCACTCTTGATATGTAATCAAATCTATTAGTCATAGAAAGCTTTTATATACAGTGGCGAGGCTAGGATTTGAGCTAGAGGTAGGCAAAAATCAAATTCGAGTTCGAATAAATTAATGGGTTCGGATTTGAGTTCAAGACACAATTAAAAAAAATAACAAGAAATATATTAAAGGTTTCAATCAATTTTCTAAGTACCGAATTTTCTATCGAATTTACCAAAATTTACTCAAATTTTCTAAGTTTCAATCAATTTACCGAAGGCGCAGAACGAGGGCGCGAGGCTACAGAGGCGGGGCAGTACAGTGGCGGGCTGGGCGGCTGGCTCGGTGAGTGTTTGATACTCAGTGATAGAATCGCATGATGCTAGATGCAAATAATTACATGATTAAAAATTAACATGCCTCTTTAAACTGGAAATATGCGATTTTCATGCGAAACTGTATATATGAGATTATATGAAGATTTTTATGCGGAATCGAACTGCATAAACATATATGGCCGCATATGCGGCCGCATGAACCGTATTTTACAACATTGCTGAGTGGTGACTAGTGTCTCCTTGCTGGCCTTTGGTGGCGGAATCGCGTCTGGTGGCGAGTGGCTCTGCCTCTGGCGTCGTGCGTAGTTCCCTCACCCGCGTACGGCTACAGTCACGAACTCACGATTCTATAGTTCAAAGTTTCATTTTTTTTATTCTCATGTGCTTCAATTTGAGTTCTGGGGTAGGCAAGTCCATATTCTAGGGGTAGGCAAAACTAAAAAAATGCTCGGTTCTAATAATTTTTTTTTCCAGGAGTAGGCCGATGCCTACCTCTAAAACCATGTAGCCTCGCCTATGTTTATATATATAGCTGTATTTATCTTTTCAATTACTTCAAGTATAGATAGGGGTGTAAATAGAGCTGATAATGCTAATACTGTATCCGCATCCGTTTTTCAACGGGCAGTTACGAATACGGATATGGATAGTAAATGTATATCAAAATTTAAAACCATATATGTCTAAAACAAATACAGATATGGATACGGAATGGATAATCCACGAATATGGATTTGAATATGAATATGGAGCTGATAATTGTTGGATATTGAGTAATTCTACTAAATTTCATAATTTTAAATTACCTAATTTGATTACCTAAATTGACAAAAATTTAATGAACTTTTTAAGTATGCATAGTGACAATTATGCATGACTAATTGCTTATTGGTTCAGAGAACCAATCCATTATCCTAATAGATTATATGATTTTTCTACCAAAATTCTTGAAGTTAAACGAATATGTATGTTTTTTGGGAACTTCGCAAGGGTGAAATGAATTGAAAGCTATTGAAAGATTAAATTTCGGATCTGGATATATATAGATATCTGCTCCGTTTATATCCTTACAAAATTATCTGTATCCGTATCTGGATTTATTTTTCATATACTAAAAATATCCATATCCCTATCCGCAAGTATCAATATCCGTTTAATCTGGATACGGTTAATAAGCGAATTCGGAGTGGATTATCTACGGATAAATCCGAATCCATTTACACCCCTAAGTTTAGATGGTGAATTTGTTTTTTTAGGGGGAATTTCATGTACACCCCTCAAAAACTTCCAAAATTTTGAAATTACGTATCCCTCCCCATAAAAAAACTTTCAAAAACTCAGAAATTTACCCATTTATTGTTTTTTATATTAAAACTTATTTTAAATTTATAAAATATCCATTTTTAATTATCCTTTATTAAAAGTATAAAAATAATTGTAGCTTGTTTAAGAAAATACTTAAATTTGAAGTTTTGAGGATTATAAATGAAATTCCCCCTTTTTTTTTTATGGCCGTTGGAAATACATGTCTAGTTGTTTTGTAATCTACTAGATTGTGTAAACTTTTTCTCATCCTATTTGTATGATAATACTAACTACTAAGGACTAAGGTCCCATTTAACAAGGTTGCTTACCAGAAAAGACCGATAGCGAAATATACGCAAGAAAACAAAGAGAAGAAAAATACAGGACAGGGACAGTAGCAGTCCATATGAATTTAATTTTTAATGTTTCCTTAAGTGCCGTACCACGCTTAGCAAACGAAATAATTAAAAAAAAAAAAAAGTTAGGCTTAATTATTTGATGGGCCTTCCTTCCTTACCCATAAACTACTCAGTGGGAAGTGATGTCAAAGTCTCAAAGAGCAAACGTAATTTTAAAATTAATTAATAGGCCCACAAAGAAGAGGAATGAAACCAAACTACAAAAGGGGAGCAAGGGGAGCAATCACATTGATGCTGTAAACAAATTAAGCAACCAAAAGATGTTTGAATCCCAAGGTATCAATCACCGGTTTTAGTTAAGAGGTTTGCGAAAACTATGTAGAGAGAATCTTTTGGAGATTCCTTTGGTCCTAAACAAACAAAAAAGATTAAGAGGTTTGCGTTTGCAAAAATAAATAAATACATCAACCAATTCAGAAAAAAAAAAATTTCAATCATTCAAATTAATCAACACAAAGCTAAAGACGTCGGTTCTGGAATTGGGATCACTGATCACCCAAGTTTCGCACACTGAAAATTATTGGAAAGAAAAACAAAATGACCATATTCCATCAAAGGACAAAAAAGATGGTTTGGAATTTAGGGTCGTTGAATTAAGGACTAAATAATAATATAAAGATGGTTAGGATTTTAGGGTCTTGGAAGGATTATTGAAGTTGTAACTAAAAGTGGAAATGGAAAAAAATAGTAGATGACGTGTTTGAACTTTGAACTATTAGAGAGTCTAGCGAATAATTAAAAAAAAAAAAAAAAAAACTTTTTGAACCCAATAAAATTTCTTTTGTGTGATACAACTTAAAAAAATAAAGCGAAAAAACTTCTTCAACTTTTTTAATTAAATAGAAAACTAATATTTGATGTACTAACTTAATATTATCCGTGTAAGAGATCACATATTAGAAATATGATTAAATGATTTTTTTTTTGAAATCTTTGCAGAAGTTGCGAAATCGTGAGGGAGAATCGAACTATCGATCTTTGGATAACCAACAATTCTAAGACTTTTCTCCTAGCCAAGTGTGATACCTTCCTTTCTCAATATGATTAAATGATCATTGTGGATATTTGAAGTTAGAAAAGTTAACTTTATCTTTATCTCAAAAAATAACTTTCATAAATAACTAATACATCATTTCACGTGTTGTAAATAATTTCGTATCAATAAAATTGTTAGTAGACATTCAAAGTTACTAATTTAAAAAGAAAAAGAAAAAGAAAAAGAAAAAAAGAACAATGACCATTGTAATAAGGATAGAATCCAAATAAATGGTCATTACGAATTGAGTCCCAATAATAAGTATGTCATGGAAACTTTTTCCCGTCAACTCTAATCTGTTTCACTCTTTGAGTGTCCAACTAGTTGGTGAAGAAGCATACCCCGAGACCCGAGTCCATACCAACTAACTAACTGTCCAATTGGAAGAGCTAGGAGAAATCTACGAGTAAATGTTGCTATAGTAAAGGTGTCGTTTGGAGGTCGTGAACCCAAGACTAGAATCTTTAGCAGATCTCATTTTATTGTCAAATATTTGTTAGTATGTTGAGAGATAAAGCCAAGATATCATTTTGGTTGCATCCAAGATAGACACGGAGCAAACAAGCAACACTGGAGGCACCTTTGTACAAACTGAAGCCTAATTACATATAACCAAAGTGCTACATTGAGATTGCTAATACTATCCTTCATTACTTCTATATTCTAAATTCCACACACAAACAAAAGAAAAGCCCATCCATACTACCTTCAGTTTTTCCATTTCCCCCTTCTTTCCCCAGAAAAATGGAATTCAAGAATGCCATCAGCAAAACCAGCACTTGGTTTATGCTGTGACAAACTTTTCTCCTTGCATATACACAGTTTGACCCAAAATCCTTTTATTCTTTCTTATATATTTAGATGGATTGCAAAGGCAGGTTTCTGTATTCATGACTCGGGTAGCTCTTTTGAAAGGCAACTACACGGACACTATATCTTCTTGGTTGTTTTCCTCTGGATAGACCTGCAAACCAATTGTATATGTTTATATGTTTAGATTTTGTGACAAAATATTCGTATATATGTTGGTCTTCTCTGTATTTGTTTTATTGTCAACAGAAAATATTTTCTTAAGAAACTTGCAAATGTTTATATGTTTGCTTCTTTTTTTGGGGCATACCTGAAGTTGGAGGCGATCACCATGGAAGCTGACATTTCGAACTTTGAGTTCTCCTCGGCTAGTTGTGAGCTCATCTAGTATCTCTGAATCACATTTATCCTCATCTCTGCTATCCTCAGTTCCTATATCTGAACCCCTTTCCTGTGCACAACAAAGAAAGGTAACATCCACATTGACTATCAGACTTGAAAAAAGAAAAATAAAAATGATTCTGACAGTGGAAGCTTGCATCATATACCTTCCCCGTATACCCCTTTTTGCTCTATATAAAACATGTTTAGTCTCCCCAACACAATTCCGTTCATTATAGTATTATATATTACTGGTTACCGCTTGGAAGTACTTTCACTCTTGCACTCTTTTTTCTTCCCCCCCTCTCTCGTTTAAGGTCAATTACATATGAGAAAGAGAGAATACTTTCAATTACCACCAATCTCATTGAACCTTTCAGTATGATGGGAAATCTTATAATATTGTAAAGATAGATACGTTACCACAATAGATGATCTCAAAAGATTGTACTTCTGCTGTTCTCGAGGCATTCCCGGGATCTCTTCATACCCTGCCGCATCCAATTCATAGAGGTAGCATGGGTCGAATAATTTGGGCAACATATGCTGTCTTAGCACAACCAAAATGAAGAAAGGGAGTGGGAACAAAATGCCAGCTATTGGTATCCAAGTCACGCCAAAACATAGCATGAGATAGACTAGTTGAAAGATTGTAAATGCTGCTATAACTTTGAAGGGCACTGATTCGACATATGATGCATGATCTCCTTCTAGAATCCTATCCAATTTGTTCAAAATATTTAATGAGAAATAATAAGGAGGGAAGTTAATAAGACCTCGAAAAGAACACTACCGTGTTCACTTCCAGGATTGATAGTACTAAAAATGTGACCTTAAATATTAAGCTCTATTGGGTCATTCAGTGCTTAATCCCAGAATTGAAGCAAACCATTTTTCTTCAAACTCAAGTTCTTGTCCTCAAATAATTAAAATACTAATAAATAATATAATAGTCAAGTAAAATATAGGAACAAAAGGTTAAAGGATTACTTGTAGCGGCGGCGAGGGGTAATAAAGAGAAGCAAGATTCTTTCCCAGAACTGGTTTCCAGGCAAACTATCAATTGCCATGTAGGCAAAGTAGCCCCACAAGACAGATGTCGGGATCTTCCTAATAATAGGCATGACACCAAGACAACAACCGACAAGAAGAGACTGCAGCAAGTTGCTTACTCTTTGCTCATTTACACGTACTGGCAGATTCTCCTCTATGTGCTTATCTGGATCGAATGCCAGTTCCTTTGTTTCGTCTCCTTGGTTGTTGCCTCTCATGACAGCATCTCTTAGGGGTTTTAATTCCCTGGAGGGTGATTCAAACTGAACAATGTAGGGATAATGATTTCAGATGCTAATTTATAAGAATACAAGATATGTAACTCCCCTCAGATTTTCACTCAAAAAAAGATATGTAACTCCCTCTTTCTGTTAATTTATCCTGAATAAGGAGAAGATTATGCCTAATTTTAAGCAAATTTCTACCGGGTATTTTGCCGGTTTTATTGTACACGCAACTGGTTGTGGTTTATTAATTTACTTACTTATTTGTTGTGTAAGATTACACCATATTTTTACATCATGGGGAAAAAAGTAATATGTTTGAGAAAGCTGTACCTCAATTTATGAGAGTTCTACAGGAGAGAGAAGCAACTTACAGTTTGTCCCTTCTCCATCTCAATGAAAACTTGTTGCATCTTGCCATAAACTTCCTCTCTGCTTGCACACTTCTTAATGGAATCTTTTGCACTTTGTACCATCTTCTTGCGCAGCAACTGAGCAAACATAATTGAAATCCAAACAAAAAAATGTTTAATTTCATTGCAGAGTTGAACAGAGAGGAAAGAAGTTGGGTTTTGTCATTTTCTATATGTTAACTGACAGCTAGTTACAATCAAAGGTTCAGCCAATGCCAAACTTGCTCATGCGTCAATTCAGTATTAATCATAAAAACATATATTATCCAAGTTATAATCACATTTAGTACAAAATAATAAAGTTTCTGCTAGTTGAAGCTGAACAGGTTTATTAGTAAGTTTCAGGACTGAACCAGTCTGGTGACATTTGAATAAAAACAAAAAGTTGTTGCAAGCAGCTTTGCTAATGCATCAGATAGCTAAAGTGAGCCTGGAAAAAGCCTCAAAATGCTGCTGAAATCCAAATTGAAATGTCTACAAATGGAATTCCTGAATCACATGCTAGATCATCGTTAAAAACAGTGGCTTATAAAAAAAAATAGGGTTGGCTGTAAGAGTGTATTCAAACCCTTTAATTCCAAAAGATTTAAAAAAAATGGAGTTGCCAATCCAAGTTTGTAAGATTAACCAAATAATATTACTTCAATTTAGTTAATTTCAGTATAGATATCAGAGATAAAATTCCGAATTAGTAATCTTACCTGTCTATTGAGCACCGCAAGACTCTTTGTATGCATAGGAGACTGTGGTAATACACCATTTGAAGGTGGTATGCCGAGAAATCCACATATCAATACCTACACAATCCATTAGTTGCATTAGAGAAAGAAAAATGAAAGTATCACATTATCATGTAAGAAAACAAAGAAAACAGAATGGTACCATGAACCCAAGGATCAAGATGTCATAGTGGTAAGCTGAGGGGTTTTTGAGATTAAATTCCTTTTGCTGTGCCATCTGGGAAGCCACACCGTGGTCAAAGAAATACAGCCCTGCAACCATCAGTGCTGGTATTATAGCCGCAAATATGTATATTGGAGGGACTGACAGGAGATCCTGCATTTAATATTATATTCATGACAGTTTACATTAGAATAGTAAAAATAGTTAATGTAAAAATCAGGTTGCTTCTTGAGCCGCCACTCTCCACCCCCACCCGTCAAAACAAGAGTAACAAATGTATTTCTTCAATCATGATTTGCTTTTTTTGCACTAAAGTGCTGCTTATATGTTGTTCTGTAATTAAAATTTATAAAAATGAATGGTTTGTTTTTTCTTATATTTGTTTTTTTTTTTAATAAGCCCAATTCTTGCCCGAAGGTATGTCTCAGTCAGCTATGGTACTTGTCAGAAAAAGAAACAAAAACTGTGACAAAGTCACTACCTTAGCTACAGTCCAATGTTGCAACGAACTTGCTTCCCACGGTAGAGGGCTAAATATCCGTCTTGGTACACTGGCTGGTACGTTTTTTGGTACAGAATATGAGAGCGCAGTCCATACAAGCACCATCAGTGGTACACCATAATCAGCCACAAAGCTTCTTGACCAACCTACAGTAATACAAGTATGCATTCAATTGAGATAACAAACAAATTATTGCATCTAAAACAGAAATTTACTGTATCTACAAACAGAATAAAGGTTAGTACTATATCCATTACATTCTTTATATGTGCAAGAAATCATAGCTAACATAAACTATGAGAAAAGGAAAGAGTACTTGTATTTACCTGTTGCATATCGCCAGGCTCGGGCTCGCCTACTCTTTAAGGATGTGTATAATAGCCCAATTGCAAGAATGATTCCAAATAGTCCGTTTGTGTAAAGCCAATGAAATTGGTACATGGGACTGTTTTCATCTTTCCCTTTAGGCATCTTAAATTCACTGACAATTCCCTAAAACAATACAGGAATTTTAATTCGTGTAAGATATTAATTACAATTGAAAGTGATATTAATCAGTGGTATAGAGTATATTATTCAATATATGTCAAAAACTAAACTGTACCTTAATTGCTTGTTGAAAAAACAAAACAGTGATTAGCATCCCAAAGAGTTCGCCGGCAATTCTTGTAAATCTACTAATGATGGAAGAAGCATTGGAAATTGAAAGAAGAAACAGCATCAAAGCTGTCCATATACAAACCCTGTGAACAAATTAAGAGAAATTGAGAATTTTTATTACTGAATATGTAAATAAAATAAAAGAAATTATTTGATGTTTTTGTGCAAAACAAGAAATGAAGGCGAGCTTACTTCTTTTTTCTGCACTAAATAATGGACAGAAAGAATTAATTGGGTTATAGGTTATCATGAATCCTTTTGTCCATGTAGAAATACTAGCTTTACTTAAAAAGGGGTTAATAAGAGCTATTTGCTGGGGTTATTCCACAGTACACACACAAAATATCTATACGGCAATTTGTCAAACACCTTGCAAACCCTCTAAAAAAATTAAGCTGCACAAACATCTTGTGCACAACCATTGTTAGCAACCACTATACACGTACCTAACCAAATAGAAATGAAGGACCAACACAAGTTACACAACTGCATGTGCAGTATGCACGCAAAGCAGTAGCTATTTACCCCAAAGAATCATAGTCATTCATGAAACCACATTAAAATGAAAATTCAATATTGGAGAGCAAGAGAATGAATGCATTCAAGGAATACGCAAGAGAACATTAATTTCAAGTCGACCATGCCCACTCCCTCAGGTGGTGAGGATGAAAAAAAAATACTGTACAATTTTATAAATTTCAATATAAACAATCATTCAATCTCAGAAAGCCCAAATTCTCTCTTTCTCAAGAATAATGCCATTACTCATTACTCACCATCTCAAAGTATACAACCCAAGTACTCTCCTTTATCAAGCACACACAGGAGAACCTACTCAGGAGGAACAACTGTACCAGAGAAAGAAGCCCTCCTGAGCTTAGACTGGATTGGGCCTAGATTGATATGGGCTTGATTATTAACACCATTCTACTATATTTGTACCACAATCTGCTAAGAGTAGTAAATCACTATTAAATATTCTGGTGCCTCCAGTTACCTTTATACTTGTTCCCTCTGCCTGCTGTCTAACTTTTGAACTTACAATCTCACTTTTGAAACACAAAATTAATGAATATTTGGTTATGAACATAAAAAACAAGATAGAAAAATTACCATCCAGCCCAAGCTAAGAAAAGGTGTTGGCCTAGACGCTCCTGGTCCTTGGCAAAACTGTAGAGGTAAGAGTACATGATAATAGTCGGCTCTGCTACTCCTACTATCATCATCGGCTGCCCTCCAATTATTGAATGTATGATGCCGCATATTGCTGTTGAAGTTAACGTCTCCACTGTACTCAAAGCTCCATCTAGAATACAAAATTAATTTCAATCAAAACTTAGTTATTTTAATTAGTTCTTTTTTATTTATTTTTTAAAATATGTACTTAATAGAAAAGAAAAACAGAACAAGATCTAGTGCAGGTTGATACCAGTTTCTTTACTTAGTTGCTCTCCAAAGGCAATGACAGGAAGTGCCGAGGCAAAGAAGATGTAAGTAGTTGGTGCTAATATCCTTCATTTCATAACAAAATATAGCTTTTAAGAGAACAGGGTGAAAAAATATATTTACTTTGGATAAGAAATTAATTAACGTTTGGAAAATAAAATGGTAAATTGAATTACCTGAAGCCTGAAGGGCAGCCTCCCCACCAGTCTTGCCTATAGCAGCTCAATCTTCCTTTGAAATCTTTTGCAATACCACTGCCGAGTTTCAGTTTTCTAAGATCCATCCCTAAAAAAAATGTAATGAAATTCTTTATCATAATTGAGAAAAAAAAAAACTTAGCAAGAAATAAGTCAAATAACTAGGTAGTTGAAAGTAAAATGCGGACTTAATTTTGTTCTAAATTGTCTTTAATGGGGCACTCTGGCGTATGAGCAAAGTTTATCAAGCTTTATATAGATTTTATTACTATGATCTATCAAGTATGTAGTGATGGAGCATGTCACAAAATTAAGTTGAGATACAATATAATGGAAGCAAATTAAAGATTCTACAGTTCAATATTCAGTACAAAATCAGAGAGAGCATCCAGCGAGTTACCAGCTAGCAAACGTAAGATCTTAAAACAGAAATTAAATCTTAAACATTAAATGCTTCAAGCAGATATGTAAATGAACATTAAATCTTGAGCTGGCAACAAACTAAGAATTAAAACTTAAGGTTCGTGACTGGACAGCTTATCAAAATTCAAATCGCACGTACAATGCATGCTCGCATTCCAAAATTAAGGCTGAACTGGCGATAATAAATGAAATAAAGAAAAAGCGGAATTGAATCCAAATGCACACCATTAGCGTTCTCAAGAGAGAAAATGAGGATTTGAAGAAATATATATATATATATATATATATATATATTTCGTTTCGTCGCCATTGACAACATCTTAATTAAATATAATTGTAAGTTGCAAGAAAATGGAAGGTGAGATTACGTACCTTTAAGAGTGCTACGATCGAGAAACCCTTAAAAGGAGGAAAGAAGAATAGATTTTATAGGCGGCGGTGCACCATAACAAAATTAAGATCGAAACGACCGATCGAGGAAAAAAACAAGAAATTAAGAGAGAAAAGAGAGAGAGAGAGAGAGAGAGGGAAGAGGGAGGCTTGCAATTGGCCTCCGTTGCGCGCGCCTTGAAAATAAATAGCAACCACAACACCACACCACTTTAAGTCCTTAACCCATTCGCTGATATTTCAGTAGGGACCACAACCACAACCCGGTTCGGCACGAATCTGAAAGCATGCATTCCGTTAATGCACCGAATCCTGGCCCATGTCTGTCTGATTCTGATACATACGGATACGATACGCCGCAACGGCATTCAATATAAAAGTAAAACAAACAACATCAACAGTCATCGGCTCATCGCATATTCGGATCCATAATTAATATAATATTCAGTGACGGATCTCGTGTAGGAAAATGTGTACACTTCATTTAATTCATTGGGTTGATAATGGCAGACATACATACATACTAGATAAGATATCAACTGCTACACAAAGTAAAACATGCATGAGAATTGACTATATAATATATATATAGAAAGATTGGGCGAGATAATTAATATTGAAATACTGAACTGGGAAGTGATAGTTTAGGAATTATTAGAAAAGAGAAAAGATCCATGTTGGATTTCAAACATCGATCTTTTCCAAATCTTCCTCAACAAGCAATATCTAGATTACACCAAAATTAATAAGATATATGCCACCATATCTACCACCAACAGATTTAAAAATATTTAATTTATCGGCTTAATTTCCTTTATGAAATTAAAAATATATATTCTAGTGTTTTCAAATTTATATTTTACTTCTTTACTATTTATTTCTCAAATAATAAGAGGCTGCCTGTATGTACTGGACAGTCAAAACCATCTTTTGTAAAAAGAAACAATATAAAGTTGAAATGTTTCATTCATTACTAAATGTGGAATTTCTAACAATTTCCACAACACATTTTAAAGCAGCCACAATTGACTGGGACAAGCAATACACAAATTTAAAGAAAGAGATCAAACCAGTTAATTAATAATTAATGGTTGTCCCAGCTCCAACATTACATACAGTTATTCTTTTTTTTTTTTAATAAAGATTAATTGAGAGTCATATTATTTAACTTGCAAAATATTACAAATGAATAATTTTTCGTTTGAATTTTAGACTTGCAAACTTTTATTATCAGCTTTATTCTCGGATATATATAGTAATTATTTAGTTTTTTAAAGTAAAACTTTAATTAAAATTATTAATTTGGAAAATTATATTAGTAATGCAGAGTAATTTTTGTTTTGTACTTGGTGGTGAATAGTTCAGAAAAGGGAAACTGATGTTTAACTTTGATGATTTAAGTTCAAGCTTCTAAATTAATAAATTGTCACATCTCATATTTTGATCATTCGGAGTGTGATTATAATATTATTATTGTATTTTTTTTTATCCGTTAACCTACGTTGCCAATAAAAAAAAACAAAAATATCAAAACAAAGTCAGTTACGTACAAAGCTTAGTAACTAGTTATTTAGCGACGCACTTCTCTATAATTGACTTAATTTAACAACCATTCAAACATGTCAAATTAATCAACACAAATACATATCAAATCATGTCTTTTTATTTAACCGGCGATAGTACTTGAGTCTCGATTATCTATAGAACAAGTCACGCATAATTCATATAGTTGGAAATTCACAAGCAATTTTCAACTTCCACAACACACAATACCATTGCATCACAAATCAAATTCCAATCTCAGTTCCACTATCCCGTTAAATATGTCATCATAATCTAATACCCAAATACTAATATTCAAATCAACCATACAAATCGAAAACACAGATGATAAAGAAGTCGGATTATCTAATAGAGATCAATCTAGAAAATTCAAATTGAATTTCAACGATTATTCAGAATCAATGCGACGTGGTTGGAATTCCAATTGGACATACAATCGAATTGAATCGAATGATAATCGATATCATAATTTTATCAAGATTATTCTGGATTTATTGGGCTGTCTCTTGTTTTGATCATGGATTCATCGGAATGAGCCAGGGACAATAGGTTTTACATTTTTCTTTTGTCACAAAATTCAGATTTAAATAGAGGTGGGCTAACAAAGGCATACAGTAAATGGAAAGCAAAAGAAAATGAAAATAAAGACTTGATTTCGGGACTCAATCAAAATGGAAAATTCTAATTTGATTCATTTTTCATTTAAAAATTAAAATTAAAGAGAGGAGCGGTGCCGGTGACATAGTAAATGGAAAGTAATATATATTTTTTTTATTAATAATGGAAGCAATTATATCTCATTTTTTTTTTATTAACAATGGAAACAAATGCGGCCACCAGCAGATCCATGATTATATTTAGAGAACTACATTTCTAATATTTCATATTATTTTTTCAAAGGTTTTCTATATTTTTCTGTAACAGGAGGTTCCTATGACTTGCTGCTTATAAATAGCATACATTTATAATTTGCTCATAACAAGAAAATAAAATTTCTTTTTACAGTCAATGAATCACAACTCTTATGTATTCTCCTTGAAGCAAATATAGATATTTACAATCTTTAGGATCATGTTACAATTGAAAATAAAACAGAGTATTAATTACCATATATATATTTTTCCAATTAATTAATGTATCTGAAATTCTGAATCTGCTGTGGGCCTTTTTATATTATTGATTGATGAATGGATCCAAATGATGAAGCAATGATGATCGGTCCGGCGGCGCCTGAGCATTCAATGCCACCGATTCCCGGAACTATTTTAGCTACATTGATATTGCTCCTTTTTGACATTATTGTTGGCACCGCATTGGCATCTAGGTATTTAAGAACATTCATATTGTGCTTTATACTCTGCGCTTTGAGTGTTATCTCCTTTTACAGTGCATTCAGGTTCCTTCACTTGGATCAACAACGCTCTGTGAAGGCTTTGAAATGGAGGTGGATTTGTGCAATTGAGCTATATTCCGTTGGTGCAGCATATCCACTTTGTTTGTACTCTCCGACCATGCCACGCTTTTATCGGATTGGCGGATGGACAATGTTCGGGTTCCACGTAGTAATAATCCTAATTGCGCACTATGACTACCTCTCGACCAAAGGTTTTGCTCATAATGCTGTTCGTCCTCTTCCTCTTCCTCTTCCTCTTCCTCCTCCTGATGCGGAGGCAGAGGCAGGACCAGGACCTGTTGTTGATCTTGCTCCTCCCCAGCCTGCCGCCTAGTCTAAATTTACCACATAAATTCTTAGTCAATATATAGGAAGTTAAGTTAATAATATTCGTTTGTTTGTTTAAAAACTATATAGATAGCGCAGTTATATTTGGGATATTTATTATTTTTTGTTCTGTTGTATGAAGTTAAAATTAAATATTCTTAATTTCATTTGGATATATATAAATGCAGAAGAAAATTGTGTGCTAATAAAATTATGGAAGATGAATAATAATGATTTGATAATCTTAACAAAAGTTGTTCTCAAATCAATTGAAAACTGAAAAAGGATTGATTGAGGCGCAGCTGGAACTGGAACGGTCCTAAAGGAACTGACACGGCATTACACTGCACAATTCAGAAAAAAAAAAAAAAAAA
The DNA here is from genome assembly GCA_024447775.1 of Carex cristatella. NCBI lineage: Eukaryota > Viridiplantae > Streptophyta > Magnoliopsida > Poales > Cyperaceae > Carex > Carex cristatella. The sequence continues at coordinate 8,537,495 of JAJHPF010000016.1, forward strand.
AGTAGGAATTCGGCCAGGCTAGCTGCCATTCCAAAATGAAGGTCTTTTGTAATTATAAAAAATAATTACAAAATATAGGGGCAATAGTAGAAAATTAATTATCATTTCACAAAATATTTTGTGAATTGTTTTCTTACCATCTTTAAAAAAAAAATTAACCATTTAGTCACATTTTCTGGAAATTATACTATGTGCAGATCTAGTAAAAGTCAAAATTTCAGAAGAAAAAAAAACACTATGTGGACTACGTTGAGATTTGAATTATTTTGTTGTTGTAATTTCCAATGTGAAATTAAATATTGTTCAACTTGAACACTTACTTTTCAGTAAAGATGATAACCATGAGCACTGTAAGGTGAACCATAAGATTATAGGAAGGAAGGAAGGTAAGGTTCTCCAACAATTAATTGTTAATAATGCCAACGAATCTAATTTTGAATTGCTGCTGTAAAAGATGATAAACACAAGCACTGTAAAAGAAGCAACAATAAGATATTTTATTCCTCTTTTCTTTTCTACGTTGACAGATCGAGATATTTTGTACCATGATATAATATATAATAAAAAGAAGCAACAAGATATTTCATGCCTCTTTTGTAGTTTATCTAAGGTTTATTTAAACTATTATTCAATAAACAACACTAACTATTAATATTATAATAATAAATAAACTAATTGTTTTTTGCAGATTATAAAAAAAATTAAAACTTAATATAAAACTATTCAACTCTTTATTGAATATATAACTTGAATACATAATTAAAAAAACCATTAAATATCTCCAAAAAAAATATAAACAACCTAAAATGGATACGGAAGGCAGATAAAATTAGGCAGTTTCAGGCAGACAAAGTCTGGTGGGAATTAGGAATTAGTAAGAAAGTACTGAATCTCTAATTATCTGTCAAGATAACTGCACCGAAACAACTAGTCCAAGTTTGTGAAATTCATCTCAAATTTATAGTTTACATGATCGATGTTAAATAGATTTATATGGAGTCAAACTAGGTTACTCTTAAGTTCACCAAGTCTTCTTTGTGAACTTAACTCTAAAATTTATCGGATTAATTTTAAATAACGAATCCAAACCGTTGAAACTCTTATACCTTACGAGTGATGCGTTTACATACAAAAATTTTAAAATTTTGAATTAATTATGTATAGAGTCAAATGGTCAAAAGTTGTTCAAAAATTGAATGCATTAAAATTAATTTATAAACCTTCAACTTTTGCCCACTTAACTTAATACCAAATTAATTCGAAAATTAAATTTTTTGCATATAGATGCATCACTCATAAAATAGAAGAGGTTCAACGGTTTCAATTCATCATTTGAAGTCAATCCGATAAATTTTGGAGTTGAGTTCACAAAGAGACTTAGTAAATTTAAGAGCAACCTTGTTCTACTCGATATATATGAATCCCCCTCCCCCTCTCTATTTTTACATGTATGTTGCTAAGTTTAAGTTTACTAATAATTTATATAGTAGTACTCTTTTAACTCTTCATTAAGTTTTTTTGAAAAATTATTCTATATGTATGTTAACGGTGGCAATTTTTTTAACATTTTTCAGACCACAACCTTTTTAATTAGCAGTACTCTTTAACTCTTAATTAAAAACTAATATATATATATATATATATATATATATAGAAACTTTCGACTTCGTACTCGTTAACTTTTAAAATGATTAATATTAAACAATAATATCTGTCATATTATTGTATTGTATATCAGTATATGGTCCCTGTAAGCACTACACGAAAGTAGAAAAAAGAAGAAGAAGAAGGTAATATTCTTCCACACAGATAGTAAACAATTGTTTTGAGTTTACCAAATCGTAAAGAAATTCGAAAAGAATAATTCTTTGTGAATATTAAATAATTGAGCGGTTAAATTTCCAACTTTACTCAAAAATTATAATTTAAAATAAAATATTATAAATAATCTTGTAATAGTAATCGACAAATCTCAAGTAGGTCACACAAAATAAAAGAATACCTCGAGTGGTTGATTATCCGCAGGTTGCAGCTCGTTTCTTCAATTTTTTTTATTAATATTAAAAAATATAAATTTTTTAAATCGACACATGTTTTGGACAAAATTCCAATATATCCAATCCGGTAAATAATTTACCGAAAACAAGCTCTATATTCAGTAAATTATTCACCAGATTTGAAATCTTATTTCCGGTGAATAATTTATTGAAAATCCTATTTTCAGTAATTTACTGAAAATGAGATTTTTTATTTTTTGATTTTAAATAAATAGAAGATGTTATGATTCTTTTATTTTTCTATTGAAATATTATAAATAAATGAAGTACTATATTATGATTTTTTTATTTTAAAAAAAATAAATGGAGTACTATATAATTAAATTTATTAGAGATACTACGACAAACAATCCGGATCAACATTTTTCATGCTAGGTTTTTTGTGGCTATAAGAAAAAGTAAAATATTTCTTTTTGTATTAATGGAAAAAAATATTTTGGATTTGAGTTATTGACCCGGTTCAAAATTCACTTATGGGTAAATAAAAAAATTATCATGATACTTCTAGTACATTCAAATTGTAAGACATTCCATCTATTTTTCAAAAAAAAATAATTTGACATTTTTGCTACGTTGAATGATGTCAAATCATTTTTTTTACTGAATATAGATGGAGCATCTTAGAATTTGAATATACTAGAAGGACCATGATAATGTCTTTATTTATCCAGAAATGACTTTTGAACTAGAATCAATAACTCAGATCCAAAATATTTCTTTTTCCTGTAACAAAAAAAAAATTAATTTTTCTTGCTGCTGCAAAAGTTCCGACCTGAAAATGTTGATACAGATTATTTGTGGCAGTTTTTCCAATAAATTTAATTATATAGTATTTCATCTATATATTTTAAAAATAACAATATTTGTAATATTTCAATAGAAAAAATCACAATGTCTTCTATATAATTAAAATAAAAATAAGAAAATTTTATTTCTTATAAATTACCGGAAGGATAATTTCTGAATCCGGTGAATAATTTCTGGATCCGGTGAATAAACTACAAAAGATTATAGATATTATTCATTCATATCATTTCTTCCAATAATTTATCTAATTGAATTTTCATTATCCACAAATTAAATATATATTTGTTGTAAATAATCATGATCACTATCACACGATATATATATCATTAATTGTACGAAAAAGTTGGGGCGCTAGCTGTGTTGAAAATAGAAATAAATAAGGGATTGATTTGAGAGCTGGAATTAATCAAGTACTGTATTTGTATCTGTCCATGTCAGTAGATTTAGAAAGAAATCTAACGGTAAATTGGTACATGGATGCCAATTAATTAAATTAAGTACTGCATATATATATATACCAACCACTTGTTTTAGTTTGTCATAATGCATGTGATGATGATATCGTCTTTTCTTGGAGTAAGCAAACAAAAACAAAATTGTTGTCACATTAATTCAATTCGTCTCCTACTCTCCTTGGATCATTTTTTCCAATGAAATTCTCCATTACATCAATAATTTGGATATATACGTTCGTACGTACTGGACCTGCGTTCTGCGAACAGGGTAAGCTCATCTCATCTCATAACAGGAATATATATATATATATATTCACTTAATTGATTTCAAATTTTTGTGTTGCCAAAGAAAACAGATAGAGCTCATCTCATCATTTCATTGTTCCTTCCAAATTCCAATTGATATTTTTTTTAATAAAATTAATGACATAGACACACACACACATTTGAAAGTCCATAATTAATTTGACGTAGAATGAAATTAAGGTGAAAAAATATTACAAAGCACGTGCGTGTCATCTTCAAAATTAGTACTTAATTCCAACTTCAAAGTTCAAAGCTTCTCCTTCATTTGCTTCTGCTTTATTTATTTATTGCCCTTATTATATATTATTTTTTAATATTTTGAGCATGAGAATATGAGATGAGAGTTAAAATCTGAAACGTACGTACGCGTGAACACTGAATTTTCAATCTGCAACCTCTAATTAATTAAATTAGACGTGCGTGGTTCTTGCTTTTCCTTAATTATCTATATATCAAGTTCTCTTTACCATAAAATTAAATCACTGGTTGGTGCAACCTCGTAGCTAGCCTTCGTAGGGTACTAGGGGGTTCCTACTTCCGTGGCAAGAAACTAGCTAGCTAGTGCAAATATTCACGTTCTTAATTTGTTTTATTTTTTATGGTTGTCTTTCGTTTCTTTTTCCTGATAGTCACTGTTCTGACAGTGATGAAGGTGCAGTGGACGTACGTGTTACAAAATCTAGCAGTCAAGGTATTTGGATTTTGTTAGCACCAGAAACAATTAATTGGCAATTATATCTGTCACATATACTATGCGGTAATGCGGATGTATGTGTTCATAGTTTACACCACTAAAATCTGATCATGCACTTTGTTTGCAATTGTTTCACTTTTCCTACAAGGAACTGATTTTTTTCCCACAAGGAACTGATTTTTTTCCCAAGAAAACTGGTTTTGTCAATTTATACCTAGTGTTTGTGTGTGCGCGCGCGTGTATTGGGTCCAATGGATCTGTTCTAACGTTACCTTTTATTTATCTGCTCCCCTTGATTTTCGTTACATATATCAAATGTACATAAATGATATGCATGCATGCGGTATTTTGGCTTTTGTATCCTAAGTCGTAAAATTCTCTTAAACTGTCTGTTTTTGTATCATCCATGCATAATATATAGTATTTAGTGTTTTCATCTGAGATTGCAATTCCTCCGGTTGAAAGTTGAATGTAGCAGATTTTTTTTTTAAGGTTAATGGTAAATTGCCGCCAACAATTAATTAATATATATATATATATATTATATTAAAAGGCTACGAAGCCCGTTTCATTTCAAAACATAAAAATGTTTACATAAGTCTAGTACAAAAAGCATCTCACAGCATAGTAATTAATGTCCACAAAATAGCCTACACAGAGGCGAAGGACTAAGGGTGCTCTTAGTTAGAGGAAGCTTCAGTATCTTCAGAGGAGGAGGTCAGTTGGAGGGCCGGCAGAGTGTGGAGGTGCCGCCTGAAGGGGGATGAGGTTGGTATTAGCCGGCAGTCATTGGTGACAGTGTTGTAAAAAACGGTGTTAACGGTCGATTAAACGGCCGTTTAATCGGAAACGGCGGCCAAACCATTACGAATATGCTTAACGGATGCCTGTTAGTGGATACAAATGATTAATCGGCCGTTTTACCGTTTAATCGTCCGTTTATTCTCGTTTATTCCCGTTTATTCCCGTTTATTCCTGTTTATTCCCTTTTTCTGTTTATTCCAGTGAATATTTATTTTTCACATTGCTTTTTTTTCAATGATAGTGCGTGATAATAATGTTTATAAATAATGTATTGTAGTTTTATTTGTACTTGAATATACATCCAATATTTTTTATATATGTTTTTTTCTTCTTCTTACTTACTTTGAAATTGATTAATTATTCTATTATTTATATACTTTATATTTTTCTTACTTACTAATGTAAAATTTTCAATTAGTACGACATGTTTATTTATGAAATTAAGTTATTATCATAAATTAAATTTAGTGATTTTAAGTTCGAATGTTTCATTTCTTTCAAATAATATGTTATTAGTATTTTAAAAAACTTAATTCTCAAATTTATTTTTCATTAAATAAATGTGTTACTTACACATGCAAAATGCTTATGTGTTAAGAAGAAATAAGCATAGTGTCATGTTATAATAATAAAACTAATTTAAATTAAGTTTATTTGATAAGTTTAATGAGTTAAATAAATTATGATATATATATATATATATAGAATAACTAATATGATTTTAGTAGCATATGGGCAGAAGTGCTTACGGTCCAAATTTGAAATTTCAAAATTCAAAAAGTCGATATGAACTGTTAGATGTGTTCTCCATATTGAAATGTGATTGAAGACCAAATTTTACATTTTTTGGAATTTTTTTGCTATTTATTAAGCCACTTTGAAAATTGCTGATCCAACGGTGGTTTAACCCAACAGTGCCACCGTTGGATCAACGATTTTCATAGTGACTTAATAAATAGCAAAAAAATTCCAAAAAATGTAAAATTTGGTCTCCAAGCACATTTCAATATAGAGAACACATTTAACGGTTCAGATTGACTTTTTGGATTTTGAAATTTCAAATTTGCTCCGATTAATCGGCCGCATATCGATTAATCGCTTGGTGGCACCCCATCCGTCCGACGACCGCATACCGTTATTTACAGCACTGATTGGTGAAGCCCTGTTTGTTCTGTCTCCATTCCTATCCAATAAAACATGGTAGTCATGATTGAGATAATGATAGTACGCCCAGCTGCACAGGGTTTGTTTTCAAAACATATACTATTTATTTGTTTCCAAATACACCAGCCAAATGAAGTGAGAAAGAATCCATGTTTATTAGATGTAAGAGAGTATGCATAATTCATGATATCTGTAACATTGGACCAAGAGGTGAAAAAGTGTTGTCAGTCTCCTAACCAGAACTAAATTTGCCTGACAAAAATATATTGAATAAACAAGTGATCAACTGTTTTATTATGGCCACAAAAATAACATTCTAGGGAACCAGACCAGCCTTTGTCTAACAAATTGTCTTTAGTAAAAATTCTATCCTGTGTTAACTGCCACATAAAATTTTTTATCTTTAGGGGAAGTTTTGTATTCTACCATATCATGCAATGATCAGGATGTACTCCCCTGAAAGTTAAGAAGTTGTATAAAGATTTCACAGTAAATTGCCCATGGGCTTCTTTTGTCTAGGTAAGGGAATCAGTGAGTTGAGATGGTGAGAAGTTGAGGATGATAGTCTGTAGTTCTCTCTAGTCTTGAGCATCTACTCCAGTGGGGGTCCTTCGAAAAGAGATAGTCTGTCCTTGTGAATGCAACATTTCTTGCAGTCCAATATGGGGGTTAGAGCAAACTTTGAAGAGAAAGTGATAATAGATAGAGTAATTAAGATGGAGAATCGATTTCCAAAGTCCTTGATGTAGTGGATTTTTCAATTTCCACAACTATTTGGTAATGAGGGCAATATTCATGTGATCAATGTTGAGGATCCCCGTACCTCCATGTTGCTTAGCCATACAAAGAGTAGGCCAGTTCATGAGTGCATACCTCTTTTTGTTATTACCATATCCTTGCCATAATAATTTTCTTCTAAGAACATATATTTTATGGAGCATTGTAAGTGGGACTCTGAAAAGGGAGAGAGCATAAAGCGGCACTGAAGAGAGTGCTGAATTTAGAAGGGTTAGTCTGCCCCCTATAGAGAGGAGCTGACCTTTCCAACTTTGGAGTTTGATTTCTAGCTTAGAAAGAAGGAAATCCCAGTCTTTAACTGCCAGTCTTCTGTTATGAAGGAAAAGTCCAAGATATTTAAAAGGAAATTTACCAAGCTGGTAGCTACATCATTAGCACTTAGCTCATCAAGGTTAAGGGGAAACATTTATGTTTTGTTCAGATTGATTTTGATGCCCGATAAGGCTTCAAAGGACAATACAGAACAATTTGGTCACCGCCGACAACTAATCGATAATTAGTCAGTCTAAACGACCATTCTTTCTCTGTTTTTTATTTTTAATTTTTTACTTTTATCGCACTAAAAAAATGCCTAAATACCTAAATTCAAATAAATAATTTATTTTGATTTATATTGTTTTGGCATCTCCAGCTTCTCAAAATAAAAGTAAATACGTATTGATTATTTATTTGAAGTCAAGTGTTAATGTACGTGTAATATCGGTGACTTTAATATATTTAAATCAACAATCAAAATTCCAATTAACCTTTTTGACGAAGTTGGTTGATTTGGATTTAGAATCTTCTATTAGTTATATATGACAAAAGATCTGAGCAATTAAATCAATTATCATATAAATTTATTTATATAAAATTGAATTCAAATGCAAACTCTATATTTGCAAATTGTTATCAGATTATCAAAATGATTGATTGTCAGGTGATTCTTTTTTCTATTTAATTTACTCAAGTTGTTTGACTTTCATGATGAGAGAGCAAATTTAGTATGGACCATCCATACCCAAATAAATAGCCCAAAATTGCCTGAAACTCTTAAAAGAGAGATATATGTTTTCTTCTGAAGTGGCATTATATTATATGGGCCAGATCATGTTAATTTGGGTCATGGATCATGGATCAAGTCGGATTTAAGATCGTCCAAACTTTACATCATCTTTGGATATCAGGTAGGCGAGCAGTTTGGGTCCGATGACTGTCGGACTTAAATTTGCATCTGATGAGTTCCATAACCGTCTGATTTATTTTAAAATGTGTGTGCACCAATATTAAAGTGGCACACAGATATTAAAACACCGTGTACAGATCTTAATATGGATCAGACGGTTATGAAAATCATCGAACTCAGTTTGAGTTCGATGGGCATCGGGCCCAAAACTGCTCTCCTCAGGTAGTCACAAAGCAACAAGCGCCAAGCGGTTTGACATCGATCATTAGAGAAAAATAAAATGCAAGCTGGTATCAAAATAAGAAAATAAAAACGTCAACAATTTGGTGTTTAATTAATAATTAGGCAGGTTGCCATTTGTAATTTACGGTGGTGCTATGTTTAGAGTTATTTAGAGCTGAGAGATTTTTTTATAGCTTTATGTCTAATTTATCCTTTCATTTTTTCTTTCTCATATTTGTGCAACAAAATTCCACACACCAAACAAAACAACGAAGTAATTCTAGTGACGTGTCTGGTTACACATTGGCCTTGTTTGGGCCATGTTTAACTTTTTTTTTTTTTCATAATTTAAGTTAGTTTATTGAAAATTCACCATTTTCAATCAAGATCATATAACAGTCCTAATTACACGTGATTCACGGAACAACGTGTCGTGCCATGTCAAATTTAAAAAATAAATAGTCACGTCATGCAAATGGTCACGTCACAAAACACATAAATCATAGCACGTGACTGATACACATACTGTGTGGTGACATACTGGTGAAGTGAGCTTTTCAAATCCCTACCTACCTAAGATGTTTTTAATTTTCTTATTCTTATTACTGTTATTTTTTTATTTTACGACTCCGTTAATAAGAGCACAAGCATATAAGATCACTAAGTATTCTTGATGAGCAAATAATAAAAATAACATAAAGACATTATGAATCATAGAGAAAAAAACCTCTGCATTTTCTTTTTGAGATGTATTCTTTATCTTCTTTCAATAAATTGTTTACTGTTTCCTTTCTTAATTATTTATATTACGCATACATTGTGAAAAATGGTCCGATAAAAATGAAATATTATTTTTTTGAGTGAAAAAAAAAATGTAATGAAACAGGCGGTTGTAATAATGATATACGGCAATTGCAACATTAATATATAGGAATAAAGTGCAAAGTAGAAAAATCCAAAGTGTATGATTAAGTAGAGTAATTAGTTGTGGAGATTATCAATTAATCTGCGGGATATATAAGTACACATGTACGAGATCCAAAAATAATTTAGACCACAAATATAATATGTTGATTCAAAGTTAAAATAGTGTGGTCTCCCTGAGCCTGAGTCCTGAGATAATTAAGGCTGCCGTTGAATTCAACTAATACGTACTATATACATATATATATATATATATATATATATATATATATATATTAGTGCATTTTCTCAAAAAAAAAATTATCAAGTTGTCAGATAATCTTTTGTGGCTTTGTTCCTTGTAATCTTTTTTATGCAATCAATTGAATGGTAAGACTGGCGTTGAATTCAACTATTTGAACTTTGAATATATGTCTTTTTTTTAAATACTTGACTGATGCAGTCAAGGTGGGCCCGGCCTGTATATATGTCACTAGCAGTTTAGCATTGGAGAACGGATTGCGCATCATACTCAAATTTATATCCAACAGTTAAGGTTCCTCTACTTTACTTTATTATATGTGCCCTTTAATATCCGTTTGAGTTTCCTAGCTTCAAAATTTGTGCCGATCTAACACACAGATTTTAAAGCGGATCAGACGGTAACTAGAGGAACTCAACTGATAGACATTAGACACAAATTTCTCCCTTTAGAAGTACTGATGAGGCTTCCAGCTTCGTTGTGTGCATTTTATTTTCCAAAATAAATAAAGTAAACATTTGAGATTTCTAAAAGAAAATGGTGACAAGAGCGACATACATTCGGTTGCCAGTACTATATATATAGAATCAAACAGATATACAAAAATGTATATATATATTTTTTTTGTCATTCTTTTTGCCAGGTTATTTTACCATCGATATTGTAACAACATCACTGTATAATTATTTAATTCGTTATTTTATGTCCAATCCAAATTGACTAATTAATGCCATCATCAAAAAAAAAAAAAATTGACTAATTCTCTTTTACAATAATGAACTGATTAATGCTCATTTCTCATTTGGATCTTGCTTCATGCTCTGTAAAATAGTGAATAAAATCAGCAAAATTCATATATGATGAGCCTCCTTCCTCCACTGCCTTGTTTGCTTTGTCAGAAAAATCTTTACTCCTCTCTCTTCTTTCATCTGCTTCAATTCCTCCATCCATCAGAGCACATACTGCCTTTCTGACCTCATCGCTCTTCACCATGACAACATCCTCGGTAGCATAGTTCGGCACTTCTACCCCGAGACTAACTCCGATCCTGAGAACATCCACAATTAATTTCTCATTGACAAATTGATCTGCAAACCGCGGCCATGTGATCATCGGTACTCCCATAGAAATCGCCTCTAGCAACGAGTTCCATCCACAATGTGTTATAAAGCCGCCAACTGCCGGGTGTGACAAAATAACCATCTGGGGAGCCCATCCAACAATAATAAGGCCTCTATCCTTTGTTCTCTCTTCAAACCCTGCATTTATCCAATTTTCAACCTCGGGTTTCATTTCTTTCTTCTTAATCACCCATATGAACGGTTTGTTCGACGCCTCTAAGGCGTTCCCGATCTCCATAAGTTGCTGAGGGCTTGTAATTGCAAGACTACCGAAACTGATGTACAAAACTGATGCGGCATCCCTGCTGTTGAGCCAGGTGAGCACTCGATGGCTTTGATCAATTGCCTCTTTATTACCCCGGCCTACTTTCATTTCAAAATCCTTGTTGTAAAGGCAAATTGATCCGATTGTCCAAACCTTTTTTCCTATCACCTTCTCATAATTCTCCACAAACAGTTGCTCCAACTCGAGGAAGGTATTTATTACCACCCCATCAGCTGTCAACTCTTCTTCGAGACACTGTTTTCTCATATCAGCAAACAAGGGGCTATTAAGGAAGCCCGGTGTCTGATTTTTGGTGACTTCTAATTTGATAGGAAATTCTGGCACAATGACATATTCATTCTCATCGGTTATACTATCATACACCTTATGTTGCACTAGATTATAATCAGTAGATATATAAAAGCAACATGGTCCATGAAAGATTACCCTAGGTATGCCAAACTTCCGTGCGACAGGACCCGTCCATCCATTGCACATATCAGTGATCATGCAATCAGGCGGATGTTCAAGGCTTCCGAGGAAAGCTTCCAAGGGCTCATCGAGTGAGTAAATGGCCTCAAAGAAAGCCCTAAAGAGGCTATGGTCGGTGATGTGATCGACATTTTCACAGCCCGGTGGCAAACCGAACTTTTCATTTGGAAAACTGAGCTGGACGAATTCTATTGCGAGATCTGCTTGTTTTGCCCGCTCGATTATGGGTTTGATACGGTCGGCATTTGCCGGTGTGATTATGAGGCTTACACGCACCCGACGCTCGGCTAGGATGCACCCAATGTCTACCATGGGGATAAGATGGCCTTGAGCAGCTAGTGGAACTAACACAAAATGAGGTTGATTTGATTCTTCTCTGAAGCAAGTCATATTTGCTTGGTGTTTTAATTGGTCTAGCTCGAAGCTCTTTTTGTTACCTTGTATTGTGAGCTCCAAGATGTTGCCTGTTGGTGTTGGAGAAAGGAGCTCAAATTGTATTTGGTATTTGGTATTTGGTATTTTTTAGTTTGTGGTGAATGACTGAATGGTGAATTTGGTGATGGGAAAAGGAAGGGTAGGAGAAAAGTCTGGAATGTTGGGCTGTGGATTCTTCTTTTGGCAGCTTTCAACTACCCCAAATTGGGGTCAACAAAATACAATAGGCTCCCACAGTCCCACCATATTGCTTAACCAAAAGGAAGTCCTCCCTGTCCCTGCCGTTTGTTCTTGCCACTCTATCCATCTGTCGCCCAGAACAAAATTTTAATTCTTGTGTTGCACACTTTTGTTTTTATTGGAGAAAAGTCTTTTGTCTATTCTTTTCTCGCCATAGTTAATTTTCTTTTAATATAATTGAAACTAATTCTCTTTGAGAATACGTCAAGAGTGAACTTATGATGATTAAAATAAAATAAAAAGAGACGCCTTGTGACGTATCATCATAGACCAACTAATTGACTTGTCTTCCAAGGTTGACCCGGCCTTAATTCTATTTTGGCAGCTAAGTAGCTAACTAAAAGGTTTTAGATAATAAACTAAAAACCTAATTAACTTGTTTTCCAAGATTAGCCCGGCCTTTCTGTAAAAAGGCATGGCGTTTGGCGGATTTTTTTTTTTATAAATCATAACTAAAAGAAATAATTTTATGAAACCAACGTTATTATTTTTTTTATAAATACAATAAAAACTGATATGTCATTTCAGTTTGAATTTTTTTTTCAGAACTGAAATTTTATTTTGGTCTGATGTGGTTTTATAATTTTTCAAAAGAACAAGTGTAGCTTTTGTTGTAAAGCCATATCGGAACATACCATGTGTCTTAGAATTTCATGTTCATAAGTGCTGCTAGTGGAAAAAAAAAGTATTTACAGTAGAATTTTAATTTTTACTTTTCTTTGTAAAATTCTGAACCATTTAATTTAGATTGTTTAAAGCTGGTGAACTTAGTATTTCCATGTTTCCACTGTAAACTTATATCGGACAGTAGAGGAACCCTTCATATTTAAATTTGAGTATGATTTGATTTATATGCTTTCAATAAAGGGTAAAATGGGTATTTTAAAAATTTAGAATGAGTTTTAATATAAAATAGTAAAATGGATAAATTTGTGAGTTCTCAAGTTTACTTGAAAAATATGTAATTTTAAACTTTAGAGGAAGAAATACGTAATTTTGAAATTTTTGAGGGATATACATGAAATTCTCCCTTAAAATTATATGCATATACTTGTAATTATTAAAAATAGTTAACATAACTTGTCAAACTTGTCAATAAACATATTTAAATTTAATTTTAATTAAAATTTTATTAAATTGTCATTTAGAAAAAATCATATAAGATAAAGCAAAATATAATACATATAACAAATGAATAAATAAAAAATTATAAATATGACCAACTATTTGGCCGTATAAACGAAAACGGACGATACAGAATAATTTGATCACCGCCAACGATTAATCGATTGATTAGTCGGTCTAAACGACGATTCTTTCTCTGTCTTTAATTTTTATTTTTTACTTTTATCGCACAAAAAGAATGCCTAAATACGATCTACGAGCCTTTTTTTTTTTTTTGATTTATATTGTTTTGGCATCTCCAGGTTCTCAAAATAAAAGTAAATACGTATTGATTATTTATTTGAAGTCAAGTGTTAATGTACGTGTAATATCGGTGACTTTAATATATTTAAATCAACAATCAAAATTCCAATTACCTTTTTGACGAAGTTGGTTGATTTGGATTTAGAATCTTCTATTAGCTTTTGCCGCATGTTGACGAAGGTTGGTTGATTTGGATCGACTTTTCCAAGCGCATACCAATTAACCTTTTTAGGTGTTTATATAGATAAAATTAGGTGTTCATATAGATTTTTCAAAAGTAGCAGAAAATAAAATCTGTTATTTTGAAAAAGTGGAGTACACTAGAGTTATAGAAAAACAGTGATTTAAGTCTTCTATATAAACATCTAATTTAATCTATATAAATATCTGATTTCATCTATATAAGTATATAAAGAAAAAGAGAGTATGAAAAAAAAAACAGATTTAGATTCCGCTAAGGAGATGTTCAAGTTGAGTGAGATTAATTACTTCTGAATATGAAGTTACATTATATTATATGGGCCAGATCATGTTAATTTGGGTCATGGATCATGTCGGATTTAAGATCGTCCACAAACTTTACATCATCTTCGGATCTCAGAGAGTCACAACTCACAAGGCAGCAAGCGACTTGACATCACTAGACAAAAATTAAATGCATGCCGGTATCAAAATAACAAAAAAACCGTTAACAATTTGGTGTTTAATAATTAGGCAGGTTGCCATTTTTAAATTACGATGGTGCTATGTTTAGAGTGATGCAGAGCTGATTATAATTGCTCAAATTGAAAACATATAATAAAATATTAAAATTAGAACTGTTAAAATAATATGGTTCATATTTTATTTTCCGTATAAGTACAACAATATAAGTGTTTATTCACAAAACTACTAATTATAACTATCACTTAAAAAATAAATGTATTATAACCCTAGAGTAAAACAAAACTGGCATTTTTCAAACTGGGTCAAAACTCACAATTTAAATTAATTTTCAAATTAGCCCTAATCTCGATCAAATACGGTATTTAGTGGACCGAACCGGAAAAGCTTCTGGGTCTGGTTTTTTTCAGTTAAACCGTCGGTCCGATTCAGTTTTGATAACACTGTTTTTCATCGATCGATGTACGTTATATGAGATAATAGTTATCTACTTATCCTTTCATATTATCTCTCTATCAAATATAATATTGAAGTTATTCCTGTATCAAACAATACCATAGTAATAAAAATTACCGCTTTAATTTATACTTATTAGTAAAATAAATAAATTACATCTTTATCTTTCCGCGTTATTAATTTCTCTACCAAATAATGTCTTACCTAACAATATCATATAAATTAAAGTTAACTTTTATATCAAACAGAAAGTTATTTTCATTGAATATGAAAAAAAAAAACTGTCTTTATTTTTTGGAATTATCTCCGTACCAAATAATCTTATGAAAAAAGAAAGCTCTCTCTATCTTTTAATCGTACGATAAAGTGATAAAGTGAAATAATAAAAAGATAACTCTTATCATGTTTGATCAAATAAAAGGATAATAATTCATGTTAAATAAATAAGAGTGATCTCTTTATCTATCTACCAAACATGACCATACCTAACATGATCATTGGAGTTATCTTTGTACCAAATAATATCATGAAACTTTTTCTACACTAAACAATACTCTTAAAGTACCCTCTAATCTTCACCAAATACAATCTTTGGAGTTATATCTTTTTACCAAGCATAAATTATAATAACAATAACAATAATAATAATTGATCGCCTTTTAAAGCTTGAAATTACAAATCACAAACTCAACTTTTGAATGTTTGAGATTTGTACAATAAAATGGTGATCTTAATTATCACCTCAGGTGTACAAACCATGGAGACATTAATCAATTACTGACAAGAGCGACATACATTCGGTTAATTTACCATTATTATTGTAATTTAATTCGTTATGTCCAATCCAAATTGACTAATTAATGCCATCATAAAAAAAAAAAAAAAATTTGACTAATTCCCTTTTACAATTATGAACTAATTAATGCCCATTTCTCATTTGGATCTTGCTTCATGCTCTGCAAAATAGTGAATAAAATCAGCAAAATTAATATATGAAGAGCCTCCTTCCTCCACTGCCTTGCTTGCTTTGTCAGAAAAATCTTTACTCCTGTCTCTTATTTCATCTGCTTCAATTCCTCCATCCATCAGAGCACATACTGCCTTTCTGATCTCATCGCCCTTCACCATGACAACATCCTCGTTAGCAAAGTTCGGCACTTTTACATCGAGACTAACTCCGATCCTGAGAACATCCACAATTAATTTCTCATTGACAAATTGATCTGCAAAGCGCGGCCATGTGATCATCGGCACTCCCATAGAAATCGCCTCTAGCAACGAGTTCCATCCACAATGTGTTATAAAGCCGCCAACCGCAGGGTGTGATAAAATAACCATCTGGGGAGCCCATCCAACAATAATAAGGCCTCTATCCTTTGTTCTCTCTTCAAACCCTGCACATATCCAATTTTCAACCTCGGGCTTCATTTCTATCTTCTTAATTACCCATATGAACGGTTTGTTCGACGCCTCTAAGGCATTTCCGATCTCCATAAGTTGCTGAGGGTTTGTATATGCAAGACTACCGAAATTGATGTACAAAACTAATGCGGCATCCCTGCTGTTGAGCCAGGTGAGCACTCGATGGCTTTGATCAATTGCCTCTTTATTACCCCGGCCTACTTTCATTTCAAAATCCTTGTTGTAAAGGCAAATTGGTCCGATTGTCCAAACCTTTTTTCCTATCACCTTCTCATAATTCTCCACAAACAGTTGCTCCAACTCGAGGAAGGTATTTATTACCACCCCATCAGCTGTCAACTCTTCTTCGAGACACTGTTTTCTCATATCATCAAACAAGGGGCTATTAAGGAAGCCCGGTGTCTGATTTTTGGTGACTTCTAATTTGATAGGAAATTCTGGCACAATGACATATTCATTCTCATCGGTTATACTATCATACACCTTATGTTGCACTAGATTATAATCAGTAGATATATAAAAGCAACATGGTCCATGAAAGATTACCCTAGGTATGCCAAACTTTCGTGCAACAGGACCAGTCCATCCATTGCACATATCAGTGATCATGCAATATGGCGGTTGTTGAAGGCTTCTGAGGAAAGCTTCCAAGGGCTCGTCGAGTGAGTAAATGGCCTCAAAGTAAGCCCTGTAGAGGCCACGATCAGTAATGCTATCGATACTATCACACCCTGGTGGCAAACCGAACTTTACATTTGGAAAACTGAGCTGGACGAATTCTATTGCGAGATCTGCTTGTTTTGCCCGCTCGATTATGGGTTTGATACGGTCAGCATTTGCAGGTGTGATTATGAGGCTTACACGCACCCCACGCTGGGCTAGGATGCACCCAATGTCTACCATGGGGATGAGATGGCCTTGAGCAGCTAGTAGTGGAACCAATACAAAATGAGGTTGATTTGATTCTTCTTTGAAGCAAGTCATATTTGCTTGTGTTTTAATGGGTGTCTCTCTAACTCTAAGCTCTTTTTGTTACCTTGTTTTTTTTTTTTGGGTACTCTTGGTTGGTGTTGGAGAAAGGAGCTCCAATTGTATTTGGTATTTGGTATTTGTAAGGGAGTAGGGGTTTATCAACTATATATATATGAGGTGTACACATTACAGAATACAGATTTTTAGTTGGTGGTGATGGGAAAAAGTCTTGAATGTAGGGGTATGGGTTCCACGTGGCCGCTCACCAGTCAATGATTGGAGAATTGATATCCATGTCATCCCCCTTTTTCTCCATTGCCAATTGAAATGGAAACTTGAGGTTAATTAATCAATCAATCAATCATGTGCAAACCAAGAGCCACATGTATAGTTAATTTGAGAATACGTCAAAAGTAAACTTGTCATATTAAAAAAAATTAAAAAAGATGACTTGTGTTGTATATTCTCATAGACCAGCTAACTTTTCTTCCAAGGTTAACTCGGCCTTAATTCTATTTTGGCAGCTAACTAAAAAGCTGTTAGATAATAAACTAAAAACCTAATTAAATTGTCTTCCAATATTAGCCCGGCCTTTCTATATATTTTGGCAGCTACCTGAATGTTTGTTTACCTAAACAAAACAGAAAAAAAAAAAAAAAATTAAGGCATGGCGGGGAAAAATTTTATTCATAAAAAAATATTATAGAGAGAGGGGAAGATGCAGAGAATCTTAGATTTAGATTTTTGGTGTCACTTGTTTTTTTTTTTTAAGGAAATAAATCTGAATTGCAAAGGATTGTATAGTCTCTGCGATACTAATTTCAACCGTTCATATATTTTGAAATTCATACACCAAAATTAATTTTCAAAATTAATTTTTCTTTTAAATTTATGTATTTTAATAAATAAACGGTTAAAATTGAAATCGCAGAACGTGCGATGCTTTGGAATCGCAGCAGATTTGTCACCACCCACAAAACCTCAGCAGTGATGCATGCGCTAAAATATATTGTAATAAAAATAAAAGCAGACATATATATACGACAAATCACAAGTGGTATTATTGATTAGAGCCGCAGATTTGGGATAGTGCAAGCATGAGTTAAAAGCTCCAATTCAGATTGACGGGAAGACATAATAATTAATTAATTAATTGAGGACATTGAGAATTTTGATAATTTGTGAAACTATTTCTGATATTTTGGTATAAAATGGACATAAGAGAAGAGTGTAGAGAGAAGGTAAGAAGAAAGGGAGAGACTCAGAAATTGAATTATGGGTAGGCAATAAAATGAGTTCGACTAAGGTTTTCGAAAGAAAAATAAGTTGGGTTGGGAAAAAAAAATGAATTTGACTGAGGTAAACAAACTTGTATAGGCAATAACTCAAACAATACATAAGTTAATTTTTTCCTTCCAAAATCTAGTGGTAGACAACTGAACCTTACTGAGTTTGTCCGTGAAGAGATACATGGAGGGAAGTAACTACATGATAAAGAAGAAGAGAGTTCAAGACTCAAATTCCCTCATCGTGTTAATTATAATAATTATATAAGTATTTATTGCTAATTTCTTGCACTTGTCATTCTATTTTTTTTTTCAACACCCATTAACTATTTTATAATGGTATTTTATAATGGGTGGTAGGTAGGGCTGTCCAAAAAGCTCGTAGCTCGTGGCTCGCTCGTGACTCACATCTGGCTCCATCGGTAACAGCTCGTTCGATAGTGGACCGAGCTGTTAACGAGCTGACTCGCTAATAGCTCGGGCCAAAATTAACGAGCTGAGCTAAGGCCTTAGCTCGTTCTCCAGCTCACGAGCTAGCTCGGTTAGGCATCAATTTGTGAATTTGTATGAATTTGTGTGTATTTTATACTGTCAAGCTTGGTCCAGCTCAGTTCAGCTCAGTCCAGCTCGGTCCAAAAAGGTTTGTAAAATTTATTTTCTTCTTAAAACAAGGTCCAACCAAACCAGCTCGTGGCTCGTGAGCTAGTTCGCAAGTTGGCTCGTCACGAGTTTGAGCTGAGATTTTAGCTCGCGAGCTGTTAACGAGCTGGCTCGCTAACAGCTCGATCCAGAATTAACGAGCTGAGCTAAGGCCCAGCTCGGCCTGAGCCAGCTCATTTACAGCACTAGTGGTAGGCATTAGGACCGGTTATAACTCAAATATATCCGATTTTTTTTATTAATACCCCAAAAATATAATATATCTTTCCTCAGTTTTTGAAAAATTCAAAAAAAATGTCTCAACAGCCTCACTGTGGGGCGGTCCACTTCCAGAGCCAACTGCCTCACTGACGGGCGGTTAGCTCTAGAAGTGGACCACTCCACAGTGGGGCGGTCAGCTAAAAATATCTTAATAAATTGGTTTTTTTTTTTTCTCTTGCCCACTCACAATTCATTCATTTGGCAGCTGAGGAGAAGAGGAAGAAAAAACGAGCAATCAAATATGTATTTGATCTTTGCAATTGTTAAGAAGAATGATGGTGAGAATTGGAGATTTTTCATGAGTCTTTTACGAAGACATGTGGTTAGGAATAGATTCCTTTTTGTCATATCAGACAAGCACAAAACAATCAGATATGTGTTTGATCGTAACAATTTTGGATGGTCGACAGTGAACGACGAATGTGTGCACTAGTTATGTATGCAACATGTTACAGACAACCTGAACAATAATACCATAAATTTTTTGACACATTCAAATTGGGGTGCTAGAAAAAAGAAGTCAAATTTAATATTCATGTATTTGATATTTAACATTTTTCATTTGGAATTTTATTCATGTATTTATTTAAGTGTTTGCGGTTCTTGAATTTTGTCCATATGTGTCCAAAGGCAAATGTCCTCTAGAAAAAAATAATCCCAACGCTTTGCAGGAGCCACCTGGCTCCTGCATATGAGAAGATTTTTCAAGTCCGTGATGGAGGTTTCTGATAGAGAATTATGACCACAAATGTCTTTGAGTCACTTAATGTTGTCTTCAAGCATAGTCGAATGTTGCATGTGGCAGCCAGAGTGGAGGAAACCTTTTACAGTATAGGTTAAATGCATGGTTTGTTGATCGGAGTACTAGAGCTGTAGCATTAATGGCCAAGAATAAGACGTTTTCAACATAGGTGGAGGAGAAACTAAGAAAACACAGGGAGAAAGGTGCAACTACGATCATGGTCGCATACGGTAATGAAAATGGTGAGTTCAAAGTGCAATACTCCAATGAGTACGTTCCAACCAGGCATAGACTAGATGGAAGCATGGAGTTTGTCAAAAGGCCTTTTAAGTCCGTTGTTAATTAATATCATACCTGATAATACTGTAACATGTACATGCCAAGGAATCCAACTAGCTTGTTCTCATGTTATGGCGACATACTGAGTGAGAAACTACCGCGAGGATAATTATGTAGCCGACATGTATCGTGTTGATTACCTTGCAAGTACTTGGGGTGCATTTTTTTCATTTCTATCCCAACCAGCATGTATGGTCGATCTTCCACGTTGGGATAAACTACTTCCTTCCAAGTCATGGATCAAGGTTGGGAGAAGGAAACACAAGTGTGCTATAATGAATATGGATTAGATACAAGGTAGGTGAATAGGAAATCGAGCTTGCGATTCCACTTATGACAGACAGAGTGCAGGTATATAACATTATAAAAAAATTATATTTGATTTTCAATTTTACCATCTTAATAACTAATAATTATTGGTGAATTCAAATGCAATCCAAATGTCATAAATGAAGCCAATAAAAGAGAAAATGTTAGAGTTGTCGCAAAGGCAACTGGTAGAAAACAACCCACATAAGAGATACAAGCATCTAGTGGCCTGGCAGAGACAACTAGAGGCATCTGGTAGCATACCCAAAACTCGTTAATTTATTTTTTCAGATGTGGTCGCTGATGAACTTGTTTTTTTAGATGCATGTTGTAACTTATCTATTTAGATGCTTTATTATGTAATATTGTGAACTATTTATTTGTATATTATTATTTAGACTATGAAATAAGTAAGTTAAAATGTCATTTTTATAACTTGATGAAATAAAAATAAAGTGACAACATAAAACCTAAACAATCACTAAATTGATGAAATAAAGACAAACTGATAACATAAACACAACATAAACTCAAAGATTTTAAAACCCTAATTCTTCCAACTAAATTCATTCAAATTTTAAACTCCAATAATCCTACTTCATAGAACAAGGATTAGTGCTAGCCTTCCAAGTACAAGGAACAAAGTTATCATCCGACATTGGTGGCTCTGGATCAGTGACAGCAGACAAAGTACTAGTCTTACTGATGAGCGTAATTGTGATTAGGCTAATAAAATTTATAACCTGTTTCCTACTGAGTCAGATTATAAACGCAGAATCCTATCGAGTAGTATATCGAGTGTCGATCCGCAGAAAATAAGATTTACACTCCTGAATAATTAAATCACAATCTTTTGAAAGGCTAGACAAATATGAAACTTGAAAAAGATGTTGGTCAATGATCAAAGTATTTGGTGAAAACTAAAAGTAAAATAGATAGTGATATGAATTTCTAGAGTTTTAGCATACCGTTATTACTTCAATTCGCTTTGATTCTTATATCCCGTTTGATGTTGATTCTCAGTTGTTGTATGAGAGTTTCTAATTCTATCTTAGTGACTGTCGCGATCTTTGCACAGTCACACTGACTTCCCATGTAGGGCTTGACTCGATTGATGTAAGGAGTTCTGTAATTAGTCCGAAATCACGGCCTTCACTTGATCAAGTTTCTCGACTGATTCTATAGGGCGTCCCACATTTTTTTATTCCAAAATTTATTTTTAATAAAGTTCCAATTATGCTATCCAACTAGCTTAAAATCTACAAAGGTTTACTTACCCGATTTTGAAACTATTGAAATGGTATGCTTTTTGCTTGTTTTGTCATAACATACCATCTCTTCTTTAATTTCTATATCTCCATTCTTATATAATGCACGTAGTTGTTCTGATCCGCCAACGGCTAAGATTGAAAGATGAATTTTCAAATTTAATATCAGTCCTCCAATCACATAATCTATTTTCTTTTGATTAAATACATCTATTTTATGTGTAGAAGTATAAATTTAGTTAAAAATATACTTGCCACACATACTGCTATATAGTTTGTCACAATTAAGAATGAATATTTAGTGATCTGTTTCTTTGTTCTCCTTAAATCTTTTTTTTTCCTTAAATCTATTTTTGATTCATGTAATTAAATTATTTCCTTATTTCTTTATTTTCTCTTATTCATGCATTTATAGCATATCTTATAAAATAAATGGATTCATTTTCATATTATATTTAATCCATTTTTCTATTTGTTTTTTATTTTATTGTTATTTATTATTTGAATTTCTTTTTTTTCATGTGTGCCTTTTATTTTCATTTAATATATTTTTTCTTAATTTTGTGTGAATGTCAAACAAAAAGAAATCTTCATATTATATTCAATTTTATAATATGTTTCCATTGCAACGCACAGGCACCATACTAGTGTGTGTGTGTGTGTGTGTGTGTGTGTCTATATATATAGTGATGCTATTATGCATTGCAAATTAAAAGGTCCCTTTTAATTCGCGCTCATATTGCAATTTTCAAAGTTCAAATAGTCGATCCAAACCGTTAGATGTGTTCTCCATATTGAAATGTGCTTGGAGACCAAATTTTACATTTTTTGAAATTTTTTTACTATTTATTAAGCCACTTTGAAAATCGCTGATCCAACGGTGGCTCATAATGAACAGTGAAACCGTTGGATCAGCGATTTTTAAAGTGGCTTAATAAATAGTAAAAAAATTCCAAAAAATATAAAATTTGATCTCCAAGCACATTTCAATATGAAGAACACATCTAACGGTTCGGATCGGCTATTTGAACTTTGAAAATCGCGATATGAGTGCGAATTAAAAGGAGCCTTTTAATTTGCAATGCATAATAGCATCACTCTTTATATATATTTATATATATATATATATCCAACTAGGCATACCATTTCTTCTTTAATTCCTGTTCATATTTTTATTTTGAAAGTTCAAATAGTCAATTCAAATTTCTCAACATATTATTCATATTGAAATATGCTTGGAGACCAAATTTTACATTTTTTTGAAATTTTTTTTATTATTTTTATAGAATTTTTAAAACTCAATATTTTTTATTAAATAAAAAAAAATTCATAAAAACATTGATTTTTAAAAATTCTAAAAAAATAGTAAATTTTTTTCAAAAATTATAAAATTTGATCTTCAATCACATTTCAATATGAATAACATGTTGAGAAATTCGAATTGACTATTTAAACTTTAAAAATAGAGATACGAGTAAGAATTAAAACACTCACTTTAATTTTTAAAGTACGGTAGCATCATATACACACACGCCTAGTTGGATATGGTATGCTTTTTGGGTAAGTTATCTTAAGTTCTTAACCTCTGTTTTTCGGATGAATTGTTGGAATATCAATTAAAATATTCTATATTGTCTACTTCTTCGTCAAAATACTCAATTTTGTTATTTCCCAGTTAGAATAATTGCTGCGCTACCCGTCGAAAACTTTTTAAAATCTCATTTTTCTATCAAAACTTGAGAATTGCATCTAAAAGATCAAAAAGATGTTGGTTTGTACCGGAACAGTGGAACACTCCGTAATTAAAAAAAAAAAATACAGGTACACGTAACAGGACAGACACATAACAAAATACAAATTAGATTCCGTTCCAATTCTCTTTTTCTTTTATACAATGAACTGAATACCAGTATCCCAGTTTTTTTACTAATGCCCATTTTTCATTTGGTACCTTGCTTCTTGCTTTGTAAAATGGTGAATAAAATCAGTCAACTAGTCAAGTTGATATATGATGAACCTCCTTCCTCCATCGTCTTCTTTGCTTTCTGAGAGAAATCTTTACTCCTCTGTCTTCTTTCATCTGCTTCTCTTCCACCATCGATCAGAGCAGACACAGCCTTCCTAATGTCATTGCTCTTTACCATGACAACTTCCTCGGTAGTAAAGTTTGGCAATTTTACACCGAGACTAACTCTGATTTTGAGAACATCCACAGCCAAATTCTCATTGACAAATTGGTCAGCAAATCGAGGCCATGTGATCATCGGTACGCCCATTGAAATTGCCTCTAGCACTGAGTTCCATCCACAATGTGTTATAAACCCTCCAATTGCTGGGTGTGATAAAATAACCATTTGGGGAGCCCATCCAACAATAATAAGGCCTCTATCCTTTGTTCTCTCTTCAAACCCTTCAGATAGCCATTTTTCAATCTCGGGCTTCATTTCTATCTTTTTAATTACCCATATGAATGGTTTATTCGACGCCTCTAAGGCATTCCCAATCTCCATAAGTTGCAGAGGGCTTGTATATGCAAGACTACCGAAAATGATGTACAAAACTGATGCGGCATCTCTGCTGCTGAGCCAGGTGAGCACTCGATGGCTTTGATCAATTGCCTCTTTATTACCCCGGCCTACTTTCATTTCAAAATCCTTGTTGTAAAGGCAAATCGGCCCAATTGTCCAAATCTTTTTTCCTATCACCTTCTCATAATTCTCAACAAACAGTTGCTCCAACTCTAGGAAGGTATTAATCACCACCCCATCAGCTGTCAACTCTTCTTCGAGACACTGTTTTCTTATATCTTCAAACAAGGGGCTATTAAGGAAGCCCGGTGTCTGATTTTTTGTGACTTGTAATTTAATAGGAAATTCTGGCACAGTGACATATTCATTCTCATCAGTTATACTATCATACACCTTATGTTGCACTAGATTATAATCAGTAGATATATAAAAGCAACATGGTCCATGAAAGATTACCCTAGGTATGCCAAACTACCGTGCGACAGGAGCCGTCCATGCATTCATGAAATCAGTGATCATGCAATTTGGCGGTTGTGCAAGGCTTCCGAGAAAAACCTCCAAATTGAGTGAGTAAATGGCATCAAGGAAAGCCCTGAAGAGGCTATGGTCGCTGATGTGTTCGAGACTTTCACAGCCCGGTGGCAGACCAAACTTTAGATTGGAAAAACTGAGCACGACAAATTCTATTGAGAGATTTTTCTCTTTTGCCCAGTTGATTATGGGCTTGATACGGTCGGCATTTGCCGGTGTGATTATAAGGCTTACGTTCACCCCACGGTCGGCTAGGATGCCCCCCCATGTCAACCATGGGGATAATATGGCCTTGTGCAGCGTATGGGACTAAGACGAAATGAGGTTCATTTGATTTTCCTCTGAAGCAAGTCATGATTTGGATGTGAATCTAGCAGCTCTCAGTTTATTTATTTATTTATTTTCTTTGGGAAAAAGGAGGCCTAGCTAGTTGTGGGAATTAAGGACTGAAGGTATTTGTAAGATAGCGTGATTTATTTTTTTCTTTATGGTGAACAGAGACTCAGAGAGTAGGGTTTATCTATCATTTATATACAGAGAGAAAATGGTAGGATGGAAGTCTGAAATTCCATTGCGGCCAAATGGAATATATACATGCCAACTTAAATGTATTCCATTGGGAGAAATATTGGTATCCAGTCAATGTCATCCACCTCTTAATTTCTCCATTGCCAACTTAAATGGAAACTTAATTGAGGGGTAATCACTAATCAAATAATCAATGATTGCCATTCGAAGTATTAACTCCAGAGCCAGCATTGCTTTTCACCCAAGTATGAATTTATACAAGTTTAACTAATGTATATATAATCATTTATAAATGAATCTTTTTTTGAAGGAAAATTAGGGTCAAGCCCATATTTAATTAATGATCAAGGTTACAGAGTGTGTATCCAAGGATGCGAAAATTTATAAATGAATCTTTCAAAATACATATATGAAATGTGACGTAGATGAAAAGGAATATAACAAAATGGTAAACTGTACGAACTTTAATAATTAATTGATCGATGATGGGCAGATAAAATATTGTTCCTTAATGATATCATCACTAATGAGATTTTATTATTATTATTTTTTGAGAAATAGAACGGGAGTCTAGCTCTCGTTTTGTAGAGAGATTTTATTATTATAACAATGACAATAATAATAATTGTTGTTGTTATTGTTGTTATTGATATATGAGAGAAGAGAAGAAGAAGTTGTTTTGAAATGATTCTTGTTATTGATCCTGATGTTTACATCAGTGTGTATTAATTTATAGCCTTCTATACAATCGACTAACTATGGTAAAATGTAATCTAACTACAGTAAAGAGATTGCTGTCATAACAGAAAGATGCTTCTAGGACTTGGAATCATCAGCAGTTGTGCTTGCACTGGATACCTCCATTACTTCCCTAATATGATATGATCATTTGGTGAGATTTTGGATTGACGTGATTGTGCTTGATTGGCTTCCAAGAGCTGATAATGGATTTGGAGTCTGATACCGGTATCATTCGATCTGCTGTGTAGCTTCATTTCATGTTCTTGGGATATAGATAAAATATTAGACGGATATATATACAGATATGGATTGGATATCGAATATCATCAGTAGATATATACATAAATATTATAATAATATATATTAAACTACATGTTGTATATATATTCGTGACAACTTGGAGAAGAAGATAGAGAAAAGATTTTTTTGTATTCTTATTTCTAATTAAAATTTAAAATCATATCTATACCACTATCTGCACGGATATTCAAATAGTGGATATATGTATATGTCAAGGTTCTAAATAGTGATTATAGCGGCGTAGCGGGGAGACAAAAAAAAAAAAAGCTATAATGAATAGCAGAGCTATAACGAAAGTTTTCCTATATAACGTTTTATTCTTTTTAAAAATTATATTTTATATTTCTACTAATAATAAATATTATTTATATAAAATCTCATAGAGTAACAAAAACATCAAATTGATTAATTGATATAGGCTAATTTGTCTCTGACACACAATGAATATACAAATAATTTAATTGATATAGGCCAACGCACAATGTTCCTGTTTATTGATATAGCCGTTTAATTTAAAAAGAAAAAAACCCATGTTTTAATTTCGGTTTTGACTTTAAAACTCATTTAAATTGAAGAAAAAAAATAGAAAAATAAGTCCATGTAGCATAGCGGACCACTATTACCACTATAGCAGTCGTAGCTCGATTAGTGCAGTTTTACTCCGTAGCTTAGTTTATGAGATCAAAAACCGCTATAGCTAGCTATTTAGAACACTGGTATCTGTTGAGAACTTGAGATTGTCACTGTTGTGGCTCTTAAAAAAATATCAATTAATTGAGCTAATTTTCTGTCAACTATTGTTGCGCAGATTTCGTTCCAGATGAGATGCTTTTTCTTTGGTAAAACTATGTTGCTTATGATGGGTACGGTTAATTGTCTTCGATTTTTTTTATCTGACAGACACATCAAATTAGTATGTTGTATTTATTTATCTATTTTTTGCCTCCACAACTACTTCCGTCTCTCCGTGTATGAATTTTACAAGATGTTAGGTTTTTTCAAATTACTGAAAGTTGAGATTCTTTGTTTTTATTATTAATATTACTTAGAAATTAGAATGGAAATTAAGAAGACAATGAGATGTTGGTAACATGTGTACTCCCACTGGGACACTCCTCCCACGTTATTACCTTTGTCTGGGTAATATGTGCACCGAGTCACCGACTACCTACTACTAGAGTGCAAACGAATCGGATATTAATTTTATATATTTGAATCCAGATCTGTATTCATTTACCAGCAGGACTAGTGAACACTTAGGCTTAGTGAGTAGTGACTAGTGAGGCTAGCACGTAAAATTATGGAGTGGAGCCAGATTTTATGACTATGGGGATCAATTGATAAGCACAGAAAAATAAACTCCACCGCAGCACTACGTCAGACTTTATAACTATGGGGATCAATTGATAAGCACAGAAAAATAAACTTCACCGCAGCACTACGCCAGACTTTATGACTATGGGGATCAATTAATAAGCACAGAAAAATAAACTCCACCGCAGCACTACACCAGACTTTATGACTATGAGAATCAATTGATAAACACAGAA
Organism: Carex cristatella; assembly: GCA_024447775.1. NCBI lineage: Eukaryota > Viridiplantae > Streptophyta > Magnoliopsida > Poales > Cyperaceae > Carex > Carex cristatella. Next base: position 8,565,669 of record JAJHPF010000016.1, read on the forward strand.
AAATAAGCTCCACCGCAGCATTACTTGGTGTTTATTTCATCACCCACTGCTTCGGTGATTGTTTCATTTTAGTTTTGAGTGGAAAGTGGAGCTTGTTTCGTTTAAATGAGTTGGAGCGGAGCAATTCAATCCACTGGGCCCAAGGCATGTTGAAGTGGCATGAGGCTTACATGTGGGCCAGGCTAACAGTTCCCACAGTAGTATAGGCTTACAGCCTTACAGGTGTTACAATTAGCCTAGAAAGCAATATTCTCAAATAGTCATGGCCTTTTATTGATGGTAAAGTCCAGATTTTCCCAATTTAAAATCTACTTAAGCCCATTTATTGCCATGGCCCATATATCTCAGAAAAAGGAAAATAGTCTAATTCTACACCTCAATCAAATTCCAGATAGTCGCTACCTCAAACAAATAATTGGAGTAACAAAGTGAATTCATAAATATATTGGAGTAAACATACTTTCACTTATTAGCCCCACAGTAATAAAATGCATATCCCGAGATTAAAAGTACATATATAATTATATACCAACTTAACTACATTCCAAATTATGAAACAAATGTTCATTTGTTTTCATCATTGTTTCTTCCATAACCCACAAAGTAGGAAATCATATCTGCCAAATTTTTCCGTGAAGAACCTTGCTCTTCAACTGCCTTCTTTGCTTTATCGGCAAGATCCCGAGCTCTGTTTCTCCTTTCCTTTCCTTCATTACCATCATCCATGAGAGCCAATGCTGCTATTTCAACATCGAGCCTATTCACCATAACAACATCACTCCCAAAGTCCGGCATTTTCACACCGATACTAATTCCAATTTTCAACACATCCACAACAAGTTTCTCGTTTAGAAATTGATCGGTAAAATGAGGCCAAGTAATCATTGGCACTCCCATGGAGATCGCCTCCAGTATTGAGTTCCATCCACAGTGCGTCATAAATCCTCCCACCGCCGGGTGTGACAAAATAGACATCTGAGGAGCCCAGCCAGTAAGTACAAGCCCTCTATCTTTAACCCGCTCTTCAAACCCTTCTGACAACCATTTTTCGACTTCAGGCACAATTTCTTTTTTCTTAATTACTAGTATGAATGGCTGTTTTGATGACTCGAGACCACTGGCTATCTCAATAAGTTGCAAAGGGTTTGAATACGCTGCACTCCCGAAATTGGAGTAGAGAACTGACCCGACATCCTTTTGATCGAGCCATGTTTGTACTTCATTCCGGTCAACTGTTTCTTTGTTTCCTCTAATGAATTTGGTATTGTTTTCCTTGTTACAAAGACATGTCGGCCCGATTGTCCAAACCCTCTTTCCTATTACCCTCTCGTAGTGCTCGATGAAGGGTTTCTCCAACTCGTCAAAGGTATTTATCACGATTCCGTCAGAAGTCGACTCTTCTTCTAGAATCATTCTCCGGATATCCTCAAATCCAGGAAAATTAAAGAAGCCCGGTGTTTGCATCTTGTTGACTTGTACTTCAACCGGGAAATCTGGCACTCTGACAAACTCCAAACTATTAGAGATACGATCGTAGACCTTGTGAACCTCCAAGTTATGAGCGGCAGAGATATAAAAGCAAGACGGACCATGAAAAATTACCCTTGGAATGCCTAATTTTCGTGCGACGGGTCCCGTCCATGCATTAGACATGTCAGTGATCATGCAATTGGGAGCACTCTGAAGGCTTTTCAGAAAAAGTTCAAGAGGCTCGCATAAGGAATAAACAGCATCAAAGAATTGCCTAAAGAATCCTCTCGGCATGAGCTCCATACTCTCGCATCCCTCAGGTAGACCAAACTTGGCACCAGGAAAAGCCAGTTCCACAAATTGTATAGGCAACTCCAATTCTTGCACTCGATCAATAATGGGCTTGATCCGAGCAGCATTTGCCGGGGTGGTTATGAGGCTAATGCGGAGCCCGCGCTCGGCTAGGACGTGCGCCATGTCGACCATTGGGATTAGATGCCCTTGAGCTGCTAGTGGAACTAACACAAAATGAGGTTTGGTTTCTTCTTCCAAGGATGTCATGATTTTATTCGACAAATTAAGTGTTTAGTGCGAGAGATATTGGTTTTTGAGAATCAGATCGATCAGTTCATGGAGAAATAAGTAACAGTTAACTATATATTATATTAATTGTTGAAATTCATATCCTCTGTTACGAGCTCTTTCATACAGTCTCTGTTGCAAAGTCCCCACAACCTGTGACTGTGTGAGGTGTTCGTGACTTGTGACAGAGATTGTCTCACAGGTGTGGTAACGGAAAACCCGGGCTCTTATCTTATACTGATATGTGGACGAGATTTCCTTGAGCTGAAGAAAAAAAAAATACTCTAATGACATTTTAGGTACGAATCGTTGTCGATTTAAACAAACAATTTTAATTTGTCTATCTGTAAAGAAATTAAGGTCTAACACTTAACACGTGCAGGTGCCAGTGCATGAGGAATTGAGGAGAGACAGGCTTTTGGTCCAGCCCAAGTAACAGCTACTGTTTATTTTATTTATTTTGGATCTTTCTCAGTAGCGAGTTCAAATAGCATTCTAAATAATGATAGGGTAATTAATTAATTAATTAATTAAGGATCCCTCCAAATATTAAAATATAGAGAGTTAGAGACTGAAACTGAGACGCAACTCTCAGCCCTCGATCAGGATCAAAATATCTACTTGGAGAAAAACTTGGAATGGCATTCTAAATAGTAATAATAATAATTATTATTATTATTTGATGCGACTGCCGCTGCCCGCTGGTCTTTAGTATTTTCAAGTTTATCTACTGCCTACTGCCCTCGTTTTTCTACAACTACTTATCAGTACATAATTATTGACACCCACTGAGTAGATAACCACTAACTTGAAGATACTAAAGACAAAATCTATCTCATCTCAATCAAACATTGTGCTTATCTGAATTAGAAATATCAGGTTGGAGATATAGGCCTACAGGCTACGGCCCGAGACAATGGCTGTGGGTCTTGACGGTTCCTTATCAAGCCCCAAAATTGGACGTCCATTTGTCGTCTTTAAATTGGGAAGTTCTCAAACTCAAGACAAGGAAACGCATTCTCAAATTTGATCTAGATGTACAACCTACAAAAACTTTATTAAATTATATTAGGATATAGTTTCAAAATTATAACCTATATATTAAATAATAAATACGTAGGGGTGCAAACGGGTCGGATAATACCCGATCGTATCTGGATATGTATCTGACAATTTTATATGGATATCCGATATCTAAATATCCGTGCGGATACGGATATGAATATGATTTTAAATTTTAATTATCCGTATCTAAATAGTAGATATATACCATATAGTTTAATATATATGATGAAAATATTTACGGATGTTCGATATCCGATTCATATCCGTATGTGTCCGTTTAATATCCGATCCGTATTCGTACCCAAAAAATAAAAGAAGATACGAATATAGTTTTACCACTATCCAATCTGTATCCGATCCGTTTGCACCCTATAAATACGGCTATAGACCAAATATTTCTGATACAAATCATATTCGAACATGTCATTACAATGTAGGGTATAGGGTTTAGGGTTTTATTATAATTCATCTTCAGAATATCTTAAATTAACAAAATTTTCAGAGATACCTTAATCTCTAACTTCAACACATTCGACTTTTTGCAAATGTTGTATCGATGAAAAAATATTTTAAATTTAGATAGATAATAGTTTGATCTGAGGTTATATTTTCAAAGTTTAAACGGTGGATCCAAACCGTTTAACATTCAATCCGTGATTGGAGACTACATTTTACATTTTTTTTTTAACTTTTTACTATTTATTAGGCCAGTTTTAAAATCGCTGGTTTCAATGATCCATAAATTTTTCACTGTTTATTAAAATCAGTGATTTTAAAATTGGTTTAATAAATAGTAAAAAAATTCAAAGAATAAAAATTTGGTCTATAGAGATCACATTTAACAGTTTGGATAGACCGTTTGGACTTTGAAAATCAGAAAACAAATGTTTTGATATTAGCCAACCCCTCTCTCTTTATATACTTGTAGATATTTTTTGTTATTTAATGAAAATTAGTAGACAATTTGACTACTTCCACGATCAAAATAGCCTCATGCCTAGCTATACTTGTGACTTCGGAATTAGCTTCAATGCAAGGGGGGATTTAAGTTATATAAATGAAGTCAATTTACTCCTATTATTTTCAAAATTTTGTATTTATATATTTTCTATATAATTTAGAGTGAAATATTTTGGATATTGTAAATTGACTCTTATTTTTAGAATAATATTTTTATATAATTAACTTTTAATATGTGTTTGATTTCCATAGTTCAGAAGTCTAGTTCTATCCCTTCTTAGATACGACCATATATTCTCATAAGCATTGGACAAATATAATTTTTTAAGGTTAAGCATTGGACGAATATTGTTTTCTAAAAGAAAATTACAATTGCTGAATTTCGTTTCTTAAATCTCTCATTAAATATTTTTATTACGAATAGGATTAAAATGTTCTATTAGTTTCGTGCGTTCAATCATGCCTTACATAATTTTATGTTTTTTTATGTCCAAATAGTTGATTTGACAGCTCAATATGATTTTCATATATAAATATACTTGGAGATCAAATTTTATATTTTTATAAGTTTTTTACTTTTTAGATAAATATAAAATTAATGTTTTGAACGGTCAAAAGTCAGAGATTTTGTACATATTTAAGAAAATTGTGAATATTTTTTCAAAAAGTATAAAATTTAGTTACCAAATACATTTCAATATGGAGATCATATTGAGCAATTTGAATCAGTTTGAATCAATTTTTTAATCTTAATAAGGATGTGAAAGATGATTGGAGCACGGAAACAATGGATATATTTTAACTCTGCTTTTTTTTTATTATAATTTATCTAAAGTAATAACAACGCTCTCAATCAAAATTTAAATATTGATCGTATTATTATAATGCAATATGATAACAATTTAAAAAAAAACAATAAAAACCGAAACGTTTGTTTCATGGCCTAGGAACAAACATTTTGAAATTAAACCACTTCTACATATAATATTATATTATGAGAGACGGGGCCAGTATAGACAAGGAGGCAACTATCTCTTTTCCAGGGGCGGATTTACATTCACCCATACAGGTACTAAGCCACCCTATGATTTTAAAATTATAGTTATATATATTGAAATTTAATCGAAAGTTATTATTTTTAAAAAAATTATATAGTCTAGTTCTCCTCATAAAATATTACATGTTCATTTGTGGCCTAATGGTTAGAGCTTATTTTATGATTGTAGAGAACTTGAGTTCAATTTCCACCAACAATATATTTTGTTTTTAAATTGTAGCACTCCTATTTTCTAGTTTCGCTCCTGCTATTTTCAGATTATTCTGCGAAACATAGTGCGTGCGGCCTATCTATTGTGCTGCTGTTGTGACTTGTGAGGCTAGTTGTGTCCAACATTGTGACTTACGTGTCCGACACGGAATTAATATGGCCAATACGTGTCCGGCACGTGTCTACTTCTGCCCATGATGCTGCTGGTGCTGTCTAAACAGGAGAGAGAGAGAGAGAGAAATTAGTCCTGTTAGAATTAATTAATCAACCCTTCAAAAGACCAAATCATTTTCTTTTCTATCCGAAGAGGTTTTTTTTCTTCCCACTGGACGACAGCTTTATTATCCTTGACTAACTTTAGAATATATAGCATAGACTCTTTTTTTTTTATGAATATTAAATTTCAAGCACACTGCAGGGCTGCAAACGAATCGAACTTACTCTAATTTGAGTTTGGTTTGAATTAATTTCAAATCGAATTTTTTACGAACTCAATTTTAAATTTTTTTACGATAAGGAAGAGAGATCGTAGTTGCTAAGAGCGAGAGGTGAAAGTCGTCTAGAATTTCAGAATTAAAATTGAAAATTATGACTTACGAGTTATGACTTATAGCTGGACGGCTTTATGTTTTAACTTAAGTCATCAGCAAAAATCAACGATTCACGTTACTTTAAGATTCGAACTAGAATAGCTTGCGAACCTATTTCGAACAAACCAGGTCCAGTTTGAATTTGATTTGAATTAATTTTGAACTATTTCGAATCAAATTTTTTACAAACTTTTTCTAATCAAACTCGAATCGTGATAATCGAATCACGACCTACAAAATTTTTGTGCATCCCTACTGCACTCACATGTCTCCCCGCATATCCTCCAAATGAAAAACCTCTAGTCCTTGCTAAAGAAAAAATTAGATTTGTTCCCCTGACTCCATTTTAGAAAAATAAATTCAAATTTTTTTATAATGAGATAATTTTTGTAAAATAGAATTTTCATTTAGTAAATTTTAAATACAAATAAATTTTTCTCCAACTACTAAAAATGTTTACAATGATAAACAGAACAATTAATCATTTAGAAGGCCGATTTTTGTGAAAAATTGTGAGAATTTTAGGATAAATTTTATACTAATGTGTGTTAGGTGATCTTAATTTTTGTTTGTTTTTGTTTTTTCCAAAATGGGATTTGTCATTCGTGTCAGTCAATTGTTCTTGATGGAATTATCAACTCATGAGTCATGAGGTCGTTTTTCCAAATTTTTGAGTGGAACGACTAATACCAAACAAAAAATAATAATTTAATGTGACAAGAAGGGACACGTGATTGATTGCTGCATTACTTGGAGGCAACGTTATGGGCAATCGACGTCGACGAAGCTAAGCTAAATCAACTGGAATTATCGCGACGTGACAAAATGGCTGACATGTGTACATACATCATCTGTTTCATTCATTACATAAATCCTAAATGCAAAGACCAACACAGACTGAAGCTGCCACAGGCACAGGCACAGGCACAGGCACAGCCCATGAGCCCATCAGCCCATATGCATCCATCGTCTTCGTCCCGCACCATCATTTAGTCAATATCCATTTTCTCAGGGACGCCTGCCAAAAATCAATTTTACACAAACCCATATTCATTTTCTTTAAATTACAAATTTTGCAAATATCATCTGCCATTTTCTTACTTCAGAAATAATATTTTCCGTCTTCTCTTTCTCAAAAGAAAGTCATTTATTAACATTCTGTTTCGGAACTTTAAAAATTGGTCTGTCTTCTATCTTAATAAAATACACGTGTACACACACACACAATATATATATTGTATCTTCTGCCAAAACAAAAAATTATAATGTATGGTATATTGTGCCCATTTGCGCAAGAAATTATAATGCATAGAATAATCAAAATGATATTTTGTGTACCCTTTTCAAGTAAAAACAGAAAAGAGTTGGCGACATGTGACTATATATTATACACACACACACATGAGTTGACATGACACATCCAAAAGGATACAAAGCTAGCAGCCAGAATCAACCTCAGAAGATTTGATCTCTTCCCAAGTTATCTACCTAGCTATACTATACACCAATATTAATTATTTGTTGTCCAAACTTCAACCTTGAAAACCATATATATATCATATATCATATATCATAGATAGGTACCAACTTCAAATTTACTTCCACTTTCATTCTCATCTAGTCATCTTCACATATAAGTTATAACAAATTACTTGTTCCACTTTGCCATGGATACCGTTAATTCAGAACCCAAACCCAAACCTTATTTTGTCCTGGTCCCACTCATGGCACAAGGCCATATGATTCCCATGGTCGACATGGCGCGTCTACTAGCCGAGCATGGTTCAACCGTTACCTTCGTCACAACTCCTGTCAATGCATTGAGAATGAAAAAAATAATTGAAAAGATTGAAGAATCCCAACTTCCGATCGACTTTCTCAAGCTTGAATTCCCTTGTAAGAAAGCCGGTTTGCCGGAAGGTTGCGAGAGTGCAGATATGATTTCTGGAACGGACCAGATAATTAAATTTGTTAATGCATGTTCAATGCTCAAGGATTCGCTAATATCATGTCTAGAGGAGAAATATCCCTCACCGACCTGTATAATAGCCGATCTGAATCAACCATGGGTGGGTGATGTTGCAAGAGAACTGAGCATCCCAAGACTAACCTTCAATGGTTCTGGTGTGTTCCCAAACCTTGCATCATACATTATTCGACATCAAAATATATTTAGGGATGTAAAAGATGATAAAGAAATCATCCAAATACCGGGGTTTCCACATCGGCTCGAGATAACAAAGGGCAAATCACCAATAAGCGTCCAAAGGCCAGGTATGGAGGAATTTTTAGAAAAGAGGCTACAAGAAGAAGGAAGTGCTGATGGTGTTGTGGTAAATAGTTTCTATGAATTGGAACCTTTGTACGTAGACTCTTACGCAAAAACCGCAGGGCAAAAGATATGGACGATTGGACCGATGCTGCTATGTAATAGGAATACCAATGAAATGTCTGGAAGAGGAAATAAGGCATCAATTGATGAGGATGATTGCTTGCGTTGGCTTGACATGCAAAAGCCGGCTTCAGTTGTTTATGTAAGCTTTGGAAGCCTCGCACAAACAGCATTCTCACAACTGGCTGAGATCGGGTTAGGGTTAGAGGCCTCTGGTAGGCCGTTTGTGTGGGTAATAAAGGCCGGCGACAAATCTACTGATGTGGATGTGGAAGTCGAAGAATGGCTCTCGAATGGTTTTGAGGAGAGGGTCCACGATCGAGGTTTGATAATCAAAGGATGGGCCCCACAGATGATGATCTTGTCTCATGAAGCCATAGGAGGTTTTCTGACACACTGTGGTTGGAACTCGATTTTAGAGAGTATATGCACGGGCGTGCCTATGATAACATGGCCCCACTTTGCAGATCAGTTCCTGAATGAGATGCTGGTAGTTGAAATACTTAAAATAGGTGTGAAGATCGGTGTACAGTATCCTAATCATTGGGCAAGAGATGTTGAAGACGATACTAATAATAATAATGTGATGGTGGAGAGGGATGATGTGGTGAGGGTGGTGTCAGAATTGATGGATGGAGGGGAGGAGATGAGAGAGAAGGCTAGAGAGCTAGCAAGGATGGCTAGAAAGGCCATGGATCAGGGAGGCTCGTCTTCTAATAACTTAATAGAATTGATCAAGGAGTATAGGGATACAGGGAACACAAGTGCATGCAGTTGAACCATAGATTGTATATTTACATTGTTTGTTTCATACTTTACTTTACTATATATTTCCTGAAATTCAAGTACCATCAATTATTTTTCTCATGTAGGTTGTACGCTACAATGTAATTTGCTTAACGTAATTAGAATCTTTTTGTTATATGCAACTTGATGATAACAATCTGATCTGATGGACTAAAAATAATTTCTAGTTGTTTGCTTTGCAAAGAAATTAGGTTCTAGTCCTTGAATCAATGATGATTTTGGTATCTTTATGTGTACTTCTGTTCACAAAAAAAAAAAAAAAAAAAAAAAAAAAACTTAAAAACTATTTTTTTGATGAAAATGCCCGTAGGCCTATACATCTGCAGGCATGACTGCTCCCTAAAGTACCATGAAACTATGTTCTTCTTTTTCATTTTATTATGCTTTTATCCTCGATCAGTTATATTCATTTGTTAAACTTGTACTTTAGTTTGGCATTGATGAGATGTAAGATGTTTTATTCAAAGAAAGAAAAGGCAAAGGAAAACCAAGAGAAGAAAACCACCAAAGGAAACATGTGCAATCCTTTACTAAAAACCACATGTACCAGTTACATTTAGTAAACAGTAACAGAGGAACCAAATTAAACTGGTATGCAGTGTTTTGTATATATTTACCTTGTCCCAACATTTACTCCAGAAAATTTACTCACCATGTAACAAGGAGACAATTTCATAGAAGAAAAAAATAATATTTTCCTACTACAAAATTCATCACTGATAGTCAGTACACGAGCATGAGCCGTTCTTAAAATGGTGTATCCTGATTCCATCTCTCAGTACAATCTCCCTGCTGTATATTTTCGAAAGCATCTTTATCGCCTTATGACAATCTGCACATATCCTAAAATTCTTCACAATTCGTACAATTGCAAATGGATCAGAGCTGAGCAATCCAAAGGCCAAAGCCACCTTCTCACTATGCCAAAAGACCTTTCCTGAGGCCGTCTCAGCAAAAACATCAAAACCATTAGAGGAGTAACCAAATACTTTCAGCTTGCCATTTATCTCTTCCAATTTAGAGTGGATCTGTTTAATTTGCGGGTGTGACCCACCACCAGACTCAAACTTGTGTACAATCTTTTTCACCTCAATAAAACTACAACCTGGTTCTTTCTCGATACCTTTTGCCAGTACCATATCTCTGATTCTAAGCTGATCTTCCAACCTATTACACTTTCCATAAAAATTATACAGAAGTACATACGCTGTAATGTCATCAGGGTTTAGCTCAATTAGGTGTTTAGCAGCAAATTCACCCATTTCTGTACTCCCTAAAGTATTACATGTCCCAAGAAATGTGGCCCAAATGTCGGTACTAGGTCTCATGGGCATGTTTGATATGGTCTCTAGTGCCTCTTTTAGCCTCCCGGTTCGGCATAAGAGGTCAATCATGCAATAATAATGGGTCACATTAGGCATTATATCATAACTACTGATCATGCTAACAAATAGCTCCCTTCCTTCATCTATCAAACCTGAATTTGCACAAGCTGTGAAGACACTGGAAAAAGTGACCTCATCAGGTCTTTCACCTGACTTGATCATTTTATCGAACATATCAAGGGCTTTCTCTCCATGACCATTGATTGCTAAACCAGCAATAACTGTATTCCATGTGTACATATCTCTCTGATGCATTTTGTCAAAAATCCACATTGCATTGCCAATGGTCCCACATTTTGCATACATATCAATGAGAGCATTTCCAATAGAAACATTCACGTTTATTTTTTTTCTATCCAAGAAACATCTAACCCATTCCCCTGTCTCAAGAGCTCCTAACTCAGCACAGGCAGTTAAAACATTAACCACAGTTAATGCACCAAGGTCGAGATCTCCGGTCTGTACTGTTTGAAAAATCTCCAGAGCCTCCTTAAAGCAACTTGTTTTGACATATGCATCAATCATAGTGGTACAACAAAGAACATCTCTTTCAGGCATTTGATCGAACAGTAACCTGGCATGATCTACCTGACGAGACCTCACTAGTGCAGTAATCAATGAAGACCAAGAAGCCAAATCTCTGTCTGCCATTCCATCAAACAGTCTGCAGGCAGCGCCAATAGCACCACACTCAGTGTACATAGTAATCAATGCATTCTCTAATTTCAAATTAGGCAACAACCGTTGTTCCTCGGCATGTAAGTGCACTTGCACTCCGAGTTCGAGATCTTTCAACTTTGCACAAGCCAAAAGAATGGTTATACAAGTCACATAATTGGGCATCACATTTTTGCTAACCATACGTTTAAAAAGCTTACATGACTGACGAAACCTATTGTTCTGAGAATAAGAAGAGATCAAGTTGTTCCACATAGTGACGTCTCCGTTGGAATTTCTATCAATCAGTCGACAGGCATCATCAAGCTCCCCTGTTAACGTATACATTACAACCAACAAGCTTGTCAAAATTTGGTCAGATCCGAAGCCAAATTTGAACAATTGGGCATGAATCTCATCACCAAAATGAATGGCAGTTTTGAGAGGGAAACCACTGAGCAAGAAGCTGAAAGTATCTGTATTAGGTTTGTATCCTGTAGAAATCATGCGAATATAGACCATGAGAGCGGATTGGGAGGAATTGTGGGTGGAGTAGCCTTGAAGTAGGGCATTCCAGTGAGATAAATGAGGGTTGGAAATTTGATCGAAGAGGAGTTGTGCATAGGCCATGTCAGTCCAGGGTTGAGAAGCAGAGAAGGAAAAGAGTTGGCGCTGGATTAATGGGGAGGTAGCGAAACCAGTACGGATGGCTTGAGAGTGGATTTGTTTGAATTGCCTCATAGTCTTGCACTGGCTCAGGAGAGAGGTGAGAGAGCGCTGGTAGTTTTTTTGAGAAGAATTGCAAGCTCGAAATGTAGCCATTCGGATATTGGCTATTATTGAGGCTATTATTGAGGCTATTATTGAGGGTTGAGGCTATGGCGCTATGGCCTATGCCATCTTCATAAGATCCAATTCCATTCCATTTGATTTTATACTAAATAAAAATATGTATTCCTATTCCGATTTCTGAGAACAAGGAGACGAACCGGAACGGACTCAACGGAGATGCTGCCGCCTATCGGATTCGATTTTCTTCCGGATCCGAATCAGTTCGCCATGGGTACGTTATTGAGCTAGATTTTGTAACAGTTTGGGCCTACAAGTCCAATTCAACATTAAATTAATTGTAGATATCCGGGGTCTCCTATCAAATATTATATGGGCCTATGTAAGGTCTTTGCAGTTGAACTGTGGATCTATTTAAACTAATTAAAGGACCCGCGTCCTTTTTTCTTTTTCTTTTTTTTTTTAAAGCATCTCTTACTCTTAGAGTAAAACGTTAGTTTAATTACTCATGTTAGAGATGCATGGTTCACAATGGTTGTGTCGCACATATCAACAAATTAGTTGTCATGTATTTTGGACTGTTTTTTTTTTTTTGAATATAGTTTGGAGTTCAAACTATCTAACTAAATATTTATAAGGATTCAAATTTGCTGCCTTGCTGCTTTAGAGAAAAAGAGAGAAAAGAGATGAGTGAGTGAGTGAAGAGATTTTGATAGTCCGTGTCAAGCTTCTCAAAATAGAAAAGCAAGAAACAAGAGGTGGACGCTGCACCGGATTTTGTTACTATTTAAAAGTTGTAATTTGCTCACACAAGATATTATCTTTGTCGCTGTATCAAAAAAATTGGTTCTCTTTTAACTTAGAATTTTATTGTTCTAATATGATGTTTATTTTAATTATTTTTTTAATTTGAAACCCATAGTTATGTTTTCTTCCATTCAACATAAAGAGTTATTTACATTCTTTGTATTACTTGTATGTGTTTATAGACTTGATTACTTACAAATCGGTACGAGGTTTTTTGCATCATTGAAGAATGAAATACCAATGTTTTAAATTTTTAATGAAATATAATTGCATATGATTCATCAAAGGTGATTATTCACGCACACAAAAAAAATAGAATTTCAGTACACAAATTAATGAAAAAAAGAAAGAAAAATAAAAAGAGTGCATAGACCGTACTATTTAGATCAAAATCCTTAATAGTCACTACCAAGTTTCAAAAAAAAAAAAAATTAAATCGGAAAAATTAATCCTAATATATTTATTGATGTTTACAACCTATGTACTCTTTCTACCTCATGTTTTTATTAATTTCTTTGAATAAAAAATTCTCTTTATTTTGCATTGAAGAACTTTTGCGTTTCGATTCTTTTTTATTTTTCATTTAAATCCTTTTTCTAGTTGTCTGATGTATCTATATCGCACTGGCAAATAATTGAAACATGCTAATTTGCCTCTTGAAATTTTTTATAATTGAAATACTAATTTAGTAAGATAGCTAAATTAGCAATTTATCCGGAGATTTCACATAATTTTTGCAATTTTTTTGCAACTGGCAAGAGCATCTTTATCCCTACAATTAAAAGAAAAAAATTTGATAAATTATCGGGTTCCACAATTTAAATTACAGAAATAAATAGAGTATGAAAATAATTGATGAATGGCTATTGAAATACAGTGTGTGTTTTTACTAGAATTGAGTAAAAAAATAGGAGTTTGGAGCATTTATTTACTAGGCGACATAACAAATAAGCTAGAGAGGAGAGACAAATACCACAATTAATACAGTATTGGCTGTACTCGGGAGTATAATTATATTATATGCATATTCATCTCCTTTTAAACTCTGACAGAGATTTTTGTACCAATCGTACCTTGTAGAATGCGAATTTGGAACTGGCCATTAATGGTGCCTTTTGTCATTCTCTTTATCTCCTCCACACCCCCTCCAAAAAAATAATTTCTTTTTTAATCCCTCCTTTGTCCTTGTGCACGATTAACTATTTTAACTTACAGTTAGAGAACCTTTTTCTGCGTCAATTTCTGGTCTCCGTGTCGGTCAAATGTAAAAAAAAAAAAAAAAACAAATGCCAAGGCGCGCCGTTCTAAGCCTAAAAATCAGCAAACATTAATTATTTAGTTGATCTGATTCGGAAAACAAATGCCTAATTTATTTACGAATTACGCCGCCCCATTAATCATGATCATTCCATACAAAATACTTTCATCCATTCAGTTTTAAGTATTTCTCAAGAGTGTTGTAAACATCCCCGTCATTTTTATTTATATCCAACATTAAATAGAAATTTTCAAATATGCTTAGATTTTATTAAATCCAACCAAACCGGTCCTTAATTTATTTATTTTTGGAAAAATTTATATTTTATAATTTTTTTATTAAAATATTATAAATATTCTTTTTATTTCTTTGAAATTAGATAAAATAATATATAATTTGATTTATTAGAAAGACTACAACAAATAATCTTTATCAATATTTTTCAGATCGGATTTTTCACAGCTCTAAGAAAAATTAAAATATTTCTTTGTGTGTTATTGAAAAAAAAATAAAAATACTTTGAATCTAAGTTATTGGTTCCGATTCAAAAGTCACTTCTAGGTAAATATAGAAATGTTTCTCAATTGTTGTCCGACACCATCGGAATTATTTTTATTTTTTCAGAAATAAAAAAATACAATTATTTTCTATATTTACCTAGAAGTGACATTTGATCCGGGATCAATAACTCAAATTCAAAGCATTTTTATTTATTTTTCAATAACACACAAAAAAATATTTCAATTTTTCTTACAGACGCGAAAGGTTCGGTCTGAAAAATATTGATCCGGGTTATTTGTTTCAGTCTTTCTAATAAATTAAATTATATATTATTCTATTCAATTTCAAAGAAACATAACAAAAATTTCTAATATTTTAATAAAAAAAAATAAAAAAATATCAATTTCCAAAAAAAAATAGAACATCGGTTTAAAAACTTCTGACACAGTTGTGGATATAGTGTTTATTTTTTTTTTTTATAATAGAAGAATTCAAATATTTTCTATATTTACCTATAAGTGACTTTTAAACCGAGATCAATAACTAAGATTCAAAGCATTATTATTTCTTTTCCAATAACATACAAAGAAATATTTTAATTTGTCTTATAGTCGCGAAAAATCCGATCTGAAAAATATTGATCTGGATTATTTGGTGTAATCTTTCTAATAAATCAAATTATATAGTATTCATTCTAATTTCAAAGAAACAAAAAGAATATTTATAAATTTTAATAAAAAAATAAAAAATTATAACTTTTTCCAAAAAAAAAGAGTTAAGGACCGGCCAATAATTGGCCTATTTGGGTAGATTTAATAAACCTTGTTGGGATTTCATATGTATGCCAATATGGTGAGAATTTAAAATTTTCCTATCACCACTTGGCTCTATACATAAAAGATCTTATTTATACGACAAAAGCAAACAAGATTTTCTTCATCAAACTAATGTGTACTAATATAAATTAATATCAACTAATTTATTGCTAAGGAGAATGGAAACTTTTACCTAAAGAGATTGTCAAATCTCTTGATAGAGAGAAGCCGGTTTTCCTTCTATATCTTGTCTTTTTCTCGGATGCACCTCTTGGTTCACCTTGAACCTAAACAACAAACTAACACACCTCTTAGATAGATAGATGTGAAGTTTAAGGCTTAGATCCAACCACCTAACAAGAAGAGATGATAGCCTTCCTTAAACTTTTCAACCTAGGAGCAAAACCCTCAAGGATTTGGCCTAGAGAATAGAGAAAGAGAATTTTTGGCTTTTGAAAATGACTGCTACAGTAATTCGGCCAATAAAGGAGGCAGAAAATTCCATCATTTTTCCTTAATTACACCCCTTTAAATAGGCAAGGAGTTAGGGTTACTATTTGTGTAAAATTTAAACTATTTACACAAATGCCACTAGCCTCATTTAGCCATTTTATCATCTTTAATCTCATCTTGTGATTGATTTAATAAATTAATTTATGAATACATAATATTAATAATATTATTCTATTATGCAATATCTTATTATTCTTATAATGCATTTAAACATTATACCAAATAATATTTGCATAACTTCACAAATTTATTTATGGTCTAAGCATGTCATATTATAACATTTTATTTTATCATTTCATGTCATGTATTTTATTTTATACATCATTATGAAATATAAAATACTTGTTGTTTCTCTTCAGTTGGTCTGACCGTACAGAGGATCTATGTCATATTGGCAATAATATAAAACTTTATATTATTGACTATAAGAGGTTCTATCATTACATTATAGTTATCCAAACGACATAGTAATTATTTACTCAATCCACTAATTTCGTGTCTATCCTTGTCACATGATATTATGAATAATATGCAAAATAGGATCGTGTCATTTTTGCATTATATTTTTTTTTTCTTGGTCTCTTAAGTGAATTATAATTATAACTACATCAGTTATATTGCATGCGATATAATTTCACTTTACCAAGGGGTCCAGTAATATCATTACTCAAATAAAACGAGTGACAATGATAATATTAATATATAGATTTCTCCCGCACAAGTTGTACATAATGAACTACTATTTCATTTCTATCATAAGATAGTATTTAAATAGCAATCACATTGTATATTTCTCATGTAAAAAATATATACATCTCATATCTAAGATTCTAAAGACACAATGTAAACATTAATGACACAAAACACAATCCATATAATGTTCCATTCATTTAGGTCATGTTCAATATATAAAACACAATTTATATATTCATGTAATTAAACGATAATCATTTATCAAAATTTATAGAACTTCAATTTACTTTAATCGACATGACAATCTTTCTCGGTAATTAATGTTCCTCCTTAATTACCACGATCGTGAACATATTTAGTGATTAAATATTTCTCATCTAAGGAGTTCTATGATTCAAAACTAAGAGCATCTTCTTGAATACTTCCAAAGATATAATATATAAATCTCAAGGAACATGAATAATAATATTCGTAATAGAATCATAAACAACATATAAATTATTATTAAAAGATAACTTTCGTAGGCATATTTGACAATTTCTATTTAATATTGGATATAAATAAAAATGACGGGGACCAACCGTTTAGTCTGATTAATTGTTTAGTCTGATTAATTGATAGCGGTGACTAAATTATTACGAATGGACTTGTAGAAATGTTATTTACGGATGATACTGACTAATTGATCAATTTGTTTAATTAATTGCTCATTTTATGTTTAAATGGTTTGATTCATCATCCATTTTCCGTTTATGCAATAAATTAGTGTGTTATTTCTTTTATTTTTGTATTTATTTGTTATATGCAATATACATTGTGTTATTTTATATGGATCTTTCCTATATAACACTTTCCGAAAATTTTATTAATTAACAAGGACATTAAGTTAAAAAAATATATTTTAATAAGTTTGATAAGTTAAATTAATCATTTATTAATAAATTATAAGTATATGTATATAATCGGGTGCATATTGATTAATTTTTTGGTGGTACCCCATCCATCCAACGAACTCATACCGTTATTTACAATACTGTTTATGACTTCTAACATTCATATAAAATTTTCAATTAAATTTTAGTTGATGACCTTTTTTATTTGCTTTTATTATATCAAGAAGTAGGATAAAAAGATATTCGAGAAGTTAATTTTAATCCGCTAAATAATTAATTTTCGAAAAGATTAAAGAATTAAACCAGATCAAAATAGATATAAAAAAAAAATGGGACGATTGAAATTTACCATAATTTTCCTTTGTGGTTATACCACTTGTATGATCACCTTATATCAATGCAAATGAGGGCTAGACCCTGATTTCTTACTCGAAATTGACCATCATTATATCCATGTTTAGAGTGCCTATATATGACCATGGGATTCAGTGAATTGATGTATTTAAACTTAATATTTGTAAATTTGGTGAATAAATTACACATATATATAGTACCGCAATGGAATGATATTTTGCATGATTTAGTAATGATGATGGAAATGGAGGTTGGTTCTTGTCTTTATGGATGCTCCTTTTCTGAAGAAAATGAGCACCTTTCTATTTTCAAATCCGGATCGTTCAAAATTCATTGTACGGCCTCAATTACTTTTCATTTTCAAATTAATTTAATCTATTAAAATGATTCAGATTTAATCAAGACCATACAATGAATTTTAAACGATTCGGATTTGAGAATAAAAGAGTGCTCCTTTTCTCTGATCCTTGTCTCTTTATATCCAAATGGCCATCATATTCCTGCATTAATTGATAATTCCTATTCCTACCTGTCTTGTCATGGATTTTATGTCAATTAATTTATTTTAACCCAACCATGCTCATGCTCATGCTCATGCTCTCCCGTTTAAACCCCTTAATTTCTCTACGATTGCATTTGCATCGAATAATTTAATGCACATCACAATCAAGCCAAACATTCTCTAACTGTTTCTCTTGTGATGTTACCTGCATACCCAACCGCGCTTATCCCCACCAAAAATTAAAAAAAAAATATAATACGTGTGCTCTAAACTTTATAATTATACAAATCATTCATATTTAATTAGGGCATGTTCTCCGTCTAAAAATTAAGATGATAGTTTAAAATCTGACGTACTGAACTTATCATAAATATTTCAATAAGTTGAAATCTACTAAAAAATTCTTAAATATATAGTATATAGTCAATTATATATTTCATAGAGGGTTATTATGAAAAATGATATATTTTTTTCTTGGTAAACTATTGTTCCTCTTTAGTAAACAGTTTATCTTTCCAAAAGACCTTTTAACTTTGCAAGCTAATTTTTTTTTTTTCTAACTATATGTTAAAATTATTTTAGAATTAGCTGTACAAGTTGGTACCATTTTTTAGTACCTCTTTTCAGCTTGTGGTTTTATATATGAAATCGGTTGGTTATGTTCACTTTTATTAAAAAAAAAAGATTTTAAAATTATTTTAATAAATCAATTTTCTTGTCACCTATCTTGATATCGAGAGTTTTGATTGTGTATAATGAATTATGATTTATAAAATATTTCATTACTTGAATATTTCATGTGAATATTTCATTTTAGTGATGACCAATTGAGTTGCTGAGCCTTTTAACAAATTTAAGAAAACATTTTTGAATAGCTTGAATGAACTTTTAAAGTTAACAAGTGGGATCTCTGTAGCAATTCCAGAAATAATAATGATGATGATGATGTTGATGATAAAATGCAACTTAATTTATTGATAACAATATAATTTGGTATCTGAACAATAATATTCAAACCAAGTAAAAATAATTAGAAACCATGCTGGTGTTGTATTAATTGAATATGTATCAAATTGTATATATTTTTAATATCATTTTATCATCTAGCACCACTAAATATGAATTATCATAAAATTTAAATTATTAATTAATTAATGATAAAATTGCATTGACTTTTACTATTTTCTCCATATGGAATAAATATTATCCCACTACATGTATTGAATTCAAAATTACAAATTATTATATGAATTTAATGTGAAAGAATGAAGAATGTAATAATTATAATCATAAAAGCAAAAAAGGTTGATAATTAATAACAGCATCTAATAAAATAAAAAAGGCTACTGATCTTTTACACAGACGAGAGACGACAGTATCGTTGCCACGTGAACTAAACCTAACATAATCACAACAAAACCTAAAATAATCACAGGTTTCACAAGTTCACAACCCTGCCTATTGCCTGCTACACAAATCGAAACTCTTATTAATTGGCTGTCTTCTCTCTCTCTCCTTCCCTCACGCACAAACACGCACACACGCACACACGCACACACGCAAACACGAACACCAAATTAATGTCAAAATCCTCTGCAATTATGTTTAACCCACGTCTTTGCAATTTTTATACATAAAAAAAAAAGTTACTTTTGAAAATTTTCAAAGTATGCAGATAAATATATACCAACGTTGCCATCAAACTTTAATTTCATTACATTTTTATCAACATGTTAGTGCGCACACTCCAATAATATCCGTTTGCAAAAGTTTTTATTTTTATTTTTCAGACTTCCATTTGTAATTTGTCTTGCATAGATTTAGAGCATGTTCGACAGTTGTCAGACGTGAACAAAAATGGACTTAAATTCGGTTCCAATTTAAATGGCCGAAATACTATATGCGTAGAAAAAAAAAATTGTTTTTAGTGAATTTTTTTTTTCACAAGCACAGTGAAAGCCGAACAGGTCCTCAATTTTTCAATTTTATTTTACATGTGAAGGACATGGATGAAGGCGTAGCTTCCTTTGCAATAACTGAGAATTTTAGAGATGATCTCTTACCCTTTTTACTACTGTTTAGTGTTTATCACCAAAGTCCACAGAGAGCTCATACTCTTACCCTCAGTAACCCTCCATAATCCTCTATCAGCATTCAGATTTCAGCCCCCTCAAATACAAAAACCCACCTTCATTTCTCATTATATATCTATCTATCTATCTTCCTTGTTAGTTGGTACCTAGCTAGCTTCTCCTTAGCTACTAACATCTCCCTCGCTTGGAGTCTTAACACAAATTAATCATGAAATCACCAGTTCAAAGCCCAAAGAAGCCACCACAACCACCACCACCACCACCACCACCACCCCATGACCCTCAAACCCCAACCTTTAACCCAAGATCAAATGAACAATGGCTCGACGATGCTTCCATGAAAGATGTCGACCACTTTGCCAAAACCGTCTCAGCTATTAAATCTAAAACAGGTAGTTCGTCCCGGCCCGACCTTCTCGCCTCCGTCTTATCACATTATGCCTCCAAATGGCTGCCCGAACTCTCCTCCACTTCATCAGGCCGCTTCAGTGGCCCGCCGCCCCCTCCCGAAAGCCCAACAGCCGTGTGGTTGAAAAAACGGCTCTTTGTTGAATCGCTTATTGCGGCACTTCCACTGGAGATGAATAACAAAGACATGGAGTCGGCAATTAATTGTGATTTTTTGCTGAGGTTATTAAGAGCCGGGTTGATGGTTGGAGCCGATCAAGCAAGCATGAGGGAACTAGAGGCACGTGCGGGTCGACGACTTGAGCAGGCGAGCTTGAGTGAGGTCATGATACCGGCTTTCGGGCACACGTCAGGGACGCTGCTCGATGTTTCCCTTGTCATACGGCTAGTGAAAGGTTCCATCGATCGATCTGAAATAATTAATTAATATTATTGAATTTTATTAATTGACACAGACACAATTAATATATACTTTGCTCTGCATATATATATATATAAGAGAGAGAGAGAGTACGGATTAATTTCTTCAGAGTCATGAAAAAACATTAACCTTAAAACACAGGATTCTTGGCAGCTGAGGAAATGGTGAGTGGTGCAGGCATGGCCCGGGTGGCGAAACTGGTGGATGCATACCTGGCAGAAGCGGCACTTGACGCCGGGCTGAGCGTGAAGGAATTTGAAGAGCTTGCGCGTGCATTGCCGGCACATGCACGGGCAACAGATGACGGCTTGTACCGGGCTCTTGATACCTTTCTCAAGGTAATTACTAATTCCCTTTTCAAACCTAGCTTGTTTGCAATAGCAATAAAAATAAAAAAAAACAACAACAATAGTTTAGTTTACATCTTAATTAATTTGGGCTAGCTAGCTAGGAAATTAAACTAGTCACTATATATGATCTGAACGCAACAGATTGCACTCGATCGTTTATCCAAATGCACGCGTCCAACTCATTAATTGCTTGGTGTTCTGACTTGTCACAGACTCTAAAACAATTCAGAGAGTTGAAAAAAATAAATAAATAATTAATGTTAACATAACATTTGTCATTTTAATATATAAGTATGACAAACATATATGACCGTATGACTGTGTATTTTTAAAAATATTGAATGAATTATTTTTAATAAAAAATATTAATTCATGTAAATACTACTTAATTTTAATACATGTTGTTGCAATTCTCGATACATGTTTGATTATGCTATGAATTAAGTTGCATGAATGACCATCATTGTATTTTCGTAATACTATATATCAAGCACGTACTTTGAGAACTGGCTCATATATATATATATATAAGTGTTAATTAAACAGAATAAATAAATGTAAGAAAAAATAGCTAATTGTCGATTTAAAAAAAAATGCATATTAACTATAACTAATTTAATATTAAAACACATAGTCATTCTGTAACTTTTTTACATTATTAAAATTTGCTAGCTTATTGTGAAATAAAACTAGTTATTAATTAAATGTTGACATGTACTACATCTAAGGACCCACAAGTAAATACTGACTAATATAATTCATAAGTAAAATTTTATCCGTTACATTTTTACGTACGGTCTTTCTTCTACTTGTTTGGTTTGAACTTTGAATTAATCAAGTGTTATATATTTGGAATTTATGGGTTTTGTAAATGTACGACCATACCTAACATTATTAATTAACTTTGCTTTGTTTGATTGTTTACCACGTGACTTTTACTTGTATCTATCATCTATGTTCGAAATAAATATTAAATCTTCTCAAAATATATATATATATATATATATATATATATATATTAAATCTTCAAAACACTTCTTACTATTGTTAATTAAAATTTAAATGACGTAGAAATCTCTCTAAAGTATTGCTATTTACTAGTAATGAAACAAGTAGAAGAATAAAAATATATTTTAATATACTGGCAAGCAAAAAAATTAATTTTTTAACTTCAAAACACGTCAAGGATTGCTTAAACAAAATTTACCTACTTAAAAATTATAACTAAAACATTACAGCAACACCATATATATATATATAAATTGAAAGAATATTGAAAATAAAAGATCCTCAATATCTTTTAGTGCCAATTAAGTTCCATCAGACGGTTAAAATTGTTGACCATTGATGGTATTCTAAA
Source organism: Carex cristatella (assembly GCA_024447775.1). Taxonomy (NCBI): domain Eukaryota; kingdom Viridiplantae; phylum Streptophyta; class Magnoliopsida; order Poales; family Cyperaceae; genus Carex; species Carex cristatella. Next base: position 8,588,601 of record JAJHPF010000016.1, read on the forward strand.
GGAGGAAATCTAAGTGCTAGTGTTATCAACTTATCATTGAGCCTCTATTTCTATTGCAACTTGTGACAAGTCTAAAAGACAAAGTCTATTGTCTATTGGAACTTTTTGGAACAAACAAACAAACAGACAGACAGAAACGGTCAATGTTACATCAATTAATAGTTTTACCTTTTTGGAAGCTAAGGACACGGAATTAATACCAAAAGTAAAGCCTACCCTTTTCATTTTCATTAGGCACTACTCACCAGCAATAAAACAAGTGATCAACTGTCCATACGAAATCATAAATTTAGAATTTAAAAGGTTGTTTATCAATTTTAGGTGGTTCAAATGTACCGTACTCTTCACTTTTATCACGTTTCATATTTTTTTATTTTCGTTTTTAAAGTTATTACAGTTAATTCAAAAGCTCTATATTATTTTCATATTAAAATATATTTCGAGAATAAATTTTATAATTTTATAATTTGTACTATTTTTATAAATAGATACAAAATCATTATTTTTAGATGGTTCATAAATAATGATTTTGTACTCTCATAAGACCATAAATAATATTTTTTTTTTTCAAAAAAATATAAAATTTGGTCTCCAAACACATTTTAATATGGAGATCATGTTGAACGGTTCAGATTGACTGTTTAGACTTTTAAAGAAAATAAGTGAGGCATTTTAACCCTCAATTTTTGTATTTAGAAATTGAAATTTATAGATGTTGTCTTTGAAAAAAAAACACTAATTTTTAAATTTATAGCTGTTCTCTCTGCATTTTTTTATTTTCTAATTTCATTCAAAGAATCTGTTTCTTGTTGAAATGTTCTGAATTTACTTCTCTACTGATCCCTGCTTGGTTCACATAAATTCGTAAATGCGTCTGCCGATTAAAATAAAAGAAATATGTTCAGAAGTACAAACATTTTGTCAATAAATTTTTTTAACAAAATTTTGTTTAGAATATCGTTTTCATTCATAGGCAGATATAGGTGAAATAAATATAGTTGTCTTTTACTATTTTTTTTTTCTGATTATATATGTATATGTGGTACTTTTAAAAAAAAAAAAAAATCATATTTAACCACTCTAAGTAACAATCTTTCAATTATACCCCTGTAGTTGTAATTTAATTTTTAATATCATTAATATATTGATATTACTATCTGCATGTATAATTTGTGTTTTCACTAGGGGTTGAAAACAGTACGGATAATATCTAATATTTATTCAACAAAATAGATATGGACATTTGATATCTGAATATCTGTGTGGATATGAATATTAATATGGTTTTACATTTTAATTATCCTTATCCGTTTTCACTGTTGTTTTAATATTTATAAAAAATAATTACAAAGGGGCAAGCCTAACTTGGATATAATTGAGGTATGTGGTGGTTGCCTCAGTTATTCTAGTAGCATATATATTATATAGTGACAGAAGAATAAGGTTAGCCTAGGTAAAGACAATCTAGAAGTCCTAAATATCACTAATTTAAAAGGTCAAGTCTAGATAAAGACCACGTATACCTAATAAAATAAATCAGCATTTATCACTAAGTTTTATGATATAACAGACAATTATATAAAGATGAAAATTAGATGGGTCGATTTTTTAATTAATGACTTTCGGTGGCCTCCTCAATAGTCAATAGTCAATAGTCAATATATAGTAGAGTTTTGGATGTGTCCCTGCTAATTACGGCAAGATAGTTGGATGGTACTGCTCAATCCAGACCAACCAATGAAAAATGGCAGGACGACCATGATTGGAAAATTCCTCTATAGTTAAAGAGTGTCATTTAATTCAGACATTCCAAAAATACTACTACAGCTCCCAATTAAATCTGCATCCTCTATTAATACTACAACTCCAAAAATAAACCAAAACAAAGGGAATTCCAAATATACTACAACTCCCAATTGAATCTGCCACCCCCATTAACCTAAATATCAGTCTATTATAGTGGAATTTTGAATTTTCGGGAGCTGCCAATTTAATCTGCATCCTCTATTAATAAGGCTGCAGTGGCGGCCCTGGTATTTTTTAAATTCTTCATAATTTATGGTTTTTTTTTATTATGGTATAAATAAAAATTTCGGAACATTCATTATTGTTTTTCGATAAAGTATTTTGTACCCAACATAATTAATTGGTAAAAAAAATATTGTTTAATTTTTGTACCATGAAAAAAATAATCCTAGGGATGAAAAAGTGACATTACATGGTATGATTATTGTGGAGTGTGGACCATTCAATTATAATTTATAATATAGCGTCCCGAATCGTTTCTTAATAAATGCATCAGATTAGAGGTCCTTTGAGCACCAACCAAATGGTGAATTAATTCCACCCGTCCGTTTTAGCATATAATCCCAAAACCATTATAATCCAGCGCATGGATAGCATATAACGGACCCATTATTATAATCCAGCGCAGGGTTGATGGTAGATTGGTAGCTCAGCGCCTCAGCCTCACCTCTCTTTTATTAGTCTCTTACCAATCTATTTATTTGCCAAAGGAAAAAACAAAAACAAAATAAAATGTTACCATTACCAAATACCAATCATAGCAGGATTTGTCCCTGAGCTGAGCCTGAGCGTGACCACTTCAAGAAAGGGGTCCAATACAATAGTATACATAGCTACTCTTTTTACTTCATGCTACCGTACATACAATTTTATAGCTAGCTCTTGTAACTAGTTGGTAATAATTTATACGTATTTTATTTATACGTACATAATAATACAAAGATGATACAAATGACAATGGTTATTTTGACAACTATTTTATAAAAAACTTAAATAGAATTGAAAATTTAAAACTAAATTTATATGTATGCTATTGGACATGTAGATAGTCTAACAATTATATTTCATGCAATTTATTTATTATTTAATAATGCATCAAGGACCGTTGAAATTTTAAGTCATTCAATGTACAGTGAAACATACGTACACCAGATTTTATCATATTTTATAAACATGACGTGCGGATGATATAAATCCTTTCTATAATATTTGACTTCAAATTTAAATTTATTTTTTAAAATTTTCAAGATTGTCAAAATAAAGGTTGTCAAACGATCCCTCTTTATATTAAACTAGTATTTTTCTTCACTGTAAAGATACACTAATAGCCATGGCAACCAATAGCATAATAATACAAGTAATACCTAATTGGCTTTTAAATTTTACTAAATTCATTATCCAACATATCTAAGTTATAGAGAACATATTTAATGCCTTATTATTAAAATATTGAGTACTATTTTATTAGTTGTCAAATTATTTTTTTGTCAATATATATAATATTTCATTACTTGATTACTTGGAATAACAACTTATCTACCACTGATATGTAAGCTTTACTGGTAAAAATTGCACAGAGTACAAAAATGTATTGATATATATTCTGTAATTCCAAGTCGAATGATATAGGTAATTTTATTGTAATTGTTGTTTTTCTTGGGGGAACGAGAAGCATCAAATTTTGTCAGGCTTTTTTCTATTTGTTTTCTTTTGTCTGAATTATTTTGATATTGAAACTATTGCAATATGTGTATAAAGCTGCACAACCTCGTCTTCTGCTTCTGCTCTTTAGTCTTTATCCCTTGTAAATTGAAATTTTTGGGTAGGCCTAAAGGCATGCATTCGGTGGGGCCCGGAAATCTGTACAATGTAGGTTGAGCCTGTGGCCCATTAGACCAACTGGATATTTGTACTGTCGGTTTAGTGCACAAGGGCACAAGGCTCAAAAAACCCATACCCATTGGCCATTGCATTGCCTGACATACCTACTGCTCACTTTTTGGATAGCATCAGTTATTCAGTTTACATGTAAGGTTAAAAACAAAAAACAAAAAAAAAATATATATATATATATATATATATATATTCAGTTTACATGTCAACAAGTCCGGACAAGTTGCTTTCACATAAATACATCCAAATTATTTACAAAAGTTTATTATTATAGTACATAGGTTTCAACATTCCAAGGAAAAGGCATCTCTACCATCTCTGCCTCTCTGCTTCTCTGGGTGGTGGTCAAAATCTTGGACCAACACACACACACACACAGTGTTAACTTAACTCTGTCAAACTAGTTGCCGTCATATGACTGACATGTCTCTTGCTGATCAGCAGGATTCATGCTGGTTCCCACAATCAAGTCACATGTGCCAGTGAGTTGAAAAAATAAAATAAAATGTTCATCAATTGTTACATATATAATCTAGGTTAGTCAATAATGCAAATTGAATTATCAGAAAAGTTCTGAAATCTGTATTCACCATGAATCCTAAGTTTTATTTGATTTAATTGTACTTGTTTCAGGCCCATCCTAACACTACAAAAGAAGAAAGAAAGACATTATGCCAGCTGATTGATGCAAGAAAGCTTTCATCAGAGGCATCGGCACACGCAATACAAAATGAGCGCCTGCCGGTGCGCTCTGTCATGCAAGTCCTCTTTTCTGAGCATACCAAACTCAATCGTCATACTGGATCCTTCTCTGGCCCAAGAAGCCCCAATCTGTCCCAACTTGATCTTCCTGGCCGGTGCCCTTCCAAAAGGGAAACCTTAGCCCATCAACAGGTCAATTTTTTTTTATTTTATGACATAGCATTCCATTCCATTGAGAGATGAGTCAGATGACTAATGAAAATGATATTATTTGGTGGATTGTTATCTGTGTCTTTTTTAGACGTACTAGCTATTTGTCGAAGGATGATAAATTTTAGGACTCCAAAATTGTTAGTGTTTCTAATTAAGTAGATATGTTAATGACATTTTTATATTTATATAAAATTATTTTCAATTGCAGGAGATACGTCGATTAAGGGAGGATGTGGCCCGCTTGCAGGTGCAGTGTCATGCGCTACAAGCACACGTCGATCGGTTGATGAGCGACAGAAGAAGGAAGGGCGCTTTCTTCAAATGGAGTACATTTTTCTTTGGTGGAGCTGATGTGGCGAAGGTGGAGGATTCTGAGAGTGGGGCCGAGAGGCAGACACCTTCCAATTCCAAAAAAGGAAGGCTGGTACCTCCAGCTCATGCATCCGGTACTGCCACGCCTACCAAGTGGCGTAAGTCATTGTCTTGAAAGTATTTGTTTCATTATTTGTATTTTATTGCTTTTTTATTTGTAAGTTTTAAGTAATGAATGAATTAATTAATGTGCTTCAACTGGAGACTGGAGTACGTACGTAGCATCCTTTTTGTTAATTATATATATGTAATATGTACAAGTATGAATCATAAAGGACTTTGGTAATCTTCTTTCCCTGTTGGGCTGTTGGCTTTAGCATCTTATAGTAATTATTCTTCAAGTTGGTGCACTGAAGTACTGTAACCTTTAATTTACTGGTGTCTTTGGTTAATGGAATCTAGCTAGGGACTTCAATTTACCCCTAATTAAATTTCTTCTTCAAAACAAAAAAAGTGAGGTTGCAGTATCATATTTCCTTTTTGGCTGTTCCTGCATGCGCCAACTGGTCCTATTTTGGAACAGTTTAAACGGTCACATGAGCCTGGTGGCCTCTCTCCCAATTGATTTAATTTTTCAAATATATTATACTAATAGCGACCTGATAATGATATCATATGATTCTGTATACGAACTTCTTCTTTTATCTTATTATATTATTTATTACATCCACATGCGAAAGCCCCAACACGCACTAAAATAAATATGTTCATGCATCCAAAACATCCAACAAGCTTAAAAGATTCATCAATTAAGCTGGCTCAACATAAAACCAAATCATAAACTTCAGAACAGAAACCCACAAAATATTGTACGATGAGCAAAATTTTAGGTTAAACAAATTTACAACTCTCAACCCTCCAGGTGCACAATTTTTTTAATTCTTCCACATATTTGTCCTCCATAACAAAAAAAAAAAGAGTTTAGAATACGAACTCGCAACTAATACTGGGACTGGGTGTTAAAATTACAAATAATAGAAGACAACAGAATAAAAACACACTTCACTTTTCTCCATCAACATCAAATCTCTTACATTGCACAAAAATAAAGAAGAGAAGAAAAAACAAAATACAATCAAACTTCACAAACTATTTATACACTATATAGCGCGTCGCGAGGACAAGAAATCTTGAGCCAACCAAGCGCCAACTTATTCAACCAGAAATCCAATCAATCACCAACCGCGAAAAACAAACAATAAAATGGAATACAACTTGATCAAACATATACATACACTAACTAAACACAGATAGCAACAACATTACTTGATCAATGCCTTCTTGATTGCCTTAACAAATTTGCCATTATTAGTTGAAGCCGAACAATCCAAATACCCATACTCTTCATCCTCTCCTAGTACTTTCGGTTTTCTTCCAATGCAATCGACCCCCTTTCTCATCCCTACAAAAACCGATGAAGGAGATGAGGGTAATGACCGGAATGCCCTTGCGCTCTCTGTCCTCGGCAACCCCACTATTTTTCTCTCCTCTCTCTCCCTGACATGAAAGCTCTTTCTGGCGGCAATCATCTCAGTTTGCTTTAAATCTGACTCTGAGTGTGCTTGTTCAATCTCAGTAATTTCTTCAGATGGGGCGGTAAATTCTTCAGTTAAGGGGTCCTCTTGAAAATCATCCACTAGCATTTGAAGCCATTTATCTACATTTCCCCTACCAACTTCATTTATGTACGCATGATCTTCTTCTTCCTCTTCTGTCTCATTCTTTGATATTGAATCAATTGCACGCCTCGGCAATTTTTCGATATCCAACTTGTAAGGTGGTTCTTGCGCTATGGGTCCTTTACCCTTTATATCATTGAAATCTCTGATTGATATAGTATCGAGTTTCTCATTTACCGACCTACTGCCTCTCTCTACCAAAGAGAACCTCCTATGCCTATTTTTGTTCAGAATTAAATTTTCTTCACCAGCCTCCGACGCCCTTTGTTCTTCTTCTAGGAAAACCCGGAGTTCCTTTGTCAGAGGCTTTCTATAATGTCTCCTAGAAGGAAACCTGTTGTATAGGTCCTGCCTTGCCTGTGTGGAAGTGGCATTATTGTCCTCTATGCGTGACCTTTTGCGGGGTTTGTCTCTGAATTGTTTGATTTGGGTCTCGATTTCATCTCTTTGCTTGAATTTACGACGGAGCTCGTTCTCTGACAAGTCACAGATTGATCTTTGCGCCTCCAGTCGTGCCATGAGAGAATTGCTGGCAGCCTGGTTCAGCCTCAGTTGTTCCTTGTAAACAACACTCCTATATAATATATGAAATAAATAATATATATTGTTACAAGATGATTTATTGTAGACTTATCATATTAGAAACTAAACCATATACATTGTACTTCTTAAGGTAGTGTAAAATCATACCAGCAGTTTCATGTACATTTGTGGGTTGTGCATGATGAGACAATAATAGACATTGAAATCATCTTAGAGAGTTGCTAAGTATGAACTTAAGCTTACAAAGATATTTGGTGATTTTAACTCACAATTCTATTGGATTGACTTCAAATGATGAATTAAAAACCGCCGAAACCGATCTACTTCACGATCAATATACTTATATGCTATTTTGTTTTAGTGTGAAGTCCAGTGGTCAACAAATGATAAAAAATAAATGTATTAAATAACTTAAAAACCTTCATCTTTTGACTGCTTGACCTCATAATAATGAGTTCGAAAATTAATAAATTTGAAATGTAAATGAATGTACATATCGGTTTCAACAATTTAGATTAGTCTTTTGAAGTTAATCCAATAAATTTCGAAGTTAAACTCATTAACTAGTAGTTTCACTCAACATTTTAAGCTAAAAATTTACTTTTACACGCAAGCCCCTTAGAAATTGTAGTGTTTATAAACATTCTCCCTGATAAGGCTTATCAAAAGACTCGAAATTAATAACAGAAATATCAACTTACTGGTGCATGGCATCTCTGATCATCTTCTCAAGCATTGATTTGTACTGTGCCTGAGCCTCTGCCAAATGCCGGCATTTCTCAGCCCGTTGTTTTTTCTTTATCAACAATTCCTCCAAACCCTGAATCTCTACTCTCTCCTCTTCATTCCTTTCCTTCAATTGCTCGACCTCTCCATCTATCTCCTCCATCTCAGCTAGTTGTTTCTTCTTAGCATCATCTCTCTGTCTCAGTGAATCCCTTGCCAAGGCAATAGAGAAATGTGGATTTGTACTGTATGGGTCTGAGTCGAGGTTGGGGTTGGAGTTTTCCTTTGAGATGTATGGGTCATGGGTCCCATTGTCTTTCTTGGTGGAGAATTTCATAGCAGCTAACAAAAATGTAAAATAAGAAATAAGCTACTTAGTCATTGTTCTTAATTATAAACATAAATTAATAATCAAGCAAGTAAAAAAAGACCACTAGGAATGGTTGAGAGATTCGAAAAGTGAACCATAGAAAATTAATACCGGACAGTATGTACTGGTACAGATACAAAATTTCACATACCAGTGCTAGACTTGACATGTATGTACCTCTATAGGACATTATTTGTACCAGACCTGATTTATATGTTTATTAACATTCAAAACTTCAAGACTAAATCGCAATGCCTAGAAGCACTTCAATGCCAGTAGCATGAAATGAAATTACAAAGATAAGTACCTATTACAGGATAAGTGGGTCTAGTAGGTCTGTTTATATCAACCGTCTTGAGCACTGATGCGTCAGAGCTCCGAGTTGAAACAATGGCAGCTGGTGCAAGGCCTGATTTATTTTTTGCCTCGATAAAATGATGGGGAAATGCATGTGCTTCCACTGATTGAACTGCGTTTAGTTCTTCATTTCCGCCATCAGAAAATAAAAAAGAAAAGGCTCTTTTCCTACTCAATCATGAAAGTTAAAAAAACAAGCAAGAAGAACTGTATCAGCATAAGCTTCCATGAACTTTGAGTAAGGGAAAAACAAGTAGAACTGTATCAGCATAAGCTTGTATGAACTTTTAAGGGTCACATTTACTATAATGAAATTTTGTTACCATGTTTATACTTTATAGTCAGGTGCTTAATAGTTAGGAACAAGTTAAGATTATCAAATCTAAATTTCACTTCCAGAAGAAAAGTATGAACGCTTTTCATATTTTATTCTGGCAAAATCCAGTGTACCTGTAGTCTGAATCTTTAGATGCAAAAATTGACAAGAACTGGTTGACTGAGATGCCAATTTGTAAGTCCCACCATGGGATAAGGAACTCCAGCTTGTGCCCTTTCTTTTTGCACACATGAGACTGAACTATTCTCAGATTGCTTGGAACAGTTTTTCCGCCCCCTGATTTTGAAAATATACAGAATATTATTCATACAAAATTAACTCAACGACATATAGAAACAAATCTAATTGGTTTTTACCCACTTGCACAAGGGAACCAATGGTCAATTTCCCATGAAAGAGGAGAAGCCGAGTCGGCATGGAGGTAGAGCACATTCCCATATGGGTCGACCCGAAAGAGAGATGGGTCAAAGCCAGCATTCCTGATTTTAAATAAAAAAAAGGACGATTAATTAAAACTGTTTCAAATTAACCTGAGACAGTTAGAAATTTTGAGAAAATTTCAACTAACCCAAGATGATCCAGTTGCTTCCACAACAGATTGACAAATCCTTGAGGGTTAACAGAAGGAATTGCCTCAGAATCTATGACTGGAAACATCTCATTTACTTCCTTTATTTTCAAAGCCTACAAAATAATATCTATGTTAGCCCTTTGTTTTCACAATCTTAATATAAGAATAAGAAGAAAACTAACAAAATCATTCTAAATTATTAGCCACGATAAGAATCCAGATCCAATAATATTTCCTTGAAGCAAAAATAAACTAAAAAACCCACAGAAAAAAGATGGGAAACCTTAAAAAAAAAAAAAAAAAAAAAAAAAAACAGTACCTCTTGGGGCTGAAGCATGTAGGGAAGAAAGGTGAAAGGGGGTCCATGGATGTATGGACAAAGAAGATTGGGGCTCTTGCACAGCTTGGCGTAAGCCTTTGGATAACCTAGATTTCCATCAATGGTTTTCTCTTCCTCTGTGAAAACCATCCTCGTGCTTCCCATCAGGTGTTTGACGAAATTTCTCAGAGAAGAAAGGAGAAAAGGTAGATCGATTTAGAAGGAAAACAAAAAAAGAAACGAGTTTGGACGGATCAAAGGAGCGCCCTCTGGACCTCTGGACTCTGGTGGGGTTAATTTTTTTGGGGAGAAGAGGCAACGGTCGAATCGGAGGAGTTTTTTTTCTGAGAGAGAGAGAGAGAGAGAGCCGTTGGGGTTTCAAATTATGGAATTCGTTTGCTCACCTCGCCTGTTTCTTTAATTTGCTTGTCAGATGCATTTAATTGTTTTGTTCTTTGTTTCTGTTCAAACTTCCAAACGCGCCTTGTTCTTGCCTCCGGGGCCCAGTCAGATCATGTCCAATCAGATCAGAATTTCAAGCTTCATAATCAATAATAATATGGTATGGACCGTTGGAATTGTAGATTGAAGCGTTCAATTTAGTAGATAAGAAATGAATGGTGTAGGATAATTTAAAACCCTTCTCTAGTTTTGTTATGTTGGAGAGGACCCAACAAGCTATGTCAGCAGAGTAAATAATGCGGTGAAGTTCGGTGCATACAAGGATCTATTTGTAAAATAAACATATTTTTATTTTCAAAGTTCAAACAGTCGATCCGAACCGTTCATCTTGTTCTCCATATTAATATGTGCTTAGAGACCAAATTTTACATTTTTCTGAATTTTTTTACTATTTATTAAGATGGGTACAAAATTCAATGGTCTGAATTTGATATTTTTTTGTACCCATCTTAATAAATAGTAAAAAAATTCAGAAAAATATAAAATTTGGTATCCAAGCACATATTAATATGGAGAACAAGATAAACGGTTCAGATCGACTATTTGAACTTTGAAAATAAAAATATGTTTATTTTACAAATAGGTCCTTGTATGCACCAAAGAATTTGCCTAACAATTAACAATGAATCTATGATTGTGGGTTGAGCTTGAGTTTTCATTCGAGGTTTGGTTTCAACTTTAAAGCATATTGCTTTCCTACATTTTATATCGCTGCGAGACACCTTCGCATAGGCACTGTTAGTTTAGACAAATAGTATAATTTATCTGAACCGTTTATATTCAAAATTAATGATTAAGATTTGTCGGCCCAATAAAACAACATGAAATTGGATTGAAGACCAACCCAAGAATTCGTGCAGCTATTTTTCCTTTTTTTTTTTCCTTTTCCTTTTTTTTTTTTTTTTTTTATTTTATTTCATCTCCGAGCTTTTCATCAACATAATGCCAATTTTTTTTTTAAATCAGTACAGTTAACATAATTTTTTTTAGATTATTAGTAAGCATGCCTTTCTGAAAAGTTTAGTTTATGCTAGATTAATAAAGCTTGCTTAGCAGTCTAATTTTAACGAATTAGCAATAGGGACGTCAATGGGTACGGTAGTCGGGGGTGGAAGTATGCCTGTACTCATTATAGATTGTTTTTATCTATACTCTATCCATACCAGCTATAAATTATCTTACCCGTATTCCATCCTTACCCGTCATTGTCGGATAATAAAACAGTAGTCGGTAAATAACAAGTAATACTAATTTAATATGTTTATTATTTATTAAATAAAACATTAAAACATATACATTCATTTCACACATATATAGTTTTTTTTTTATTGAAAAAGGATTCTCATAATGCTAAGTACAAGTAAATCAATTAAAGTATTCTTTCTCAATACTTATTAAATATATATATAATATATAATATTTTTTATAATTATCTAATCAGGTAACGGGTACGAAAACAGTGAAAAAAATTTACTGTATCCATATCCGTTTAAATAGTGAAAAAAATTTACTGTATCCATATCCGTACCTGATAAGTTTACGAAAACAAAAATCTTACTCGTATGGATACGGTATGGGTCGGATCGGGTAAACAGGTAAAGGGGTGTCGTTGACACCCTAATTAGCAAGCCAGAAATGTTTGTGTTTTTATTCTATGAATGTGGGACCCGTGCGCCAGTGGCTTGTTGCAGCTAATAATTCAAGAGGGAATGGTATTGATGTAGTGGATGTGGATCAATCTTTTTATGAGCTCTTCTTTATATTGATATTTCGAGCATAGTTAAAATCCGGCCTTCTATTCTGGTAAACTCCATCAAACAATTGCACTCGGACTTCAGCCCATTAGAAACTGTAGTATTTTATCGGCTGTATTGAGAGGAGATTTGGGCCCAAAGAATTCGCTAGTTCTATTTATCTTGATTTTTGTAATGTTCTACTAGTTTGTATGAAGCCTGATATATATGAGTCCGGATCCACTAAAGTAACTCAATCTTTGGATTTTGGATTAAGACCGTCTGATTCAAATCCGTCACTCAGAATCATCTCGGGATTCAAATTCGTTCTCGGAATGAGTGATCTTCAGATCTGAATAGATTGTCTTGAATTCGAATCAGACGGTCCCGATTTAAAACCCAAAGATTGGGTTACTTCACTGGATCTGAATTCTGATATATATGGACTTTGTGCAAAAATAGTGTTCAGGTTACCGACTTATCATGCATTGAGTGATTTAAAAATAAAAAATAAAATACTATAATATAATATTTTTGGAATGATGAATAGAAACAATTAAATTTACTCACAAATGTTAAAGTGTCATGTAAGGTTATCTTTTGAAAAAAAACCGGAGGGTTCAAGATCGGACCGTGCGAACTGTGGACCTCACCCGTACTGAACCGGATCGAGATTCAAAATCGGACCAGACCGGACCGATTCAATTTAAGCTTTTAGAAAGATTTTTAGTTACTATTTTGAACTAGAACTGTACTAGACCGGACTTGACAAAACTTGTAAATCGTGAGAACCGAAACTGTGACAAAACCGAACTAGACTGGATCTAACCCTTGTAGAACCGGACTTAAAGAAACCGGGCTTAAAACTTTAAGAATAAAACCACCCCTAGAATATTTCATGTATATTTTTAATGTTGTATCAAAGTTAGAATTGATACTATGGATCAAAGTTAGATCTATTTATAAATATGTTAGATTTATTTTATCTTAGACTCATTTTTATTAAATAGCTCTTAAATAGAATTTCAAACATAGATGCGTGTTTGATTTCTTTTTTGAAATGAAAACGTTAATACTTATTTGCTTTAGGAATATGCTAATTTGAAATTAAATACCTATAATCAAATATAAAGATATTATAGTATCTTTGATGAGGGATCTCTAGGGAAGATGATCAAGTTGGCTCTTGCGAATAACTTGATGCACTATTTTTCTTCAACCCTTTGAGCAAAATGTGGCAAAAGGAAGGAAAATCCATGGATCGATCTGCTATTCTCACTTCAATGAAAACCAGAACCGTATTTTTCCAAAAAAAAAAAAAAAAAAACCATAACCATAGATGCCTCTATTTTCACTTCCATCAAATATAAATATATTATAGTATTTTTTAACTATAGATATCTCTGTTTTGAAAAAAAAAATTGTTACTTATGGTATAATAATATAAAAAAAGAACCGTAGACCCGTCCGGACCGTACCGGAACCGGATCGGACTTAGGAGCGGACCGGATCGTGTGAATTTAGACCATGGTTCTAGCACAGTTTTGAACCAACTATTTTAAGTTAGAACTACTGGATCCGATCCGTGTAGAACCTTGGGCTGTAAGAACCGTGACTCATGTGGAACTGTGGGAACCGTGGACCGTTTGGTAAACACTAATGCAAGGTGACGTGCCAAGCGGGTCACATGACTCGCCACACCATTAGTTACATGTACCCACGCCTGACTGGTACGTACTTTGTAGTTTGTTGCATACTTGCATACATGTTGGCATTAATTAAGCTGTTGCAATCTCCTCAGAAAAAAAAATAAAATAAAATAAACTGTTCCAAAACCATATTAATATATTATACACACTGACCTAGCTTGAGCAACTTAACCTTGACGATTAACGAGAATCTTGGAATCTTGTACTTTATTAGAGTAAATATAAAGGTGATAAAAATTATATTCCTTGGGGTCTTCTCAAGATGCTTAATGCAAGCAATTATACAATTCCTTTTCCCCTTAACTCTCTTTAATTAAAGTAACACCTCCTCATCCTCATCCTGTTAGGGTATTAGATCCCTTCCTAAATTAATTGTGCTGCTCTTTGTGTATATATATGTATCTAATCCATTAATATTAATGAATAATGCTATCCCATTTTGTGCCATAATCGATCATTATCATAGGTTATTATGGAGAATATTAATTAATTAATTAATATTCAACTGATAATTTACTGAGCTCATGAGAATAATTAAGATGATATAATTAATACTTGAACTGGTAGCTAGCGCTCGCTTGGTATATGCTTGCTTTGTTGAGTCTGCCATCTTGTACTAGGTTTGAATATATACATTATGAGCGCTAGGAAACATATCTGGATTCAATTCATTATTCATATAGGCTACGTTTGGATGAACTCTAAAATAGCTAGAATAGCTACTGTTTAGAATAGTAAATAAAAATAGTTACTGTTTAAGAACAGTGCTATTCAGAATAGTGAAAAAGTTGTTTGAATTGCATATTTGTAATAGAGTTTGGAAGAAATAGCTACTGTTTAATAATTTGTGTAATATTAAATATAATATAATATAATATTAATTCAAATATTAAATGTAATATAATATTATTTTAAATATTAGATTAGTATTAATAAAATATTAGATTAAATATAATATAATAATATAATATTAGTTTAAATATTAACTATAATATAATATTAGTTTAAATATTACATGTAATATAATATTAATTTAAAAATTAAATTAGTATTAAATAAAATATTAGATTAAATGTAATATAATATTAGTTTAAATATTAAATGTAATATAATATTATTTTAAATATTAGATTAGTATTGAATAAAATATTAGTTTAAATATAACACAATATAATATTAATTTAATTATTAAATGTAATATAATATTATTTTAAATATTAGATTAGTATTAAATAAAATATTAGATTAAATATAATATAATATTAATTTAAATATTAAAATGTAATATAATATTATTTTAAATATTATATTAGTATTAAATAAAAATATTAGATTAAATATAATACAATATAATATTAATTTAAATATTAAATGTAATATAATATTAGTTTAAATATTAGATTAGTATTAATATTGAAAGCAACAAATGCTATTTCATATTTTTGTAAGAATAGCAAATAGCAATGTTATTCTAAAAACAGTAGTTATTAGGAATAGCTCTATTTCTCGTTTAGATGTATCTTGTTCCGAATAGCATTGCTATTCTTTTGCAACCAAACATACCCATATAGCATCACATAGGCCTAATATTTAATTATCTAGCTATCAATTAAACAATAATTAAAGTTGCTGTTCCGGTAACTGTACATATATAGTTCCTTTGACAGTAGCAGTAGCAGAGTTTGTTCGTCATTTTTGCAAATTACAAAATAATAAAATCAGAGGCGAATGGGGTCAATTGGCTCCATTCAATTTTTTTTTTATAATTATATATGGCTTTCTACGTAGTTCAGAGTAAAATGTTATTGGTACTGCAAAATTGACCCTCATATGTTGTATAGAAATTTTATATGATTGACTCCTATTTAAGTTTGACCTCCTTAGCTTGAAAGTATGGTCTTGCTCCTGAATAAATGACACACACATAGTCAATTCAGATCTTGTGCAAAAATATTTTAGCTATCTAAGATTTCCCGTTTAACAATATATATGTCATTGTAATTCAAAGCATTTACTTAATAATTAAACAGAGAAATTAATTATTCTTACAACATATGTTTGCATCTATTATCCGCACATGAGAAGTGATTATACCTAGCATAAGTAAAAATACAACATTTAGACTTTTTTTATTCATAGTAATATAAAGTAAAAATAGTTCTATTTTTGAATATAATTTAAAAAAAATAGTATAATAACATGGGGGTTGAGTTAATGTGTGTTGATAAATTAATATCACTCAGTTTTCACCCTCAAACACCTCCCATTTGTTTATAATATTTCGGATAGTCAAGTATATATACATTCTGCAATAGACAACTTAAGTGTTGTGCATTATAAAAAAATGTAACTGTGTTTTTTCGAAGCGGTTTGGATAACTAGTGTGAAAGTTCAAAATGAAAAATTAATTAATATGCATTCCGCAATTCTCAAAATTATATGTGCATTTATCGATATCAAATTTGTATTTTGGAAGGTTCAATAAATAAGTTTAGAAGTCTAAAATAGTTTTTAACAATAATTAATTGTCAACAATGGTGTAAAAAATGAAGTAGATAAATATGCATTAATTACGCAATAATTCAGTATGAAATTTTCAATATCTGATAGGTATTTTGTTTCTGAGATATGGGAAAGAGTTGATGAAAAATATTTAGAAAGGTGAGTTGATGCGAAATTAAGTCTTTGAGCTAGGCTTAATGAGTGAATTAATAATAGTGTTAAATTAAGCCTACTGAACAGCTTGTGTTTGGTAACTAAGCCCAAACTTCAATGAACTTTCAACAAAGGTATATGCACAAACATGCGGTCCTATCATATCGTATCAACTATCAAGCATTGGATATGATATGATATGATTAAAGAATCTATCAGGGTTAGATTTCCACTTGGATGCACAAGCACGGTATTTAGTGTAATAATTAATTAATGGAATTAGAGATGATGGTCCATTAATTAATTGGTAAACTTATCATTCCTCCTTTGATTCCACACAATTTAAGTCTCCGCCGTTCTTTTTTTTCAGAATTATCCGCTGAAAACGTAGCCGTTAATATTCTACGAATTTTAAAAAAAAGCACACTTTAATTTGAAATTTTTATATATTGCAAATTGCCCTCCATATTCGGACTATTAAAGAAAAAGACATTTGTCAGGTTAGTGAAATAAATAAACTCAGACAGAGCCAGGTGATTCTTATATATTCTGATCGATCCATTATAAAACGAAAAATAAATACCTACAAGTTGTGACAATTTTGCCTCTAGTGTAGTCGGTGACAAAGGAGATATTCTTGATGAGGCCCACTTGTCAGAGAGAAGCCGTAGAAAGAAGAACTCTCCGACTCCGAGGAGGGAAAACAAATTCCCTTGAAGAAAGGGGTGAAAAAAAAAAAAAAAAAGGAGAGAGACTGAGAGAGCAGCTTTAAGGCCCAAAAAAGGTGAGAAAGAGGCCCAAAAGAGAATATTGCGGAGGGCGCACCAGACAAAAGGGATATTCAACACAATGACTTTAGAAAATCCGAGTGACACGTGGCAGGAGATGATTCCCTTCCCTTGTAAAGGCGAAGGGGGGAGGAAAAGAGTAAGGTTGGAGTCTTCCTTGTAGTTGAAGACTGATTAGGAGAAAGCGACCAACCCAACGTCCCAATCCAACCCCTCATTATTAAATATTAATTAATTGCACAGCCAATTCCATGCGCTGCTGCTATCTTCTCCTCTCTCTCTCTATCGATCTGCTATTTTAATTCTAATTAATATATTCTACGGCTCCAAATTCGACATTGGATTAAACCATCATCTACAACTGTTAATCAATCAAATTCCTATTCAGAAATATGTGACCATCATGTTTTTGTTTCATGGATTGTTAGTAATTATATATTTAGAAACTAATGGTTGCTTTAGTTGACTTGTTTGTAACACTTTACAATGTTTTCTTTTATAGTTCGTTGTTTTTTTTTAATAAACATTAAAGATATGTACCAGTTGTTTGGTACTAGATCTTTGTTGTATGGTTTCTTTAATGAAAATCAGTGGGAGTAGTCCCACTTTTATTAAAAAAAAATGCTAATACAATTCAAACATAATTCATATTTAAGTTTATTAAAATTTTATAAATCATACATGTGGTGGATCTATATCCAGTACAAAATCAATGATTCAATTTTTTTTTTGCATAGTTGTACTGCTAGAATAGGGTAACCAGGGGCGGACTCATGTAGTTCTGGGGGACAACTGCTCTTCTCTTGGATTTTGCGTTTTAGTGGAGCTCGGGATGTTTCAATTGACTTTGTCTCTCTCTGAAATTTTTTTAAATTTCTCCTTCTGAATGTTTGATTTATATAATTCGGGTTAAATTTATGATTAAAATTAAAATAAATTTCTTGAATTATGATTGGTAATTAGAATTATAGGTTAAAAAAACCAGAAATTACAAATCAAAGCATTGGAAAATATAAATTAAAGCATTATTTTTTATCGAGTACTTAATTAGTTAATGGGTTTAAACCTGATTCGATATTTTTTTGCCTCCCCCCGACGAAAATCCTGGGTCCTCCCTTGAGGTAACATATTGTGCCATTTTGTGTTAATTGTAGAAGAGGGATTCCTCTCTCTGTGTAAAGTGTAAACTGTATGGGATGGAGAATCTTCTTAGCTTCCTGGCCACTTCCTAAAAAGATAGGAAGAGGAGCAGTAAGGCAGATTCCCAGCTTCTCCTTGCAAAACCACCAACCTTTAATACTTTGTTTTAATTTCCTGGATTCATTACTCTTTATTATCACAACTCACACATTCCTTGCTTGCACTTAGGTTAGCCCTTCATTATATTCAATTTTATATTTCAAGTGCTCAAGTTAAACCTAATTGAGAATTTTAAAATGCTCTTCATATCTTACCACTTGAGAAACAAATAGCTAGCTTGTATACATAACTAAACAATATCTGGCTTTCTTGCAATAATTTCTATTTTCTTTCTTAAGATTGGTATATGCATGTGCGTTTATGTGCCAAAAATGTTAATAACAAATACTAGACATAATTTTAACTTTATGATCAATCGATCATTTCAAATAATTAGGAAATGTCCAAATTGTCATCTTAAGTTGTCTAATTAATTAAAGTCTCGTTCTAATACAATTTATTTATGAATAAAGAAGAGGATATCAATTAATTGTAGTTGGTAATTAAGGGTAAATAATAATTATTCTTAGTTGGGGTAATGTAATTTTTAATTTTTTAAGAAATAAATATCTGTACGTGTTGCATGCACACTGCCTAACATATATAAAAGAAATGAACACTTAATGAATTTTCAGCTTGATCGATCCGGCCGGTATGAATGCAAATATTCGATCAGTGTGATCAGGTGTGTGCTTCAGTGAGAAGATTTGTAAAATGCTTGTATGCTTCTTTTCAAAGCAAAATTGAAAAAGCTAGCGGCTCTTTTTTCCTTTGAAAAATTGGGCTAGCTCGATCGATCATTGTGTGGGGAGAGAATCCTTTCATTTCTTGTTTTGAATTTTGAGTGGTATATGCTTTTATGGCTTTCTCTCCTTTTCTTCTTCTTTGATAATCAATTTTGGAATCATGAGCTAGCTAGCTTTGAAGATTTACAAACTATATATATGTATTACTTTAGCATATATAGAATATGGCATCTATTTTATTGTGAATTTATACTGCAACTGGCTTATTGCGCATAGAACCCGTTCTGATACTTTGTATATTGCTTTAGGTATATCTATCAATATCCTTGTTTACACAATCTAATCTAATCTAATCTAATCTAATCTCATAGATAGAACCTAGCTAGCATGCTTGCATCCAACAAGGGCAACAAATTAAGCCATCCACTTGTCACAATTAATAGTTCACTATATTAATATTAAATACATTTCTGCTCATCACCTATCTGATTAGTTACTTAGTCAATTTGCACCATATAAAGCTTTATCAAAATCTTCATAAATAATTTTTTAGGTACAATCTCATTTAATTTGTTTGGTTGACATTTTTTGAAAAAAAAAAAAAAAAACACATAATTTTGACAATAGAATTATATATTGTGAAATGGACAGCTTAATTATTAATCTCCTATGATATATATGAGATATCTACAATTAATAATTCTCTAATTAATGCTAAAGACAAATGTTTAAATTAAGTCGGAACATAAAGGCAGTTATGCACCTTTGTTATTTGCATGTACTGGATGTCAGAAAAGAGAGAAAAACACAAAAAGACAAAGAAAATTTGGTGAAAGAGGGCAGAGAAATATATATTTTTGCCTGGGACCTGGGTTTTGCCATTTGAATTAGGAGATTAGTACACATACTCAGAGCCCAAAGGTATCTGAAACTATTCCGGGCCCAACCACATGACTATGTCCGTATCTTCAGAAATACACTAATTGCATCTCTTTGCAATTCATTTGGCATTTTCTATGCTAATTTTGCCTATATATATATATATATATGTCAATACCTACACTATTGCGAAGCTTGTATATAGCATTTTTTGTTATTCTCTAGTGTATTGAGTCAAATAATAAGAAAAGAAGAAAAAAAAAATCTTGATTTTAATATATTTTGTAGAAAGCTATTGAGTAAATTAAAACTTAAGAGAATCTGAATCTGCTGCAATTCTTAACTCATGAACAGTGACCTAGCTTTTCCAAATCCAACTGTTGAATTGTTTTGAGATTCGTGCAAAGAAAAATCAGCTGCTTTGAAATATGTGCACGAAATTATTAGACGGTTAGATTTGAAAAAACAGAGATTTTAGAGTTACTGTTCACCGTTTTAGGATCGCAGCAGATGTGAATCCAACTTAAGAAGATCGATGAGTAATATGCTTTGAAAATTAATTAATAGAAAGACAGAAATATATCATGTATTCCAAGAATCTTGATTATATACTTATAAATCTAATTAATATGAGAGAGAGATATATATAAATCTGTTGGAGCAATTAATATTGAAAATCATGCAATAATACAAACATTGTAGAAGATGAGCACTGACATCCCCTGCCTGGCAACCTTTGATTCTCTTCTATGCTGCTGAAACAACCCTTAATAAGCTTTTGCCTTTGATCCTAACAAGAAGTTACCATCCCTTTTACTTTATCACCCCTTGCTTTTGACTTTATTCTCCCCCACACCCGGCCTTCTCACTTCTCACTCTCCCCCTAAAAGCTCCTGATCCCTCTTGATCCTCCTGTTTGTGTTCGTTTACTCAAAGCAAAACTAAGCTTATTGACATTCATTTATTGACTTGACTTAAGAAATTAATGGCTTCACCATCTGATCTTAGTTTAGACTACAAACCCAACAATTATTCCTCTACAGTTCAAAAGGGAAAGAATGATCAATTGGAGCAAACACAAAAATTACAAGAGTTTCTTACAAGGCTTGAAGAAGAGAGGCTCAAGATTGAGGCATTCAAGCGTGAGTTGCCTCTTTGCATGCAACTCCTCAACAATGGTAATTACTAAACTGAATTCTTTTTTCAATACTTTTTTTTTTTTTTCTTTAGATTATTTTCCTTTCAATGATTTCATACTTACTTCTATGGACAATATTGTCATTGACAAATTAAGGTGATATTTTTCATATGTATACAACAATATTTGGTGCAACTTTAGTGGGTGATCTAATTAAGCATAATTAATTTCTCCAAACATAGCTGTTGAGGCATACAGACAGCAACTCGAGGCGCACCGATCAAGCCAGGGAACAAAACCTGTGCTCGAAGAATTCATACCGATTAAGCAGATTGCTATTGAAGAAAATGAGAAAGAGAGCAACAATCCGCAATCAGAGAAATCGAGCTGGATGGTGTCAGCCCAGCTGTGGAACTCCTCATCACACGAGGCAAAGCCGCAAATTCACTTAAAAGAAAATGAAAACAACTCATTTGAAATGAGCCCTAAGGTTCCACTCAACACAATGCAAAGAAATGGTGGTGGTGCATTCTTGCCATTTTCTAAGGAGACGAATAAGACAACAGATTCAAATTCTAGAGATCATTTGCCTGACTTAGCACTGGCACCAACTGAGAAAGAGTGTGAGGAAAAGAAACCGACAGATCAAATGGAGTGCAATGGAGGTATGAGTATGAGAAAAGAGAATGGTGATCAACAAGTGAAGAAAGTAGCTGATGGGTCGGCATCGGCTTCACAGGCACATAGAAAAGCACGTCGGTGCTGGTCACCTGATTTGCACCGCCGGTTCGTTAATGCCCTTCAAATTCTAGGGGGTGCACAAGGTATACAATTTGTGGCAATTTTTATTTAAAAATTAAGAAAAAGCACGTGTTTCCATTTATATATATTTGATCAAACAATATTATTATTTGAGTATTAGCTTTATTATGATTGGCTTTGTCAATTAATTGTCATCATATATTATTATGCTAATATTGCAAAGTCTGCAACAGTACGTACTGATATTAGTAGCAGAGCAATTATTATTTGCATGAAATTTTGTGATATATAGTTTGAAATCATTGGATGCATGCAGTTGCCACCCCAAAGC
This sequence comes from Carex cristatella, assembly GCA_024447775.1. NCBI lineage: Eukaryota > Viridiplantae > Streptophyta > Magnoliopsida > Poales > Cyperaceae > Carex > Carex cristatella. The sequence goes on from JAJHPF010000016.1 coordinate 8,610,931, forward strand.
AGATAAGGGAACTCATGAAAGTAGATGGATTGACCAATGATGAGGTGAAAAGCCATCTTCAGGTTCTCTTCTCTAATCTCTAATCTCTAATCTCTATCCCTATTCTTTTTGAATTGTCTCTTTCTCTCTCTACATGGTATATACTGACACACACCAAGAGTACAATATAATCTCAATTCTAATTAGTTTCTAACAACTATACATCTTTTGTTGACCAGAAATATAGGCTACACACACGTCGGCCGATACCGGCCCCACAACCACCAACTGGCTCGGCACCGCATTTAGTAGTCTTGGGTGGTATATGGGTCCCACCTGAGTATGCCACATCAGCAGGCACACCTGCAATCTACGGGGCCCATCCAGGCCCTGGTCCGCACTACTGCCAGGCAGCTCCTGTGGGGCACCAAGAATTCTATGCATCACATTCACAGGCAACTGCCATGGCGGTGCCACCTGTGCACCAGCATCACTTCAGACCTGGTGTAAATGCAGTTTCTGTAGCAGGATATAAAAACCATACCGGGTCACCAGAGGCTGAGGTGAGGGGCGGCGGTGATCGATCAGAAAGCATAGAGGAGGAAGGTGAGGAGAGGGATGAGGATGAGGAGGATGATGTGGCACCATTACCAGAGACAAATAGTACCGGTGGTGGTGAGGTGGCATTGAAATTTTAAGTTTTTAACTGTGATCCGTGAGACGAAGATCGATCATGATGAGTTCTTCTTTAGATATATATATATAGTGCAAAAAGCACTTTGCCAGAGCAAGATTTATTTTTTCCTTCTGCATGCTTTGATATATGAAGAAAGGCGTGGTTAATTTTTGGTGTTAGACAAATATATACCAAATAAGTGCTGATCGAGTGCTGACTGATAATTAACAGTAATTAACTGTTTGGAAAGTGAGGGACATATATGGTTTGGAGACGGCCGGGAAACATATATTTCCTTGCTTTACTTAATTTGTTAGTTTTGAGTAGCTAGGTACCGTACGTACGTATATTATTATTTTGGTGTTGAGATTTGAGGATTGAGGATTGAGGTTGACAATTAATGACATGATATGCCATGTACTATATATTTGTTCATAGCTAGCTAGGTTGGTGCTTGCGGAAATTAGCTAGAAACCGATCGATCGATCGAGGAGAAAATTAAAAAATAAAATCATGAGTTGGTACTGCTATTTTGTTTGCGTTTGTTAATTTATTGTTTGCTGTGTGGAATTACATACATATATAGTACTTGGAATCAATTAAGGTAGCAATTATCTTTATTGGTTGACTGTACGTTTTAGATTTGCTTTTGTTACCTTTTCTTTGTTGATGACAATTAATTAAACTCCGTACCAATTATAATATATATATATAGAGTTTGGCTAATATACCAACGTTGGTATAGAGCAGTTCGTTATACCAAGTGGATTTTGTGATTTTGAAGTCCAAATAGCCGATCCGAACCGTTCAACATGTTCTCCATATTGAAATGTACTTGGAGACCAAATTTTACATTTTTTGAAATTTTTTTACTATTTATTAAACCACTTTGAAAATTATTGATCCAACGGTGGCTTAACCAAACAGTAAAAACAAAAGCCACCGTTGGATCAGTGATTTTTAAAGTGGCTTAATAAATAGTAAAAAAATTCTAAAAAATGTAAAATTTGGTCACCAAGCACATTTCAATATGGAGAACATATTGAGCGGTTCGGATCGGCTATTTGGACTTCAAAATCACAAAATCCACTTGGTATAACGAACTGCTCTGTACCAACATTGGTATATTAGCCAAACTCTCTCTCTCTATATATATATATATGACAATGGCAATGGCAATGCATTCTCTTGTTAATTTCTCGGTGGATCATGAAATTCATGTGACTGAAATTAAAGTGTTCAGTTAATTATTTTGACATTCACACACACACACACATAATTTTTGAGTAGATTAATTAATGTTAGGTGAAGTTGAGTTTTAATTAATTAATATCCGCAAGATCTGGTTATTGTTCACATCAATTTAGCGTTGGAGGTGGAAATGAAAATTATACAAGGAGTCTGAGTGAGTCTATATATATATCATGTGGCCTGTGATGAATTAAGTGATGATGATGGTGAAAATGAGGTGGCATGGTGCTTTCTCACTGGGCCTTAATTATGAGGTTATTAATTAATTAGCTTTCCAAGCAATTGCAAGGTTCGTTATTAATTAATTAATTAGATCTGGTTGCAACTTCATTGATCCGTCGGTCAAACCGGGACTACGCACACACACACACACACACACACACACATATATATGTTGGCTGGAATTAATCTGTTAGAGGAGCTAACTAGCTAGGCTCACTCTGTCGATCATACTCTCCAATTCAGAGGCAATTAACGCAATTAATTATTAATTAAGGATACGGCGCCGTTGGCAATCAAATTTCAATTCTCGATCGATCCGATCGGCTCTTTGTTGGTGTATTAATTAATTTGGAGACATTTAACGTACGTACGTAACTCCAAAATCTTTGAGGATATATAAGCTATATATATACCCCCTGTTTATGTGGTGGCCCATTGGATATATATATATAATCCATGCATGAAACAGCAACCTTATGGGAACAACAGGCTATTATTAGAATAAATTACAATAGTTAATTAGATTGCTTGTCTCAGGAAATAAATCTGCTAGCTGCGATTCCAAAGGATCGCAGGATCTCTACAGTTCTAATCTCAACCATTTATTTATTAGACTACACGAATCTAAAAAAAAGTTAATTTTTGTGTACAAATCTGAAAACATATGAAGGTAGGGATTAGAATCTCAGAACCCTGTGATTCTTTGAAATCGCACCAGATTTATATCCCTCCCTTGTCTCAGAGTTTGCTGTTTGCTGGTACGCGCTGTATGACACTAGCTATATATTCTGTCTCAGAGCTTGACACTATTGTTTTCTTTTCTTTGTGAGTTGTACATGCATGTCGTAGTAGGACCCTGTTATATATAGTTGTTCTTTTAATTACTTAATACAATGTCTGCCAGTCACTGCACGGTCTTCTTTAAAAAAAATATCCACAATAGATTCTTCTATCTGAGTTTTGAATACTGAGGGTATTGTCTCTGCTACTGGATCAAATATTGTATCTAAAAATAAGTAAAACAAGCAAATTGACAAAGAAAAACAAAAGCAAACTGGCATGATGATAACTTTGATAAGGAAATTAAGAAATAAAAATCTAAGTATGCGTTTGATAAGTGAAGTTGTGGTGAGATGTTTAAGGTATAAAATAGATAAGCTTTAAGGAATTTTAAGGGGATTAAAAATTAAAATACTTTCATAAAGTCAATGAAGTTAAACATCAAATTTCTAAACTTTTTAAATTTTCTGCTTAATTAATACTTTTTTATAGTTAGTAGTTAAAATTACCACTAACAAATATATTGATAAGAAAAAAATTACAAAATTCTAAGTTCTATCACCTCATATAATATAAAAATAAATATTTACATTCATAATCAATTTTAAAATTTATTTTCAATCGTGCTCCGACAAAGATCGGATCTAGTCACCGTCGCGCTCCAATCGAGATGAAAACTCGACACTTCGAGCTCCGATATTACCGCATACTCAGTTCCAATCGGCTCCGCTCGGCACTATTTACTTCCCTCTCGATCCACGATCGGATCCGCTTCTTCGATCGCCGCCACGCTCCGACGACAATCGGATCTACTCACCACCGCGCTCCGACCGAGATGGGACTCTACGCTCTAAACTCCGACGATACCACATTTTTGGCTCTAATCGGCTCCGGTTCCTTCCCTCTCTCATTTTTCTCTTTACCAAGGAGTCACCGAGAGAGAGAAGATGTTGTGTCGAGAATGAGATCTATAAAAAGAGAGATTTGAATGGAAGAGAGTGGAGAGATGAAAGAAGAGCGCTTAATTAATATTTCACTTACTGATATTGTAATTGAGGACAATTCAATCTTTTTATCGAATAATATTTCATCTATTTTACTACTGATAATTTGTTGTTTTTACTATTAAACGAATGGACAAGACTGAATTGCTGTCCTTCCCAATTCCGATATTGGGGTTTATGGGCATCGGAGCAAATTCGGTCCAATTACTCATATTAATCATTCGATCTGCATTTATATTTGTGTTAATGCATTATATTAAAATTAACATAGTGAAATTAAATTAGACACATAAATTTTAACACAAATCAAACGATTCAGATTGAATATCGAACCGAATTTAATCTAATGTATGTTCTTCAAAGTACCCATTAATTTCTTCCAGTTGCATGGACGTGATCATTGAAGAAACTAGAAAGAATAAATATCAGCTTATGGGTCGCTTCTGTTACAATTTGGGCTGCTTGATACAATCTGCACTGCTCAGTCACTAAGCTTTAAAAAATTGCTGTAAGATCTTGGCCCAAAGTTCTCTTGACTCTTTCTACTTCTACTTGGGTCATCAGCCAACTTGGTCCAGCTTCCTTAAATTCGGATCCTCTCCAGTCCCCCAAACGACAGGAAACCATTTGAGCTATGGTATATACTGTATATTACGCCGATTGGTCTGAATTATATATTAATATTTTTTTTTTTGCAAAATTTAAATAGTTGATCTCAACTGTTTAATATAATTTTTATATTAAAATGTTTATACAAAGTAAATTATTAACTTTTTTAAAAAACATTTTACTATTTTTTTTAGATAACTAGAAAATCACTACTTGTCAATGATCTATAATTTTTAGATCAAGTGATTTTCTACTAATCTAAAAATATAGTAAAAGTGCTATGCGCTATCCACAGTACCATAGCCTCACTCTCTTAAGTTATAGATATCGTGGGTGATAGGGATGAATTTACGGAAAAAGTCAAGGCCTATGCATACTCTTAAATATTAATACTATTAGTGGTTATTTTATTTTCCTTTATGAAGGGGATGAACTTAATTACATTAATATTAAGTTTACTTCTTCTATTAAGTGTTTACCTTGATTTGAATATCTAATAAGAAAAGTGAGATGCTTATCTTGAATTTTATGTCTATACTAATTATCTGGTTCTTTGAACCTGTTAGCGACTGACACTACAGCAGAAAAGTCCATCTGCGACCGGCCAAATCGGCACAGATGGGTAAGGCGCCGGTCACAGATGCATAAATCGGTCACAAAAGACCAAATTCGATCGCAAATGTCTCAGTCGTAGTTGCTCCGTCACTGATGATCTCCATGATGACGTCACCGGTCACAGATGGGTCAAAAATTGGTAACAGAAGACCCTTCAGAGATCAATTATAATCTGTTAGTGATACCATTTGGTGACGTGGCTGAACCTTATCAGAGACCGCCAGATCGGTCTCTGATGGTACCAAATCGGTCGCAGAAGTGTTAAAATTTTTTTTTATATAATTTTTCTGTTTTTTTCTTTTCACCAATTGGTACGAATATATTGTACCAAACAGAACCCATTATGTTCATTTATTTTTCCACAGCCCAATTGTTACGAATTGTACCAAACAATTCAAGCCCTATCGTTACGAATTGTACCAAGCAATTCATATATCAAATATCAAATATTACAAATACCAAGCAATATTCAAGCCCTATCATTATGAATCGTACCAAGCAATTCAAATATCAAATATCAAATGTTACAAATACCAAGCAATTTAAATATAAAATATCAAATGTTACAAATACTACATAAATATCAAAAAATTTAACAAATTCAACAAATAAAAACAACAGAAAAAAAAACAAAAAAAGAAATCAAACAGAAAAAAAAGAAAACAACAGAAATATAACAGGAAAAAACAGAAAAAAGAAAAAAAAATAGAAAAAAAACAGAAAACAAAAAAAACAGAAAAAAAAAACAGAAAAAAGAAGAAAAAAACAGAAAACAGAAAAGATAAAAGATAAAAAAAACGGAAATAAAGCAGAAAAAAATAAAGAAAAACAGAAAATAAAAGAAAAAAACAGATAAAAAAACAAAATATAAAACAGAAAAGAAAACATAAAATAACAGGAAAAAACAACAGAAAAAAATAAAAAATAGAAATAACAGAAAAAGAACAGAAAGAAAACAGAAAGAAACAGAAAAATAAAATAAAAAAAGAAATAAAACCGAAATAAAACAGAAAAACAAAACACAAAAAAGAAAGAAACAAAATAAACTAAATAGAAATAAAACAGAAACTAAAACAGAGAAAATAAAGAATAAGAAAAAAAAAACAGAAACAAAAAACATAAAAATAAAACAGGAAAAAAAAGAAAGAAAAACGGAAATAAAACAAAAAAAACGGAGAAAGAGAGAGAGAGAACGAGAGTGGTGACCTTTCACGCGCGGGCATCGGCAGGGTCGGGCGGCGCCGGGCGGCACGGTAGCGGTTTTTTTTGTTTACACCTAAAACGTCCAGAGACAAAGAAAAAGAAAGAGATTTGGCGGCCATTTTTAGGGGATACCCTTCTGCGACCGGTCCAAATCGGTCACAGAAGGGTAAGGTGCCAGTCACAGAAGGATTTTGTCACCAAAGGTTATTATTTTTTTTATTTTTTTTAATTGATCTTCAGCAACTGGCGATCAAACCGGCCACTGATGTCGGTCGCTGATGATCGAAAATGCGAAAATGCTGTAGTGTGATGAAATTAAAGATGCTTGAGCTAGAGAAAGATCATTTGGTTCTTTAAGGTAGTCTACTGCACTATTATTATTGTTGTTGAATTCAAGGACGGATCTAACCAAAATATGGGGTCAACTGTCTCATTTATTTTTCATTCTTTCAAAATTTTGTGTACACCATTTATTTTTTTGCGATACAAGCTAATTGTATAGAAAATTAATAAAAATTGCTTTCTGCAATCCCATATTTAAAAAAAAAAAACTCAAATTGATATGAGATATCAGTTCAAGGTTTGATTATTAAACCCTTAAAATATTCCAATATATATATATTTTTTATTGAAAGCCGGAGGCTAATAACTTTTTGTTTTATTTTATAAGTCGAGTTAATGGTATTTTACGAAGTAAAAAAATAAATATATGTTGTTATTTCAATTTTAGATTTTTGAAATTTAAATGATAAATTTAAACTCATCAATGTGATATATGCATTCGATCAGATCTTCTTGTATATTATGTTTTATATATTTTAGATTATTTTCCTAATTATTTAAATAGAAAGAATATCCACCGATATACAAGTTATGGATCACCATCTATTATCTTTGTACTAAAAATAGTAAAAATATATATATATATATATATATATAAAGTATAAAAAAGATGTAAAATTTTGAGTGTATAGAAGATGAGAACAGAGGCCATATATTGGAACTTGGAAGGGTTGAGGGTTTGAGAGTTGAGTAGTGTTCGAATTTTGCCTCCGGGGGCCCGACCTGTTCGTGTCCTGTCCGTGCCCGTGTCCGTCCTGCCCGTGCCCGTGCCACGGGCATCCACGGACACACGGGCACACGGGCACGGGCGTTAAACGGGCCGGACCAGTTTTTTTGGAAAAATGCCCGTGAGTGCTCTGCCCGCCATGCCCGTCGCCCTTGCCCGTGATGCCCGTGCCCGTGTCCCTGCCCGTGAGCCCGTGACAGATTTTTTTTTTTCTTCTAAAATTCAAAAATGAGAAATATATTTTTTTAAAACTTTAAACGGTCATAACTTTTGCTAGGAAAGTCGGATTGACGCGTATGACGTCAATTCGGAAAGGGGAGGAGGAGATGGTGGCGACCATCACCCGGGGCGGGGTGTAACCCTGGGTATCCGACAAATCAGAATTGCCAAAAAACGTCGTTTAGTGCCTCAAAAATTAAGTTTAAGATTTTTAGTGTCTCAACTGAATTTTCTTATGTTGAAAAATATTTTTCAGCACTGAGAAATGCATCAGCAGCAAGTGCAATTGCCACAAGAGAAGTCTTATACAAGCATTATGTATTTCGGTTCGATTTCAAGGACTCGAAATAAACTAAATTATATATTTTTCTATCCAATTTCAAAGAAACATATCAATTTTTTTGGTTATGAACATAATTATAATTAATCTATCATTGTATTAAAAAAAAAAAAACTAAACCTTCCCACTGGGGTGCGGGTTGCTTGGGGACTAAACCGCCCCCGGGGGGGTTAGTTATGAATGGAAATAAATCTCATCTCAAAATTGGTTATTAAATTAGAAATATATTCTCGAAGGTATTCTCGAAGATTTTCTCGCAAAATTAAAAATGTAACATTAATTTTTGTTAGATCACATTTTGTTTGATTAAATTTTGCTAGATTAAATTTTGTTAGATTGAAATATTGAATGTTAGATTTATTTTTATAGAGTAATTAAAAAATTAAATTTGATGTTAGATTTATTTTTGTAGAGAAATTTAGAATTTAAATTGAATGTTAGATTTATTGAATGTTAAGTAATTAGATTTGTTGTATTTATTTAATGTTAGATTTATTAAATTTATAACAAGAATTATTGAGTTACAACCATGCGAAATGAATTTAAATCGGTATGAATTTGAATTTATAATTTATTGGTATGAATTTGGATTTATAATTTAGTGGTATGAATTTGGATTTATAATTATTTAGAACTTGAATTTATAACAGAAAAAAAAAAAAAAAAAAAAAAAAAAAACGGACTTGCCCGTCCTGCCCCTGCTCCCGTGACGGGCATGGGCATTAAACGGGCAGGGTAGAATTTTTGAAAAAAATGCCCGTGATGCCCGTGTGCCCGTGATGCTCTTACCCGTAGCGGCCCGTGTCCGTGCACGGACTTTACCCTGTCCGTCCTACCCTACCCATTAGTAGAACACTAGAGTTGAGAGTTGAGAGCGGAGAGAATAGAATAATAATATTAAATCACGTGATGGCACATGGCCACATGGCAGGGTATGGAATATTGGAATGGGTGTGATTCATAGGACCGACTAGTCGACTACCGAGTACCGAGTACCGACCTTAGACTTAGAGCATTAGACAGCAGCGGCGCGATGCTCGGCGCAACCACCGTCAATCCCGCTTCTCTAATTCCAAAACCATCAATTCCCCTCGTTATATCGTAATTGCCACTGCCCCACTGTACTTGGTCTCCTCCTGCCTCTGACGGTCAAGCATCATCACGATCAGTGGCATAATTGACATTTCGGCCAACAAGGTATCATGCAGAGATATTCTTCTAAGTTCTAACTCTCTCCCCTGCCAATGCCAGACATTTCTGGTAGGTGGTAGCTCATACAAAGTCAAGGATCCAAATCAAATATTTTTAAATGCAATTAACAAAACAAAATAGAAGCATCCATGCACCACATATAATCATTTTTATTTCATAAGTCAAACAATTTCACTTTCTCTTCCCCCTTCTTATCCTTGTGACACCACTGGATCTTCATTTGCACAATTTCTCAAATGCTACTCTTTTGTTCCTCTAAATTCTCCTTATTTCTATTTATGCATCTCAAGTGATAGTGATAGTGATAGTGATAGTGTTAGTTTCAAGACTTCAATCCCATCAACTTTACACAAAGATAATCTCTTCTCTTCCACACTTCGACACCTACGCACTGTCAGTGCAATCTAAAGCTCTGCGTACTAACTGTTTGTTGTTTTGCCACAATGGAGCCTCCTTCCTTGGCCTCATTGCAGCTCACCACTTTTCTGCTTCTACTATCCTTTATATTCAGCTTTTCTCTAGCCATATCTCAGACTGATCCAACCATTGATCCGACATGGTCTCAGTCTGGTCAAATGCAGGGTCAAATACCCGACGACATGGTGCCCCATGAATATACCCGTTTTGCTAAAGTCCATAGAGTATGTGACTCACTCCTCTCCTCTGGAATCAATCTCCAATTTGACCACAACCGTATCAACGCTCTCAAGCCCCAGCTATCATTTGTCAAAGGAGATTGGTTTCAGGACCCTGCTCATGCACCCTTAATTCCATTCGACTCATCTGATACAAAGTCCAACACCTCTGCCCTACCTGACCCTTTATCATTAACTACTTTCTTGCTGACCCATATCGACCCGACACGCAACTTTAAAAATGCACTCAATGTAACTGGGGCCCTTGGCATTGGTATTTCCCGAAATGGAACTGCTCCAGAAATGGGTCGGTACCTGTCACCGGAATTTAAGTTCTGGCCAGGCAGTTCTGACCTGACAATAGTTTTTCAAGGAGTCTACACCGAGTCAGATAGCGAGATGGTTCTTTGCCTGGTGGGTGAAGCCATGTTACCAACCCGTGAATCCGATCCAAAAAATCCTTGGCAAAAATGGCTGAAACAAGCCAATACAGCGATCACACATTCTTTACTAGACAAGGATGATAACATAGCTCTCACCCTTCGATATCCCAAATCCTTCACCTTGACAAGCTGGGCAGTACATGGTGAGGTGAGGAGCCTAAACCCTTCATCTGGGACCAGGTACTTTGACCCAGTCAAACTTACTTCTCAACTCGGTGCATACTCGAACTACCAGTTCGGGTCTGAAGACCAGGTCTTGACAGCTTGTGACCCGTACCCCTACCAGGATGATGTCATCAAGTCCCAATTTGAAGTGTACAAGGGCAGCTCCTTCTGTGGCTTTCTTGATGGTTTTATGTCATATCAGATGCTATTTGTTGTTCCAAATTGGAATTGTACTTCCAATGATGCATATTGTAAAAAACTGGGTCCGTTTCTGACAAATAGAGCACCTTATCAGACAAATGGAGGTTTCTTTGGTGATGCTATTACGATGCAGGATGTAAGATGTGAACCACGGGATCCAACAGTAGCAGGGGGCAGCTATGGCTCTGCAAGAGTGTCGGCAGTTTTTCGTGTAGTACCGCCAGGGGTAACTCAATATACTGCTTTTCATCGTACTGGCATCAGTGATACCACACTTTCAGCTGAGGGGGTGTGGAATTCTTCCACAGGTCAGCTGTGCATGGTTGGGTGCCTTGGTTCCGGTGACAGCTGTCGGTCCCGCATTTGTTTGTACATGCCAACCACTTTTTCGATCAATCAAAGGAGTCTTATATTAGGGCAGATAACTAGTCTTAGTAAAGAGAGGGAGGACTCACACTACCCTCTCTCATTTGAGAGACCGTCTCACCCATCTGAGTTGTGGACCAGGTTCATGGCCTCCTCTGTAATCTCATACCAGTACACTAAGATCAAACAGGCCAGTGCACTGTTAGAAAGAAATGAGCCTTCTGCATTTGGTGATGTCATTGCGAAGTCACTCCTCAGCTACCCCAGAAAAGGAGTTGAACCTGGTGAGCTGTACAGGCTCTCCAACCTAGCAGATGACCTTTCTTTTCATGTGCCGGCCATACCCGATCCGCGACCAAGTAAGAGAACCAAAAGGCCTTTCGTAAATCTAGAGATTCTCTCCCTTGGGTCCATGCTTGGCCGTTATTGGTCAGCGACAGCCCAAAACGGGCCTCTACCCATTGATAGCAAACCCAGGGAGGTGGGGCCTGAGCAGGAGTCAACAACTGGACAGGAGATGTTGATGAATGTCTCAGCTGAGCTAGTACTAACTGGTGAGCCCTACCACAACATCTCAACACTGTACTTGGAGGGGTTGTACAACCCAGTCGATGGTCGGATGTACCTTATTGGTTGCCGAGATGTGCGTGCCATGTGGCAAGTTCTTTCTGAGAGTGCAAATCTCGAGGAAGGTATGGACTGTTTGATCGAGGTTAAAATTGAATACCCACCTACAACCGCTCGGTGGCTTATAAACCCCACAGCAAAAATTTCCATCTCCAGCCGAAGGAAGGAAGACGACCCCCTACATTTTAACATCACCAACCTCCAAACACTACCGATTCTGTACCGTTCACAGAGAGAAGACATTCTCTCTAGAAGAAGTGTGGAGGGTATTTTGCGCGTTCTAACCCTATCCTTAGCTATTGCTTGCATTGGGAGCCAGTTATACTACATCACAGGCAAATCAACAGTGATCCCTTATATATCAGTTGCCATGCTAGCTGTGCAAGCCATAGGTTATAGCATACCTCTAATCACGGGTGCTGAGGCATTGTTTGAAAAAATAACTTCAGAGAGAAACCCTGATGAGCCGCCATCATACAAAATTGAAAAGAGCCAATGGTATTGGGCCATGGATTATCTAGTCAAAATTCTTGTTATGTTTGCATTTCTTATAACGCTGAGGCTAGGTCAGAAGGTGTGGAAATCACGTATTAGGATGCTGACACGTAGCCCCTTAGAGCAGTGGCGGGTTCCAAATGACAGAAAGGTGTTCTTAATTTGCCTCGGTGTGCACTCAGCTGGATTTCTTGTAGCGCTTTTGGTGCACCTTATCAATGTTTCTAGGCGGCCGGGCCACCAAGAGACGTATGTCGACTCCCAAGGGAAGAGCCACAAGTTGCACGATCTGGGGATACAGTTGGAGGAGTACATTGGCCTAGTACAAGATTTCTTTCTACTCCCCCAAATAATTGGTAATTATTTATGGAAGATACAATGCAAGCCCCTGACGAAGGCATATTACATTGGAATAACCTTTGTAAGGTTATTTCCACATTTATATGATTGTGTCCGGGCCCCAGTTATAAACCCTTATTTTGGCGAAGAGTATGAGTTTGTGAACACAAGCTCTGATTTTTTCTCCAAATTTGGTGATGTGATGATACCTTTGGTCTCAATTCTGTTTATGGTGGCAGTATATGTTCAACAGAGATGGAATTATGAGAAGATTAGTAGCACTGTTAAGTCAGGCCAGAAGAAGCTTGTTTCCATGGGTTCAAGGGTTTATGAGAGGTTGCCATCTATGTCATCTTTCGAGGCTGAGCTCGTCGCTTCAGCTGTGAAGGATGCGCCCTCTCCCTCTCAACTAGAGGAAATTTAGGGTATAGGTAACTGGAAACAGTGTTTCCTATTTTCTTTGGTTTTATTTTTTGTTTCCTTTTCTTATTTGAAATGGGTGGAGGCCTGGAGGGGGTAGAATAATGTGAGAGGCTGCTTAGTTCTCTGTTTTATATGTTGGTTCAGTAGCAGTTCTAGTTTCTCTTATTTCAAGGTTGCAAGATGTAACTGTTTTCCTTTCTGTTAGGAAATGATTCGATTCTCCCAATTAGTTAAGTAAATTTAATTATACTTAGAGCCGGGAATTAAAATCAACCATCCTTTTAAGCATACACGCCAAATTATACCTATTCAAATGAAATTATCCAAGTCAATTTGTTAATTTGTAGTTTCCTATACATTTACTTGTCTAATTTTTCTTGTCAGATTTAGTTTGTATTTAAAAGTTAAAACACACCAATTCAGTTAACATCGAATGTAAAAAATATGGTGAAAATGTTCATCTAAATTGGTTAAAGACGTATACTTGGATCATTCATCCTTACTTACCGGCACAAATTATGCTCGCCACAAGTGAATATGAGCTCGACTCCAATTAAACAAACTTAAAATTTAACAAGTAAAATTTTTACTAAAGTAATCAAAATATATTACAAAATCTGAAAAGACATCGTGTAATTCTACAAATGCGTGGGAAAATGTTGATCTATATATTACAAAAGTAGATATAATCTACAGTTATTTTGAGCCTCAGGTCTACAATTAATCTGAATAAGGCCGCCAATTATCATTGCATCCTTGGTATCTTTCGAATTTTTCAGAATTTGTGATTTTTTTTTTAAAATGGCATTAATAAAAATTTCAGAGTATATTTTTGTTAAACTTGGTTGAACAGATAAACATTTTTATCAGTGTTCTAAATAGCTAGCTATAATTTTTTTTTTCAGACTATAAAAGTTAAGCTATGAGATAAAAGTGCGTCATTTCAGCTATGACCGCTATAGCTGTAATAGCTGACTGCTATTACCGCTATGCTACATGGGTTTTTTTTGCGATTTACATGGGTTTCTGTGCTTCTGTTTCTATTTTTGATGCTCCATAGTCTGCTATGATAAGTATGCTAAACCAAACTATATACTTTTGTTCCTATTGTGATTTAGTATTTCATTCTATATCGAGAAATATTCAGATATTAATTCTTTCTTTTGCTTGCTCTTCGTCTAGTATCTACTTGTAAAATTATTGTCGTTTGTTTCATTAAAAGTTGATTTTGATTATTATAATATATAAAATATTCAAATAGGTACTAGTATCGTGCCCATGCATTGCAACGGAAATATATTATAAGATTAAATAAAATATGAAAAGACCTTTTTGTTTGACATTATACAAACTTAAGAAAAAATATGTTTAAATGAAAATAAAAGACACAAACGAAAAAAAAAACGAAAATTCAAATAATAAATAACAATAAAAGAAACAATAATAAATGAAAAAAAACATATCAAATATAACATGAAAAATATTCTTGAAGTATCATTGCCAGTGTGATACTTTTTAATGTAGTCCAGAACATAACTTTACCAAATAAATTTAATTTAATGAAGTCATTTTGTAAGTTGGTAGCTCTAAACAAGGTATATAAAACCAAATATGTAATAAAATAAGGGTAGGTCGCAAATGAGCAGGACTCAAATTAATAAATTGGAATATACCAAGGCAATATTAATAAACCTAAATATTGGGCTTTGAATAGCAAAAATTGATGTAACAAGTCGAACAAAGACGGAAGCATTAGTGTTCCCACCAGTTTAGGTGTAGTCAAAGTAGGAGTGAAAACGGATCGGATATTATCCGACCGTATCTGGATCCATATTCGAAAATTAAATAAGGATATCCGATATCCGAATATCTATGCGGATACGAATACAAATATAATTTTAAATTTTAATTATCCGTATCTAAATAGTAGATATATATAATATAATTTAATATATATTATGAAAAAATTTATTTATTCACTATTATAATTAGATAAATATTATGAATTTTGGTATTTTTAATAATATATATATATATATATTTTTAATAAATATTCGATCCGATCCGTATTCGTATCCGTCTAATATCCGATCCGTATTCATATCCGAAAAAATAAAATAAATACGAATATGATTTTACTACTATCCGAACCGTATCCGATCCATTTTCCCCCCTAAGTCAAAGCAGAGATCCATGGATAGGTTTTGACCACCTAATCTTTGTCCGATAGTCTGTGAGAGAACAGCTTGACGGTTCAGATTTAGTGATATAGCAGCTCTGGGCCCACCTGTTTCAGGAAAATTGTGACTCAACCCCAGCGCCAAATGGTTCTGCGAACCTATAGTGCGCTAAATGATTTCACGCACTCAGTGATGCGTCAAATGGTTTCGCAAATCTAAATTTGTTGGTGCGTCAAATAGTTTTGCGGGAGTGGTAATTTTTGAGATATCTAGCGTCAGATAGGTTTTATTTAATAACGAATTTGCAGAGTGGTACAAAAAAAAATTCGGACCAATAAGTAATAAATGAACTAGTACTACTTTAATTCAAATATTACTAAATTGAACTTATAAATTTCACTGCAAAATGCTTCTTGTTTTGGAAAATTTAATACAAAGTATACAATACGATTTAATATGTAATTTTTTCACAAGCAAGACAAGTCATTAAATGATTCAAATATTTTTGACACAATGAATATAGTATATCAGAAAAATAATTTTACCTACAGATTCGGAAAGATTGAAAAATTTCTATATTAGTAAATAATTTAATACATATTAAGACTGGATATGTAAATAAAAAAGAAAAATATAATTAATCCGGCTGTTTTTTTTTACATAAGCTGGATCCAGTGGAAATAAACTCACGGTTCATTATGTTCACTATAAATGACATTGTTTTATTATTTGAACAACGTTCTTAAAGCAAATTAAAAGAAACAAATAAGGAAGGACACAAGATGTAGATCTAATTTAGATTGTTTTCCTTTGTTCATAGATTCCAAAAAAGGAAGATATTTTTATTTTGAATCCTGGAATAATTTAGTTAGATCTTAAATACAGCTTAAAGTTGAACCTGCATGCATTATGACATAGTTGGAATTTGTCATGTGAAATTATCATTAGAAATTAACTGTTCAGCGTCCAATTAAAATCTAATTTATATTTTATTTCCTTCATACGTAGAATATGTAGCTAAAAATTTATGAACATTATTTATTCAAAGAGGGAAGTCTAATTAATTTTGATCCTTTATAGATCATATCAGTCGTATTTAAAAGTTAATTCATTTTAGTATACTATACTTAACACACATATATTTATTAAAATAAGGAAATAATTTAATTGTAGAAATCAGAGATAGTTTTAAGGAAATAAGAAAACAAATCGCTAAAGATATATTCAATTTTAATTGTGACAAATTATATAGCAGTATATGTGACGAATATATTTTTGACTAAATTTAGACTTCTACACATAAAACAGATGTATTTAATTAATAGAAGACAGATTATGTGATTGGAGAGCTGATATTAAATTCGAAAATTTATCTTTCAATCTCAGTCTTTGGTGGATCAGGACAACTATGTGCATAATATATGTGATTGGAGAGCTATTAAATCTGAAAATTTATCTTTCAATCTCAGTTTTTGGCGGATCATAACAACTACGTACATAACATAAGAATGGAGATATTAACTTGATTTCATTTGTAATTAATTTCTCTTCGTCTATTATAATTTGTAATACTATGAAGTATGAATTATTAAATAATGTTACTTTGTAGATTCTTTTTCTTCTTCTTATTTGCATGATTGAACAAAAAATATACTTAAATTAGTTGTCATTTAGTTGTTATTTCAATTCTTCAATATTGATCATGTTGATAATTAGTAGAAAGATAGAATATAAATTTTAAAAAGGAAAAAAAACGCTATGTATGATAATTTCTGCTATGCTATTCGCAATAGTTTTTTTTTTTGTCTTCTCACTATGCTGTTATAATCGTTATTTTAGAACCTTGATTGTTGTTAACAGTTTTGGAGAGTTTGGTTTACGGGGATGTTTGGGAGATAGGATAAATAATTGCCCCAGTTTTTATTAGTAAAAATGAAGCGCTTGTAAACCAATCATTTGAGCGTTTTATTTTTATTTTTATCTCAGTATCAAATAACATTCAAGTTTTTATTAGTAAAACTAAAAATAACAAGATAAAATATTATTAACGTGTGTTGTATTAATCATACAGTACAAAATATTTGCTAATTATTACTGACTGTCAGTTTTCATTAGACATTTTAAATAAAAATTTTTATCGAACATTTATCTGTCGAATCCAACTTATAAATAACAAAAAAATAATCTAATTCATTTCGGGTCCGCCCAGCAAATTAATTGGTTTACCTAAATTGTGGCGACACCCCCTTACCCACCGACTAGGGATGTAACTAACACTCTTTTATCCGTTTATCTTTTTTTATTTTTATCATAACGAGTAAGGATATGAGATGTTAATGATACGATGAAGTTTTATAATTTACTAAAGTTTCATAATACTAAGTAGTTGTATTTATTATTATTTTGTTCTTGTTTTGAAAAATATTTAATCAAAATTACAAAATCAGAATGCCAATCAAATATTTTTATTATTTTACCTGACTCTTACTGTATTTGAAAAGATGAACAAGAGCAAAATTTGTTTTTTTATTAAGTTTTTGAGTATGGGTAAGAGTAAAGACTTTTTTAGTTATGCACGGTGTAGCTGCCGTGCTACAAAACTGACGCTTGACTCAACCTTTTAAATCTTGAATTAAATTAAATTTGGAGTCGCCACCCGCAATGCTACGGGAAATATAAAACCTTATTTATTGATGCCCATGGATAATAGCAAGGTTTGTGTCTTGGTTATGAATGTGGAAGGTGTTAGGCACCACCCGTAAAAGTCGGTTTCTACTAATTCTAGCTTTCAAAAATTAACTTCACTAATAATAAAAGTTACAAATGAGGTGAACAACCATAACAACAAGAAGAAGAAGCATAGCAAATAACAAAAAATAAACAACTAAAAAAAATGGAAATTGGTCGAAAATTTCAAGTCACGCTGATTCTTCATTCTCGCTAACGGATCATCGTGATGATCGCTTCAGTAGCTTGGATGGATGGTTTCGGAATTTAGAGAACTTGGTTAATGTAATAGCATAATAATCTTGTCACTCATAATTTTTTTGAGCTCATTCTAGTGGATTTTCATGGGAATATTTGTGGAAAACACAGTGTTTTCCTTTGCTGATTTTTTTTCGGTAGCAGAATTCTCAACGTTTTTGCTCTCTTTTTATGCTTTGTATGCTCTAACCAACCATGGGGATGAAGTGAGGATGTAGGGGGCTATTTATCGGTGAAGCTTGAAGCTCTTTGCTGCCCAAAATCATGCTTAAATGGCTGTTAAATGGCCTACCCCACCGCTAATCCTGTTTTGAACAAATTTAACCATAATTAGAAAAAGGCTGTCAAAAGGATTGAAATATAATGATTATAATGCACCACAAAATCCAAACAATGTGTACAGGTACTTAGCATATTTTTCTTAATTTTAATGACCATTTTATGCACTTTAATCACGCTTAATACAAAGAACAAGTGGAAACATGGTAGTAGGATTCTTGCTGTCCACTTTGCTTCAAATCAGAATTTTGCACTATTCTTGGGTCAATTTCAATAGTGCAAAAGCTGAAAATTTGCAGCTAGGATGTGACTACATTATATATTTTTGTTATGCATAAATGAGCTAATTATATTGCTTTAAATCTCAATTTTTGCAGCATATTTTGCTGCTGGAAAAACTGTTTTGTTGCTGATTTTTTCTAAAAAATCAGAATTTTGCACCATTCTTAGCTCAATTTCAATAGCACAAAAGCTAAAAATTTGCAGCTAGTATGTGACTATATTATATATTTTTATTGCGCATAAATGGGCTGATTATAATGCTTTAAATCTAATATTTTGCTGCTAGAAAAAGAGTACTGTTGCTGATTTTTTTTTGGCTGATTTTTCCAGCTGCTGGAATTTTTTCTATATTTGAAATAAAATCACATAACACTCTTAGTATATGTAAATATAAGTAGATAATTTAGAATTTTAAATTTTAGGTCCAAATGATAATTTTTTTTTTAATATGTTTTTGGTGTTTTGGTTAAGCTATTACTTTATTATCTAATTTATTAGAAACATATGATCAACAACTTCTTTCTTATGAATATATATATATTTTTTGGGCAGATGGATAGCATGTTTTATACTCATATAAGTCAATAATATATCAATTTTACAAGGAAAATTAATTTAACCAATATCTAAGACCATTATTATGTGGAATAAGTAAGAATCTTGCTGAATTTTCAGATGTATATCAACTTTTTTGATTTTAAATGACATGAAGAGCTAGATTCTAGCTGAAAATGAACACCCACTTGTTCCTTGGCTGGTTCTACAACTTGCAAATGTGGTTTGAATATATATTTTATCATAAAAACATGTCATATAATTGTTAAATTCGTCCATATATTTTTTTTGAAATTTTTAGACCTCGAAAGAGAGTATAATCATGCTTAGAGCTCATGAAATATAATTTTCTGAATTTTGGTAATATTAGGAAAGATGTTTACTAAGTTTAGACTATTGGAAATAAAGAAATGCTTACCTAAAAAAAGTTTTAATTCAGATGTAAAAATAATGTATGATTGAAATTTGTTGCAAATTAAAACATGAATCCTTGCTTATTTTAAAACTATTCTAATGGTTCATGGTTTTTTTTTATGAGAATAATTTTGATATATATTCTTCTAAATGATGCATTCACGGTATATCTAGTATGGCTAGATGCAAACTGATATTAGTCTCATTAAAATTTGATTCATGAACTGAGTAATGATGGTGATATTTTGAAGCTGTAGATGATATGACCAATGTTTGTCAAAAATTTGAATGCATGACGATTAATATGCATAGTAGCTTTATCTATAATATTTCATTAAATCCAACTCGTTGAGATTATCAAGACCAAATTAATTAGTTGATCATTATCCTACCATTTTAATTTAATTTAAATTTAGAAGAGAATATGCAAAGGAAATTTGGAGCATTTTTCACTTTCATTGCGGCCCGCAACCAGATTCATTGCGGTCCGCAACCAATCCATAATTTCTTCATATGGCTCTCTGGCTTTTGAACTCGTTCATTGCGGCCCGCAATCAATCCTCTTGCGGTCCGCAATGACATTATATTTTCTCCAGCTCGTTCATTGCGGTCCGCAACCAAACCTTTTGCGGTCCGCAATGACATTATATTTTTTCCAACTCATTCGACGGCTTTTTGACTCATTCATTGCGGCCCACAACCAAATCTCTTGTGGCCCGCAATAAGGAGATTACAGAGTCTGGATTGGTTATTTTTTTGATATCTTATCTTAATTTTGTGAGATGACCTATTTGAAGAAGATATATTTTGCTCATCATATTTTTAAATTTTGTGCTAATCTTTATGAGGTGATATATGCAACTATAATTTAAGATCGTGGATAAGTAGATAACTGATGTCATTACTAAGGCAACAAAAATAAATAATCCCGTAAATAGAATGCATCGGTAATCATAGATAGAATCGTACTCGAAAAATATATTTCATGCTAAATAATGTTCAATTTGTAGGGTATATGTGTAACTTGAAAATGAGCAATAAATAACATTTAAACAAAAAAATTTAGTTGCAAAGCATACCCTTTTTTTTTGCAGATGTTCGAGAATTACCTTCTTGATCCACCATTTGCATTTGGTGCATGTATATCATTTATTTTTTTAAGATTACATAATTTTAGGTGTCTACACACGGGTATGAAAATCTTTTCACCCAACTCATATTGTACCAGGACACCCAACCACCGACTTACGTTAAATTTGTTTTAATTTAGTTGGCAATTTTTGTAATAGTTGAAGAATCATAAAAAAACCTTGGACGCGCTATATATATATATATATGGTAGTAATTAGATGGCGAATTAAGGTGGACCTTTTGTGATCTTCTTGTGACCCATTTTTGGTAGTTAATTAATTAGAGAGGAGTACGTCCTAAGTTTAGTCTTGGTAAATAATATTTTTTATTATAAATTATATATATTTGTTGATGTTGACGGTAATTAATTATTACCGCTAATTTTTGTCTAACAAAAAGTAGCTCGTGCGGTTATCCAATTCTCTGGATTTCTTGAGGTCGTTAATATGAATTAATTATTCTCTGGATTAATTTTTCATGGCTGGTACCGTGGTACGTGTAAAATATTATTAACAATATATGAGGCATGCAAATTAATATGTAGGGAAATTACAATTAATGTATATATATGGATCATAATGAAATTAGCCTGGTGGTCGTACAATTAAATAAAGTCATAATTAATAATTTAATGACGATCGATCGAGATGCATATATATGTAATTAATGGAGGCCTGGTGAGCGACACGGTGGACAGAGTCAGCGGTTTACCTTGATAAAGATACTCGATCGGAGCAAAATAGAATTTAACGCATCAGCAATTAGCCAATTACAATTCCTAATTTAATGCGGCCGGGCCGGGCGGCTTGTTTGTTTCCTTCTAATTTCTAAAGGCACTGCTACTGATTCTCATTTCATATGATACTTACCATAATTGCAAACTTAATTATGTTATAATTATTTAGAGAGAGGGAATTTCATGTTTGCCCTTCGAAAGCTTAAAATTACGTATTTTTTACACATACTATATATTTTTTATTTTTACTGAAAAATAAAATAGAAAAATGAGTTTTAATAAAAAAAAAATACAACAAAATGAGTAAATATTTGAGTTTTTAAAATTAGAATGGTAAATATAATATTATGAATTTTTAGAAGGAAAATAATTAATTTTGAAGGTTTTTTTGGAATACATGAAATTTGTCTTTAATTAGAATAATTTGGCTGCTACTGTGTCATTCCATCCAAAATGTCACCTAGGGGTGTTCAACCGGTCGGTTCGGTCCAACCGAACTAAAATAATCAAATCAAACTTTTTTTCGGTTTTTTGAAAATTCAACCGAACCGAC
The DNA here is from genome assembly GCA_024447775.1 of Carex cristatella. Taxonomy (NCBI): domain Eukaryota; kingdom Viridiplantae; phylum Streptophyta; class Magnoliopsida; order Poales; family Cyperaceae; genus Carex; species Carex cristatella. The sequence continues at coordinate 8,632,919 of JAJHPF010000016.1, forward strand.
CGAACTAAAATAACAAACCGAATTAAAACCAAACTGATTAAATCGATTTAAACTTTGGTTTGTTCGGTTGAACCGAATAGAGAAATTCAATCTCAAAAAATCAAAACACGTAGATTCAAAACTCAGTTCATAAAATTGATCGGTTTGATTTTTTCGGTTTTGATACCGAAGCATTTAAATCGAACTATTTTATAAAATCAACCGAACCGAACCATTTAAACCGAAATTTTCTGGTTCGGTTTAAAACCAAATACACGGAACCATTTGAACACCCCTAAATCCTAATTGTCACCCACGACACGCAGCCATCATCATGAACCATCCGATCTGCTTCCCGATCCGCGCTGTGATAATCAATTAATTGCGGGCTGAAGATGAAAATGAAAAATCTCCTAGTCTCCTAGGCCGTAATTATAATTAAGCGGATCGCAATTCGCACGAGAGAAGAGAACGCCTTGCCGCCTTTCTGCTTCGCCTCACCCGCGCCTTCTATCTATGTTCTAGGGTGGGTTTTTCTCTTCTGCCTCTGCCTCAGCCTCAGCCTCCGCCTCCGCCTTCGCCTCCGCCTCCCTGGTTACTGGTTAGCGTCTCTCTCTCGCTCTGTCGTGATTTTTCCATAGGATTTTCTCTGCTTTTGTAATTAAGCTTCTCCGAAAATTAAAAAACAAAGAAAAATGCGATATATAGCAAAAAAATAAAACAGTACTACAAAAAACGTCTTCCTACACTGTACCTTATACACGGATTTTCTCATTTTTTATAAAAAAACGTGTATGAAATAAGATTTTTCCAGTGTTCTAGGAATCCTACATGAATATTAACTTAAAAATTAGTGTCTGTGTGGAAATTAAGCTTTTATACACGGATATTTCATTAAATATCCGTGTAGGAATGGTGAGAGAGCTACACGGATTTTTATTAAAAAATCCGTGTAGGAAGGGGTTATTGTACACGGATTATTGTTTAAATAACAGTGTAGAAAGGCTAGAGAGCTACACGGATTTTTACTAAAAAATCCGTGTAGGATAGCTAAAAAAAAAAAAAACAGTTCAGCAACCTTCCTACACGGATTTTTAAATAAAAATCCGTGTAGGATAGCTATATAAAAAAATAAAAATAAAAAAAAAGTTCAGCAACCTTCCTACACGGATTTTTAAATAAAAATCCGTGTAGAAAGGGATTATTGTACATGGATTATTCTTTAAATAACAGTGTAGAAAGGCTAGAGAGCTACACGGATTTATAGTAAAAAATCAGTGTAAAAAGGTAGTTTTAGGGTTTTGGTTATATAAGAAGGCATTTTCCCTCCAACGTCGTTTTGATTTCAGCTCATAACACAACTGAGATCTGAGATATTTGAAGTTGTTATTTTCTCCCCTCTATCTTGCTAAGGTTAGCCATGAATATATATATATATATATATATATATATATATATTTTTTTTTTTCTTTATCGAACTTTCTGTTACTTATTATTGCTTATTTAGGTTATGTGTAATTATTATTGCTTATTTCTCTTTTATTTTTCTTTTCAGTTTTGTATGGTTTTCGTTGGTTACTGTCATCTTCGCCTTAGTTGGTTACTATCCTCTTCGCCTTGTATTAGATCTTGAGAAGTGTATGTTATGTGTTAGATCACATGGAAATTGCATGTACAAAAGGCTATGCATATATATATGTTGCAAATGGCTATGTATTTATTTTATTTTTGCAAAAAGCTATGTATATACAAAATGATCTATATTTATTTTTGCAAAAGACTATGTATATTCAATCTGAAATATATAATTACTGACTAGCAAAACTGGAGGCTAGCTAACAAAAAAAAAATCCGTGTAGGAAACAATTCTACACGGATTTTTAAATAAAATCCGTGTAGGAATGTTACTGAACCCGGTTTATTCATTTAATATTCTGTTGAGGAGAGCTACACGGATTTTAACTAAATATCAGTGTAGGAATACTCTTCCTACACGGATATTTAGTTAAAATCCGTGTAGCTCTCTTGATTTTCCAAACGGCTCTTTATTAATTATCCGTGTAGGATTAGTGTAATTGTACACGTATAAATTATCCGTGTGTAAATGTGGACTTTCCTACATCCCATAATTGCACACGTTTCCAAATCCGTGTAGCTCTTCAGTTATAATCCGTGTACAAACTGTTTTTTTGTAGTAGTGAAACATGCATGTCCTGCTAATTCTTAGGTTTTTTTTTTTTCTCACCTCAATCAATCGGGCTAACTCCAGAATATGCATCAAGTATTTGGGCACTTTTAGAGTTGTTTGTGTTTTGCTTAATGTTTTAAGAATTTTTGTTCAATTTTTTAAAAAGAATTAATTATCAATTAAGGACTGTAATGGTAAAATTTTGCTCAATCAATGCAACTGTATCTCTATGTTTAGTATATGATGCATGCATTAATTAACCTTCATATATATGCAACTATATATGTTGACTAAAGAGTTCCTATCAACTTTGTTTCATCAGAGTATCCTCATATATGATACTAGCTTAGCTAGGTCTGAATAATTAATTATTTTACCACGTACTGTCTGCATCTAATGCAGATTAAAGTAAGCCCCATGACAATTCCTTTCCTTCATCCAATTAATTCTCTCAATCTCCTATATATTATTCGCAATCATGCTCCCCATTAATTAATACTTGAAGTGATATCATCAAACAAAATCTCCTATTGCAGGTAAGAAAAATGTATATCGTATTGATGCCCTGCTTTTTCAAATCAAGACATAATACAATCACAATCGACATGGATGTTAGCAACACTGTTGACAGCTTGAAGGCCAAGATCCAGGAGATGAAAGGACTGGCACCAATCGATCAGAAACTGACATATTTTGGGAAACAACTTGAAAATGGAAAAACATTAGCTCATTATCACATTCACAAAGACTCGACTCTCGAGCTCATGCATAACTGGGGTAGTTGGTTGTTTTTGGAGAAGGAGCTAAAGAATCAAGTTAAGAAGCACATTTTAGACAGGAAGATTTGCCGCAAGTGTTATTCCCGGCTGCCCATCAATGCTACCAATTGCCGCAAGAGGAAATGCCGTAGCAACGACCTGAGGAAGAGACATGGCTTCCTGGTTGGATGATTTATTTATTTACAAAACCGTTTTAATTTGGACTGCTTAATTAGTAAAAGGATTTGTTATTTACTGGCTTGATTTTCTTTTTTGTTGCAATAGTAAAGTTTATCTCTTCATGTTGTTGTGGTGTCAGTTCAGGCTGTTTCTCTCCTGATTATTGGATTAGGCATGTTGTGTTCTTACCTGTGACAAGTCGAAAATTAGATAACTATTGATGCTCTTTTGCTGGAGTAAATTGGAATATATATATCTATGTAGTACTTCTACTGCCAATTAATAATATAAAAGGAGCAGAGGCAGCAATTCAATCTATAAATGACAACAAAAAATGAACAAGAATCTAAATTTGTTTTTATTTCCTCTGGTCTGCCCGAGCAGATTGTTTGGTTTAACCTGATTGTCGACATCCTCTTGCCCACCAATCATACATCTGCCCCCAATTCCTTCATCCTCTTTTCTTTTGCTCGTAAATTTCAATTCTCCGGATTTTTTTATTTCTGGTGTAAATTTTTCTTCAAGTAATTTTTCAATATTCAGCCAATTATTCGCAATCACGTTTGACATTGATACTTGAAGTGATTCAAAATCTGCAGGGAAAAATGCATAACATAATGACATACTTCATACTTGGTGCTAGAATTATTCCCTAACACAATCTCATTTATTTATAATTGGAGGAACGAAGAGGATGGTCGTAAGTGAGACGTCGTGGCAGCGAGAACTATCCAGAGAAGGATAGAGAGGGAATACAGAGAGTAGATATGTAAGAATGGGAGAATAGAGTAGTTATCAAGTCTTCCCCTCTCTGGTGCCATTCGACATACCTCATCTTTTTTTAATGTCAGTGCTGTTATTAATTAATTACAAGTTACTTACTACAGAACCATCTAGCTAGCTGTGAACCGTACCCTATCCAATAATTAAGCCAAGGCCTCAATGGCACTGCTAAGGAATCGTATCTCATGCACTATATGACTCCATAAAATACCAAAATAGTAAAAAACCAATCTAAAGGGAACCGATTCGTAATGGAACATGTTACTCATCATTCAATATAATGTTCCCAAGTACAATCTCAGATAGTTTACATGAAATTCAGGAGGCGTTAATATGTATAACATACCAAACACACTAACTAGAGCCCTCCAGACTGAAAAGCACCACAAAATAAAATAAAAATAAAGCACACAACCTATTTAGATTTTACAATCTCAGAGTTTACTCAATCATTCGTAATGGGAAGTACAATCTCAGATTTTACATGAAATTCAAGAGGTACTAATATAAGATGCAAATTAAAACATAAACTAAGCACATGCACGGTGCACCCGACTAAAAGGCACATAATAAAAATAAATAAAACACAATCAATTTAGATAATATTAATTGAAGATTGAGCTCAGACCATATCAAGGAGAGTGGAGTCGAAAGCAGAGCCTAACCGGGTTCGAAGATTCAATATAGGCCCTTTACCGAGCAGATATGTAAGGAAGGGAAGAGCAATGGATAAACCACATACGAGCCAACGGAAGTGAGCATGCAGTACTGTGTACAAGCCAGTTGCAAATGCCACATTAGTAGTCATTAATGCAAACCACATGAGCCACCTAGTAACTAATCTGTAGTAATCCAGGAATCTCAGGTCCTCCCACCTAGCTAAGATGCATATGAAGGCAACAGCAAGAGAGGAGCACATTGCTAATGTGTCAGAGATGAGGAATATCTTGAAAGTAAGCTTTCCTGCCATAACGGGTAGTCCTTCAGTTTTATCCTTCATGCTATATCCACCGGGCATGGCAAAAGCAGCTGCAAAGGTAATTGAGGCAATGAGGATTGCCACTAAAGAAGTTGTTGTTGTGTATGTGCTGGTGAGTGACTTGACTTCTTTCATAGATTTAACTCTTATTTTGTTCATGGCTACATGACGTAAATAGAAGTCTTTTGCCTGGGGATCAGCTTTTGACATTAGCATGAACACTTCATTCTGCAAACATCAAAGAATTAAGTTATAATTAAGTGAAGCTGATGTATGTATGACACTATAATCAAGCATATCGATCTACACCATTAATTCTCTGAATAGCAGTGAAGACTAATTTAGTAATTTTAGTCACAGTACTGCACACATGAGATCGATCGAGTGCGATGATATTGATACACTACTAGACTACTAGTGTTGTACGTAAGACATGCAGATAAGATCATATATATAGAATGAATATTAATTATATGATAGTATGGATAATGAATATTAATTACGAATATAACATACCCAGTCTAAAGATTTTGCACTATCCGTGGCATCAAGCAATCGCCAAAATGCTGGTGTACCATTGCTGTCGTAAATTCTGACGTCTATGTCTCGGTGGGCTAGTAGAGAACGAACAATTTTAGGATTGTAGCTCTTGACTGCATAATGTAAAGCAGTATACTCTTTGCTATCACGCATGTTAATAAGTTTATCAAGTTGACGGTTTCCAATTATGAACTTTACAAACTTTTCTTGTCCTTCAATTACTGCTAGATGAAGAATTGTCAAACCAGATTCATTGCGATAGGGAGCATCCGGACAGAGCTCGAGAATCACTTCAGCAACATCAACGTGACCTCGAAATGCGGCAGCAATAAGGAGAGGGTTTTTTTCTTGCTTGTTGTTGACAAGATAACCTAAAGAGCGGTCACTTTGCAACATTACTCTGATCACAGCAGGTAGATTCCGATGCACGGCATACTGAATCGGAGTGTGTCCTGACTTGTTTTCCGCTTTGGCTAATTCAGGACGATCCACCATAATTCTGTTTATGATATCTACAATTAATATGCATGATGCATCAATACATACATAACGGTTAAAAATATGTTTACCATAACCTTGATTTATAGCCATTAATTCGAGGATAAGTAATGATAAAATAAATCAATATTGACTGTTAATTACAATGCTCGAATGGTACGTACGGTTCCTATCTGATGTGGTAGATCATAAGTTTGAAACCTGATGAGAAAAATCCTTTATTATAATAAATAGTCTATTAAATATTTGGATAACTTAACCTCCAATTTTTACTCAAAAATGTTCCAACGGTTTGAAATTTAGGATACATCTGTTATATATTCACCTTTTATAGTACACCCGTTGGGTATAATTGATCTATTTGTACAAATTAATAATTTAAAACTATGTGTTTTATTCTTCGAGTTGTTTTTCTTAATTAATTGACTTTTGATGGAGATCAAGCAAATTCCATATTTAATACAGAAAAGTTGATATACAATGTTGATATACAATGTATTTAAATGATGCGAGACATATCTATGGCTCTAGAGCATCTGTATTTCTGAAATTCTTGGAATTTCTAGATAACTTTTAACATAATTTTAGAAATTTTAGACTCTCTGAATTTCTAAATCTCTACATTCCTGAAATTAAAATTAGAGTTTCTTAATTGTCACATTAGCATTTAATTAAAATAATATTTAAAATTGAGCAAATACAGGTTGATTATTTTGCCACGTCAGAGTTTTGAAACAGATTCATATTTAGAAACTATTAAACAAAATTGCTAAATATGAAATCCATCTACATACGTGAAATTAGTTTAGAAACTGCCAAGTCAGCTTTGAAACTTCAAGAGTCTCAGAGATGCAGTTAGAAGCTTTATTTGGATAATTTAAAATACCATTCTTGGAAAGCAACTACAATTACCCAAAATTTTAAACTTTAGATCGATCATGTTTCATAGATAATTTGACCAATATATTGCATACATTTGTATCGTCTTCTAATATACTCACTCAGATTTTTTTTTTTAGTTTTATTAAAAACTCACCTAGATTTTGATTTCTCACAGCTGCATGGAGAGCATTGTCATCGTAAGGTCCCTTGTGACTGGAGAGATCAGTTTCCCACAGCCTCGTGAACACATCACCAAACTCCCTCATGACTGCGATATACATGGGTGATTCATTGTATTTGTTCAATTTTTCTGAGAAACTAGGCTCTGCTTCAATCAGCTGCAGCGCAAGGCCATTATGGCCATGGCGAATGGCATGGTGCAGTGCACTATCTCCATGGATGTCTTGCTTTAAGATCCTCTCCCTTAATCTGAGGCGTTGATAATGTCCCAGCAAGGTGGTTGCTAAAGGGACATAGCCACTTTTCACGGCAACAATTAGAGGAGTCTCTTTGTCAGAGTTGCGTTTGGAGAGGAGTCTGGAGACGAGAGGATCTTCTAGGCGTGTACACAATTCCTCAGAGAATTGCTGATGACCAAAACTCAAGGATATGTGAAGGCATGTACTCCCTTGTAAAGTTGTACCAAACAGAATCTCAGTATTGTCATTGGCGATCCAATTATTCATTTCATCAATATTGCCAGCTATGGCTGCCGTGAGCAGCCCTTGGTTCATCGGTGAAACTCAGTTGGGTGTGAAACGGGGGATAATTAAGGTTCTGTCTCTGTTACTTAATTTGTAGGATTTGTAATTATTATGAAAGACCAAAGGGTGGGTATATATAGTATCTCGTTAGCAAAAAAAGTCAAAAGAGACTCAAAAAGTCCGATCCATCTATGATCGATGTACTAATTAATACTATAATTAATTAGTTCTGTTTAGTAATGAAATGATTTGTGTTGAGAGTATTATTGTTGTAAAATTAATAAGTGCCCGATTGGGGATGTATATGGTAACTCAACAAGGTAAAACCTCCATCTAATTAATGATTGAAACTAAGATTTTTAATATCTATGACTATGTACGTGGCTGGTGCATGCATATATACAACATAAAATAACAATATATGCGGTAGAATAGACAAATACTGTTTGCACATGTTTATTTCGAGAAAAAAATTCAAAACTTAATAATTAGAATTCTTTTGAAAATTTTACTTAAAAAATACAATAAAATACTAGTATAAGATTAGATTTATTAAATGATAGAGTCATGAAATTCATTTTATTAATAATATGCTTAACAAAATAAAAACATTAAACAACTAGCGTATATTGTTAACTGTGTGATGCATGTTTTATTGTGCATGCGGTTCTATACTACGTACATAACTATACGAGACCACATGTAACTAAGGTTTGTCTCGGCGTCTCTCCGTTTCTTTCCAGTGCCCAGCATTTAACTTTTACAACTCTCATATAGTCATATATATTATATATTATTGCAAATTCACCAACTAAATAAAAATACTCATTGAGACATTATGGTACGCGCGTGGTTGTATGTTCATGCCCAAGAGTTGGATGATGAGTAGGGCCTTATTAATTAATTACAGCAATCATGCATGTACGTACGACCTTAATTGTTACGAGTTATATATATATATATATATATATATATATATATATATGAGTAGAACTAGGGTGCTCCTAAGTTCACCATGTCCCTTTGTGAACTCAAGCAACTCGCCCCCTAGTGGGGCGGTTTACCCCCCCCCCCAACCCGAACGCGACATTTCGCACCTCTCAAGCATTCTCGACCCCTCTCTCTCTCTCTACCGCCCTCTCCCTCTCTCTCTCCATCCGAGTTCGTAGTCACCGCCGCGCCGTCGCTCCGATTTTATTTTCGGGTATGAAATTATTTCTTTAACTTGTTTATAAATTATTTTGATTTTTTATAAATTGTTTGGAATTTTGTATAAATTGTTCGAAATTGTGGGATTTATATGAAATTGTTAGAAATTGCGGGATTTGCTTGAAATTGTTGTTATTGAATTTAGTAGAAATTGATTTGAATTGTTTAGGGTTGTTAGAAATAGTTAGAAATGTTTGAAAAATGGTAGAAATTTTTCCAAATTGTCAGAAATGATTAAATTGGAATTGTTAGAAATTGGAATTGTTAAAAATTGTTACATTGGAATTGTTAGAAATAATTTGATTGGAATTGTTAGAAATTATTTGATTGGAATTGTTAGAAATTATTATATTGCAATTGTTAGAAATTATTTGATTGGAATTGTTATAAATTATTTGATTGGAATTGTTAGAAATTAGTTGATTGGAATTGTTAGAAATTGTTACATTGGAATTGTTAGAAATTATTCGAAATTATTTGTTCAACTTGTTTATAAATTATTTGTAATTTTTATAAATTGTTTGGAATTGTTTGGAGTTGTTAGAAATTAAGTAGAAATTATTTGTTTGTGAATAGAAATTGGTTATGATTGAAATTAGGTTTTAAAAATTAAATGAAAATTTGAGAAAATAACAGGGTTGAAATTTAATTGAGTGGAATTAAGTTGTACAATCTCATAAGAATTTTTAAATAGAATTGTTAGAAATTGGTGTTAGAATTTTTAAACTTGATATTTTTAAATGCAGCATGACTAGACCTCGACGTGAGCGATCACGAGATACGTCAGAGACCGGTGAGAGTTCACAGGCTCACGCCTATCCCACTGCGGAGGGTGTCGATCCATGGGATGGCGCACCACATCGTGCAGATATGTTCAGTCCTCTCCTGTGGGTCCCTCATAGACTTCACCGTGTCTCACTTGCATCGATAGAGGTACGTTTCAAACAACAAATAGTTATTCAGTTCCACTGGTCTAAAACATTGATAAATGTAGGATGAGACCATGTTGACGGTGCGGCACCGCTCGCCGGAGGTACAGTATGTCGCAAATCCACTAATGGATTGGTACCTCATTAACCTCGGGTTGTACCAGCTAGCCACAATGAAACAACCACGGTGGATTGACCAAGCACTCATGTGCGGTCTCGTGGAGAGATGGCGACCTGAGACCCATTCATTTCATCTCCCGGTGGGGAGATGACAGTGACCCTACAGGACGTGAATGCCTTATGGGGTTTGCGGATCGATGGTGATCCGGTTGGGGGTGTCTCGGATCATCAGACACTCCCGACGTTGATCCCAGAGCTGTTGCGTGTGCATGTGGAGGGGGTGGGCGTTCCACAAATGTTGCAAAAGACAACTTGGATTGGGCGTTCCACGATTGGGTGCTCGACAACAAAAAATGGCACGCCTACTATAATAAATATAATGTGCCGATGCAGCTTGGTGAGGTAAGCTGGTTCGTTTCTGTATAAATTAAATTTTCTTTATTTTCATAACGAAAAACTAACATTATGTAACTGCAGGATGGTCACCCTATATGGTGTGCCGAACCCATCTTCACTCCGGCAGACTTTGGCCTCACCTCCACCGGTATAGAGGATCTCACTGGAGTCACACCATCGATGCCACCCCCCAGGCAGCACGACCACGAGGCTAGTGGCAGTGGGGCACAGCAGCCCACTGATGCTTGGGAGAATGCTGCATTCGGGACACAGCCCCTGAGCACATATACTGGGGACTGGGAGACCGATCCATGGGAGACGGGTCCATCGCAAGCTACTCAGTATGATCCATGGCCCGATTCATACTGACGATCCACGGGCACAATGCAGGAGGACATGCATGTCGATCATTCTGATTACGAGGAGGACATCCATGTGGATCATTCTTATGACGAGGATCCTCCCGAACCACAGAGGAGGTGTGTGCATCGACAGAGGACGCGTGTGCAGCCGCCGAGGGCATGCGGGCCGGCTCCCAGACTGTCATTGTCCGGTCCTCCTCGTCGTCGTCGTCGCTAGTTTTTTATATTTCATATTATAGACCTCACAATAGTATTTTTATATTTCCGTTTCTATATTTTATGTTGATTAGATGTTATTTGGTGATTTTATTCCCTTTGTTTTCGTTTCTATATTTTATGTTGATCCGACGTTATTTGATTATTTTGTTAACTTATGTTTTAAACTATTCACAAATCATAAAATCATAAAATCCATCGTATTAAAAATATAAACAAATATTAACATAATATTATAAAATACATAAATTATAAACATAATTATAATTAATCCATCATCGTATTAAAAAAAATAATAATAAGTAAACCACCCCCCCGGGGGTGGGTTGGTCAGGGGGTAAACCGCCCCACTGAGGGGTGGGTTGCTTGGGGACGAAACCGCCCCCCCGGAGGGCGGTTTGGTTATGGATGAAATTTTTTTGGAGGTCTGGTTATCAATTTTTTTTTTTTGAAGTCTGGTTATTAATATTATTTTATTTATTTTTTTGGTTATGGAAAAAATGACGGTTAGGAGCACCCTAGTTCTACTATATATATATATATATATATATATATATGAAAATTATGATGAGCCACTCTTATCGTTTTATTTTTTCAGTTCTAAAAGATATTCATAGATTCTATACGTACATTTGTCAACCCTCGAATGGTATTAAAGGCTTGGGTGTTATGAATAGCATAAGGTCATTCGTGCTACTGTTTTAAAACCTATCAAATAAACTTCAAATTTTGATCTAAGTAGTTATATAATTAACTTTAAGGATACCAATTTTTATCATTTTTTGAATTTATTCACTATTTTTTATGATTTATGAAAAATGGCAAAGAATGACTTAAAAATGAAAGAAAATTGCCAATATTTTAAGATTGTTTTTGCAATCTTTCATAAATCATAAAAATAGTAAAAAAAATTCAAAAATAATAAAAATTGGTATTCTACAAGTTCATTACATAATTAACCAATTTATTGAGCCACTTAAATCGAAGTTTGAAGTTTATACGATAGGTTTTTGAGGCCGTAGTACGGATGTCCTTATGCTATCCTTAGCAGCTAAGCCTTACTCGCATAGTAATTTTGAATTCGATTGTGATGTAGGGGTGTCAATAGCATATTTTTATCCGTTTACCATATCCGGAAACAGACCAATATCCTCTGCGGGGCTTTTACCTACGGAGCTGATCGGACGGCCCATATTTACTCTCAGCCGGTGAGTGCACGGGATGATGGAGGGGGCAGTATTAATTTTTCTTTGAGATTCGTGCCAAAATCTGATTTGGTCCGTCCGATCAAAATGAACGGACTAGATTAGAAGTACCGCCAGAACTCCGCAGGTAAAAGCTCCGCAGAGGATACCATTTCATCATAAACATGGGTAAGGGTAAGATCTTTTTTTCGTTAGCTTATTAAGTACGGGTGCATATAATGATTTTTTGCATTATCTTATTCATGATCGTATAAGATAATTTTTAAAAATAAAATTATACATATTGATATATATATTTTGTATAAAGATGATATATCATGATACAATAAAGCTACAAAGAATGGGATAGTATTTGCGTTTTTTTTTACCCTCATCAATCTATATATATTTTGTATAAAGATGATATATCATGATACAATAAAAGCTACAAAGAATGGGATAGTATTTGCGTTTTTTTTACCCTCATCAATCTTCTCAACTCTGCATGGGGACAAATTAATTCAATCAGAAGTAAATAATTTATTTCCCACGAAACTCTTCTCTCTCTTCACAAATCTCATTGGAAGAAAAAATTAGGAACATGCTTCTAACTCACCTATTTATCATTAATTATTTCTTCAGTTTAAATCTTAAAAAAAATAATACCCAAATTTTTTATTTTGATCTAGATTAATGTTCGGAAATAGTTTATTTTTTATAATTCAAATAATATATATAATTTAATAATTATACAGAATAAATAAAAAAATGGTATAATAATAAAATTTAATTAATTGACATACTGATTATGCAAAACAAATCAGGATTCCCACTATTATTTTCAAGATATAATCGAACATCAATTTGTTTCGACACAATTTCATAATTATGTCAATATATATTTATGAATATGAGTTTTCGTAAATTAGTTTATAAATTTTTGTATTGATAATATCGTTAAAACTGAATACGTCATTAAATTACGACATCCATAATTAATTGTCACGTCCAGAATCCAATTTTCTTAAACTTGCTATACATATAGGTGCATGCTCGCAAATTGGTCAGTACTCAGTAGTCGTGCCACAACGTAGGGCGCCTCTTCACATGCGCGAAATAAAATATTATGTGTTTGTAATAAAATAACAAGTGTTAGCTAGCTATAAGCCTACGAGCTATGTATACGGCAAAATAGCCCGCAGGCAGTTATATATGGCAATTTTCTACGGAATTTCTAACATATGTAGCAACCTAGATTTTTGCTTTGTAAGATGGAACTATTATGATTATAATTATGTAAGATTTAGTTCCAAGTTACAGTGGTTAATTATAATGGACCCTGATAATTATCTCGCAGTACTATTTCAGCAGTGAAATCCAAAAAAAATGTAGTTTGACTATTTGAACATTTAAATGTAAAGTAGTATTTAACATCATATATTACTATATTTATCATGCTTCGAATAACTATAATTTTAGTGCACATGAGTATTAATCTCTGCTCTAACAACGAGAAAAAACTGTGTCCCCATACAAATTGACACATTATATCTGTATTGTCTCCGCACTAGATCCAAAACTTACTATGGGTGACCACTAAAACATTAACATAACAATAATATTTAACATGTAGCATTAATGTATTTATCTTGAATAGTAATTAATTTCTATGAAGAGAATTGTATTTACGTACGTAAAAAATGTCCAAATTGTATCCCCGCACTAATTTCTTAATTCCTCTGTTTTGTCCAACGCACTATGGGGGACCACTAATTGAGATCAAACTTCTTGGGCCAACCTAATCTATGTAGTATTTATCCTTCAGTTCAAGTATCAATCCAGTATTTATCCATTATCTATATTATTAATCTTTAAAGATTGTACTATTTATCCTTAGATAATTAAGTATTTATCTTAGGTATAGTAATAATTTATCCTTACAAACTGAAGTATTTATCTTTTGATATTGAAGTATTTATTCTTACACATTACATTATTTATCAATTGGATTGGAGTATTTACCTTAGTCAATTAAGTATTTAGCTTAGATATAATAAGTAGTTATCTTTAAACATTGAAGTATTTATACTTTAATATTAAAGGAATTCTCCATTGGACATTGCAGCAATTTGAGTATTTATTTTTTGATATTGGTGTATTTATTCTTTATATTGGAGTATTTATTTTTGGGCAATTAAGTATTTATCTTAAATATTCTTAGAGATCGCAGGGAAAAAATATTCAATTTTGAAAGGAAATGAGCGATGTGGGGATATCACTGGGACAAGATTAATTAAATCAAAGTTAATTAAGATAGTTAATTATGTGGAGAGGATGCTAATTAAGGTAGTTATTTAATGTGCGGAGGGTGCGGGGATGGTGAATTATAGTATTTTATTAATGTGGGGAGGGTGTGGGGATGGTGAATCAAGGTAGGTAATTAATGTGGGTAAGGGTGCTAATGAGCTAGGTTCGGCATAGATTCGGCTCGACTCATTAAGATAAGCATAATTGGCTCGGCCCGACTCGACTCAATTTGGAAAGAAAAAGCGAGCCGAGCTGAGCTTTTTTCTTCAAAAGCGAGCTGAGTCGAGTTTGGGCTTTTTTTAGTTTCGAGTCCGATTCGTTATGAAATATTGAGCCGCTCAACTCATAGATTCGCGAGCCGGCTTGACTCATTAGCAGCCCTAAATATGGATATGGTGCGGGGATGGTGCGGGGATGCATCTGGTGTTTAATATAATTATTCAATTATAATATATATGTACCATCAATAATAACTATTATTTTTATTTTCAATCTTTTATGAAAATATAATAGGTGGGAAGCTTTATCTTGCTTAACATCTCCATTTAATCATTTTGTAGACATACATACATACATACATACATACAATACATACATACATACATACATACATACATACAGACATACACACAGACATACATACAGACATACACACAGACACACATACAGACATACACACAGACATACATACACACATACATACACACATACATACATACGGCTAATTTGCTTTGGGAAGTAAATGGGGTGTTTTACTTCCTGCTCGTATCTCTATTTTCAAATTTTAAATAGTCGATTCGAAACTTCCAACATGTTCTCTATATTAAAATGTGCTTGGAGACCAAATTTTATATTTTTTGGAATTTTTTTTACTATTTATTAAGCAACTTTGAAAATCTAAAAAATTCGGATGAACACTAAAAATTTCTGGACCACCGGATCAGCGATTTTCAAAGTGGCTTAATAAATAGTAAAAAAATTTAAGAAAATGTAAAATTTGGTCTCCAAGCATATTTCAATATGGAGATTACATCTAACGGTTTGGATTGACTATTTGAACTTTGAAAATAGAGATACGAGCAGAAAGTAAAACACTTCCTTTATTTCATAAAGCAAGTTAGCCCATCTCTCTCTCTCTATATATATATAGAATTAATATGTGTATATATAATTCTTATTTGCCTTGAAGAAAATTCTATATATTACTGGGGTCTAACTCAGAAAAATAGATGGCTCGGAAACATGCTCAATATTAATCTCATTTTGTTAGTAAAAATGAGACGAGTATTCTTAGTAAAAAGAACACCTTACACCGATATATGCTCAAGAAGATATTTATATTGAAATGTGCTTGGAGACTAAATTTTATATCTTTTGGAAATTTTTTACTATTTTTCTAAATATTTAAAAATCACTGTTTTTAATGGTTCTAAACCATTCAAAAACAATAGTTTTCTATCTATTTTAAAAAATAGTAAAAAAATTTCAAAAAAAAAATATAAAATTTAGTTTTGAAGTACATTTAATATAGAGATCACATCTAATAGTTTGGATCGATTTTTTAGACTTCAAAAATAAAAAAAACAACTTGGTTGTACGGGACCTCAGAAACAATCAATTGTACATTAGTCAACCTCTCTCTCTCTCTATATATACACACACACATTATTCTTTTTGTTTATATCCATTGGCTATGGGAAGATGGCCAAGAGGCGCTTCATGTTGTATCACGACTCTAATGCTTAAAAATAATTAGGGGGACTAAATGCTGAAGCACGTCGTTTATTTCGAAGCGTAGTTAGTTGGTAAGAACCTAGTTAAAATAATCTGTTATTATATGCGAGAGTAAAAGTAACTATTGTTGAGCATAATAAGTCGACAGAAATTCTATCGCTATTATTATTGACAAAAGTATCTACACTATTTAGCACATTCATTCTTGCGGATAGTGGAAGATTCTTGTAGTCTATTTAAGATAATTGGATGATAATGACATTTTGTATTTGGAGTAAAATTTGAAAACTCAAAATAATCGCAGTAATTACAATTTGTCAATTATAAAATTTGAATACTCAAAATATCTCTCTAATATATATATTTTCTTGTAATTTGTTTTATGTGAAGTGCAAGTACTAATTTTATTTTAATTATCCCTTTTGTTTGAAAATTTTGAGAAGTAGGCAATTTGTAAAATTTCTAGATAGATACTTATGTTCGAATCAATGGCTTTCGCACTTTTTTTTTCCTCTATTGTTCATTCTTTACCCAGATTATTTTTTTGATCATAACCCTCTCATTTTAACTACTGATTCAGTTTCTACCTTTCATAAAAAGAATGTCCGCTTTGAAAAAAATGGCTTTCTCAAGAAGGTTTCGTGGATTTGGTAACCATGTGGTGGTTATTGTATCAGTTAGGGGGTGATTTAGGTAACTCTTGAAAATATAAATTGCAATTTTTTCGAAAAAAATTACGTGGCCAATCTTATTGGTGCAACAAGACGTTTGAAATCATCTCTTCTTGACCAAATCTCTTCGTATGAACTACTACATGATTCAAATTCTTTATCTCCATCTGATTTTTCTCATTGGCAAGAGTGCCAGTCTAATTTACGTAGGATTTTAATAGAAGAAGAATTTTTTTGGCACCAACGTTCTCGTTTGCAGTGGTTTTTAGATGGTGATTCAAATATAATTTTTTTTCATATTGCGGCTTCTAATAGAAAGAATGAGAATGTGATTCTTTCCTTATATATTAATGGTATAACTATTTATGATCCAGTTGTCTTAAAGAGTCATATTACTTCGTATTATAAAAATTTGTTAGGCACTACTTCTACTTGATTACTTAGTTTAGAATCATATTTGTGGCCTATTTCCGAAAAATTGACACAAGCCCAACAATCTTCTCTTGAAGTTCAATTTACTCTTGAGGAAATTAGACAAACTATATTTTCATGTAACCCTGGAAAGGCTCCAGGTCCTGATGGTCTTTCATTTTTATTCTATCAATCATTTTGGGATTTGCTTCATCCTAACCTTTTTAAGTTGTTCCAATCTTTTTATAATCGTACATTTGATGTTTCTAAATTGAACCTAGCATCTATATGTCTGATCTCTAAAAAGGCTAATGTCTCTTCCATTACACAATATAGGCCAATAAGTCTTGTTAATTGTAGTTTTAAAATGATAACTAAATTATTAACTAATAGGCTCTCGTTAGTATTAGATCCTCTTATTGATGATTCTCATGCAGCTTTTATTAAAGAAAGATTAATTGGTGATAATATCATCTGTGCTCATGAGGTACTTCACCAAGTACGGGTCTCTAAACAAAAATGTATTCTTCTTAAATTGGATTTCGAAAAAGCATTTGATAAGGTTAATTGGAATTTTCTTCTTAAAGTTTTAGTTGCTAGGGATTTTGGAACTCTATTTATTAATTGGATTAGAGATATTCTGCAAAGTGGTTGAACATGTATATCTTTCAATGGTGACTTAGGTGATTATTTTTCTTGTAAACAAGGCCTTCGTCAGGGTGATGCTCTTTCTCATTTACTTTTTTATTTGGTAAAATATGCCCTTAATAAAATTTTAAATAAGGCCCGAGCAGCAAGTTTCATATCTGGCTTAGGTATTAAAGTTAAGGTTTTAAATTTACATTTTGCCGATGATACTTTGTTGTTTTTGGAGGCCGACTCTTGTATAGTATAATATCTTAAGTACTTGCTTTTAGGATTCGAAAATTTATCTGGTTTAAAAATTAATTTTGAAAAAAGTGAACTTATTCCTTTAAATATTTCTGCCCATGACTCATCTTGTTTAGCTAGATAGTTAAATTGTAAACTTAGTTCTTTGCTTATTTCTTATTTAGGTGTTCCTCTTCATTGGAAGAAATTATGTTTCAATGATTGGTATCTCCTGTTTGACAAAATTGATAAGCGATTGCAAACTAGGAAATGTTCCTTATTATCTTTGGGGGGCGGTGTTAAAATTAATATTTTTGGAAAAAGAAATTTTTTATTAAATGGGTCAATTAGTCAAATGGTTAGGGTGAATGTATTTGGTATTTCTAGATAGATTAATTGTTTATGTTTTCAATGGTCATGTTGGGGAGTGCAATTCATATACTTGGTATTTGTGTTATGTTTAATTATATTTATATTCTTGGATTTATAAAAGGTCACCATATGGGCTATAAATATGATGTATGTCATTTGTAAGAGTATCTCAACATTATATAATTTTTTTTTGCATATGAGTTCTTCTCCTTTCTCTTTCTCTCTTCCACTAAAATATGAGACAAAATAACATAGGCCTTGAATAGGCCAACATAAGTGGTATCAGAGCATAGGTTGTGTGAGAGTTCAAGGGAGGTTTCTCCAATAGAAGTGTGTTAAAAAAAGGAAGAAGAAGTTGGGAGTGCGATGGCTATGCAAGGAGGTTCATGGGGCCACAAGGTGTGCAACTCTTTTTTTATGGCGAGAATTATGACTATTGGAGTATAAAGATGAAGACTCTCTTGATCTCACAAGATTTATTGGAGATAGTGGAAGAAGGTTATGAAGAGAAAAAAAGTGAGAAGAGAAAATAAAACGGTTGAGACGTCGGAGATGAACAAGGAAAATAAAAAGAAAGATGTGAATTCTCTCTAGTTGATTCAACAAACCATCACCAACAAAATTTTTCCAAAAATAATCGGCGCAACAAATTTGAAATAAGCATGAGAGATTTTGCAAAATTAGTTTCAAGATACCGAAAAGGTTAGAGCCATAAAACTTTTAACTCTTAAGAGAGATTTTCAGAATTTACAAATGAAGGAGAAATAGACTTTAAAAGAGTATTTTTCGAAGGGGATTGAGTTGGTGAATCAAATTAAAAAGTTGGGTGAAAACATAACCGATAAATTGGTTTGTGAGAAAATTTTAATGAGCCTCTCTCCCAAGTACAATAATATCACATCCATTATTGAAGAAACCAAAGACCTATTTATCATTCACTAGTTGAAAAAAATACTTTTTGTATCGGTTATTAACGCTCATCAGTGTCGGACCTAGGGGCGACACTGATCCAGGCGACACAAATACCTGAAGTAATCTGTATCGGGTATACAATTGATACAGAAAGTTAGTATTTGTATCGGTTATTAAATGAGACCGATACAAATTTCAAATTTGAGATGAGAAAATAATTTTTTTTGATGTTATCTGTGTCGGTTACACAGTACAACCAATACAAATAACACCTTTTGTATCGGTTCACACATAATAACCGATACAAATACACCCTTCTGTATCGGTTCTTTACTTATTAACCGATACAGATTCTGTATTTGTATCAGTTATACTGTGTAGCCAACACATATTACTTGTTCTGCTGTTTTTAATAATTTTCAAATACATATTATGTTTTTTTAATGAGAAAATTATTTTTATGCCACTCCAAAACATAAAAATTAGAAAATTACCACCTCAAAACATGAAATTAGTTATTTTCCACTCTAAAATCATTAAATTTATAAAATTGTCACAATTATACATCTAGTATACATATTTGATTAAAATTATTCTGAAAAATATTGTATAAAAAATATATTTTGAAAGTTTCAAAATTACCCTTCTCTTCATCCCCTTCTTCGCTTTTTCACCCTTCCTCCGCCAGAGGCCCTCTTTTAGCTCCGCCATTATTGACTGGACCTGAGAAACTTGACTAGTGTAAGATACAAATAGCACCATGACATATAATGTGTAGAAATTCCCAACAAGTTGAGATCTTTAATTCTAAATCAGAGATGCGTGAAAATCGAGAACTTATTACCTTGAGGTAAGCATTCGAAAGCTTCTGGATTGTACTCAAGTACCTCATGGTACAGCCACGATCTTTTACTAGGGTCTGTACTCACTTCTATTCTTTTATCCTTCAAATTACTACAACAGCATGGCCACAAAAGAAAAAGGAAACAAAACTAGTAGTCATAATTGGAAGTTGAGCATTTTGACAAATTCCATATTGGCTTGGACTTCAGATGTGTCAGAAAGACATAATGGCGGAGTTTGTTTCATTTCATTTCCTATGATTTGAGCTAGATTCCCATGCATATTTCTCTCTAATGGTGGAGGAAGGGTGAAAGAGAGGTGAAGTGGATGAAGAGAAGGGTAATTTTGGAACTTTCAAAATACGTTTTTTATACAATACTTTTCAGAATAATTTTAATTAAATATGTATATTAGATGTAGAATTATGGCAATTTCATAAATTTAATAATTTTAGAGTGACAAATAACTAATTTCATGATTTGAGGTGGCAATTTTTTAATTTTCATATTTTGGAATGGCATAAAAATATTTTTTTCTTTTTTAATATGCACATTCCCAACCCACGTTCAAAATAGAAATCATTTCAAAACAAAAACCACGTTTAAAATTAGTACTCTAACTAATTAATTGGTTGGAACATAGCCCAACTATGAAATATATTAACAATTCACATATCAATTATCAATATATATCTCACACATTGATATCTCACATATATGTCACATATATTTCATATATCTCATATATCTCATATATCTACATTTTTCTTCCAAGTCACATCTCATGAAAATAACTAATAACTAATAACAAAAGAGTTTCACAATAACACAGAAAATCAGCATGCATTACAAAAACCCTAAAAACAACAAGCATTACAAAAACATAGCTTAAATTAGCAAGCATTACAAAAACCTAAACCCTAAGCCAAATTAAAATAGTTTTCTTACAAAAAACAGCAAGCATCACAGAAATCTAAACCTAAACCCTAAAATTAGCAAGCCTTACTGAAATCTAAACCTAAACCATAAATTTAGCAAGCATCGATTATCTCCTAGACCCTTAAAATTTCGAGTCCCTGTTAACTCCAAGCAAACACACAATAATCTAAAATAAAATGGTGCTTAATCATGAATTACCCGAGAGAGATCACGCAAATTCGGTGTTTGTTGAGATGGTCGGCACCAAAGAAGAGAGACGCGACCAATCTCTATGAGCGAAACTCTAGCCGATTATGGTGAGAGAGGAACCCTAGAGTTGAGCGGAGGCCTTCTCCGACTATCTCTTCGGGTTGGCGGTACCTTCTCCGATTGTACGAGGCCAAGGCGATAGAACCTGAGTGAGAGGCGGAGTAAGAGAGAGAAAGGGAGTGGTTGATTTCAAAAAAATTCTAAGATGGAGAAGGAAGGATCGGAGAGGGAAATAAGACCTAATTAAACATCTGTGTCGGTTTCTATTTTATAACCGATACTAATTATTTTTCTGTGTTGGCTATCCACTTACAACCAATACTAATTGTTTTTATATCGGTTATCTACTAATAACCGACACAAATACTAGACTTTTTGTATCGGTTATTAGTAGACAACCGATACAAATATTATGTTTCGGCTCTTTACCAATAAGCCGATACAAATAGTCTAGTATTTGTGTCGGTTAAATATTGGGACCGATGCAAATGTTATTTTGTGTCAGTTATTTTATAATAACTGATACAGAATGTATTGTGTATCACCTGATTAACAAAACTAATACTATTAGGGCGATACTGAAAGTGGTTTTTCCACTAGTGATTAGCATCCAAGACTTAATGGGTTCTCTTGAGATGCATGAACAAATATTAAATAGATCTAGTGATTCTTCTATTGAAAGTGCATTCCAATCAAATATTAATTTAAAAGAGTCATCTAACCAAAATGAGAATAAGGAGATATGTTTCATGGTGGTAGAAGTGGAGAAACTCGAACTTGCAATTATTGTAAGAAATCAGGTCATATAAAAAAGAATTGCTGAAATAAGGGAAAACCTAAATGTTTCCATTGCAAGAAGTTTGGTCATTTGAGAAGAATTGTAGGTTGAAAAATAATGTGAATGCAAATTATAAGGAGGAGAAAAATGGTGATAAAGGTGTTGAAAGCACATTTTACGCCTGCCAATCAGCGGTTGCAAAAGAAGAAAGTGCGTGGTATGTTGATAGCGGGTGTAGCAATCACATGACCGGAGACGAGTCTCTATTTTGCAAACTTGATACAACCACCACTACTCAAATTACAATGGGTAATGATGCGGTTGTGAAGTCCAAGGGAAATGGCACAATTATCATTGCTTCTAAGAAAGGTAAAATGTTTATTCATGATGTGTTGCTTATCCCGGACTTGTCACAAAATTTACTAAGTGTTGGGTAATTGATTGTGCATGGTCATGCAGTTCACTTTGAGGGTGAATCATGTAAAATTTATGACAAGGTGGAGAAAAAAAGAGAATTGATGGTGGTAATGAAAATGGAGAAACATAGAAACTTTCCACTTAAACTCAAATCTGAAAAAATGTTGCTTTGAAAGTTGATGTAGAAGACTTGTCTTGGTTGTGGCATACAAGGTTTGGGCATGTTAATTTTGAGTGCCTAAAATTGTTAATTAAAAAGAATATGGTGTATGGGTTGCCACATATAAAAGAAAAAGGGGGAGTATGTCAAACATGCGCTCTCGGTAAAATTCACCAGGAGGCATTTCCAAAAGAGAAGGCATGGAGGGCAAAAGAACCATTGGAGCTTGTTCATACCGATGTGTGTGGACCTATGAAGACAACCTCGCATGGTGAAAATAAGTACTTTATCACTTTTATTGATGATTTTTCAAGAATGTGTTGGATTTATTTTTTTGAGACAAAAATCAGAGGCTTTTTCAGTTTTCAAAAAGTTTCAAAACATGGTTGAAAGGCAAAGTGGCTGGTTGATTAAAAAGTTAAGAAATGATAGAGGTGGTTGAAAGGCAAAGTGGCCAATGACATTTTGGGTTGAGGCGACATACATGGCGGTTTACTTGCTAAACCGGTGTCCAACAAAGACAGTTGATAACAAGACACCATTTGAGGTGATAGAAAGTCATCAGTGAATCACTTGAAGATTTTTGGCTCCATTTGCTATGCACATCTTCCGAGAGAAATAAGACACAAGCTTGAAGATAAAGGTGAGAAATGTGTATTTGTTGGTTATAGTACAAAATCAAAGAGCTATAAGCTCTTTAGTTTGAAAATAAATAAGGTGATTGTAAGTCGAGATATAATTTTCAATGAGAAAGATAAGTGAGATTGGAAAGAAAAAATGTGGAGAATGTATTTTTTCCGATCCAAGATGAACCACAGAAGGAGACAATTATTCACCATGAAAATAGCCATGAAGAAGAAGAAGAAGAAGAAAAAGAAGAAAAAGGGCAACCACGGTCTCCTACAAAAAATACCGGGTCGAGTTCATCTTCTCCTAACTCTACTCTAGTAAGATTTAGAAGATTAAGTGATATTTATGCTTCATGTAATTTTTGAGTTGTTAAACCAGAATACATTGAGCAAGCGATCAAAGAAAATGACATGGTTAGAGTAAATTGGATTTACAAAACAAAGACGAATTCATATGGTTTGATACAAAAGTACAAGGCAAATGAAGAAACTAAAAAAATTGTGTTGAGGAAGATTTTAGAAGACATTGGGTATGACAAACAAAAACATTAAGGGGGAGTGTTAAAATTAATATTTTTGAAAAAAGAAAAAAATATTAAATGGGTCAATTAGTTAAATGGTTAGGGTGAATGCATTTTGGATTTCTAGATAAATTAATTGTTTATATTTTCAAGGGTCGTATGGGGGAGTGCAATTCATGCACTTGGTATTTGTGTTATGTTTAATTATATTTATATTCTTGAATTTGTAAAAGATCACCACATGGCCTATAAATAGGAGGTATGAGTATCTCAACATAATAGAAAAAATTTCTGCATATGAGTTCTTCTCCTTTCTCTTTCTTTCTTCCACTAAAATATTAGACAAAATAACATAAGTCTTGAATAGGCCAATAGCCGGGTCACTCTATTAAATTTCGTTCTTTCATCCATGCCCCCATATTGGTTTTCTATTTATAGATTACCTGTCTCTGTTAGGAATAAGATTGATATCAATAGAAAACGTTTTCTTTGGGCTAATGGTACTACTGGGAGAAGGAGATACCATCTTATCAAATGGTCAATTGTTTGTTTAACCAAAAATCAAGGAGGTTTAGGTGTTCTTGATCTTAATTATATGACCATTGCTTTGTTAGCCAAGTGGTGGTTTCGATTTAAGGATCCGACAATAGCTGGTAAGTGGAAATCCATTTTAATTGCGAAATATGATTCTTCTTGCTCAGCTTCCAATATATTTTCTTCATTTTGGACTAGTATTTTAGATCTTACTGAAAATTTTAATATGGGCATTAACATGTTTGTTGGGAATGGTAGAGATACTTATTTTTGGTTAGATAGATGGCATGGTAATTGCGCTTTATATTGTACTTTCTCTAATCTTTTCAAAATTGCTATTGATCTGTCTCTGAGATCTTCTTTAATTTTCCATTTAGTTTGCAATTTAACAGGTAATTAACGGTGATTATTCTTCAAGAATGGCACAAACTTTGAGGAATTTTTTCTTTTCATTCTTTAGATTAGACTCAGCCGGATATTATTACTTAGAGATGGACTTCTATGGGTCTTTTTATTGTCAATTCTCTTTATAAATGACTTATATTTAGTGGTATTCCTAATTATACCAACCATAACCTTTGGAAGGAAAACAAATTCCTTTTAAGATAAAAGTTTTTGTATGGTTACTTCGTTAGGGCAAGATTCTTACTAAATGTAATTTATGTTCTCGAGGGTGGCAGAGTAATATAAACTGTATATTTTGTGGTGCCCCTGAGACTGTTGACCACCTTTTTGTTACTTGTTCGTTTATCTCTACTATATGGTATTGGATCGGCAATCACAATAATTTAATTTTTAACTGCACCTAGGTTTTCGAACTTTGACATTATGATTATTGGATTCCTCTAAATGATTCCCTATTGGTTGAGTTAATTAGGACAATAACTTTATGGATTGTTTGGTTGACTAGAAATAAAATTTGTTTTCATAATGCACCAATATACCATCTATTAGTTCCGTAGCATTTTCTATAATTGCTTTGACTTCTTATTGGTGCAAGTCTTATTTAGATAACTCATATTTTAAATTATCATTGATTATGTTTTTCGATGTTTCTCCTTTAACTCAGATAGGCCCTTTAATAGTACTATCGGATTCGGATTCACAAGTCAACATGGATACTGGCGTGGTCCCTACTCTTGGGTTCGTCGGGCCTGATGATAGAAAGATATCTGAGGCTATTGATGAGGCAGCTAGTTTGTTGTCTCCTGATTGGTCTTTAGTAGATACTAGATTCTCCTTTTCTCCTACTGTGATTGCTATTAGTGATTGATATTAGTGGATTTTATTTTGTTACCTTGTTTTGTAGTTTTTTGCTCTATTTGGATGTTGCTCCTTTAGTTGAGAATAATTGGATATTCATACTTTATACAATTTTGTATAGACATTGTTTCGTAATGAAACATGTAGAATTCCACTTTTGCAAAAAAAAAAAAAAAAAAAAAAAAAGAGAGATTCTATACAAAGTTCAATTAATTCAGCCTCGAAATTGAAACAGAGAGTTGATGAGGACACGTATCCTCAGCATTAACTCAAAAAAAAATCTTTTGAGTTAATGAATCTCAACCGTTTGATTTTAAACGGAGCCTATCCGGCTCCTACCTATGACATAGAGGGTTTTTCAATATTAGTGCGAATCCAGTTTGCACGAATCTTAAAACAAATTGGACGGTTGAGATTTATTAACACAAAAGATTCCCTTTTGAGTTAACACTGAGGATACCCGTTCGTTGATGAGCACTGTTAACATCAGAGTCAGATGGCCCAAATTAAAATAGATAGTATTTTCCGTATTTAATCCCAAAAAGAGAAAAGGAGGCAATTAATATAAAAATGTTACATGTCATCCAACAATTAATTAATAGGGAAGTTAATTAATTTATGTCATCGCCAGCCTAGAACAAATCAACAAATTAATAATTTTAATATAGATAATAAATTGGAGGCTAGGGAAACGCAGAAATGGCAATAAAAAAGGTGGAGGTTTGAGGTTTAATTGTACAGATCGAAACTGAAGATTAATTGAGGAGCATGCAGTCGATCTATAAAAAGCACAAGCTAGTAGACGTCCATGACCCAATATATAGGCGGCCATGGGGATGAGTAAGAGTAAGAGTAAGAGCAAGAGCAAGAGCGGCAATATGAATATGATTCGTGTTTTGGTTGTAGCAGTTTTGGTGGTGTGTGGAGGAGAGATGAAGGTAGCACATGCACTAGCACTAGCACTGAAGCTGGGATTTCGGTGGCCTGCATTCCTGTTTTGCCTCCCCGGATGCTTATTGGGAGAAAAATGCTTTCTCCGGGCGTTCAAGGCATGTATGGACCCCAAACAAGAACAAGTTCTTCGTGGCAAATCATGGGAATTCTGTCTTCAGGCCGCACAGTACTACTGCGACATTGGCCATATGCCTTGGAAGGCTGGAACCAAGATCAAGTCCTCCATTGCCTTCAGAAAAACAGTAGCCCAACAGTACGACCCCTCCAATCACTACTAATGAAGTACTCAGTACTCACGGCCGGATATCGATCATCCCATGCATGCATGCATATATGTTTCTTTTCTCATGTAATATAATTACAATTGGCTTCCACTTCCACGAAATAAAATTATAATTATTGATAACTTGTTGATGATTTTGGGTTATGAGTTGCAGTTTTAATTGCAGCAAATTAATATGCTAAAATGAGTTATCCAACCATAAATAATACCAGAGACGCCCCCGTAACCATAAATATGATATTTGCAACTTGTATGTTCATGTTTGTTTGTGATCACTTGTTGATGGCGGCCATTAAGCCCAAGCAAATATCTGTGGATGATTAATTAATTATTCCGTTGAAAGATGTACAGTACTATTAATTAATTGCTATATATATTCAATCTGTCCTTAGATCTTGCGCCATACAAAATATATTAAATGCCAAATTTTCTCAATATATATGAAATTCAACGTGCATGATTCACAAGAATTGCTTTTATGCATATATATATATAGGAGGTATTAATTAGTGGTAATTTAATAAGAAGTGAAAAATGCTCACCTCTTAATGGCCGGGACATTAATTCTCATATATATATATGGACCAAAGATATGAGAGATTAATGGAAAGATATTTAAGACAAAATATATAGTACCCAAATTAAGATATGAGAGATTAATTAAAAGATATTAATCAAACACATTAATTCTCTCTCTCTCTCTCTATTAAGAATTATGATATGAAAACGTAATTCAACTTCAGATACCCCATGTTTGGTTGTGGACTAAAGTTAATTAGGAGGCCTAAATTGATTATTCCAACTTAGGTCGGTCTAAATTATTCATGTTTGGTTGAGGTCTAAAGTTAGATCATAGCTTAAGTTATTCCTTATTTGGTTAGAATTGGTGGACTAAAGTTTTAAAAGCCTAAATTAGTTAATTATTAATAATTAGATAATATTAAAGTATTAATAATAACTATAATATATTATAATTATTATTTAATATATTAAAAATAAAAGATATTAATTATATAATTATCTATTAATAATAAGAAACTAATCATATATTGTAAATAACTATAATATATTAATTTTATTATCATAATTATTTAATATGTTAATAATATACGACATTAATTATATAATTATATATGAATAATAAGTTAATATATTAATAGTATAAGATATTAATTATATAATTATATGTTTTTTAATAATGATTAGTAACAAGATACTAAATAGATAATAATAGTATAATAATTATTTAATATATTAACAATATAAAATATTATTTATATAATTATATTAATAATAATGATAATAAGATATTAATTATATATTATATATTATATATTAATAATAACTATAATATATTATAATATTATTATAATAATTATTTAATATATTATCAATATAACACATTAATTATATAATAATATTATAGAAAATATTTAATATATTAATTATATAATTATAAATAAATAATTATTATTAATAAAAAAAAACTATTTATATAATATTATTATAATAATTATTTGATATATTAACAATATAAGTTATTAATTAAATAATTATATACTAATAATAATAATTAAAAATATAACTAATTATGTACTAATAATATATTATTATAATCAATAGGGTTAGGCCACGACGTGGAATAAAATTAAATCACCATGTGAGGTGGCTTAATTTAGGCCAGCCTAAAGATCGGCTTATTCTATCTTAGTTTGGCTCAATTAATGCTTATTTGGTGGAATAATGAGGCCTAAACCTCTTATTCCACCCTTTAGGCCACAACCAAACATGGAAATAGTGCTTATTTATTTATTTATTTTTGGAAAAAGGTTACAGATCGAGTAAAGATGAAATAAAAATTCGTGGTGCACATCTAATTATCTAATTCAACTTTTAAGATAAAGATGGAGGCAAATTTTTTACCTTTAAATCCAATAAGAAATATCGATCCCATTCTGTTTTCAAACATAATTACGATCTTTTTTATATATATGAAAACAATGTTTTTTTTATCACTAGATCAACGATCGGTTTTTTTAGATAGTAGTTTGACACAGCTATAATAACTGGCCATTTATTTTACATCACAGTATATCAGAACTCATATAATCTTTTTTGTTTTGTTTAATAATTGTTCTCTATATTTTATCTCTGCACATTAATGGATGCATCCTCTACAACTTGAACTTTTGAAATAAATATTAAATATTATTAAAGAAAGTGCATTAAAATGGCTTTATAATCATACGTATTAATTAGATATATATTGTACATATATAGTAGATCAATTATAAATATTATATTAAATGAAAAGCTTTCAAAATTATTCCCACATTTCGATATATTTGTATGTTAATGCATGGATGCATCCGTTACAACTTCAACTTAAAAGTCAGATTACGGGTTGCTAAGAATAGCCACAACATTTCCAATTTTTGTGATAAATTACATAGAAATTCAACTAAAATTTGTATTATATATATATTAGCCATCCCTATGTCATATCTATGACGAGGTATGAATACTTACTCGACGATATATGAATAATTACTCTATTAGTTATTAATACTTGCATGACGAGTTATGAATACTTGCGCGACGGACAACAATAAAATATGTCAATATGGTCAATATGAATCTCATTTTAAAGAGAAAATTGCGTAGAAGATGTTCGTGATTTTAGATTTGTAAATTTTCATAGATCGTTAAAAATATTGGCGAGATTGAACGGAGAAAAAAAACCACCTCTAAAGTTACAAAGATAAAACATATTCAATATACTCTATGTATGCGATGATGAATATCGTGTTCCTCCTTGCAGGGTAAAACATGATGGGTCCAATCTGCTGTCATAGTTGGTACTGGTACTGGTACCGGATGTCATTAGGATACTCAGCATTTGAGTTCAGTGATGTGGCTTTTTAGAGGGGGTTTAAGGTCATCCGGCTGATTAAGTCTCAAAGGATCCATGATGTAAATATCATGCTATACCAGTAAATTGAACTCAAAGATGATTAAGTCTCAAAGGACCCATGATGTAATTATGGTCAGATTTCATTAATTACCTGTTAGTGTTACTTATCAGATGTAAGTTAGGTTGGTGTCATTTGTAAATTTTTTGGTATGATATTTGATATTTTTGTTGTTTGATATCTTGTTGTACGTTGATATTGAAAGTTTACAAATTGACTTGAAAATACACAATATTAGATATTGAATTGACTAATTAGAAAGATAAAAGACAAAAAAATAATGCGGAAAATATTAGGTATTGAATGGATTAATCAGTGACCGGATTTTAAACATTAGCGATTAATATTTTGGTCGTTGAAAGTACGTATCAGTGATCGGATTTTAAATATCAGCGATCAATATATTCATCGTTGAAAACAGGTATTAGTGATCGGATTCTAAATATCAGCAACCAACATATTCGTCGTTGAAAATAGGTATCAATAACCGGATTTTAAATATCAGCGACCAACATATTTGTCATTGAAAATAGATATCAGCGACCAGATTTTAAACATTAGCGACCAATATTTTGGTCTCTAATAGAGTATCAGCGACCAAAAAAATTTGGTCTCTAATAGAGTATTAGCGACCATGTGACATTATCCCCTAAGTATCAGTGACGGAGTACCGGCGACCAGCCATCTGCGACCAAATTTGGTCGCTGATACCCATCAGCGACCAGCGCAGTTATTATCAGCGACCAAATCCTTGGTCCCTGATACTCTTTTTTGTTGTAGTGTGGAAAAGATCAACAAGAGTTTCAACTTTCAAAAGTATCCATTTGCCGAGGAACCAAAATGTAGTTGTGGATCACTTGGCAAAAACGGGCTGGATTAATGGCTGGAATTGTGTGGGTCATAGCTTCCCTATGTCCCTATGTTTAAATTAATGTAATTACTGAAGGGGTTAGAGGATAGGGTACTACCAATTCGGTTTTATTCTAACACCTTGTGCTTTTTCATGTTTTTACAAAATATCTTTCAATCGGAGGTTTGGTACCTGTAGGTGACTGTTTTACTGGTACTCAATTTTGTATTGTGCCTACGGGCTTTTGAAAAAGCAAAAAATAAAAAATAAAAAAAAACTGACTTACGAAATCCTCAATTTATTATTTTAATCTTCATTTTACTTGGTGTCATCTGAATTACTTTCAAGAAAATTGACATAGAGCAAACAAATAACCGTTCATGCGAAAAAGGGTAATCAGTATCAAGCCACTAATGCTATGCATCTATACTTTCTAACCCGTCATCAAAGAAGTAATTCTCAATGTACTGCTCAAACAGGAAGGGAAGGGTTGCACCACATCCCGCATGTAGTTGAGGCAAAGGTTGAGAGCACAAAAGAGGTGTGGGATGTGTTGCAAGCAGGATGTGAGGCAAGGGTTGCATCACTGGTTAATCAATCTCCCAACACCCATTTTTTTGATAACAAAGAGAGAGGAGGAAAAGTGACGAGATCCAATCCGAATCAGACTTAGATTCGGTATCAGACTTGCTTTGAGAAGCGTGTGACTGCTATTAAAGAATGACTTATTTTGAGAATTGGTCATTTACATTTTCTAGACAATATTAAAAGTTGTTTATATTTCCTAGATGGTATTTTATTTCTTTTTATGTTTACATTTTCTAGATGGTCTTTTGTTAATTTCTAAGTTTACATTTTCTAAGTAGTCATTTTCTATGTTGCTAATTAATTGCTCATTGTGGTCTATAAAATGACTATTTTTGTAAGAAAACAACAACTTTTTGATCAATATATTTTCTTGAGAGAGATTTCATTCTCACTTTGCTACTTAGCATTCTTTGTTTCTTATTCCACTAAACTGTTTTCGAGACCCGTCACTAGCGGAGTCAAGATTCGGAACCGAGATTGCGTCAAAAAGCAAAGATGGAGAAATGGTAACATGGTTAATTTATAAATTTAAAATGAGTTATATTAGAAAAATTAATTAATTTGGATAAATTTGTGAGTTCTTTAACTTTAGAAGGGTAAATATGTTATAATGAATTTTAGAGGGGGGAAGTTATAATTTCAAGGTCTTTGAGGAGGATACATGAAATTCCCCCATTATGTTTTGTTACACCCGCCTCCTTAATTGAAGTAAACTAAACCTGACGAGTATCACTACACTTGTTTAATAGGAAAAGAAAATTCGAATTCAAAAGGCTCAAAAACCATTAAAAATAATGGAGGTTACAATAAGTGACCAACAAAATTCAAAAGTTGCACTACTACAAAAACATAGTTTGTACACGGACAAAAAATGACGTAGCTACACGGATTTGGAAATGTGTGCAATCATATGGTGTAGGAAAGTGCAACATTTACACATGGATAATTACCCGTATAATAATCCTACACGGATTATTCGTAAAGATCCGTGTGGAAAACCTACCAAAGTACATCCCACCACAAGAGAGCTACGCGGTTTTTTAATAAATATCCGTATAGAAATAGTCTTCCAACATGGATATTAACTAAATATCCGTGTAGCTCTCGTACCCTAGCTACACGGATACTAATTAAACAATCCGTGTAGGAAGGGATTCCTACACGGATATTTAATTAATATCCGTGTATGAAGAGCATTTGTACACGGATATTAAGTTAAAAAACTGTGTATGAAGGTTATGAATTACTAATATTTTATTCTTACCTCTTCCTACACGGATTTTATTTAAATATCCGTGTAGGATTGTCCTATTTTTTTTTGGGCTAGCCTCCACTTTTGGTAGCCAATAATATATATTTTAGATTGAATATACATAGCCTTTTGCAAAAATAAATACATAGTCTTTTGCAAAAATAAATAGATAGCATTTTATATATACATATAGCATTTTGCAATACATATATATACATAACTTTTTGTACATGCAATTCTTTTGTTCCAACACATAACATACACTCCTCAAGATCCAATACAATGTTTGTATAAAAATTATGTCTTTACCACTTAGTAGCCATGTGATCAACATTTTGGGCCAGCTTTCCACAAGTTGGGCTCATGTTGTTAAAACTCATGGATATGATCTAGTTTTGACCGAAATTTCATACATACTAAAACGTATTAGATCCAACATGTCAAAAAAAGTGTGTGCATGTGATCCATGACATGATGGCTCTTAGTTAAAGGTCTTCAACAACATTACATCTCCAATGAAAAAAAATACATGGATCAACATATATGTGCATACATACATAATAGAGAATAAAAATTCCCGGTTTTGAATTAATTTCATAAAAAAAAAATTGAATATGTTTAGATTTTATATGAACCACTGAAAATTAATTTCGTAAAAAAAAAAATTAAACATGTATGTATATGTTTGTATTTTGCTTAAATAGAAGTGGTGCTTAAAATGACAGCACCAGCACCAGAACCCTAAGGGAGGGTGGCGAAGAGGATAGCAACCAACAGTGGCCAAGAGGACAGCAACCAACCAAAACCCTAAGAAAAACGAATTTCTTCAATAACCCAACAATGGTAAAGAAAAATATATACATACACACATGACTAACCTTAGCAAGATAGAGAGGAGAAATACAAAATTCAAATTTGCCAATTCTCTCGTTGTGTGCAGAAATCAAAGAAACATTCAATACAGAGAGAGAGAGAGAGAGAGTAATATTGATTAAAACGGCGCTGGATAGATAACCATTTTATTTCATTAAAACCTTACTAAGTCTTTCCTACACGGATATTTAACTATAAATCTATGTAGCCCTGTCAATATATCTACACGGCTATTTAAAAAAAAAAAACGTGTACAAAAGACCTTCCTACACGGATATTTCATTAAATATCCGTGTAGCTCTCTCACTATTCCTACACGGATATTTAATGAAATATCCGTGTATAAAAGCTTAATTTCCACACGGACACTGATTTTTAAGTTAATATCCATGTAGGATTCCTAGAACACTAGAAAAATCATATTTCATACACGTTTTTTTTATAAAATTGAGAAAATCCGTTTATAAGGTACAGTATATGAAGACGTTTTTTGTAGTAGTGTTACAATAAGTGGTCAACAAAAGAGCTCAAGGAATTAAGAAGTTGAAATAAAAAAAATACTTGATCATTAAGTAAATCAAGATCAAGTACAGTTTTAATTGAAGCCCAGAAACTTGCTTGTTAAATGATATTGTTGTTATTTTGTTTTGTTACTCCCTCAGTCCTTCCTCCATAATTGAAGTAAACTAAACCTCACGATTAATTCATCACTACATTTGTTTATAACAGGAAAAGAAAATTCGAATTCACAAGGCTAAAAAATTATTAAAATAAAGGAGGTTACAATATGTGATCAAACTGAACCTCAAGCATTAATTAATTAATTGAAGTGAATTAAGTTATATAATTTATTGACCAATTAATTGAGGAGGTGCTTACATGCTATAAAACAGCATGAGCAGACATCCATGGCCACACCTAACATTGCCACTACGACTATATTAGACAGACAACTAATCTAGGGTTGACATGGCCACTAAGACTGGAAATGGATGCGGTGAAATAGTATCTATTTTTCTGGTAGCATTGTTGCTGCTCTCAGGAGGAGGAGATATGATAGCAGCCTCTGGACTTCCCAAAAGCTTATTAGGAGAAAATTGCTTTCTATTGGCCTTTAAGAAATGTATGAACCCGAAGGAAGAGGTTGTTCATGGAAGATCAGCAGAATTCTGCCTTCAAGTGGCACAGTACTACTGCGACATAGGCCATATGCCTTGGCCACTAGGAAAAAAGACCATGCCATTACCATCCACAAAGAAGGTAGGGGAACAGTACGCATACGCCCCATCAAATCAGTAATTACGCTGTACGTGATCGTGCCATATTTCTGTGCCGGCATGTTGATGTAATTGGCTTCCACTTATACAAAATAAAATTATAATTGATAATGATGATCTACATGATTTGCAGTAGAAATTATAAATTATTTATGATTGTGTTATTAGTTGCTAGATTTGGAGTAAATATGCTAAATGAGTTAGATTAAATAATTTGGAGATGTATTAAACAATGAGGATAACAGTCCCATATATATATTTAAATGTTTAATTTTGAAGTATCGATGGCGGGAAATAAGCCCAAGCCCAAATTAATTATCTAGGCCCAAACATCAAATGTGTTGATATAATTTACGTTAATCAGACGTGGATAATAGCAAGTGCAGTTTGTGACTGTTGATTTGATCCAAAGATATCACAAGTATGAATGGCTAGATTCAATCAGTCCTTAGATTTTTGTACCAACCGAATAATATTAAATGTCAAATTTTATCAATATCGAACGCGATTTATAAGAAGCATTAATTATGCAATATGCGTATGATCCAGGATGAATTAAGGCGACGTTAATTAAACATCTGTAAATGTTGTTTAAATATTTTTCATAATTTATTTTAAGGAGAGGTTAATTGTAAAAATTGGAAAATGGATCTGTCATGATGATAAAATAATATTGCTAAAATTATTATTAGAGTAATTTCGAACGGATATGTTAACTTTTTGTAGGTGCAATTTAATATTTACTGCAAATTGCATCACAATATTTATATTATTGATTAATTTTTAATTGTCATTTGAAGTGATTAAATCAATAGAATTCGCATTTACACTTGAATATTAACTTATTTTTGAACAAATAATTATTGAGTAATTCCAAAAAAAAAAAAATTTAAGAACAATAGGGGTATTCCAAATACATTCCCTCTATTTAAGAACAAAATAATTATTTGACTCCTTCGGATTTATTTACTGTACATTCTCTCTATTTGTGGTTGTCCAATAAAGGTATTCCAAATACATCATATTATATCTTATGGCATGCCAAAATTCCTTTAAAAATTAAGATTTTTGTTTGGTTGCTTTAACAAAATAAGATCCTTACTAAATGTAATTTAGTTAAACGTGGTTGGCAAGGTAATGTAGACCGTCCATTCTGTGGTGCACGCGAGACGGTAGATCATATTTTTGTGACATGCCCTTATATTTCTACCCTTCGGTCATGGATAGGAAACCATAATAACTTTGATTACAATTATACTACTATTGCGGATCTCTTGTTTTTTTATTATTGGATTCCTTTAAAAGATTCATTACTTGTATAATTAATTAGGGCTGCAACTTTATGGTTGATATGGCTTACCAGAAATAAGATTTGCTTTCAGCAAATGCCTGTGCCTCCCATTAGCTCTGTAGGTTCTACTATTATAGCTTTAAGTTCTTATTGGTGTAAAGCAAGACTTGATGATTCATATTTTAAATTAACTTTGATTCTACCTATGGATATTACTTCATTGAACTAGGCAGGCTCTTTGATAATTCTCTCAGCTCAGGATACAGATTCCACGAGGACGCTTTTCTTAGTTTAGAGGGACCGGACCTCTCTGGCTATATTCGTGATAGGACTATTTTTTATTACTAGTTTCACTGCTAGTATTATAGTTTATGATCTTTCTTGTTTGCTTTCATAGAATATTTCGCATTTTACTTAGGTTTTATGGTTCATATTGCTTTTAGGTATTTTGTGTAGTTTGATATTTCAGAACTTGTATTTCGCTACTTTTGTATGAACATTTGAGTTTCGTAATAAAGCTGGTGGTATCCCCACTTTATTCCAAAAAAAAAAAAAAAAATACAAATTTCAATAAATTATTTTACAACTAATTAAATAACTTATTTTAAAATTACAACTAAAATACAAATTTGACTAAATTATTTTGCAACTAATTAAATAACTTATATTTAAAATTGCAGATTGAATCGAGACACCTAGTGGTAGAAGACAGAAATGGACAACGGACAGAACCTTGGTTTTTTTTGTTAAAAAACATTCGGGTCAACAAACTGTACTCAAGTTTTTGTATTCAGTTTGAACCCAACTGTCACGAAGGGAAGCTATGATATTGTCAAATACAATACTAGATTGTATAGAATTTTAAAGTGGTCTTAAGTTAGTTATTAACGGTTTTGACTATGACTATTTGGACAACTTGCAAAACTTTAACTGTGATCACCACTGGGACTGGGGGTGTTCATTAGGTCCGGTTTAGTTGGTTTTGAATCAAACCGAACCGAATTAGTTTGGATCAAATGGTTTGATTTTTTCAGTTTAATAGTTCGGTTCGGTTTTCTTCTTAAAACCGAATTATAATTTTGGTTCGGTTCAGTTTGGAAATTTTTAAAACCGAAATAACCGAACCGACTGAACTTTTATATATGATGAATTTGGTGCGGACCATCCTAATTTATTTCTTAATCAATTGCTTTAAATACTTTGGTTTATTTCTTAATATGCCGGTTTATTTCTTAATATCCCGGTTTATTTCTTAATATACTTCGATTTATTACAAAACAAT
The DNA here is from genome assembly GCA_024447775.1 of Carex cristatella. NCBI lineage: Eukaryota > Viridiplantae > Streptophyta > Magnoliopsida > Poales > Cyperaceae > Carex > Carex cristatella. The sequence goes on from JAJHPF010000016.1 coordinate 8,670,057, forward strand.
TGTTTTAAATAAAAAAATTAATATATTTTGATTTGAACCGAACAAACTGAAATAAAACTTTGATTATGTTCGGTTAGGTTGCAATGCTAAATCAGTTCAGTTCGGTTCTATTTTTGAAACCAAATTATAACTTTGGTTTACCTAATTCGGTTCAGTTGAAGCTGAGCCGAACTAATGAACACCCCTAACTGGGATCATTTGGACCACCCCTCTAATGACTTCGCAACTAACTTGGGACCACTTTAAATACTATAAAATAATACTATGAATGTTGTAAAATTGAATCTTTGTTTCAAAAAAAAATAATTCAATTTTCTTTACAATTTTTTTTCAAAATTTAATTTTTGTATATATGCATTTAGATCCTGTAAAAAAATCAAGATGAATATTTTAAAACAACTAGATGGATACTGTGAAACAACATAATAGATATTATAAAACAAAAAACTGGTGCTGTAAGCCTGTAAAACAACAATGTTAATAATATAAACTTTTATATTTGAGAAAATAATTTGTATATTTGCATCTAGACCATGTAAAACAAGAAGATACTATAAAACAACAAGATGAGTAATGTACAATCACAAGATGCATACTATAAGACAAAAAGATGCATACTGTAACAAAATGAATACCATAAAACATCAAGATTGATACTGTAAAACAAAAAATGTTAATACTGTGAAATAAACATAACACTATTTACAAATTAAAACGAAAAATATTATTCACCAACCACATTACATAATTCTCAAATTATGTTCACCAAACATATTGCATCATTGTCAGATTCAAAAGTATATAAACATATTGTTTCAAAAAAAATTGTTAATTCAAAATCCTCTAATGCAAATTACTAGTATGAGACAGAAGTCTCATCACTAGAACATGACGTTTCTTGGATTTGTTATCCTACAAATAAATAAAAAAGTTATTAATTCTAAGTAATTCCGACTTCAATAATATAATAACGATTATAGAATAAACTTACAAATAATAAAAAAAAAGTTACCTGGCTGGAAAAAATTGTAGTCTCAGTGATCTTATTGTACATAAAGCGTAGAGAAATATTTTGCAATCCATCAAGATGAATACTTTAAAATAACAAAATGAATAGTGTAAAACATCAAGATGGATATTGTAAAACTACAAGATGCATACTATAAAACCACAAGGTTAATACTCTAGATTGTACACATAGCGTAGAGAAATATTATGCAATCCATCAAGATGAATACTTTAAAACAACAGAATGAATAGTGTAAAACATCAAGATGGATATTGTAAAACCACAAAATGCATACTGTAAAACCATAAGATTAATACTCCATATTGCCTCTCTCATCTCTCTCCTCCATATCGCTTATCTCTCATCTATTTCCTCAGATCGCCACAAGATGTATACTATAAAACCACAAAAAGCATATTGTGAAACCGCAAGGTTAATACTCCAAATCGCCTCTCTCATCTCTCTCCTCGAAATTGCCTCTCTCAGACTGTCTTCTCCTATCTCTTCCAGACCGCCTCTCTCTCATCTCTCTCCTCCAGATCGCTTATCTCTCATCTCTCTTCTCCAGATCACCACAATATGGATACTGTAAAATTACAAGGTGAATACTGCAATACAACAAGGTTAATATTCCATATCGTCTCTCTCTCATCTCTCTCCTCCAGATCGCCTCTTTCATATCGTCTCCTCTTATCTCCTACAAACCGCCTCTCTTATTTCTCTCCTCCAGATCGCCACAAGATCGATACTGTAAAACTACAAGATAAATACTGTAAAAACACAAGGTGAATACTATAAAACATCCAGGTTAATAGTCTTGATCGCCTCTCTGTCATCTCTGTCATCTCTCTTCTCCAAATCGCTTCTCTCAAATCATCTCTTCATATCTCTGTGGTCAGAGCAGTGGTAAGGCCAGTGCCAGGGATGAAAGAGAATAGAATGAGCGAGATAGAAGAAAACATAGGAGAGAGAGAGATCTTCAAAGAAAGAACGAAGAACAGAGATAGAGGCGTTGGAGAAGAAGAGAACAGTTTTTGGAGAAACAACGATAATAGGAGAACTTTTAGAAAGAGGTAAGAGTAATAGTTTTGGGGAATGATTAAGGTGGTTAGAAGCCTTATCCAATTAGCGTTGGTAAAAAGCGAGTATACAAGCCAATTTTTCTAAATACCCTAAAAAAATAACAAATATACCCTCAATTTTTAAATATTTCGAAAAATACCCCGACTGCCCCACAGTGGGGCGATTTTCTTTTTTTTTTTTCTAGAGATGTTTAGTGTATATAGAATGAATATTTTACATGTAGACACTGGCATTAATTTGGTCTCACTTCTTTTATGATTTTTCCTCTCTTTTTGTTTACTCATATTATTTAATTTTGTAAATAGAATTTATGATAAATAAAATAGATATGTATGAAATTAGAGTTCAATCTTAGATATTGTATAGATATTGTATAGAACCCAACCAAAGTACCAAGAAAATATACTCTTGATAATTTTATTTTATTTTTAAGTCATTTTGTACTATCTTTCATAAATCATAAAAAATAGTAAAAAAATTCTCTAAATAGTAAAAATTGATATTCTACAAATTCATTTTATAACCAATTTACTGAGCTACTTAGACAAAAAAATCAAAATGAAAAACACAATTGGAAACTTCAACTGAAGTTTTGAGGCTCTTCCCTTAGATTTTTGCAATTCTAAATTTTGAAAACACCGATGCATGCATCTTATCGCAAGTTTTTCGAGGTCATTTGTTGAAATTGGACACTTGAGCACCGTTTTATGGCCGTTTGAAGTTTCGTCGTCGTTTTTTTCCTTCTCAGTTAATATATTGTCCCCCTGAATTTTTAGTTTTAGTGGAGATTTATCGGTTTCAATCGACTTTTGCCCCCCCCCCCCCCGAAAATTTTTGTGACCCCCTCTAAATATTTGATTTGTAATTCGAGTTAAATTTAGAGATAAAATTAATATAAATTTCTTGAATTATAATTGGTAATTAGAATTATAAGTTAGAGAATAATAAATTATAAGTCAGAGTATTAGAAAGTATAAGTCAAATCATTGTTTTTATCGAATACTCAATTAGAAAGTATAAGTCAAACCCGATTAAAACCTGATTTAGCTTTTTAAACCCGATTCGATATTTTTTGATCCTCCTCTCCTCTGACGAAAATCCTGACACTACTAGAATTCTCGTTTTTTCCAATGGCAAGAAAATGGCTTGTTCCAACGGGGTATCCGTTGGAAATACTACCGTCACAACAAGGCTCGTTGGAAATAGTCAAAAAATCTGCCTTTTCCATGGGTTACCCTTGGAAAAAGTCTTATCTTGCCTTTTCCAACCGAAGCCCCTTGGAAAAACAACGCATGGAAATAGTTTGACACACGGCCCAAGTCTGTAGCATTTCCAAGAGCATCGTGTGGGGCCCTACTTGATTATTTCCAAGGGCGTCGAACCTGGGACCCACTGAGTATTTCCAAGGATAGCTAAGGTGGGACCCACTTAATTATTTCCAAGGGTATCGAGCCTGGGACCCACTAGGTTATTTCCAAGGGTAGCCAACCTGGGACCCACATAGTATTTCCAATGCTGGTTAAGGTGGAGCCCACTAGATTATTTCCAAGGGAGTGTAGATGGGTCCCACCTAAGTATTTCCAAGGGGGGACGAGATGGGACCCACTTAACCTATTCCATGCGTAAGTATTTCCAAGGAAGTGTTATTTTTGTTATTCCATGGAAATGCCCATGGAAATGTAATGTTTATTGGTACTGTAACATTTTGCTATAATGTGATCCGCCCTGTACCAATCTGGGTACTGTTATATATTTTTCAGTTCCCATTTAACCAAATAAACACAAACACAAACACAAACATATCTAAATCGAAAGCATATAATTAACCTTGTGATAGTCATCATACATTGTATCAAAATTTGTACAAAACAAATTATAAAAACAAGACTATATTGCACTTGTAAATATACCAAAATATACCACCACCTGTTAACTAAAAGTCACAAAATTAGTTACCTCTGTTGAGCGTTTGTAAGAGCTAAGATACATATTAATCCTAAAATGTGCACTTTTCCACACTAAAAGGACCGGTTTACATTGAAGCTCAACTCAGGACCGAACCATGGGTTCATCTCGGTTCCATCTGTGGCATGTTCATCAGCATGATTTAATAGTGTGGTGAAAGACCCTCCCTGATTTGGTGGTGTAAGACATGTCAGACCCTAAGAGTGCAATATGGAAATAACATGTTATTGTATATGATAATAAATTTTTCATACCCCCTCAAAATACATAACTTTGAAATGGGAAATTATGCATACCCCCTCAAAATATTAGTTTTACTTCGGTATGGGTTAGTTCTGTCAAAATCCTAAGAAATTATTTTCTTTTTTTTTCTGAAGATAAGAGTTCTTATGAATAATAATTTTATGGATGAAATTATAATTTCCTGTAAATCACTTTTTGCAAAGTACTAAAGACTAAACAAAGAACAATGGTTAAGAGTTAAAAAAAAAAAAAAAATCTTTGATCTGATATAATAAAATAAAGTTTGTATATTCATATTTGCCGGTCCAAACCTGCCTCTTTTCGGGTTCAACTAAGTGCAACAGGAAAATAAAAATTACTACGGTAAAACTAGAATTAAACTTTGATATAAAATAGATCATGAACTAAATAATCGAAGGAAAGGAGAGAAGACTTGCATCAAACATGCATGACCATAGAACATTAACTCTTGTTGGATGAGTTAGCGAAGGAACAAAGACATGCGTCGTCCGTTGGTCGATCGGAACCGTTCAAATCAAAGAGTGTTCCATTAATTTCATTGTTGGCAAATTTGATCTAATTTGATGTTTATTTACACATTCATCCAAGCGACGGAATATAACAACATCATAGGGCTATAGATACTACACATTGGATCGAAACTTATAATTGTCGGAACTCAAGAAATTTTTCATTTTTAAGGTTTCTGGTACTACCTTGATCATTTTAAAAGAAATTAGGTGTTATTTCACTACAGATCGACCGTTGAATTCTCATGCGAAAATCAACAGCCCACAATATTCGGCTCAATTTGAAGAGGCTAAAAAAAATGAAATTCTATAAAATTGTCAATAGTTGTTATGATTTACAAATATAGCATGTTAAAAACTAGTTTTTTTTTTTTTTTTTAGAATTTTTTTCATATTTAATTCTGTACATGTGTTTAGAATCAGATTAGGCTCTGAATATAAGCCATACGATCTGTGATGAAGTGTGCATATTGTTAATGGATTCCTCCATTTCATAGGCTGTTTCACTGTAAGTCTGTAACTTTTTTGTGTCCGTTCACAGGCGATTCAAATCCTCTCCAATAATGTAGAGCACGGGCCTCACTTTACGGTTTGAGATTAAATCTCATCCTTTGGGATTCAGGCCAGTGTAGTGGGGGCAGTATTATTTGCCTTTGAGATTCATGCCAAATTAAAAAGAATGGTCCGGATTTACTAATGGTAAAAGATTCCCTTGTTCAATATTGGAGAGGATGTGATTCCATTAACAGGTACCAAAATATTTCATGGGTGCGTATCCTCTGAGATATCTCAATTTTTTCGTGACCGACGTGTCCGGTGCCTATTCGGGAGACCATAGGGGGTAGTATTATTTGAGCTTTGAGATTCGTGCATAACGTATTTGAACGATCGAGATATTCTAAAAGGTCACGCAAAATTTGAGATATCTCAGAGGATGCGAATTCAATATTTCATTCGGCATCAAACAAAACAAGTAGACTAGTGCGTTTCCTCTGAGATTCGTGCAGATTCGTGTAGAATATACTTGAACAGTTGAGATTTTCTAAAAGTCAGCAACATTTGAGATATCTCAGAGGATGCGAATTCACTAGTAGACTCCTTTCTTGGACCTTATCCTAATTTTGATCTCTCGTCAAATTTTTTTTTGGCATCTTCTCTCGAAATTTTTTTGATTGCCGCCAAACCAATTTTCTACCTTGAAATCGACAACCAGTGTTAGATTGAATTATACGCATTTCCCTCCACATTTTGGCAAACTAATTTTGGACTCCCTCCTAATTTTTTTGGAACTTCCCTCCACATTTCGTTCATCTCTTTCGTAAAAACACCAAGGCAAGGCAAGGTCATGCTCACCGGCCTCCTTCTAAACAAGGCAATGTCAGATCTTTGCTCATCCCAAAGCATTTTATTTGCAATTTTTTCGCCCTTTTTCTGATCCAGTGATGGCACCTTGCGAAGAAGGGCGCGCGGATCATGAACAGTTTCGGCGGAGTGTTTATGTAGAATCTGCAAATTAAGGTAATTGATCTTGATGGTGTTGAAAAGAGGATTAAAAAATTATCTAGCCGGCAAATTTCTTGACCATACTAAAGATTTGAGTTAGAATGATTTTATTTTTCCTATTATTCAATTGTTTAATGTTGCATGTGTCCTTTTTAAGGCTATTACGAATAGGTAAATAAAAATGTTGATTTGCTGCATTTATTGTAGTACGTAAGTTATTTTATTTTGTGCCCAAAAGTTATTTGATGTAATGCCTATTTTGTGCACAAGAGCACTGAATTGACTTGTATGGTTCAATTCTTATGTTCGTTCCATGTTGAATTGAGTACAATTGGAAGGTTTAGCACAAAAGTAGCAGAAACTTATATGATATGACCCTAAATTTGTTAGAATGGACTGAGCCCTTGCGTACACTGATAAGGGTAATCAGTTGCACCCAATTTATACAAATGTCTGATTTACCAATAATTTGTGGAAATTAAGGGTTTCAAACTGTGCCCACCTTCTTAGGTCAAGACTATTGGGAAGAGTGAATTTGGTGCCGAGTATTGGATTCAGAGGTGCTAGTTCTGGTTGATTTTGTGGCTGAACTTAGCCTTGGCAAGACCATGACCATTCCCTTTCTCATGGTGAGTTGTACAGGTTGGAAATATACTAGTATCATCTTGTCAGATTAGCAACTCAAGCATGCCACACAAAAAATGAAAGAGGCTGGATTAGAGGTTATTCCTTTATAACTTAATTTTTCCTAAAATTATATTGGATTACATGCAGCAACTTTCCATCCCATCAGTTCTAATCAGATAATACCCTTATTTTTTTTTTTTCTCATAACTAAACATTGTATTTTTTATTAGTCACTGTTTACATTTTTTTTTTCCTCTTTTTCCTTTCCTTTTGGAGTTTTTGTGCGTAATTCTTACATTTTTTATAGTTTTTAGAGTTAATTATGACTTCAGGCTATAACACTTTCTTTTTTAGGTTACTGTTACAATAAGGCCCTTAGCATTTACTTCTTAAAGAACCAACTGGTACTGATCTAAATGTACCAGTAAGTAGCCTTACTAGGTTTAGAATGCTTTCTTGCTTCTCTTTTATAATCATCTTCGCAAGTTTGAACTTAAGTAAATTTACTGTTTTGTTGGAACTTGAAAAAAAATAAAATAAAGACTAGGCTTTAAATATAAAGGACAATTTCAATTATTTATGTATTACTATATGTTTATGATTTGATTTGATTTGTGAAAATTTCAATTTGATTCTTAATTGGCAACATTTGATTTCTTTCATACTTCATACCGGTACATATCAGTTGGTACTGGTACGATGGTACGATCGAATGGTTGTTTGAATCAATAATAATTGATGCAACTAGTACATAATGAATTTGTGCCAATTGGTACTTTATTAGTCATTATTACAGTTCACTTATGGTAAATTTTCTTATTGCATGCAACAAGCATTGGTTGCCAACCAATAAATATAAGTCGAGCAAGAAGCAAGGATGATATTAATGCTTAAGTTTGCACCAGTTGTATTTTGTTGTGATCAATTTATGATGTTTTGTTGTAATTATTTTTGACATTTGTTTTTTAAGTTTTAAATATTTTGATGAATGACTTTTGCCCCTATTATAAATATTAGCTACATGTGAATATTTATTGATTTATTAACTTATGTACATCAAGTAGTTAAATGTAATTTTATACACTAAATTGTAAAATAATTAGCTTTTTATTGCATTGAATGACAATCTAATGTTTCATGTTTTTCACAATTAAAACTCGCTTGTTGTTGTGATTTGTTTATTTAGCCAATTCAAAGGGAGATCTAAAATATATAGAAATATTTCTGTCTCCAGGATTTAAACATTTCCAACGGCTAATCCTTGGAAATAGTATGTCTAACTATAAAATAATATAAACTGGATCAAGAAAATATTTCCATGGGACTTTTCTGAATTTTTTCCATGAACATTCACTATTAAATAATATAAACAGACTAAGCAAAACATTTTCAAGGACTGACCCCTTGGAAATAGTATGTTCATCTATAAAATAATATACATTTAATATAGAAAACATTTCCATGGGTCTTTTCTGAACTATTTCCATTAACATTCACTATAAAATAATATAATTAGACTAAGCAAAACTTTTCCAACGGTGAACCGTTGGAATGAGTATGTTCAACAATAAGATAATATAAACTGCATCAACAAAACATTTCCATGGGCATTCTCCCCATTATTTCCATGGACCTTCACAATAAAATAATATAAACATAACAAACAAAACATTTCCAAGGGCCCAGCCCATGAAAATAATAAGTCCAACAATAAAATAATATAAACTTCATAAAAAAAAAACATTTCCATAGGCATTTGCTCCAGTATTTCCATGAGCCTTCAATATAATACAATATCTGCTATGTTCTGGTGGGTCGCGGGTCATGCCAAACTTTTTCCAAAGGTGTAAATGATACATCTCCAACGGTATACAGTATTTATTTCCATGCGCTACTTATTCCAAGGGCTTGACGTTGGAAATGATTAACTGTGTCAGAAAAGCCCATTTTATTTCCATGGACCCTTCATACTCTTGGAAATGCATTTTCAGACCATTGAAAAAAACGAGAATTCTAGTAGTGAATATCCCTACAATCAAACTATAAAACCCCGATGTACTGATCATGAACAGTAGGTCCATCGAGGGTGAACCCAAAGGAATGCACAAAGAAATAGCAATGGCTCTCAAATTTGATGCCCTCTCATGTCTTAAAAGACCAATGATTTCTGAGAACATTCATTCAAACCTCCCTCGCACTTAATCTATCGTGCTACTTTCTGTGCCCTACACTTACAAATGATGCATACATGCAAAAATTTTAAACTTTCAAATTAATTTAGTACAGAGTCAAGTGGTCAAAAGGTGTCCAAAAAATGAATGCATTAAAATTAATTTTTAAACCTTCTAATTTTGACCGCTTGATTCGATACTAATTTAATTCGAAAGTTAAAAATTTTTGCATGTAAATGCATCACTCGTAAGGTAGAAGGATTTCAATAATTTGGATTCATCACTAGAGATTCTGGCCGCAGCAGGCCGAAAGGTTGACATCACTAGAGTCGCTTGGACTTGGAGGATTCAATGGTATCCGTTCCGGTGATCGACAGTCATTGGGTTGGTCGGAACATCGCTCCACCGTTGATCTGCTTGAGTCAGGCTTGTGATGAAATATGTTTCAAATTGTCCAAATGTGATTCGCCTTTATCCATATTTCTTGTAAATTGAACTTTGAGTCATCATATATATCTATATATAGCATTGGCAAGATTAATTTTAAATTTAAACTGGGTTTCTTATTGTAATCAGGGACATATAATCGTTTATTCAAACTTTGCAAAATAGATTATCATTTGGTTGTACAAGAATCATATCATGGTACTTGTCGATGCTCCTTAGATATATATGTTTAAGCTGTGATTTATTCATCTGGGACATTAAAGCCAATCCCAAAAAAAGGGAGAGGAGGGTGTCCAATGCCCATCGGACCAGAACAGTGTTCGATGGGTGGTTTCTATCGTCCGATCTACTTCAAGATCTGTGCGCACGAATATTAAAGTGATATGCACAGATCTTGAAGTGAATCAGACGGTAGAAATCATCCATCGAACATAATCTGGTCCGATGGACATCAGACACCCCCCTCTCCCCCAAAAAAAAGGTTCTTTTTACCATTTAGGTTTCCCATATTCTTATTATATATATATTTTTAAATCGGGTAATTACACTGACCCTGTTGCCTTGGTCAATCCTTGGTTCATGTTTGCCAAAATAAAAGAAATATAGTTTGACTTTTTCTAACATGATTTATTTTAAGTAGAAACAGGAGGAAGACCTACTATTATTAATGAAATATAAAGAGAGCCTACACAATGGAGAAAAAGAAACAAATTAAAATGGAAAGAGAAGAGCCTACACAATGGTCAATCCTTGGTTCATGTTTGCCTTGGTCAATCCACGCGGAGTCTTTGGTCAATTACGCTTTTATAGACCTTGACCTTGACCTCGAAGGAAAGAGAAGAGGCTAGTTGCAACTCTAGTACAACACTCTTATTGAAGGTCTTTGCGACACTCTAGGAGTGTCGCCAGATGGCACGAGAAGAGGGTAGTAGCAACCCTAATACAACACTCTAATTAAAGGTCTTTGCAGCATTCTAGTTGTGTCATCAGATGGAAAGCGAAGAGGGTAGTTGCAACTCTAATACAACACTCTAATTGTAGGTCTTATCTACACTCTAGTAGTGTCGTCAGATGGAAAGAGAAGAGGGTAGTTGCAACCCTAATACAACACTCTAATTTAAGGTCTTTGTAGCACTCTAGTTGTGTCGTTAGATGGCAAGAGAAGATGGTAGTTTCAACTCTAATACAACACTCTAATTGAAGGTCTTTGCAACACTCTAGTTGTGTCGTTAGATGGAAAGAGAAGAGGGTAGTTGCATCCCTAAAACAACACTCTAATTGAAGGTTTTTGCAGTACTCTGGTAGTGTTGCCAGATGGCAAGAGAAGAGGGTAGTTCCAACCCTAATATAACACTCTAATTGAAGGTCTTTGCAGCACTCTACTTATGTCATTAGGTAGCAAGAGAAGAGGGTAGTAGCAACCCGAATACAACACTCTAATTGAAGGTCTTAATTTGCAGCACTCTAGTAGCATCGTTAGATGACAAGAGAAGAGCATAATTGCAACCCCAATACAACACTCTAATTAAAGGTCCTTGTAGCACTCTATTAGTGTCGCCGGATGGCAAGAGAAAATGATAGTTCCAGTCCTAATACAACACACGAATAGAAAGTCTTTGCATCACTCTAGTAGTGTGGTGAGATGGCAAGAGAAGAGAGTAGTTGCAACCCTAATACAACACTCTAATTGAAGGTCTTTGCAACACTCTAGTGGTGTCATTAGATGGAAAGAGAAGAGGGTAGTTGCAACCCCAATACAACAGTCTAATTGAAGTTCTTTGCAACACTCTATTTGTATTGTCAGATGGCAAGAGAAGAGGGTAGTTGCAACTGTAATACAACACTCTAAATGAAAACTTTTGTAGCCCTCTAGTTGTGTCGTCCGATAGGAAGAGAAGAGGGTAGTTTCAACCCTAATGCAACACTCTAATTGAAGGTCTTTGCAGCACCTAGTTGTGTCGTTAGATGGAAAGAGAAGAGAGTAGTTGCAACTCTAATACAACACTTTAATTGAACGTCTTTGCAACATTCTAGTTGTGTCGTCAGATAGAAAGAGAAGAGGGTAGTTGCAACCATAATACAACAATCTAATTGATGGTCTTTGCAGCCTTCTAGTTGTGTCATCAGATGGGAAGACCGCGAAGTATTTTTCTGTAGTAGTTTGAACTTTGAAGTTATAATTCAAATTAAAAATATAGAACGACTGTTACAACGTGAACATTTGAAATGTTAATGCTGAAACTACATTGTAAATTTTGATTTTACTTCAAATGCAGGTTTTTTTTTTCAAGAATTATTGGTTAATGCATAATTTTTTATTATAAAATATAACAAAAAAATAATAATCATGTTGTTTGAATTCCACAAAAAAACATGTTGTTTGAATATATTCCACATGCAACTGAAGAAATAGAACTACAGAGAAACAACTTAAAAAATATAATTCCACAATAATCATGTTGATTGAATTCCACAAAAAAAAATTGATATATATAATTATTTGGATATTTTTTCTTACAAACATAAGAAAACGAAATATTATTTATTTTAGTGCCCAGAATTTGTATCAAACAGATATCTTGCATATCATCCAATCAACATCATATTAACAACATGATTAACTATATAAACATAAGCTTGTTTTATCATTTCAACAAAGAAGTCACTGATATACAAGCAACTAATAATCAAAAGAATTGTTTCAAATACAGAGAAACAATTACAAGATGAAATGGACTAAAAATGAGAAATGCCTTCCATTCGTGCACTTGAAACTCATTATCATTATTATTATTATTATTATTATTATTATTATATTTGTTTCTTCGTTTAATTGCTAGGCTCATCTGACAGAAGTTCTTCTATGTCCTCGTTGGTAATATGCTGCACCAATATTTAATAAATATTCGAATCACAAAGGCATATACAATTGCAATTGCTAATTAAAAGTTAATTTTACACATAAACAGTCCCTGATCTAGTAACTAAAAACAATATTATCTGTGTGAAAGAGCATTCTCTTTTTTTCCTTCAGAGTTCGAAATCCACACATAAAATTTCTTGTGAATATTAAATAATTAGACAATTTGATTAAAACCTCTACTCAAAAAAAGAAAAGAAAATACTTGTACAATAGGTACAATTTCAACTCACCTTTTTCTTCTCAGCGATCTCCTTGTACCGCTTGAAGAAATCCTCAAATTCGTTGTCACTCATGTCATAACCAAGCTAAACATTCAAAGATTGATGAATAGGCACATTTTAATTACTAAATAGTAGTCAACTATAATTTAATGAAGATTTAGAGGCGGAGCCAAGATTCTTAATTAATTAGTAGGTGTATGTGACAAATTTAATGGACAAAAGCATAATTTAATTTATAATTATTTTGAATAGTAAGTATATTTTTGAAAAAAAAAGTTTTAAGCCTAGTTGCAAGTCGTCTGGCTTTACGCGGCTTCGCCACTTGAAGATTGAGGGAGCAATATAATGGATATTATATATACAATAATTACCTCTTTAAGCTTGTTCCTCACTGCGTGGCGGCCACTGAAAGGAAATAAAAGAAGAGCAATAATTAATTAATATTGTACGTCATCTTATCATATATGTACACCTAGACAAGGATGTATATATAATGTCATAGATTAGCTAGCACACGAAGAAAACAATATCATATCATATTATAATATGTATATATATACCTCAGTTTTCCTAAAACAATACCAAATTCATTCGAGCGAACTAGGCCAATATCCTCAGGGGATATAATTTCATACGTTCCCTTGTATTTAAGAATCCCATCCTGTCAAAAAAGGAAAAACAAAAAACCTCGCAATATATTTAATAAACATAATTCTTCCAAAAAATATATTTAATAAACATAATGCATATGCCATATGTGCATCATATATAATTGTTGAATAAATTTTTCACAATTTTCATCCTCGGATAAAAAATACAAATCAAGAATGGAATTAAAATTGGATTTACCTGATGAATACCACTTTCATGTGCAAATGCATTAGCCCCTACAATTGCCTTATGTGGCTGTACATGTAATCCACTATGTTCTTCTACCTACACATATACCCAAAGCACATTATTTGAAGAAACATATGCATGTACCAAGGAAAGCAATTAATGTGATGCGATCAGTGAGCTAGTTTATCATTGAAACATATATACCATCTTGCTAATCGTAATGATATGCCTGGTGTTGATGCCAGTATATACTCCTTCCATTGCATTCTGACGGCACTTTATAGCAAGCACAACCTAAGTCAAGATCAATAATTAATTAAGAACAATAGTCAATAAAAAGGATCTATAAAATAAAATAATTTTAATACCTCCTCCAGTGAAGCATTTCCAGCTCTCTCTCCAATTCCATTGATAGTAACTTCTACTTGGCGGGCCCCAGCAGAAACACCCTAACATATATAATTTTAGAAAATTGCAAAGTTTCCAAAACCTTCATGGATATAATTGAAATTAATAAAAGAAGATGGTGAGTATATATATATATATATATATATAAAAAATGCTCATACCGCTAGTGTATTGGCAGTTGCAAGACCGAGGTCATTGTGACAGTGTGTAGATATTATCGCATTCTCTATTCCTTTGGTGTTCTTTTTTATGTCCGCAATTAAATTGGCATATTCACTGGGAAGATTATAACCGACTGTATCAGGGATATCTAGTGTAGATGCACCAGCTTGTATTGCTTGTTCCAGTATATGGTACAAAAATTCACGATCAGACCTGTATAATTAATATTGTACAGGAATGAGTTCAAATAAATATTTGGTGTCCAATTCTAGATTTTATGTTAATTACTGCTAGGGATTATTGATATTAATAGACGCATGACAACTAGGGCTGGAAAAAAAAACACGTGGTTCGATCATGATCGACTTGCTTGAAATCGGCTCAGAAAAAAGTTCATAATTAAATTAATAATTCGTTCAGCTCGGTTCGATATGGGCTCGATCGGTCCATTAACAAGCTATATTTGGATCATTAATTATATTTTAATTTAACCTAAACCGTTGATATTTTAAAATTTGAATAAATTTTGATTTAACTGTTTATGCATGAACTGAACCCTTGGAAAGCCTGCTCGGATTGAGATTTTTTTTTTTATATAGAAATTATAATCATTTTCTTAACCAAACCAGCTAATCGGGAGAAAAAGTTTTAAAAATAGTCTCCACCGGTTTCCTAAACCGGTGTGCAATTAAAGCGTTTTCTACACCGGACTCCGAAACCGGTGGACAAATTTTCTAACCCGGTTGATCCTTTTTTCCACCAGGCTGTGGACTCGCCACAGAAAATCCAAATAAAATCCACGCCGAATTGGAAAACCAGTGCAGCTTTGAATGAAATTTTTCCGCATCACGATCAGCGATTCTGTCTCTGTCTCCTTTCTTTCTTCCTCCGAACTCCTCTCTTTTTTTTTCTTTTTTCTTTTATCTTCTCCAAATACTCCACCGGATAAAACCTTTTTGCCGTTTTGAGAGTCTCCAGGCGATTTCACCCTCCACTCCTCCAGAGCAGGCGCTTCTGAATTCTAAAATTCAGATCTGGCCGCCGCTCTGATGTCTATCCGCGTTTTCTCCTTCATTCTACTTTTCCTTTTTCCTTTTTTGTACGTAAATAAAATTTATGGTGGTTTTGTTGTTATGGTGTTGTTGTTCTGCTCTTCCCCCGTATCTCTCTTTCTCTGCCCTCTTCTCTCTTCTCATCTGATCCTCCTCTCCTAATCTCTTCTCTCATCCCTCTCATCTGTTTATGGGTGCACTAGCACTCTTCTTTTTTCTTTGTTTGTTTCTTTCTACTGTGTGTTTTACTTCTTATTGTGTGTTTTCTTTGTTTACATATGCTTTTATTCCTTTTGAGTTTTCTTTGTGTGTTCTTTTGGGTGCTGCATCTTCTTTCAAACAGGTGATCTTGCACAAGCATGGCGCCGAACATTGTTCACTGCAGCGGAGAAAACTTGGGTCCACTCACCTCTCACTGCTCACCGCTAGGTGGTTTGCAGGGGATTACGTGGCAACAAGAACCCCTTCCAGCAAAAGGGTATTCTGCATGACGCGTGGGCCCATAAAAGGAAAAAATCATAGCAAGAAACGGAGTGAATAAAAAACAAGAGAAAAGCGGCGTTTCACATCCAGACCAAGTAGAAAAGTACAAAACTGGGGTTGTTGCCGAGGGTTTCCTTTTTCGTTTCTTGCTATTTTACTGTACATGTGCGCTGTCAACTGCTGGTTTAGCAGAATCTGTATCTGATGTACTCGAAACGATATTAATACATGCCTACGGCTTCTCTGTCAAAAAAAAACAAAAACAAAAAATACTCCACCGGATTCTAAAACCGGTGCAGAAATTTTCAGTGTAGTCATCCGTGTGGCGTGGCGCTGTGGCAAAGAATTTTTTTTCTTTACCGGATTTCCAATCCAGTATAGGAAAGTCCAAAAAAGCTTCATCGGCTTCCAAAACCAGTGGAGACTATTTTTAAAACTTTTCACCTAGATTGGCTGATTTGGTTAAGAAAATAGTTTTAATTTCTAAATAAGAAAAAAAAATCTCGACTCGAAGAGCCATGAGTCAGTAATTAATTAATAAACCAGAGTTTTGAGTTTTGAGCGCATGCAGAGCCAAAGTATTACTCGAGTCGACTCATTAATTATATTCACGATCGAGTTGATCAGTTCAAACTTCAAACTTTGCTCGTTAATTTCCGGTCCCAGGCGCTATGCATGCAGCATTAATTATATTTTAATGATCATTAATTACAGTAACAGCGTATAGCTAGGCTAGTAAAAGGAGCGGAAGTTTTTCTTTTTACCAAGGGCTACCAGTCATTCATCCAAGCTGGATCAGCGGCAAACATTACACATAAGAAATACATCTAGGCCTCCATCCGTGCCTTCATATAGAACACCCATTAATTAGAGAGTATCACGTGGAACTCTTTAAATTGCTGACTTTTTAAATAATTCATTTGATTTAAATATAAATGATGGGCCAAATTAACTTGCTCAGTGAGACCGAATTCTTCAAATATTATGCTAGAATTAATATTCCTCGTCAATTAAATATCTGTGCAAAATACCAAATTTTATTATAGTTCATGCAATTATTAATTTGTTGGTGTATTTTTTTTTTTATCAAAAGCTCTAATATTATGCTAGAAATTTGATTGTTATGAAAAATCTTAGAGTAGAAATTAAATATTTTATTTTTCTTTTGTGAATATCTTTTTTTTTTTTTATGATTATTTTATTTTATTTTAAAATTAGATATATTTTAATTGTATAAGTGATTACAATACAAATTTAATTGGTATCCGTCATAATTTAATTATTATGAGTGTTATTAATATTTAAACAGTTAATTATCATATATTGCAAAATTTGAAGAATTATTATAATAGTGAATTATTTTGGGTGTAATTTTTTTAGTACAAAAAGGTTCGGCCAAAATATTCGAGTTTAAGATTCAGTCGATTATGGCCAATTCCTCTGATTTTGAGACCGATTTTCAGAGCCATGCTTCTAATTGGGGGGTTTACCGTTGGATGTTTAATTAAATGAAATTTTAATATAGTGATGATATATATATTATAGTTAGTTAGTTAGTTAGTAATTACCTGCCGGCATCTTCAGCGCAAAACTCGACATCGAGGCAGCCAAGGCTGCGCGCATATGCAACCATCTCTCTTGCAATCGCCACCACTTCCTCCTTTGTCTTCCGTAGTTTGTGCTGCATGTGGATATCGCTGGTGGCAATAAAGACCGTTATCCTTGGCTTTTTGGCATGTTTCACAGCCTCCCAAGCCGCATCTATATCATTCTTGTTGCACCGGCTAGAAGCAGCGATGATGGGGATGCGCCCGTCATCTCCCATTGCCTTGTTACCTGTGTCACGTGTATATTAATTAGGTGGTCCTCTATATATTGCTTGTTACCAATTAACTTCAATTGGTTTTAGTTATTACCAACTTCAATTGCAATCAACCGAACAGCGTCAAGATCGTCAGGCGAAGAAGCCGGGAACCCTGCTTCGATTATATCAACCCCTAGTCTTGACAGCTCCCGCGCAATAACCAGCTTCGTCGCACTTGTCATGGCAGCACCAGGCGCTTGTTCACCATCCCTCAAGGTTGTATCCAACACCAGCACGTAGTTCGGGTCGGGTACGTAGTTGACTGGAGTGACGGGGGAATTAGAGGAAACCATGGATGGATTATTGGGTTGGAAAGAGGGCAGATTCAATGCACTGGTTAGATGAGGATGGAAGGAGAGAAGGTTCACTGGACTGGTTATAAGTAATGGCCGTGCTGTGAATTTATAATGGATTTAATAGGAGACTGAGCTGCGCCAGAGAATCATACCAAATCAGAAATATTTTTTTGCCACATTTCCAAATCAATCAGATATCAAAGCTGGGCTAGAGTAATAAGGAAAGTTGTTCATGCTTGACAAATAAATTATTTGAATTCAGTTTGACGAGATTAACCATACAAAACGGTTTCTTATATAGCGGGAAGGATGACACAAGTGGGGGAAAAACACTGACTGTTCGGCTGGGTAGGATTTAGCTTCTTAACTCTCCTTAACTTCTTAATCCGTGTTAATCTGTCCGAACAGCTGCTCCTTAAGTAAGATGAAGATGTCTTCCTTAGTATAGAATTTTAATCCAAGGGATCCCTTCCTTAAGAATTCTGCTTTCTTTGGACCTCCTCAGAAGCCAAAAATGTGCTTTTTTTGGACAATTATGTCTCCAACAAGAGACCTCCGGCATTTTTTTCCATAACCAATAAATAAAAAAAAATAATATTAATAACCAATATTTAAATAAAATTTCACTCATAACCAAACCGTCCCTCCGGGGGGTGGTTTACCCTTCATACCAAACTGCTGCCCGGGGGGGCGGTTTGCTACAGTATTTTTTTTTTATTTAAGGATTTGAATGTTTCAGTATAAATAATGAGAAATGTTCAATTTTTGTACTAAATTTAGATCATGGCTTAAAGTATTCTTTATTTGGTTAGAGTTGATGGAGCACTAAAATTTTGTGGTAGTTTTTAGTCTAAGTTATAACGAGTTAGTTTTCGCGATTTCAATTAATATTCTTAATTTGTTAATTCCTGCAACACCGCACTAAATGCATGATGCAAATACACTTGGGCTATTATCTGCATGAATGTGATAATTTTAAGAAAAACCTGAAATCTAAGCATCTGTTCAAAGGGTTTTTTGACTCTGGATTTGCTCATTGGATCAAGTGGTTTTTACTGGAAATGAGGGTGTATCTAACTATATTACCAAGATTACCCACAGATGTACAAAACTAGTTAGTGCCAGTAACAATACAAGCTGTCTAGTACCTCCTTAAAACTACAAAATTTATATAATTTAAAAGAAAGGAGAAGTAACATCTTTGATCAGTAATCTATTAGTACCTCCTCATGGCAAGTGCTTTCATTTGGTCGACTAGATCGTCGCTTTTGATTCACAACCTTTCGTTGCTTCACTTCATTATTCATTGGCTCATTCCTTTAGGAAAAAAATTAATCAGAAATGACACAGAAACACAGACTGAGATTTACTTAATTTAAAACTGCACATAAAGTCAGAGGTTATTTGATTGCCCAAATTTCTTCAACAAAGCCGTGACAAAATCAGAGGGTGTAGTTCCTTCACTTGACTGAGACCAAACCGAAGTTAAAGCCATGGGATTATAATCAAAAATTAAAAAACAGTTTTTGTTTTCTCAAATTACATTATAAAATTGAGTTTCTCTCCATGTTAACCCCCAAAAATTTCACTACATTAGAAAACAGTTGCAAGATATGTTTAGATTTGCATCCGGAACTATGCCATTTGTAGCTATTTGCAAATAACAGCTAAAAATTTGCACTAATGAAACTTTACAATTTTAACCCTTGCACCATATTCGTGTAGTAGCTCACATATATGTTGGACCGTAAGGTAAAGATTATAGTTTGAGTTCTAAGTTGAAAATCAAGAATTTAATCAAATTAACAATCTTCATACTTTCGAGAAGATTTCAAACTAAGTCAAGAAGAACAATCTCAATAACGAACCATGACAAACAGATTAAAATATGATAAAGAAAACAAAGTGAAAGGAAGAATATTTTCCAATCAATCAACTCGTTTAACTCGATTCACAATACTGTAGGGCTTGCTTACTCATTTTTCAATCTAGCAATATATAATTTATATCACTCAATTTGATATTTTCAATCTACATGACTTACATACACCCTCATTTCTAGTAAGAACCACTTGATCCAATGAACAAATCCAGAGTCAAAAACCCTTTGAACAGATGCTTAGATTTTAGGTTTTTCTTAAAATTATCACATTCATGCAGTAAATAGGCCAAGTGTATTTGTATCATGCATTTAGTGCTGTATTGCAGGAATTAACAAATTAAGAATATTAATTGAAATCGTGAAAACTAACTCCTTATAACTTAGACTGAAAACTACCGCAAAATTTTAGTGCTCCATCAACTCTAACCAAATAAGGAATACTTTAAACCACAATCTAACTTTAGTACAAAAATTAAACATTTCTCATTATTTACATTGAAACATTCAAATTCTAAAAAAAAAGTTATTGTAGCAAACCCCCCGGAGGGCGGTTTGGTATGTATTGTATAGTGTTAATTTTATGCTTTATTAAAGTGCTCATATGCATTATATAATTTATTGAGCATTAATGTGTCATATAGGGTGTGGATCTTGAATGTGTAGAGCTTAAGAGGTAATATTCAATTTTGTGATGAGTTGAATTGAATACATGCTACATTAGGCTGCAAAGGATTTATTGAGTTGTATATATAATTTGGTCCCCAGAATACAAGGCAATTGAAATTCATATCCTCTTATCACATTAGAGAGGTATGTGAGAAGTTTTGAAGAAGAAATAATAAATGAGACTCTCTAAAGGGCCTTGCTATTCTGGAAGAATCGAATTGGTGGCGCTCTCTCATACAAGACAGCCATGGATTAAGGTACGCTTCCGCTATTCAGTTTTACATTCAACACAGATAGTCTTGCGGTAGCCGGCGATGTTTTTCGTAGGATCCAACAAGTGGTATCAGAGTCACTCTGTGTTTGAAATAAGATTTTCGGTACAGTTCTGATATATAGTTGAATTTATGATTAATTGGCGATTTTAAATTTGTTAATTTGGTTAATTTTATCTATTAAATTCGGTCCAAATCCATGAAATCGCCATTTTTATCAAAGTTTCACGCATGGTCCGCGTGTGAACCAAGTTTAACCAGAAAAATCAATATCCCGAATATTCAGTTTCTGTAAACCGCACATAGACCCTTGCGCATAACGTTGGTTGTGTGAGCCGCGCAAACACTGTGTTCTATCAAGGCGCGTGAATATTAAACGCGTCGTTTCATGGTACACCGCGCGAGGACCAAAGTAATAAATTTTTTTTTGCGTGAACCGAACAAACACCAAAATAAATATAATAATAATAATAATAATAATAATAATAATAATAATAATAATAATGTGAGCTTTAACCGACGCATTTTCTATCAATTGAATTTTTGACTTAGGGCCTATGATATTATTTAAATTATCTTATGCCGATAGTTTTTTATAAAGTACGGTTTAACTCTTAAGTATAGTTTAATCTAAGATCAAGATGATTATAATTAATCTAAATTCACATGGAAATAAAGAATAGAGTGGACAAAACGTGCCGTGCCGTGCCGTGCCGTGACTAACACGCCGTGACCAAGTGGACAGTTACAGATGCCGTGCCGTGCCGTGATTAAAATGTGAAGGGGTGGTCACGGCACACGAGTCACGCCGTGACTCCCGTGCCGTTACTATTCGCGTGCCGTGTCTAAACGTAACTGGTCACGTTTCTCACATTTAACTATTTTTTTCATAATTTAGGTTAGTTTATTCAATATTCATCATTTGATCAATACTTAATGGTCCTAATTACATGTGACTCGCGTGACCACGTGCCGTGCTGTGACCAGATTTTTCGCGTGACGTGCCTTGCCGTGTCAAATTTTCAAAAGATTGTCACAGCACGCGATACGCGAGTCACGGCACGCGAATAGTAACACGTGACGTGCCGTTCCGTGTCGTTACCGTTCCGTTCCGTGACGGAACCGGCTCCGCCGTGCCATTTTTTCTACTCTAATAAAGAATCAAAATAAGAAAATTTGTATTTGATTCTTAATAAAGTTGAGATGAATTTACATTTTAAATTATATCATGGTATACATTTATGAGTGGAACAGAGACTAACTCAGCGAAAGAAAATATAATTGGATTTTGATACACCTTTATTGATGATAAGATATAAAAATTCAAGTACGCTGTGAATTAAGATACCACTCATGTATATTTTCAGTATAACATAATAATGAAGTTAATTATGGTTGAACTAAATCCATATGGCAATCGAGAATCTAAAGGGAAAAATATTTATTTTATTCTCAATAAATTAAGGATGGATTTAGATTTATGTTAAACCGTAATTTTAGAATTTGGATATAATTTTTAAGTTCGAATAAAAGGTATTAATGTTATATATTTTAAAATGAATTGGTTTCAATTGGATCTCGCCAAAGTGAGCTCTCCTTTTGAAATTAATTTATTTTAAAATATAAAAAGTTTTATTGTGTGCATATAATAAGTGTAAATATTCATCGACCCAAAGGAAGACCAATATTTATTAAAGTTGCATGTGCGCCTTGTGGTAATAGGTGCAGTGATGATTGTTTAGTTATTTTTATGTATGATCAATTTAATCGGCCCAAAGGAAGGTTAATTGATCGACATGTTACCTAATTATCAGTGCTTGATTACTGTGTCAAGATGCCATAAGAAATTAATATTTTAGTCCAAAGACAACTTATTAATGAAAACCGGTATCTTGAGGTAATGGGGTTTACCTTTATTTGAACTTATTATTATATATGGATATTTAATGAGTATGTAGTGCTTGTTTATTATTCTAATTTTAAGTTATTATCAATTCTAGCATCAAATTTAAGGGAATGAAAATAGAAATTATTATTAGTTCTCATAATTATGAATCTTGACATTGTGTTAAAGATTAATTCTCCAATACTTATGGTTATGAGTACCTCTAATTTTAAGAGGGAGAAATAAAAAGTAGGAGAATTCAAATTGCACGTGTGTTGTATCCTAAAATGTTGCTAAATATGAACTGGCAATATTTTAAGGTTTGAAATATATCAAGATGCATATGAATTCTCTAAAATGGATTGAGAATGATATTTTAAAGTTCATGACATGATTCCCTATGCAATGCCATGAATTTTGATGTCTCATGTGTTTTATAACTCCAAATTATGCAAGAGTTATGAAATTTCTATGAAAAATGCTGATGTGGCACTCTTTGATTGGTGCCACGCAAGCAATATGGAGCTGCACCACAATTCATTTTAGAGAGGCTGACAAATTACTTAAGGCCTCTCTGGGTGCAATATGGAGCTGCACCACAATTCCCTGACAGCATGGACCCACCTGTCATTAAGTTAAATCATATTTCACTAAAAATGCGATTTGGATAGACATGGTTCACATGAATTGAACCTTGTATACCAAAATGTCAGCATCTCGATTCATGGCACACCGAGAACACCCGAAATTCGGGTTATGTCGCTGAGTTTGAACTCAGCACCTCGCGGCCCCTTCATTGTTCATGCTCACGGTGCTCATGAGCCGCTCTATACTCAATGAAGGGTGCACACAACACCGAGTCTAGGCGGTCAAATGCTTGAAGCAAATAAGCCGATTGGCTAAACTTTGAGAGGCCGACAATGGTCCCTGCCCGTCAGCTCCCTCCTTCTCTTCTTCTTCTTCTCTTCCTGTTCGCCATGGTGCCGAAGATAGAGAAAATTGAATGATAAGAAGAACATTAAGTCATGTCCGAGTGATTACCTGATGTCAACAGAGGAATATGCACCCTCTTCTTTGTTTAAAAAACTTCTCAAGTTGCAACCCTTACTCAAGCCGCGATTTGGTTAAAGAAAGAACAAGTAAGGGAGTCGGAACAAGCAACTGGGATTAAAATTAGATCACGAGGCTTGAAAAACACCAATGTTATGATCACACGATGATATAAGAAGTGTCAATTTGAAAGGAAACTGCTCAATTGCACTGACACCATGAGCTGATTCACAAAGGATCCGGGATGAGGCAAGGAGCGCGTGCCCGATTGTTGAAGGGGTAAATTGCACCCGGGTACATGATTGGGTGGTGTTTATGATGCTATATGTCAAACCCTCATGCTCTGAGACTCATTAGTTAAAGTCGGCACCATTTAAGCCCCAGCTGGCGCGGGTATTGTTGGAATTTCATGTGTATGCCAATATGGTGAGAATTTAAAATTTTCCTATTACCACTTGGCTCTATACGCAAAAGATCTTATTTATTCGACAAAAGCAAACAATATTTTCTTCATTAAACTAATGTGTACTAATATAAATTAATATAAACTAATTTATTGCTAAGGAGGACGAAAACCTTTACCTAAAGAGATTGTCAAAACTCTTGATGGAGAGAAGCCGGTTTTCCTTCTATATCTCGTCTTTTTCTCAGATGCACCTCTTGGTTCACCTTGAACCGAAACAACAAACTAACACACCTCTTAGATAGATGGATGTGAAGTTTAAGACTTAGATCCAACCACCTAACAAGAAGAGATGAGTGCCTTCCCTTGAACTTTTCGAACTAGGAGCAAAACCCTCAACGATTTGACCTAGTGAAGAGAGAAAGGGGAATTTTTTGGCCTTGAAAATTTGACTGCTACAGTAATTTTCGTCCAAGAAAGGAGGCAGACAATTCCATCATTTTTTCTTAATTACACCCCTTTAAATAGGCAAAGGGTTAGGGCTACTATTTGTGTAAAGTTTAAACTATTTCCACAAATGCCACTAGCCTCATTTAGCCATTTTATCATCTTTAATCTCATCTTGTGATTGATTTAATAAATTAATTTATGAATACATAATATTAATAATATTATTCTATTATGCAATATTCTTATTATTCTTATAATGCCTTTAAACATTATACCAAATAATATTTGTATAACTTCACAAATTTATTTATGGTCTAAGCATGTCATATTATAACATTTTATCTTATGTATTTTATCTTATACATCATTATAAAATATAAAATACTTGTTGTTTCTCTTCAGTTGGTGTGACCGTATAGATGATATATGTCATCTTGGCAATAATATAAAACTTTATATTATTGACTATAAGAGGTTCTATCATTACGTTATAGTTATCCAAACGACATACTAATTATTTACTCAATCCACTAATTTCGTGTGTATCCTTGTCTCATGATATTATAAATAATATGCAAAATATGATCGTGTCATTTTTGCATTATATTCTTTTTATTGGTCTCTCAAGTGAATTATAATTATAACTACATCAGTTATATTGCATGCGATATAATTCCACTTTACCAAGGGGCCCAGTAATATCATTACTGAAATAAAACGAGGGACAATGATAATATTAATATATAGATTTCTCCCACACAAGTTGTACATAATGAACTACTATTTCATTTCTATCATAAGATAGTATTTAAATAGCAATCACATTATATATTTCTCATGTGAAAAATATATACATCTCATATCTAAGATTCTAAAGACACAATGTAAACATTAATGACACAAAATACAATCCATATAATGTTCCATTCATTTAGGTCATGTTCAATATATAAAATACACTTTATATATTCATGTAATTAAACAATAATCATTTATCAACATTTATAGAACTTCAATGTACTTTAATCGACATGACAATCTTTCTCGGTAATTAATGTTCCTCCTTAATTAACACGATCGTGAACATATTTAGTGATTAAATATTTCTCATCTCAGGAGTTCTATGATTCAAGACCAAGAGCATCTTCTTGAACACTTCCACAGATATAATATATAAATCTCAAGGAACATTAATAATAATATTCGTAATAAAATCATAAACAACACATAAATTATTATTAAAAGATAACTTTCAAGACACACATCCTTCAGTCTCCCACTTGTTTCTAAAGTTTCTTATAACAAATGCATAAACTCTAAAATTAGAAGTCTCTTTTATTCTTCATGCCACTCTCCATGATATTGTAGACCCATGGACTCGAAATGAATTTTGCTTTTGGCTTGTGATAAGGGTTTTGTGAAGGGGTCAGCTGTGTTGCTGTTGGTGTCAACCCATAACAATGAAATTTTGCCTTCTTCGATAAAATCACGAGTTACAAAGTACTTTCTGTCCATGTACTTTGTTTTGTAATGTGACTTTGGCTCCTTAATTTGCGAAATAGGTGCACTATTATCGCAAAATAGCTCAAAAGGACCTTTGTTGGATGAAATGATGCCGAGTTCCTCAAGGAACTTCTTTATCCAGACTCCCTCTTTGCTTGCCTCTGCAGCCGCCATGACTTCTGCTGCGGTGGTTGAGTCAACTGTAGTTGATTGCTTCCAACTACGCCAACTCACAGCTCCACCATTCAAAAGAAAGACGTACCCAGATTGAGATCTTCTATCATCTGGGTCTGTCATAAAACTAGCGTCAGTGTAGCCTTTTACAATGAGCTCTCTTTGACCACCATAGACAAGAATCTTGTTCTTGGTCCTTTTCAGGTACCTAAGAATATTCTTGACTGCAGTCCAATGATCAGGGCCAGGTGAAGCTTGATGACGACTTGTCCTGCTCAGAGCATACGCGACATCGGGTCTTGTGCTAGTCATAGCATACATGATGGAACCTATGGCTGAAGCATAGGGAACATTCTTCATGTATTCAATGTCTTTGCGTGTTGTGGCACATTGCGACTTGCTAAGTTGCACAGACATACTCATTGGTACATTTCCTTTCTTGGAATTTTCCATATGGAACCTTTCCAAGATTTTGTCAATATATACATTTTGACTTAGACCAATGAGCTTATGAGACCTATCTCTATATATCTTAATCCCTAAAATATATTGAGCCTCTCCCATGTCTTTCATTGAAAATATAGTTTTCAATGAGTTCTTTGTTTGCTCCATCAAAGATTTTTCATTACCTATCAGCAATATGTCATCGACATATAAGACCAAGAACATAATGTGACTCCCATTAACCTTCTTGTACACACAAGGTTCTTCCTTACTTTGAATGAATCCAAGAGTTTTAACCTCTTCATCAATGCGATTGTTCCAACTCCTTGATGCTTGCTTCAAGCCATAAATGGCTCTCTGAAGTTTGCACACTTTGCTACTATTTTTCGGATCTTCAAAACCTTGAGGTTGTACCATGTATACCTCCTCATCCAATTTTTCATTTAGGAAAGCTGTTTTGACATCCAATTGCCATATTTCATAATCATGAAATGCGACAATAGCTAGCATTATCTGAATAGATTTAAACATGACAACTGGTGAAAAAGTTTCATCATAATCAATTCCTTGGATTTGAGTAAAACTTTTTGCTACAAGTCTTGCCTTGTATGTTGTCAAGTTACCATTCATGTCCATCTTCCTCCTGAAAATCCATTTGTTTCGAATGACTTTTGATCCTTTAGGAAGATCTACCAATTTCCATACTTGGTTGTTATACATGGATTGTATTTCGGATCCCATGGCTTCTTGCCATGCTTTGGAGTCTTTTCTTTTTATTGCTTCTTCGTAGGTCAAGGGATCGTCGGTATCCATTACCAAGATCTCATGAAGACCCATATATAGTTCAGGTCTTCTCCTTTCTCTTGTTGACCTTCTAAGCTCTCTATGTTCTTGTGACTCATCTTGAGTTAAACGAACACTCAGTGGGGAAGTCAGAGTCTCTTCAACAATTCCTTGTGAAGCTTGAATGCTTGTACTCCCACTGATTAAGGGAGCTTCATGTGGTATTTCATTATCATCTTGAATGTCATCATTCATCTCATGATCATTCATTAGTAGGTCCTCTTGAGTTTCCTCAAGTGTCACCCTACTACCACTGCTTTTGATTCTTTCGAGAAACTCCTTCTCTAAGAATGTTGCACCCTTTTTAACGAATATAGTATTCGTTGACTTGTGCCAAAAGCTATACCCTTTTGTTTCTCTTGGGTATCCAATGAAGAAGCATTTATCCACTTTGGGTTCAAGTTTTGTTGACATCATACGCTTGACGTATGTCTCACAACCCCAAACTTTGAGAAAAGATATGTTGGGTGGTTTGCCCATCCACAACTTATGTGGTGTTTTCTCAATGGATTTTGATGGAACAATATTTACTGTTTAAGCCGCAGTTTGGAGTGCATGACCCCAAAAATATAAAGGTAGCTCCGTTTGATACATCATTGAACGAACCATATCAAGCAAGGTTCGATTTCTCCTCTCAGAAACACCATTCTACTGTGGTGTCCCGGGTGGAGTGAGTTGTGGTATAATGCCACACTCTTTCAAATATGTGTTAAACTCATTACTCAAATATTCTCCTCCATGATCAGTTCGTAGAGCCTTGATTCTCTTGTCAAGTTGGTTCTCTACTTCATTCTTGTATTCTTTGAATTTCTCAAAAGATTCACTCTTGTGCTTCATAAGATACACATAGCCATATCGACTGTGATCATCTATGAAGGTAATGAAGTATCTATAACCATCTCTTGCACTAGTACTCATTGGACCACATACATCAGAATGTATCAATTCCAATAAGCCACTTGATCTCTCACATTTCTTCTTGAATGGTGATTTGGTCATTTTTCCAGTTAAACAAGATTCACATGTTCCAATTGCTTTACCATCAAGAAAACCCATAAGATTTGCTTGCTGCAATTGCTTTATCCGTTTCTCATTTATGTGACCAAGGCGATAGTGCCACAAGAATATTTCATTCATTTGAGATATCTTGAGTCTCTTGTTACTGATATTCAACATATGTTTATCCTCACCTAAATCAAGCAAATATAATCCATTTGAAATGAAGACATTTGCACAAAATAGACCATCTTTCTCAATAACCATATGGGAGTTATTTATTACAAAACAAAAGCCTTCTGCATCGAAACATGATACAGAGATAATGTTTCGAAATACTGAAGGAACATGATAAACATCATTTAAACTTAAACAAAAACCACTAGATAAATGAAGATTAAGAGTGCCCACAGTGATCGTAGAAACACTTGCACCGTTTCCGACCTTCAACACTACCTCTCCTTTTGAGAGAGGCCTCCTATCCTTTAGTGTTTTCATATTAGAAACTAAGTGAGCACATGATCTAATATCCATTACCCAGTCTTGGATAGTTGTGGCTAAATTTAAATTTAGTTCAATAACAAGTATACCTTTAGAGCGCTTGCATTCAACATTGCCTTCATCCAAGTCACACTTATACTTGGGGCAATTCATTTTGAAATGTCCTTTCTCGTGGCAATAAAAGCACTCCGTGTAGGAGTTCGGAGCATTTCCTTTCCTGCTTCCCTTGGAGGTGCTCACATGAGCCCCTCCACTCTTGCCCTTGAGCGAAGAATGCGTCTTACTTATCTTGCTCTTTGTCTTGCCTTTATTTTTAGTAATGGGGTGTTTTTCGACCATAGAATGTAGAAAATTTGGAAGTGTAGACATAGCTACAAAAAATTTCATTTTAAGGGTATATGCTAGTGTTTATGATTTCAATAAAATTTGTACTAACAAAATATTAAAGTTTGTCCGTTTTGTTAGTCACACAAGACTGTTTTCAAATAAATAGACTCATATAAAATATTTGTCTAAGTAGGGATCATTTACCAATCATAACCTTTAGATAAAACCTAACTTTATGACTCTTGTCATTTTCATTAAGAAAGAATGATCTAATTTCTTAATAAAACTCTCTTTCCCAAAACCCAAGCCTAGATCTTGATGATTTGTTATAAGAAAACTCATTTTATTTATCAACAAACATGAACAAGTTATTCCCACATAATGAGCAAGGTGTGCCTCACACAACTCCCACTCACTTAAGGCTTAATAATAAATTCATGCAAGTTCACAATTTCTAATAATTAAGATCACACTCATGCTTATTCCTAATTACTAGCTTAAAGTGATAAAATGAGAAGGAAAATATCTCTTAAATTTTTCATGGACATACAAATATATGACTTTGATAATTTTGGTAGGTCATGTATTCATCCAACAATACCTATCCTAACTATTAAATTATCTCATATATTCACAAGCTTCGTGGGTTGTATGGCTCCTGCTTGCATTCTTGTAGCTCTATCAATAACCTTGATATAATTCTAAACTACAAGTACCCACCCAATCTTCATTCTATTTTAAAGCTATTCTAAATTAAAATGAAAAAAAAAAAACATTTAGAATTACCCAATCCTAAATCCTATGTGGCATGCAAGCCTTGAATAATAATACATAAATGGCAACCTAACATCTTTGCCATAATTTAATTATTCTAATTAATTTTCAATGGCACCTTAGGCCGCATTACAAACATTCATACACATCATTCATTACAACACACAAGGCATTGAAAATCTTGAGCCATACTAACCCACAATCCTCCTGCAAAACAAAATTAGTACACATGTGCAATCTTGCCGCACTATTCAATTTTATTTAGTTAATTTTTTATCTCTCAAGTTCTCAATCCTTCTAAATCTTTTTAAATCCAAAAAAAATGATTACAATTTAATAAATATTTATTTATTAAATGTTATTCATTGTCAATTAAATGTCATTAATGTAATTGATTGTCAATTAATTCTCATTAATGTCATTGATTCATTCTTAATTGCCATTATGGCTAATTAAAACCTTTAATGTCATTAATCCACAATTAATTATTCCTTAATCTGTCCTAAATTTGAATAACATCTAATATTACAGATTTTGCAAAATAGCCCTTCTGAAAAATTAATATTCCAAGATGGTGAGACCAAAAATTATTAAATTTCCAGTTTTGATCTGCTGCGCACCAGTCAATATTTTTTATGCTACAAATTATGTGTTTCAAATAAAAAAATCAAGCCATATATTTCTGAAAACTAGACTTAAGTACCTTTCTGGAAATATAAAGAACACAAAAAAAATGTTTATTAGTTTGTGAGAAAATTACATTTCAATCTCGGGTTCCAATTCTGGAAAACAGATTGTAGGTGTCTCTGTAATTTTTAATTTCAAATAAAATCCGTAATATTTTTGTATTGTACAATTTAGTTTTTCGGAAACTAGACTTCATTATCTTTCTAATGATAGGTGGATCACAAAAATCCATTTATCCAAACTAAAGGTATGCAATTTTGAATCTCAGCAAAACAGAAAAACAGGACACAGTAATTCCAGTGCTGTACCCGTTTTTCCATTTTTGATTTAACTTAATAAAACGACCTTAACTCCCTGTTTTATTTTAAAATCTCCATCTACATATAGTAAACTAATGTAGGAATTTTTAGATCCACAAAAATCACAATTCAAATAGTAATCAAGTGACCAAATTATTTAAGAACCGAAAATGACAGATTTTTGAACCTTGAACTTGGGAGATAATTAACTAAACAATTAAGCATTTAATCAAGCACAAATTAAATAGTCTAATTGTCAAAACATCAAGCCTTTGCTCTGATACCATTGTTGGGATTTCATGTGTATGCCACTTGACTCTATACACAAAATAGTGAGAATTTAAAATTTTCCTATCACCACTTGACTCTATACACAAAATATCTTATTTATACGACAAAAACAAACAAAATTTTCTTCATCAAACTAATGTGTACTAATATGAATTAATATCAACTAATTTATTGCAAAGGAGGATAGAAACCTTTACCTAAAGAGATTGTCAAATCTCTTGACTGTTACAGTAATTTTCGTCCAAGAAAGGAGGCAGAAAACTCCATCATTTTTCTTTAATTACACCCCTTTAAATAGGCAAGGGGTTAGGGCTAGTATTTATGTAAAGTTTAAACTATTTACACAAATGTCTCTAGCCTCATTTAGCCATTTTATCATCTTTAATCTCATCTTGTGATTGATTTAATAAATTAATTTATGAATACATAATATTAATAATATTATTCTATTATGCAATATTCTTATTATTATTATAATGCATTTAAACATTATACCAAATAATATTTGCATAACTTCACAAATTTATTTATGGTCTAAGCATGTCATATTATAACATTTTATTTTATCATTTTATCTTATACATCATTATGAAATATAAAATACTTGTTGTTTCTCTTCAGTTGGTGTGACCGTATAGAGGATCTATGTCATTTTGGCAATAATATAAAACTTTATATTATTGACTATAAGAGGTTCTATCATTACGTTATAGTTATCCAAACGACATAGTAATTATTTACTCAATCCACTAATTTCGTGTGTATCCTTGTCTCATGATATTATAAATAATATGCAAAATAGGATCGTGTCATTTTTGCATTATATTATTTTTCTTGGTCTCTCAAGTGAATTATAATTATAACTACATCAGTTATATTGCATGCGATATAATTCCACTTTACCAAGGGGCCCGGTAATATCATTACTTAAATAAAACGAGGGACAATGATAATATTAATATATAGATTTCTCCCGCACAAGTTGTACATAACGAACTACTATTTCATTCCTATCATAAGATAGTATTTAAATAGCAATCACATTATATATTTCTCATGTGAAAAATATATACATCTCATATCTAAGATTGTAAAGACACAATGTAAACATTAATGACACAAAACACAATCCATATAATGTTCCATTCATTTAGGTAATGTTCAATATATAAAATACACTTTATATATTCATGTAATTAAACGATAATCATTTATCAACATTTATAGAACTTCAATGTACTTTAATCGACATGACAATCTTTCTCTGTAATTAATGTTCCTCCTTAATTACCACTATCGTGAACATATTTAGTGATTAACTATTTCTCATCTAAGGAGTTCTATGATTCAAGACCAAGAGCATCTTCTTGAATACTTCCACAGATATAATATATAAATCTCAAGGAACATTAATAATAATATTCGTAATAAAATCATAAACATCACAAAAATTATTATTAAAATATAACTTTCAAAACACACATCCTTCAGGTATAGCACACCAGAGGCGATGAGGCCGTTGCCTGCCTCCTGGTCCCCATGGACACGTGTCATGCGATCCCTACATGATGACAAATGAGGGAATATTCTCCCCAAAGGCTCATGGTCACGCCTATCACACCAATGCCATATCTGGCCGGCTATGAAGGGTCAAGATGATACCCTATGTACATGAGATCAATCGAAAGGCTGAGAATGATTCAGTTCATAATTGAGGGAATATGCAATCATAAAAACATGATATCTCTTCATGAATGCGCATGGATTTGGTGCAATGCACCCAGACCAGTGATCAAACACGGATGGGCATGATGGATCAGGAGCATATGATGAAATCTTGAGCCCCTGACCTTTGCCTATATAAGGGCACCCATATTTGATGCAAAAGAGAACAGCAGATCAAGAAGACAGCACAGAAGCATAGGCATAGGTTCTAGCTACACATACACACTCAATACACCATATTTTGAGCAAATTTCAAGAAAAGCTTGTTGCTTTCTGTTCGCATAAAAGTGTACTACAAAGTTTCAGTATAGCAAGCTATACTTTTTAACCTCGATTCTACTTTTAGATCAAACTGCAAGTGTACAATCCTATCGCTGGTATTATCGGGTATCGATCCACGGGACGGTTCAATAACTTAACTAGATCTTCACTTAATTTATCATTAAACTAGAAGTGTTGAAAAGGGTTGAGTTGGTTGTTGAAATTTTGGTTGACAATGATATAAGATTGCAAATAAACTAAACTGAATTTTAAAACTAATTAAAACAGGCGTTTCCTGGGTTTCTGATTTCATCTGCAACTCTGCTTCTCACCTAACAAGACCCGTGTACTCTCGTACACGACTCATGTCACACGACCCGTGTAGTCTCCTACACGGTCCGTGTCAGACTCGAGTGAAACTGTAGTTGTCTGGTTTCTGTGCTGATTGATTCTGTATAGGATGAACTGACCATACCTAATATTTCTAAACCTCAACTCTCGTTTGTTGGCTTAATAAACTTGATAATAGAAATACAATTCAATCCTCTTAGGGTTCTAACCTAAACTGTCGTTCATTGGTTTGAATGACCTAAGTTACTTGTTTGGTTTACTAAAGGTAATCAGAATCTCTCGATTGTTGAAAAGTTCACCTCTCGGTTACTAATTAGTCTTCCCTCTCGGTTCATCGACTTACCCCAAATACTTGGTCTGGTTGAAAGATCGAATTGGACGCAGTACCTTGTTAGACGCGGCCAAGCCTAATGGTAAGAACCAAATAACAATCGAACAATGCAGATAAGCAATAAAAATCATACACAAACAAGCAAACACAAGATATCACACGTAATCAAACGACTAACAAGTAAACAGAGTATTCGACTACATCATATCCCAAGAAACTAAGAAAATTACACAAACATAGTTCTTAAAACATAATAACAAAAGAAAGAAAAACAATTCATCACAAAGACCAAAAATACGAATAAGATTCGTCGGAATTCTCTCGATTTCCTCCTCTCTACTTCGTCTCCAAGTTAGTTGTTGTAAAACTCTCCTTGAATTAGTCTCTGTGTGATTGGCTCCCTTTCTGGTCCAAGGGATCGTCCTTTTATTGCTCCATAACCGTCCTTCTTTAATTAGACATTAATCTGAAAACTTAGATTAACTGCCGGATTTGTCTGACACCGTCCGTGTGAGATGTTGTACGGACCATGTGCCTGTGTCTCCTGTCCGGGTCGTGCTGCGCTCGTGTGAGGGGTCGAGTAGGGTATGACACGGATCCGTGTGAGATGTAGCACGGCCCGTGTGGCCTGTCCACATTGCCGGATTTCACCCTTTCTTCGACTTACCTACAATAAATAGAACCAAAGCGCAGCAGTACCACGTTCTATATATAATCAATGTAATAAACATGATTTTACTGTTTTGGACACAGGTTTTGGTACATAATTCGGTCGGAAATGTAGATAAAATAACGCGACATCAAATCCCCCCAAGCTGAAATTTTGCTTCTCCTTAAGCAAAAATAACAACTTTGGTACCAGATTGGTCATTTAAACTACCTAAATGCAAGATAATTTCCTAAATGTGAAAACTTACATGAATTGTTTGTATCAGAGATCTCGGGAATCATTTTGACAATAATTTGGACTTTCCTTAAGCTAATTTCGATTCACTCCACAAACTGACCACTTAACTTCAAATTCTGAATTGCCTTGATATACTTTAAGATTAATTACCCTAACTTATCGATATTAAGCGTTACACTGAACACATACCCTCGTTTGTGGTGATTTTGACCATTTTGCCCTTAATAGTGTGTTGGTGTATGCAAATCGAGCTCAAAGGCATCCAAATGGATTGTGCCAGTACTCTTTTCACTTTTGGGAGATGAGCTCAAAGGCGTCTCGAAGGGCTTATTGCCAGTACTCTTATTTTCTCCATCTTTTTCAATTCTTTTTTTATTTACATATACCATGAATACACACGTCCAATGGTATTCTTTCATACCATTGGATATCCTAATTTCTTGTAGTTCAAAATCCCCAATTCACTATTTTAAAGGGTACAATTCCGAATTTATATATTTTTTCGATGTGAACGGGTTTTCATCAATATCCAAAGACAACTTCATCCTAATCAGTTGTTTGGTCAACTATGGTGTTAATTTCAATCAACCTAAGGTCAGGTTAGTCATGGCCAAAATGTTTCACCAAAGATCCAGATTCAAACAATTCACAAAAAATTTCACCTAAAATGCAAACAGAAAGTAAACTATGATACAAACTAGAAATAAACATGACCTAAAATGCAAAAAGATAGACTCCCCCCCGCCCCCTAAGCTTCGTCTTAGCATTGTCCCCAATGCTTAAAGACGTATAAAGAGAGACATAAAAGCTAGGGATAGGGAAAACAAACCTGCTCAGTGGTCCGCGGCTCCGTGGTCGGAGTCGTGGTCGTGGTCGTACCAACGCTAGTCGCGCAACTCATCCTCAATAGCACCCACCCTAGCTGTGAGGTCGCGAAGAATCTCACCCTGCTCGTGCCTCATGTCATACACAAGGCGGTACACATCCATAATGGTAGGATCAGAGAGTGGGTAAGTGCGGGCTGCAATAGAAGAAGAGCGGCCCGCGGTAGAAGTAGAGGCATGTGCTGGCTGAGAAGAGCTGGGCGCATCTGTCATGACCACATCAGGCATGGGATGATCGGCTGCAGGAGGAGGGGGTGGTGGAGCAACTCGAGGTCATGTGAATAGCCAGGTGCTCCTGTCCTCGAAGGAGAGAGGTGCTGAGAAGGGGAGCCGGTGCTGATGCGAGCCATCCAGCATCACTACTACAGAATGGCGCTTCCTACACTGTGGTTGTACACGGATTTTCTCAGTTTTATGTAAAACCGTGTACCAAATAGGATTTTTCCAATGATCAATGATATCTCTAAGAATCCCACACGGATATTTCATTAAAAAACAGTGTTTCAAAAAAGCCGTTTGAAATTTACATTTCCTACACGGATAGTTACTTAAATATCCGTGTAGGAATTATATGAGAGCTACACGGATATTTATTTAAATATCCGTGTTAGGAGAGTTATTTGTACACGTATTTTTATTTAAATAGCTGTGTATATATGTAGATAGAGTTACACGGTTTAATATCTAAATAGCCGTGTAGAAAGGTCATCTAGGGTTTCATTGAAATAAAAAGCTTCTCTTCCAAGCGCCGTTTTGATCACTCTCTAGATCTCTACGAGGCACATAAGAGTTTAGGAAAGATCACTCTCTCTACACGGATTAAGGAGATATAGGATTCAAAGTTTCTCCTCCATTGATTTTACTTTGAGATGGAGGATTCAAAGTCTTTCCTCCCTATTGGAGGTGGAGGAAATGACACTCGAATCCTCCATCTCGGAGTAAAATTAACGGAGGAAAAATTCAACTGAAATTCTAAACCCACGGGTGCAACCGCACACTTGCTACAATAGGACCCGCAAAATTGCAAATCAACCAAATCAACCAAATAGAGGCTGCCTAAAAAAAAAAAAAACAAAAGAACAATCCTACACGGATATTTAATTAAATATCCGTGTCGGAATGGTTTGTTGTGATTTTTTATGGAGAGCATTAATTTTACATTTTGCATTTTATGTCATATTTTGACGAATTCCTTTTAGGAATTATGAATAGTTTGATAAGTTCGTTTTTTATGGAAAGCAATAAATTATACAAAATATAGATTAAACTCCCGCGCGACGTTTGGACTACCCTAAGTAAACCCTAAACCCTTCGATTCATAAAGGATTTTGTGCGAGAAATCCGTGTAGCTATCTATCATCCTACACGGATATTCAGTTAAATATCCGTGTAGGATAGCCCACCGATGTGAAATTTTATTAAATATTTTATTATATTATTCATATTTCTACACGGATATGTAGTTAAATATCCGTGTAGGATTCCCTTTTTTATTTTTTTAAGTTTCACATTTTGATTATTTAAATATAAAAATGAACTTATGGATGTTTTCATTGCTGTGAAGCTCTTTAAATATTCATTCTTATAAATTAAGAAATGTATTCATTTAGATATGAACTTTGTAAATATTAAGTTCTTTATAATTTATGTATTCATTCTTGTATACTATTTTACAAATAAAAATATTCATCACTATGTTAGAAATATTAAATATTAACAAATTAAAAATTGTGCAACTAATACAAAAAATAAATACAAAAGAACAAAAATGTAAACAAGTAAACTTTCATATATTACTACTGGTAAATATTACAAAAGTTTCCAAAAATTTGATATAATAAAACTAAAAAAAAAAAAGAAACTCTAAACAACAGATTTTTTCTTCTTTGTCCGACGAATGTAGGGCTTCGGTGGCGGATGGCCCCTGGGGCTGCGACGTGGGCGTGTCGGCCATGGTGGCCATGGCCAACTTCTGGGATAACCTGGTGGTGGTCGTTCGTACCCGGGTGGGATCCAAGGCACTGGCATGAAATCCTCTGGAATTGGTGGTAGTGCGAGAACGGTGGTGGTGGCGCCTCAATAGGTTGTTCTTACGTGATACACGACATTTTTTCACTTAGAGAAAGATAGGTTTAAGAGAGGAACCGATTCGGAGGATATATAGGATTTAAGGCGACTCTTCGTTTTTACGTGTTTATTTTAAATCTATTAATATTTAATATTTCTAATTCACAGTGATGAATACATGAAATAAATGGAGCGCGCATGCATGCTTTGAAATAAATATCATCTTTTTCTACACGGATAGTTACGTAAATATCCGTGTTGAAAAAGTATTCCTCACGGATATTTAATAAAAAAGAGGAGAGCTACACGGATATGTACTTAAATATCCGTGTAGGATACCTATTGCACACGGATTTTTAATAAAAATCCGTGTAGGAAAAGAGGATATCTACACGGATATGTATTTAAATATCCGTGTAGGTATCTATTGCACACGAATTTGTAATAAAAATCCGTGTAGGAATCCTTGTAGCAGTTCAAAACCAGATTATGTCTTCAAAAATTTTCTAACTCCCCCAGTTCACTTCTTTCTCGTCGATTTTTAAATTCTTCCATATGTCCGAAAATTTATCAAAGTACCCTAACTTCTCTGAATATATATGTTGATATTTTATTATATTAAATATGATTTGAACGTTAATATCTGTGTGGTTCAAAAATTTCAAATTATTTTTTTCAATTTCATATTTTGTTATTATTTTTATATTTAAAGATAACATTAGCTAGTTAGATTAATTATTCAAAAATATAAATATAAACAGAAATTTAAATATAAAACCATACATCACAGAAATAGAAAACATTAAAATAACATACACCATACATCACAGAAATAAAATAAAAAAACTAGCTAGATATCACAGAAAAAAAAAAAACTATCTAG
This sequence comes from Carex cristatella, assembly GCA_024447775.1. Taxonomy (NCBI): domain Eukaryota; kingdom Viridiplantae; phylum Streptophyta; class Magnoliopsida; order Poales; family Cyperaceae; genus Carex; species Carex cristatella. Next base: position 8,708,740 of record JAJHPF010000016.1, read on the forward strand.
ATATATAACTAAAATGAAAATACAAAATATAAAACTAACAAAATACAAAACATTTCCAACTAATTGCCGCACCTTTTTTTCTTAGGGAAGTAGTTGATTCTCTTGCCTCCATCCTTGTTTACATTGTCCCAAATTCTCTTGCTTCTTCTCAAAGATAACCAGACATCCTCATCATCCATAGGACCTTCTCGGACCATAACGCTCATCATCGAGAACCGGTAGTGATCGGATTCATCGGGGACGATGTTAATTCAATCACGGGGCGGGGCTAAATGACTCCACTCAACTATGTCTGGATGTGGATCAGAGAACTAGAAGGTTTCAGATGGACCAACGAGAGGAGGGTAACCAGCGGGAATAGGAAGCGGTGGAGGAATTATGGGAGCCCAGTTGGGATCATCTTGGGGGTCTTCGAACGTAGGATTTTCTCGCGGGATTTTCGGATGGAGTAGGATTTTCGGATGGAGGATTTTGCACTTGTGGGCGAAGTGCGGTTAACGCTAGGAGGACTCTCCATTTGGTTTTTTTTTTTTCGATTTGTAAAATTTCGGTTAACGCTAGGAGGCAAATTACGTGCGGTGCGATTTTTCACTAAAATCAGCGGTGATTAAATAGAATTAAGGGAGAAGAGCGTTTGAACTCCCACGCGACGTTTGGACAACCCTAACTAAACCCTAAACCCTTCAGATTCGTAACGAATTTTGAGAAGAAATCCGTGTAGAAAAATGAATCCTACACGGATAATAAATTAAATATCCGTGTAGCTATTTATCTTCTTACACGGATATATAATTAAATAACCGTGTATGAATATTATAGAGTTACACAGATATTTAATTAAATATCCGTGTATGAATGGTGATTGTCACACGGTTTTTTATTTAAATAGCCGTGTAGAAATGTCGGGAGAGCTAAACGGATTTATCTCTTATTATCCGTGTAGAAAAGGTCATCTAGGGTTCAGCTCACTTAAAGGTATTCTTCAGTCGCCGTTTTGATCACTCTCTCTCCTCTGGATTGGGTGGAATCGATTTTTGCGCGAGCGAGCAGCCGAGATTTGCTGATTTTTAGTTGTGATTTGCTCCTCTTTTCCTTGTTAAGGTTAGTAATACTTCTCTTTTATTTCAATAATTTTCTGTTAATTAGTTTTTATTGCTTATTTACGGTTTAGGGTTTGATTAATGCATGCATGGTTGTAAAATAATTAGTGTATTGCTTTGTCCAATAACCGACCTATTAATATGCTTGTAGGTCCATACCCGTTCAAAATTAATCCAATAGGGATTAATTTTGGATAGTCCCCGATTTTGGGACTGCTCTTTGAATATTGTGTCTCGTTTAGGATGTGAACACATGTTAGCGGGTTTAATTAGTATTTGAGAAAAATTCGACGGGATTTCTCCTTATTGCTCCTACGAGTATGTGGTATGTACACGTACTTGGGGAGTTAAGGGGAAATGCTGCCGATTTTTCTCAAATACTAATTAAATCACGCTAACGTGTGTTCACATATGAGGCACAATATTCAAGGAGTGGGTTAGGATTGTAAACCGGCCCTTTGTAAGCCAAGAATTCGGTAGGTTATACATATGTCGACCATCCACCACGCATGATTAATTGCGATCATTTTTTGGAATTTAATTTACAGATGGATCGAAGTTGGATGTATGAAATGCGGCGTGATAGTGAAGAATATTTGGTCCGGGTTGAAGAGTTTCTACAGTTTGCTAAGAGTTACAGAGTTTTGCAAAAGGAGGCCAACATTTTGTGTCCTTGTAGGGATTGTAAAAATTGTATAGGATTTGAGGAATTGGAAGAAATTAGAACTCATTTAATTTGTCGGGGATTTAAGGAGAGATATACATGTTGGTTCATGCATGGTGAGAAAATTAGAGAAAGTGGTGGTAGGTAAATTTTGTGATGAAATAAATGAGAGTGATCAAATTTCGATAATTTTGAATTTGATTGCAACGATGATTATAAGAATTTCGAAAAATTGAATAGTGTTGAAGTCGATAGCTGCGACGATGATGAGATGGCAACGAGTATTGATGAAAATGTAGAACGCGAGTTTACCGAAAACCTAGATGACATGTTACGTGATGTGGAATGTGAAATTGGTGGTGAAAATTATGATAAATTTCAGTATTTGTCGGATGAATCCAAAAAGCCGTTGTATCCTGGGTGTATCACATTTACCAAACTGTCAGCTATGTTGAAATTATTGAACTTAAAAGCAGACGGTGGTTGGAGCGATAAGAGTTTCACGTCCTTACTACGACTTTTACGAGAAATGCTCCCGAATAACAACGAGTTACCGTGTACAATATATCGGGCAAAGAAGTTGATATGTCCAAGTGGGATTGAAGATTGAAAGAATACATGCATGTCCTAATGACTGTGTATTGTACCGTAAAGAGTACGAGTCCATGCATGTATGTCCTAGATGCGGCATTTCACGCTATAAGCGTAAGGGCAACGAAACTAATGATTGTAACGATGAAGAAAAAAAGGACCCGCCTCCGGCCAAGGTGCTGTGGTATCTACCGATAATACCGAGGTTTAAACGGTTATTTGCAAATTCCAAAGATGCTAAATTATTGTGCTGGCATGAAGAAGAGCGGAAAAAGGACGGAAAACTAAGACACCCGGCTGATTCTCCTCAATGGAGAAATATTGATAGACAATTCAAAGAATTTGGTTCCGACCCGAGAAACCTTAGGATTGTGGTGAGCACAGATGGAATGAGTCCCTTCGGAAGTATGAGCAGTCAGCACAGTACTTGGCCAGTTCTTTTATCCATCTACAATCTTCCTCCTTGGTTGTGCATGAAACGCAAGTATACAATGATGTCATTACTGATCCAAGGACCCAGACAACCCGAAATGACATAGATGTATATCTCGCACCATTAATTGAGGACCTCCAAAAATTATGGAAGGCGGGTGTGCGGGTATGGGATGCGTACGGCAAAGAGGTCTTTAAATTGCGGGCCATGGTATTTTGCACAGTGAATGATTTTCCCGCATACGGGAATTTGTCGGGTTATAGTACGAAAGGAGCAAAAGCGTGCCCTATCTGTGAAGATGACACGCAGGTGCTGAGGTTGAAATATTGTAAGAAGAATGTTTTTATGGGGCATCGCAGGTTTCTCCCCGTTAATCACCCATACCGCGGGAGAAAGAAGACATTCAATGGGAAAAATGAGCTCGGAGTGGCACGTCGTCCATTGGATGGGAAGGGTGCCTTCAAGCGGGTTAAAAACCTTGAGGTTGTTTTCGGAAAATGCGCCAAAGCACCGCCTAAAAATATTGGGAAAAAGAAGTCCATATTTTGGGAGCTACCGATCTTGGGAGTATTTGGAGGTGCGGCACTTGCCTAGATGTCATGCATGTTGAAAAAAATGTATGCGACGGTTTAATCGGCACCTTATTGAACATTCCTCGCCGACTAAAGACGGTATTAACGCTCGAAAAGACATGGTGGAAATGGGAATACGACAAAAGCTTGCACCCCAAGATAAAGGGAAGCGCGCATACCTACCCCCCTGCAATGTGCACCATGTCGAAGGAGGAGAAAAGAAGCTTTTGTGAATGCCTTCACGGTATTAAAGTCCCGTCGGGGTATTCTTCGAATATTAAGAAGCTGGTGTCCATGAAGGACATGAAATTGAAGGGTATGAAATCCCATGACTGTCATGTTTTAATGACACAGATGATTCCTGTCGCAATTCGGGGAATTTTACCAAAGGCCGTTCGGCAAACCCTTACGAAGCTTTGTTTTTTCTTCAATGCAATTAATTCCAAGGTGGTAGACCCGCTCAAATTGGACGATTTGCAAGCGGAGGTCGTCGTTACTCTTTGCCATCTTGAGATGTATTTTCCTCCCTCTTTTTTCGATGTTATGGTTCACCTTGTTGTCCACCTCGTGAGGGAAATTAAGATTTGTGGTCCTGTATTTCTGCGGTATATGTATCCGTTCGAGAGATACATGGGTATTTTGAAAAAATACGTAAGGAACCGGCATCGGCCCGAAGGTAGCATCGTAGAAGGGTATTCAACAGAAGAGGCGGTTGAGTTTTGCACTAACTACCTGACCGGTGTGTCTCCTATCGGTGTTCCAAAATCCCGATACGAGGGAAGACTCCAAGGAGTAGGGACAATTGGTTTGAAACCCGTACTTGCTGACACAGATGAACTACAAAAGGCACATTTAATTGTACTATAGCACATGGCAGACGTTGCTCCCTATGTGGATGAGCACATGACAGTCCTTCGACAACAGAACTACACGAGAAGTCAGAAGTGGTTGAATGACGAGCATAATCGTTCTTTTACAGGATGGCTCAAAGAAAGAGTGAAGGAACACGCCGAAAGGTCGCCCGTAGATGAAATTGTCGGGCTCTCGGGCGAAGGACCCCAAGTTGTTGTTAGAACATTCCAAGGATATGAGATTAATGGATATACATTTTACACTAAATTACAAAGTGATAAGAGTGCGACGCAAAATAGTGGGGTGACGTTGGTGGCGGCCTCCGAAGAATTCAGTAGATTCGGGGATGCCCGGGCTGTAATAGCATCAAAGTCATATTACGGTGTTATTGAAGAAATTTGGGAGCTCATTTACAGTCCTCGTCTCAACATTCCCTTGTTTCGGTGTCAATGGGTCGAAGACCGGGGGTGTGAAGGTTGATAATAACGGGTTCACACTCGTTGATTTCAACAAAGTCGGGTATATCGATGATCCGTTCATACTAGCCAAGCAAGCCGCACGGGTCTTTTATGTCATCGACCCGAGTGATGCTAGGTGGAGCATCGTCCTATCGGGAAAAAGAAGGATTCTAGGGGTTGAAAATGTTGTGGACGAAGAAGAGTACGACCAGTTTGACGAGATACCTCCATTTTGCACCGACGTGCCAATCGAGGTACCAGTAAGTGAAGAAGAAGCGAACTACACGAGATCTCATCACAACGAAGGATTATGGGCCGATGTACAAAAAGTGCCAAAAAAGAGGAAAAGAAAGAAAAAGAGCACTGTGTAATATTTTGATTATGTAATATTTTTTAATCACGTAACAATGTTATTTTGCATTTTTCATTTCATTTTGTTTTTTTAATTATGATTTTTATGTAATATTTTGTATTTAACTATTTAGAATTGTTGGGATGTGGCACAATTTCTAAATTAGCAAAGTTGCTTTAAAAGAAAACCATTGTTTAATGACACGTGCCTAATTAATTGGCTGAAAATAATTATAGCACTCTTCCTCTCTTCACAAAATTAATTGTTAGGATGGAGTGATTTAGAAATTATGAATATCTAATTGCTAAATTCAGTGACGTGGCAAAATTACAATTTTTAAACTTTTTGTGGGATGGAGATGCTCTTAATTGTTTAAGGCGACTCTTCGTTTTTCTGTATTTATTTTGTAATTCACAGTGATGAATTAATAAAATTAGCTGGCGCGTATCTCCCGCTAAAAATTTCGTCTTCGCCGACGGATATTTAAATAAAAACCCATGGATGAAAATTTTTAGAGTTACACGGATATATTATATAATGTCCGTGTGCAAAGGGTATCCTACACGGATATTTAATTAAAAATCCGTGTCACTCTTACCTTTCCTACACGGATTGTTAATTAAATATCCGTGTATGATAACCTTTGGACACGGACATTTAATTAGATATCCGTGTGGAAAGCGTATCCTACACGGATATTTAATTAAAAATCCGTGTCACTCTTACCTTTACTACACGGATTTTTAATTAATTATCCGTGTATGATACCTTTTGTACACAGACATTTAATTAGATATCCGTGTGGAAAGTTCCCATCTTGCTATATACTATAATTTTGGTAAATATTTCTAAGTATCCGACTCTAGCTTCCTTCAACTTCTCTGATTTTGAAAAATCTGGAGAGATCCGCCGCTGCTTTTTCCTCAACTTCCCTCTGCGCCTTTCTCCCTCTACGCCGCCTCCCTCGACTGCCTCTCTTGGTAATAAAAACAATCTCTATTCTCTCTCTATTTCCTCCTTATTTGGGCATTTCTGATTTAATTTGGTCGTCGTTAATTGTTGATTGTTTTGTCGAGTTCTCCCTGGTGCTCGTCGGCCTTCTTTGCTATTATTCTTTGTAGAATCATGTCACATTCGGGTGATCATTACGTGCACCCCCAAGACGAAGAAGAGCAAGGTGTAGTCCAGTTGGAATCACAAAGAAGGACGAGAGGTCCGACGACGTGCAAAACCATCACAGAAAAAAAGCTATTTAAAATCGAGTTCAAGAAGGACGGGTGTCCGATGGGGGAAAACAGGGCGCATTACTCAACTTGGTGCAGCCTTTTCGCGAAGAGGAAAGCCGATATCCGTGCAGCCTCTTGGAGGGCCTTCGCAGAAGGAGACAAAACAAGAATGGTGGGAGATGGTGAAGGCAATGTCACCATTTCGGTATTTCTTTTGATTCCTGTACATGCATGAACTGAAATGACATTTGTTTTGTGTCAATCGAGGCACAATGGAACATCACGAGATGATACCGGCAAAAAGAACACTCTAAAGAAAATGAACGATGGGTGGAAGCAATACAAGAGCACACTCGTGACCGAATGGATGAACAAAGGGAAGAATCCGGTCGGACACTTTGAAGGGTTGACCCGGGAGATGCGGGGATGACTTCGTAGCGATGAAGCAAACTCCCGAGTTCTAGGTAACTAAATTTATAAAATTGTAACTATGTTTTTTGTGGATTGATCATTTTTCCGCCGTACACTAATTGATTGGCTTTGATTAATGAAGGCTGCAAGTGAAAGGGGCAGGAGAATCTTGTTGCCAAGAATAAGTACCCGCACCATTTAGGGTCGGGCGGGTACGAGGGTAAGTCGTCCGAATTTAAGAAGATACTGGAGTCAAACATAGATTCCGACTCACCTAGGTTGTAAAGATAACCAACCCTAGGGGGGAGTTGTTGGTTCATGGCAAGATGCGAGATAACAGTAGACGGAAGGATTCAACTGCCCGAAGAATTGCGGCCCTTGGCTCAAAAAATGGTACTTAATTCTTGTTATAACTTGCGTCATTCAAACAAAATTATAACTGCCTCCATTTAATTAGTCTTGTGTTTTATTCAATTTTTTAAACAGTTGGAGGTGGAGGAGGAGGTAAATTTGGGTGCCCGTACAGTCTCGAGGCAGCATGACGAATTGTCTCAAACGCTTGACAATCCGGAGCACCCGGGTCGGGTTAGGGGTGTGGGGGTCCACGTGGGCTTCAAGGATGTCTTCGGTGCATCCAAATCTCGAAGAAAGCGTGAAAAGCGGGATGCCAAGATGGAGCGGCTCCGTCGGCAGAATGAAACGAGGACCATGCTGCGAGAGATGGTGGAGATGGAATCAAGAATCTTCGAACGCTTATCCGCTCGGTTTAGGCGGCAATACGAGCACCCACCTCCCATTTCGCGGGATTTCGGCGCGGAGTTAAGCTTACGGGACTGGGGAGACGCGTTCGATAATCTAAAGGTAATACTAGTTCATAAACACAATTAATTAATTGCTACTTTTTTATTTGTTGTTAGGTAACATTTCCTCTTAAAATGACTACATGATAATTGCAGGCGCTAAGAAATGCGAGCTGGTTATTTGGGTCGGTCTTTGTGCTGTTACGTGGCTAAGGGCGTCGTAGAGCCAAGACCAACAGATGTGGACCCTGATCAGCTCGGTCCCGATAATACTTTGGTGCGTGTCGAGGTGGTCATGAAGGAATGGACGCACATACCTCTTCCTGTCCCGAACGAGCAGATGTGCACTCTGGATGATGTCCGGACGGCCACTATCCCATGGCCCAAGAATCAGATCATTTTGGATCAGGTAATATTTAAACAATCAATATCTTTTGTTACATTCAAATCCATTTGTTTTGAAATGCTGAAATTGATTTAAAATTTTATACGGGCTGATGAGGACAGTCATATGTCACCAGTACACACGGAGATTAGAGAGATGGGCGTCGCGACTGATGCGATCGTCGCGACTGATGTGATCGTCGCGACTGATGCGCCTGCAGGATCATCACACCGCTCTCTGATCACCGCAGAAGAATACAGCCTTTTGCCCAGGGATTGTCGGCGCCTCCATGACAGATTGATCACGGCACCCGACACAAGCCGAGAAATCATGATCATCGTCCCACCGGAGATGTTTCTGCACGATTCATCTACTGTGGCGATATCTTTCAAGGACTTTCTGGATATTTTTCATGCCTCGAGTAGCGATAAATGGCTCGATGTGTCTCACATCGCCATTTTCGCCATGTAAGTGAACAAAATTTATTTATATCGGATGTGTAGCATCGAAATATATGTTCTAATTTAATATGATGATTTTTCGGGAAGGCTGAACCGAAGTGTTGAATCGTGGCCGCTTGAACAAAAGAAGAACTGGAGTATATTTTTGGATCCCAAAGCAAACTCAATGCCACGATGGTGGAATTATATCCCAAGGATACCGTCGACTACCGCGCCGAGCAATGCACCGTTGCTTCGAGGATCGAAAGAAATTCATTCTCGTGCCATACCACCGGGAGGTTAATTAATTTTGACCTTCAATTTTCAAATTGTTTATTATTTATATTTTAATTTAAATAATTACAAAAATGAATTAAATGTGATTATAATTGTGTTTATATTTCTCATGCCACAGCAAACACTGGTGTTTGCTCATCATCGTCCCGACTTCAAATAGGTGCTATTGCATGGATTACGCAAAGACCGAAGAAAAATCCCACTACAAAAGGCCAAAAAGGTCGTCAAACTTATTAGACAGTAAGGAATAATTTTCCCACTTTGATTTTTTTTCAATTCTAATTAAACTGTGTATCAAAATTGCTAATTACAATCACTTAATTTTGTAAGGGCTTTTAACCAATATGTTAGAGAGGGGGGACAACAAAGCAAAGATTCAAAGGAAAAGAATAAGATGATTTTCGGGTGGTTAACGGTGAGTCCTCTATAATTATTTTATTTTATGTCATGTTCAGAAAATTATTGTCATTCTAACATATATAGGCCGATCAATGTAAATTTTCAGTGCCCGCGACAGCAAGACTCATGGGAGTGCGGTTATTACACGATGCTTTGCATGTTAAAGCTGGATCGAAAGAATACGGTTCACATTTCCAAAAGATGTATGTAATTCATATTAATTTTTCATTTTTTAATATCAATAATAAATCTTGCATCTACATTTTCTAGTTACTAATTAATCACCAATTTATAATTGTAGTTTCGATGGACAAAGGACCCTTACTCCAAGGAGGAAATCGATGAAGTTAGAGATATGTGGGCAAAGTTTTTTCAGGCAGAATTTTGTAATGAACAATATGGATTTGTATAAATTAATTAGTGCAATTTATTAATTACATTTTCGGAATCTGTTTTTTTTTAAGAAAAGTTTGCATATTTTAATGGCTAGCAAAAGTGGAGGCTAGCCAAAAACCAATAAAATTAAAAAAATAATAATAATAAAATCCTACACGGATTTTTAATTAGAAATCCGTGTAGGTCTCCTGAAGAAATTTTTAAATAAATAAACGTACATTCCTACACGGTTTGTTAATAAAAATCCTTTGAATTTGTACACGGATAAAATAGAATAGCCGTGTACAAATCTAACTGGAGCTACACGGATTTCTAATTAGAAAACCATGTAGGAATGTTGATTCCTTCACGGTTTTCTTATTTAGAAATTGTATAGGAATAGATATACCTACACGGTTTGTTAATTAAAAATCCGTTTAGCTGTCGATTTGTACACGGATAAAATTGTACAAATTCGGAGCTACACGGATTTATAATGAAAAGACCGTGTAGGAATGTTGATTCCTTCACGGTTTTTTATTTAGAAATCCGTATAGGAATGAATATTCCTACACGGTTTATTAAGTAAAAATCCGTGTAGCTCCAGTTAGATTTGTACACGGTTATTATAGTTTATCCGTGTCGGTTTTATGATAATTGCACACGGATAAATATCCATTTGCAAAAGATGGCCCTTTCCTACACCCTAACATCCTACACTATTGGAAATCCGTGTAGCTCTGGGTGATTTATCCGTATACAATCATGATATTTTGTAGTAGTGCATGCACCAATAGAATCTGTCACTATGGCCGGCACCGCCCTTGTCAAGATGGATGAAGCGCGCTAGGCGGAAAGACTCAATATCAATGTGGATCGGACCCCTGCATAATGTGTCGTCCACAATCTGGTACTCCAGGTGCTGAGCTATATGTGTGTCATAGCCACCGAGAGAGATATCACCTCCAATCCTCTGAGACTTCTGGATCTCCAGCCAGTGCTTAATCATAATGAGCATCAGATTGGGCCGCTCTATCTCTGCATCTGGCCACAGCATGTGGTCCAGGAGCATGAGATCCGTCTCATTGGCTCGGGAGACTGTCTCTCCATGAGCGAAAATAGTGCAAGCCAGAACTCACTGGATGCAACGGAAGACTGGATAAGGAATGTTGAGGCCCTTGTAGTCCTTGTTGTGGCACCCCCGCATGCCAATGATCAAGTTCCAGAAATGGTCCTTGTCTAACCCCTCTCAAAAATTGAGGTCGGGTGTGGTCGGTTTTTAGGTAACCCAAACCACAAGCGAAGATCAGCCACAGGGATGTGGCAAGTCTCGCGGCACATCCTGAATTTGACGTAAGGCTGATCTTCCGTGTCATACTTGAGCTGAAGAGAGGAAAGGAACTCAAGAGTGAGACGCTCGTAGGCGTCGTGCTCTATAGCCCAAAACTCGGGGGTAAATCCGATGCGGCTAGTGAGGAAAAGAAACTGCTCCTCGAACCCAAAAGCGCGAAGAGAGTCGAAGTCGAGGGTAGGGGTGTTCTTGAAATTCCCTGTGCTGCAGGATCTCAAGGCGAGCAAACATCCAACGTGTCGGAATTGGGAAGAGGTTGGCCTCTTGCTCGGCGGCCTTATCGGTGCGGTAACCCGATAGGTGGGAGGAATCCTCTGAGTCATACCGCGCAGGTGATGGCATGGCCGAAGGAGTGGCTGAGCGTACGGATGATGGCATGGAGTGGGAAGACTGAGAGCTCTCGGATGAGGGTGTAGATGTGTGATCAGGCAGTGGTGGCTGGGCATGGAGAGCCGCTTGTGCGCGATCCTGGTTCCTCTTGCTGCGACGCTCCTGATTCATTACGTGATCTGTCGAGTGTTGACACGGGCCGAGTGGATTGTGACACGGACCGTGTGACTTGAGATCTGGCTGAGAACGAGAATGACACGGGCCGAGTGACTTCTTGACACGGACCGTGTGGAGTGAGGGTTTTGGGAGCAGGGAGAGCAGCGACAATGTAGATCGGGCAACGGTAAGGGTGTAGGTGTGGGTTCGGTAATGGTGTGTGATGCTCGTGCAAGGACTGAGAATTCGGTGGTGGTGACCTCGGTTGTGAGAGGGAGAGATGGTGAGAGTTGGTATCGTCTCGGTACGGTTTTGGTACAGAAACGAGAATTCGGTATAGTGCACACGGGCAAGTATTCGGCTGAGTGAAGGAGTTTGCTGGAAAATTTTGTGGGTCGACCGAACGGGAGACAAGAAAGGCTAAGTAGGGGAGAGGGAGAAGTAACGGTCCGTGTGTGAGCTGATACAGACTGTGTGCCATCCTGAGATTGAAACATCTCTCCAATCAGCTTCTGAAATGTGAAAACAGTAGAACGAAAAATGCACACAAAATAATAAAACAGATAACAGTGGAAAAAAATAATGCAAAGTAGGAAATGCTAGAAAATGTAAAAGAGACTTGGGCTGCCTCCCAAGGAGCGCTCGTTTTAGGTCTCAAGCTTGACCGTATGTCATTAGGTTGCAATGGAAACTGGGTCGGAAAGACATTGAACAAGCCGATTGCGTTGAGGATGATCAGCAATGTAGTGCTTGAGACGCTGACCATTGACCTTGAACGTTCCCTGTTCTTCATTGCCAATGTCGATGGCTCCGAAGGGATAGACCTTCTTCACCTCAAATGGTCCCGACCATCTAGACTTGAGCTTTTCTGGAAAAAGTCTTAAACGAGAGTTGAATAGAAGGACAAGATCTCCTTCCCTGAATTCGCAGTGCATGATGTGCTTGTCATGGATGCGCTTGGTCTTCTCTTTGTAAATGGTTGCATTCTCGTAAGATTGTAAGCGCATTTCGTCGAGTTCATGCAATTCGAGGATGCGTTTGTCTCCGGCTGTGAGCATATCCATGTTGATAGCTCGTGTGGCCCAATATGCCTTGTGTTCGATCTCCACGGGCAAATGACACGGATTCCCATACACTAGCTTGAAAGGGCTCATCCCAATCGGAGTTTTGAAAGCGGTTCGGTATGCCCAAAACACATCATTCAGTTTGAGTGCCCAATCTTTGCGTGTCCTTGCTACCGTCTTCTCCAACATGGACTTTATTTCCCTGTTGGAAATCTCAGCTTGGCCGTTAGCTTGAGGGTGATAAGAGGTACTTACCTTATGAGTCACCTCATGACGGCTTAGGAGATTGTTCGAATTGGCGGTTGACAAAGTGCTTCCCTCCATCACTGATCACGGCTCGTGGCACACCAAAGCGGGGAGAGATGATGTTCGTAAACAATTTCTTCACCGCATTAGAGTCTGCATTGCGACATGCCACTGCCTCTACCCATTTGGACACATAGTCGACTTCAACTAGAATGTACTCATTCCCATATGAAGATGGGAATGGTCCCATGAAATCTATTCGCCATACATCAAAGATCTCGACCTCGAGTACGGAGTGAAGAGGCATGTCGTTGCGTCGGGTGATGTCACCACTCCGTTGACACTTGTCACAAGCTAGGACAAAGTTCTTCGCATCCCTGAAAATAGAAGGCCAAAGGAAACTAGATTGCAATACCTTAGCTGCTGTTTTGGAGAAAGAGGCATGTCCGCCGTAGGCTAATAAGTGGCAGTGTTCGAGAATGGAGCGCGTTTCCTCGATAGGTACGCAACGTCAAAAAATCCCATCTACACCTGTTTTGAAAAGAAAATGATCATCCCAGAAATAATACTTGGCATCTGATTTGAGCTTCTTCCTCTGTTGGTAAGTCATGGTGCGAGGCAGCACTCCTGAGGCAAGAAAGTTCACAATGTCTGTGTACCAAGGTTCTGCTAGGCTGTTGACACAGTCCGAATGGTAAGTTTCACGGCCTGTGTCATGTTCTGCACGGACCGAGTGAGAATCTATGCTGGCCGTGTCAGCCTCGTACAGAGCAGAGGTAATGGCCAGAAGCTGTTCGTCAGGGAAACGAGTCATTGATTGGCAGGGCGTCGCTTTCATCTTCCAAGCGGATCCGAGATAGATGGTCAGCTACGGTGTTCTCAATTCCTTTCTTGTCTTTGATCTCGAGATCAAATTCCTGTAAAAAAAGAATCCATCGAATCAAACGAGGTTTTGCATCTTGTTTGCTTAAAAGATACCTGAGTGCAGCATGGTCAGTGTAAACAATGATTTTCGAGCCAACCAAGTAGGATCTGAATTTGTCTAGAGCAAAAACAATCGCCAGAAGCTCCTTTTCAGTGGTTGTGTAGTTCATCTGGGCTGGGTCCAACACCTTGCTGGCATAGTAAATGGCACATGGCTTTTTGTCTTTTCTTTGTCATAGAACCGCCCCTACAACATAGTCACTTGCGTCGCACATCAACTCGAATGGCAAGGACCAGTCCAGTGGTTGCAAGATGGGCGCCGAGATGAGAGCTTCCTTCAAGCTGCAAAAAGATTTCACACAATCATTGTCAAAATTAAACTCAAAATCTTTAATCAGGAGATTTGTTAGTGGTTTGGTAATTTTGGAGAAATCCTTGATGAATCGGCAGTAGAACCCTCCGTGTCATAGAAAGCTGCGAACTCCTTTAACGTTTGTTGGAATCGCTAGGTTCTCAATCACCTCAATTTTCACCTTATCTACCTCGATGCCTTTGGAGGTCACAACATGTCCCAAGACAACACCTTCTTGGACCATGAAGTGGCACTTCTCCCAGTTCAGAATGAGATTAACTTCTTCGCACCGCTGCAAAATCTTACAAAGGTTAGATAAACAAGAGTCAAAACATGCACCATAGACAGAAAAATCGTCCATAAAAACTTCAACCTCATTTTCAAATCAGAAAAGATAGCCATCATAGCTCGTTGGAAGGTTGCCGGTGCATTGCACAGACCAAATGACATCCTACGGTATGCGTATGTACCATAGGGGAGGGTGAAAGTGGTCTTTTCTTGGTCGTTTGGGTGGATGGGTATTTGGAAGAAACCAGAATAATCATCAAGATAGCAAAAGTAAGAATGATTGGCAAGCCTCTCTAGGAGTTGGTCGACAAATGGCAATGGAAAGTGGTCCTTGCGTGTGGCTGCATTTAGCTTCCTGTAATCGATACAAATGAGCCAACCAGTCACAACACGTGTCTGGATCAGCTCATTCTTGTCATTCTTTACCGCTGTTGTCCCTCCTTTCTTTGGCACCATATGAACGGGACTCACCCATTTGCTGTCAGAGATTGGGTAGATAATTCCTGCATCAAGAAGTTTAAGAATTTCTTTTTTCACTACCTCTTCAAGGTTTGGGTTGAGTCGTTGCTGGTGCTCTACAAATGGCTTGTGGTCATCCTCCAACAGAATTCGGTGTGAGCAGATGGTGGGATTGATCCCCCTCAGGTCCTTGATCGAGTACCCAATCGCACCTTTGTGAATTTTCAGCTTCTCCAGAAGTTTGGCGATCTGCTCGGGATTTAAATCTGCATTTACAATCACAGGACAAGAGTTGTTTGGACCTAGGAATTCATACCTGAGGTTGGATGGAAAGGGTTTTGGCTCAGGAGTTGGCTCAGCCTAGGCTTCTGCACGGTCCGTGCCAGTGGCACATGACCCGTGTGGAGTGGTCGGATCGGTCTTGTCCGGCCCGAGTTCCCCCCCAGATTCTGGACTCACACAGCCCGTGTGAGAGGTGTGCGGTCCATGTAGGTGTTTGTCCAGAGCATCTGATGTCGTCTCTGCTGCACAAATGGGTTCCACCTCGCTTTCTTCAACTTGTTTCTCAGACAAAAAATCAAGATGATACCTCAGCTGAAGAACATGCTCTAGAAGATAATCTTCGGCCAAACCTTCTAGACATTCGTCGATCACATCAATCCTGAAACAGGTCTCGGCTGATGAGGGGTACTTCATGGCGCGGTCTATCTGGAATCGCAACTTGTTGTCCCCAATATTCAGAGTTAGTGTGCCGTTCTTCACATCAATCATTGCACCTGCAGTTCTTAGGAAAGGTCGTCCCAAAATAATGGGGATTTCCTTGTCCTCTTCTATTTCCATAACAACAAAGTTAGCAGGTACATAAAACTTACCAACTAGAACTGGTACGTCCTCCACTATGCCTAGTGGTAGGCGCACCAATGAATCTGCTAACTGTAGGGTCATCTGGGTAGGCTTAAGCTCTCCTACCTCCATTCGATCAAATATTGTGCGTGGCATGAGACTTAGCTTGCCCCTAAGTCACATAGAGCTTTCTTGATCGTGGCCTTCCCTATTGAGCACGGTATGGAAAACTTACCTGGGTCTTCCAGTTTGGGACAGAGCTCGCTTCTCAGAATTGCACTGCACTGTTCAGTCAACTTCACCGTCTCACGTCCCCCCAAGCTTCGCTTGTTGGAGAGGATGTCCTTGAGAAACTTCGCTTAAGTTGGCATTTGAGTCAAAGCCTCGGTGAATGGAATAGTGATATGCAGTTGCTTGAGAATATCTACGAACTACGCAAATTGATCATTGAGCTTAGTCTCAGCTAGCCTTCGAGGAAATGGTACAGGTGGTCGATATGGTGGTGGTTTGTCTGCTTCCTTCATTTTCTGACCTTCAGCAGACTTCTGCATGGGCCGTGTGACATCTGTGCAGTCCGTGTCATGCAATTTTTCCACCTGTGCTGGCCGTGTCAAGTCTGTTCGACTAGGGATTTCTTCAACTGGTGGGTCTGACACGGGCCGTGTGGAGTGTGTACGGTCCGTGTAGTCAGGAGGTGGCATGGCTGGTGGTGTATAATGAGTCCCACTACGCAGTGTCACTGCCTTGGCTTCTCCTCGAGGGTTGACCTCTGGTTGGCCAGGAAGCTTGCCAGGTTGTTGCTGGTTCGAAGCGGTTTGGTACCCCATTTGCTCCTTTGCTCTGTTCTAAGAAGCTAAACCGGCCAGTTGAGCATTGATCGCCTCCATTTGCTCGAAGATCATTTGATTCATCATTCCTTTCTCATCCATGAAGTCACTCACCAAGGGGGCAACATAGGGCTTAGATGGTCCAGAGTATGGTGCACGGTTGTTCGAGTTGTTGAACGCTGCATTATTGTAGAAGTTGCGGTTGTTGTTGTTGCTGCCAGAAGGGTTGTTGTTGAAGGGTGCGGGGTTGTTCTGCTTCCACCTCCAAGCCTGTTGCTTATTCTGGTCCTTTAAGTAGGATCGGTTGAAATGAGGCTTTGGAAAATATGATGGCTCGTTGTTGAGAGAATTGACTTGCTCAGGTCCTTCATCCCTTTGCGCGAGTGGGCATCGCTCGTACAAATGCCCCTCGTCCCCACACATTACGCAAGATTGTGGCTGCTGCTTTTCAAGTGCCTTGACACTCATCTTGTCGAAAGCCTTCTGCATAGCATCCAACTTAGATGTGAGAGCAGTGATTTGATCGACCTCAAGTCAGCCGCCTCCAGTTGTTCTAGAACTTTCGCGGCCAGACCACTGCTGATTCTGAGCCATGTTGTCGATTAGGTTCATCGCTTCATGAGGTTCTCTTTCCCCCGAGCCCCACCTGCAACAGCATCAACAGAAGTACGAGTAGATTCCGTTAGACCATCATAAAAAGTTTGAATTAGCAACCAGTCAGGGATACCATGGTGTGGACAAGAGTATTACAATTCCCTAAACCTTTCCCATGCTTCGTTTAGGGGTTCATCAAACTTTTGCTTAAAACTCTTCTCCTTTTATTGCTCCATAACCGTCCTTCTTTAATTAGACATTAATCTAAAAACTTAGATTAACTGCCGGATTTGTCTGACACGGTCCATGTGAGATGTTGTACGGACCGTGTGCCTGTGTCTCCTGTCCAGGTCGTGCAGTGCTCGTCTGAGGGGTCGAGTAGGGTATGACACGGTCCATGTGAGATGTAGCACGGCCCGTGTGGCCTGTCCAAATTGCCGGATTTCACCCTTTTTTCAACTTACCTACAATAAAACGAACAAAAGTGCAGCAGTACCACATTCTATATATAATCAATGTAATAAAAATGATTTTACTGTTTTGGACACAGGTTTTGGTACATAATTCGGTCGGAAATGTAGATAAAATAACGCGATATCAAATCCCCCCAAGCTGAAATCTTGTTTGTTCTCAAGCAAAAATAACAACTTTGGTACCAGATTGGTCATTTAAACTACCTAAATGCAAGATAATTTCCTAAATGTGAAAACTTACATGAATTGTTTGTATCAGAGATCTCGGGAATCATTTTGACAATAATTTGGACTTTCCTTAAGCTAATTTCGATTCACTTCACAAACTGACCACTTAACTTCAAATTCTGAAATGCCTTGATATACTTTAAGATTAATTACTCGACCTTATCGATACTAAGCTTTACACTGAAGACATACCCTCGTTTGTGGTGATTTTGACCATTTTGCCCTTAATAGTGTGTTGGTGTATGCAAATCGAGCTCAAAGGCATCCAAATGGATTGTGCCAGTACTCTTTTCACTTTTGGGAGATGGGCTCAAAGGCACCTCGAAGGGCTTATTGCCAGTACTCTTATTTTCTCCATCTTTTTCAATTCTTTTTTATTTACATATACCATGAATACACACGTCCAATGTTATTCTTTCATACTATTGGATATCCTAATTTCTTGTAGTTCAAAATCCCCAATTCCCTATTTTTAAGGGTATAATTCAGAATTGATATATTTTTTCGATGTGAACGGGTTTTCATTAATATCAAAAGACAACTTCATCATAATCAGTTGTGTGGTCAACTATGGTGTTAGTTTCAATCAACCTAAGGTCAGGTTAGTCATGGCCAAAATGTTTTACCAAAGGTCCAGATTCAAACAATTCACAAAAATTTTCACCTAAAATGCAAACAGAAAGTAAACTATGATACAAACTAGAAATAAACATGACCTAAAATGCAAAAAGATAGACTCCCCCCCAAGCTTCGTCTTAGCATTGTCCCCAATGCTTAAAGACGTATAAATAGAGAGATATAAAAGCTAGGGATAGGGAAAACAAACCTGCTAAGTGGTCCACGGCTCCGTGGTCGGAGTCGTGGTCGTAGTCGTACCAACGCCAGTCACGCAACTCATCCTCAATAGCACCGACCCTTGCTATGAGGTTGTGAAGAATCTCACCCTGCTCGTGCCTCATGTCATACACAAGGCGGTACACATCCATAATGGTAGGATCAGAGATTGGGTAAGTGCGGGCTGCAGTAGAAGAAGAGGGGCCCGCGGTAGAAGTAGAGGCATGTGCCGGCTGAGAAGAGCTGGGCGCATCTGTCATGACCACATCAGGAATAGGATGATCGGCTGCAGGAGGAGGGGTGGTG
Organism: Carex cristatella; assembly: GCA_024447775.1. Lineage (NCBI taxonomy): Eukaryota > Viridiplantae > Streptophyta > Magnoliopsida > Poales > Cyperaceae > Carex > Carex cristatella. The sequence goes on from JAJHPF010000016.1 coordinate 8,727,370, forward strand.
GAGCAACTCGAGGTCATGTGAATAGCCAGGTGCTCCTATCCTCGAAGGAGAGATGTGCTGAGAAGGGGAGTCGGTGCTGATGCGAGCCATCCGGCATGCACCAATAGTATCTGTCACTATGGCCGGCACCACCCTTGTTAAGATGGATGAAGCGCGCCAGGCGGAAAGACTCAATATCAATGTGGGTCGGACCCGTACATAATGTGTCGTCCAGATTGCCAGATTTCACCCTTTCTTCGACTTACCTACAATCAAACGAACAAAAGCGCAGCAGTACCACATTCTATATATAATCAATAGGTATAATATAATTTGGTCGGAAATGTAGATAAAATAACGCGATATGACTTTCATCTTCTTTCTGCAGATCAATAGGTATAATATAATTTTGTAAGTCTTTTAGACTATCTTATGTAATAATTTTAGAGGTGAATGGAGTTCTTTTGAAAATTTCTATTTTATTGTTGATTTTTGCAATCTTTTCTTGTCATCTCTTTAATCTCTCTTCTCAAATCTGATTCTCTGCAAGTATTAGCTGTTTGAAGCTTAAAAGAGAGAGCTCTGTGCTTAGGCACATAGCTTGATGATCAAACCTCCCTCTTTCCCTCTCTTTCTTTACTGTTTTCAAATAAAAACATGTATATATATATGCTTATACTAAGGCATTGCATAGGATCTATATTTTATACTTAATAATGACCTTCCTTTCTGTTTGATCTTGATTTTATACAAAAATATACAAAGTTAGTGTATATATGCATGTATACATTTAATTTCATGAATTTTTCTTCTTCTTTTCCTTTTCTGCCTCCCTTGAAAGCTTAAGCTAAGCAAATATAGGCTAAGATGTGGGTAGTTGAGCCAGCTGGCATCCTTGCACATCAGATCCTTTAGATGCTTTGTTTAATCTTTCATTTAAGGGAATAAAGTGACAAAATAAAAAATTAACACACAAGGGATGTTTAAAGTTGAGCCAGCTGGCATCCTTTGCAGTTTCTCAACCCAATGATCACTTGATAGGCCTAATGGTAATGAAAGGATTCAAGAAATACAAGGGGTTATGCTGCCAAAATGCTAACTCACACTTTCTTGAGGACTCAATTGTCATTCGTGAGAAACTGAGGTTTAAAATGCAAATAGACAAGGTGTTATGCTGCCAAAATGTCATTTTAAATCTATGAAGTTTTGATGATTTGCCTATTTTAATCAAGTGTGAGGACACAAAATGAGATTTTTTTTCATAAAACTAGGGACCTCTCTGTTATTTTCCATACTCATGACATTTTTAAAAATATTCAAATCTTGATGAATGTTGCTTTTATGGAGCTTTGATCTTGTTTCTATATTGTTCCATACCAAAACAATGGCCATATGCCTTTGAAAACCTGTTTTGATGTGAACCAGACCTTTGATTATGTCCAAAACATGTTTAACAGACTTCTAGTACTGTACCAAGTCCAAACCCAACAACCCAAGTTAATGCAATACCAACTGGTACATGAAATGCCTCCAAACAGGCATATTTGACCTCTGCTGGTAAATAAGCAAGTCTGGACAAATCAAGGGAAATTGAAAACTGAAAACTCCAAAACACACAAAATGCTCACAAACTTTCCATTTTTATGATTTTATTTCGATTTTTAATGAATTTCCAAAGTTGGACAAATGAAATTGAAAACTGCACTGCACTGTGCTCGAAATAAACTCACTGTGCTGCAATGACTGTTTTGCCCTTTTCATGCATCAAATGATCTTGAAATTCAGAATAAAAAATATATTTAGAATCTATACTTTCTGCTCATGATTATAGCCATCAATTTTGTTCAAAGCCAGTTTGTGTAGAGCTCTAAATAAATTCATCAATTAAATAGAAATTTTCTGCAGCACAGTATCAATTATGCCCCTGACAGCTTTGGAAAATTATTAAAAATATAAATAAAATCCTAAAAATGGTAAAAGCTTCCCTAAATGTTCTTCATATGTCAAATTACATGAATATGATCTCATAAAATATGATCCTTCATAAAAATCTGGACTAAAATAATAAAATCTGAAATTTATGAAATGGCAAGCTATGTGAGTCATGCATAGTCAATCTCCAAACATCAAAACCACTAGCCCTGAGTCTTTGACATGTCTCAAAATGATCCCAAATGATGAACTTGACATCCAATCTTGGCCTATACCTCATGTACCACATGTCGGTACCAGTTTTGTTCCAATCCGAGAGCTCCAAACACAAACCATGCATACATGAAATTCAAATCTCAAATTGACACCTCTCTGAGCTTGTTTGCTCCCATGCGATGTTATATGACTGATTGAATGAATGAAATTGCAAACGAAATGAAGAGAATCAGTTTCCATCCAAATCGGTACCGACATACTGCACATCAGACATGTGCCGCCGCCCTGATGATCGCCGGCGGCCGACAACACTACTAATACACTCCCCTTGAAGAGGCGACCAATACTGCACTGGTTCAGAGCCTGCCATGGCCAGAGTAACGCCAGGGCAATGAGTCCTAATCGGGACTGGGGTCGTCCAGTCGGAATCAAAGCTGATCAGGCCAGCACGACTCTTGATGCGATATAAAACATCTGATGAAGGTGCTAAACCAAATATTTGAAACATAGCACACATCTTGATGTCACATTATGATCAAACGGCTCAAAGCTTAGACCATGTCGTCTGACCTCTGGAGCCCAATAGTCGGGTTTAATGAAACCTCATCAGTGCAAATCTCAAAGCCCAGCACACATCTTAAAGGCCCATAAGCCTCTGTGCATATCTCAAAGTCAAGTACACATCTCAGAGGCCCAAGTCTCAAACCCAAAGGCCCAGATTCATTCTCAAATTAAATAAAATCAAATACATAAAACTCTTTTACAAATAGGCCCCTCTTGACAAATTAAGTTCACAGCGAAGTCCTTGATATTTTACAAACAGGTCCCTATCTTCATAAAATGTTCTCAAACAGGCCCTTTTAAGCCCAATTTTAATATCAAACCTTAATAAAAGTCCAAATTGCATATTCCAGTCCTTCCAGAATTTATAAACAAGTCCTTGGAACATAAAAATATTTACAAACAAGTCCTTTTTTTTATCATAACTTGTTCATTTCAAGTCCAAATTGACTCAAACCAAAACCAAATGAACCCAAATTCAATTCTCTATCATTTTAAATCAAAATTAAACATGTTCAAGCTTCAGCCATAACTTAAAATGACCAAAATACCCCTTTCTTAAGTTAAATGTCATATTTTATAAACAAATCATAAATTTCATCAAATATAACACATATTTCTTAAATACAATAGAGTTGTAAATATATACACAAGTCTTCCATGACCAAAAATGTCTTGTTCCATGACTAGTGTTTATACACATGCTATGGTTAAATATATATATATACACAAGACCATATGAATGTCTAAAGCATACGAGAACCCCAAATATACGATCAAACGACAATACATGAGCCCTCTTTAGCCCCATTACTCAGTTCAGACCAAATAGGCACAAATCCCGGAATGAACGAGGTGCTCAGTCAGACCTGATAAGTCTTTCTAATGTAATTAACGGCGGGGGCTTGCGCCTGTCGGGAGTTAAACGTTCCCACAATCAAATAATAAAACCCTGGCTGGCTGATCATGAACGTAGGTCTGGCTAAGGGTGAACCGGAAGGTATGTAGAGAGATGTTCAGCAATGTCCTGAGTTCGGTGCCCTGCTCATGTCCGTTTGGAGACTAGAGCACTGAACCCATACGGGAGCATCCCCCCACAAATATGTCCGCATCGCTAGCTAACCTAGCCATGCAACTTTCTGCACCCTACAACGTGTCATATAATCATAATAAAAGATTATTCCAGAAACATTCAGGGGCATTAATTTTTTATTTTTTGAAAAAAGACAAAATTGCCCGTTTCATTGACTGAAACATTTACTTACAAGTTACAAGAGTTCATTAAAAAAAATTCTCCCTCAATACTAGACATCTCTATTTCGCCTAACTCGTATATATGCCAACAATACAACTCCCACCCATTCAATAAAGAACTTGACTAAACTAATGTATATCTTTTCTAACTCACATCTAACACCATTATACAGTAATCTATTTCACATTCTCAACAAAAAAAAAAAACTCAGAAAATAACTAACCCACAATAGTGGTACCAGTGGTACCTCTCATCTCTTCCTTCTTAGTGTTCTTTGTTGCTACCCGTTTGAATTGGACACTTCTTTTCTCTCTACTAAGGGTCACTTTGTTCAGCTCTATGGAGTCAGATGTGGCCTTCTTGATTTTAGTTCGAGTAATCTGACTTATCCAAGACCCTTGAGTCAGTGGAACGACTGGTACACAGATCCCTTGGTTTTGTGTTGTGTTGGTCTTGGCTCATTTGGTAATAACAGATGCTGATTTGGTAATAACAGATGCTCCATTGGAGGTTACAATTGGTATGGAAGTAGTGGATTTTTCTCCATCAGAATCAGAGGTCCCTAATTTGATACCTGCCATGGCTTTCATCAGTGCCAACTCTTGCTTTATCTCTGCTAACTCCGTCTCCAATCTCTTGATTGAATCTATGACCGATACCTCGTAGTAAACGGGTTTGGACTGCTTGGCTGACCCGAGTATGCTGTCAGAGGGTATGAGCAATTGTGGCTTTGTTGTCAGATCGTCGGTCGGATGTGGCTTTGTCAAATCGTCGGTCGGAGGTGGCTTCACATCAATCACCGCACCACATCGCGACGATCGATGACCTAACCTATTACAAGCATAGCACAAGACATCATTATAACAATCCGACGCGCGATGACCGCAATCACCACATCTGAAACAAAGGGATAGTTGTCGAAGTGTCTCTATTTTGGATCTCACAAGCTCAGTTTGATCGAAACTACACTGTTGCTCTCCTTGAGAATTGGATTGCCACAAGAAAGATCGTCCAGTCACCTTGTACGATTGTTGATAGGGCTGTTGGATCTTCTCCACGATCGTTGCCACAACGTGTGTGAAAGGTATGTGAAAGGCTTTGGAGAAGAAAGAACAAAGGAGGCTCTCTAAAGGGCCTTGCTATTATGGAAGAATTAAATTGGTGACGCTCTCTCACACAAGACAGCCATGGATTAAGGTACGCTTCCGCTATTCAGTTTTATATTCAACACAGATGGTCTTGTGGTAGTCGGCGATGTTTTCCGTAGGATCCAACATTTTCTACTCGAGAGCTCTATGTAAATAGATGGGTACAAATCACTTTGTATTTTCTTGAGTAATTTTTATTATATACTGAAAAATTGGAATTGATTGGTAATTAAATGCTTGATTGCACCTGTAGAGCACTCAATTTGGTTAATTAAATGCTTAATTGAACAATTAAGTTTCTGTTGGATAAAAATCTATGTTGGATATTTGGAAGTAATTGTCCACATAAGTGAATGCACGTGTTTGGATATTTAAAAGTAATTTTTTTTTCAGTGTCTGGCTTAATTGTATCGGTCAGAATCAATATTTTTTCAGTTTATATAATTTAGCCCTTGTGCATATTAGGTATGAGTAGGCTCAAGGATGTGAACCCAAGTTCACTTTTACTCAATTTATATAATTTAGCCCTTGTGAATATCAGGTATATATATGTTCAAATCAGTAGGCTAAGCATGTGAACTCAAGTTCACTTTTATGTATCATTGCCTTGTTTTTTCTGACAATCAGGATGTCTTTTGAGGTATTGTCATTTTGAATAATTTATAAGATTAAAATCTGGAGACATTCAAAACATTGTATAAATATTTGTTATTATTAATTTAGGGTAGCTTGGGTGCTATTGATGGTACTCACATCCCCGCTTTCGTAAAGAAAAGAGAGGTCCTATTTTAAGAGCAATAGTTTCAATAAGGAAGCTGATATCAGTACCTGCGCTACAGTACCTGCACTGTACCCGCATCATAACTTCCATAACTGCCATAACAACTGGGGGGACTGCAAAATCTGCAGGACTGAAATTTTTTTCCAAAGTATTAATATCTATACACGGAAGTATTTATACCTATGAACTGAAGTATTTATATCTATGAGATGAACAATTTTTACGTAAATAATTATTTTTCCATCTTTATTTCTCAAATGTACCCGCACCATAAATGCATGATGGGGACCACTCAAACTAGATGGGGGACCATACACGTTTTTAGAGGTGGGTTTTTTTTATCCATTCATTTTCGTCCATATTTCTGACGATCTGTGAGGATTTTACAAATCTAAAACCGCTAACGTCTTCTACACAATTTTCTCTTTCAAATGAGATCCATAATGACATACTTTCGAGCTTGTCGTCAAACAAGTATTTATACCTACACTTGCAGTATTTTTTACACATGACACTGGATGATATCTGAAAGTATTAATATCAAGTACTCCAAGTATTTATACCTATGTATTGTGGTATTTATACCTATGTGGTTAACTATTTTTGTTTGAGAAATGTTGCAAGTGTTTTTTACATATGAATATATTACACGTATAACATCTGAAAGTATTACAAGGATTTATATTTATGCACTGAAGTATTTACATCTATGTGGCCAACTATGTTTGTTAGAAGAAGATTGACACAGGGATGATTATGGAAGGTTGATGCAGGAATGCGGGGTCTACATTACTTCATTTGAGGAAGGTTGACGCGGGGACCATTGGGGACTGAAAAAGGGAGTGATCATATATTCATATCATGTGACGCCACAAGTATTAATATCTTATTTTGTAAGTATCAATTTCTTATCTTGCAAGTATTTATATTTATAAAGGCTGACGCTGGACGAGTGTGGGGACTGAAAATGGGGGGACTAAATAATTAGTGGGGACCATAGTACATCATGCTTTTAATGTACAATGCGGGTACTGTAGTGCGGGGATGAAAATGATTATTCTTTCAATAATGAGAGCTGAGAGAAAATTTAATATACCAATACCCAATTTGCCCTTCTCCTTTAATACCATATCTTAATATGTAATCAATGGATAACTAATAAGAGATATTATTTAAATTTCAAATATCTTTTATTTCCTTGCTTTCTAGCAGGTATCAATCCTTTATTTTTGTACGCAGTATATAATTCTTTCAATTTAATTAAGGACCTCATTACAAATTTTTTTTTTTTTTGGTCAAAAGATGACGATGCAGTCTTTTGCACATATAATGTTTCATTGTATATAAACTTATCTATAATATATTTTTTTTAGGTTTGAAATCAGCTGCTATACTTCATGTAAAATCAATTTAAATATAACTCACTTTAGAATGCATATATTCAAACAAAATCAATGATCATATCCATATGTTTTAGTCTTTCCTACATTTGTAAATAACAGCTAATATAAACTTAATATTTTTTGTACTCTATAATCTGAAACTATTTTTTACAATTGAACACTCTGATATATAATATTGACTGATTACAATTGATCTGTCATGAACTTATGATACATCCACTCTTCTATTCTACCAGGAAATAAAAAAACATAGTATCATGATTCAAACAATAGAATTGAGCATGTGAATACTGTAAATGACATGACAAATATACATACTAGAAAGGAAGAATTGATTCCATTTCTATACGTACAAAAAGAGAAAACAGATTTGAGATTTGAATAATTTCCTTATTAGTTATCCCCTGATTACATCCTCATATGTATCGTCATATATGTGGTATTAAAAGAGAAGGACAAATTGGGTATTAGTATATTAAGTTTTCTCTCAGCTCTCATTATTAAAATTATTGCTCTTAAAATTTATGGTTTAGCCTAATTTGCTTGTGTCAAGTTTCTAGTATTGACCTGCCTGGATAATTTGAATTTTGAAATTGGATTCCAGCCATACAACGTCTAGACTCAGGCGGTCACAACTCCATATCTACTTTACCATTCTTTCCGACATAATATTAAAATTTGATAAACAAAATAATAAAATGTGATCTTCATAATCTCCATGATCTTGTTCTCCTGTGATCTTTCGTAATCTTCTTGGTTCAACATCTCATCAATATCAAACATTCCAAATAGCTCATGTGAATCATCCATTAGAACATCTTGTATCAAATCATTCCTTATGACTCGTGTAGATCATGTATCAGATTATTTTGTACAATTTGCTATGCCAACTTGTCATGATGTGTATCTTTGACTTGCTTTGACCTTCAGACATAACCATCTATCAACTTGCCACGTTGACTTGTCATGATATGGATCTTTGTACAACACTGTATTTACCAATATATAAACAACAATTACAATCACATCACATATTATTAGTTACATGAATAACATTCTAACTAAAAAGAAAAGAAAAATATAACAAACAAACTCTAGATCTGAGACTTCATACATTTACAGAAGAAGTATGGTAAAGGTAAAAAAAAAGTTAAAATTAGAAATGAAAAACTTAATCGGAAACTGCAACTAAAGTTTTGAGGATGTTTCCTTTGTTTTTTTACAATTCTGAATTTTGGAAAACAGCGTAGCTATCCGAAAAATAATCATCATTTGCTGAAATCAAACACTCGAACAACGTTTTATGGCCATTTAAAGTTTCATTGTCGGAAATCATCTTTTCAGTGAAGATGTGGTCTCTCTTGCCTTATCCCTCATCCTAGCCTCACACATTTTCAGTGGAATTACATGTACAACTTACTGGTAAAAGATGCTTTAGAAAAAACTTAGAAAAAAATAGAGAGAGATGCATTATAACAGAAAGGCAAAGATCGATGAGATGGAAAAGTTTGTATTGTTTTTCATCACCACGGACCATATAGTAAAACTGTGTAAAATTGTTGGAGCATCTCATATAGTCCAGTCCGAAAATGCGCTCCAGAACTTCCGGAAATGCCCTCCATCATTCATGCACGGTTTTTAGTAAAAACCGTGTATGAATGTTGGAGCACATTTATACACGGTTGTAAACAGTAAAACTGTATATAATGTGCATAAATTTTCGGAGAAAATTTTCCGAACAGTATTTTCTTGCTTTGGTCATAGATTTTGTGAGAATTTTGAACAAACGTGTATGATATTCCATGTATGCTCATGTTTTTTTGTACTAGTGAGTGTTTATATTTATTTATAAATAAAATCATAATATATATACACAAGTCCTTCAAATATTATTCCACCATACTTCCGGTCTTATTTTATGAAAAAAGAATAAAAGATTTTTGAAGTTTGAGACAACCACTAGTGGAAAAAATACTTTTTGTATCGGTTATTTAGTGGAAAAAATACTTTTGTATCGGTTATTTACAACGTGTTGGACTTAGGGGCGACACTGATTCAGGTGACACAGATACCTAAACTAATCTGTATCGGATAAAGAACCGATATAGAAAGTAAGAATCTGTATCGGTTGTTAATAGAACCGATACAGATAGTAGTATTTGTATCGGTTGTTTGCAAACAACCGATACAGATTCTTACTTTCAGTATCGGTTGTCTGCAAACAATCGATACAAATACTACTATCTATATCGGTTTTTTTTAAATAACCGACATTGTATCGTTTTTTTTTTGGCTGAATGTAGGTATCGCTGATTCCGAATAACAGAAAAATTTGTTTCTTATTTTCAAATTATAATATGACAAAATTTTCAGGAGAACACAACAGTACATATTCTATTTTTTCTAACTAGAAGAAAGATTACCAATTTAAACATCATTTTTTTCTATTATAGTCCCAATAATAATGATAATTTTTTGTGTTTCTATGTAAGATTTTGCAGCACTTTTTCTTTAAAAAAATGGAATTATTATGGTCGTGCAATTATTAAAGGTATGGTTTGGGAAATCGTGCTTCTGCCCCAAACACCCCCCCCCGCGAACATTTATCACCTGCTATTCATAATTTTGGGTTGGGAGTTGCATTATGAATTGAACGTACAAAAAGTTGTTCGGATACAGTGCTATTCATAATTCATTTCCATTTTCACATGTGTTGTTCATAATTACATTTAACATCTGCTATTCATAATTTTGGGTTGGGAGTTGCATGATGAATTGAACGTACAAAAAGTTGTTCGGATACAGTGCTATTCATAATTCATTTCCATTTTCACATGTGTTGTTCATAATTACATTTAACATCTGCTATTCATAATTTTGGGTTCGGAGTTGCATGATGAATTGAACGTACAAAAAGTTGTTCGGATACAGTGCTATTCATAATTCATTTCCATTTTCACATGTGTTGTTCATAATTACATTTAACATCTGCTATTCATAATTTTGGGTTCGGAGTTGCATGATGAATTGAACGTACAAAAAGTTGTTCGGATACAGTGCTATTCATAATTCATTTCCATTTTCACATGTGTTGTTCATAATTACATTTAACATCTGCTATTCATAATTTTGGGTTCGGAGTTGCATGATGAATTGAACGTACAAAAAGTTGTTCGGATACAGTGCTATTCATAATTCATTTCTATTTTCACGTGTTGTTCATAATTTTGTTTTTTTATTGGCAGTTGATATATATGCTATAAGAATGGGACAATATTTGCGAGGGTATCATCGCGGATACTCCTGTCGGTAATACCAACATCCGTAGAAAAAATATTTTTTTGTCGGTATACTCTCGCGGATACCATTCCGTTATTACGCTGCCAAACACGGTGACATCTCAAGAAGTATGGATCAATGATCATTCATCACTCATGGCTGGACGGCCCAGGCTATTGTTGATATTTTATTTACAAATAAAACCATAATATATATACTACTTCAAATATTAAGCTACCCTACTTCTGGTCTTTTTTTTTTTAATTAAACATTAGTTTTCTGACTAATATCATATATAGTCATGAGAAACTAATTAAACATCATTTTTTCTTCTAAGACTATCTAAGACTTCCAAACTTTTATAATATCATAAAAAGTGCCAGTGTTAATCTAATTAACGTTCTCCAATTTCAAAATAAATTGGAAAAATTTTCCAACTTATAAATAGCATGGTTCACAAATAATTCTATTACTATTCACAACCTTAATGAATCATTTTAGTTGAAATGGGGACTCCATTGGTTCTTGATACCGAGTATAGTAGCAAGTAATTAACCTTGGCCCCGTTCGGCAACATGGATTAAGAGATCAAGGATTCAGAACTTCAGGAGAGCTAAGGAGTTCGCGTTCAGCATATAACAAAGATTAAGATTGTAGTATATATTTGAATAAAAAATATATATGAGAAGTGAAAGACTAATTTACCCCTTCATATTGTTGTTGTCATATGATATGATTGATCAATCAAATTGACTTATAATTTTAGTTAAAAGTAATTAATATATTTCATCAAAATTAATATGTGTTAAATGTGACCATGGTTTTAATTGTTTTTTCCTCCAGAGACGTAGACAAAGTTATGTTGGATAAGTCAAATATAATTAATGTGTTAGGTCAAACAAACTAGAATTTTTTTACAAACAAAAGACGCTGATTAAAATTACCATTACTGTTGTACCCCTCATGGACTAGTAATTGTATCGGCCACCTGTAAAAACACTGATAAAACACATGCGCATACCAGTAATGTTAAGAAAAAAAAAACTTTTGTAGTTACACAGCAATTCGACCATATTAGAAAAAAAAAATTCATATCAATAATATGATATTCTGAATAAACAGTTTGAAAAAAAATATAAAACTACAACAATATTAACTATGCAAGTATGAAAAATAATAAATAATTAGAACACTCAATGAATAAATAAAGTTAACCGTTGGAGAAGAAAAAAATGTTAACAAATTTCATAGAAAAAAGCCCAGTACAATTCATTGAGACAAAATGTAATCCATATTAGTTATTAAAATAAAATAAAAATATGATATCACTAGAGACAGTTTGGCATATTCAATAATATCTAATTTCTATGCTCTCTTGAATTGATTTCTTGCACAGCTTGGCATATTCTTCTACAAATTATTTCTAATGGTCTTTCGAAGTAAGTCTTCAAGTTGTGTTTCATTGAGACCGGTGGTCATTCCGGATTGCCCATCATCTTCATCATTATCTTCCTCGTCTATTGCCCACTCTTCATCCAAGAAAATATCATCTTCTATTTCAATCTCATTTTGACGTTTGATGAAATTATGTAAAATACAACATGCAAACATAATTAGTGCTTGCTTTCTGTATTTGTAAGGGTGCATGATTCTAAAAATCTTGAATCTCATTTTTAATACTCCAAAAGTCTTCTCAACAACATTCTAAAGTTGGGCATGGTGATGATTGAATAAATTTTCTGTTGTTTGGTACTGGTTTGATGTAGATAATTGTTGAAATTGTGCTAAATGATATATGTGGCCGCGATATGGGCAAAGAAAACTACCTGTATTTGCATAACCTGAGTCAGCATGTTAATATCTACCCGAAGGAACAATGAAACCACCATCATTTAATGATGAACGCAACACCCTCATGTCTGTAGTTGAACCCTCCCATCCGACTGACATATAAACAAAATACATGTCAAAGTCAACTGCAACCATCACTAGTACAGAATATGCTGATTGTACACGGATAAATCACGAAGAGCTACACAGATTTCCAGCAGTGTAGGATGTTAGAGTGTAGGAATGGGCCATCTGTTGCAAACGGATATTTATCCGTGTGCAATTATTATAAATCCTACACGGATAAACCATAATAGCCGTGTACAAATCTAACTCGAGCTACAAGGATTTTTAATTAAAAAACCGTGATATTCTTTCTAAATAAAAAACCGTCAAGGAATCAACATTCCTACACGGATTTTTAATTGGAAATACGTGTAGCTCTCCAAAATAAATAAACCGGGTTCAGTGAGCATTCCTACACGGATTGTTAGATCAAAATCTGTGTAGGAATGTAGGTTTATTTATTTAAAAATTTCTTGAGGAGAGCTACACGGATTTCCGATTAAAAATTCCTATAGGATTTTTTTTTTCTTTTTAGCTAGCCTCCACTTTTGCTAGCCATTAAAATATGCAGCTTTTTTTTTTAAAACCATATTCTCAAAATGTAATTTCTAAATTGCACTAATTAAACCATATATACACTAATTAATTTATACAAATCCATATTGTTCATTACAAAATTCCCTATAAAAAAAAACCTTGCCCACATATCTCTGATTTCATCGATTTCCTCGATGGAGTAAGGGTCCTCTATCAATCCATACAAACAATTATAAATTGGTGATTAGTAACGAGTAAATGTAGATGCAAGATTTAATATTGATATTATAAAATGAAAAATTAATATGAATTAAATACCTCTTTTGGAAATGTGAATTGTATTTTTTCAATCCATTTAAACATGAAAAGCATCGTGTAATACCCGCACTCCCAACCCTCCGTCTGTCGCAGGCACTGGAAATTTACATTGATCGGCCTATATATGTTAGAATGACAATAATTTTTTGAACATGACATGAAATAAATAATTATAGAGGGCTCACTGGTAACCACCCACAAGTCATCCTATTCTTTTGCTCTTTTGGCTCGGCTTGTTGTCCTCTATCTTTAATATATTTGGCAAAAGCCCTTACAAAATTAAGTGACTGTAATTTGCAATTTTGATACACAATTTAATTAGAATTGAAAAAAATCAAACAAGTGGAAAATTATTCCATACAAAATTATTCCTTACTTTTATTTTGGTCCAAACCAATACCTTTGCAATGGAGGCAGCAAGGCAGCAAGATCGACAAAATCAAAGGAAGGCAGCAAGGGAGGATCCCAACAATGGTGGTTCAAAACCCTACCAAAACGGTGAACAAACAATCAACAATGGTGGTTCAAATCAGAAATGCCCAAAGAAGGAGGAAATAGAGAGAGAATGGAGATTGTTTTTATTACCAAGGGAGGCCGACGACCACCAAGGAGAAGCGGCGCAGAGGGAGGAGCAGTGGCAGATCAGTCCAGGTTTTTCAAAATCAGAGAAGTTGAGGGAAGAGTCGGGTAGTTAGAAATTTTTTCAAAAATTAGAGTATAGAAGGAGGGAATAAGCCTGTTGAACTTTCCTATACGGATTTTGAACTAAATATCTGTGTACAAAGGTATCCTACACGGATATTTAATTAAAAATCCGTGTAGAAAAAGCAGAAGAGCTACACGGTTTTTTAATTAAATATCCGTGTAGGATACCCTTTGTACACGGATTTTTAGCTAAAAATCCGTGTAGCTCTCACACTTTCATACACAGATTTTTAATTAATTATCCGTGTATGAATATCAAAAATTAATTAAATGAGGTTCATTTTTATATTTAATAATAACAAAATATGATATTTAATAATCATATAGAAAAAAATAAGTACAAAATATGATATTTAAATAATAACAAAATAATAAAATATGTATATTATATCATATTTAATAAAACACAGTAGCACGATTATTAAAACCAATATTTTTTAATCTAATTAATTTCAAAGTAATGAAATATTTCAAACCAATATTTTGAAATCATAATTAATTAATAAAATATATATTTCAAACTAATAAAATATTTAATATAATAATAAATATATATTTTATTTAATAAAAAATAATAAAATCTATATTTCAAGCCAATATTTTTAATTAATCTATATTTAAAAAATAATGCAATATTTTTTTTAATCTATATTTTGTATAATTTTTCATAAAATATTTATTTTGTGTATAATGTAACTTATGTCTAAGATGTATATTTTTGTTATAAAATCATAATGGAAAATGCAAAATAAAAATATTACATAATTACAAAAAAAAAATTGCACAGTGGCTCACCATAATTCTAAGGTTTCTCGGGTCGGAACCAAATTCTTTGAAGTGTCTATCAATATTTCTTCATTGAGAAGAATCAGCCGGGTGTCTTAGTTTTCCGTCCTTGTTATGCTCTTCTTCATGCCAGCGCAATAATTTCGCATCTTTGGAATTTGAAAATAACTATTTGAACCTCGGTATTATCAGTAGATTCCACAGCACCTTGGCCAGAGGCCGGTTCTTTTTCTCTTCATCGTTACAATCATCAGTTTCCTTGCCCTTACGTTTAGGACACACATGCATAGACTCGTACTCTTTACGATACAATACACAGTCATTTGGACAGGCATGTATTCTTTCAATCTTCAATTCCACTGGACAGATCAACTTCTTTGCCTGATATATTTTACATGGTAACTCGTTGTTATCCGGGAGCATTTCTCGTAAAAACTGTAGTAAGGACGTGAAACTCTTATCGCTTCAACCATTGTCTACTTTTATGTTCAATAATTTCAACACAGCTGACAGTTTGATAAATGTGGAACACCCGTGATACAACGGCTTTTTGGATTCATCAGACAAATACTGAAATTTATCATAATTTTCACCACCAATTTAATCTTCCACATCACGTTACATGTCCTCTAGGTTTTCAGTAAACTCGTGTTCTATATTTTCATCAATATTCATTGTCATCTCATCATCGTCACTGCAATCAACTTCAACATTATTAAAATTTTCGAAATTCTCATAATCATCGTTGCAATCAAATTCAAAATTATCAGAAATTTGTGCATTCTCATTTATTTCATCACAATTTTTATTGATACCACTTCTTTCCCTAATTTTCTCACCATGCATGAACCAACATGTATATCTCTTCTTAAATCCCTGACAAATTAAATGAGATCTAATTTCTTCCATGTCCCCAAATCCTATACAATTTTTACAATCCCTACAAGAACACAAAATGTCGGCCTCCTTTTGCAAAACTCTATAACTCTCAGCAAATTGTAAAAATTCTTCAACGCGGACCAAATATTTTGCACTGTCACGTTGCAATTTATACATCCAACTTCGATTCATCTGTAAATTAAATTCAAAAAAATGATTTCAATTAATCAGGCACGGTGGATGGTCGACATATATATAACTTGTACCGAATTCTTGGCTTACAAATGGGCGGTTTACAATCCTAACCCACTTTTTGAATATTGTGCCTCATATTTGAACACATGTTAGCGTGATTTAATTAGTATTTGAGAAAAATTCGGCAACATTTCCCCTTAACTCCCCAAGTATGCGTACAGGCCACATAGTCGTAGGAGCAATAAGGAGAAATACTGTCGAACTTTTCTCAAATAATAATTAAACCCGCTAACATGTGTTTACATCTTAAATGAGACACAATATTCAAAGAACAGTTCCAAACGGGAGACTATCCAAAATTAATCCCTATTGGATTAATTTTGAACGGGCATGGACCTACAAGCATATTAATAGGTCGGTTATTGGACAACAATATACTATTTATTTTACACTAATTAACAAAATAAGCATGCATGCATTAATCAAACCCTAAACCCTAAATAAGTAATAAAAAGTAATTAACAGAAAATTATTGAAAGAAAAGAGAAGTATTACTAACCTTAGCAAGAAAAAGAGGAGCAAATCACAACTAAATCAACAATCTCAGATCCCACCTGCGCAAAAATTAGATTCCAACAAATCCAGAGGAGAGAGAGTGATCAAAACGATACTGTAAGAGAAGTTTTAAGTCAGTGTAATCCTAAATAACATTTCCTACACGGATAATTAACTATAAATCCGTGTAGCTCTCTCAACGTATATACACGGCTATTTAAATAAAAAACCGTGTGAGAATTATCCTTCCTACACGGATATTTAATTAAATATCCGTGTAGCTCTCTAACATTTCTACACGGATATTTAATTAAATATCCGTGTAGGAAGGGTGATTCTCACACGGTTTTTTTCTCACACTGTTTTTTAATGAAAAATCCATGGAGAATTCTTAGAGATATCGTTGATCATTGAAAAAATCATATTTGGTACATGGTTTTATTTAAAACAGAGAAAATCCGTATACAACCGCAGTGTAGGAAGCACATTTTTGTAGTAGTGTGGGGAGGTAAATTACGGTAGGGTAAATATTTTCCTCATCCATATATTAAGTTAGTCTTGATTAACAGCTTAAACGAAAAACAATGTATTTATTCCGCCTGTAAACCCATAACCGGACAACACCTAGAAGTCTGATCGCTTGAATAGTTCTTAGTATTAATTTGATTCATTAAATGTGCTCAGATCTACTGCATGTCCACTTAAGATATTTAGTACTAATCTGAGAATTACTGACCATTCTGTCCTTCTAAGATGAAAAGTTAAATTTGGATGCCCCACAGCATTAGATGGACTCTGTTGATCTCCATTATATATCCATTGATCTTGGAATGCAGTTAATGCAATATCTCAGTTAAGATTATATTACTCTTAATTAATGGCCATTACATTGATCTTGGACTTTGCATATTTCTTTTATAGTTGGACTAAATTAGCTTTAATTAATTGTGATGGTCTATTTGTATAACATCTAATAGTGAAATCAATGAATTAATATGATACAGTACTAATTAAGAGAATACAATAGAATAATTTTTCTATTGAATTTTTGACAATTTATTTTTCTTTAATGATTATATATGTAAAGTATTATTTTGGCTGTCATTGCAAATATAATCCTGAGATTCCATTCATCAAAGGAAATGCCTCAAACAAGGAGAATATATTGAAGTATTTTGAAAAAGAAAAATAGATACAAATCTACTATATTTTTTGGATGGAACAAATATATTTTTGAAAAATAAGACGTCATGTGAATATATCTATACATATACCTACGACGATCGACTCAGTTCGTCAAATTTGCCTGAAGGCTCTGATAGCAATTCACAACTCCATTCACACAGAACTGTTTTAGATTTCGAAGCTTGTCAGTTAATTGGATGCTGCTGGTCAGAAATACATGCAATGCAACAGATATCATCTGTTTATATGGACTGGAGAGCAGGTCAGAAATTCGTATTGGATATATTCATGTCCAGTGTATGATGCTATAAATAAAGTCCCTTGCACTTCCAGGAGAGCATAGCATGTGCACTATGTGCTCATCTCTTTAGCATTGAAAAAAAACCTACAAAAAAACAGAGAGAAAAAGCGAAAAAAAATAACTAAACCACTATACTGTGTAAGAATTATATTAAGGTGTATAATTTGCTGCAATTTCAAGCAGGCACGGATGCGATAACAATGACGATTAGCATTGAAAAGAAAAAAAATAAAAACAAAGAAAACATAAAGAAAGAATAACAAGGGGAAAATGAAGAAAATGAAAAGAAAAGAAAAGAGAAGAATACAAGCCTCCGCCAAAGAAAGAAAAAGAAAAGAGATGGTCCTTATCTGCAGGAATGCATGCCAACTATATTGCTTAAGAAAAATTAAGCCATCTGAACAACTTATAAATATATATAGCTCAGCCACAGTACATAGAACAGATTTGATTACTTCCATGCATAACACCCTTAAAAAGTCCAAAATTACAGATATGATCCGAGTTATCAAGCCACAATTGCACACCAGATATAATAGCCAAAGAGTAAGTATTATGAAAATAACTACTGAAAAGTTTTTATCAAAATTATACTTGGTAGACACTGCACGCGCGGCAACCATTAAAAAAGGAAAATAGTTTTAGCAAAGAGTACAATGAACAAACTGAGGAGCGGGAGCAAGATCAGGAGCGCTAGCTAATGGGTCCTAGAGTAGGGGGCGATACTTGCTCGACGAGTTGTAAATCATTTAGGAATTTCTCAGGAATATTTTATAACAAAAAAATTTACATTTCAATGCATAAGTATGAATATTGTAATATTTTAGTATGAATATTTTATATGTTTTAGTATAAATATTGTGTAGTTTGAATATTTTCTAGTAATGATACTTTGTAGTTTGAATATGTTATATGTTGAATATTTGCTAATCTGTATATGTATACATGCAATGTTCTAGTATGAATATTTTATATATTTTAATATGAATACTTTGTACTTTGTATATTTACTAATAATGTTACTTTCAAAGTTATAAAATGAATACTTTATATGTTTTAGTATAAATACTTTCTAAATTTAAGTATGAATACTTGCACGTCGAGGTATGAGTTCTTGAATGATAAGGAATCCGAAAGTACTTTATCACGAATCTCATTTGAAAGAAAAAATTACGTAGAAAACATTCGTGGTTTTAGATTTATAAAATTCCTCACAGATCGTTAGAAATATTGACGAGATTAAACAGAGAAAAACAAACTCACTTCTAAAAACTCGTAAAAGATGGGTATGTGATTAGAGAGAAAAGAAAGTTGATGTTCAGTTTTTTTGTTTAAATACTTGATTTCTTAGTTATGAATACTTGATATATTATATAGGAATACTTGCGCGCATAAGTGTTCATACATGCGCGTGTTAGTTGTAATTTTTTTTCAAATTTAAGTGGTTCCCCAAGTAGTTATTATTTCTCCCAGTTAGTTAGTTGTTCACATCATACTTTATGGATCAGTTAGTTAGAGGGAACATTTAGGAGATAGAATGGAGGGTACTATTAGTTGCTCCCTACATGTTATTAGCCCATTTAGGATTATAGGTATTTTTATGATTGTTGCAATTATTTTGGATATTATTCCTTTTATAATTAATATGATTATACCTATACCTAATCTTGTAATTTTGAGATCTATGATTCTGAGGAGTTTTTATATTTTGGTTTTCATTGCGTTTCCAATTTTGTTTTCTAGAGTTTTTATAACCAAATGAGGTGTGACCTTCTTGCTATTTCAAGATTCAATAAATTTGGTTTAGGATTATTAATAAATTTGTTTGTTTCATCCTGATTTTTAACATCCTGTGATTCATTTGAGGATTTTAAGATCCTAATTTCAGTTGTCAATTTTTAATGGTTAACTTTTAATAATTCGATTTCTCCTATATGAGATTGACAACTATTTAATTGTTTCTTTTAAGATAGTTAATTCCCTAATCTTTGATTCACAGTCATTAATTTTATACTCTAGAATTCGGTTTGTTTTATCTATTATCTTCAAATTATGAGGAGGGTTCCAAAGTCTCATCTCCTCATATCTCATCCATACCTCATATCTTATATCTTTATTTTTAAAATCCAAACAGTCGATCCGAACCGCTCAACATGATCTCCATGTTAAAAAATGCTAGGAGACCAAATTTTACATTTTTTTGGAAATTTTTTACTATTTTTTTAGATTTATTGAAAATCGTTATTTTTCAAACAAATCTAGACCATAAAAAAAATAACGATTTTCAAAAAATTAAAAAAAAAGTGAAAAATTTCTAAAAAAATATAAAATTTGGTCTCCAAGCATATTTTAATGTGGAGATCATGTTGAGCGGTTCAAATCGACTATTTGAACTTTAAAAACGAAGATATGAGACATTGAAACCCCTCTTAAATTATTATTTTATTCATCCTGTAATTTAGTCGCTTCTGACCTTAAGGACTCTATTTCGTCTAATTCTATCCTACACCTATGTGACGGACTAATCCTAGCTAGATTTTAAGTCCTTAATCCTAGACTCTAACTCTAACGTTTCTAACCATTAGGACTGTATAATTAATACTATCTTTTCTAAATATGTCCTCATTCCTATTATCTAATAACTCCCTTAGCATAGTTTCATCAAATTCATTTTCAAAATTAATCTTCGATTTAGGGTTTACCCGTTTGGCCAAGCTAGCATTAATTTCTTCAGGCTTATCTTTTCCAAGCTCATCAACTATTCTTTTTCCAGCGATGCTTTTGTTTGAGATGACACTACTACAAAAATATAGTTTGTACACGGACTTTAAATAAAGTAGCTACACAAATTTAAAATCGTGTGCAATGTTGGGGTGCAGAAATATGCAATATTTACACACGGATAATTATCTGTGTACGATTATACTAATCCTACAGGTCATGTTTGGTTGTGGAGTAAAGTTACTCTGAATTAAATTTCTTACTCCAAACTAAGGTGGATTAAAATAATCATGTTTGGTTGGAGTTTGGTTAGAATTTGGTAGAGTAAGCTAATGAAGAGAGAGAAATTATAAAATGATATTACTTTAATTGCGGGATCCACAAGTGGAGTAAGTTACTCCACCTAGAGAGGTGGAGTAACTTAATCCGGATTAACTCGAATGCTATTCTATCTTACTCCTTCAAATTTACTCATCGTTTGGCTCCTTAAAGGTGGATTAAAGGGTTTACTCCACTACTTACTCCACAACCAAACATGACCACAATGATTATTCATAAAGAGCCGTGTAGAAAACCTCCCACAGTGCATCTCACTGCAACAGAGCTACACGGCTTTTTAATAAATATCCGTGTAGAAATAGTCTTCCTACACGGATATTTAGTTAATATCTGTGTAGCTGTCATACCCTAGCTACACGTTTTTTTTTTCTAAATATTCGTGTAGGAAGACCATTCCAACACAGTTTTTATTTAATATCCGTGTAGGAATAATATTTCTATACGGATATTAATTTAAAAATCCATATAGCTAGGGTAATTTTTATTGTTACCTCTTCCTACACGGATTTTATTTAAATATCCGTGTACGATTTTTTTTTTTTTATTTTTGGCTAGCCTCCACTTTTGCTAACCATTAAATTATATATAATCAGAATGTTTTTTGCCAAAAACAGAGCCCCCAAAACATAATATAACAATTCAAAATTGATGCTCATTGCCAAAACATAATATAATAATTCAAAATTGATGCTCATTGCCAAAACATAATATAATAATTCAAAATTGATAATTACACTAATTAATTTATACAAATCCATATTGTTCTTTACAAAATTCAAAAATAAACCATCTTGCCCACATCTCTCTCATTTCATTGATTTGCTCGGTTGAGTAAGCAGCTTGGCTCCAGTTATACTACAATTATAATTTGAGTTAGTAATGAGAAACAGATCGAATTATTGATATTTTAAAATGAAAATTAATGTGAATTACATACCTCTTTTGGAAATTTAAATTGAATTCTTTCGATCCAACTAAACATGTAAAGCATTATGTAATAAGCGCACTCCCAAGACTCCTTCTGTTGCGCGCACTGAAATTTATATTTATCGGTCTATGTTAGATTGAAAATAATTTTTTGAACTATAAAATATAAGTAAAAAAGTTATAGTGTGCTCACCGGCAACCAGTCAATTAGGAATTAATCTTTCACGGACCCCGCAGCTCTTGCTTGCATTCCTCCCTCTTTAGCATATCTGCTTCAAGCCCTTACAAAATTAAGTGACTGTAATTAGCAATTTCGATCCAAAATTTATTACAATTGAAAAAAAGTCAAACACAATAGATGTATTTGCTCGCTTCTTGTGTGATCCTTCCTTTTGGCCTTGCCGAATCCATGATATATGCCCTAATTGCAGCCGGGATGATGATGATCAAACACTAGTGTGTACTGTGGCATGAGAAACATAAACACAATTATAATCATATTTAATTTCTTTTTTATAATTATTTAATTGAAAATATAGAGAAAAATTGAAGGTTAGAATTGTACATCTGCTGGTATGGAACGAGAATAAATCTCTTACCATTTGTGGAGCAGCGGTGCCTCGCATAACACATGTAGTTGACACACACTTCACCCTGACTTTTCAGCATGGTGGCATTTAGTTTGCCGAGGTCCAGAATTATAGTCCAGTTTACCTTATTTTCGATCGTCCATGATTCGCAGGTTCGGAGTAGCTTCCTGAAAAATCATTACATTTTGAATATATATTTGAGTGCTATATTATATATAATTAAAGTATGGTCACTTATATAACGAAAATTGTCAAGAATGAACAATCGAGCCATTTATCGCTACCCTCCGCATATAGAAAGTCCTCAAAGTCTTCAAAAGACATCACGAGATCCCAGCCATCGTGCAGGAACATCTCGGGTGGGATCGTGATTAAGATGTCGTTCACGCCTTCGGATGCCTTCATCAAGCGGTCGGGGAGACGCTGACAATCGGGAGGCAAACGGTTGTATTCTTCTAGGCTAACCAGACGGCAGTCTGGTGATCCAAGTGCCTCAGCCTGGATGAGCACATCAGTCTAACCCAAGGTATCGGTCGCACCGACCATCCCATGTCCTCCTATACCGGTGACAAATGGGCCTCCTACGCATGCATCAAATTTTAAAATTTTCTAGTATTTAAAAAGAACAATTTTTAATGTAACAAGAGATATTAATAATTTAGATATTACCTGATTCAGAATGATATGATTCTTGGGCCATTGGATAAATGACTGACGGGTATCATCCATAATGTGCATTTCCTCGGTCGGGACAGGAAGAGGTATCTTAATCCATTATGGCACGACAAAGTCGACCTGCATGCATGCATTGCCGCGTCCAAGCTAAGCACTGTAGTAGCTCTTGGAAGTACGAGACCCTTGGCAACGGTAATAGGCACTGTAATGCTCCAAAAGATCAACTCGCTGTTGAGATTTCATGTGTATGTCTATATGGTGAGAATTTAAAATTTTCCTATCACCACTTGGTTCTATACACAAAATATCTTATTTATACGACAAAAACAAACAAGATTTTCTTCATCAAACTAATGTGTACTAAGATAAATTAATATCAACTAATTTATTGCTAAAGATGATGGATGTGAGTTGTGACGTTCGAGGCTTAGATCCAACCACCTAACAAGAAGAGATGAGAGCCTTCCTTTAATTTTTCGACCTAGGAGCAAAACCCTTAAGGATTTGGCCTAGAGAAGAGAGAAAGGAGAATTTTTGGCCTAGAGAAGAGAGAAAGGAGAATTTTTGGCCTTGAGAAAAATGACTTCTACAGTAAATTTCAGCCAAGAAAAATTTCATTTAGCCAAGGGGTTAGAACTACTATTTTTGTAAAGTTTAAACTATTTACACAAATGTCACTAGTCTCATTTAGCCAAGTAATCATCTTTAATCTCATCTTGTGATTGATTTAATAAATTAATTTATGAATAAATAATATTAATAATATTATTCTATTATGCAATATTCTTATTATTCTAATAATGCATTTAAACATTATACCAAATAATATTTGCATAACTTCACAAATTTATTTATGGCCTAAGCATGTCATATTATAATATTTTATTTTATCATTTCATCTCATATATTTTATCTTATACATCATCATGAAATATAAAATACTTGTTGTTTCTCTTCAGTTGGTATGACCGTATAGAGGATCTATGTCATCTTGACAATAATATAAAACTTTATATTATTGACTATAAGAGGTTCTATCATTACATTATTGTTATTCAAACAACATAGTAATTATTTACTCCATCCACTAATTTCGTGTCTATTCTTGTCACATGATATTATGAATAGTATGCAAAATAGTATCGTGTTATTTTTGCATTATATTTTTTTTCTCAGTCTCTCAAGTGAATTATAATTATAACTACATCAGTTATATTCTATGCGATATAATTATATTTTACCAAGGGCCCAGTAATATCATAACTGGAATAAAACGAGGGACAATAATAATATTAATATAGATTTCTCCCGCACAAGTTGTACACAATGAACTACTATTTCATTCCTATCATAAGATAGTATTTAAATAGTAATCACATTATATATTTCTCATGTGAAAAATATATACATCTCATATCTAAGAAGACACAATGTAAACATTAATGACACAAAACACAATCCATATAATATTCCATTCATTTATGTCATACTCAATATATAAAACAGACTTTTATATATTCAAGTAATTAAATGATAATCCTTTATCAAAATTTATAGAACTTCAATGTACTTTAATCGATATGACAATCTTTCTCGGTAATTAATGTTCTTCCTTAATTACCACGATCATGAACATATTTAACTATGTCACTCGGATACTTCAAATTAACCTTCGTAACTGTATTAGACACGTCGGATACCGATACGAGCCCGAAACAGCACTGATACGTATCCGATATGCCAGCTGGCGTATTTGCTTACGTGGCGTATCCTTACTCAGCCGATACAGTCACCGATACTCTATTGAAACGGCCCGATATGGCCAGATACGTGTGGATACGATAGGATTGAACCCATAAACTATTTCAGCGCCCGTGGACCGCGCCCAAACCCATAGACCGCGACCGTGAACCACTCCCCGCACCCATGGTCCGCGACTATGCACTGCGTAAGAAATTTTTTTTTTATGCTGAAGGTGTGAATCAAACCTGGGAAACCCAGGTTAGCGCCCAAAGCATTAGTCATTCCACCAAAATTCTGTTATGTTCTAATGTAGTAACTATAATATTTAATATACGCTTAGCTTAAGTCTTTAATTATTTATACAAATTTGATTTAACTTATGATTATCTAAATACAATATATAAAATAATTAAAAATAATATATATAATAAACGTATCGTATCCTAGATTTTTAAAAATTACCGTATCGCCGTATCCGAAACGATACCCATATCCGTATCCATGCAACATAGATATTTAGTGATTAAATATTTTTCATCTAAGGAGTTCTATGATTGAAGACTAAGAGCATCTTCTTCAATACTTCCAAAGATATAATATATAAATCTCAAGGAATATGAATAATAATATTCGTAAGAAAATCATAAACAACACTTAAATTATTATTAAAATATAACTTTCAAAACACACATTCTTCACTCGTATGCGGTGGCCACCTGCAATTATTATGAATCAGTCATTCTAAGATTAAATATTTCATAACAAGCTTATGAACCAACATTAATTGTTTTTAGATTATTAATAGTAGGTATTACCTTTCGATTATCGACCTCATCCTACTAGGCCCGGATGCTTGACTGCTGTGCTGAATTTCAGACGAAATGGGAGGTGCGTGCTTGGATGGGTGTGTAAAATGAGATTCCATGCGGTATACAATCCTCGATTCCATCTCCGCCAGCTTCACGTCGTACTCCTGTTCGAGTTTCGGGCAAGAGCCGCGCAACTCTCTCTTCATCGGTGGCTTTGGCGCGCGATTTTCGCTTGGGTTTTTCTATACGAAAAACATTCTTGAAACTCCTATAGACCCCTACACCCCTTATCCGACCCGGGTGCTCCGGATTCTAGAGCGTTTGAGTCAACGAGTCATTCTCCCTTGAGACAGTCCGGACACCGGAAGTAACCTCCTCCTCCACCTGCAAAACTCAACCACCTCTTCCGTGAAATACCCTTGTATAATACTACCTTCGGGCCGATGTTGATTCCTTACATATTTTTTTCAAAATGTCCATGTATCTCTCGAATGGATACATATACCGTAGGAACACGGGACCACAAATCTTAATTTCTCTCACCAGGTGAACAACAAGGTGAATCATAACATCGAAAAAAGACGGTTGGAAATACATCTCAAGATGGCAAAGAGTAATGACGACCTCCTTTTGCAAAGCGTCCAATTTGAGCGGGTCTATCACCTTCGAATTAATTGTATTGAAGAAAAAACAAAGCTTCGTAATTGTTTGCCAAACAGTCTTTGGTAAAATTCCCCGAATTGCAACGGGAATCATATGTGTCATTAAAACATGAAGTCGTGGGATTTCATACTAATCAATTTCGAGTCCTTTATTGACACTAGATTCTTAATATTCGAAAAATACTCTGATAGGACTTTAATACTGTGAAAGCATTTACAAAAGCTTTCTTTTTTGATCTTCGAAATTGTGCACAGTGCAGGGGGTAGGTATGTGCGCTTCCCTTTATCCTGCGATGCAAGCTTTTATCGTATTCCCATTTTCACCAGGTATTTTCGAGCTTTAATATCGTCTTTAGTCTAGGTCGGGATGTTAAATAATGTGCAAATCAAACTGTCGCACACATTTTTTTCAACATGAACAACATCGAGGCAGTGTCTCACTTCTAAAAATTTCTAGTACGGTAGCTCCCAAAATATGGAATTCTTTTTCCAAATATTTTTCGGTAGTGCTTTGGCACATTTTCCGAAGACAACATGAAGACTTTTAACCTGCTTAAAGACACCTTTCCTGTCTAATGGACGACATGCCACTCCGAGCTCATTTTTCTCGTTGAATACCTTTTCTGCTTACCGTATGGCTGATTTACGGGGAGAAATCTACGATGCCCCATAAAAACATTCTTTTTAGAATACTTCAACTTCAGCATCTGCTGTCATCTTCACAAATAGGGCACGCTTTGGCCCCTTTAGTACTGTGACCCGACAAATTCCCGTACGCGGGAAAATTATTTACGGTGCAAAATACCATAGCCCGTAATTTAAAGACCTCTTTACTATACATATCCCACATCGGGACGCCATCATTCCACAATTTTTGGAGGTCCTCAATCAATGGTGCGAGATATACATCTATGTTATTTCCGGGTTGTCTGGGTCTTTGGATCAGTAATAACATCATTATATACATGCGTTTCATGCACAACCATTAAGGAAGATTATAGATGCATAAAAGAACTGGCCAAGTATTGTGCCGACTGCTCATGCTTCTAAACAGACTCATTTTGTCTGTGCTCACCACAATCCTAACGTTTCTCGAGTCGGAACCAAATTCTTTGAAGTGTCCATCAATGTTCCTCTATTGGGGAGAATCAGCCGGGTGTCTTAGTTTTTCGTTGTTTTTGTGCTCTTCTTCATGTCAGTGCAATAATTTGGCATCTTTGGAATTTGCAAATAACCATTTGTATCTCAGATTTATCGGCAAGTACCACAGCACCTTTGTCGGAGGCCAGCTCTTTTTTTCTTCATCATTAAATTTATCAGTGTCATCGCCCTTACGTTTATACCATGAAACACCACATTTAGGACAGGCATGCATCGCCTCGTACTCTTTACAATACAATACACAATCATTCGGACATGCATGTATTCTTTCGATCTTCAAATCTACTGGACAAATCAACTTCTTCGCCTGATAAATTCTACAGGGTAACTCGTTGTTATCCAGGAGCATTTCTCGTAAAAGCTGTAATAAGGACATGAAACTATTATCGCTCCAACCATGGTCTGCTTTTAAGTTCAATAATTTCAACACAGCTGACAGTTTCGTAAATTTGGTACACCCAAGATACAACGAATTTTTGGATTCATCCTTCAAATACTGAAATTTATCATAATTTTTATCACAAATTTTATCTCCCACATCACACAACAGGTCCTCTAGATTATCACCGTACTCGTGTTCTACATTTTCATCAATATTCATTGTCATCTCATCATCGTCGCTTCATTCGTGTTCGACATTATCAAAATTATCAAAATTTTTGAGATTCTCATAATCATTATCATCGTTGGAATCAAGTTCATAACTATCAAAAAATTTCTACATTCTCATCATTCTCTTTACAATTTTTATTGGTACCACTAATTTCTCCAATTTTCTCGCCATGATGAAACAACATGTATATCTATCCTTAAATCTCCGACAAATCAAATGAGCTCTAATTACTTCCGAGTCTCCAAATCCTATACAATTTTTACAATCCCTACAAGGATACACAATATTGGCATCCCTATTCTCTACTCTATAACTCTCCACAAATTGTAAAAACTCTTCAACGCGAACCAAATATTCTTCACTATCTCGTTGCAATTCATACATCCAACTTCGATCCATCTATAACTTAAATTAAAAAAAAGATTTCAATTAATTAATCATGGTGCATGGTCGATATATATATAACTTGTACCAAATCCTTGGCTTACAAAGGACCAGTTTACAATCCTAACCCACTCTTTGAATATTGTGCCTCATATGTAAACACATGTTAGCGGGATTTAATTAGTATTTGAGATAAATTCGGCAGTATTTCCCTTTAAGTCCCCAAGTATGCATACAGACCACATACACGTAGGAACAATAAGGAGAAATACTGTCGAACTTTTCTCAAATACTAATTAAATCCCATTAACATGTGTTTTCATCCTAAATGAGACACAATATTCAAAGAGCAGTCCCAAACCGGGGACTTTTCAAAATTAATCCCTATTGTATTAATTTTGAACGGGCATGGACCTACAAGCAAATTAATAAGTCGGTTATTGGACAACAATACACTAATTATTTTAATTAACAAATTAAAACAACAATGCATGCATCAATCAAACCCTAAACCCTAAATGTGCAATAACAAGAAATTAACAGATAAAAATTAAAGAAAAAAAAGGAGAACAATTACTAACTTTAGCAAGAAAGAGAGGAGAAAATCACAAGAAAATCAACAATCTCAGATCCCAGCTGCACAAAAATTAGATTTCAGCCACTCCAGAGGAGAGAGAGTAATCAAAACGGCGCTGGAAGAGAAGAGGTTTATTTTATTAAAATCCTAAATGACATTTCCTACACAGATATTTACCTATAAATATGTGTTACTCTCTCAACATATATACACGGCTATTTAAATAAAAAACCCTATATAAAAGACATTCCTACATGGATATTTAATAAAATATCCGTGTACAAAAGCTTCATTTCTACACAGTTTTTTTCCCACACAATCGTACATGGATTTTTAAATTAATATCCGTGTAGGATTCTTACAGATATTTTAAACATTGCAAAAATTCTATTATGAACACGATTTAATATAAAATAGAGAAAATATGTGTATAACTTACAGTGTAGGAAGTGTTTTTTTGTAGTAGTGCCAATACACTACTTAACTTTATTCTGTGCCACTGCTCAACCAATTTTTATCTTTTCTCCTTCAAGCGTGTTGTTAGTTGTTGAAAGCAATAAATGCCGGATCTATGCCGGCGCTTCTTCCACCATTCTCTTACAGCAGTGCCTGAAATTTACATTCATATCTCGATTCTTCACTTTGTAATTAGATTCCATTTTTCTTAAAATTCTAGTGTTTCTTAATTTATTTTTATTAAGCTCGAATGATTATTTTATCACTAATACGTGAACCCTCTCAAAAGAAAGGTAAGTATAAGTAACCAATACGAGGAGGGATCAAATTACAATAATTTTGAGTTACAACAATGGTTTTTTTTTTTTTCATTTCAAAGTCCAAATAATTGATCCAAACTGTTCAACATGATTATCTAAATAAAATGTCATTTCAGATCAAATTTTACATTTTTTTGAAATTTTTAACTATTTATTAAGTATTTTATAAAAACTAATCAAATTCAGATCATTGAATTTTGTACCCATCTTAATAAATAGTAAAAAAAATTAAAATAAATGTAAAATTTGAACTGGAAGCATATTTTTTTAAGATAATAATGTTGAACGGTTTGGATCGACGATTGGGACTTTGAAAATACAAAAAAACCGTTGTTATAACTTTGTTGTAACTCAAAATTGTTATAAATTGATCCCTCCTCAACCAATATTTGCATCTTAACACACGATTAATTTGCATGCATCATGTGGAATAAAGAATAATTAGGCTGATTACCTGATTTATTATATCTATTATGGTATTTCGTTGGTATTTTATTATTATACCGTATCAGGATTATATATTCGATTCATTTCGTTACATATAAATCATGATTAATTGATAAATACACTTCATGTATTGTGGCTCATCTACTTACCATTGGTAATATATGTATTATTATGTTAGATGATTAAATCGCCTTGTGCTAATAAGCATGGTGGGTTGTCGGTCCTATCGTCGGGACGTTACAATGTGTGATATATGTTCTAATTGCTCTACCACAACGCATTAAAATGAAAACTCAAATAAGGTTGGAAATTTATTTTGGATTTGAATCTCCATCTATAATAAAGTATATAGAACTAATACCAAGAGATTTATTAATGGCTAGATTTGCTGATTGTCATTTTGATGAGTCAATATTCTCAATCTTAGAGGGAGAAAAATAAAATCAGTTGGAAAAATATATTAGTATGAATTTGTAGGGCGCGGAAAGTTGCATGGTTAGGTTATCTAACAATACGAATATATTTGTGGGGGGAATGCTCCCGTATGGGTTTAGTGCTCTAGTTTCCAAAACGAACATGAGTAGGGCACCAAACTCGGGGCATCACTTGATTTCTTCCTACATACCTTTCGGTTCACCCTTAGCCAGACCTACGTTCATGATCAGTTAGCCAGAGTTTTATTATTTGATTGTGGGGACGTTTAACTCCCGACGGGCGCAAGCCCCCACCGTTAATTACATCAGAAAGACCTTTCGGGTCAACCTGAACACCTCGTTCATTTCGAGATTTGTGCCTATTTGGTTTGAATTGAGTAATGGGGCTAAAGAGGGCTCATGTATTGTCATTTTCGTCATATATTTGGGGTTCTCAGTTGCTTTAGACATTTGTATGGTCATGTGCATGTGTATAGTCATGTGCAAATATTTGTTTATTTGGTCATAGCATTTGTAGTGTATTTATTTGAGGAATCATGATACATGTGTAGAGAGGGGTATTTTGGTCATCTTAAAATGTCATGAAAGACTCATATGCATGTTTACAATTTGATTATGTTTATAGAACATGTGATGTCTTTATAAAAGTTCATGATTTTATTATAAAAAATATGACATTTGATTATGAAAAGGGTATTTTGGTCATTTTTAGGTTATGACTGCAGCTTGAACATATTTGGATTTGATTTAGAATGATAGAGAATTGAATTTGGGTTCATTTGGTTTTGGTTTGAGTCAATTTGGATTTGAAATGAGGGAGTTATAATAAAAAAATGACTTATTTGTAAATATTTTTAGGTTCTAGAGACTTGTTTATAATTTCTGGAAGGACCTGAGAATGTAATTTTGGCTTTTGAGAAGGTTTAGAATGCAATTTGGGATTCCAGGGACCATTTGGAGAAGATTTTATGAGGTGAGGGACCTATTGTAAATATTTATTTGCAGGGCTTATGGGCCATTGGATTAAAGATTTGGGCTTTGAGATTTGAATATGGGCTTCGAGATGTGCCCTAGGACTTTGAGATGTGCACAAGGGTTTGATTTGGACTTATGGGCCTTTGAGATTTGAACTTGGCTTTGAGATTCGGTTTAAATCATATTTCATTAAACCTGACCAGGGGGCCCTACATGTCATATATTCCTGAGATTATTTCAGGCCCTTAGATGGCATTTGTGCATCAAGATCCGTGTATTGGATTTAAATTTTTATTTGGCGCGCCCATCGGATGATTGATATTGCATTAAGGTTCGTGCATCGTGATTGGACACTATTCACATTGGATTGAATCGGACGACTCCAGTTCAGAGGAGGCTTTCTTCTCCGGCAATACTCTGGCCATGGCGTGCCTTGGGCCACTGCAGTTTGCATCGCTTCAGTGTAAGGAGCTCTTTGTACCATTCGCCGGTGACGATGGATCACCGGAGGTGGCGGTTCTTGTCTGACATTGACGTTATCGGTACCGATTTGGTTTTAAACTCGATTTCTTAGCAATTCATTATGATTTCTTTCAATTGCTTGATCTATCAACATCCTTTTGTGAGCATGAGAACTTAGGAAGACATGGATATGGCATTTAGTTATGTATTAAGCATAATTGAACACTTGTGACCTTGGTATAGTACCGTTTAGTACCAGCACACGTTACAAGGGGCAAAGACCAAAATTGAATATTGGAATCATTACTTGGAGTCATTTTGAAGCATGTAAAGAGTTCAAAAGCACTGGATTTGATGTTTAGACATTGGCTGCACATGATTCACATAACTTGGCATTTGAATACTTCAGATTTTATTATTTTAATTCATATTTTCATGAAGAAATAGGTTGGATAAGATTATACACATGTAATATTATGTATCAAGAGTATCCAGGATCATTTTTATGATTTTTGGAATTTTATTTATATTTTTAGGGTGCGTTTGGATGAATCAAGAATAGTAGCAAGGATGGAGCTATCCTCAATTTTAGAATAGTAGCTATTCCAACATTTTGTAGGAATAGTAGAATAATGGGCTATCCCATAAAAGACAAACAAAGAATAGTGACTATTTGCTAATCCAAACACACCCAAACGCCGGATAGTAGCTCGGAATAGTGCTAATCCAGAATAGTAGCTATTCTTCACCCATCCAAACGCACCCTTAATGATTTTTCAAAGACTTGCAGGGGTATATGTGTCCAACAGTGACAGAAATTTTGTATTTAATTCATGATTTCATTTTGGATGCTATACAAACTGGATTTGAGCAAATGTTATGTCTAAATTCATTGACAGAGAGTGTAGATTATGAATATATTTTTTATTTCACATTTCAAGATCATTTGGGACATGAAAAGGGCGATGCGGCTGACAAATGTCAATTTTCCAGAATACTGTGCATATGTAGTTTTGAATTTTTAAAATATGAAATTTGGAAAATCATAGAAAATAGCAGAAAAATCATAAAAATATAAAATTTGTCATGATTCTGTGTATTTTTGAGTCCTTTATTTGACTGTGTTCTTAGATTTTCAGTTTGGTCCTGTGCTATCTTGTATTGACAGATTTGTGCACAGGGGTCATTTCAGTGCATTTCAATGCATTGCACTGTACCAGTAGCATTGGATATGTGCATATGTGCTGAGTACTGGTTTGGTCATGTACCGGGGACTATGTAGCAGTGTTTTAACATGTGTAGGGGGTCTGGCTCAATCATACATTCTTATACACTGGGTCTATACCACTGATTTGGTACCAGTTCCAATGAGAACAAGATCAAATCTCCAAAATATTGTATCAATACTCCAAATTTATGAAATCAAGCTCAGCTGAGCATTTTTTTTCACACCCCCGATCCGGAGGTGCGATGGGCCTACACGTCTAATTTTCCATTTGAATTTACGTAACACAAGGCACGGATGTTTTTATGCATTGCCAATAGCATTCATTATTTTACCCCATCCCAATTAATTACAATAATTAATTATCTGACTATTTACAGTAGATGATGCTAGAAGAATTTTCTGCACCATGTCAGATAAATAAATCCCAAATCCCATACCTTTAGGTGGCCCTGCTGTCAATTACAATCCCAAAAGCGTTTCTCAATCTTCGTCTAATAAACCTGTAACCTACAAGGAGAAACGAGTAAGAAATAATAAATTATTTCTCAGTGCTGATTGTCACTCAGATTATTGGATTCGAAAGATATCCATATTCATAATGAAATCACCGCACGAGAAATTAACAATTTATTTTAAAATGACAAATGCAAATGCTCAATAATAGTATCCAATTGAACAACAACAATTACATATATTAATCAGAATTTAAAGAATCTTATCAAAATAAATGGTTTGGGTCTAGATCTTTTAAACCATAAAGTCTGGTAACATTTGATTTCTTACATTTACAATTTCTAGCTATCCTGACAATTGAAAATACAGTTCTAGCTATCCTGACAATTGATTAGCAGAAACAATATGAAATCAATATCACAGTACTGTCATTATCGGAAATAAAATCATTGATAGGACAGTTACCACAATTCATTAGTCTTACAGTCATAGTTCATATTTATTCAGTATCCCCTATCCAATCGGTACTGAGTTCAGTTGGGGCCAATCACCATATGCACATAAGGGTCCTGGGGTAAAGTCTAGTAGCTATCTAGACTTTATGATATATTAATAATTTTTCTCCACTATATGGAGGTTCAAGGATTACAGCATTCAATATTCAATCAATTCAGTCACTGTGGTCTCAATCAATCATTTGCAATAAGAATCAATTAATCGATAAACAATATCAACATGATAGTCAATAGACTCACTTGAAATTCAGTTTCAATTGTATTGGGCTATGCATATGATGCAACAATTCAATCAATGCAATCAATCAAATATCAAAATGCACAGCGAGTTACGATTTAATTCCTAGTCATGAATCTCAGACTAATCCAATAACCTCGCACCTGATAACGTAGGACAATAGGCAGGATCACTAACAGTCGTTCCTTCCTGAACCCTTTGTATCGTCAATCTTATCCGATAGCGATCAGTTCAGAAATCCAATTCGATTTGCAACAACTATTCAGAATCAGCGCGATATAGTCAAAATTCCAATCAAACAGATTATCAATATCATATTTTTTTTCTCCTTTCTTTCCTTTCGGTTTTCCCGGTATTCCTTCTTAACTTGTTGTTTCATTTTTATTCTCCTTTAGTCGGTAAGAAGATGAGAGAAATAAGAAGGCATCAAGGTGATTAATGCATGGTGACCACGTGGCAAGTCAGCCACGTTGCTTTTTTTTTTTTTTTTGTCTATTTACAATTGAAACCTTCAATATTTTCAATATTGTAAACAAGTGCACAATAAGTTCAAAATAATGTAGAAATTTACCGGATGTTACAATTCTTCCCCTCTTAAAAAGAATTTCGTTCTCGAAATTCAAATTTATACTTTAAACAATTTCATCAGTAGTTTAAAATCACTACGCTTCTACTGCGCTATTCTAAATTTTCAAATCCTCTAGTTCATAACATAATATCAAGGTTATTCTTTTCTTCTTTGGTGATCAGTCAAAGAAAAAATGATATACCTTTCATTTTATAAATCAGTGATCAAAACTGATGGCCAGTCAGTTTTGTCAAAATCTCTGTTCTTCGGCAAAAATAAGCAGTCCGTTTAACTTTGATTAACATTTCTTATCTTAAACTTTTTAATTAAAATTTTTAGTTCAGTTGTCCCGATAAGATCTAATCAGAGAACTCTATATAAAGTATCTCATTAGACTTTAACTATCACAATTTGATCCTAAACGGATTTCAATCCATATCAGAAACACAGGAAAAATACCAATACTGGCTGATCTCACTGTCAAGAAAGAATATCACAATCAGAAACATGATATACAATCTCAGAAGGAACTAAACAGAAATCTAAGATAGATTCAGGAAATCAGAAGTCGACGTCAAATTGATTACTTTGACAATTCAATTTAACTCATGAAAATCACTCACAATATATACAATTTTCAGTTTAACAATTCCAGTGTACTTGTATATTCAATATACTTTGACAATCAATTATTTCATATGTATATGCTAATCTATCAATTCCTTACAATTTACAATTAATTAGACAAACCATTATGATACGATCTAGTCTATAATATATTTTCATATAAATATATATGTATTATTGATTCTTATAATCGATAGTCAGTACTACACTTTCACATTCATTTCACTAATTCATTAACAATAGTATCATATATGTAACAGTTAACGTTTATCGTATTTAACTATCATTGCATTATTTACTTTCAATAAACTCTTATAGTCTTCAATTCATTTGCTGTAACAGTTCGTTTTCCATATCAGTTCATTTTTTTTTCATACAAGAGATAACGTTAATAGACCAAAAAGGAGTTCGTAAACAATACTAATAATTCAATTCGATCTCACTGACGTTCACTTGACAGCTAATGGATGATTGACACTGCATAACCATGCTCTGATACCAACTTTTTCACACCCCCGATCCGGAGGTGCGATGGACCTACGTGTCTAATTTTCCATTCGAATTTACGTAACACAAGGCACGGATCTTTTTATGCATTGCCAATAGTATCCATTATTTTACCCCATCCCAATTAATTACAATAATTAATTATCTGACTATATACAGTGGATAATGCTAGAAGAATTTTCTGCACCATGTGATATCTCCCTATTTTACCTATATTCTGACACCGATTTACACCCAAAACCCGTGCCTAAAAGCCTAAAAGTGTGAACATTTTACTTAAATATCTATAGAATGTGGTATAGATATTTTACCTATGTCTTCCTTCTTTCTAACTCTATATTACTGTATGTATAGCATGGGTATAGGGTGCCTTATATACAGCAAAGAGCTAGGGCATAGCTCTGCATCAAACCATTCATCATGAGCCACGTGTACAAGGTGTTTGATCAATGGCCGAGATTATTTCATAAGCATTCATGCGCCTATTTTGGCAGGAGATTATGCAATTAACATTGTTTAGATATTTTCATCTCATATCATCGATTTCTAGCCTTTGGATTTGCCTGGAGATGAGGTGTCACGCATTTGAGCCCTTAATCGGCCGGCTATGGGAGGCATGCATGCATTGCGTGATCCTGGGTGCATGGGTGAGAATATTCTTTGTCTAACATCATTCAATGAGCATATAACGCGTGTCCATGGGGGCCACGAAGCTGTTAGCAGCTGCAACAGCTTGCCATGTGGTATATCGGCGGTATACCGCATGTTAACCGGTGCCGCATCGGCCTTCCATAATGTTATCACTTTAAACAGAACATATGGCATCGTGACATGTTAATTAAGGTGTTCCAGAGCATATTATATCACCTTAAGGAACAATTCGAAGTGTCACGATCGTATCCAAATTGCACTGAGCCGTTACCATGCATAGACTCAATCCGGTGCACCATTAATCAAATTGAAGCATTCATGAGCATCGTGTTACTCACCAAAACGTTCCTTCAAAGTCCCAAGCATCAATTTTATCTAAATTGATTGTACCACCTCTTTGCCTCACCCGGATCTCGGGTTCAATTGAGAGAGGAGAAGGACACTCAAGCTTGAATAGAAGGCAGTAAGGAACAGAGAAAGGAAGCCCTTTTCATGTTTAATTGAGCTCTTGGTTAATGCTTAAGCCATTTGAGCAGATTTAGAAGCTCGGGCTTGTATTCAGATGGAGAAAGAGAGAGGAAGGTGATGACCCGCCTGACCCGTTTGCATATTTTCTTTATTTGATTGGTCTCAGTTTTGTTTGAGTCTGGTGTTTCATGAGTCGTGTATCGGCTTGAGTATGGTTTAGTGTACACCGCGCCTATGCGGGGTGAAGGGGTCATCGCGAGGGGTTTTAAAATCCAGCGACATTCAGTCGCCTTTATGTGCTCGCGGCGCATGATGAGCCGTGTCTCTGATGCTCGGTGCACATAATTATATTTCCCTGCACCAAGTCCATTCATATCGGGACTTCAGCAAAATTTCATAATGAGTCACTGACAAGGGGCCCCACTGGGTATGGTTGTGATATGTAACTCCCATTTTACCCACAGAATATTTGAGATGAGGTTTTGCTTCCGTGGCACCACTCAAATTTTGCCATGTCAGCATATTTCGTGAAAATTTAATAACTCTTCAACCATTTTGAGTTATAATTTGCATATCACATCGAAATTCATAGTTTTGCACATGTAATCATACTATGAGCTTTAAAACATTACTCTCAATCCATTTTAGAGAGTTGTCATGTACCCTTGGTATGTCCCAAGCATTAAAATACTGTCAATTCATATTTAACAATATTTTAGGATACAACAGAATTATCATTGCCATATTTTAATCCTCGTAATAAATAATGTGAATTAAATGTTCAAAAGAAAATTCATTTATAAATATTAGCTAATAAATTGCCAGACGCATTCATAGACTCAAAGAAAGTGACCAAATCACATGTACCAGCTGCTAATACTCCAATTAAAGTCGATATCCTTGTTGGACAGACTAATGAAATTATAACAAGTATGATGCGTGGAAGACCAATCAGTTCAAAAGATAAAAATTCTCAAAAAAGAAAAGGAGCAAATAATGAAAATAGTGAAGTCGTGGATATGATAATTTCAGATAAAAACTCCATAAGAGAATCAAATTATAAGTAATAGTTGAGTTCCTGCAGAAATTTAAGTATATGAAATTTATGAAAATGAAGAGATCTCGATAAATTATATCATGAATGGAATAAGATGAAACCGAGATGAAATTGATATCAATGATATTTTTGCATATAGTATAGCGCTAAATATAATAAATAGTGAGGATCATGATCTGAAGTCTATTAAAGAATGTCAACAAAGAAATTATTGGCCAAAATAAAAAGGTGCAATTGATGCAGAGTTAAATTCTCTTGAAAAACAAAAAGTGTTTGGAACTGTAGTCTCAATATCTGAAGGTGTAAAACTAGTATGATATAAATGGGTATTTATACGAAAAAGAAATGAGAAATGTGAATTGTTTAAAAGTAGTTTATGTTGATGATCTAAATATCATTGAAACTCTTGAAGAGCTTTCAAAAGTAGTAAATTGTTTAAAAGAAAAGTTTGAGATTAAAGATATGGAGATAACAAAATTTTGTCTGGGATTGCAAATTGAACATTTAAAAAATAGTATTTTTGTGCACTAAGAAAACTACATTGTAAGAGTACTAAAAAGATTTTATGTTGATAAATCACATTCATTACGCACTCCAATGATTGTAAAATCATTAGATGTGAATAAAGAGATTTTTTAACCTTGAGAAAATGATAAGTAATTACTTGATCCTGAAGTACCATATCTTAGTGTAATATGAGTAGCTAAAATAGTAAAAAATAGTCGTTACTTATCAGATCCTTATTGCAATAGATGTCTTAATCAATGAATGGGAAGGAAATTGCACAACAGTTGGTTTAAGACATCTATTGCAATAAGGATCTGATGAGTAACGACTATTTTGGCTACTCATTTCGCCTATACAAATAAAAAAAATTTACATTAAATAACTAAACTCCCCAAATTCTTTCTGATCAATGGATGGGGAGGAAATTTTGTACATGTCTAGAATGTAATCAACGGATGAGCTGGTGCGACAACACTACTAATTTAAATAATGTAAGTTTAAATTATATACATGTCCATAATGTAATCTAGGGAGGAAATTTTATACAAATCCAAAATGTAATCACTCGATGACCTGCTCTTCCGTCCTTATAAACAGATGATATCCATTGCATTGCATGTATTATTGACCTGCTGCATCCAATTAACTGACAAGCTTCGAAATGTGAAACAGTTCTGTGTCAATGGATTTGTGAATTACGATTGAAGCCTTCAAGCAAATTTGACAAACGACGTCAATCGTCGTACTAAAGGGGCAAAAGCGAGCACTATCTGTGAAGATGACACGCAGGTGCTGAGGTTGAAGCATTATAAAAGAATGATTTTATGGGGCATCGTAGGTTTCTCCCCGTGAATCACTCATACTGTAAGAAAAAATGAGCTCGGAGTGGTACGTCATCCATTGGATGGGAAGGGTGTCTTTAAACGGGTTGAAAGCCTTGATGTTGCCTTCGGAAAATATGCCAAAGCACCACCAAAAAATATTTGGAAAAAGAAGTCCATTAAATATTTAGAAGTGAGACACTGCCTCGATGTCATGCATGTTGTAAAAAATGTGTTTGACAGTTTGATTGTCACATTATTGAACATCCCGACCAAGACTAAAAACAGTACGATGCGAAGTTGGCGTAGATGGAATTGAGGATTGTAAACCGCATGGCATCTCAAGTGGATCCCTCCTCTTTATATATTCATGTAATTAAATGATAATCCTTTATCAACATTTATAGAATTTTAATGTACTTTAATCGACATGACAATCTTCTTTGGCAATTAATGTTCCTCCTTAATTACCACGATCGTAAACATATTTAGTGATTAAATATTTCTCATCTAAGGAGTTCTATGATTCAAGACCAATGGCATCTTCTTGAATACTTCTAAAGATATAATATATAAATCTTACGGAGCATGAATAATAATATTCGTAATAAAAACATAAACAACACATAAATTATTATTAAAAGATAACTTTTAAAACACACATCCTTCAGAGACCTTCTCTCCTGTTGCCAAGATGGCATCTGTTCGTATCTGCATAGCTCTGGCTGCCACTCGTCACTGGCCACTATACCAACTCGATCTCAAGAATGTATTTCTCAATGCCATTCTTGAGGAGGAGGTATATATGACTCAGCCACCTGGGTTTATTATTCAGGAGGAAGTATCCAAAGTCTGTCGCTTGCGAAAATTCTTGTATGGTCTTAATCAATCTTCTCATGCCTGGTTTGGTCATCTATCTCAAGCTCTCAGTCATTTCGGCATGACCAGTAGTGCAAATGATCACTCGGTTTTCTACAAGCACTTAAAGGGAAAAACTATAGTGCTAGTTGCGTATGTTGATGATCTCATCATTACTGGTGATGATGACAATGGGATCACCGCTCTGAAGAAGTTCTTAAGCGATCAATTTCAGATTACCGACCTTGGCAAACTCAAGTACTTTCTCGGCATTGAGGTATTACGGTCTCATGGCAAGCTTCTCATATGTCAGAGGAAATATGTGTTGGATATGCTCTCAGAAAGTGGGTTGCTTGGATGCAAACCTGTTGATTCACCAATGGTCCCTAAGACCAAGGTTATGCCAGAGGATGGAGAGCTATTACATGATCCCGAGAGATATTGAAGACTGGTTGGTAAACTGAATTACTTGACAGTTACTCGGCCTGACATTTCTTATCCAGTGAGTGTTGTGAGTCAGTTCATGTTGAACCCTCGCACTACACATTGGGATGCTGTTGTTTGGATTCTCAAGTATCTCAAGGGATCTCTAGGGAAAGGGCTAGTATATTCTAACGAGGGACATGACAGGATAGCAGGCTTCACCGATGTTGATTGGGCAGGCTGTCCTACCAGTCGGAGATCCACTACTGAAGTATGTGTCTTCTTTGGTGGGAACCTTGTTTCCTGGAAGAGTAAGAAACAGACTGTTGTGGCTCGATCCATTGCAGAGTCAGAATACTGTGCAATGGCAAACACTTCCTGTGAGTTAGTGTGGACGACGCGTTTGCTCAACGAACTAGGTGTTCACCACAATGGTTTGATGACATTACACTGTGACAACCAAGCAGCAATGCACATTGACAAGAGTCAGGTTTTTCACGAGCGAACCAAACACATCAAGGTAGATTGTCACCTTGTTCGGGATTTTGTCAGAGGCACAACTTCTCACCCTCTATACATCCAACTGAGTCATGTTCAAGTAGATCATCAGCTCGCAGATATCCTAACCAAGCCACTTCGAAAAACACACACTGATAGTATTTGTAACAAGTTGGGCATGTTAGATGTATATGCTCTAACTTGAGGAGTGTTAAGGAAAGAAATCATTAGTAATAGCTGTAATTAGAAAATATTTTTTTCTTCCTATTTAGATTTCTCTTTGATCTATATATTTGTACAGTACTGTTAATTGAAATATATAAAAATTTCCAATTTCCACTTTCACCGTACAACATTTGGTAATGAGGCTGAGGCTGTGGGTGCCATGGAAGAGAGACCTCTTTTTAAACCCAAGCGAGAACACTACAAAATTATACTATCCTGATTTAATTCAGAACTCATTTTAGCTCGTTCCCTCTCTCCCTCTTCCATGGCACCCACAACTAAGGTATCTCATCTCTCTCTCATTCTCTCACTGGCAGTGACTGTCCAGGGTCTCTCTCTCTCACACACATACACACAAATATCCAACCTCACAATTCTCAATAATTTTAGGTACGGGAAGGAAAATTCGATTCCAATTATGATGTAACCAAGCTATTGAAGTGTAACCCAGTTCTATCGGAGAACAAGGTCTCCATAAGAGGTTTGGTGGGTGAGCTCTTGAAAAAATCGAACTCCGGCAAGCAACTCATCTCTTTGGGTGTAGGTGATGCTGCCACGTACCCGTGCTTCCGTAAAGGCCATGAGTTCGCCAGTGAGGCAATTGCAGCTGTAGGTGCCTCGGCTCAATTTGACTGCTACCCGCCATCCCATGGGTGTCCTGCTGCTCGTCGGTACGTTTTATACTGCATTATGATTTTCTACTTTTAACATGTCATTTCATTATGTTTCCAAATTTATTGCCAGTGTTTTATTGTATTGGTGAAATAAGTAGTGTGAGATGATCTTATGGCAGTACAGTTTACGCCTAGTAAACAAAAGTGTTTTCGTCTTTAACTTGAAGGAAGCGAAATTCAAAAATTACATGGCTATGGATATGTTTAACAGTTTTACTTTTTGTTAACAAAGAAAAGTGGGATATGCCCACAGATGCTATTCAGTACCATTGGATCTCTCTGAAAGAAATTTAAAAAATATTTTTATGGTCCTCATTTGTTTGGTTTTATTGGAGGAATATTTTTGTGATCAGGATTGAAGGTTCAATGTTTTAATTTATTGTAGGTTGATTTGTTT
Organism: Carex cristatella; assembly: GCA_024447775.1. Lineage (NCBI taxonomy): Eukaryota > Viridiplantae > Streptophyta > Magnoliopsida > Poales > Cyperaceae > Carex > Carex cristatella. The sequence continues at coordinate 8,770,291 of JAJHPF010000016.1, forward strand.
AGATTTTATACTTAATCTGACTTTTCTTACTATTCATATAGAGTTTACACTTAATTTGTATAAATTTGAATTTGTTGAGAATTTACTTTTATTACATCAAAATTTGCGTGCATGTCGCATTGGGTCCCACTCTAAAGCATAAAAAATCGTGTTAGCAAATCAATATTTATGTTTAGGCTCTAGGCGAGCTGTCGATGAGTTTTCTCCTAGTGAGAAAAAACTATGATTTTTTATCATATTTATTTTAGAATATTATATATAGTTACTTATAGTACTGTTTTCATTTTTAAAATATTTTTCATGCAAATGTAATCAATATTTCTAAAAGAAATAGACAAGTGATTATTTCTGTTGGAAAAAGTAAGTATTTCAACAAAAAGAAGTGTTCATTCTAACTTCAGACAAATATGTATTTACAAGTTAGATGGATAAAAATATTGAAAGAGCTCGTTTCACTTAACATAACGCATGCCAAATAGAGGAGTCCAAATCTGAGAAAATGGAAAAGTATATATAAGATTGATGTGTTGCGTGAAGTCAAACCATTAATTTCTATCAATTATTAATATATTTACACGGCGATGTAGTAATTTGTTTTGTTATTAATTCCAAACGGGTGGCTAATGATAAATAAATGTGCATCATTTACTGAATAAAAAAGATAATTTTAAAATGATAGAATCGGAGGGTTTGTATCTCCTGTTATCTGCATAAATATGTCACACTAAAATACAAAGGAGGAATTAATGCTAACAATTGTCCGAAAATTTTGGTAATTTTAAAACCATATTAAATAAAGCTCTCAACTATTGTACATTTGGTCATTTGTACTTAATAGTCAACAATGTTTTACAGAGCGTCAACTTTATAATTTTTAGGCTCAATTCTAAAAATAAATTATTAAGCGTCCGCTTAATACATTTCAAGTGTCGACAATATAGATATAAATTAGTGCAGTGTCAACTTAAATTAACTTAAATTACAACTTCATAATAATAAAAACAACTACCATAGTGTGTCTGAAGTAAAAATTAACTTAAAACAGTTTCACTTTTGTTCATACAGGGCAGTAGCTGACTATCTCTTGATTGGAGTAACTATCCCCGGTATCAGCATTCGTGAGTCTGACGTATTCCTGATGTCAGGTGGGACCCATGCAATACAGATGTGCATTGCCGTGCTAGCTCGACAGCACGGCCAGTCCAATCTGCTTCTGCCACGTCCCGGTTTTGCACCTTATGAGGCAGCATGTGAATTGTTTGGTGTGGAGGCACGGTACTATGACTTGGTTCCTCAACGCGGCTGGGAGGTTGATTTGGCCCAGGTTCGGCATTTGACAGACTCTGAGACGGTCGGTTTGGTGATCATCACGCCTAACAATCCATGCGGTGTTGTCTACTCCGTAACACATCAACTCCAGGTCTATATTTGACAGTTACTCCTTACTTCTTTAAAAGAGTGAGGCCAGTGGCAGATCTATGTATAGCCCAGCCCCAGGGGGTGCTCAGTCATTCCATACGGTGCTATCAGGGTTCCCATGATTTAAAAAAAATTAATTATGGATATTAAAATTTAACTGAATTTTTATTTTTCTTAAAAACTATATAGTTGAGCTCCACTCATAAATTATCAAATGTGTGCTTGTAACTTAGTGGTTAGAATTCTGATATGTTATTGTGGAGACTTGGGTTCAATCTCCGGCCATGCATTATGCATTTTAAATTCTTAGGCGTCAGATTTGTGTCAAGATGCATACTGAATGAAAATCGAAGCACATCCAATGATTGTTGTATCGAAGCACTCTGGATAGGTGTACATTGGAAAGCATCAAAGATTTACTCTCTTTAGAACTATTTGTTATACCAGAGATGTTTAGATGAAGAATTAATAATGTATGATCATTCTACAACCGAAACCAAGTAATTACAATTAAAATTTGATAGAGTTCATCTCATTTATATTATTAATGTACGATATCAGAATAAACATCCACAAAGAGGACCAGGTTTTATGTTTTTACCTTTTTTTTTTTTTTTTTGGTAATTCAATTGTCCAAAGACTGATGGCACAATGATACAATATAATTTATTTACCTATCTTTCATCAATTTTCTTTTCTTATTTCTTTGCAGTAAACTCCTTTTCATTACTGTATATTCTGAAATTTTGAATAGTATAATTTTATTACTGCAGATTGCTGAAACAGCAAGAGATCTGGGGCTACCAGTAATAGCAGACGAGGTGTACGGACATATGGTGTTTTGTAGCAACAAATTTGTACCTATGATTTCCTACGCCCATGTGGCACCTATCATTACCATCGGTGCATTGTCTAAGCGTTGGATGGTGCCAGGCTGGCACCTCGGTTGGCTTGCCTTCACTGAGCCCAATGGAGCTCTTAAAATGGTATGTTATATATCATAAATACTCCATAATAAAGGGTTTAATTTGAAAATATGGAAATGACCCAAAAGAGGTACTGGTTCTTGTTGTTTTTAACAGAGAATAATAAAGAATCTGAGGGGATAAAATTGGGTATCTCTTATTGATATATTTTCTCTTACTACAAACTCCTATTTATAATTACAAAGGCTCAATATAGACGTTTGTACTATTTTTCTATTTATGGTAATGACGGTACATGTTACCGTTTTATTTCTTTCTATTTTTGATATTTAATCTAAACACTTAGATCTTAGATCAATGGTCGATGACGATGATTCTGAGATCAATCTTCAACAGTTCTAGAATCCTAGATACATAGAAGAAATTTACTTAATTGCCTTGTTGAACATATTGGAAAAATTTACTTACTCGTTTAAAAAGAAAACATTATCCTCTCATTTTTTTATTGTATGTTACTGGTAAAGATCAGAGCAGCAACAGAAGCTTTGATGAATGTCACAGCAGGCCCAGCATCAATTGTTCAGGTTAGATTCTTAGAACACAAAATTTTCACATTATAATTTTATTTGGTATTTTTCCTCTGATAACGGATGTGCATTTTTTATTTCACTATAGGCTGCCGTACCGAGGATATTGTCTGATTCACACGAAGAATTTCACAGAAATGTGATACAGTTACTGGAATCTTCGGCTGATATGGTTTACCAAAGAATTAGTAAAATTGAAACCCTCTATTGCCCTTCCAGGCCTCAAGGCTCTATGTTCATGATGGTATGATTTTTTTTGTCAGATAGTATTTAATATTGTTATAGTGCTCATACAGCAATGTATTGGATTATCTCAAAAAAAAAAAGGAATAAATAAGAATAACTAAAACTTGTTTGGTTATAATCAGTGTTCTAAATAGCTAGCTATAGCTACACTATAGCTCCGTTGTAGCTTTTCCAGACCATAAAAGCTACGCTATGATATTTCAGCTACGACTGCTATGGCTATAATAGTTAACCGCTTTTACCGTTACACGTTACACGCTATTGCTACTATGCTATATGGACTTTTTTTTTCAATTTATATGGGCTTCTGTACTTCTGTTCATATTTCTAATACTACATGATCTGCTATAATAAGCATGCTAAAACCAAACTATATATTTTTGTTCCTATTTGTGATGTCTCTCATTCTATATCGGAAAATTTTCAAATATTAATTCTTCTTTTTGTTTTCTTTTCATCTAGTATTCACCTGTAAAATTACTGTCGTTCATTTCATTGAAAGATGATTTTGATTATTATAATGTATAAAATATTCAATAGATATACTAACTTTATTTTCCTTATAAAATTAATTGCTCTTCGTATATTATAATCTGTAATACTATGAAGTATGAACTAGTAAATAATGTTACCTTGTATATCTTTTTTTTCTTCTTATTTACATGATTGAAAAAAATATAGACTAATTAGATCAGTTATCATTTAGTTATTACTTCAATTCTCCAAAATTGATTATGTTGATAATTAATAGAAATATAGACTATAAATTTTGAAATTAAAAAAATGCTATGTATGAAAGCTTCCGCTATAGCTGCGCTATTCGCTATACCTTTTTTTTTTTGTCTCCCCGCTATACCGCTATAATCGCTATTTAAAACCTTGGTTATAATTGTATACCACTCTAAGATGTCAGTGTATTGTACGGAAATAGGATAAACAATGTCAAACCATATATACTAATACTACTATCACCATTGCTAGTATGGTAAAATATTGTCCCTTCTTTTACAAAAAGGTTTTCTGAAAATAAAAAATTGGATAGGTGGAAATAAATACAAAGCTTCTATCTGGCATCAGAGATGACATGGAATTTGCAGCAGAGTTGATCAAAGAAGAATCCATTTTGGTCATTCCAGGTACTTCAAATTACTCTCTCAAACAAATAGGCTTCAACAGATTTTCTTATTCGGTGAATTATATTATTATGCGGCATGTGTGTTTTGTTTATCAGTTTAGTATTCAATTTGGTCTGAGACACCTGGGTTAGTCCCAGTGTGTACCAGTTTCACTGGTATATACATTCTATGATCATCTTTTAATATCAGGGTCTGTTCTTGGGCTGAAGAATTGGGTGAGGATTTTTTTCGGGGTGCCCATCGAGTTATTGAACGAAGCGTGTGATCGGATAGAATTCTTTTGCAAGAGGCGCCAACTCAAAGCAAATTGAATGATATAGCAAAACTGAAATACTTCTAGTAAATATGTAAAAGGTTCACTGTGGTCCCAAATTTGTGTTTACATGGGACTCTCTGATAGTTACATTTATTACCTGAGACTGATGTATTTCTTTGAATGGTTTTTAATAAATAAATAAATAAAAGAGGGAAGTGGTTTCTCTACTTGGACATCCCAACCAACTCAAAAAGGAATTTGTATCCTCTAAGTTAACTCAAATTTGGAGTTTAGTTATGGACTATATGCTCTAAATCTCACTACTACAAAGGTGCGGTGTCCTAACGCCCGTTTTATAACGATTTAAACCGATCTTGGTATGAAGTCGATAGACTAAAGGTGTTGCGGAAAGTTAGTAAATAAGTTGAAGTCGATAGACTAAAGGTGGGGTGTCCTCAGGAACCGACTGGAGACATTATCTCTCTCGTCGTTTCTCTCCCTCATCCAAGATGTTTCTTGTACACTTGGACCAGGTTCGTTTGACTATCAGCTCCCTACCAACGCCATGATCGGCATGTTATGTGAATAATGCATCACATGTCTCAGCTGGCAGGGGTTTCTCTATGCAGATTATTT